>OY728162.1:230396478-231711978 GCA_963277665.1 Viscum album | reverse complement strand
ACATCTATTTATGTTACTCACACCTTATATGAAATGATATTAAGGTTCCATTAATATCGATTATATTAATGAGTTATGTTTAATGGAATGGTCTTTATGAAACCCATTTCACCTTTATTATTTATACATATTTGAATTCAGTTTCACTTTTATGAATTATTATTTTTATTAAATGATTACGAAACTGAGAACTCCTTCCACATGTTATGATATATTTACATGTTCATGATACCCATTTTCAAGATCGTTTTACCTATAGTTCATGAATTAATTTATCATCTAAATCATTATAATCATTTATTTATTAAACATAGGGAGGGTACAAGAAAAAAGGGTCCCATGAGAAACACATAAGAAAAGAAAGGAGCTATGGGGTTATAATGTAATGCAATCCTAGAGCATCCCCTCTGATCTTGTTCCTCCCAATAAGATGAAAAGAAAACACCTCTGCAGGAGAAAACACACTGAGATCTTGCACCTCCATCGAGTCTTGATAATCCAAAACCCTATTCTCCTCCCACCATGTGTGAAAAAATACATTATCACTGCTAATGATGATCATTCATCTCTTCAGAATATAGGTAAATATCCGGGGGTTGATGCCCTTATGTTGCATGGAGTCGTGGAGGATGAGAGAATCAGTCTCAATCACACCTAGAGTGATTACCTTATGCCTTCAGAGCTATAGAACTGAGAGCATGTCCATGGCCTCATCCACTAGTTAATTAACCCTTCCAAAATGAGCATCAAAAGAATGTATGACATGCCCTCTTGGATCCCGATCCACACTGTTTCCCTTCAAGACGTTTGAGGAGCAAGAGCCATCAAAGTTGAGCATCAGTTCGAACCGATGTGGATGCCATCTAACCCAGTGGTCGGTCATTGGAGGGCTCTACTCTAGATGGCCATATTGAATAAACAAAGGAGAGGGGGCCTATATCCATGTGTATTATGAGTGATCTAGATCAAGTAGGAGAAGACAAGTCCTAGCAACCAGAGACCTACCGGAGCACAAAAACCCCTCATACCTAGCTTAGTTCCGAGCTATCCAAATGCACCAGCAGCCCGATATGAGAATCATGGTGTGGTAATTCTTCTATAAACCACATCCACTAGAACCATGGAGCCACCAATCAAGAAAGGGGAGGTTCATCAGCACTGCTAAAGAAAACCCTGTGAAGCTGCCAAAATCCTCCCACACCTGGCATGCCCAGTCGGTGCTAAAGAAGAGGAGGGAAGAGAATTCTTCCATGGGAACCCTATAACACAGGCAACATATGGCCAGGATAATGCCTCAGTTCTTCACATTCTCATCTGTATCCAGATCCCTATTCTTGATACGCCATAGAAAGAAATTGAATTTTGTAGGGATGTATTTAACCCAAACATTTGAACCCCATGGGTCATTCCGGTTCGCACTACTGTGCACCCTCATGTAATCCTTTGAAGAAAACATTCCCAAAGACGATTCAGTGAAAACAAAGCTGTCTGGGTCATTTTACAGGTCAGTTTTATCCAATTCCTGGCATTTCTTACTATCCAGAAGTGCACTGATGAACTCTGGATACCATCATTCCTCCTGGAAAATGAGTTTGGTGTTGGGGAATCCTGGAAACCCAGTAATAGACACAACCCAATTGTGGTGCAAGAAATATATGTCTCCCACCCCCACAATCTATCTGGAAAAGGGTTGCAGGGCTTACATGTGGGAGAGAACAACCATACTGAGCAGCGACTGGTGAGAATTGGGGATGTTCCCCCTCCATTGAACTTGACAGCCATGTACTTATATCAGAGTGTGAACCACTTAATAACCTCCCACTCCATCTTGTCTAACATGAAACACACCGTATTCAATATTCCTGTCACACCAATTCCCCCTTCCTACACTATCTTTGCAAGCATATCACAATCCTCTTAGCGTTCCCTACCCTCATTGTATGCATCCATAATTAATGAAGAAATGATAGAATCTATCTTTGTGACCAACTTATTCATATCCTTGGAGGCCAAAAATGAATGGAAAGTAATGGTATATAATATGTTGTATTCTAGGGTGATCCTACCTCCAAAAGATAGGATGTGGTTCTTCCATTTTAGAATTCTTCTGGTCATCTTCCCAAAAAAAATTCATAATGGAGGATACGCATCCTGTCAGGAGAGATATGGACGCCGATATACTCCTTGGGGAAGGAGCCCCACTGCATTCAAAGTCGTGTGCTCAAGGAAGCCACCATACTATCAAAGAATCTCTTTGGAACATAAAAGGTTCTCTTGGTGTGATTGACAACCTGCCCACTCTATTGCCAATTGTATTCAAGGATCCAGTTAAACACCTAAACAAAATGCATACCTGCTTTCTAAAAAATAATAGAATAATCTGAAAAAATAAGATGAGATATATTCTTTGGACTAGGGACGCACTGATGGGGCCTAATGGTTCCCTGCAAGATAGACCAATTGATAAGACGACTAAGGATTTCCTGTGAAAGAGTGAAGAGGGTCAGTGAGAGAGGATCCCCCAACCTCAGACCGCATACATCCTTGTATTGGGTGGGACTTATATCTCCCTTAAATGCATTGGGTAAATAATTATATCTCATTAGATGAAATGTGGTAGGAATGAGGGTTACTTGGTTCAATAATACAGGGATGGAATGGGGGTTACTCAGTTCAGTAATATAGGGTCGTGATGAGGGTCCCTCGGTTCAGTAATACAGGGCATAAATGAGGGTCACTTGGTTCAGAAATATTGGGCTGGAACATGTGATACCAAATTCAATAAATGAATTTTTCAACTAATATGGTCTTTGTAGTGAGGCATTTGATACTATGTAAATAATCTTTTGATTATATGTTTTCCAAAATTCTATGTTTTATTCCTACATTATGCTTTCATGGATTATGCTCTCTATTTCATTATTATTTTTGTCTTATGAACTTCTAATATTTATTCCATGACCCCTATTATGATATTTGATATGTAGGTTATGTATGTCTATTTTCATGATAACATATTCATACCCTTATGATCATGTTTATTCTTATAAGTATATCTTGTTACCCATACTAAGAAGTATAGCATGGCCCTTTCATGTTTCTCTTCCCCTAGGTTATGATGATATGTACTATATATGATATGTCAAATAATGGTTCTAGTTAAGAAGAACCTAGTGGGAGATTATATAACTCGCATTTATACTAGTGTTTATGTTTTCATGTTTCCAATGGCACTATACAAACTACAATCCTTGGGCATCTATTTGAATAAAATCTAAGTATTCTGAAAAATTAATGTAATGTTAATATTTGTAAATTTATGTTCTCTATAGTTGGTATCATAGAAAAGGTATTGTTTGAATTTGGAATCTAGGATGAGAAAATATTAGTTATATCCCTATGTATATTTATAATTATATTTCTAGGGATGTCTCTAAGGATAAGTATAAGGAAGAGTTAATGTTTAGGAAAATGTCCTAAAATTATGGTAAGGGATAGAGTTAGTGGTTTCCATTCAATGCATCCATGTCTGGATAAAACAAGTAGATGTTGTTCTGGCACATATGTACCTAGGGGTAACAACTCTGACACGATTTTCTGGACATAAATCAACGTAATCCAATACACAACAATATACCCTTTTGCACTCCTGCTTTAACAGTCCTAGGGGATATGCTTTGGGAATTCACAAAATCATCACAAACCATCATGAATGATTTAGATATATTTTAGTTATAAATACCTAAAATGTACACAAGGTGTAATAAATTATTGAAGTATTCAATATTTAAACAATATATTAGCAATTCGTTTCATGAATATGTTGTTTTCTACTATGTTAAGTAATTCTCACACTATGATTCTGGTTTTAGTCAATGTCCGGAACCAGAAGGAACTGGTATAATATTGAATGTGATGGAAGATTTTCTAATTACCAGTCAACTATGATGATCACAAGAGTGAAAGATGTCATAATCACTCATAATAAGTTTTCATGAATCATGTTTAACAATAATTACCTTGACCAACTCTCAGACTCACCAAGGAAGATAAAGAATGAGTTAGATGAATGTTTTGTTAACAGAGACAATATATAAATGGATATACGGTTTCCTTTATGTCAGGAATGTCTAAATAATCACATATTTTAATGTAAAATATGAACAATAAGGTGTTTTGACTGTGGAAAAGGACACAAAAGAAGTGGAAGTAAGTAAAAAATGAAGAGTTCAGTTAAATAGATTGGAATTTTGACCTCCTCATGTCTTCATCAAAGTTTATGTGTGTTACGTGTGGATAAAATTGGAATTATGAAACCCAATGTGCCAGGAGGGGTAGTTCCTAAAGATAATCAGCAAGGTGGTGCGATTAATGGTTAAATTGTCGATGATGATGAGACTACAGATGAAATGTGAAAGGAAAGTGGTATTTTTTTAATGGAATCAGGATGACATAAAAATAGTATTTATGTATTCAGATTCAAAAGTTATGAATTATTAAAAATACATGGATTGTTCTACTTATATTTTTTTCTCAGTGTTTACAAGATTACGTTGAATGATATCCATGGACTGGTGAAGTGATTTAATGACCTGGTGATATTTCAGCTAACGAAATGTAAACCTTAATATGTTCTTTGTGTTAATATAATATTGTTTGTATATTGGTATATTGGATTTGAATAAGAATATTGGAATTACTGATAACCTTGGAAGTAAGTAAGGACTTTTTGATAGGTGGTTTATGCTATCACTAAAGAAGATTATAGTATTATTGGATTTAAGGAGTAAATCCAATATACGTTAGAATGGGGAAGCATGCAAGTTTTTGAAAAGGATTTATGGTAATTCAGGTTGTCACTATAGTTGGAGAGAATATTTTATGAGGTTATTCACATGTTCAGAATGTTACAACCAAAAGATTCTTTATGATGTACAAGGGAATTAATGTTAGTCTAATTTGATGACTCTATTTCTAATGTTTTGAAGTTTTCATCTTTGATAAGCATTATAAGTTTAACCATTCATGAAAATATTATGTTAAACTAATGAAGGAAATATTTGTGCATTGAGTTTGTGTTGGAAACCCTGGTTAAAAGGCTAGTTATTGATTAACCTTACTTCAAAAATTTTAATCTATTATATTTTTCAGAAAGTACATCTTGTATATTAGGGGACAACAAATCAAGTTCGGTAAGACCATGGGTTTTTAACCTTTGATTGAAGGATGATATGGGTTTCCTGCATACCATTAGCCTACACATGGTCCTGGTAAATGTATAATTATTTTTTTGAATAAATATTTATGTTGAACTAGTAGTGCTACTTTTATTTTTATTGATTAATGCATGTTTATTTATTAAGGGACTATTAGTTAAACTTTTTATTCATTAATGGGACTTAAGATCTTTTAAAATCGTATTTTAGTGTTGTAATCATCAATTTTAATTTCAGTAAAATCATTTCATTAGGTAATGGATGAATTTTAAATAATTAAAAGCATTCCACAAGAATGATTTTTTATATAAATTTATCCATAATTACTCAATGTTATGAAAGTGATAAAACATAGTGTCTTAATACCCTAATATATGTTGAGCTGATGTCCTTTTAAATAATGATAGATTTATATCATTGAGGCTCTCAAAATTCATTTGACCATTCACTTGTTTTTTATTTTTTACCTCAACCAGTCCCTATAAAAATTTACGCTTCTCCTCTATGTCCTATCATCACTCCCGACATTTGTTCTCCTATGCGGACACCGAATTATATGTCACCTTGGGTGACTGTTATGGTTCCATATTTCCATTTTAAGAGATGTTTTAGTGTACCTTTTTATGATGTGGTTTTCTATTAATAAAACATTCAATTTTTAATTCTTTTATAACCCAAACAAATTTTGTGCATGTAATTCATTTTAAGGAGGTAGAATATTACCCACCGAGAGTTAGGGAATTATTCCATTTTCAATTAATTTATCCTTTCAATATTTTTCATTTCACATGATGGTGGAAATATATATAGATATATATATATATATATATTAAAACACTATTTCAATGATTCCATTCACTCTAAGCCAACATGTTGTGCATTACATGCAACAATGAGTTAGTGTAAGATATATGCAACACTGAGTTGGCATAAGATACATGAAACACTAAGCTTTTACAAAACATCTATTTTAATTATTTTAATTTTTTAAATAAGATAATAAGAAAATATCCATTTAAAATAGTTAAATTAATAGCAATAACTAGTGTTAAAATATTATTTATAATTTATTAATATAAATAAAACTTATTTATAATGAAAAATAAGAATTTTTTAAATTTCCTTTTTTTAAATACCGTTTTATTGAATGGATTGTTTTTTCAAATAAAATTTGTATTAGAAATATTTATAAATTTTTTTTATGAAATAAAATTAATTTTTTTCATTCAGAACATCTATATTATCCTAGGGTGAATTTTTCAGTTATTTCTAAGAAACGTCATTTTTGGGTGAATTTTGAAAAATAATACTTTTCAGTTAAAAACTGCATTTGTTTTAATTAATTATTAATGATAAATTGTATTATAAACATTTTTTAATGTAAAATTCGATGAATATTATAACTTTTAATAAAATTTAATTTAATTTAATCAATTTCACTTTGCAACTGAATATAAAATCTTAACAAACATTTGAACTTTTCCCCACTTTAAAACAACATTATTTTATCTCATCTGCGAGATTAGCACTAATCTTAATTTTTCTAATTCTATGATTTCAATTTCCAAACTCTAATATGAACCATTTTATTCATTATAATATTTAGATTCTAATAATACTATATAATGTTTTTACCAAAATTATTATTAAAAGTCATTAAAATTCATCACAATGGTTAAGGTCAAATTAATCCTAATTAGGGACTAAACCTTAAAATTAAGGGTCCAAATGACCTAGACACTTTTCTAACACCTATTTTCAATCCATATTTATGCCATAAACCTAAATTTTATTTTATTTTTGGGTTTGGTTTTACTTTTTACGTAATAATATGTTCACACCTAATGTGTTTCTAAAAATGCCAAGTGAGTCCTTTTCCTTCCCTATAAAAGGCCACCACATATACCCATTCCTAAAACTAATAAACCCTTTTAATTTCAACCATTATCTTAGAAATTAGCATCCAAAAAATCCTACCATCAAACTTGAATCCTCTATTGGGAAGAAATATTCTCAAGGAAGCCTTTTGGAACTAACCAAAAGGAGTTACCAAATTTAGAGGAAACATCTTCTCTCAATCCCTTTTATTTATTTTCTATCTACACCCCTAAAATATATTTATTACCTTATTATGTGAAAAAATTGGTATCCTACATAAACTATGATGTTTTTAGGTAAATTTTTGGACCTACAATTACACAAACCTCCATGTAATGTATGTTGAAAAAAAATTATGTGTACAACGAACGACTACCTCACGAAACGATGATTGTTAATTTCTCCTTTTACACCAGTCAAGCTGGCCATCATGAGGGAAAATATATTAATATATGTCATATATTATATTTATATGTATTTAATATTTTTTATATATTTTATTATATTAATATTTTTACTTTACATTTGGTATTAATATGATAATCTTGTTTGAGGTAGTGTGTACAGTCACCCCATCAAAGCGAAGTGATTCATTCAAACACCAAATATATTGTATTAAGGATGTTTTTAACAAAATTATATTATATAAATTATTTATTAATTCTAGTTAAATAATGATACATATATATATATATCTATACATCTGTCATTTACATACATTCTTTCAAGCGATAATAAATAGGGAAACAACGTTCTTATGTATGTAAGGCTTGAACTCTCCATGAACGGTGTATCCCATTTCGTACTCCTATATTTTATAGATTTTTATAATAAACAATAATATATATAGCTGATATTTATATCATGTTTTATATTATTTAATCATGATATAAGTATAAGGACCAAATATGTAACAAATTAAAACACATGGTAAGAACAATGTAAATTTTACCCGAAGTGAAACCTTAACATAGGATCATTAAAAAGAATGTAATATAAAGTTATAATAAATCCTTATATGGTAATATATATAATAATATGATTCTATAAAAGTTTTATAGTAAAATTATATATATTATATAAGAATTTTGTATCAGTATGGAGATAGTCAAGACACAAGGTATAGAAATTTCATCTCACTTTTAATTTTTGTGAGATACAAGTTCTGTTCGCCACTCATTCTATTTGTGTGGTGTATGTACATCACATGAATTAATTATATGAATAATGTAATTAAATTTATTGGTATTAACATGATCATTTTATGATACTACTTTCATGGTGTTTATGTTTAAAAAGTTATCAAATCAGTAAAAATGTTTTCTCTCATTTTTTTTCTTTGAGACTCAATTTTTGTTATGCATCAAAATTCTTTTTTTGAGGTACATACTCGTCCATTATACATTCCATATAATGAATCTCAATATTTTTAGGATATTATATTATTAATTTAATTTTCTTTCCATATATTGATAGCACGATCATAGGATACCATGTTATAAGAGTTTAAGATACATTCACATTATGTTTCGAAATTGTTTATGTTTAGGATTCCATTGATGAAATATTAGGATCTGTATCTCAAGGATATTCACAAGTTTTTTTCACATATATTATTTCCTGATATACACATGTATTTTTAACATTATCTACCCCTTGTTATATAATATATTAAAGAAATTTTTATTAGAAATGATCGACTTTACCCTCTCTTTGTTCAGAAATCTATGTTTTTGAAAAAGGGTTACCAAGAATATTATACCATTCCCCTATAATATATAAAGAAATTTATACCAATTTTATATTTTACCAATATATTTAATGGAATTTTCCTGTCTCTTTCCCAACAAAAAACTTTTATATCATTTTTACCATGCAAAAGTAATGTTCTTTTGACTCATATGACATGTACGGATTTAACAGATATCCTATCTTTAAAGATCCCTTTTTATTGTTAAAAATGATAATATTTAAGAAAATTTATTTAAAATTAATTTTGAATGTATTTTTTTCAAAATGGATTAAAAATTAGATTATATATTTTCATGGAAAATTTCATTCAAAATGTTTTTATGTATTATTTATAAGTTGTTAAAGTGCATTCTAATAAATGGTTTGAAAAAAAAATTCAACATTATATTATAAGTTTTCATGATAAATAATTTTCAAAACGTTTTTAATATTTATTTATATTTTTTCAAAGTATTTTCAAAGAATTTTATTTCAAAACATTTTCAATCTTTCGTTAAAATATTTCAACCATTTTAATTAAATTGGTTTTTAATATTTTTTGAAGCATATTTTAAAAAAATTAATTGAAAAAGTTTTTCAAAATGATTTCATGCCATCTTTATATGTATTCATTTTATTTTTTAGAAAATTATTTTTTTAATTGTTTTATGTATTAAAAAACCTTTTTAAAACAAGATATGATATTTTCCTCAAGAAATATTTTTAGATGATATTTCAAAATTATTTTCCATCTAATATGGAATCTATTGATGTTACTCATACATTCAAAGAAATTATCTAAAGGTTCCATTGATAGCATCTCTATGAATAAGTTATGCTTAATCGAATAGTCTTTATAAAACCCATTTCTCCTTCATGGTTTATATGTATCTGATGTTTATTTATCTTTTATGGGTTATGATTTTAATGAAATTATTATGAAACTTGTAACTCTTTCCACATGTTATAATATGTTTACAAGTTTATGACACCCATTTCATCTCATGGGTTATGATATTTTTTTGGAACATGTATGTATTATTGGATTATGATAATGGTTGGACCTATATCTCCCTCAAATAAATTTAGTAATGATTTATATTTCATGAGACAAAACAAGGATGGAATGAGGGTTACTCAGTTCAGTAATATAGAGCGATAATGAGGGTTACCTAGTTCAGTAATACAGGGATGGGATGAAGTCACTATGTTCTATAATACAAGGTTGTAATGAGGGTATCTAAATTTAGTATTATGTGGATGGAATGTGGGTCACTCGGTTCAATAATACAGGTATATAATAGGGGTTACCCGATTTAGTAAAGTAAATTTTCCACTAATATGGTCATGAAAGTGATAACATGGCTACTATAAAAATTATTATACCCTTATGTGTTTTCTACAATTTCATGTTTTATTCCTATGTTATTATTTCGTGGATTATTATCTCTATTTAATTATGATTCATTTTTTATCAACTTACAATATTTATACAATGATATCTGTAATCATCTTTGATATGTAGTGTATGATCTTATATTTTCATGATCACATACTCATACCCATGTGATCAAGTTTATTCTCAAATGTATCTCTTTTTACCTTTACTGAGAATTTGAGATCACCCCTTTTATTTTTCATTTCTTCCAGTTACTAATGATTTATACTATGTTTGATATGTCTAAGAAGGGTTATATTCAAGAATAACTAAGTGAGAGATGATATAGCTCACATATGTACTAGTGTTTATGTTTCTATATTTCCAAAGGCACAATACCTACTACAGTCTTTTCATGTATATTTTCATAATTATTGACTATATCTTTAATGTTTTTTAATGTTAATGTTTATAAAGATAGGGTACCTATATGTTTGGTCTTTCATTACTAGCTTCTATGAAGCCATATAATGTCCATGATTGGTCACCGGAAAAAGTGTACATGAATAGGGGTTCGAGTGTCGTGTCTAAGACAACACATAATCATCTCATTACATTCAATATAGTTATTTAAAAGGGTCATAATATGATATGGGAAACACTTACATGGGACATAACAAGGTCTAAATGTTATTTCTAATGTCCTTCATGTGATTAAGATATCATGTTGAAGGGAATTCGTGTGATTAGGTCAACATGTCCAAGAGTGATGAAGTGGTTAGGCCAACATGTCCAAAAGTATTCACTTCAACATTTAACTGATCAAATGATTTGTGTGATCCCATAAAATTAAAATTAGTGTAATATACCCTGTATAATGATCTCAATAATAAAAAAAATTATCAGATGAATCATGGAGTAGTTGTCCGATAGTTTTAAAATGGACTGTCATGTTATCAATTCAAAATTGTGTAAAGGCCTTCATGTGATCTAGACAACATTTCTGGATGGAATTTTCTAGATAAATGAACTATTCATGTGATCTATATAATCTATTTTCATGACTGAAGTATCATGATATCAATCGCATGACTCGAATAGGGTGTATTGACAAGAATCTCTTGTCAAATATATACTTATATAGCCATCATCAGGTTATCTCATGAGGCTTAATTGGGTATGAGATCATCAGACATTGTTTGGGAAACATGATCATGTAAATAGAGTAATTAACCCCAATACATGAATTTTTTATCCTTTCCATCATTAGAAAAATGGGACTCATTGTTTTTGGTATTTTTCTACAATTTTCCAGGGCACATTTAGGGTGTGTCAATTAATCATCTCCAAATGGAAAATTATAATTGAAGTAACTAGGGTATGTTTCTAATGAAATTAATTCCTTTTATGTCTCTTAAGATTCATTAGGATGTTCTCAAAGACCATTGGTATTCCCTAAGAATATATATAAAAAATAGTGAAAATGGATGAAAAAATTTCCTATGGATTATATAATTTAGAGAGATCTAAAAATTTCTCTCTCAGTTGATTGATTCATGAGATTTTATCACATGACCCCATATTGATAAAAACAATATTGTGATCCTATCATATGACTTCATCTCAAAACATCAATGTTAATACAAATCCTGCAACCAATCCACTATGTGATCAATGGAAACATTATTAAACCATTTCATTCACCCATGGTCGTATTTTTACATCTTGTGATGTATATGGTTGTCACACCATTACATAATATTGTACTCAATTCACATGACCATATTATGGTCATTTTCTTAATATGATATTCCAATGGTCATGAGTTTATGAGACTTATAATGGATCATGTGATTGTATTACTCTAAACAGATCTCATGCTCTATGTAATGTTGTCTATGTCCGTAATGTTTTCATCTAATCTAATTCTTTTCAAGATATCAGACTTACTCTTATTCATTAATTTTATGCCATGGTCTAATATGATTCGATCATAGGGACTTCATCTAATGTGGCAGATTGGATTGATATGATTGTTGGGAACCACACTATTGAGCCATTATATCATTTCCGGTCTAACAATGAGGTTTTATAGGGGTTTCTTTGGATTGATGAATAGGATTATCATCTTTCACATGGAATACCTCTATAAAATTTTTACCATATGAATGATTCAATAATACTTTTTTCACTATAAATATTCTGGCGCACTAGTTTTCATCCTCTATCATCTGTATCCAAGATATTGTCTCTAAGTATAATTAGCTAATCATAGAACATTTCTAAGGTACATATAACCCATTGAATCAATAATATCTAATCCTAAATAGTTTATGTATCTCTATTCTAAATATTTCTAAGAGTCACTATAATATAAATTTCTCCTCTCTATGAAATCCAATTTGTTCCAGGGTTTTAAAATGGAATCTACACACTGGTGGACACTTTCTAAATGAATATGAATGAATGTTCATATTCAAACAATGTTGTACATAATTTTATGATCAATTTCATGATATCCTCCTATATAACAAAATGTAAATTTCTCAATTCATCAATTAACGTCAATCAAAACTAACAAAGAAATTTATCAGTCATTAGCTTCCCAACACTAACTCTATTCAAATAACCGTAGAAAAATTATGAATTAACCCATGGCATATACACCTATATAAGGGGGAATACATCCAAATAAAGAGATGTATGATGAATTACACCCTACTGTGAACATTTAGAATGACCCAAAATAAAATCTCACTTTATCCCATGATATGATTTACATTTTGAGAGTGAGGATGATGAGGGCTCTAATATAATGTTGGATAATCTCCTTCCAAGTCTGGATAAGAATATTTAAATATTATAGAAAATATTGTTCAACTCTTGTATGTCCTCATCACTACCCATATAATTAGTTCTGAGATTTTTGGAGATATTATTATGCCATTATAATTTATTAGGTGTTAACTTCATGTGGATAGAAGGTGAAACTAGTGGTGTCTCTATTTCATCACATTGTTGGATTTTTTTCCATGTCTCTAAATTGAAATATTTTCCCTTCTTGAGATATCCGTCTAAAAAAATTATCTAGCACATTAGTGATGGATGAAACATTGAAATTATAGAGATACCACATCCTATATATTCCAACCCTTCTCTATCGTTATCAACATCTTCATCACATTCAAGAGGGTAACACCACATACATGATTATTGGACCAATCAAAATTCTATTTGGATGGATAGGTGATAACTTCTGGTGTCATAGTTATCAATCAGTAATTGAAATCCATCATTAAATTCTATTCCACATGATATTTAATGCCTCTATTGTTGAAGAAATTTCATTAAAAATCTCTGAGGATATTAAAATATTTTGCACAACTAAATGTTTTATTTTTGTGCCATACCCCACACCTTCTTTGATTATTTTTGATAATCGCAATGGTTAACCTGATGAGAGGTCATATAATGTATAATTATTGGTTAGGGATCTTTTAGATCATTTATATGTGGTACTCATCTATGATCCACAAGCCTGTTATATTTTTTATCGATTGATCCATTGTACTCAGAAGATGTCTTATCTTCCTTTCTCTAACATGTGATGGGAACAAAGTCAATATATTAATAATATAATTTGGAAGATTATAGTTCTTTAGGATAATAATTCCAATATTTTCATACTACATAATAATTATAATACTAGTCTATCTCGAGATTATGTCTAAATATGGAGAGAATCCTACCTGATTGGTGTGATGAGATAAAGAGTTTAATGAGAAGATACAATTTATACCTCTCCAGAACCCATGATCATATTAGAAATGGAATTGGTTCAAAACTAATGGGTCCACTTGATAAATTTATTTTATAATAATTATGATTATTTTTATGATGATGTTATGTTTTTAGGGTGGATATGATTCTCTATAAAAAGAGGTATAGATGTGTTGATAAAGATAGTGTTATAATATATTCTTTTCGGAAAGAGGGTAATAGATTCCACTTCCTTTTCTTCTTCATTTTTCTATTTAGTCCTTCCCTCATTGTTTTTAATATAAGAGCCTATTTTGGTCCACTCCCCTCATGAAATATTGCCAATTAAGATGTCCATATCATGTAGGGTCATATGAAGAAGGATATGGAAGACGATTTTTTTCATTAATAATTGGAATTGCATTGGAGGAACTATACGCTTAAATAGAACACCTACACCAAATATTCCTCCAAATATTAGTGGTTAGATTCCAATACTAATGAATATATTAAGTCATGCAGTGGAACATTATGATCTAATAGAAACTATATTTTCATTAATTTTTCTTTTGAAACATTCATGAAAAAAAATTCTACTCCCATAGATAAGGGATGCCTTCAAAAATTTGAAAACAAATAATAAATACTCATTTTCATGCCTTTCTATTAGAAACATATACATATATATAGTATAACATGAATCTTTCATATATCATGAAACAAATAATTTTTTAATGGAATCGTTTTCTTAGAAACCAACCAAAATGCGGTTCATGAGATATACTCTTAATTTTAGGCTTTTTTCCACTAGTGACGGAAAAGGAAATTGAGTAGGATGTACTTTGGCATGATATTAACTTCTTATACTTGGAATTAACCATTCATAATAACTTAGAAGACCATATATAATCTTTTTTTATTATATTTATTCTAAGGAAACTTGGGAGAGTCTCCAGATAATTGAGGTTCCCCTATTTATTTTTAATCATTAAAAAATTTATGATTGAAATTTGTATATTATATCAAAAATTTATTATTAAACCGTATGATGGAATATTTAGGGACATAATATAAAAAATCCATAAATATATTTAGTTTTCCATAATTCTGTTGAAAAATAAAATTTTAAATGAACTGATAAAATCATAATTGAATTTTTTTTCCAGAGTGTCTCATGGGGAAAACAGTATAGTCGTCATTATTAGTACTAAAGGTCATCCATTTAGGAAACATATATTTTTAAAGTATGGCCTGAGTTTGATTTTTTATGGGTGAAAGATAGTTTTACTTAATATTTTTCTAGTTCAATAGATATATAGAGAATAACACATATTATGCTTTTTAAAACGAATGTTTCTTATAAGGATTGTATCTCTTATTTTTAGCCAAAATATTTTTTTAATCCATTAAAGGATATGAATATTGGGAATGAAATCGACTATTTCTCAGACCTCCAATTATTTTATTAGCCTAACATGATTGATTCCTTCTCCATATTGTAATTTCTCAATGAATCCTAGATCACATAATGATTATTCTTAGTGAGAAGATACTAGAAAATTTTATATGGTTCTATTTGTGGATTTTCTATATGGAAGGTATTTTGTTTCTTCTAATTGGCAGTTTATAGCCTGATAAGATGAAAAAATGGTCTGATATTTGTTTAAGGTAAAATATCATGTACCTTATATTGTTTTATTTGGAGGTCATATAGATCAGTCATTATTATACTATAGTTTAGGGTCATGTTTTTTTAACTTAATTTTATATAGTATACAGTCATCCAGCTTTGAAATTCATTAATGTAATTATCATAAGACATTGAGGATGAATTTTGATGATTATATATGGATCCATGTATCCTAAATTGTGTTATGAATAATGTTTATTCATAAATGGATATGAAACCCTACAACCATTCAGATATTATAATGGATAAATATTCATGATGGGATTTGAAGTCCATTATATTTTCAACAATGGTCATTGGTATATAGTTACATAATGTTAGGGATGTTAAGTACACACTTATAGTTATAATATGGTTTTTTGTTCTCTAATACCATAGAGTTTGAATCTAAGGTGATCATATGAAGAAGACCCACTAGCAATGATCACAAAAAACTGATGTCGTGAGTTCTACTGTGATGTTTATTGTGATCACAAGGATCATAAGTTCATTGTAACATTGATGTGATTCCACTAATTTCTGGCTCAAAGGAAATTAATTTACATAAATATTTTACATTGTCAGGAATAGGGGTCATTTCTTCTTAATATGGGATGTAGATGATTTTTTAGTTTTCAAATGCTTCACCAGTGAAGTAGGGTTTATTAAAAAGACAGTCCATGTGGGGTTAGGGAATCATTAGTGTAGTTCTTTTTATGTCCATGAATCTCAGTCCATATATAATTTTTTTTTTATCCCATGATATATAAAACTAAAATTTTCAAGAATTAGGTTCTCTAATTATGATTTTAGAAAGGGTATAGTAAATTGTAACATAACACCAAGTATTTCAGATCAACATGAATTGTTGGGTCACATTATTGGTAAATTAAGGTCATGAAGTATATTTGTCAAGGAGGAATGGATACTGGTGGGTACCATGTTGAAAATAATATCATATTTTGAAACAGAAATATCTCATATATGTAATGGGGAACTTTTAAATATCACCAAGAGATCTACTCATAACAAGATCTAATGTGTTTTGTTATTCAATAGTGAATCCTTGTTTGGTCCCATTGAATCTGTATGTCCTTGTTACAAATTAACTATAGTGGAGAACTAAGAGAGGTGAATCAATGTCATGGGATTCCAAGGGAAGTATAAGAACACAATTAATTGGTGGATTTCAACTTTTACATAAAAGGGATGAATTTTATTTATGGAAAACATAAAATTGAACAGGTGTACATGCATCTTAAATATTTCTTCGCATTATACTGATCATCTTATCATGGTGAGGGGGTGTAATAAATAATCACAATAAATTTTTCATTGAACAAAATGATACATTAAGAATGGATAGAATATTATTAGGTCCACAATATAGTCCCAAATATCATTATTATTTTTTATTTATGATCTCAATTTTTTAGAAATCAAATGATGGGGAGCATAGAAATCAAACCCTCAAATTTTTCTCAGACTATTCATTATAGGGTTTTATAATATCATGTTTTTTGTCACTTTCACTAGATTTTTTGGGTATTATTATTTTAGCCATTGGAGGCTATAGTTTATAGTCTCATATCATTTTACAAGGTGAATAGTTTTTTTATTTTCATATTATATAGACAAAATTTCTTGGGATTGTTACACACTAGAATAATTTGGATTCCCAAGGTCTAGAGTACACCTATATCAGTCTGGGTAGTGGGGAATGGTGTTTTAAATCATGGATTATGGTTACTATATCTCTATTGATGGTTTAAGATAATCATTTTGAGGATGATAGTGAATCAATCTATGTTAATTAGTTCCATTGGGTGGGACAATGAACAACATTGGATACCCAAAACTAGAATCTCCTTTCAGTAATTATTTTAAATTTTATAACATTATTAACTCAATGTTTGAATTTAATTAAATGATAATCTATAGTTCCATTATGTTGACATAGGATCATGAATTTTTTTAAGGTCATCAAATGTATGCTTCATTATAAGAAATTATCATGCATGGATACATCTAATGTACGTACGGGGCATGTGGGTGGGAATGCTCTTATGAATCGAGATCCAAACAAAGTAGAATTAATTTGATTAGATTTTAATGAATAATGTCACTACTATGGAAGAAATAGTTCACTGGAATGGAATATATTTGGCCTTTTGTTAATTTTGTTGTGATGTCCCTTGTTTTGAAATATTGTGGAATATTTTATTTAAAGGGGGATATTCCAAAAACATAGGGGATTACACTTGTTATTGAATGGTATTCACCATGAGTAGAGACTCATTTATGGAATTATTAGAGCCTTGGTTTGGAGGGGTTATCTAGAATTCAAAGGGATTTAAAATATAAATAATTGTATTTGATTTTGTTTATTAGTTCTTATGGAATAAAAGTAAAATATATATATAAGGATGCCACTATAAATTTATTTTCCCTCAATATATGTTTATCTTTTTTTATATAAACATGAATATATATTTATAGACCTGGATTCATATTTTTATCTCTAAGGGATGATTCGACATCAAATATTAAGAGATGTAGGAATGAGTTATGGTCTTCTAGGGAGTTGGATTAGTTGGGAACCCCCTTCCAATTGAATGAAAATGAATTTCAATGGTTTCTGTGTTGTGGAGGTGACGTGATGAGGTGTGAAAGTTAGTCATGTTAAGGACTCCTTGATTATAGGGTTCTGTGGTTTCTGTATATAATATAATTTCATTGGTTTGGAGGTGTTGGTGGTGTGAAGTGGTATCTCTTTGTGAAACAATTAAAACATTTTTATTTCAATGGTCATATATGGCTCCAATATTTTAGTAGAAAAAATTTAGGATAAAAATAGAATTTCATTAAACCTGACAAAATATATCATGAAATGAAGGTTAATAATAGACTCGAGAATTAAGGGGATACAAACATGGAGTGAAGGGAACTTCACTGCGGATACCCAGACTAACAAGGGTAGTTCTAAGAATATATTAATTATTTATAATTTCACTATATCTATACCTTAATAATATAAATTATTTCTTAGTGGTGATTCAGATTTCTTGCATCATTTTCCCCTCCCTAATATGATTCCTAATTATACATTTTTTGAATAAAAAGTTTCTTTTTTGTTAGTGAGATCCAATATGATGTGGTCATCGATCATGAGGATTAGAGTTCCATTATTTCATGGGGTATATTCCTCTAGTATACATCTAAAAATACCATAGATAAATAACTTGTTTTTGGTAAACTATAGGGGTTCCCACTCCTCTACTTGGACCATTAAAGGAGTTAAGTAGCCCATGACGCTAATGTAAAGATGTTTGACTTATATATTGAATTGGTATAAAAGATGACAAAATAACCCCCTTGATTTGGTAGACTAGGTTAAGACATTAGTTTTCCTATTATAAATGATGATGATGGATGATGTTCTATATAGTTTAATTGCATTTGGTGTGGTTAAAACTTCACTGCAATTTAATGTCATTTGACCATGACATAGTTGTCGTGCAGTTTAATGTGATGTCATCATTATGTGATCCATGAATTTTAATATAATAAAATAATGAAAAGTGAACTAACATGAATTATGAAATAATATCTGTATATTTAATATTCCATGGTCGATGATTTAAAATTTTGGAATAATGTTCATTCAACTAGAGGATAATTCGTTGATAAACATGTTTTGTGGTCCCTATAGTAGTTATCTCACTCATACGCAATCAATCCATATGCATATTTAGTTCATGAGTATGAATAAATATCTTATATATCGCATCCATCTATAAATTATTTATGTCCTTCCAGGGAATATAGGAGGTAGAGTCATATGAAATTAATATGGTCGAGAATCCATTGGATCCCCTATGAACATCATAAGGGACTGAATTAGGACAAAAATATATCATTAAATGAGACCCCCATATTTCAAATAATATTTTATGTAAAATGATGTATGATGTTTTTTTCTCTTCAATGGATAGGACTGATGGATCCAAGAGTAACAACATATCCAAAGCTAAAATGATTGAAGAAATAAGTAATTCTCAAATAGATCCCCACATAAATCCAAATCATATGTAGATATCATGATTTTTTATCAACACATTCACAATATTTGTCATGTTTTCCCTACATGGATCTGTATCACATGTATGAATGGATAATTTAACACTTATATGGTGGAAACCCAATTAAGATGTGAATTAATATTTTAGTGGTTGAAAAATTAAATTTTTGTGCTGAAATAATTTATGAATCTTATAGTTCATCTCAAAAAGTGTGATATGGTCATCAAAAAATATAAAAAATGATTATGAATCATGACATAGACAATATTAGAAAATCTATAGACACCTATATAAATTTAATGAGAAAATAAGGTGGAGGTATTTTATTTCAAAAAAAAATTCTGAAACAATGCTACCCAATTAAAAATCTCATGTGTATATATGAATCAAATATAGGATGGTGGTAATATTCTATTATGAATCGAAAGTCACCCAACATTTCCCGAATTCATGATCTATTATTCATGAAAATACAATTAATGTAATGTGACCTCACATTGGGATTGGATTTCATGGGTTTGGTGATCTACGTACTCTTATGGATAAACAGGGTATACATATTTAGAAAAGTATCAAGAAACAAGGAAGATTGTGATAAAAGATAAATATCATATTGGACTACTAAATTATTACCACGTTTTACTACATATCATTATCATCAATTAATCAATATACAAAGGGTTCTTCCATGAAAGTTTCCCCAGAATAGATTTGGCTTCTGCACAGGGAAGGGGGAAATAATTTTTTTAATTTTGTGTCTTTACCTATGGGTATGGGACCCAGGTTTCACATGGGCCATGGACCATCATGAATCAATAAAATCTAATTTTACATAAAATAGCTTTTCACAGAAGATGATCAAACATATTGGGAGTGGTTTTTTATCCCTTATTGGTGTTCCTTGATATCATAGTCATTTAAATATTCCTCTAGATTGATCAATATCATTCATATGTAAAGGAATGTTACATACCCTATTATGGTATGGGGATTAAATATTCAACCTCATCAAAGACTTATATATAGAGTCCACTTATCCTTTCATGGACTTAGATCCAAAAAAAGAAGTGTGTCCCATATAACATCTCACAATAAACAGTTTTTGGTCTTTTAGGAAGAACCATAAGGATTTGTTTGAAGGAATGAGAATCTCAAGTCATTAGGGTCATCAAAGTAGTTACATCCTAAAAATGAAAAGTACATCGAATGTGATTCCATAATTTTTCGATTGATATTTGATATGATGAAATTTAGTGTAAAATTGAGGGAATCATAATCCACATAAATATTAGGGTTATGGGAAGTGTAAATCATAACCATTGAATACATGATTCAATGATAGGTGGATAATATTAGGAAAAATTTAACCATAAATCAGGGATGAATCCTATATCACATGTAGAGAGTGAAATGAATCCCGTATTTATGGTGGAATCTCCTCCAATACCTAAGTACTACCTATGAATAAGAATATTTTCATCCTATTATTCAAAAGAAAATCAATGTGGGGTCCCTTCATATCATACAACCCCCTTTACCAATATGAAAAACGGGATAGCCAATAGTATATTGGAAAAAGGTTAATGGGGTTCTAAAAGATTTGTAAGATCTCAATGAATTTTTTTATGTAAAATCAAATCTGGAATGAATGATTATGGTTTGTTGGGAATGTAACATGAAATAATTGATTGAATAACCTAAAGGATATAAAAAAATGTGTGGAATTCATTTTTCTAATAAAGGGTTAAAAAATTAGATTTAATAATATATTATAATCATGGTATACGATCCATTAATCATGAATCTCCATGTAATGCAGCATACCATCATGTGGCATGGATGGGGTCCCCTGTCTTTTTATAACTTGAGCATCACTTGTTCTTTTTTTATCCCCTCTCCATGTTCTCTAAGATCACCTGTGTCATACATTATGTGAGAAACAATAAATGACTTGGAATCTAGTTAAACACCATAAGAGTGTATTATAGGAAACCATGTGGGGGGATTCAAGTTTCTATACGAGTATTAATCCACATATAGATTTAGTTCTCATCAAGGAACATATTTAAATGAAACAATGATTTATGTCTTGTCCTGAAAAAAATGGTCCATGAATCTCTATATATCTATTTATAATAACAATCAAGTCGCACATATATATCATAGAAAAAAAACCCTAAATAATTCTAACCTATAAGCACGGAGTGATAAAAAAATCATCACATTATGGTTGTGCTAAGGATATATCATCTGATTATAACTGAAAATCCTATGGAAATAAGAATGAACCCACACATATATCTCATATAAGATCCATTATACAGATCAGACACTCACATCGGGATGTTGGAACCCTATTTTATATACAGATCTATCTCAAGAATAATAAATTTTCATTGAGGAGGTATCTTGGCTTGAGAAATAAGGAATCCTTTTATGGGTTAGTTTTAAGTTCCAGGATAAATACAGGACAACTTTTTCATTTTGTAGAATTATCATATAGGACTGAGCATGATATCATAAACTAGTTACTAGAAAATCTTTTTCATAGATCATGACCGTGCATAAGAATAAGAGTTAGATCCCACCATGTAAAAACATTTCATGCAATTTAACATCATCTGAATATGATGGGTACCATGAAATTTAGCCTTGTGGAGTAGAGACAATGTCATGTAGTATAACATCATGGGAACAGTACATGTAGTTTCTCATATTTATGTTTATAAAATGAGGACCTAGGATAAAATAAAATTTAATGTTTTTCTATACAGACATAAGAGGGTTTATTATTTAAAATAATGTATCTGATGGGTTCTTTGGGTAGTTTAATGTCTTTATGTAAGTGTCCATTTTTTGTTATTAATCATCATGTTGTAAGGATGAGCATATGATATTTAGAATTATGTCTTAATTACATTATATCATGGGGATTTTTACATAGTGAATTTTTAATGAAACCACATGTTGTTGGGGGCATTATGAATTTCTTATCTACTGTGGATAATGACTATTCCCCATTATAATTAACCATATGTATGATGTAAGACCCTTCACACATGGGTTCCAACAATATGGTTCTCTTACTTGGTATAATTGGTGGTTTGAAAACCATTATGAATTCACATCATAAGAATGAATAGATGCCATCAATTTTTTTCAAGGCTATCATAATATGATTATGCTGGACTTCGAGATTGTGTAGCGTATTCAACAATTTCACATTGAGTTTTTCTAAATCATAAATTCACATTTTTTTTCGTTTTTCATCTAAAATTAGTCAAAATAGTGATGTAATAAGTGATGGAAACTAGAATTATATTGGTAACAGTTACTCTCTTCCGTAGACTACTGAGGGTTGGGTTTCATGCATGTTAGTGTGATTGTGGTACTTTATGACCCTAATGCATCATGGAGTTTATCCATCCAAGGTCTCTTGTCCCTATCGATCATATTCTAGAGTATATTAGGCATATATATTTTTATACCTATATTTATCAATTTACAGCAACATTATATCAAGAAAAGTGATTGGACGTGATGTTATAATCTTGATAACAACCACTTTAACTCAATGGAATTTATGTTGGTGTAAGTTTCCATCAAAACTCCGTGTGGGACCCAAAATCACGCAATGATGTTGTTATTCATAAAATAGATTCTAATTAGTGTTCCAAATTACCTAAATGTTATTACCACTCCCTACATGGAAATGAAATAGAAAATATCAAATATGTACTTTAAATAATTAGGTTTAACTCAATAATATAGACCCACAACATTAATTCCCCTTATGAATAATATATAGGAATATCTTACCATATGCAACAACTCTATGTTTTGATCAATTATGTTTTAATGGATCCAACATTGATGTTACTTTCTGGTGAACTCCACATTGATTGGTATTATCAATTTTTATAAGTAACCAACCATCCAGATTTTATTTGAGAGTATGGTTATATAGTCTTGGGAACCGTTGGATCCATTATAGACTTCCATCAGATAGGGGTATATCCTTATTCAATAAATTTTAGGAAGACTATATTGAATCCTCATTTATATAGCGTAATATATTCATTCATATTAACTCAAATAGTGATGTTCAATTCTAAGGATTCAATCTATTCCCTTTTGGATCAATCTGATGGGGGTTTCCATTTTGAAGGTAATCAATTAGGGTATTCATCCATCATTGAATTAATATGTGATAATATTCCCTTAGGTGTGTTTTAAATAAATTTATTTACTCCATGATATAAATGGAGACTATTGATACTACCCCTCAATGTGTAATGTGAATGAGTACATCATATTGGTCTATATTGGCTTTGACTATTACCAAATTAGCCAATTTACTGGTATGATAGATCGTTACTTGATGGACTTGATTCCATATTGGATTATTACGTAATAGATCCATTAATCCTATAGTGACCCTGGTTTATCATACATTGATGTTATAATATTTTTTTATGAATATTAATTATATTACAAAAACACAAGACTGGGAGCAGTAAATGTTTTTATATTTATCGAAGCATGAAAACACAAACAATTGGTCCATAGGAAAACCAAATCATCTAAAACAATGACCCTCATAACTAGAACCCTTATTATACATACAATACATAATCAGTTTATTCATAACTTTGGGAATTGAATCATAAGAAAGGGTGAGTTCAGATTCTCAGTAAGGGTAAAAAATGAGATACGTAAGTATAATATGAACATAAGGTCATGATAACTGGAAAATATCATTTTAAAACCATACCCTTCATATCAAAATTCGTAATCATGGGTCATGGAATAATGATTGTATGCTCATAATACATGAATCATAATACAATAAAATAACACAATCTACAAGAGAATAACATTGAAATAGGACATAGATCGTTGGAATGAAAAAAATAATAGAAAATCAACACCATATTAGTCTACAAGCATTGAAAAGGCTATCATAGAAGAATGATATTACTCCCCAATACATCATAGTATACAATGTTCACTCCCAATAAAATCATAGTATACTAGGTTCCTTTATGAAATGGGTTCACTCCCCCATTCCATTCTGGTATATCACATTGGATATAAATTGTTATCTAATGAAATGGAGGGAGACGTAGGTGACAGCGATCTTATAATGAAAACCATAATTATGTGTTGAAAAAGATCATAAAACATTCATCATACCATATACCATGAAATGGAAAGAGTTTCATAACAATTTCATCCTATCATTACATACAGAAAAGAAAGAAGCTTCATAATATTTTCATTATTACTTCATAGAATAACTGACAGAAAAAATAAGTGGGGTTTACTTTTGTGTAACATGGGGAGGAGAAATATGTTTCATAAACATAATTCCATTATAAACATAATACATTACGATAAATAAGAATAATGATATCGTTGGATTTTATCACTCCTATGGAATAAGAAACTTCAATAGATGTTATGTTAAATGGAAAATGGTTATTAATGACTATCTAAATAATATTTGGTATAGAAAAACCTTACCACATTGAAAAAAAAAATTCCGACATCAATCATTTTAAAATTATTTTTTTTGAAAATAAAATTGAAATAATATAAATGGATCTTCATTAAAAATACATTTCCTTTTAAAAATGTTTTCTTCTTTCGATGAATTTTAAAACACAGATTCTGTTGAAATTTGGCTAATAGTAAAGTATGATTTTTTTATAAAATGACACAAATATTCAATAATTTTGTTTATAAATAGTAAATCATGGGTAAAATTTTCATTTACATATCATATGATAATAATATTAAAAATTATAAAAACCATTAAAAAATTTGTTTTAGAAGAAAAAAAATTTCTTACCAAAGAAAGAAATAAAATTAGATTTTATTAAAAACATTTTCTCTTTTATTTTAATAAAAATATTGTATATATTTTAAAATTACATAAAAATATCATCAGAAATAGGAGAATAAAATTCATAAGATTCTTTTATAGATTGATTATAATATTTTATTGTAATAAATGTTTCTTTTAAGATGATGCTTTGGTCAATAGACCAAATCACTTATATAAATAATGATAAAAAGGTTTACATGAGTCTAGAGGAAGGGATTTTATTACAATCGTTTTGATGCAAAGGGGTGAACTTAACCGGGAGATACTCAATATACATTCTATTGTTGTAGACACCCTTATTATCAAGACCATATTCCACCCTGTTCACCTATCTATAGGTGTGACTGATAATATTATTGAGATCAGATAGGTGACTAAGGCAGGCAATCCATTTAGCAGTGAGGGTCCATTCAATGTGAATCATACCATGCCTAATGGCCTCGACAATGGTATTGGAATCACTTTCAATCCAGACGTTTCTCCATTATCTTTGTCTAATAAAATTGATAGCATTGATAACATTGTACCTCTCTGCTACAAGGGAGGATGGATGACCGTAGGGACCAAAGCAGCAGCCCAGTATGTCACCATTTTGATTTCTGAAAATGATACCATAGCCGGTAGGTCATGTATTACCTTTTGAAGTACCATCCACATTGATTTTGATCCAACCATAAAAAAAAAAAGAGGTTTCCAGAAGACTTACATCCATCCATTCGGTGGGTTGTATCTTCCTTTAATCCCTACCAGACGTAAGAGAGCGAAATATTTAAATGTGTTGTGGAAGGTCCCAATTTTAATGGTTCTGGCATCCTTTATCGCAGTGTAAATACTACTTTTAGCTATATGGAAAATGAACGCGTTATTTTTATGAATAATAGTACTTCATTCATACCAGATAATATAGATCAGTTCTGCCACAACAGTGATGAAAATTTGAGTTATTTGAGGAGAGGTATCCATAGTAGTGCATCTCTACAACTGTTGTCCAATAGAGCTCAGACCTGTCCATCTAAAATCAAATATATCAAAAATAAAATTCCAGAGAGTAGAAGCAGTAGCAGAGGATAAAAATAAATGATTATAATATTCCATGTGTTGGTTACACATGAGAAATTTAGAACAATTTTGAACACCACAAATCTGAATATTAGAGTCTGTGGGGATTCTATTATGTTCAATTCTCCAGACTAGAGAAAGACGGGATGGTTGAATCCAACTTTTTTTAAAATTCGTTAACCAGTGGAAATAATTGTTTTGGTTGATGATATTATAATTATAGTATATTTTAGTGGTTAGAATACCATTATATACAGGTTCACAAACAACAAAATCATCAGTGGTGATATAGGTATAATTGTTAATAATAGTAGAGATTTCATCAGGTAAATTAATATCAGTGGAGTTTAAACAATCATTAATGGAGATGTTTATATTAGTGGGTAGATGCATGGGATCAATCATGTTACAAAGTAGGATGCCATTCCAATTTTCCAACCAATAATGTATTGAGGATTATCTACTAATTAGCCATCTAGAGCGAGACACAATTTTTTAAAAAGTGTGTTTGATGGAAGGCCATATAGATGATTACATATATAAGTTCTTGTTATTCCTATGGTTATTGTAGAATCTTCCATGAAGGTAATCATAACCCTGTGCATTGTTATTCATAATATTCCAAGTAATCTTTGCTTGAAGGGCCTAATTAAAATTCTTGATATTCATAATGCCAAGTCCATCATTCTCAATGGGGGTGCAACAAGTTTTCGAAGGGACAGTAACAAGTTTCCGTTCAAGGGTGCTTCCACTCCAAAAAAAAATTTGAGTTTTCTATTATTCTTTTTGAGATGATCAGCATTCTATTTAAACACCATCACATATTTTAAGCAATGGTGTATTTGAAAAGGCATATCTGCCCGACCATTGATAATGTTTTCCTTTAATGGAAAATATTTGTCTATTGATCTGAAAAAAATACTCAGAAAATAAGTACTTTTGGGTCTTCCCAAAAATATGGGGACCCCAAGATATGTTAAGAGGATAGATCCTTCTTTTATACCCAAATCATTCATAATAGAAACTTTCATGTTGGCCTAGAAGCGTTTAACAATGAAAATGGAGGATTTACTCTAGTTTACTGATTGACTAGAGACATATTCAATGTGGGAGAGGATATCATTAATATTTTTTATATTCGTCATGTCACCTTGGAGGAAGATAATTATATCATCCACGTATAAAATATGTGAGGGAACCATCACATCTCTAGAGGAAAAGATTGTCTTGAGCTCACCCCTATAGATTGAGTCTGTAATCAGTCTGTTGAAGTAGTATTCAACAATAACAAAACAGATGGTAGAAAGGGGATCTACTTGTCTAACACATTTTGTACAAGTGAAATAACCCCTTGGGTAGCCATTTATCAGAATAGATATGTGGGAAAAGTTAAAAAGATTCTACAATTTGTTAACCAAGTTGTTATTAAAAAAAAAATATAAAGGATTTTGTAAATAAAAATCCAATCAATGATATCAAACACTTTTCAAAAGTCATGTTTAATGGAAACACTTCTCCCTCTTTGAGTTTTATTTGAGAAAATTTGTACTTTCAGATTCAAGTCAAATGCAGTCTTGAATATTCATTCTTTTAAGGAATCCAAATTGGTTCCAAGAGACAATTTAGTTGGTTATGGGAGCCAATCTCAAAGATAAGAGCTTGGAAATAATTTTGTACAGAGTGTTGAGAAGAGAAAGAGGCCTAAAAAGATGAATTTATGAGGCATTATCCAATTTAGAGATAATGGTATGGAATTGGCCATTAATACCATAAGGGAGATAACCACTAATGAAGAAGGATTTTATAAGGTAACAGACATCATTGCAAACAATGTCCCAATGCTGTTGAAAAAAATCATTTGGAAAGCTATCAGAACTGGGAGAACTATCAGACATTAGGCTAAAGACCACTTCCTTAATTTCATGATCAATATGAACACTATTCAATAGGTAATTATCATTATTTAGAACTAATCAAGGAATGATATCAGGTTTGATATCTTTGTTTAGAGCAGGGCCATTGAAGATATTTCTAATGTATGAGGTGTCATGATTAGATAGACTTTCCTCATTATCAATGATATTATCCCCATATTTAAGTAAGGATAGAGGTCTAGTGGCCTTTCTAATCCTCTATAGAGAATTGATGAATTTATTGTTTTTGTCTCCATCCATGAGCCAGTTGACTCTAAGAGTTTGTTTCCTAATATTGTCTCTTAATGTGATAAGAGAGTTCAGTATGCTACTTATGTCGACTTCCTATTTTGAGTCACTATCAATGTCATTGTGTGTTGAGTTGGTTTGAATTTGATTGAGAGCATTCTCAAGGGAAGTAATTTGATTATCGTTTTGTTGAGTTCTGATTTTTCACCATGCTTTCAATTTTTAGTTTAGAAGTTTTAACTTTATAATGCTGACATAGGGATCATTCGAAGTGATAGAATTGCAAGTGTCTTTGATTTTTTTTACAATCCTCATCTCTATTCCAGGAATTATTGAATCCAAAAGAAAGAATTGGATTGATGTATCCAGTAATGAGGCTTACCAGAATTTCATAATGATCAGAATTAATCCTAGGAAAAGTAATACTAGAGATGGTATTCCAGTTATCAAGAGATTTGAAGTTTGTGAAAGCTATGTCTTGTTTACTTGTTAAAACACTATTGTGTTGTCTTCTATACCATGTATACTTAGCACCAACCAGATTAATCTCAACAAGGTTATTATGATCAATACAGAGTTTGAAATCTTTAATGGAGGTGTTTGATTGTAAGTGACCCAGTTTTTCACTGGGCCTAAGGATAACATTTAAGTCCACAAAAACAACCCAAGGTGCCTGTATAATTTTGTTAAGGGAATATATATTTTGCCACAATTTTATTTGGTCTTGATAACTATTGTAGGCATACACAAATGTACAGAAGAATATAATGTCTCCCAAGGTTATTTCACAAGTCAAGGACTGATAATCAGCATTAAAAATATGAACCTTACTTATAGATACATGAGAAAATACCCATAGAGAAGCTCATTTGTTTTTTTTAAGTTGCACCTATAAAAGTATAACTATTTTTATCATGACTATTAAAGATAGAAATAAAAGTGATTTTAGGTTCAGTGAGGGAAAAAAGCATCGACTTATGATTAAAAAAATTTAATGTTTCAATGGTGTTAGAGTTAGAAATACCCTGACAGTTCCAATATAAAATAATCATTTATACTTACACTTGGGGCTAGGCCCCTTTTTTTACCTCTAGAGTTTTTTCCATTCTTGTATTTTCTTAACTGCTCGATAGACTATTCTTTAGGCATCGTTTCATTTATTTCATGCAATTACCATGAAGGTTTAAGAGAGTTATGCCTAATTTTGTTACCTATTATGTCCTCCTCCTGGTGAATTTTTTTGTTGCCATTTTCCTTCTGTACCCATATCCATTCTTCATCTTATTTTATTTGATCAGTCTCTCCAAGATTGCTTTCCATATTCTCTGTGTTGAGGTCATGCATGGTAATGGTCTTGATTGAGTGCCTCTGTTTTTTCTCCAGCCCTTTTTCATCCTCTTACATGCACTGTGCATTGCTAATATCCATCATCTGTATGCTGCAACCTGGGATGCATTCACCTTCTTCCAATATTTCCTCACTATGTAATGGTGAGGAGAGATGATGCTGATTTGAAATGGTAACAGTCGTAGGAACAGTGTCCTATATTTCAGTGTCTTGGTGTGTGGGAGTTTCCATTTCAGTTGGTGAGTGACCAAGAGTTTGTGATTTCAATTTAGAAATTGCACTGAAATCTTCTTGCACACAGTCCTTCTGATAACCCAGGTGTTTTTTTTCTCTCCTTAATCAGTTCGGACTTATGTTTATTAAGACTGTATTTCATTTAAATCTCATCCTCAATGGATTCTGTGGAGGAAGATCTTGTAGCCGCAATATCAGGCTAGGTGTCCAGTGTCATATTATTTGTAGAAATTTTACCAATGGATGTTGTTGCTTCAGAAGAAGGTGTAGAAAGAGATCCAGGGAGTTCAAAAGTTTCTAAACCATTAAGCCTTCTCTAAGAGAATTGGCTATCCTTCATAGGACTTGTATCCTCATCCTCCCCTTGATCATTCTGTTTTACTATGTTTAAGGTCGTCACAGCAATTTCCTCAGAAATGTCTTTCTCTTAATTATCCAGTTCCTCCATTTACACCATCTTAGTATAGGATTGCATATAAGGGTCCTTAGATGACGATGCCACATTGGTTTTCCACCTCCAAATCTCGTACTTTTTCATGGTTGATTCAGATTTATCCAATACTTGTTTTTTGTCCTTCATGTTTCCTCTAACCTCAGTCTAATCACTTATTGTATGAGGTTGGACCTGTTTTTTCACAATTCTACAATTCAAAATGTAGTTTCCAATGATCTTATAATAGTCACAAAAGGGTGTTCTATGCTCATATTCAATTCTGGACACTGTCTTATAATCCTTTACATTGAAATCAATGACATCAGGCAGTTTTGTTTCTAGATTAAATTGAACCATAACTCATGAATATAGACCCAGATCACCATTAAATGTTCTCTAATAAATTTTAAGAGGTATCCTTTTGCAAGAGGTAAGGTAATTAAAATTTTTGGGTGCTAAAAGAACCAACTAAGTCTATTTAATCAGACCCAAATCTGTGCCAAAGAGTTCATATGCATAAAAGGATTGAAATTTTTATCCCAAGTAGAAATACCTAGAAGACCATGTTTCAATTGTATAATTCCTTGTTTCCAAGATCGGTCTAAATACACTTGAGTGTGCAAAATGATATGGTAGTATCCCTTCCAAATGGGAACAAATTTCCAATTGGCTATGCCCTAGAAGTGGGAAATTATCCTCTTCAGCTCATCTACGGACCACGATTTATCCATTTTTAGATAAGAGACTCTTCCTAGTATAGAAAACTTACACATTTGTTCCCTCTGATGCAGCACTTCTAGGTCAGCAGCAACCGCAAAGCTTCCATCATTGAGTTTTTTGAAACATGGGGCCGTCATTGAGAAATAATTTGTATTAACTAATACCTTATGAGCTTCCACGAAAGTTATCCCTTTTGATTCTTAAGTCACGACCACATTCTTTGATGTTTTATGATCTTCTTGTGCGTGTGGAGCATGCCGCTCAAAGAATATTTCCCAGGTAGGATCAAAAGTGGTCATTTGATACCTGATATATCGCTGTAGAGAATAGGCATCATAAATCTTCAAAATAGGGTTCTAATTATCCCATTTTTGAGTTCCTTGAGTTTCCATGGGATCCCCCATTCTCCTCCTATGGTCATAATTGTAATCATAAACAATCTTAGTAAATAATGAGATTTGTATAATATAGTCATTTTCACTTTGGTAAAATTAAATCATAATATCCATGATGGAATAACATAAAATAGAGCCTAAAATATCATATAGATAAATAAATTCATGATATTACTTGTCAAATGGGATGAATATACTACCAATGAATGAATATAGGTGCATAACATGGAACACATCTCAAAAGAGAAAAATTGAAACAAAAATCCATTACCTTATGTCATTTATTATTTAGTACAAGTTATAAAATCATGTATAAAAAATATATGTTTATTAGTAATATATTAATGAAATATTTTTTATATATAATACAATATTTTATATTCTTAAGGACATTTTTACCAATTTATGTAAAATTTATTGTTAATTTATGATTTTGAGTAATAAATATATTGTTATTTGTATGTGTTTTGATTTTTTATTTTTGTTCATCCTATATTGATCATATATTCATAAGAACCTAAATGTTTAAAATGATATAAATAACACATATTTTAATTATATATTTATTTATAGAAATCCTTACAATTTAGTGATAAAAAATAAAATAAACTACTCATGGAGAATATAGGCCGTATGTATGTTTGAAAGATATTTCCATTTCTTGTAGGATTGAAAGAAACAGTCTATAGTGATATATTATAATTATAAAATAATTTTTATTTCAAATATATTATATATTTTTATAAAAACAAACCTTATTACCCTCCATGTAAATCATGTATGTATCAGATAACATTGTGAGGCAGTAGTCTGGTGTACACATGAGAAACATTACTATATACACAAAAATGGATCATATTATGGTATGCATTACATAGTAATTATATATTTATAATAATATCATAAAATTAATATATTTTAATATTATCTATCATTATAACCCACCCGGTAGGTGGTAATGGAAAAAATGAATGATATCGGTTTGTGAGGTGGTAGTCCACCATACACAAGAATAATGATTTTTCTACCAATTTCATTGAACTACAGATGGTTCGAGGAAATTTCATTAAAATTAAAAACTTCATATATGGACTATTTTTTTGTTATTATATCATCATGGAAAAAAATGAATTTATGGATTTTTAGGAAGAAATAAAAAAATTATTGTTGATGAACACTACATATACATCATGAATCAACCTTAGGTTCGCACCAAAAGCTTTATTAGGTTGGATTTATATTTAAAATAGAGAATATAAGATTTTAGACAAGAATTTGGTAACTCATTTTGGTAGCTATTGGATGAAAAAAAAATTATGGGGTGGGTGAAATAATAGAAATGTTGTCCCCTTTTATAAGTGAGGTGAGTGGCACACTTGTAATTTTTTAGAAAGATGTAATTCCGCCCACATTTTTTCATGTCACAATGCTAAAAAATGGAGTATTATTGAGTCTATAAGGGATACATTTGAAATATTTCTAACTAATGTATTTCGGAAAATGATTAGGTGATTTTGGACTCCTATTATTTTTATTTAACCCCACAGTAAACCCATTTTACATTAAACACATTAAATATTTTCCATGTTTCACTGTTGATTTTTGTAAAATTTTAATTGAATTTTTTCAAATAACAAAAAATATTATTATTAAAAATATTGAAAAACTTTTTCAAAATTCCATTCATATTAGTGGGAAATTTAAAATTAATATTAATAATAAATACATGATTAAAATGTGGGGTTTTAAAGAAAAAATATTAAAAAATATACAAGGTTTTCTTATCACAATTCAATAAAAAATTGATTCCACTTATTTAAATTATATTAATTTATTTGTAGATGGATACAAATAAATTAAATAACTTAATATATAATTTATCTTTTTAAATAAACTAAACATAAAATTGGTTTTTAGTTAAATTTCAATATTTTTCACCATAGATAAAGAAATAAAATTTTCATAAAAATACCAAAAAAACAATAATGTTATTTTAACACTAATTTAGAAAATACAATTTTTATTCTCAAAATATATTTATGAAGGTGTAAATATATAATTTTATTAGATTCATAAATGAAATAAAAAAATATTTTTTTTAGAAAATATAATTTTTGAAACAAATAATGTATTCATCAAAAATTAGGTTATTTTTTACCAATGTGTTTCCATTATGTAAAGATATTTTAAATAATAAATGAAAATTTGTCATTATTATTCATATCTGTATTTTTTTCTCTTCAGTTATAATAGTATAATTTCATTAACTATATTAACAATAAATATTGGTTTTGATAAAACTAAATATCATGAATAACAGAAGATTACATAATGTTTCATGGAGCATAGGCATAACATGGTGTTTCCAATAATGAAAGATATCAAATGAATTTAATTTTTTTAAAAAAATCAATAAAACATGATGTCGAATATTCTACCCCTTCAAAATAAATTTCACCCTCAAATTCATCACTATTATAAAAATAAATAAGTACAAATTTTCTTCATCATATCCTCAAATCCCCCCATAGCTTCCTGAAACACATAGTTTCACCAAAAGAAATTATTAGGTGAGTTATCTATTTCCATATAACATTCTATATGTGATAAATAATCTCTACTATTAGTTCCTCATAAAAATTATCATTCTCCAGTGGTATGACCTTTAAGTTCAATATACATGAAGGGTTAGGTATGCACTTCTTATAGAGAGAAACATGGAACACATCATTGAATTAAGAGCGGTGTTGTGGAACCACCAACCAATAGGCAACCATCCCGATATGATTAATAACATCAAAAAGAATGAAATATCTTGGTCATAATTTACCTTTCCTCCAAAATCTGATAAACTTATATCATGGATAAATTCATAGAAAATGATTTTCACTTGCATAAAATTATAGATCCTATGGGTGATTATTAGCATAAGTTTTATAATGAATCTTTGATACCTTATTGTGTTGCTAAATGGATGTTACCTTTTAATTAATTTCTTAAACTATATCATTTACCAATAGATTTCTTTCACCATATTTTTTTTATCATGTTCAAGATCTACATTTCTTATCAAATAGGGAATCATAAGGATCTATCTAAATTATTGAGTTAAATCACTTGATTTCAGAAAAAACAACTAGAGGTTAATGTTGTTCCCAAAAACATTTAATATCCAATTATTATGATTAAAACATATCTTTGGGGGTTTTCATTGTACTTTCAGACTAGAATTCTTTCTACGGATGACATAAATTGTTGAAAAATCATCTCCTTATCAATATATTGCTGAGTACATATACAAAACATTTAGTTAAACCAAAGATATTGATTATACATAATGTATTGTGGTAAATCATGAAGCCTTGTAATTTTATAAATGTATATATTGGAAATATGATATTGAGAAAATTCTTCTCTAACAACAATAAAGTGTAATCACTTAGTAAGGAGATCGACTACAACCCATATATAATTATTCCCTTAAGATACTTTCTGAATCCCAATGAAATTTTCCATGATGATGTTTTCCATTTCCATTTTGGTATGGGAAAAGGATTTTAATGTCCCCAAGGAATTTTGTCCCATAGCTTTAAATTTTATTTATACCAAGTTCAATGCTACAATCTCTAGGATATCTATCTTCAATCAATACCACCATGTGTATCCATTATAATCTCTATAAATATCCACACATCCATTATGAATATAGAATAAATAATTATGAGATTCTTATAATTACTCCTTTAACAAATATTTTATGGGTGGAACACATAAATTATTCTTGAACCATATCATTCCATCATTCTAATCGTTAAGCATATGAACATTTCGAACCATATTTTTTTTTACATCTTCCTTATGTTCTTCATTAATATTAAATTATATTGGTGGTTGAAATATAATTTATAAGGACAAGATTTTTCACCTTACTTTTGTATTTCTAGATCCATCCTATGTAAATATATAAATATTAGATCTTTTGTAATCCACATCATAGATAAGATTGAATAATCCTATTGACTCAAAGCATCAGCGACATTGTTCACAATCCAAGGGTGGTTAGGTATTGATAAATCATTGTGTTAAATCATCTCTAACCATATTATTTAGAGAATATTCAAATAATTATATTTAAATATATACCTCAAACGTTTATAATATTTTTTATATCACACATTTATCCATAATAATATTGCCTCTATATCATTAATGATAAAATTATTATACCTAACCCCCGATAATGAGATTAGAAATGTTTTTTATGAATCATAAATTCCCATGAGGAATAGATATAACAATTTAATTATTCCAATACACACATTCCAATCCCTTCTTGGATGCATTACTAAAGATTATAGACCATTATCCACTATAGGGTACTATATTCCTAGTTGCGTTGGAGAATCTTCTCTTCAGTTCCATTAAATGTTCCTCACATTAATCAGAATAAAAGAACATGGCCCCCTTTTGAGTTAATGTGGTAAAAAAATTATATATTCATGCGAAATAATCTATAAAACATAAATAATATCATTCAAAAACACAAAAAAAATAGAAATCAGTCATCGTAGTTGGTCTGGAATAACATTCAATAACACTCATCTTTAATGGATCTACTAATATACCATATCTGGATATTATATAACAAAACAATGAATACTTATTCAGCCAAAATTTACATTTATTAATTATTTAATATACTTTATCCTTTCTTATGGTCATTAGTAAAATTATAAATTTCTCTTAATTCTCTTCCTTTCATATTGAATAGATAAGAATTTCATTTATAATGACGATCACTAACTGATATAGGTAAAATTAAAGGTTTATATTCATTAAATACATGATGATAATAGATGAATTGGTAAGAATAAATAGTATAAGTTTATATTATTATGTTACGTAACCTGTAGAAAATGTTTTCTTTGGTAGATCCTCCTTCTTGACCCTCAACTGATGATATCAATAATGAAGTTCAATATTGGAAAAAAAATTCTCGGCATAGTTGTTCAAACATATCATCAATATGGGGAAGATGATACTATTTTTTAATTGTGTTCTTAGTCAACTCTAAAAAATAAATGTAGGCTCAAATTGATTCAACTCTATTTTTAAAAAAAATATTAGGTGTCACAAAAGTGACACACATGGCTGATTGAACCCCATATCAAGATTTTCTACAAGTTTATTCTTCAATTTATGTAACTCATTTAAGGAAATTTAATAGGATGTATTTGAAATTTATGTGGCACTATGTATGATTTCAATTAAAGACTCAACTTCACATATTTTTTTGATTCCTCAGGAACACCATCAGAATGACATTAACAAATTCCCACACAATAGTTATATCATCGATGTCGAGCGTCTCCCAAACCATCCAAGATAAAATAACCTTTTGAATGGGAATTAAGACAAAAACAATGAATGAGATCTCTAATATATGTTTTGTAGTTATCATTAAATTGATAGACAGTAATAGGTTGGTCTGTAATATCAAGTGTGACTTCCCATAATCAATAATTTATGTGGGAGTTAGGTAGATAAATAAAATTCTAGCCAAACATAACATCACATTAGAATATAGGAATATTCAAAAGACTTTCCATAATCATATTCTCACCAACCTAAACTAGAGAGGAATAATAGATGTTATTTTTGATCATCATACCATTAGGATTTTTCACTACTAATTATACATATAACTCGCTGGGTATAATCTTGATTCCTATAAAAATTAATATATAAGAAATAATGGTTAAATAAGGTGTTATATAAAAAATTAGTCATTTTAGAGTAGATGGTATATATACCATTCACCACATTTTTATAGAAACCCTCATTAGAAATAGTGATCTCATGACATTTCACTTTTTTCTTGGATTGGAAGGTTGCTAATGTTGATCATCATTATTAAACAACAGATTTGGGCATTGGTTAGCATAGTTTTCAGACACCTTTCATTTGAAACATTGGAGTGTGGGTGGTGTATTCTATAAATCATTCTCTTTATTCAGATATATAAATAAAATCTTCCCTTCACTTTAGAAATTAATTTTCAAATGACCTTCCATTCAAAAATTAAAACATTAACTAGTCCCCTTAAGACAATTTCCTCTATAAGCATTGCCACTCATTGAGAATAATGGAAGTATCAACTTCTTCTCCCCATAGTTTTAACATTTTACTTTGAATTCCATTTTTATCTTCAAAACCAAACCATGAGATTGATACATAACTCTAACCTCCATTTCCATCAAGGTAGAACATTGGACAATCTATTTTTAGGTAATGAAATCACTTATAGATAATTCCATTCATAGCGATAGTTTTCATACAATGAAGAATCTATCAAACATAATTTCATGTTAAATGATAATACTAGAAGCATATGTAATATGCCTTGTAGAATATTCCACATAGGAACCAATCAATTCAGTTTTCTTTTGATTTATATTAGGGAACTTCTTCTTTTTCTTTATACAAAGAATAAGAGGAATATAAATATTGAAATAAAAGTACATGGACTTTCCCCAATCCATGGATTCAATTTTTTCGTGTTTCCTTGTATTCCTTATAAGTTTCCTCTATTGATCATCTTCACCTACCAAATGGTATAGAACCAAAATGACCCTTTCATGGTCTAAACACTAGAGTATGAGAATATCTTTATAGTGTTTTTGATCTATTGTTCCAAAACTACTGGATCAAAAAACCAAATAATAAATAGTGGATTTTTAATGAAGGATTAAATAGAATGTTCTCACACACTTTGATCATTTGGAATTACATAAATATCTATATATTTATAAATAATCATGATCATATAATTGATATTTTTCATTATCTATATCATAATTATTTGTTACTCTTGGGGATAATCATTTCATTTCCCATCACAGTCAGCATTTACATGGTTTCTTTTGGATCTATCCATTGACTGAAACCAAAAAAACATAGTGTAAGAAACAATTATCATTGCTCGGAACCACAAAATCATGAAAATGCTTTGATAGTGTGTCTTAATCATGAAAAATCCTTAATATATGACAACTACTATTTATACAAGGTTATTTTTTTCATCATATATTTAAGTCCTTTAATATAGTGTGCAAAAATATTTTAATTTATAAATTTTAACCCTAGGGAGTGTCAAACATGGTATGAAACAAGACCCATTTTTGTGCAACACAGGATAATCCAGTATTTCTCAATGCACCCCTATAAGAGTTATTACCCCTATTATACTTTATGCTAGATCTACATCAACTTCTATAATATGTTATTATATTTAATTTCATTGAAACCACTCACTCTATCTTCGACAACAAAAACTAGGAAATTTTACTATACTTAGACTCATCCATAAACATACCCTTATATGTGTCCTTTCAAATCTCACATTGAATTTATAAGACTATTTTTAGAATTTTGACTAAAAAAATAATTTGAGACCAACTAAAAAATCCATGGATTATCATACATATATACTATATCATTTTTAATTAATATTCATTACATTAAACATACTCATGCCTTTAGACCATAATAGATTAGTGTACATGGAAACATTGAAACATAAACTACTGGTCTATTGGTAAAGAAAATAATCTCCCAATAAGACCTTTATAACTAGAATCTCTCTTAGAAAAATCATATGTAATAAAATTTTTCATAACCTTGGGAATAGAACCATAAGAAAGGGTGATCTCATATTTCCAAAATGGTTAAAAAACATAGATACAAAAGCATAACATGAAAAAAATGGTATAAGAAGGTTATCATTACATTTTAAAACCATACCATTCATATAAAATATCATAATATTGATTCAGGGAATAAATATTTTTAGTTCATAAGAAATGAATTATAAGATAATCAAAGAACATAATCCATGAGATCATAACATTATTATAAGGAATTGAGTTATGTCATACTCATAATTGTAGAATATCACTACCATGTTTTCAAAGGCCCCTATCCAATGATATTATATTCGAGTGGTCTGAATCCCCAATCCATCATAGTATTTAAGGTTCACTCCCAAGTCCATCATAGATGACAATTTCCCTTACTGAACCATGTTCACTCCCCATTATAGTCATGTCTATCTACTAAGATAAAAATATTTTAAAAATGAATTGGATGGAGATTGTAGAGACTCAATTATTCCATGTATTGTTTTTGATATTTGTAGGGATTGTCTTTAGATCTGGAACTAAGAAGGATTTCAATCCTAAGGCCTAGTGTGCCTGGAATAAATGTTTGAAATACATTAAATATATTAAAAAGCATGTGCACAAATTTTTCCTGAAAATCTGGATCATAATCTAAACTAATTCATATATCGATAATATGAGGGCATTGTTGAGTTTAAAATCGATGTATTACTATAGGAAATAAATAACTTGTATTGTCATGTAGACTATGTGAAAAATTCATTATGAGCATAAAAAGATTAAAATAATTCAATTTAATTATTTTTATGGATTTTTTTATGAAATGTCCGAACATATTTTTTACGTACCTAGCTAGGATGAATTAATATGTTTAGATAACAAAACCTAGATATATAATAATCTTTTGTGGGTCATTGGAGGAATTCCATCAGTATACGACAACCTGATTGAGGTCCCACCATTTGTGTACCATGGAATTTAGTGATTTCAATAATGATAAGGAAACAAATTCATTTTTCATTAGTGATCGATATAAATCGTGTTAAAAATTTTGTTTATTTATATTTATACCTTCATATTTATTTCTCTGATTATTGTAAATCAATCAACCAATGTATTGATTTTATGATTATCCATTCCTTTTATGGGTTTGTTTCTATGGATTTATTTTGATATTTGTTTTTTTTTCTTTTTTTCTTCATTTTGTGTTCAAATGGAAATGGATAGATTCCAAATGAACATGGCTGATTTTAATTACTATTGTGTGTGATCTTTATTTTACTCTCTTTCTTCTACATGAGGTCAATTTTGGGGTTTCATTTTCCCTATGGTTCGATAATAATATCAATAAATAAATCATTCCACACATATTTCATTTAACAAAAATTTCACATCGTTGATTCATACATTTTATTCGTAGAGGATCATGATATGATGATATAGTTGAATGGATCATACCATATTGGAGACCCCAGATTTCTATTGGAGAATGTGATGACAATGGGAACCAAAATAGGGAATTCCATGAGTGGTTTTGATGTCTAGATTCTAGAATGAAACTACGTGAGGAACAAAAGGAGTAGATCTGGGTTTCCTGACATTATTATCAACCAAAATATAGGTCAAAGGTGTGGGAGACCCTATAGTGGAAGGGGATTTATTTCTATAAAATCATTAACTACAAGACATGTATTTCGGTATTACATGGCATGTGGGACCCATGGTGAGATGGAAATACTTTTTGAGTGAAATTAAATATCATATGGTGTGTGACACTTATCATATGGCATGTGACATGGAGTGGAGTTCATGGAGTGTACCATTGAGGGAACATAGATGCATGATGGATTACATATTCTTAGACATGTAAGGTACATACACATAGACACAACCAAACCAAGTGTACATGGTCAGTGTCATGTACTTGGACCCGAGGATAAGTACATGAGCATGGGAATTCTGTTTATTTTTACACGTACACTAGAATATGTTGTTTATACTAGAATAACCTGATATTGACGTGACATTCCTTATACTCCTAATAAATACTCTGCACTCCTTCACAGTGGGCATGTATCCCTTCCCCTATATATCATGAATATATTTTATTGGGGTGTTTACCCTCTATATATTACCTAAAATTTAATATATATTCACATCATTTTTGTAATATAATGATGCCTCCAGTGGTAATTCATTGCCAATGATTTTTGAATCCTTATGTGAGGCCTCTAGTGAGATCATCTCTAATATTCTTACACTAGGTGGAGTTATTGGTATTTTCGTGAACAACATTATGAGGACACCACTCCTCCATGTGGTGGGTTATTATAGAATTATTTATTGGTATACCCCATGCCCATGGGTGTGATCATCATCTGTTTATCATTTTCATCAGACTTCTAGTGTATACTTCATGTGAAGGAAACTAGTGAGCATGACCCTCTCATAAATATGTCATCAATTTTATCTAACTCAAAGAATGTGTCATCTCAATCATGTGATATGTGGAATATTCAAGCTAGAATCCAACACTGACATTACAGTTGGGAAATTTCCTTAAGAATATTATTATTTTTTATTATATCTTGATATTTTTGTTTTATGTGTTGTGAACATATACTTGTGTAGGGATAACTATTATTATTTTATTATATTCTTCTTGGTTTTAGGATATCCTTGTAGTTGATGTTATACTAACTCTATAATTGGATTTTCCATAATTATTCATGTCTTTTAAAGAAAATAGTCATTTTGATAGATTCGATGATGGACCGAGGCTAGGCGGTTCTAATAAAAATTTATAGACAGAGGTGTGCTCCTACGGTACCTTGACATTAGTACCCATATTTACCTTCAGATGGGACTAGTTTATGAGCAATTTTTGGATGGATTAGATTTTCCCTTGTTTACAGTCAATCAATTTTTTTTTACTCTGGTTATGGGTTTAGAGGATTTCATTCATGGTTTATTTCAGTTGTTTTCCAATTCATCATTGTATAGGCATGGAGATGTGTTTGTGTGTAAAGGATATTTAGTCTATGGCCTCTAATGTTAGTGATATTAAATATTAGTGAAAGTCTATAACCCTAATTCTATTGGATGTTTGATTGGGGATTCATGACACTGAACCCTTTGGAATGGGTCATGATAGAGTGGTATTAGAGGTGTCGGATCTATATTAGGACAGGAGTTCGTGAGATTGGTTTGTGGAAATAGTATTAAGTGTTTCAAGTTTTCCTTTCAAGATAGGGACTCTTGTGGTGGTATGGTGTATAACATATCTATAAACCAGAACTCTGATCCCATGCTTTTGACATGGTACAGGAGAACACCGAATGCAGGGAAAACAATGGTACATATATCATATATGAATGGGTTGTGGTTTCTTTGTCCTTATTGAGTTATATGTCTAGATATACTCATTAACCATGGTGCATTCTATTTATTTTTGGATTCCTCCCTAATATATTCTATATAAGATTTAGCATTCGGATCATGATGATGATCTCCTCAGTTATGAGGAATCGATATGGGGACCAGTTCTACAGGTGTTAACTATAGTTGGTGCACTGTCTATACTGCCACCAACAGAGAATAAGATGGTACCCATAGAACCAAAAAATGATGTACATTGGATGAGTGAACTTCACAAGTTTCAGTTCTAGTGACCCCTCATGATTCATGGTGATCTTGAACCACATGTAACTGAGGACTAGCTTAAGGTGGTGAAATGATTTATCAATCTTTTTAGGACACAAGCAGATCACATGTTGGTCATTGTAGTGAGTTTTATCTAAGGAATAGAATAATGATGGATGGGTTTAATAATGTATTCTTATGATGAGGTAGCTTTATCATGGTCAGATTTTGAGTAACTCTTATAGAGGAGATATCACTATCTATGTTGAGGGAAGTACACGTCGAGGAGATTATATATATTCAGTATTGGTATTTGAGAGTGGTAGAGTATTCATTAAGGTTTACCACTCTCTCTAGGTACTCAATGGATATGGTTCGTGATCAGTTCATTTGGGATCAAAACATCAAGATAAGACTATATAGAGAAATATAATCTAGTGTTACACATCTATTCATTCCAAACGATTATAGGTTGATAGAGTGAGATATTTTGGTTGATAGTTTCATGTCTGAGAATCTTTGGATAGTGGTTTCCAGAAGTTTGCATGCAGAAGTATAGACATCAACAACATGAATCTGATTACAATATCAATGAACTGAAAGTTCGAGACATTACATGAGAAGGTCATTATATAGGTGGTCTATCATTCACCACTCATAGGATAGGTCCATTCTCACTAGGGAGTGGTAGTGTTACTCTCATTTCAAAGGAGGACATCTTACTTGACATTGTCTGATCTGTCATATGACTAATAAAGAGGCAGTGTATGGGATGTCAACATGTATAAAACTGTTGGATCAGATCATTCTGTATCAAATAGGATGTGAAAAAGGGTCTGGAAGAGAAGACGGAGGTGAAATATGCTTCTAAAAATTACCACCACCACCTCCACTAGGTGGTCAACTCTAGGGTCATGGAACTGGAGGGCAGGGATGGGGAAGCTATAGGAAGTTGATGCTTATGACCTAAATGCTATGGTAATGATACAATGTATGATCTATTTATTTTATACTTTAGGTGAAGTAATTATAGACATAATTTGTAGTTGTTACATTGTTTCCACATATATGGTTCAATAATTATAGATTCTGGTTGAGCACATAGCTCGACCATTTTCCTTGGAGACTCATACTAGAGATGACTCAGTGATCACACAATTTTTTCGGTAGTGTGACCTGATATATGGAGGTGAAGGTTTCTATTGGTATCTCCTTGTATGAAAGAGGAGGCCCTAAGATGTCATCCAAGGTATTGACTGATTACATATAATTCATTCCCAAATTGATTGTTTTAGTCAGAGGATTTGATGTGCCCAAAATGATGGGACAAGATTTACTTTTTGGGTGAAATGAAAACCCATGGAGTATAGAATGGACTCATGAATAAGTGGGTGCATCTGATTACTCATCAGTTTTCTAGAACGACCCTTGTTGTGGTGGATGTTGTGAGTTTTTTGTTTCTTATAGGGGTGGTGGGGAAAGGGGATCTCTTCACTTAGTATGTTCTAGTCTTACCTCCACACCAATATATAAACTATTACATTGATCTACATCCCAGGACGACACTAATATTTGTTCCAAAATATTTAATGGCTCCCATAGAGCTTCATGATCTTAGGGTGTAGTTAGAGGACTTACTGGGGAAGGGATTTGTTAGAAATAGTTTCACACCTGGGTAGAACTAATGTTTTTCACCTACTAGGTGTATAAGAGATTGAGGGGGTGTATGGAATAATGGATATTGAACCAGGTCTCCATGAATAAAATTTACCCACTACTGGTGATCTATGACCACTTTGTTTCATTGATTGTGGCCCGATGGTTCTCAAATATTAACCTCGGAACAGGTTCTCATCAATTTCATGTATTGGATGGGGATATATCGAATATGGAATATAGATGTTTCAATATCCATTAGGATTACTTGGTGACTCCCTTTGGAAAGAATAATTCCCTATAATAGGTTCCTGGAATCGTGAAACTGATATTTATTCCCTTCTTATACTAGTTATTTGTCGTCTTCAACAATGATATAGTTGTGAACTAAGAATCTGAGTTGTAGAATGTGAGACACTTTAGGATAGTTCTTGATATACTATGAGAGAACCAGCTTTAAGGGAATATCTCAATGTTCCATTTATATAATAAGGAGATCCAATTTCTAGTACATGTTATCTTACCAAATGGTGTGGAAGTAGACCTGATGAAGGTCTAGGCTATGTTAACTTGGAATCCACCCAATATTATGATGGAGGTGTGGATATTACTTGGGTTGGTTGGTTATTACCAATGATTCTTACATGATATAGTTGTGACCTAAGCATCTGAGTTGTAGAATGTGAGACACTTTATGACAGTTATTGATATACTATGAGAGAACCAGCTTTAAGGGAATATCTCAAAGTTCCATTTATATAATAAGGAGATCCAATTTCTAGTACATGGTATCTTACCAAATGGTGTGGCAGTAGACCTGATGAAGGTCTAGGCTATGTTAACTTGGAATCCACCCAAGATTATGATGGAGGTGTGGATATTCCTTTGGTTGGTAGGTTATTACCAATGATTCTTACATGATTTCTCCATTATATCATCACCCTTGACATATTTGAACCAAAATTTGAAGAATTTAATGTTGAAGGAGAGGTTCTGTCAGGATTTTCTATAGATGAGGTAGAAATTGATGAGCACACCCACCTATAGATTATTAATATTGGGTTTTGAGTACATAGTGTTTTGTGATGCATTAGGAAATTGGATGTATTGTTTTCTGATTCCAAGAAAGGTTGTGATGTTTTATAGTACATGTCAGTTGAAACCGCATGAGAAAAACTATGCGACCCATTATCTGGAGATAACAGTTGTTGCCTTCACAATAATGATATGATGACACATCAAGATGGGTGGGAAGTTTACCATCCATTCTAATCACAATTGTCTTAAGTATATCTTCTATTTTAATCATATTAATATGAGATAGTGGTGATATATAGAGTCCATCATGGTTTATGAATTGAATATTATCAACAATCTAGTGAATATGTACATGGTAGCAGATGATCTTAGTATGATATCTTGTTCGTAGCTATTGAGTGTGGTGTTAGGGCATTTTTACTCATTGTAGTAATCATTTTTTGAAGGATATGGATCATCTTCACTCATGTTGATTGTTGATACACCCCCTATTTATCACCAATTTAGGTAGAAAAATATTTGGGATTCCAACTAAGAGACCCTATATATTATGATATCCACTAGATATGATCAACATTGATTTTTTGAAGGAGGGATGCATGTCATTTTTTCAAAATATGAACAATGGTATCAATGATTCTCCTAGAGAATATACTTAGAGAGCTTCATACATCTCCTCAAGTGGTACAACCTGGTGTGGAAATGATGTACCAGTAACTCCAACATTAGTTTTGGTGTCTAGGGATAAAGGAGAGAGTTGATGAGTTTGTCTCTTAAGGCCTTACATGTTAGCATGTGGAGGCTCAACATCATGTTCGAGTAGGTATATCTCAACACCGTAAGATTATATAGTGTAGATGGAATGGGATATCCATTGACTTTGTGATGGGATTACCATGAACATCCATGAGTCATTATTCTATCTAGATGATAATAGATGGACTCACCAAGTTGAAATAATTCATAACTATTATAGAGTAGTGTTAGTAAAGACCTTTAGATGCCTTGACATGCCAGATAAATTCAAACTCCATGATTTTCTCTCAAAGATAATTTATGATAGTGATTATTCTTTAAAAACATAGTTATGGAAGGGTTTGTAGGGGATATTTGTGTTATGATGCGTTTTAGTATAATGATGTCCTAACTAAGCCAACCATTAATTTTTACAGTACATACTGTGAGATTGTACGTTGGAAATTTGGAATGGCTAGTAGGATCACATACCCCTGGGGGAGTTATATCACCACAAATGCGAAAACACAACCATAATAATGTATACATTTGAGGCCTTGAATTAGAGATGTGGCATGAAACCACATTATTGGAATGACCCATGTGTGTAAATAGTCATTAGACCAGAGTTGGTGAGAGATACTATAGAGATCGCGCAGATCATCCATGAGCATATGTGGACTCTACAAAGCTAACATAAGTCTTTTGCTAACTGAAAAGGAATACAGTGTAGTTCATAGAGGGAGAGAGTGTGTTTCAATGAATTTCACCACAATTTGTGTTAAATAGATTCTGTTGTGTGGAAAACTATTTTCCAATTTCAATGGCACATTCCAAATACTGCGTAGATTTGGTGAGGTGGTGTACCACATATCTCAACCATCGTAGTTAGACTAGAAACACAACGTCATCCATGATTCACTACTAAGTAGGTATGTGTATGACCCATAAAACATTACTAACTAGGAAGATACATACATTGAGGATGGATATACCATTGTTGAGAACACAAAAGATATTTAGGATCAGCAATAGAAGATATATTTTGGGAAAGTAATTCACTTAGTGTGTGTCTGGTAAAAGCATAAAAATCTTTTAGGGAGAACCTGGGAGTGTGAGGATCATATGGATTCCTAGTAACCAAATCATTTTGGGTAGCCACATCTTCTGGTATTATGGGATATAAATCCCCATGGTGGGTAGAATGTAGTGACTCTAATTTTCCCTGTCTTATTTTATAATATTTTATTGATTACTTTTGAGACTATGAAAAAATATGGCATGTGGATCCAAGGCCAAGCATTCCTGGAATATATATTTGAAATATATTAAATATATTATATATCATGTGCAAATATTTTTCTTTAAAATGTGTAATAACATCTAAAAAGTGTCTCAAAATAGGAATCTTAAAGCATTGTTCAATTTGTAAAATGTGTTTTCCCTAGTTATGAAATAAAATTCAACACCACAGGTGCTTTATGAAAAATTAATCACTGCCATAAAGTGAATAAAATAATATTAATAAATAATTTTATTTATATATTGATGTAGCTACCTAATCTCCTCTATAAGTGTATAGTTATAATGGTTTCATGGGTTTTATAGATAAAATATTAGAGATCCTAAGAGCCATTTTAAAGTATTGGAGGAATTTTGTTGGTATAAAACAACTATATCATTGTTCTACAATCAGTGTGCAATAGAATCAGAGGATCTAACAAACAACAGCAATACAACTTTGTTCATCATAAACGATCAATCCGAATCAAGGTAAGATGTTATCCTATTTTCAATTATTCTCCATTATTTATTTATATTATTAAATCGAATAAATCAAAAAAATTATTGATTTACATATTTCTCTTTTTTAGAATGGTTTATTTTTGGTGACTTAATGGGATGATTTGATTGATTTTTTTATTCGTTATTTTTTGTTTTAAGAGCAATAGATCAAAGAAAACTAATCATGGTGAAGGTTATTTCTTATCTTGTGTGTTTCTAGGATTTCTAACATTTTTTTTCAAGAATTCATCTTTATGTGTTCATTTTCATTATGGTTTGACCCCAATAATTAGGAATTGATCACGACCTATCAATTTCTTATCACAATTATTTGATATTGTAGATATTGACTCGGTATGAAATGAAGATCATGCAGTAGAATTAGAATCAAGAAGATCAGACTGGATTAGGGATCCCCTTATTCGAGAGGTGTATACAATGGGGATGGGAACCAACAATGAGCATTTCCCAACTAGTTTGGAAGGACATATTCCTTTAATAATCTATGATGAGGATTAGCTAGAGTTGATCAATGTTTCCCAAAATGATTCACATTCAGAATGATCTGGAGTAGTGGGATACTATATAAAGGATGGTTCTATAATTATATAATGTTTTTATATAAATAGAATATAATCTAAGTCTACAAGGCTTGTGGGACCCCTAGTGTAGAGGCTATGTTTTTCATGTAAAATTAAATATCACATGACATGTGGCACTGGTCACATGGATTATAATTTTTCCTAACATGATCGGTGTGTATCTAGGAAAGTAAATGGAGATGACCAGGTATACAAAGTCATGGACACATCATGTAATCCTACTTGGGCATGGCCAGACCAGGTTTACATTAGAATGCCTATATACTTAGACATGGATAAGGCTACATAGGCATGGTAACACCGTAAACTTTTACATGGACATGGGCATGGAAAATTAACCCTGGAAACCCGATTATTAAGGGACACCCATTGTACTTATAGAACACAGTTTGTGCTCCTATTACACACAATGTACTCTTTACAAGTAGGATTAGAGCCCTTGTCCTCTACATCAAGGATATGTTTCATTATGTTGTGTTTTGAATATCTGTGTGTAATTGTTGATAATTTCTAGATATTTTTTATGTAATTTAGACATATATTACAATAGATATGACTATTATTCTTATATTTTATACTATGTGGTTTGATGTTGTCTTTCTGAATATTGTTATACACACCTAAACAAATCATATGATAGAACGTGCCAGGTATTGTGATGAAAATTTACCTTTTGATAGATTCATAGTGGTTCTACGACCTGACAGTACAAAATGAAAAGGAAAACCCCATGTTTTCTCCTATAATATCATGAAAGAAATCCCCATTATTACCATCATGTTGGACTTGTTTACAAACTCATTATTTTAGGCCGCTATGTTTCTCAGTATACATTTCATTACATGTTTTTTAATCTAGTGGTGGGATTATATGTATGGAATCATCAATTCCTTCAATTTTGTTGTGTTTCGTCATTATATGGCCATATATATGTATTCCTTTATTATGTTACTTTTGGTTCAGTCCTCCCTTGATAGTTATGTTCCTAATCTATGCTAGTCTCTAACCACTAGCCTTTTAGAGGCATTATTGGGGAGTACCCCCATGGGACCCTTTGAGTTGGGTTGTGAGAGAGATAGAGGTTCTTCCCATCTAAGAATGAAAACCATATTTATATATACCTTAAGATCACAAAATAGACATCATATCATAACTCAAGAAATGAATTGTGTTTAATAAGCATTTCATAATATCATTACCTATATGAATTAGGGTGGCATCATAATCATTTCATCAATTCATTATATCATTACTCATGTATATAGAACTTGGTTTAATATGAATATTCTTTGTGTATTTCTTATTAAAGAGAAACATGTTTTATAAAAATCATTCCATCACAAACATAAACAATTCATAGAATGAATAAGAATCATATCATTGGACAATATCCCTAGTAAGGAATAGGAAACATCAATAGATGCCATATTAAATGGAAAGTGATTTTTCTCGATCATTTAATATATTTAAATATAATATATCCTTCTTGCATTAAAAAACATATTTTAAAAAAAATATCATATTTTAAAATACGCCTTATTGGAATAAAACCTGGAAAACATATAACGTATGCTTTAATGAAAACAATCTCCCTAATTATGTCATTCATCGTTCATATTGTACAAGTTAAAAAAATATTTCATTCACATTTTCAGTAAAATCCAAACAGGCATTTTTTGAAAAATGATATGAAAATTCCATTCTTGATATTTTTATAATAAATTTTAACATGCATAAAAATGAATTTTAATAAAATATTATATTTATAAAACATTTTTTAAATAATATATAAAAACATGGTTTTCGAAGAAAAATTATTTCTGTATAAGGAGAGAAATAAGTAAGGATTCTATTACAAATGTTTACTCAATAATAAAATGTAAAAAATAGTGGGAAAAGAATATTATTACATGAAATTGTCAAGAATACCCAAATGATAAGAACATTATTGAGTTTGTTGAGAGATAGTGTCACGACCCGTCCTCGGGGCCCGTGCCGTGACTACCCCAAGCCCGCCTTCCATAGGCCAGGGGCTGGCGACTAGCACCAAGGCGTAAAATCCCAGTAAACAGGGAAGGCATTGCCTTTATAAGTAACAACCACACAGAGTCAGCAAGCGGAAAGTAAAGTGCAGAAAAGTAAAGGGGGCCGGAAATACAAGCCCAACTGTAAAGTACAACTGAAAAGTAAAGTACAGCAACTGAAGAAAAGACGGCGGCCTCGTGTCGTCCACTGGCAATCCCACCTGAAGGGTGGGTACAGATAGCCTCCAGGCTCCTCGGGTCCCACGTCCGCTCCGAGCACGTCCCGCCCAGTGGTCCACCTCCAGGTACCGTCCTTCTCCACGCCCCAACCGTGATCAGCGCTGTCCGTCGTCTGCAACCAACACAACAAGGTGCGGGCATAGCCCGTGCAGGGGTGAGTACAAGCTACTCAGTAAGGACCCCGAGACCCCCGAAGGTCTCCCGAAATCCACAAAGGATATAGCACAAAAGAAAGATGCAATCACGAAGTAACATCTGACTCGACTTAGGTATATGCCCATACATATACCTAAGTCCCCAATTCTAGCTCTGCTCACGAGCTCAAAAACAACTCAATCCACAAAGGAAAGCAAGACTCAAATCCACAAGGAGAGTAAACAGTAAATCCACAAAGGATAGTTCAACACAAACCACAAAGGAGAGTGACATAAGATTCAACTCAACCAGGATTTTCATTATCGAAACCGTAAGTGTTGAAGAGCCCCATCTCTGAAGTGTACAGTGGTCCTGTCACGACTCCGAGGTACTGCTCACTAACCTAGACTGCTGAAGTACTCCTCCTGTCGAGTACCGCGGGTCTGCTGCCAACTACCGGGCGCTCCGTCCGCTGAGGGTCTGCTGCCAAATACCGGGCGCTCACCCAGATAGCCTACTGAGGTACTCCTCCTGTCGAGTACCGCGGGTTTGCCGCCAACTACCAGGCGCTCCGTCCGCCGTGGGTCTGCTGCCAACTACTGGGCGCTCCGTCCACTGGGCTAGTCGACTCACTCCAAGTCGAGTCGGTCAAGCAGTCGTCAGGTCTCAGTCATCTACACAGTCTCCGTACTCCGCACGCACGTCTCCACCGTCGCGGGTCTGTCGCTACAACCAAGCGCACACACTCCGTAGAGTATCGCGGGTCCGCCGCTACAACCAAGCGCTCCACCGCCAAGGGTCTGCTGCTGCATCCAAGCGCACCACCACTGTCAAGTACCACGGGTCCGCCGCTACACCCAAGCGCTCCACCGCTCAAGGTAAAAAGAAGATTCAGCTCACACAGGTTCGGTAGCACTCTTCCACGTAGGATCGCTGAGTGCAGTAGTCGACGCAGTCCACTGAGGATCTCTGCACAGTCGTCGCCGCAGTCCACGAAGGATCTCTGCTCTGCCGTCGTCGCAGTCCACGGAGGATCTCTGCTCTGTCGTCGTCGCAGTCCACGGAGGATCTCTGCTCTGTCGTCGAAGCCACAGCCAGCACTAGGGTTCCCGCACTTAGCGAGCTCGTTTAGGAGGGTCCGCTCCACGAGCCGAGAGGCTGATACATCAACTGACACTTAGTCCGAAGTTGATGTATCCAAAAGTTCCGTATCGACAACAGGATCTCAACGCAACAGACGGCGCGTCAATCGGACGCCCGGTCTGAGAGTTATTGGCATTTCCGTCCCAGGGGCCCGGTTGGTTTTTAGGGCAAAACCAACCCGACCGTACTCCGCCTGTATCCGATCCTCGGGCGGAGTATTCCAAAAGTTCCGTCTCACTTAGAGGAAACTACCACAGCTGACGGTACGTCGATCGGACGTCCGTAGCTCAAGTTATGAGCGTTTCCGCTCCGAGGGCCCGGTTGGTTTCGTGTACGAACCAACCCGGCCGAACCCAAAGTCTCCTGAAACCTTGAGTATAATATACCAAAACGACCGTCTCGATCCAAGGATTGCGTAGCCGCTGACGGTTCGTCAATCAGAGGTCCCAGGCCCAAGATATGGGTGAAAGACCGAAGAGGGCCCGAAACGGGGGTTCTGGGCCCGGGGCGACCCGGCCCGAACCCCCCCTTGGGTCGGCCGCACCGGGTCGGCCCGAACCGGGTCGGCCCAACCCGGCCCGACCCGGCTAGGCCGGGTCCGGTCCGGCCTGGGCGCGGCCCGGCCGACCGGACCGGCCGGCTCGGCTTCGGCCGAGCGGCCGAGGGAGCCGCCGCGGGTCAAACCCGCGGCTTTGGAGAAACGCGGCCCGCGCGGGCCGCGTGCTGTGTGGCCGGACCACGGACGCGGTCCGGCGGTTCGCCGCCGCCGCGGCTCGGCCGCGGAGGACTCCTCCGGCGGCGCGCCGGGCGCCGCCGCCTCCGGTCGCCGGCGCCCCCGCGCCGCCACCCCCTTCCGCGGGCCGCCGGAGTTGCTCCGGTGGCCCGTTTTGCCTCCCGTCTGCGCCATTGTTCCTCCCGGGACGCGTCCTTCACTGCGGAAACAACAAATGGCCCTTGCGTCGTGCTTTTTCCGTCACCCGCCAAATCCGCACAAAAAGGAAGATCGGCGGAGGGTTGTCGGGTCTTGTTCGTTAGACCCGCACCCTCCGCATTAGTCATAAACAACGGGAGAAACAAGAAACGACCAATCAACAATTTTAAATAAATTTAAAATTGTTCCGTGATCGGTTCCTTATTTTAAAAGAGATAAAATCACGGGAAAGGAAAAATATTTCAAATCAACCCTTACTTGTCGTCGTCGTCGGACGAGAGGTCGTCGCGGAATCGCTCGTCGCGGATGAAGGAGATCGTCGCGTCGTCGCGGTATCCGGCGTCGCGTCGCCAATCTCCGGATCAAGAGCAAACGGATTTAATTAATTAAATCCGTTGTCATCGAATTAAAAAAAATAATTAGAAGGTTCGATTCTCACCTTTGTTGCCGAACGAGGATCGGCCGCGGAAGAAGAGGCGTCGCCGAAGAACGTCGCGGGTAAAGCTCGTCGACGTCGCAGATCTCGGCGTGCGTCGTCGAATTCCGGTCGCCGGCGTTCTTCGCGTTCTTCGCGTTCTTCGCGTTCTTCGCGGGGAGATGAAGAAACAAGATTCTCTCAAATCCTTTCAAAGGATTTTTAGGTTGGTCTTATTTTATAAACATGCCAACACACGAAACCGGTTAAGAAACGATCCATCAATTCGAAAGAAACGACCCATTTAATTCACGAAAGAAACAGCCCATTTAATTCACGAAATAAACCGCCCAATTAAATGGTCTGTTAAGAATTAAAGAAAACGCATCGGTTGACTTTTCAGTTACTTTGACGGGTTTTCGCGGGTGCGTTACTTAGCGAAAGAAACGGCGGGGCTCGTGCGGGCCCCACCTCACAAATATCCTACCAAGGGGGTAGGATATTTCTGGATAGCATCCTATCCAGTTCAACTCAGCTCAAGCCGCCTTTAAGTGACTTCAAGTGGCTTCCAAGCAGCTTAAGTGAAATAAAATAAAGTTGTCGCACAAACTTTATTTTATTCTGACTTAAAGCCGCAAAATTTAAAAACCACGTCTGAGCAAACGCAACTCCGGAAGAGGCGTTTCTAAGAAAATACCGGCGCTGCGATTTCATCGGTGCCCTCAGAATTTGATTCCGGGCACCGGTTCAAAAGATAGAAAAACCCGCTCGTCCGTTCACTGAACGTACCCGAGCCAAACTTCGGAAATTGATTCCGGGCACACCGGGCCTCGGAATCAGGTGCCGTCTGAAGCTGCGCTCTTGTAAAATTCCAAAGAAAATTAAGAAAAAAATTTCCTTGAAATTTGTGGGTCTTTACAGATAGATGAAAATATTTTACCATCGGAAATATATTCATTAATAATCCTGATAAACGATGATATTGTCACATTAAATCATTACCACACTAGTAACATTGATTCATAAGAAACATAATTGAATAAAAAATAGAATTTAAAATGTTATGAGGATAAGAAAATTCTATATATTAAATGTTAATTTTGTTATATGTACACATCATGAAAGTATATAGTATCATAACATAATGTATGTCTTATAAAAAGTAAATTGTGGAAAAAATCCCATACCCTAATACATGAATTCCAATGTATAATCTCAAGACTCATGTATTATAAATATAAGTTTCTTATAAATGTATTAAATAAAAATATTTAAATATTTAATACTAAATATTATTTATTTATTACAATTTATTACTTATTTATTGACAATTTAATGTTAAACCTACATTTTTTGTAGTAACCTCTTTTATTTGGTATATTTTTTATTTTTTTTATTTTTTTTATCCTCTTACATTTATCATGGTTTCATCAACTGAATAATTTATTAAATTAAGTAAATATCATAAAATGCGGAATATTTGTATTTAGTGTAATCAATAAAATTTATTTATAGAAAATTAAATACAATGTTCATGGAGAAGGTTGGTCATATATATTCTTGAAAATTATTATAAATATATTATTACATAGAAAAAATGAAATTTATATTATATATTTTCATTCCAAAAACGTTTTTATGTAATATATATTACTGACTAAATTGGGGGAAGGCCTTAATTTTTATTTATTTTTGGATAAACCCCCCTTTACGGAGAAAGGGGGAAACATCACATGACATCAAAGACATACATACATAATCATAACTCGGTCAAAAAACAAGACTAATTAAAATGCCCCTCCCCTGCAACAACTTTGTTATGGAAGGCCTCCACTAAATCATGGTTACTCTACGAACAATCCCATGCAAAAAAATGCATGGGACTGTAACCGATGGCTTTGCCATACCCTCTCAATTTTCTGAATATGAGTTACCATGCATAGTGAATGCTACCTAATATAAATCAACATCTGAATCATTACCTAGTAAAATGTCTGGACCAATCCATATTACAAAATACAAACCATTAAATGTAAAAATGATAAAACATGAATCCATCCATTTCTAATGGTTTCAGCAGAATTCCATTCCTGTCTGAGAACTTATGTCTTTCCACCACTGTCCATCAACCACTAAACCAGAAGAGATTATGATCATCAAAAACAAAAATAACTTATTTACAAAGAACTCTTCTACTACATCATAGAATCTACTTCCATCACGAGATCTTCCCACTGCAAACCAACACGAATTCTTCAAAAATAAAATCCTAGGAAATCAGATTCAAATCAAGTAGGAAACAAAAGACAAATTGAAGGGACAACAAGCCATCAAAAAATTCATCGATTCTAGAATTCCAGAAGAGTATTTAGAACCTTCTCTCAACACAAATCAACAAGATCCCCAATGTAGAATCATAAAAATCTATCCAAAATAAAACACAGAAATCGAATTGAGAGGCAACTGGAGAATCCAAAATTTAAAAGGAAGATAAAAGGATGATAAAGAGAACTCATCACCGTGCCTGGACACCATAGTTCAACCAATAATATCCCATCTCCACTAATAGTCTAGAAGGATAATACCACAACAATCCTATTAATCTTTAAATCCGTTGTAGATCATGACAATAACCCTCAAGCTCCGACAGAGCAGGACGACGTCGCACCACTAGTAACTGAGATCCCATGAATGCTTCAAAGAGTGAGTCAGTGGAAAAAACTACAATGTTAGAAACCAGTATTACACCATAGTATTGAGAACCTAAGTACCACAGATCCCGTATCTTGAATCCAGTTGGAGGTGAGCCGCAAACATGACACCAAGATCCCCTGAACAGTCCGTAGCAGATCCGCCGCGGGGGAGATGAAGGCGGCGATGGGGGAGACCATAGCATTGTAAGATCCTTAGAGGCTCATCCCCTTTAAAGTAATATATATTAATTTTTTTTATCAAACCCATGTGTATTAGCTTCAATGTAATGTGTTAACAAATCACAATTCTTTGAGAGCTGGTAGTCTGTCGTACACATGAGCGACATTATCATATTCCCAAAAAATAAAAATTATGAATGTGTGTGTCATATAATAATTCAATAATAATAATAATATCATAAATATCATATAATAAATTAATACATCATTATATTAATCCATTATTGGTTTTAATGGAATGATGAATGACATCATTTTACGAGGAGGTAATCCTCCATACACATAAATAATGATTTCATAACCCATTTGATAGAAGGTAAACTATTTTTAGAACATGAAAAAATAGATAAAAATAGTATATGTAACATAATAAGGTTATTATATAGTAATTTCATAATAATTACTGAAGTATGTGAAGGATAAAATTTAAGAAATTGATGAATGTTACCTCTTCTTCAAGTATCCTCTTTAGTTCTGCACCAAAAGACTACATAGGTTGTATTTATATCTAAAATAAGTATTATAGGAAGAGATTAGGGAATTTTGTAAGTGATATGGGAAGGTAATTTACTAAAAATTATTTCAGGATATTAAGGATAGAATAAAATTAGTGGACTTTTATAAGTGCTGTGAGTTTCATAAACGTAATTATTTCGAAATAATGAATTCCATGATTGTTTTTTCATTTAAAATGGTTAAACATTTAATTATTATTGATTATAGAAGTTATAAGGTATATATATGGACATATAATATTTGTTGGACATGTTTTGGGTTATTTTATCCCTTATCTTTTTATTTTACCCCCAGTAGACCCATTGTCACCTTTACCTTGGTAAATAGTTTTTACTATTTTTAAAATTCATTTTGGAAAAATATTAATTTCACCATATTATACAATATAACATATTTTTATTTTAAATATAGAACCAAATTTTCAAAATTTATTTCATATTACTGGATAAAATTAATTAAATATTAATCTCGAAAATGTGATGAGAAAGACGGTTTTAAAAGGGAAAATGTTCAAAAGTTAAAATGTTTTTATATCATAAATCAATATAAAATTGATTCCAATGACCTAAATAGATTATTGGATATATAATTGAAGTAATTTAACTTTAAACACAATTTTAAATATAATTTTAAATTTTAAGTAAGTTAACCAAAAAGGAAATTTATAATTAATATTAATTGTTTTTCAATATTCATCAAAAATGAACTTTTTTAGAAAAATCCAAAACATTCACCATAATCTAATTTCTCATGCAGATTTCAAAAATAAATTTTATTTTATAAATTTTATTATAAAAAATTTGGAGTTATTAATTTTATTAATGTTCATAAGAATAAATAAAAGTCAATCATTTTTAAAAAATAACATTTCCTAACCATATAAAATATTTACCGATTACTAAGTAATTTTTATATCAATGTTTTTCTATTATTCAAAAACATTATAATTAATATTTTAAAAGTATCTAACACTATTCATATCATAATACTTAATTTATATTTTATAACCATCATGATTATATATATACCATAATAATATGTTGTGGTTTTCATAAAACTCAATATCGTGTGTAAAACAGGCTAACCCAATATTGTATTTACCTCAAGATTAATATGTTGCTTCATATAATTAAATCATTTTAAAAAATTTAATTTATGAAAAAACATTCAAAAAAACTAGTTTTTTCACATGACCTATCTGAAAACTAATGAAATGGTCCAATTCAACGTTTATGATTGCATATTAACCATTGATCTATTTGATCATAATCTATAACACCCCAATATTTTATAGTATTCCTATTTTAAAATTTAACATCATCGATAGTTTATGAATCATATAACACTATGTTTAAAACCTTTTAATACTATTAAATATGACCATTGAAATAGTAAATTTTACATTAGGTATAGTAATATTACCATTATAATTGTAACTTCACCTATGAAAGTATAAATAAAATTTGGGTAACTTATGAATGACTATATGGTATGGAATAAGTAATCAAATGTTTTAAAAAGATAAATTAAGTGTTGTTATATTTGTGAAACATAAATTTTTCTTTAAAATTTATTGAATAGTATATTGATTTATAATAAATTTTATTTTCATAAAATAGATTCAGATATTAATATTTTTTTCTTATATGTAACAACTGGGTCCCCGTGACAGCACAACCACCCCGAATTAACATGGTCGTCGGGTCCTTGCCTCTTAGGTACCACCATTGTAATTGTAAATTTTACATTAGGTATAGTAATATTACCATTATAATTGTAACTTCACCTATGAAAGTATAAATAAAACTTGGGTATCTTATAAATGAAAATATGGAATGGGAGAAGTAAACAAATGTTTTAAAAAGATAAATTAAGTGTTGTCATTTTTGTGAAACATAAATTTTTATTTAAAATTTATTGATTATTATATTGATTTAAAAGAAAATTTATTTTCATAAATTAGATTCAGATAATAAATTTTTTTCATTATATGTAACAATTGGGTCCTGGTGACAGCACAACCTCCCGCCTTAACATGGTCGTCGGGTCCTGGCCTATTAGGTACCCCCAGATGCCCCGCAGACACGTGGTCCCCACCCTGAGGCCCACCCACGTGCCCGAACGTGTCATCTGACTAATGACCGTCCCCACATGCCAACACATGTCCTTTTCAGTGTGGTTTGTCTTCACTTACACACACCCTAGAAAAGTTCTCATAAGGTCACCCATCACGATCACTACTCCAGGCCAAGCACGCTTAACTATGGAGTTCTAATCAGGTAGGCTCCCAAAAAAGAAGGTTCACCTTGTTGACATGAGTCATATCATTTAGTAATTTAACCCTTTATCATTTTGGGGTGTTACAATCACCCCTACTTTAGAGAACAACCCCCTCGTTGTGGACCCTACATCTCAACCCAGGAAGTGCACTGCACTTAAGGGTGGGTACCACCTCTGATACCAAATGTAACAACCGGGTCCCTGTGACAGCACAACCACCCCACCTTAACATGGTCGTCGGGTCCTGGCCCTCCAGGTACCACCAGTTTCTTCATAGACACATGTTCCACACCCTAGGGCACACCCACGTTCCCAAACGGGTCATCTGGATAATTAAATTCCCCACAGGCCAACACATCTTCTTTTCTGTGTGCTTTGTCCTCACTTGCACAGACCCTGGGAATCATCCCAGAAGGTCACCCATCTGGATCACTACTCCAGGCCACGCACATTTAACCGTGGAGTTATAATAATGTAGGCTATCGAAATGGAATGTGTGCCTAAGTCATATCATTTATTTATTTAACCATTCATCATTTTGTGGTGTTAATTATAAAAAAATTATAAGATTGTAAATATTTTTTTCAATGTTTCATAAAACCAGTTAAAATTCTAAAATCATTAATTTTCTAATAAATGATTGTTTTAGTTAAAAAATATATTTCTCATATATATAAATTTACTTTTATAAAATTACCTCTTTTAATTCAACCCATTGAAAAATATTTTGGCTTTATTTTTTTATTTTTCTAAAATTGTTGAATTTTTTTTAATAACGAAATACGATAATTTATAGGAGTTAAATAATACCCGAATTAATGATTCATATATGATGTATGTATTTTTTTAGTCCCATAATATAAAACTACATATAATTTAATATACCTAGTGACATGGTTCAATATATTGGTAGACTTGAGCAAAAATAATAAACTAACTAATGCAATATTCAAAACCCACCCACTCCTCCACAATAAATACCACCCTCACTACCACTTCTCCTCACACCTCCAAAGCCTATAATATTGACCAATTTATACCTAATTCATCCCCCAACCCTCTCTCCCACGTTATATTCCCATTGTTCTAAATAACAATACCTTTTCAATGTTCCTTAAGGAGTTCTCAAGGAGAGTAATTCTAGAGGTAAAATCTCTTTCCGTTAAATTTATTTTATTTTATTTTTTCGTATCTGTTACTTACCCCATATGTGAGAAAATAAATGGTAAATCCTGTATCTTATATATAATAAAATATTGTCCTTCAATGGGATATCCAACATCAATTCTCTTGTCTTACCCTTTTGTTCTAAAAATGAAAACGTTGTTCGTAACTATTCCATTCACCACCTTCAGAGATGTTGATTTTTTATTTTATATTAATTCCTTCATGTATGGTCATAAAAAATTATTAAGGATTATTCCTATATTATTATACATTTTTTAAGTTAATTAATTTTCTTTAGCCAGTATATATATAATTTTTATTAATAAAAAAATGACTATGTAATGATCAAAACAATGCCAAAATAATCTAAACAGTTATCATTAATGTTTTATACAATGAATTATCCTCGTATCTAGAAAAAAATGATAGATGAGATCACTAAATTATATATATTTTCATTAATAACATATAATTTTAATTTGGGATAAATATTTATGTTTTACATGATCTTCTTTATTTACAAGTGAACCAATCATGAAAACCTTGTAAACAAAAACTCCAAAACGACGAAATTGAATTTTATAAATCACCCAAAAGGCAGTAAATGAACGTAATAAAATTATACTAAATAAAACCCTTAATTAATATGTTCTTATTAAAATTATTTAAGAATATAATTTCATTATATTAGAAAATAAGTTAATGTACAGAACAATTTCACACATAAGGTAAGGGTTTCTTCTCAAACCTCCATTTTCGTTCACGATACACTTTATACCTATTTAAACCAATGTAATTATTATTTATTTTTATATAATTATTCCCAATTTTTTGTATTTGTTCCAAAATCATGTATCCTTATTATTTTATCTTCCTTTTTTAAATTTTTTTTATAAGGTATTCTATTTTATGTTATCCTAATAAGTAAGCCTACTTTAAAGGAACATTCCAATTTTTACACAATTTCAAGTACACTCTAGAATATATTATATACAACCAGTATTATCCTAAAATAAATATATTTATCATTAAATACTATAAATTTTAATTCATGTTTTTATAGAAACAATTGTGACTTTTTCCTCTTTAAATACTCATTTATATATTCTCTTCAACCGCACTGAAGTGGATCATTTATAATGTTTTTTAAACAATATTTTTATAATTATTGAATTAAGTTTACAAATTTCAGGATAAATATTCTTTTAAAAATAATTTAATTTACTTCTATTTTCTAAGATATACTTTTTTACAACATTATATTAAGAAAAAAATAAATGTTTTTTGAAAATATTTCTTATTTTGAAAGTGAAAAGTATAATTCTCCAAAGAATTCCTCAATTATATTATTGTAATATTTCCATCTATTCCAACACCCTCCATTGAATCCTATTTATTATTTATATTTATCCATCACGTTACCATATACCACATTTAATTGAATGGTTTATTATTATTTTTGGGTATATACTACTTCGATACCACTCACCAAACTACAATCGATTTTAATGATTATGTTTACCGATAGGTGATATTATTTAAATTTCATTTTTTCAATATATATTTATATTTTGATTATGTGTCACCCCTTACACATGATTAATGAATTGTAATTATTACGTTATGGGTGTAGGTCTCTATGGACCCTTGATCCATTAGTACGTCTCATTAAAAAACAAGACTAGGTTTTCACACATTTATGAAATGTGTCATGGATGAGGCCATGACATTTTTTTATGAACTCAGTCATTATGAATTCCCTCATTATGATAATAATAATTGATAATCAATTTTATTATTTGACTGGTAGAATGTTAATGGTTAATTTTTTTTATCCAATGATTTTTTATATGGATTTATTTATAGCTTTTATTCATTCTATATTATTCTCTATATTATGTTTTAATGTAATTTTTTTTAGTTATTCACCTTGCCTTATTATTTATTTTATGATAAATTATAATATATTCCTTAATATTACTAAGTATTTGAGCTCATCCCTTTCATATGTTTTATTTTTCCCCATGATATGAGGATTTATATTAAGAATGACTTTTAAGGAAAATCTAAGAGTTTATTGGTGTTTTTAAGAGGTTTATTTATAATTTTTCATTTCATTTTTGGATGTAAAAATTATGTTTGTATCTAGTTATCCAAATATACTAAACTATTCTGTCCCATGGGATAATAACACCTTTTAATAGTACTAATGTAATAAAGTAAAAAAATTAGATCAAGCCTATAGAGGTTAGCATCTGTACAGTTGGCATCAGAAGAAATTTGGTAAATAATTTGGAACCATCATTTAGGAAGACATGGGATATAAAATGAAATGATATGGAAAAAATTAAAATATTCCCTATGAAACGAGGCTTATTACATAGTGATTAGTTATACATAAATCTAAAATTTACGATTATTTGACTAACTAGTTCATAGATTACACATTATATTTAATAATGTTTTGATCTAATCTAGTGTATTCCATTGTTTAAAAATGGAATCTAGTGGAAGTATTGAAAACAATATCAATTAGTTCATCCCATGTAGGTATTTCAATTCTATACAAGACTTTGATGTGGATTTGGAGATGCAAATGAATCATAACAACTTATAACTATATTACAACAACTGACTAGGGATATGAGAAATAACATAACCTTCATGGAGCTGGCCAATCCACAACAAGGTAAAACAATTTTAGATTGATTTATGTGAGAAAAACATTTATCATTCAATAGGACTACAAAACCATTTACAGTTTTTGAAATTGACACGTTCCATAGAGAATATAGTTCTCTTTTAGAGAAGTAACGAAAGGGATAAAGTTGTCATGGTAGATTATATTCTCTCAGGTAATGTGGATCAGGGGTGGTCGTTTATTAAAAAACAAAGTAGGTGGAATAAAATCAAAATATGAAATGGGATTATTTTATAGAAAATTTCATAGAAAAATATTTCCCTCACGAACAATGAGAAGATATGAAGAGTCAATTATTTAGTCTCTGATAGAAAGAAGATGAAAATGTTTCTATGTATGAATCCAAATTTATATGTTTAGCAATGCATTCAATGAATTGCGTACATAATCCAAGGTCCAATATTGACAGTTTATTTGATGTTCTTAAACTAATTCTATGAAGGTAAATAGTCTTCCCAATATTCACATAATATAAGGATATATTAAAATGTGGCGTCATGATAGAGAAATAATTTTCCATGAAATATGGATTTGAAGGGAATCAAGATAAGAAGAGTTGTGTTGAGTACTCTTGAAAAGGAAATAAATAAAAAGGTATGAAGGGAAGGATAAAACATCCATAATTATTAAAATGGGGAAAGAAAAAATTATGGAATATTCCTATTGGGAATGGGAGTTTGTTATAAATGGGGAGAAAAATAAATCCATGCCCGTGATTGTGGAGGAAATAATGTTCTTGGCAGTGTGAAATGATTCAATTGTAAGGAGTTGGGACACTATATAAATGAATTTCTTATATTTTAAGAAAGTTTTTACTAGAAATTTATAAGGGAACAAGGACATGCATATTAAGTTACAAAAAGTCTGGTTTATGTTTCAAATGATGTGGTGGAAGTTAGATTAACCATATCCATACATATATTAAAAGCATTATTTGATTATAGATCATCGTTTTTCTTAATATCATCTGATTTTTCCTTTAATATTATATATTTCCAAGTCACCATAACATGGTAGTTGTTAAATACTTTTAGTGAAAACATTATTGCAAAAAATTTGTGTTTATCATTTCCAATTGTGATACATAAACATACTCTAAATTCTTATATTATCATCATACCTAAAGTTGATTTTGATATAATCCTTGGTATGTACTAGAATTCAAAATTTAATGAAAGAACTTATTGTAAATATAAAGGAATTATGATTTTTTATGAATATATATAATTTCTTATCTTTAGATGGGATGCTTCATCATCTAAGTCATGTCTCAACCCACCTCTAGTAGATCTTCTAAATGAAATTTTTGGGGAATAAGAGAAAACATCATCTGTATAATAGGAATGAAATATTCAAATTTAGGATATACCAATTGTATGGGAATACATTGATGTATTTCATAAGGAATTACCTGAACACCCCAAGAGCATGAGGTTGAGTTTAAAATTGATTTAATCACTGAAATAATGCAAACATCAAAGAATCCTTACAGAATAGACAATTTGGAATGAGGGGAGTTTATGAAACAACTATAGGAGTTGAGTAATAATGGATTTATTTTCCATAGAGTTTCCCAATTGGAAGCCCATGTTCTCCTTGTCAAGAAAAAAGATTGATCTATGAGACTATCTGTTTCCTATAGAGAAATAAATGCAATTATAAAAAAGAGAAAGTATCTAATTTCATACACTAATGATTTTTTTTATCAAATTCATAGGTGAAAATATTTTTTGAGAATTGATAATCGATATGGATATCATCAATTGTGTGTGAAGAAGGGATAAACTCTACAGACAAAATTTTGATCCAGGTATAAACATTACAAGTTAACAGTAATTCCATTTGGAATGACTAATGTGCCCTCTATTTTTATATATATAATGAACAGAGTGTTCAAGTTTTATCTTGATTATTTTTAATTTTATTTATTATTTATATATTAACATATTACAAAAGCTATGTGGACCATGATAACCACTTATTGGTCGATCTAGAGACTCTTAGATGAAAAGTTTAATATGGGATGTTTAGTATGTGTGAAATATGGATTCAAATAGTTACTTTTTTAGATTTATTCTCCCTATGGATGGAATTATAGTCTATCCAATGATAAAAATCCAGTTTAGGAATATCCAACACTAAAGAACATAATTAAGGTACGTAGTTTCATTGGGGCATTGGGTTATAATTTGTGTCTCTTTTATAATTTTGACATATTAGCTAACTTGTTTCCCAAGATTACTCATAAAGAAGATAATTTCATATGGAAAATATAAAATGAATAATGTTATGATGAATTAAATAGGATATTAGTGATTTTATTGACCTTAAATATAGCATTCGAAAATAGTGGATTTGTGATTTATAGTGACTCATCAATGAAAAGACTTGGTTGTGTCCTTATGTAGAATGATAGAGTCATTTCCTATAAATAAAGATAATGAAATACTAAGGAACACAACTATCCGACTCAATATATTGAGATAGAATTTTTAATATTTTCTCTAAATATATGGAAACATTATCTGTATGGTGAAAGATGTGAGATATATACAGATCCTATGTGTTTGAAATATTTATGATCACCAAAAGAAGGCAACATGAGGAAAAGGTGGTTGCTTGAGCCACTGAAGGATTATGATTTTTCCAAACACTACCACCAAGGTAAGGAAAATATGTAATAAGTTTTATTGTGAAGAAAGAATCACAAACTTACTAAAAAGTTTAGGATTGAAAGATGTCATGTGTTTGTGGACCTAGAAAATTTGCATATGGGAATTTTCAAGATAGGTGAAACATTAATGTATTTTCAATTGGTTTCCAAATCATCTTTATCGGAAAGGAGTAAATGTTGTCAGTCAATAGGTGATAATTTTCATAGGAAAATTAAATATATGAATGAAGGGAAGCTATAGGACTTCATGTGTGAGGATGGAATTCAAAAATTAGGGAAGAGAATTGTTGTTCTCATATACCCGAGCTAATAAGGGAAATATTGGATGATTTTCATTGCTAGAATTTATTGATAAACTCTAGTATCAATAATATGTATATAGATTTAAATGAATATTGTTGGTTGGTTAATATGAAGTTGAATGTTTTTAATTATTTATAAAGATGTTTATAATGTCAATAGGAAAATGCTAAAAGATAGTATCCCATAGGTTTCATGAAACATTTGCCTATTCTAATGTGTAAATGGGATGATATTAGTACATATTTGTTCACTATGTTACCAAAGAATCCAATAATGAATTATTTAATATGGGTAAGTGATGGTAGACATACAAAATATTCAAATTTTATTTCTATAAGGGATGATTTTCCACTAGGGAACCTTGAATTCCTTTACATTAACGATGTTTTAAGACTTTATGGAGAACCTGTTTAAACTATGTCTGATCATGATCCATGATTTACATTGAAATTATAGAAAATTCATCTGAAAGATTTAGACACTAGGATTTATTTTAGAACTTATTGTCACCTTCAAACTTATGTACAGCCTAAAAGGACCATATAAACTTTATAAGAAATGTTTAGATTATTGTCATTTAATTTTCATGTTATTTGGGATAAGTATTTACCATTTGTAGAGTTTTCATATAATAATATTTTCCTTTCAGGTATTTAAATGTAACCATATGATGGAATATATGGAAAGAGATGTCGTACACCAACATTTATGGATGATGTTGGTGAAAGGAAGATTATCAGACTAGATATGGTGGATGAAAAAACAGCAAAGGTAATGACTATTCAAAACCATATAAAATTAGCACAATATAGAAAAATATATAGTATGATAAGTAAAGAAATTATTTAGATATTAACATGGGAGATTATGTTTTTTTGAATGTTTCTATTTGGAAATGTGTTATATGGTTGGGTAAGAAATGGAAACTAAGCCTCAGGTACACTAGACCTTTTGAAATTCTAGAGAGAATTGAAGTTGTGGATTAATTTTTGAAAATTCCACCTTTAATGTCTAATGTACATGATGTGTTCTGCATCTATTTTTTATGTATGTACATGTTATACCCAATGTATATTCTCAAAACTAAAATAATAGAATTATAACCAATTATATTAATCTATAGATATTTTATCTAGATTCTAGAACCTAGAGAACTGGTGTTGAGGAATCAGATGATTAGGCAGGTAAATATACTTTAGAAAAACATAATTTTAAAAAGATGTCTTTTTAATAAAGAACTAATGAAATTTTTTTATGAGGTTAAATATTGTAAATTTAGAGGAAACAAAGTTTTGGATAGAGGGGAGTATGTAACACACCATTATTTTCTAATATTCTTCTTTAAAAATTTAATATCTTCGATTGTTTATGCTTCATGCAATAACAAATTTAAAAACATAATATTCTATTAAATGTGACTATTGGAATAGTAATGTGACCATTAGAAATAATAATATGACCAAAATAATAACAAATTCCAATAGTAATTTATAAATAAAATTTGGTTATTTTATAGATGAAAAAACAAATATTGACCACTTGTAATAAGTAAATAACGCTTAGAAGGATGATAAATTGGGAGGTGGATTTTTTGCAAAACAAAACATTTTTTTACAATTTTATATAAAATTTAATGATTTAAAAAAATATTTTCATAAAATTGATTCATAAATTAATATTTTATTTCTAATTATTATAATATAATTTTATTATAGCTTAATTAATTGTTCAAAGTTCCATGAAATTCAGTTATAATTTTAAAATCGGTATTTTTCAAATAAATGGTAATTTTAATTAAATATTAAATTTCTCATATTTATAAAATTATTTTCCAAAAAATGAATACATTTTTAAATTCTAAATGTAAAAAAATTATTATGGTTAATTTTTGGGATTTTTCTAAAACATATTTATTTTTTGTGAGTAGTGAATTACGATAATTTACAGTATTTTAGAAATACATGAAATATTGAGTCATAGATGATATATGAATTATTTAAGCCCATAATCTCATAATATCATCGATTATATTAATAAACAAAGTGATATGGTTCAAACTATTGATACTCATGAGCCAAAATAATAAATAAATAAATAAAATAATCAAAAAACAATGCTCTTCTCAACTATAAATACCACGCACACAACCTATTCTCCTCGCTCCATAAAAGCCTTAAATATTGTCCAATTTCTTCCCAATCCCACTCCCAAACCTCTCCCTCAAATTATAGTGCATATTTTCTTACCTGTGACTCCATTTCAATGTTCTATTAGGAGGTTCTCAATGAGAGGAATTCAAGAGCTAAAATATCCTTTTGTTTTTTTAATTTTCTATCATGTTCATTTCTTTCTGTATCATAGACATAAATTCAATTTAAAAACATTCATGATTACTCCTTTATCATATATATACTAATATTTTAGTAAGTTAGTGGGATATCCCCCATTAATTCTATTCACTTCCCCCTTTCATCAAAACAAGAAAACATCGTTCATGAGGTGTCAATTCACCAACATCATGGATAATGATTTTTCACATTCTAATAAAGCCTTCAAGGATGGTCAAAAAATCATTACAATTGTCAAATAATATTTTATTAAAAAATTTATATGATAGATAATTTTTCAGAAGTAGTATATATACATATTCGTAATTAATAAGTCAAAATTATTCTGCAATGATAAAAACGCCAAAATAATCCAAACCATTCCCATTAATGTTTTATCTAGTGAATAATCACTATATATGGGAACATAATGATATATAATACCATTAAAAATTCTAGAGGTTAATTAATATCATATAATTTAAATTATATATAACTATTCCCATTTACATCACCTTCCATACCTAAAAGTTAACCAATCATGAAAACCAAAGAAAAAACAATCCTGAATAACGATATTAAATCTTATAACTCTTCAAAATATCCATAAATGAACTTAATAAAATAATAATAAATAAAATAAAATTTTAAGATCTTATAAATTAAAACATTAGTGAATCTACTTTCCTTATTCATGACATTAATTAGAATTGAAGAACACTTTTGGAGATGAGGTAAGAGTTTCTTCACAAACCTCCATTTTCATTTATGATACACATTCTCTCTTTACCCAAAAGTAATTATTCATTATTTTAATATAATAATTAAAAATTAAATATATATGCTCCAAAATCAGGTATCTATATCATTTTATCTTCTTGTAATTAAAATCAATTGTTTTATAAGGTTCTCATTTCAATTCGTCCTGATTAGAAAGCCCAATTTAAGAGAACATTCCTATTTATAACCCATTTTCAAGTTTACTCCATAATCTATTTTAAGAAACCACTATTTTACTTAAATCAATATTTTTAACCTTAAAACTATCTATTTTAAATTCAAGTTTTATGAAAGAAAATTCCACTTTCCACTTTAATGACTTATTTATATTTTTCCGTAAAACACATTGATGTGGATAATTTCAAATATTTCTTAAACACTAATTTTAAATTTTTTCACTTCAGTTTCCAAATTATAGTATGAATATTATTTTAATTGCACGTTTTAATGTTATTATCCCCTCATTTTTTTAATTCTATGATATCTTCCACTGTATTTCTTACTCTTACTGAGAATTTGAGATCACCCCATTCTTATTTTTATCCCTAGGATTTGATGATATATATTATCAATTCCTTGAAGGGATAATTTAGATAATTATGGTTGATTCCGAGTGAGTTTCTATGTTGTTTTCCCATTGATGTTATGATGTAAAAATTATGTATTTATCTAGTTTCCAAAATCTACCAAACAATTTGGTCCTTTTGGATGTGAATTATTTGTTGATTTTACAAATTTAATAATGTAATTTACCGGCTTCAGGCTACTAGGGTTTGGTTCTTTGAAAATTCTTCGAGTCACCTTTGATATTTTGGGAGTCCATTGGTCACTGCAGTTCTTGATCCAAGCCTAAAATAAGGCATTTTTATTCATACTCATTATTCGTGCGTTCATCCAACAATGAAAAATAGATAAAATTTTCATTATCAAGGGAAATGAATACAATCCCATAGACTGACCTAGATGCGATTTTTTTCCATTTTATTCCCAATAGGATGATAGAATTCCATGTTAAAATTCATATCCCATGTTTTGGGGTGATAATGGGAATAAAAATACTATTCATCTACAATTTTGGATTTCCATGAATTGTTTTCTACGGATGGTTGGGCTGCAAGGAAATATACTAGCGCATTCCCTTTGACTTCCTTCAAGGAAAAAAATTAAATGTCATGCTATCATAGAATAACCACCCATTATGTCGGACACCTATATAGAAAAGGTCGTTTAAGTATATACTTGGTAAGGTTGATTTGAGGCACAAAGTGAACTATAAGATCATGAATGCAGTTCCTTATATATTTAACTATGAATATGATTGTGAGGTTTTTCTTATCAATATCAGAATTGGATGTCTCAGCAACAAGATTTTTTTAACTGAGATTTCATATACTATTTTTTCCCACATCATCTCTCTATGCTAGCAGGAATCCTATAGAATGTTCAATGGTGTAAATATATAGTATAAATGGATTTGTTTCTACTATATCTGTTATTATTAGTTGGTTTAACGGGAAACTTCCATAATATTCTTGTGCTTGTGGATATTAATTATTTATAACTCTATATATATATATATATATCTAGATAAGCGATGAGATGACTTTGATCTATAGGGATGGACACAGAGTTTGTAATTTAAGTTCGAAAACCTTAAATATAACAACAAAAATATCAATATAAGAAAACATAAAATAACATGGTGAAAGTGTAAATGATGGTTAGAAAGATGAGAATTAATTTTAATGTATGTATGATTTTGTGAGTAAAAATAGATAGAGATAAACATAGAGTACAGAAGAAAAAATCTGGCGAGAGATATCTACTAATGTTATTGGGGGAATTACACTGGATGTTTTTAATCCTTTTTCCATAATTATTTATGTTTAATTAAAAAACATGGAACTGATTTGTAGTGGATAACTTAATTTTTCATCACTACAACATGTGTTATAATTGATTCAAATGATTCTCGGCATCATAAGTCAGACATTCACTAGGTAGAAAAAAAAATCACTATGATCAACTTTTTAGTTTCACATAGTTGTGTCTCTCCCCTGAGTTTGATTCACTTTTCATTGAAATCCTTATATTGAAAACATTTTGAATTTAAGAATTATCATGATCAGTTTTAACCGACCACATAGTTTTAAATCAAAATGATCATCCAAAGAGAAATTGAGAGAAAAAACCCGTTATGAAAATGAATGAACAAAGTAAACTGATATACTAAAGAAACCTATTCCCCAAAATTGTTTTTTCCTAAAACCATTTTTATATTAATATTTTTAAAATATTTTATAAGAGAATGATCCATGCAAGAATTCAATAAAAAATCATATGAAAATAGAGATGATTATTCTTTCTCCCATAGATCCTTATCAGTTGTTGATAGCTCTTAATGTCTTGGTTTACTTCTTGTGTAGTGTGTCATTCCTACTATGTTAATGTGTGTTTAATTGTTACCCTATTTTTATTTATTTTTTGGATATTAATATACCAATTTTATGTCAATACTTACCTCAATATCATATTCATGGCTCTACAAGTTACTCACTAGCTACCACATTGCTTGTTTTCCATATAAATCATCCACAATTAGTAATTGAATTCATCTTCCATCCAAAATAATAAACAATTCCAAAATGATCAATTCTACATTGCAACCACAACACCAAATCATAGATTCTCTAAAAATTTATGGATCAATTATTATGATCTCTATGTTAGGAAGATCATACCTTCTATCTATGATTAAATTCCAAAGAATTGTTGATCCACTAATTATAATGACCTATGTTTGTCACTGAGATAATTTAGAGAATAATTTTTCACAAGAACAAAGGGTTCACAATTATTCATTAATAAAATCATCTATGATAGAAGCTCCACTATTATTTTACCTATTTACCTCTGTGTTTAATTTAATAACTAAACCAATTTCCATTATTTATAAATTTTTCAACTTATAGCTGAGTCACTCTAAATTTCCATTTTTCATCATGGTATAATTCACCAACACAAATGATTTTCCACATATCGAATTTTTGACATATCCAAAATACATAAATAACCGATTTTCCATAATAGAAATTTAAGTTTACATAGCTTAATCTTTTCTCATATGCTCTCTTCCCACATAGCAATTTCAGTTCGCATACAAAAATATGATGATGTATCTAAATCTCACAGTAGCATTCTGGCTCATGTAGCAGATTGGTCATCAGAAACTCATATTTAACTTATCCACTTTGGAACCTAAATTTGAAACCACATGTTCTAGATGCCCCACTGGATTGTGTCATCTCAAATCTTTTTTCTTCGATCAGACCTAAAAATTTTCCCTTCATGTTTTTCAATTTAAAATCATTACTAAACATTCAAAAATTACTTTCATGGAATTATTTGATGACCTTTATAAATCATCAGCTGGAAATGTGATTGTGGATTCACACATAGTACCTCAATTTTAGTATCAACACACTTGAGTGTATACGTTATTTATTATCAATTCAGGTCTATCATTAAATGGGGCATGAGTAAATATGTACATCAATGGATTCAACCACATTAGAATGAGAAAATCCATCACATTAGTTCATAGATAAAAAACATGGAAAATCTAGGATGCTGGATGGTAGTAGTTTCTATGAATTTAAATTGTAAACTAAATTTTGAAAAAGGAAAACTATGATTCCATATGTTTCGGAGCCAGTGTCAATATGAAAATAGGTTAAATGATATGCCTTTAAAAATTTATATATATGATCAACTCTATTAAAAAAAATTCAATATTTTTCCAGTGTATATATTTTAATATTATATCAATCTATTCCCAAAATATTAATTAGTTAAAAAAATGGTTGTAAATATAATTTAACTACATCATGTAAAAACATTTTCTAGATGATTTCATAAGATATTAAATTTTATTAAAAAATTAATAAATAATCTTTTCTACTGTATTTGTTTCTAGTTTAATGATTCTACATTAAAAAAATTAATCATTTAAAATGCATTGAATAAATCAAAGGAGATGTGAATTTTTTTAAAAAAATTAGTCCACATCAGTGCTAGTTAGGCTTCCAGATATCTTCTTAGAAATCCTAACCCAACATTTATGTGTTAACTTTATTTAGTATTATAGTGAAATGGAGGCATCTTCCTACAAGATTGGTATTGAAATTTAATATATAATAGTGGAAACATTATATCTCTCACAATTCATTAATATTTCAAGGAGGCAGAATCTATATAATTTTGTTTTCCTTTCCAAGATTGAACTTAATTCCATAGTGTTCTACCAAAATGCTAGGGAATTTCACTAACATTACACCAAAATCAGAATTTAAAGAGTTCATCTTCAAAATAGGCTTTTAATAAATTTTGATGATTTGTTGATGACAAGTAAGGTTAATGATATGATTCATGGTGCATTGATAAGTGATTTTTTCATTAATTATTCATAAGGTAATCACTTTTAGGTAAAATATTCATTGTGGTACTATGATAGTTGTGACATAATCCTCTTCAGTCGCTATCCTTAAATGATTCGACAATAAATAACCATCAATAATTTTTGGGATTAGAAGCCCATTGTTTCATTGGTAAAATGTTTTGTGATCAATAAAAGGAATTCATCATTTAGGATGGGTCAATTAAGGTCTCAAAAGTCAATGTAATATATGATCCACCAATTCTATTTCATAATTGGAATGATTTTAGATATCCATTTTCACTCATTATCCTCTGGGAAAAATCGTTCATTAACCAATTTTTCAACTTCGTATTTTACCATTTTTCATTAGTGGGGTATATTTTCCAGGTAACATTCTTTAAATCAAAATGGTAATTTTTCAATTATAAATGATTAAAATCTACATAATTTATTATATAAATATTATATTTAAAATTATAAGATATCACATAATTATAATTATTCCAAAATTAAATACATGTATGATTCAATTTTAAACGCATGAAATAAATGATTAACATAGGTTGTAAGTATTTTTCATTTCAAAAAATTATCTATCTAAGATCAGTGGTGGTGTTAGAGATGCCTCCTTTATATACTATAGGGGAATCCCTAAGTTCATCATATTCTTCGTTAATTTCATTTTTTATAGATGTATTCTGTTACATAATGGATAAAATGGGGGAATCTCTAACTTTAATGAAGAATGTGATCCAACAAGAAGAAGCCTTGAATCCTCAAACTACTAGGGATTTTATGGGGATATTTTGAAGAGGTTTTCCTTCCTCCCTACTTACATTGGGTAGGAGGGTATAAAAATCCTACATTGTAGGGAATGATTTTGGGGGATTGTAAATTTCCATTAAAAATTATGTGAAATTATTTACCAAAAATTGTGCTTTGGTTTAGATTTCTTTTTGTAAACCCACGTCTTCTAATGAAATATTTATCACATAAGAATGGTCTAGTGATTTTTTTGGTTTGGAGATTACCATGGGGACAAATTCTATATCATTAATTTGGTTTATAGTTTGTACATAATCACTTCTATGAAAACACTATTGATTTTTTTTGAGGTTCCTAGTCATTTGAGGGTTCCACCTAGTATTTCTCCCTCTGTAATTGGTTCTTTTGAATCACTCTTGTAGTGAATCTCCTTAGTGCATTGGGATTCAAAATAATAAAAGGTGGTTCTATAAACATGTTTTATGTCATATATTTTTTTCAAACATTGATGAAAGGTTTATAGTAACCTATGTGTTTATAAATCCAAGGTGTTTCGAGAAGGAAATCATATGCTATGAATTGATTGATAACCATAAACTCAACATTATCCAATAGGTCCCTGAATTAATCCTTGATCATTGTTTATCTAATGGAAATTTCTTTTCTTTTTTTACCTTTAAATATCCATCTTCATTGGTAATATATCATACTTTTTGTATCACAAACATTCGACGATCAAGAATGGAAAAACATTGATCCTAAAATTGATGTCCACTAGAGACCTTCGGTTGTTGACATTATCTAGCTTTCCAAAAACATATATGTTTTTTGGAATTTCTCATAATGACTTATTCCCTATATTTCCCTATGAATGAGATGTTGGAATAACATTACAATGTGGTTGTATTCACTTGATAAACCATTACTATATTTACATCCATATCAATATCCTATGAATTCCAGAGGTCCTTAATAAATTCCACTAGGATCTATGTGGAATGACGAAGTGAATTCAAGATTTAGTGTTTTTTTGGGATTTCTAATAAATAATTAGAGATGTCATTTTTCTACACCATAGGTTTGATACTTCAAAGGTATATCTGCTACTTATCATGATGTTTTGGGGAACATGTTCCTAAATTAGATTGGAATGAAGGTTGTAAAAAGGATAAGGGTAATTATTTTTCTAATGAAAAGTGGGGGTACTTATATACCTATTTATTTGGGATTATAAAATAGTTGTATACCCTCTAAATAGACATGAAAAAAGGGTTTGGGAAACCACTTGAATACTTTGTGCCACTTCAAAAATCTTATTGGGCATGTAGATAAAATCAACCATGGTTTTATGAGTGTTACAAGGACTTGGTATGGATATGGAAAAAATATTGTGATCCACCAAGACCACATATTCTCTTATGGAAATCAAAATCTACAAACTTACACAATGAAACAGTAGAGAGGTATAAGGAACTAATACTCATGTATGTATTTGTCCTTTGGGAAAGGATCTATAAGGTTATTAATGTTTTTGTCAGAGTAGGACACTCATAAGGAGATGAATTGAATTCATATAAAAATTTATATCATAAAACATTATTTAAAATTTATTTAAACGACCCCAATTTAAAACAAAATGGCCCATTTAACAAATGTAGTAGATTTATAAAATATTTTATTTTTTGAAATATTTCTCAATGATTGATTAATTAAAAGTTTAAAATAATATGAATTACTTTTTTTATATTTGAAAATATTCTACTAAATATAATTCTAATATAAAATCTATCTAATATTAACTATCATAAAAAGTTATTTTTTTTTAAATAATTTAAAAAAACAAAACATGGAAGTTCACATGGAATGTAAACCAAATTTTTAGTCTTAATCTGAGACGTAATCCTATCCACTTGGTGATTACATGACACGAAGTAGTTTATATTAAATAAACATGATCCACACCTTGGATCAAGATAACAACAGTATAAAAACTGTTCAGTTCAACTTGACCTCTTCTACAGTTTTTGTGGGAGTGTACAAAAAAACTGGCCACACTGGAACCTCTTCCATTGTTTTCTTGTGGAAGTGTGAATGTGATGATTTTTGAAGATATCTTAGTATCTTAAACTTTTTATTAGGATTTAGTGTGTTTAAAAAATAGAGACACACACTACATGAAATGTAAATAAAGTATATAGGAATCAAAAATGATAAAAGAGTGTATAATGCTCTGTGTAATATTCTATAAAGATTCTAGACTCCTATAGGATGGTAAAATGGAAGATGGAGCCATCTTCTAGAAACAAATTGCAAACCAGAGAGTAATTTTTTCTTTTTTATTATATTTTCAATGAGGTAGAATATTCCTCAAACTATCCATGTCTTCTAATTTGTTACTGTAGAGATTTATGGTCATTTGGTTCTAAGCAATTTCTCTTGGTATAAACAACTATTTGGTAGAACTGGTTTCACGGTCATACAGCTTTCTATTGACCAACCACTCTTTTATTTTCCTCCTAGGTTCTTACTTTATTCACTCTAGAGCCGACATGGTGAATGATCCTAATCATGTGGGGTTTCTCTTACCTCATACTATTTACTGAAAATGAGATTAATATTTTCTAAAAAAGATCATTAATAAAATCAGTATCTTTAAATAACCCAAATATGACCAATAGTAATAAGTTTTAATTTAAGAGATATATCTTCATTGACTTAGTCAAACGCAGGTTTGACTATTGGTGACAAATGTTCTCATTGAGTCAGTCTACTAGTATCTCATTCATTCAGTAGAAAATTTCTATCAGTATATCACTTCTTTTGATAAATTCTTTCTATCAATTGATTATTTTTATTAGTAGATTATTTTTGTCGATAGATCATACTATCAGTAGATCACTTTGTTAGTAGGTAAAACTTTCATCGTTAACTCTGACTCGGTCTATCGAACGTTCAGTACATGATGCGATGGTAGCCTATCTATCGGTAACTCAATATTTTAGGGATTCAAAATGTCTATGAATTATACATAGTGACAATTTAGAGTCTCTATATCGGTGACTCACCTTATCGGTAGCTTATGTCACTGATAGCTCTTGTGTCACTGAGTCAGGTATCAGTGACTTGACTATCAGTAGGACAAGAATCTGTAGATTAGACATATCATTGTCTTACAGTGAACTAAAATTTATAATTCTATCTTATGATATAAATACTAAAACTAGATTTTAAAAGTATAACACATCTTGATAAAACACAATCTATCTTAATAAATCATAATTAGCATAGTTTTGCATGATTTGTGAGCATGAAAACTAGTAGAGGCCAAAAATCTCTAAATTTTTTATGATAAAAAATCATTTAATTATATAAAGATAATAATTTATCTATGAAGATTAGAGAAAAATTATTCTTAATGTATTAAACATATTTTTGAGAATAAATTTTAAAATAAACACAAGTATATATTACTTTTTAAATAGTCTTTTTTAATTATATGTTCCCTTTTAAGATCAAGCTTTATCTTAAGCTCCCCCTGAGAGAGATTCCTTGTTATTTCTACACATTTATGAACTACCATAAGGGAAAAACTAAATGAAAAAGAAAAAACAAATAAGGAAATAACAATGATAGGAAATTGCAGAAGGTGACCCATTAATCAAGAAGTACAAGGGATAAAAAACAGTACAACAAAAAGAGTATATCAAATCGAAATCGAGAAGTGATACAATATTTCTTGGTCACATCATAGCACATTGCTTCCTTCATCTTATTATAATCATATGAGGGAGTAGTAGAAGGTGAAGAGGTAGGATTTATGGATGGAATAGAGCTAATAGTGAGGTAATGAAGAGGCACCCCATCAAAAATAGATGGAGAAAGTCTCAGTCTATAAGTTGAACTGAGACCTATGACTTCTTATTAGATGAATGGTCTAATCTATTCGAGAGTTTAGTAGGGGTCATGTTCATGGGTGAAAAAAGTGTATAAGAAGAGGTAGAAGAGTGTAGTATGGGTCTGATAGGATCATCAAGTGAAGCATCAATGGATGTTATGTGAGGATGAAGGTATGTTTTCAACAAATTGATAAAGTTCATGATGATCTCACCACCATATTTAATAGCCTTATAATATTCCTTTTTATTTATATTATCTTCTCATAGGTAGGAATGAATTCTCTAAGAATATTAATGTGTTATATGAATGCTTTATTGACTGGAGGTAGCCTCAAATGTTCCACTAAATACATAAAATGAACTGTTAGAAAATTCTTGGTGTATATCCTCTTAAAATTGATTTCTATCTATTTGGTTATTTGTTCATGAGAATGATTTTCTTCTTTTGCGTAGAATCTCACCAAGTCATGCACATAGTCATTGTTCTTGCTAATTTTATTAAGGCTATCCTGATTAGTTCCACCCATCACAGTATGAAGTTCCTCTCAATTCACATATCTAATCATCTCATCATCTTGAGAATGAATAACAGTAACATCTAAAGAGGAGGCACCTTGCACTATATCTCATATATATAATCTCATCTTGTTCACATCAATGGTAGGTGGATGAGGCTGATCAGTAGCACTCTTGGAATAGGAATCCTCAAAAAAATAAGCACATTATCTAGGGATGTCCTATAATAAATAGTGAGACTATTTATGGCTGAAACCACTATAGTCAACTAATTCCACATCTTTTGATTTTCTAAAACAACAGCTTCCGCAATAGAGATCATCCTTGAAACTACCTAATATACATCTCTCTCAGTAATCCAATTAGCATCTATTTCACTAATTCTTGAAATAACATCAACTTAAATTGTTGTAATAGATCAGACTACGGCTTAAATTTTTTATTTAAAGGAATTAAGATCTATTTTAGTCACATACTCTAGAGAAGCCAATGGAATGGGAGTATGAGCAAGAGTAGCTCCCTTATCCTCATAATTAGAATAATCCTTACCAAATTTCACATATCCTAGATCTCTAATCCATAGTGGTTAACAATATCATCCCAAGGAGCCATTAAATCAATACTATCTCTCTTCGCTTGTCTCTCCCCATTAGTAGGCGTTGGTTTCCTCTAATTGACTAATTGTCACACAAGAGTCACTAAGAATTCCCTTTCAGTAGGAACATCAACATGAACCATAGTAACATGATCCATCCCCAAAACAAAAACTAGTTCAACATGAGAATTAAGAGAAAAAATGGGTTACATAATCATTTCACGTTCCACTAAGGTAGGGTTGACAAGTTCAACATCAGGGCCTTAATCATCACCTAGATGATCTGATCCACTAACTGAATCATCGGTGCTTTCTTATTCTCTATCACATAGAGCGTATCTATGAATTTTATTAGATTCCTCAACATATTCTTCAACTCTATCATAATCATCAACTTTATCTTCTTTACTATGATTTCCTTCATCATCAATAGATTCTTATGATCTAATGACATACTCATCATCCTCAAACTATTCAGTATCTTCACAATCATTATTAGGTATAAGTGGTTCCCTATATGGTAGAGGTCTAGGTGGACTTGTAAGACCAAAATTAACCTATTATGTACAATCAGAAATGTTAGGATTTCTCCTATCATCTACTAGAGATTCATCTCTTTGAACTTCATCAGGCAAGTCCCCGTTAGAATAAACACCCACTTCATCGGGTCAAAGAACCAGGTCTATCATATTTTTAGGCCTCGATGGATACTCAAAAGAATTTAAATATTCATATAAATTATTATTATCCAAAACCAAAATTTTCATTAATGGTTTCCTTTAAGAATCCTCAAATGTATTAGAAATATAAACTCTTTTTTTAAAGAAAAACTAGAGGTAGTAAAAGATGTTCCACTGTTGGAACATGAATTATATTTTCCATAACATGGTATAAAACCATATTTTCTGGATTTTAATAGAAAATTTATTTTAATAAAATTTATTTTTCTTGGTTGATAAAAAATACCATAAGTATATTTTGGAGTAACTTTTTTTCCAATCATTTGATCTAATGTATATTTACCATTTTTAAAACTCTCTAAATATTAATTTAAATTCTCAGTGGAGAGTTTATGTTCATTGTTCTCATTGAACAACTGAATATTATTATCCTTTTCAATAATAAGTTCATATTAAAAAAAATAGTAAGAGCATATTGTTTCTTGAGAGATTTATACTTATCCTTTAAATTATAGAATGTATACTCAAGAATTTGGAAATATTAAAAAAATTATTTTTCATATTTTCATAATCACATTCATCTCCATAATAATAATTATATACAGGATATTCTAGGGATACCATGGTTGTATTTTTCATGAAACACATATTGGATTTTCCATAATTCTCATTAAATAAAAACTTAGATTCACTAGAGCTATCTGCATAGGCTCACAAGGTGGCCTTCTTTGCTTTATTGTACTTTTTATCTTTGTTCTCATACTTTTTTTATACATTACCTTAAAAAACTCATATTTACATGCCCTCTTCTCTTACACTCATAGCAGACTATTTCATTAGTATTTTCATTTCCTTTCCATTCCTTTTTCTAGTTTCATTTGTTTTCACGCATCCCATTATAGTTAGGTTTTCTAAATAACATCTTTCTTCTATAAAACATCTTAAATATCTTGTCTAACATATCCATTTCCTTATCACTATCACTTGGTGATTATTTATTACTAGAACTTTCATCATAAATATTCACTTTCTCTTTTTTTTGAGTTTGTGGTTTTGAAATCCACTGGATTTCCCTTTGGTTAATCATCCTCTTATATTTTTATCTTCAACTCTTATTTATACATCATCCATTTACCTATAAAATCCTTTACTGGTAGATTATTTATGTCACATGATTCCCTTATTCAAACTGGGGTTCCTCTCTTCCTTTTTAGAAAACATATAAGAATTCAATTTATTTGTTTTTTTGATGTGACTAACTATCTAGAGAGACCATCATATTTAAAATTTCAATAAATGATAGATACGTGTCAGATATTGGTTTATCATGCTTCATCTTAAAGATCTCAGGTTCAATAGTATATGTATGAAGACTCATTTCATTAGCATTAGTGGTTCCTTTAAGTGAAATAGCCAGTGTATCCCAAATTTATAATGCTATTTTACATGTTGAAATATTATTGAATTATTCATCTAATAAATATAAGTATAAGGATTTCATATATTTATAGTTATTATTGTATGATACCTTAGTGTAATCATATAAAGTTTTAGTAGATTTCATATGAAGTTGATATTAATATACAATTAAAGGCCAAATTTTAGAAACCATGCTTTCCAAATGCATTTTCATATTAATTTTCCACTCAGTATAATTTGTCCATTAAAGTGTGGGGTTATGTTGGTAGTTGAACCTTACTATCTACTGTCCATTTAAATTATATTTTTAGGATTTTAAGGAATAATAAATGTTCAACTAAAATAAATGTAGATATCTTCAAAATGCAACAAAAAGAACAGTTATAAAGTGTTATAAAAATTCTTTTCATCCTATGATACCAAAAGTTGGTCCTAGTAAGATACACAAGAGGGGGTTAATTGAGTTCCTATAAAAATATCTATCAAACCCCTTTATTTAAATTTTTTTAAGTGTTTCCAAATTTGAAATAAAATTTCCAAGTTAGGAAAAGTCGCATATTTATAAAATATTTTATTTTTTGAATGATTTCATAATGATTTATTAGTTATCAGTGTAAAATAATATTAAATAATATTATATATTTTGAAAAATGTTTACTAAAAAATTCTAATATAAACACTATATATGATTAACTATCACAGTGAAATTATTGTTTTTTAAATTATTATAAAAATATATCAAACAAAACATTAAATCACATGGATAATATTTACAAGAGGTTCGGTCTTATGCTAATACCTAATTCTCTTCACATGGTGATCACCTTCCATCATGTAGTTTATATTAAATAAACTTTATCCACACCCTAGAGTGGCGTAACAATAGTATACAAATTTTTTAGGTCAACTAAAACTCTTCCACAGATTTTGTGGGAGTATAAAAATGATCATTCCACACAAGTACCTCTTCCACTATTATTTGTGAGAGTTTCAATGTGATGTATTGCGAATATATCCAATTATCTTCTAGTTCAGCTCAACAGTCAGTGCGTTTTTTTAAAATAGAGACCCACATTTCGGGAAATATAAATACTGTACATAGGCAGAAAAAAATTATAATAAGTGTTTAGAATGCTTTTTTTGATGTTCTATGATGCTTCTGGACTCCTTTTGGATGGTAGAAGTGAAGTTGGAGTCATATTCCCAAAACAGACAGCAAAACAAGGAGTCTTTTTTTATTATATATTTGGTTCCCAATGAGGTGGAGTATTCTTCAAAGTGTTCTTGAATTCTTTGTTGTTTCTGCATGGATTTATGGCCTTTTGGTTCGTAGTAATTTCTCTTGGTATGCACAACTGTTCGATAGATCTTATTTCACAGCTGTATAGCATTATGTTTACCAGCCTCTCTTTTCTTTTTCACCCATGTTCTTACTTTATACATTGCAGTGTCGATAAGGAGCATGATCATAATCATTGGGGTTCCTCATACCTCATTCTATGCAATGATAGTGTCATTAATATTGGTTGTAAAGATCATGAATAAAAGTAGTATCATTAAATAACACAAAAATGATTGTTAGACATAATTTTAAATTTAAGAGACATATCATTTGTGACTCAGTCTGTTGGAAGGTTAGACTATTGGTGACTCATGATGTCGATGGTTCTTGCTGTTGGTGAGTCATTTTTTCTATATCTCATTCTATTTTTATATCATTTTTGTTGGATTATCATTTTTATTTGTAGATCAAACTATTTTTGGATCACTCTATCGGTAGGTCAACCATTCATCAGTAACTCGGAATTGTTCATTCCAACTGTCAGTAGGAGATGCGTTAGTATCCCATCTTTCAGTAACTCAATATTTCGCCGAATAAATCTATCGATGAATCATAATTACCAAAAATCCAGAGTCACTTAGTTAGTGACTCAGCTTATAAGTAGTCTATGTCATCAATAGCTCATTTATCAATGAGTCAGGTACCAGTGACTTGTTTATCGGTAGGACAAGTATCAGTAGATCATACTTATCAGTGTCTTACACTTAACCAAAATCTATAATTCTATAATATGATGTAAACACTAAAACTAGAGGTTTAAATTATAATATAACATGATTAAACACAATGTATCTTAATAACTCATACTTATTATTGTTAATAATGATTTGTGATCATTAAAACAAGAGGAGGCCAACAATAATATTAATAGTGTTGAAAAGGAGAACATCATTTGATGTGAATCTCATTTGGTGGGATGGTTCTCAAACATTGGATATTGAATGACTGGAATATTTTTGGTTCATATCTAATGCAGTTTATGAATACAACTTTGTCCCTTATACAATTTCCTTATTCTAACGATTTATTCTTCACCTAGGAGATGTTTTATATGATGTATCCTTCAGTTCTAGAATAATTATGGGTTTTCAATGTTTTTCTCTATCGGTTACCCATGATTAGTCAGCTTTATTATAGGTATTACAATCATTGATCTCTTTTTCATTCACTGAAGAAAAATATTTCGAGTTACCTTTTTCTTCTAGTTGTTTGTTGGTCATACATGTCACCTATTATTAGGCTTTTCCCAGCATCACCTATCCAAAAGCATAAATTCCTTATAGGATATTGTTGAATAAAAAGTAGAACTGAATGGTGTCAACTATTTTAAAACTTATGGTGTCCCTCCCAGTCCAAGAGGGTACCATGTTGTGACTACCGCAAGCCTGCCTCCAATAGGCTAGGGGCTGGTGACTAGCACTGAGTTAGCTTATCTAACAAATGGAATCCATTTTCATAAGTACCTATACAAACACACACACACACACACACACACACACACACACCTATCCATGCCCAAAAATGTTGAAATGTAAAAACACTAAGTAAAAAATCATTCATTCCACTAAGATACCAACAACAGTGTACAATAGTAAAAAACATGAATGTAAATAGGTCCAGAATACACGCCCACCCAAAAAGGTGTCTAGACAAGTGAATATATATATTATTGAAACTCATCCATAGAAAACACTACAAGAAGGGAAATGTGCCGGATATCTGTCTGAAGATTTAGGGTCAGACCTTGACTATTTGGTATCACTAAGCACCACCTAGTCCTGGTCCACCTAGGTCTGTGTCAAAGTGTTGATCGTCTGTGGAAGACATGACATGTGTGAGAAAAGCATGTGTCGGGGTGAGCAAAACAATACTCAGTAGAACACCCCGAAGTCACAAAGGAAAATATACCACAATAGAAATTGAAAAGTAATTCCAGGAAGGAAGACCACTAAAGGGCACAATGAAGGAACACCACTAAGAAACACCACTAAGGAACACCATGAATAAACACCACTAAGGAACTCCAAGAAGGAACACCACTAAGGAACACCATGAAGGAACACCACTAAAAAACACCACTAACTAACACCACTAAGGAATACCATGAAGGAAAGACACTAATAAACACCACTAAGGAACACCACTAAGGAACACAATAATGGAACACCACTAAGAAACACCATGAAGTTACACAACTATGGAATACCATGAAGAAACACTGTGAAGGAACACCATTAAGGAACACCACAAGAAACTCCATGAATTAACACCACATAAGAATATAGTGAAGGCACACTATTAAGGAACACTATAAAATATCTCCGCTAAGGAATACCTAGAAGCAACACCACAAAGTAACACCACTAAGAAACATCACAAGAATCACTGTGATAAAACACCACTATGGAACACCATAAAGGAACACAACTTAGGAACACCATAAAAGAACACCACAAATAAATACACTAATTAAACCACATAAAAATACACGAAGTATACCACATATAAATACTACAGTCATATCACATTCGTATAAGTCTATAGCACAAAAATCATGATTATTAGATGTTGTCCACATAACACTGAGTATCAGTAAGACTCAGAGTTTGGATACCACACACAATGTCAATAACACACAGAGTGTTAATAACAAATGGAGTGTCTATAAAACTTGGAGTGTTGATAAAAAAGGAGTTTTGATAATTCATGTAGCCCCCATGTCACATAGTCACTAAGTCACAGAATCACAACCACAACAAGTTGTAGGATTCTGCTCATAGCGCTCTTGCACACGGAGAACCTAGACCTAAATACGTTATGTCGTACTACAACTTCCACAAAAACTAAATTAAAGTATCTCAAATGAAATTAATCTCCTCAATGGTTCCAACTCCACACATGGCTCATAAAACAGACACACATTTTGAACGTTATGACTGTTTTGCTGAAAAGGACTTACCTGGGTTTAGTACGGGTCTGATATGACCCACCAAACTAACCTAATCCATTAGGTGATCCCCATCCAATTAGGCCGACCTAGCATAACCTGATTTGTTCTGTTCCAACCCAACCCAACCTAGTAGAGCGGTCTAGCTCCTTTTGTATGGCCTATACCTTGGGCTGGCTCACTATGCAGCACACGGTCCACACTAAAAGCAAGTCCCCCGGCTCCACATAGTGTCACGCCTCATTCTCGTGGTCGGGCCACCATCTTCATGCTTCACCGCTTATCTGCCAATGTAGATCCACACAGCCTTCCTTTCATAGCTTAAATCCCTCATTATTGCATCCTTGGTCACCACCCATGGCATCTTCCACTGTAGGCTCCCACACAACCCACTTAGACTGCATCATATCACTGCTACTGACTACCCCACCGGTGGATCATCTACCTAGCACTCCACCTGAATCTGGACCCCCACTAATTCATGCCACACTCTATCATTGGAAACCCTCCAGCAACCCGCTATTCACTACTCTCTCTACTTGTACCAGTCGGAACCGCTTCTCTAGTCACCACCGTGCACCACCACCTTGTGTTGTCACTTTTCTATGGTGTCCTCATCATGTTTGATCCCTATTATTGGATCATTGTGTCATGGATAGCAGGAACTACTATCCCATGACCCAGTTTCATGAGGAATAAGGAACACAAAATGGTTGTGAAAAATAGATAAATGCACAAGAATTCAAAAATAATGGATATTGTCATTGTTCATGTAATCTTTAACCCATTAATGTTAGAATGAAGAATGGAGAGGGAATGAATAAAATATCTCTAAAAGAATCAATCTCAATAATAAACCCGCATAAATTATCCATCCCAAAAGAATAACTAAGTTGAAAATCAACCTATTCATGGTTTGGTATTTTTTCATCATTGAAAATTTTGAATTGGGGAAATAATTGCAATGAAACAACACCCTACCAGAAGTTTGGATTATTTTTTAATAATGGTTGAAGTTGTCTCGTCTTCATTTGTTGATCCATCGAAACTAAGGTTTCTCAATATTTATTTTCCATTAATTTGACATTCGTTAGTGGGATCTCCTTCTCCTTGCGCCAAATAATTTCTAGGGTTACAGTGTATCCCAGGATTCTTGATAATAGGATGCATTACATAGAAATCTAACACTACATGAAAATAAAATATTTTTATTAAATATTTTAATGATTTTTACATCCAAAAACTAAATTTCAAATTCAACCCACACTTGTCAATGTTATGCCCAACTTTAGATGAAGTTTCTATTCTAAACATAACTGTACCCTCATATTTCTGATTTGGATGCACGTTTGGAATTAATTCTAGTTTTAAGAAAAACCTTCCAACATTTTTTATTAAAACATTGAACATTTTTTATTGACTTTTCTCAGGAACACTAAACCATGGAATCACACGTCGTCTTAGCACCTGGTCTCAAAATTTTCCTAATAAATTTATACAAATATGACTCGCGAAAATATGGATCATTACATTCTCCTCACATTAATGATTTACATCCCTGAAATCCAAAACAAAGGCTACTCAACAAAAATATGATGGTACTAGGCATGAATATGAGCCTCCCACTCTTAAGTGGTCCCCTAGAGATTCCCATTCTAACACCAAACATGCACCATAAGAATCGACCAGCCATCAAGGATCCTCTCATGTTGATCCCCGATCTCTAATGGGTACATCATAAAAGTCACCCCAAAATCAATGTCTCACTCACCCTAGTTAATGACGTGTGATGGATCAAGAAAGTGCACCATAGTTGTGACATGTATAAGACAACATGTACCCGATGCAACTATAGTGTTTGTGGTAGGCAGTATGAAACTTTGGTAACTCTATGAAAAAATATGAAAACGTTTGATGTATCTCATATATAACTTATCTACCCTTTGAAATCTCTACAATCCCCATCAAGGTGATGCCCAAAAGAACACATGGTCTCCCTCCTCGAACCCCATAGGCCCCTGTACCCTATCATTATATGACATCTTCTGGATCTGTACACTCATCATCCACTCCTGGATGATCTTTAACTTCTTAGTGGTGGCACGTACCAACTCTAGATCCATGTGTACTGACTCTCTTGAGTCATTCCAATAGACTGTAGATCTACATGGTCATCCATACAAGGCCCAAAATGGTGATAGACCATTGGTGGAGTGGAATCTGATGTTGTACGAAAACTCCACTAGTTCTAGGTGATCTTCCAAACAATGACCAGTGTTGAGAAAACAAGAACGTATCATATATTCCCAAACCTGAATGGTCATATTCATCTGAATAGCCATAAGGGGATGAAACATTAGGCTCAATTATAATAGAGTCCCAAATGCCTCTTGTAATACCTTCCACAACCAGGATGGAAAAGGAGCATCATGATTTGAAATGATCGTCGATGGAAGTAAATGATGCTAAAATATATCCTTCATGTGGAGTCTTATGATGTTCTTTTCTAAGATCTCCTCCATAATTGATAGGAAGTGGGTCGACTTGTTGATTCGGTCAATAATCACCCAAATGGTATCGTGTCCCCAAGACATGCGTGGTAAACCCTTCCCAAAGTCCATCGATATCCCATCCCACTTCCACTATGGCACATAAAGTGGTTGGCCAATCCCACTCGAACCCGATGCACATTATTTACTTACTTACAAGTGAGGCATCGAGAAACAATATTTTCCCCTCTATTATTCATCCATGACCTTCTGAATTGACATTAGAGGTTGTAGTACATATTCACCACACTGGGATGTACTGCCGAAGGGTATGTGTTGAACTCCCTCATACCCTCCTCCTACAATGCCACTAGTGAAGCTGTTCACCATCTTCAAATAATAACATTCTCCCAATGTATCAAAAATCCATTAGGTTCTTGCATGATGGACAATAGAGCACGTCATGTATCGTAGTCTATATCCTCATGTTGTGACTCCCTAAATCATCATAACAGTAGAGGGGTGACAATAATCATCTGGAGGTAAGCTGATCCATCTCCATCCACTAAGATAAAGTGAAATATTACCAAATGCTCAGATGCATCACTCCATAAGTACTTGCTGGAACTTCCTCTAAGAGCATCTTCCACTATGTTCTCCTTCCTAGTAGTATAGACAGTGTCAAAGTCATGGTCCTAGAAGAACTCTAACCATCACCTTTGTCTAAAGTTCATATTCTTCTAAGAGAAGATATAATTGAGACTCTTATATTTAGTGTCGACAATAATACCCCCTCCCATTAGGTAGTGTCCCTACATCATTAATGTGAAGAATTCCATTACTAGATCATGATCATGGGGCACGTATTTCCGCTCATGTTGTTTAAATTGGCACAAACCATTGGCAGTCACTCCATGCTACAACATTAGGACACAACCCTGCCTGGTCCTGGATGAATCATTAAAAACTACATACCCAATGCACCCCTCTGGTAATATCATGATGGGAGTGCTCTTCAACCGCTACCTCAGCTCCTGAAATAACTACGGAAACTTCTTGGTCTACATGAAGGGCCTCCCCTTCTATGTCAAAGCTGTCGAGGGTACTGCTACTCTGGAACACCACTAAAGAACAACACTAATGAATACCATAATGAAAAACCACTAAAAAACACATTAAAGGAACGTCACTATGGAAAACCATGAAGGAACATCACTAAAGAACACCGCAAAGGAAGACTACTAAGGAATAACATCATATAAACCCATGAAGTAACTCCACTAAAAAACACCACAACAAACCCCACGATTTAACACCACTAAGAAACACCATGAAGTATCAACACTAAGGAACACTATGATGGAACACTGATAAGGAATATCATTGAGTAAAACCATGAAGGAACACCACTATGGAACACCACAAGAAACACCATGATGGAACACCACTAAGAAACACAATGAAGGAATTCCACTAAGGAACAACATGAAGTAACACAAAGAAGAAATATAATAAGAATTTCACACAGAAATACATGAAGTATACAACATATAAATTGTGTAGTCAACTGACACAGGAGTAAGTATATAGCATGAAAATCATGATTATCATACATTGTCCATAGAACACCCAGTATTCGTAATACATTGAGTTTTAATAACACACACAGTTTCGATAACACATGGTGTGTCGATAACACATGGAGTGTTGATAACACAGGATGTTTCTATAACACATGGAGTCTCGATAGTTCAAATAGGCCCCCACGTCATGTAGTCACTAGGTCACAAAGACACTACCACATCCAAATGCAATATTTAACTCATAGCACGTTTTCATTTAGATAATCTACTCCTCATGTCATTAGGTCGAATCCAAACTTTCAAAACAACTCACTTAGAGTATTTCCAAATGACTCACAAACAACAATTAAAATGCATTGAAAATTTGAATGTTACATCTTTTTACAAAAAAGGATTGACTTGGGTTTGACCTGGGGTTGAGCTGACCTGCCGGCTAACAGAACCCGACCAAGTCTAGTCCATTCTTGTTTGGTCCAAATCGGTCTGGCCCTCTAGCCCTGCTGGGCTGCTAGATTGGCCCGACTCTTCTTGTCCGACCCATGGTGCAACCAGATATCTTGTATCGCTTAAGGTCCCCCCTGACTCTGTGCCGCCAACTCTATGAGGTGTCACACCACATTCACGTTGTCATCCCACCATCTAATTGCCCTGTGGATTCACTACCACAATGGGGTCCTCGCGGCCCACCTTCTAGGGAAGTGGCCCCTCATCGTCGCATCCCTGGTCCCTAGCCATAGCATCTACCACCTTTATCCCCCACTCATTCCCTTTAGGACTATATAATACCACTTCTACCATCTACCCCACCCGTATTCCATCCGCCTCACACTCCACCTGAACCTAGCCCCCCATTGGGCCGCACCTCGCTCCACCACTTGACACCATGCCAGTGACCTACTATTCACCACGTGCTCTTCTTGAACTGGTTGGAGCTGCTACACAGGTTTCCAAAATTCACCATAGTCTTGTTCCATCACACATATGGGGTGTTTTGGTGGTGGTTGATACCAGGTATCAAATCTTTTCACCACAAATCGAAGGCACAACAATCCTCCAAACTTGTTATGTAAAGAATGAGGAACACAAAAGGATTGGGGAAAAGATATAAATGCACAAGAATTTCCAATAAATGTATCATGGACATATTCATGTTGACCATGACATGTTCATGTTAGAATGAAGAATGAAGAGGGAATAAATCAAATATCTTTAAGAGAATAAATCCAAATAATCAACTGATAAAAACAATCTGTCCTACACGAATGACAAAACTACAGATCCAGTTATTCATGGGTTGATCAACATTCATCATTGAGAATTCAGAATGGGGGATATAATCACAATGAAACAACACCATACCTAATGTTTGGATTGGTTTTTGTTGAAGAGAAAAAATTCATTATCATCATTCATCAATCCTTAGAAACCATGGTTCATTGATCTTGATTCGCCAATTTGTTGATATCCGTTGAATAGATCTCCTTCTACATACCTTAGAGTATTTCGTGGGTTATTTTCTAACCATGTATTCCGGAAAATATGAAACGTAATAAAAACTAATTCCACATCAAAAAAAATATTTTTATTAAATATTTTAATGACGTTCACGTCAAAATACTAACAATTATGGTTGACCCATGTCGATCAATGTGATGCCCCTAATATAGTTAATTTGATGTTCTAAAGGAAATATCCCCCTCGTATTTTGGATCTGGGTACCCATTTAGATGTTATTCTATCTTTTATGAAAAATTACCCATGTGTTTTGTTAAAAAACTGAACATCTTTCATCAAATTGTGTCTGGCACACAGGGCCTCAGAATCACACACCATCTCAACACCTAGTCTTTATATTTTACTAATTAATTAATAAAAATAAATCCAGTGAAAACATGAGTCTTTACATAATGTTTAATAGTCAAGGTGGTCACTAAGGCTATCATCATTTATTATACTATGATCTTTTATGTTAGGGAGATTTTTTTCAATGGATCTCAATAAATTACATGGAACAGTTAATTTTGAATGAATATTTTCTAACTTTCATTCCTCAAAAAAAAGAGGACATTTTCTCCCTTTTTCCCAAGACTGTTGTGCTTTTTCAGTTGATGCCACTCAATGGGATGAACTATTCACGTTTAGGCCTATATATGAATTCTTAAAGGCACATTTACTGGATTGAGTGTGACCATGGATATTTATAATTTATAGAGATTTTATCTTCTGTTGTGGGAACATATAAGGATTTTTACCTAGACCATTCAATGGAATCCTCTTATTTTATTTAATTTTTACAAACTTTTGGAATCCACATATTTATTTCATCAAGATAAAAGGTGTTTTCATCTAATCGAAAATGATCTTGACAACCTTCTTCCACAATTTCTCTTGTATGTGTGTAATGTTGAGAAAGTGTGTTTTGACCTTTTATATAGTGATAAATTAATATAATCTCTAATTTTATTACTTTAATATTTTATGAGGTCAACTATCATCGATTACCTTAGTGTATATATTAATTAATTGAGGATTTTAATATGGAGGTCTTACCAAATTGTGAGTGATCCTGATGGAAGGCTATTGTAAAAGGCGACTTCTACTAGAACCATATTCTATATAATAAATCTATGTTTAATCACATGTTATTTTTCATGAATTCATATTATAGGGCTACAATAGGGAATATTCTACATGATATAGTATTTTGGATCCACCATGTGGACAAAATATAAAGAATAAAGGATTTCTAGAATTGGGTGGGAAAAACTGTTATCCAACCATTTGGGGTATGGATTCAGCGTGGAATGTATGAGGGAATAATACCAATGTATTTCATCCATCTGATCTTGTGGTGGCTTAATAGTATTCTAGAGTTATTGATGTAACATTTCCTACACCACCTACTAAACATGGGTAGGGGTGAGGGTTGATGTAGTATCCCTTATTTAATATCCTACTGAATTTAAATTGGAACTAGGGCCAAATAACCACTGATACATACAAGACGTTTTCTCTATAGTGGAGAAATTTTTTGTTCATATCTAATTATTACAATTATGTAAATCAGATCACTAGATCTAGTGATAGCTTAATTACTAGGTTTCACCCTCATGGGTAGATCCCACCTATTTTCTAAAGGAGGATACAACGATATTGTTTGTGGGTTTTACATGGTCGTAATGATTCCCCTTAGTAATTCCACAGTGATCTATTTTATGTTGAATATATTGTTCTCATATTGTTCTAGTCATTATAGTTGGTTTTTGGCATAGTGGTAAGCACCCTTTAATCCTAAATAAAAAATGGGGGTTCAAAACCCATTAGGCGTAGGGTCTGTAGCGGTACTGTAGCACACTGTAGAAGTGGTGGAACTGTAGAAATGGAGAGCACTGTAGCAGTTGTAGGGTATTGTAGTAGTGGCGAGTACAATCAAAAACTATTCCTAGAAATGGTCTTGGGCCAAAATATTGGGCCCACGGGCCTGGTAAAGGGCTAAATGCCCACTGAGCCTTCTAGCTATGTAATGGGTCTCCCTTTACCCAGTTAAAGAGGTATTTTATTTTATTTAATTATAAATTAGGCTTCGACCCCATCCTTTTAAAAAAAATTGATCTAGTAATTCTTCTATAGAGGTATTTTCATCCCCTCTAGGTGGTCATTTGGATATAGCTACACCATTCCATTTATCATTGCTGGAATGTCACCAAGTATGTGGAAACTCATAATTTGAATGTTCTAGGCTTTGGTTTCTCCCTGAATTATAAACACATGTAGCCTTAGTTTTTTCATCAACATCAACTACCTCTTTGGGTATCATCTCTACATTATGCCATTTTTTATTCTTATATTGGTCGTATCATTTTCCAGAATGATGGTGATGGTGTTCACTCTGGTTTATTAGGGGAGAGTAATCACCACATCACTCTCCTGGTCATAACTATTATACATATATCATGCTTCCCCCAATGCGGTTATATTTGAGACCATTCATTTCCCTTGGATTTATTGGGTTGTCATGGATTATGGAGCTTTTGGGGTTTGATTGTCTTTTTCATATGTTTCCCCTATTTATTTATTTAAATAATAACCTTAAGGGAGGTTCCAGAAATGATTTTCTAGTGGTCCTCAACTATTAGGGTTATGTCGCACTGTGGGATGGACAAATGGGAAAAGACCATTGGTAGTTTCTAACTATCATAGAGAAGGTTTGACTCTTCGGGGGAGATGATTATTATTATCTAATCCATATGTGATGGGGGTTTCTTTTGGTTTGTCGATGACACATTCTTATCCCTTTGTTGATGATATGACAACTCCCAGTATGATAGCCAGGATTAAAATTCCCCCAAAACTATGGGATATATTTTATTTGGATATAGAACCTATTTTATCAAGATCAACATAGTCATTAATGACTATAAGGGTGGAGGCAGTGATATAAATTCAACCAGCCATATTGGATATGTTTTCTCCTAGATTGATTGAATGGTTTCTTCCCTAGAAATATACCTCATTTTTATCAATTTTTCTAATGAATGGTCTTCATAAAGCTCCTACCAGTAATGTGAATTACATTTCCCCAGGATTAATTGAGCAATCTGAAATTTTGTCTTCATTATTTTAGAAATGTTCCCATTTTTATGATATTCCATCATTAAGATCCTATGAGTGGCCCTCTCTCTCCACTCTTGATATTTTTATGTTTTCAAAATGGATTATTTTTATATGATTAACCAATTATATCATGTATCATTCAGTCCCAAGATATCTATAATGGATATGAACTTATAAGATTCCATATCCAGAGAAATTTCTTATCATGCGGATGGGGTGAAGTTCAATTCTCCATACTCTCTCAATACCCTGATAAAATATAATAATTGGTTTCAAAATTATTCATTAGATAGTAATTATTCTATTGATGATATCATGACATATTCATTGAATATGTTTCTCCTTTGTGAGTTTTGGGACGTGGAGTAGAAATTCATCTCTATCTACAAGAATAGTGTGTTTTGGCATGGTGTTTAAGATCATATCTATGAAAAGGGAGGATTGTATCCATTAACCACTATATGGACACCCAAATTTACTATAATGATTAAATAATGAACTCCTCTTCTATCTAATATAGTATTTTTTAATTGGAATTCGTAATGTTTGAAAACAAAATTTGAAGTGTTTTTCTAGAAATACCCATCAATATATCTATTTCTTCTTTTTCTTCCTCAGATGCATGTTTCTTCCTCTTTATCTTACCATAATGTCTATTTCTCTGGGTATCCTTATAAAAAATGTGATTTATTTTCAGTGGTTAATAAGGAACTATAAATAATTTAACATGTTTTCCTAGAACCCCTCTATAGGAAGGTGTCAATAAAATGTCATAATATTATTTTCTGGGAAATATATCACTACTGAGGGTCACCCAAGGTTGATGTCAGGGGTAGGATCAAAATAATCCACATCTATACTATAAATAGGATGAATATCATGTTATTTTTCTCCTTATAATTCAGATAAAGAGTTGGTGAACCACTGGGTTTCTCTAAATTCTTGTTGTGTGGCCTAAATGAATCTGACATTGAGATAATAAATAATATGATTTTAATCCTACATCACGGCTATAATATGTTGACATTTATTTTGGGGTTGACTAGGAATATTAACCTACTAATCGGTAGTCCCTCGATTGTGTTGATGACCATCAATTTTTGGAATAATATAATCCCATAGTTGTTAGTTATTGGAGTATAACAGTGAGAATTTTTTTTGAGGAAATATAAGAATATCATTGATTGATTTTTAGGATATATGGGTCATCCTTGGATAAAGTGGGTGTATCTTCCCATTTCCTATATGAAATCCCCATAATAATAGGAAAATTAACCACTGTAAGGGGATAAGGAATATGGGAATATTCTGTATAGCTATTGAAGAATTCAAGTGTGGTCTTTCTATAGTGAGAATAAAGATACATTCTTTTCTCCTATAGGCTAAATGAATACACCAATTAGCATTATTTGTTGTCATAAACCCTTCCATGAGTTAATAACTAAAATGTTCTGATACAACTCAATTATAGTAGGGATATGGTATCGATACAATTTGGACACTATAATACTACACTGTCTTTCTTCAAAAGGATTATGTTCCCATCCTGTGGTGATTTCCAAACCTGTTGGATGAACCCTGTTCACAATGGTAATATGATACTATTATTTTGCATAATATTTTATTATAATATTTTAATAATATTCTCGTTTGGGAGTAAGAATATTTTATTTTTAAGAGTCCAAAAAATTCATGTTGGTCTTGTTAAAATGATACCCAGGAAATAGTGATAAGAATATGAGATTGTCCCAGTATCATTATAGGATTATGTTTCCCATGTTTTTATATTCATTCTAGAATGTAGTGGAATTTCAAGATCCTATATTCAAGTACAGAGGCTTGAACACTCTCACATTACTAGATATATTAAAAATAATATTAAATTAATTTTTTTATATATTCACGCTTTATTATTGATTTTTACATTTGAATATGATGATGGGAATCATGCATGGGGGTGGGGATATGTGCCTCACCAATGTTCACAATTGGGATATTCTATAAGACATAGTCTATGAGACTAGATATATAATCCATCCCACTATCCACTACTATAATACAAAGCTAGGTTTTGACGATGGAGGTAGGGATTTAGAACCAATCACTATTGTCAGAAGCTTTCCTCACCTGATGATATATCCTTGGTGATTTGGTTATAGATTCCTATGAAATGAACTATCAGGTAATACCTTCAATTTACTGGTGAGAAGAATTGTTTGGATTTTATTAGTGGCATAATTTAATAGGATCCTTCTTAGGAGGGTCTAAAATTTGTGTGGAATTGTAGTACACTCTTTGATACACCATCCATTGTTAAAGAAGGTATTGATTATCTCATTTCAATGATATGCTCTCAAACTATTAAATATGTGGTGATTGGAATCACTAGGCTTATTATAATCTTTCTTGAGCATGGTGGCCCTAGGGGATGAAATTCCTAGAGGCCACTACATATTACCTCAAGGGTTGGGATCATATCATGCTGACAATATTCCCTTACAATACGGTTTTCTACCTGAGGTTTAGTGCATCAAGCGTGGGATACTATTTTAAAATCCATTGAGTTTGTCATTTTGGATGAGGTTTCAAAATGTTTCCTAGATGATATCATGTCATTGTGACAAAGTGAATTTTTTGAATACAATATATTCAATCACAGGGGAAACTGTAATCAAGGTCACCAATCCGTATTTCATTTCATATGATAAATATTCTAAAAAACAATTCATGGTGAACCTATTGTTTTATTTGTTGTTTTGGGAATCAATATTTATTAGAATATGCTAATCAAAATATAATGTCCCATGGGAAAATAAATTATATTTATTTATTGAGTTATCCACATTGGGTTTACCATTTTTATTTCATATAGATTATTTTGTCCAAATAATGGGTTATCAGTAGTTGAATATAGATGCAAAATAAATCACATTTGTAGGGTTTATCCATAGAAACCTCAAATTTATCCATCATCAATAATGATATATGGGCCAATAAATGAATGATGGAGTTTATTGGTGTTTTTTACCAATAATATACAAAACTCACGTTGGTATAGAGGATTTGAGTTTTGGCTCATTACACACCTTTGGGAAAGAATTATTCCCTACTCTTGGAATCTATTAATTATTTATTCTATGTTATGAAACCCTTTCCATATTTTGGTAGAATACTAATTACCTTATAAAAAATATCTTCAATTGATTATTTTTACATAATGGAGGGAATATTATAATTAGAACCATCTGTATGTATCAGAGTTTCTCTATCATTATACCTAATTTTTTAACAATTAGGGACCACATGTTTTTTGATGTTATATGAAGTCACACTCTACTGTTTAATATCAAATAGAAAGGTGATTGCTATATTTGAATTAGGATTGAACCTCTAGAAGGAATCCTATGTATCCTAGGGAAATGGGATTCAGAACAAAAGTTATTCATATTGGACTATGTCATGTAGTATAATATCATTCAAAAAGGAAATATATGAGAGATGTTAAAATTTTAATATGGTCATGATCCCTAGGAAGGAGACTTATGAATTGTATTTTTAATAATAATATGATTCCATGTTGTTCACTTTTTACAACAATCATTATCATAAAATATGTGTCAAAAAATATTTGAAAGGGTATTATGAAAATATTTCTTCCATTAACAACCTCATTGGGACTGTGTCCCTTTATTACATGGGAATGTGTAATTTGATATAAACCTAAATGGATTCCTATATTGGGGAATTTTCTCAATTGTAATAAAACATTAATTAATGATATTTATGCCTACACGTTCCATTATTTGTATGAGAAAAATGTTTTTTCCAAATATTGGATTTATTTCATTAGATAGTGATATTGAATTAAGAAATTCTTACACGTTTAGGTATCTCTAATAATTTAGTTAGGGTTACAAAATAATGTCACTATAATCTTTGATCTGGGATACACGTTGATGTTTCTTTGAATCTTGATAGGATTATATACAAAGGATTCCCTAATGTTTGGGGATTAAAAACTATGTGTAATTTCTTATTTTATTTTATCTATGAATTTGGAATGTTAGTGAAAATATTTCTATATCTAGGCACTGAGGCGATGTTAGTTTCCAAGACCCGATGACCCCAAAATAAATTCATGATAAAATTAAATATATTAGAAATAATGTATTAGTAATTTTCCTGAAATAGTGTAATATCTCTTAAATTGAGGCTTATATCATTAGTATGAGTATGTTTTTTATTTTTGAGCTCGGTTTTACACTAGGAGTGGCATAACCATTATCAATATCATGAGTTTTTATAAATTATAGACATAAGTGAATAAGTAAAATAAATTAATTTAATTATTCACTATATTTTTCTTCATGTAGGGACATAAAATGATCCATAAATACATGACTATGAGGAGATCATAGCTTTAGTCACTAAATCCTGAATAACTAAAAGAATATTAGAGGATAGAATTATTGTAAAATGGCATTGGATCAGATCAAATCAAGGATTTCATGCCAGTGCAAATCATGGATCTCATTAATGGTAACGATGTAGATTATTTCATTATGAACAATCGATCCATCTCAAGGTAGTATGTTTTTTTAATTGATACCTATTCATTACACCATGATGAACGAATATCAAAAAACTAATGGAATGTTTTATGGATAGGTAATTTTTTGGTTATGGGATTAATAGTGTGATTAGGCAATAATTATTATTTGTTTATTCATTAATGTTTATACCTCTTTGTTCACATTATCTATGAAAATAGATCATGTCCAAAATGAAAAAAAACATGTTTCATTCCTCTATTTATGGTTTAATGGTTTTCTCTCCCTATTAGGTATACATTCATCATTGGCATTTTCTTTTATTTTATGATTTGATGATTACCTAGTGATCAATCATTTTGAATTTGATAATTGGAACAATGAATTAGTAATTTTGTTTTGGGATGGAGATTCAATGACATAGTTACCATTTACAATGATGTTTGTAGATCCATAGATATATTGGATTTGGATCATATTTCCTCATGGGTTGGTTACCACATTCAAATTAGGAGAGGCAATGGTAGATATGATTTTAAGGATTTCAAGGAAAAAATTCAGAGATAAGGGTCAGAAGGAATCGGTAAGTCCATATCTATATCCCTTGGGTGAAATCAAAAAAATGATGATCAAATCAGAAGTCATCTAAAATTTCCATGGGTTTAGGGAAAAACCATAAAACACAACATATAGTTCAATATACACTTGCAGTTTCATTCATTCTGTGTAGCCCTAGGGTATTAATGAAGAGATAAGTATCACACACCATGTGACACATATCCCAAATAGTGTGAACATTATCCAAATAGCACATCATGTATTTAGGGTACACTCCTAGGAGGTTGTTTAGTGTTACACACCATGTTTTCCATGTAAAAGTTCATATAACACATGGAAGCATGCTCAATGTGAATAGAAAGTACATGATTGGGTTTCCGTGCACCCCCACACTCCATGTACTTGGAAGGTACACAAGAATTCTAGATTATATGAGAAGATATATGTAATTTTACATGAAAAATATACATACACATCCCAGTGTATGCAGGAACATGTAGAATAGCACATTGAGTGACATTGCGATTTCTATACTACATGTACCTCAAGGAACCAACACGTATTCTTGAAATTTTCAAGTTGTGTTAGAATGTGACATGGATAGTTCCCGGCATAGTGGGACATATCGTGTACCCATGGGGAAATTTCGTGTACTCCATTGATAATGGGTTGGATACCTATTTCATCTTTTCTTAGCTTTGTTGTTATCTTGGGTGAGCTTCCATAGACTAGTATGAGTTGTGTTTGTTCCTCAGGTTCTATCCTGTGTGGTTTAAATTAATTATCATATTCTCACCATATATGGTAACTCCTATGAAAATTCCTGATGATTTGTGCTATGAGGGGGAGTTCCCTTATTTTAGAGTGATTTTTCTGAAACCACATTGAATACTATATCAGCATATTGGATAATGTATCCCTTTGAGAGACTTGTATAAGTCATTATTTCAATTAAATTTTCCTTATTTTGTTATTTTTCTAATTTTAATGACGAACATTTACGTAGTCTTCGATCCCCAATATAGGAGTTTGATTCCAATATGTTCTGGTGTCCCCTAGTAAGCCACGGGCATTTACCTCTTATTTTTTGTATTTAGATACAATCTTTCTGATTCTGTAGTGTTCCTATGGAGTGTGTATATTAGATAAATCCATTCAGTTTTATTTGATACTATAACTAATGAGTGTGACCTATTCAATGAGTGGCATCAGTGGTAGTATATCTCAAGGTGTAGTTTCTCCTAGAAAAGAAATTACTATGAAACATAGCATCATTTCAAAGGATAGAAGTGGTTATGACCTTGTATAATGTGGTGTCATTTTGAGTATATATGGATGTTTTATTATATGTCTAAATTTATGATTGACATATTCTATGGTGAGATGACTACTCTTGATGCCTTTAATTTGGTTATTTCAAGGTTCCCCACTGGGTATTTTTATACCCAACCATGCATGGGATCTTCCCAGACATGTCTTGTCAAAAACAAATGATAGACCATTTGGGGAGTTTGTGGATGACCAAGAGTCGGTGGAGCTTTAGTTGTTCTAGAATGAATGAGGTTTATTCCAGTGTTGAATTTGATATCACTCCCCTTCTTCTGTGTATGTTATACATTATTTACAATATTGGGTGGGCCATTATTTTTCCCCTTATTTCTGTTTTCCAGGACTATATTTAATTCTTTGATTGTGGTATTATAAATTTATACAAAATAATATATCAGTTATTTTACACATCATCATTTTATGGGCTAGGAGATTTGTAGGTGAGTGCATATATGTACTTTAGGCCAATGCCTCCCATGTATGCGATATGTATTTCGGGGCCTGGTCGCCATCCCTTTGCTAATTAGAGGCGGTTTTTTGGTATTAATGGCTCAGGCCTTGTCATGTAATGTCATTGAAGGAATGATATAAGAGGAGATACTAATCCATATGTTTTAAGACACTATATGGGTTAAGGACTAGAGTTGGGAGTTTATTTTTTCTAGTCATGTTGTTGGGTTTGCGAACTTAGGAAACAATGTTCATGTTTTTCATGTTGGGTATCTGGCCAGGGTTTCTAGTGTTGGCATGATAGTCAACATATCAATTCACCAGGACACTAATAACATGATTCTTGACTCATAACATGTATGCACTGGTTGAAAGGAAATTCATTGATATATGCATCATATTGTATTGTTTGTCATTTTCATGTCATTCTTGATAAATTAAACTAGATATAATCATTGACCAAAGTATGCAATGTCTTCACTGAATATTAATTCATGAGGAAAATCAATGTTGTTTTCATAGAAGAGTTGAGATTTAGACTTGATAAGTGTTTATTACTCTATGAATAGGAATATTCATGAGGATGTATTTTTACAGGACGGTCAGCATGTGGACCTATCTCCTGTTAATAAATTCATAGACCCGCCTCTAGTGGGTCAGGTTGATGAACCATTCCAAACTATGTCCCAGACATATCTTTTGGTGATTAATGATGATTATGTGAAAGGTTAAAGCATTAATCATGATCTTACGAGGTAAGGATTTCGTGGTTTGTATATTAATAATGACCCACTGATAGAAGGCATGTGATTCAAGTCACAGAACATGAGGCTTCATCAGATATATTAGGGAAAAAAAGTTCTCTCATGCTGAGGAATTACTATGATTGTCATGGGAGAGGAAATATCATGTGTGATTTACCTAACTATAGAATTACAGTAAAATAGATGTTCAACAACCTAACAATGTGGAGGAATCAGCTAGAGTAAGGATTCTTATATGGCAGTGTATGAAATGGAATATCTAGTGGAGGAGAAGGATCTTGAAAACACTTTGGTTCGATTCCACCACCACTCGCAGGTGGACCACACCATGATAAAAAATTAGGTGGTCTGATCTTGGGTAGCTCCAAGCACTGGAGGCACTTTATCCCAAATCTCAAACAGTGTTTTTTGGATTTATGTAGTCATCATTTCCTGATGTAGCAGTTTTCACATAGAGTTTTAATACACTTTTCGCTAAATGTGTCCCATGATTGAGACCTATTGATACCATTGGAACCCTTTTTTTCTCAACCCTTGTGTTAGAATCTCTTGAATAGAGTATTAGTGATTAAATTATTCAACCGACACTATGAGATAACTCACAGTGGAGGGAGAGAGAATCGCATGGATTCTCATTATAATAGAGGTTTCACCATAAGATGTTTTCTTTAGTGTAGACAGGCTTCGCATCATACATTATCAGATGTTTTTAAGCAGTTACAATTGTAATTCTTCTAGTTATTTGGATAGAGTTCTCATGTTTGATAATGAGTGATTCCATATAGAGCATGATGAGTTCATGTGCTGGAGGTTATGAAAGAATTATCATTATCTAACAAGTTATACCATTAGAGTGGTGGATGCTATGATCTTTTGTTTCCTTCTGTGGTGATGTGGTATGAGGTCCTAATTTAAACTTATGAAATGGGTTTATCTCCAAACCAAGAGCCAGGCTTCTTCAAAAAAGGGAACAATGGATTACCCCTTAATTTTCTGATAGAACATCAGGTATAATCTATTAAGCTTCATAATAGATGGCATAGTCAGGAGTTTGAAATGAAAATGGGTTTTCTAAATCCTACTGTGTTTAGTAGGTAATCACATATTTATTCCCCTAAGAGGAGGATGAGTTCCAGAGAGTGTGTGTGGATTAGTGTCACATGGACCATATGACACAAGGGATAGTAACAACCAATGAGAATCCATGAATCCTTTGACAAATGATTTGAGGGAATATATTCTTAATGTTTTACCTCGAGAGAGGTTATGGCCACCTCTAGTTTTTTATAAGGATATACCGTAAGTGGATTTCCAAATCCTATATGGATGTTTTGAGTTAGTTGTGATACACGTTGGTGACTTGTACACCAAAATGGAATCATGAAAATTATAGAATGGATCCCTAAATAACCTTATATTAGTTAATGATAGTCTATATGGATGAAATCTATGTTTACATAGCATCGAGTTGTAGTACGTGAGACACTTGAGGATGGTTTTGTTTACCTCTTATGGATAGTTGTTACCCTCAATTTCTTCTAACAACCATGGATATACAAATGATGGTTAATAATTATGTGATGAAGCATGAAAATATATCTATTAGATACAATTCTGATGGATGCATTGAAGGAGGGAATCACATCATCATTTTTAGGGATGGACATGAGTTTCAGTCACTATGTGAGAGGATGTGTTGAGTTGGTTTTCTTCCATTAATAGTATATATTTGGAGGTGTGGATGTACTAGGATCCCATGGAATCCGATGGAAATCCATGGTAGTTATATCAAAAAAATTATTTAATTTATTATTGTTTCAAATATTTATGGGAGATTACAAAAATAGGTTTGTGGAGTCTATTGGACACATATGTATATAGGAGGTATCCCAGATTTATGGTATTTCGTCGATGATCATTGCATACTCTGATGATTACATCACTATTTGATTAAGGAGAGGATGTGATAAATCTTTAGGGTCTCAAATGTAGATGGGAATCATTTTTTACCCTAGCCATCATGATATGATATGTTAATTGGGTTCTGGTGCACGTTTTTTGGGTCATCGTGACAATTTTTGAACCATTGCAGAAAGGATAATCTACCATCAATGGTGTTTATATATCACAATGATTAAAAATCCACCAATATATTATAACTATTTCAAGTACATGTATGAGATAACATGATGTAAACTGTTATACTAGTTATATCTAGTAGATAACTATACTTGGGTGCTAATTTTAATTCTAGTGATTGTTGTAATGGGTTCAATTTATATACGGTATGATGTAGTCTTCCTGGTAAAGTTTTAGAGTCCTCAGTGGATAGATAATTGATGCCTTTGGATTTAGAGAGTTATAGATACTTGACAACAATGGTAGGGTATCTACAAGAATATTAGGCCCTTTTATTTCCTTCTATTTAATCGGGTAGTAGAGTGGTTTCCCACATAAAAACCCCTTGACATGATATTTTTTTGTTTCTTGGTGTTCTCTACATTTCACGTATGAAGGGGTATATTCATTACTCATTGTACAATATCGACCTGGCTAAGATGCGTTGGGAGAGTGAGGTTTTATTTTCAATGAACCAGTTCCATTGAGGACTATAAAGAGAAATACCCTTTATGGGAATTTGTTTTCCATGGGTGCACAACTATTTCCTACCTTGGGAAGCATCATGAGAGATCGATGATGTGCGAGAACCAGTTGAGAGATTAGTATCCTGGAGATTTTCAATGTTTTTCTTTTCTGGGAGGAAAATATTGATGGAGATACAAATGTATTATCCCTATTTTTTCCATGTTATATTATGGAATATTATTTAGAATACATACATATCCTTCTATTGAGATGGTTTGAGATTTTGAGGCCTATTTAGCTCTGAATTATGTGTAAACAATGACTTTCGTAGGTTAAAAATAGTTAAAGATGACAATATTTAAATATATTATAAAAACTAATCCTTATAAAATATTTAAAATTATACATAAATTATTCTTTTAAAACCAATAATGTAAAGTGTTCATAAAAAATGATCTAATTTAACAATCAGGTAGATGGTAGGTCGTACATATGCAAGATTCACATTCCAATTTTTCGATGATCTTTATAGAAACGAGGTATAAAAATTTTATCTTTAAAATATGATAATTTTATCATATATAAAATATTATTTGATTATATATTATTATATATATCATTAATGTTATTTGGTGATGAAAAAATAAGAATCACATCACCTTAATGAGGTTGTAGTCCACCCCTCCACGAACGACTTTATAAATTTTTCAGTGCATGAAAAGGTAAGAAGAAAATGATATTTTATATATAATGAAATATAATAATTTAATTAATATAATAATTATTTCATTTATATAATATATATTCATTATTTTTACCCTTATTTACTTCCATGTGACATGTTAGTGAAAAACACTTCACCTCATTTCGAGAGGCAGTACTCCACTGTACACACGAGCAACGTAATCGTATAACCTATGGAATGAATTGTAAAAAGGGTTTGAATGATATATTGACATCATAGGAATTATATTTTCATAAATATAATATATAAATAGTATTTTCATCATTACACCCAACCATGAGTGGTTGTACTTGAAAAATGAACAACATCATTTCGTAAGGAGCTAGTCCGTTGTAATCATGAATGATGAAATCATATCCCATTTGATTGAAATGTGTGTGTTTTTAGGGAAATAACACAACATAAAAAAATATTAATATATTTTTCATACTGAGTTTATTACATAATGATTTTATGCGAATTATTGAAGTTGGTGTAGAATTATATAAAAAAATGCATGTTGATGAACATTAACACTTCTTCAGATATCTCCTTTTGGTATTCACCGATGGAATTCATCGGTTGGATTTAATCATAAATAGTTGAATCTAAGATGAGAGAATTTTAGTTTATAAGTAATTTTTGAGTGGTTTTTTCGATCCAAATTCAATTTTTTTTTGTGAATTTGAGAGAGGGAAGGCTCATTCATAGTAGAGGGGGTGTGGAATTCTTATAAATGCCAAAATGTAAAAATAATTGAGAGGTATAAAATACCTCATCTGAATAATATAATCAACCATTTCTTAGATAAGTGGGTATATATTAGACGTAAATATAGAAAATTGGTTTTGGTAAATTTTTAAGTAATTTCCATAACATATGTTTTATGATTTACCACTTTGTAAATTTATTTTTACCATAATAACTATTATTAATTTTAATTGATTTTACTAATAATTTTTGAAAAAAAAAGTTTACCAAACATGAAATTATAAATTAAATTGATTAAAAATATGTAATCCTTTTTTACTAATTCATTTCAAGGATGTGTAAAATCAATTTTCATATTGATCCTCTAGGTTCTACATTATAGCAGGTTTTCAAGAACATTATCTTTTTTAAAATATGGTTTTATGTTTACTCTATGACTAATAACAATCATTGTAGAAAAATAAAATAACATTTACTACAATATATTATATGAATTTCAGTTAAATCATTCCGTATTAATGATTATTCTAGTTAATTAAAAAGGAGTGGCATCATGCATTTTAAAACTGTTTTAATAAAAACCCATCTATAAACCCAAAAAACAAACTTATATTAAACAACAATATTAATATAATAAACATTTATTAATTATATTTAATATATAATAAATTATATCAATTTTACATAAAAAAAATAAAAAAAACATTAGTTAATTAATTTATCAAAAGTAATAACATTTTTTATAAAAATTGGTACTTTTCACTATTCACTAAAAAATCAATATTTTCCAAAAAAAATCTCAAAAATTTACCAAATTTAAATTTTCATATTAAGAATAAAAAATTTAATTCAATTAAATAAAATAAAAAATCTAATATTTAGAAATTATTATTAATATAAAACTATATAATAAAACTATAGAGATAAATCAATAAATTTTTTGATTAAAAATTAATAAAATTATCTAATTCATATTAATAAATATGAAACAGATTTAAAATATCCTTACCTGGGTTTTTATATCCTTCTCCCTTTAAAAAATTTTCCCCTCAAAATTTTACTCACTTATTAGATAACTGAGGATATCTTTCCTTAAAAGCATTTTCATATTCCCATGTTGCCTCTTCAACCATCTTGTCTTTCAGTAAAAACATAACCCGATGAATCAAATTATTCAAAAACACCTACTATCTATGGTTAGGAACATGAAATGGATATTCCTCCTAAGAATGGTTGTCTTCAAACTAAAAGGTGAGATAAATATGACACATATTTCCATAGTATTAAAAGAAAAAATATATAACACCCTGAGATTTTGAGAATTATTATTTTTTTAATTAATTTAACATTTTTGATATTTTTCATTTCACAAAACATGGAAGATAGATTATTTTATATTACATCACAATGTTTTGATTTCGTTATACAAAACACAAAGTTAATATTTTACTAAAAACAACATAAATTTTATCTTTATCTATATGGAACACCGAGTTTAGCTTGTGTTATATGAAATAATTAATTTCCTTGATAGCCTTCATAACACACAATAGTGAGTTTTATCAAATAATAGGATATCATTGAAATGCTATTATTTAATAAAATAAGATTTATCATAGCCATTAAATTATAGATTATGAATAGTATTAACTAATCTATGAAAATATATGGTTTTAAAATATATAACATGAATTCATAGGTTGCTAATTAAATATATATTATTATGATTCCTTACAAGAAAATAAATGAGTACGAAAACCGATTGAATATAAAACAAATATTATTATTTTTATGGACACAATGTTGTTTTTACCTAAAAATTAAATTAATGACAATTAGTGAGCGATATATATGTAATGAATTTTTTAGATTTCCAATTAAATAATTTTGATATTCATCCAATAGATTTTATATACATATGATAAGAACAAACCTAAATTTATTCTTACAAACCAGTATTTTTATTGAGTCATTTTAACCACCATTTATTATAGAACCCATTTTTAATATAATTTTTTAAAATTTTATATATTTAATATTTAAAAATAGACATCATCTTTTAAAAATTAACATAATAACTATGTGATGGTATATTTTTTGTTTTTTTCTGTGAAGTTTATTTTTTCATAAATAGTGTAAAATACTCAATTTATTTCAAAACGGATATTTCATATAAAATTTTTATAAGGTTAATTATATATTAAATTGGATTTAGTTTTTAATTAAATAATATTCTTATCAAGTAATCCAGTTTATTTCATTATAAAAAATTTTAAATTAAAATTCTATATGAAAACTACCAAAACATTTGATCATTTTTACTTTAAAAACCCACATTGTCAACCCAAGTGTGGGAAAAATTAGAATTAATATCTTCCAATTATGTGTTTTGAATTTTGAAAAATGTATTACATATTTTAAAACCTAATCAATTATAACTTTTAATAAATTAAAAATAGTTTTTGGCCGAAAATATTTGTGAAGTAATTAAAATTAATAACTGTGATTATGTTAAAACTATGCCTAACAAAGGAATAAACATTAATCTTAAGTGACTAAAAAACCTATAAACTTTCCCAAGGGCCATTGTATAGACATAGATAGACCCTATACTCATTTTCCATTAATTTTTTTATTATTATATCAACTATATATGAGAAAAATATGTATTTAATTCCTTTTACAAAATATTACAAGGGTGTCACTCCTCTTCCACTATAAAAGGTCACATCTCCTACACTTATTTACACCTATGAAATCACTTAAGTTCTAAAAATATATTCTCAAATATCCTTAAAAAAATTATAAATTCCTCATTTAAAGCTTCCTTTGGGATTAATGTTTACCAAGTAATCCCTTTGGTTAAAAACAAAATGATTTACCCAATTAAGAGGTAACACCATCCCTCAAGCCACTTTTTTTTGTTTTCTTTCTCCATGACCTAAATTAATATTATTCTCTTATTATATAAAAAACCAGTGTCATAAAATTAATTAGATTATTTTATCATAATTCTTAGACTTAATCTAACACACTCCTTCATCTAATGGGTAATGAACAAAATGTTTATGTGTATGACGAACTACTGTATCACAAAACGATGATTGTATGTTCTTCCTTTAGAGCCTCTCAGAGTGAGAATTATGATGGATACTCTTTCTATACATAATAAATATTATATTTATTATATATTTAATATTATTTTATCCTTTTACCACACATATCATTATATGTACTATTTGGTGTAAATAAGATGATTTCATTTGAGGAACTTTGGACTACTCCCCCTCCAAGCGGTGTGATTCATTCACACATAACATGGAATGTATTGAGGATGGTTTTAGTGATAATATATTATATATATGATACAATCATGATAATATAATAATGATATATATAAATATATATAAATATAAATCATTTTTTTCATTCAAAAGGACAATTAAACGGAAATAACATTCCTACATACGTATGACCTACAGTCTCCATGAATGTTCTATTCCATTTCATACTTATATATTATTAAGATTATTATAATTCAAATATAATTAATACACATAATATTTATATCTTATTTTCTATTATTTAAATCATTATATAAGTATAAGGACTAAAGATATAACCAATTAATACACATGCGAAATACCATGCGAATATTACCCGAAGTGAACCTTGTCATTGAATTATTAACAAGAGGGTAATATTAAGTAATAATAAAACTATATAAGATGTTAGATTTTATAATATTTTCTTTTTATAGATTTATAAAAAAAACTCATATTCATTATGTGTGATTTTTTATGAGTATGATGAGAGTGAAGACACAAGGTAATGGAATTTCATCTCACTTTTATTTCCTTGAGACACATTCATTATTCACTACTCACATATTTTCGATGGGGTATGTACTAACCATGAATTTATTATATTTATATTATAATAAAATTAATGGGAATTTACATATCAATTTTATGATTATTCATTCATGGGTTTTAAGTTTCAAAAGTTATCAAATTAGAAAGATAGTTTTGTCTTAATTTTCAATCATTGAGTGTCATTTTTTGTAATGCACATAAATTATTGTTTGAGGTGTATATACATAAATTTTTCATGTTATATCATGAATATAATAATTATCGTGATGATTTATTCTTCATTTAATTTTCTTTTCTTACATTTATATTCTGATCCCAAGTTACCGAGTGATAAGAGATTATTAAAACAATCTATTCACTATTCAATATTTTTTATTATTATACTTCCATGTTTGAAATATTATGATACATATCTAAAAAAACTGATAAGTTTCTTTATCATCATTCAAATCAAATATAAATCTAAGTATTAGTACCATTTTACACTCTTTGTTACGTATGATATTTATGAAAAAAATTTAAGTAAAATTTGATTGCATCTCACTCTTCAGGCGGAAGCCTGTTTTATTTCAAAAACCAAGTCTTCAAAAACGTTTTCAAATGATCCTTGAATATAATATTAATGGAAATTTTTTAATTTTTTTTATTGTTTTCTAATATTCCTTTAAAATTTTTAAAATTATTATCAGTGATAAAGTTTTTCAAATGGTTATAGGTTTTAAAAATCATTTTTTAATGAAGAAAGTATATTTTACTCTAGATATGTTTTCCAATTATCTTTACATGTTATTTTACATATAATATTAAATATGTTGGTGTTACACATTTTATTCTAAGAAATGATCGATAGGTTCCAGTCATATTCCTTCTTTAGTGGTTTATGTTTTGATGGAATAAGGCTTATGACACCCATTTCTCTTCCATATGTTATATTCTTTTGAATCCCACTTATATTCACATGTTATGTTTTCGGTGAAATTATTATGAAACCAATATTTTTCAAAATATTATGATATTTTTACATGTATTTTATACCCATTTCCTTTTATGGGTTATAATATGATTATATATGATCTTTTGGAATATATATGTGGGACTTCATTATGAGATGGGTGTGTCCTATATCTCCCTCTTATAAATTTTTTAAAAATTAATATCTAATTAGATACTCATGGATGGAACTAGAAATAAACTTATTTTAGTATTAAATGGATGGAAGGAGAAATGAAATCAGTTTATTATTACATGTCTAGAATGAGGAGTGAAATCAGTTTAGTAATACTGAGTTAGAATGGGGTGTGAACCCAGTTCAATAAAGTACTTTTCCCACTAAGGTGGACTTCGAAACAATGTATTGACTACAATAGAAATCATTATATATGATTATTTGTACACCCCAATTCTATGTTTTATTCTTGTGTTATTATTTCAATCCTTTTGTCCTTTATTTCTTTATAAATAATTCCTTATGAAATGCCATGATTTATTCCACAGTTCATGTTTATCATTATTTTTATGTAGTGTATAATATTCTATTTTCATGGTCATGTTATCAAAACCTTATTCTTGGGGTATGCTTTCATGTATCTCTTTTCTAGCCTTACTGAGAATATGGTCTTACCCCTTTTATGTTTCATTTTCCAGGTTATAAAGATATTAATTTTTTTGATGTGTCTCTAAAGGGTGTTAGTCAATAAGAACATAGTGGTAGATAATGTATCTCATTTATGTACAATTGTTCATGTTTCTATGTTTCCAAAGGCACTATATTAATACAGTCATTTGGCATCCATTTTTTTAATGTTTTATGTATTCCGTAAAAGTGAGGTAATTAATATACATGTAAATAATATATTGATATAGTTGGTATTAATGTAATGGTTTTTTTAAACTTTTGAAACTATGAAAATATAACTTTAGTAAGAACCATAGGTATATTTCTAAGAATATTTCTAGGGATTTTTCTATGGATAAGTATAAGGATGAGTTAATGTCTAGGAAAATTATCTATATTTTTAGTGAATGATTGAGTGAGTGGTTTTTCTAGAAATATATTACAATCTATATAATATAACTATACATGGATTTGGAACAGATGTACCTAGGGGTAACAACTTTGACAGGATGTTTTGGGCCTAACTCAAGGAAATATGGTACACAACAACAGGTCTTACTGCACAGCTAGTTTTACACTCCTAGGAGATATGATTTGGGAATTCACAAAACTATTAAAAAACTATAAATAAAAATTTAAATCTAATTTGGATATGAAAAACTTTGGATAAACCTGGGGTTTCATATATTAAGGACGGTTTCATGATTTAGACATCATATAAGTAATTCCTTTCATGACTATGTGGTTTTCGGCTATGATAAGTAATGCCCACACTATGTTTCGTGTTTTAGTCAATGTAAGGATCTAGGAGGAACTAGATTAATGTTGAATGTGATGGAAGATTTTATAATGAGATTTAAAGTGGGATTATCACTAGAGTTAATGATTTTTTCATCATACCCAATCAGTTTTCATGGAACATGATTAACAATATTTACCTTAACAAACTCTCGGACTCCCCAAGGAAGAGAATGAAGGAGTTCTCCGAATGTTTTGGTAATGGAGGCCATAGAGGATAGAATATTTGGTTTCCATTGTGTCAATAATGTGGAAAAATCACCTGAGTTGATGTCTTAGATGGACAAGATGATATTTTGACTCTTGAATAAAAGAAAAAAAAGTCACTATAAGTAAAAAACAAAAGGTTTATTTAACAAAATTAATGATAATATTGACGTCCATATGTCATCATTGAAGGTTAAGTGTTTTAAGTGTGGAAGAAATGGTAATTATGAAATTAAATTTCTCAATAGTAAAACTTTTGAAGATAATCATAAAGGCGGTGTGAGTGATGGTTACATTGCTAACGATGACGATACTGCAAATGAAATTCAAAAGAAAAGATGTATTATCTAATAGAATGAGGTAGTTGTCTACTTATATTTTAAGTGGAATAATTAAAAAATTTAGGTATTTGGATTTAAAAATTATATTATATAAATGATGAAATATAAAAGGATTATTATATTTAGGTTTTTGTTCAGTATTTACAAGTTTTTGTGGAATATTCCCAATGGACCGGTAAATTGATTTATTGATTAGGTAATATTTGGAAAAATATAATGTTCCCAAAAAATGTTATTTATGTTAAGATAATGTTTTTTGTAAGAAAAATGTGTTGGATATAAGTAAATTGGATGATACTAGTTACCTTGGAACTAATTAATGATTTTTTGAAAAATAGTTTATGCAAACATGGATGAAGTTTACAACTTCATTAAGTTATGAAATTTATCTAGTCATAAATTAAATAGGAAAGCATGCTTGTTTTCAAAAATTATTTGGGGTCTTTTAGGATATTATCTTATTTAAATATAATATATTATGAGGTTATTCACATGTTTGGAATGAAAAAACCAAGACGTAATTTGTGATATAAATGGGAATCAATATTAAGATGGTTTCATGAATTTGTTTCTAAATTTTTGGATTTTTACCTTTAATAATTGTTACAAGGTTAACCATTCATGAAAACAATTATGTTAAATGTTAGAGGGACTATTTTTGTTCTAATATTATGTAGAAATCCTTGGGTAAAAGTCTATTTAGTGATTAAAATTATATCAAGGATATCCATATTATTTATTTTGGAAATTATATTATCATGGTTTTAGAGAAGAACAACATTTATTTTAGGTGCCAACCAATCATGTCTGGAACGGCCACGGGTCATAAACCCATGACAGATGGATGATAAGTGTTTCACACCTTATATTGGCTTATATAATGTCCCCATTAATGTTTAATTATTATTGTTGAATAATTATTAAAGATGAACTTGTACAGTTACTTTTTATTTTTATAGATTAAATTATTAACCATATTTATTTTGAATAATGGTCAAGAAAATAGTATTACTTTTTATTCTTTTATGGGACTTAATATCTGCAAAAAAGTGTATTTTAACAGTTCTGGAATAACATTTAACTTCTAGATATCCATTTCATGAAGTAATGGATGAATTAGAATTAGATAAAATCACAAATAAAGAATTATATTTTATTTATAGAGATGTATTATGTAAATTTATTTCCTTATATTATTGGTCAATAATATAATTTATCAATGTTAGGATAATGATAAAAAAATGTGTTTTCTTAATACATTAATTTTTTGTGACCTGATGTCATTTTAAAACGTCCCAAACTTTTGAATTTGACGCCCTTAAATATTCATTGATCATCCACTTGTTTTTTATTTAAGGCCACAATCACTTCCTATAAATATTCATTATTTTCCTCCATGTTAAATCATTAATCCCAACCTATTGTATCCTATGTGGAAACATAGTTATATGTTACATTAGCTAACCTTTATGGTTCCATATTTTCCTTTTTAAGGGATGCTTTACTATACATTTCTAAAATGTGTGTTTCTAATAATTAAACTTTCAAGTATTAAACCTTTGATGACCATAATGAATTTTGAGGGAGAATTTAATTTTAAGGGGGTATAATATAACCCCCTATAATTTTTTGAATTATTTTTATCAAATTAATTTATCCTTTTTGATATATTTCATTTCAGGAAACACTAAAAATAGTTTATTTTAAATTAAAGCACAATGTTTCACTTGCATTACATGCAACACCAAGTTAGTCATGAACTAAAATAAACATAAATTTCATCTTTATTTACAAGTAACATCGAGGTTATACTACGTTATATGCAATAAAAACTTTCTTCGATGGCTTGCATAACACACAAGACTATGTTTTACCAAAATAATAAGATATCATTAAAATGATATTATTTAATATAATAAGACATAATCTACTTGTTAAATTATAGGTTATGAATAGTATTAACATATTAAGAAAATATGTGGTTTAAAAAAATATAATATGAATTCATAGGTAACCAATTAATTAAAAATGAATATGAAAATCCAATGAATAAAAAGGAAAAAATTGTTATTATAGTCACAAAGATATTTTGCACTAATAAATTAAATTAATTAAAACTAGTGACTTATATTAATCTAACATATATGTTATATATCAGTAAAATGGTTTTAATATTCATCCAATAGATTTTATATATATAACATAAGAACAAACCAAATTTTATCCTTAAAAATCAATATTTTCATTAAGGAATTTTTATCACCATTTAATGGAGAAAAAATTGAAAATATAATTTTTAAAACATTTATATATATATATATATAATATTTCAAAATAAATTGTATATTTGAAGTAGAAACATAAAATTATCGTAGGGTAAATTTTTGGTATTTTTCTGTGATGTTTTATTTTTTAATGAATAGTGAATAATACTGAATTTTAGTTCAAAACTGATTTTTCAAATAATATAATTATAACGATAAATTATATATTAAATTCGTTTTAAGTTTAATTCGATAGTAATTTTATAAATTAATCCAATTTATTTCCTTCTACCTATCTTAACAGAGAAATTGGATATAAAAATGTAGCAATCTTTTTTATCAGTGTTACCATAAAAACCACCATTGTCGACCCAACTGCGGGATTTGATTTAAATTAATTTCTACCAGTAATATGTATGAAATTTTGAAAAATGGTTTATTTATTCATAAATAGAATAATTTCTAATTTCTAATATGGAAATATTAGGTTTTTACAAAAAGATTACAAAATGTAATTAAAATTAATTACTTAGATTAATGTAAAATTAAGACTAACTATGGATTAAACCATAAACATAAGGGCTTAAACAACCCATAAATTTGTCCAATGTCCATTGGATGGCCATATTGTGAACCTATACTATAGTGGTTCTAATATTATTAATTATTCGATCAAGTTGATATGTGAAAAATGTGTATGGAATTCCTTTTTCAAAATATTACATGTGTCACTCATCCTCCATTAAAATGGAATCCTCTCCTACAATTCCTTACACCTCTCAAACCATGTAGTTTAGAACAATATATAAAAAAATATCATACCAAAAATCTTCCTTTAATACTCGAATCCACTATTTGGGTATAAATTCTTCCAAGGAATACCTTTATTGCAAACCAAAAGGATTTACCTGATTAAGAGGTAACACCCACCCTCAAGCTCCATTCGATTTATTTCCTTTCACTATAACCACAATTAATCTAAATAAATGATTATAAAAAACCAAATTATCCTAAATATTCTAATATTTGATATGATATGTGTTATTACTACACTTATACACACTTCAATCTAATGGGAAACGAACATTCTGTTTATGTGTACGGTGAACTACTGTATTACAAAACGACAACTGTTCATTCTTCATTTACCACCACTCATATTGAGAATCATGATGTAAACTATGTCTATATATAATATATATGATATTTATTATGAATTTAATATTATTTAATCCTTTTAACAGACATATCAATATACATTCCATTTGGTGTAAATATAACAATTTATTTTGAATATGTGTGGACTACCGTCCCCTCAAAGCAACGTGATTCATTCAGACACTACATGGAAGGTATTAAAGATGGGTATAGTTAACTTATATGATATATATTATATATTAATAAGATTCTAATAATTATATATATATAAACTTATATTATATTTGTGTTCTTTCTTTCAAAACCTCAATAAAACGGAAACAATATTCATTCATATGTAAGACCTACCATCTCCATGAACGGTGTTTTCCATTTCATAATAATATATTATATAAAATATTATTATACACATTAACTGAATATAAATTTTATTTATATCATGTTTTATATTATTTCAATCAATATATATGTATGAGGACCCAAGATATAAAAAATTAAAACACATGAATAAAAAAAGAGAATATTACCCAAAGTGAAACCTTAACAAAGAATTGTCTACAAGCGGGTAATATAACATCATAATAAAACCATATAAGATATTAGATATAATAATATGGTAATGTTATATATTTAAAATAAAATTATATTTATTATAAAGGAATTTTTTATGAGTAGAATGAGAGGTAAGACACAAGGTAAGGGAATTTCATCTCACTTTTATTTCCCAGAGATACATACCTTATTAACCACTCACTTGTTTTGTGTGGTGTATGTAATTCCCATGAATGTATTATATTTAACATATACATAAATTAATGGGTATTCAAAAATCCATTTTATGATCATTATTTCAGGGTTATTATGTTTCAAAATATACCAAATCAGTAAGATAGTATTATCTTAATTTTCCTTCATTAATAGCCATGTTTTATTATGCACCAAAATTATTTTTTAAGGTGTATATACTTACATTTTACATTTTATATAATAAATATAATTATTTTTTTACACTTTAATATTCATGAAATTTCATTTTAATACAAGTAAATTATGATCCTAAGTAAGCAAGGGATAAGAGTTTATTGAAATAATCTCATCAGAATGGAAGATTGTTTATACTAATGTTTTCATTTATGAAATATTATGATACATCTCTCAAGAAAACAAATGATTTTACTTATACTATATTTATTCAATATATACCCATATAATAGTAACATTTTTTCACTCTTTTATACTTATGATAATTAAGGAAGTTTTTTTATAAAAAATCTGACTATATATCTCTCTTTTTTCATAAACCAATTTTATTTAAAAAATCATGTATTCAAAAATAATCAAAACAATTATAAAATGATACATTATGATCATTTTCAAATTAAAGGGATTTAAAAAATATTTTGTTGTTATCAAAACATCCTTTATATGTTTTCATAACTATTTTCAATGAAATATTATTTCAAAAGGTTTAATGTATTAAAAATTATTTTTCAACAATGAAATGATATTTTCATCAATAAATGTTTTCAAAATATACTTCAAAGTTATTTTCCATCTATAATGAAATAATTTTATATTTCTCATGACCTACTAGGAAAATAACCCATGATTGTATTCATTTTTTTATTATTAAATGGATTATGTTTTGATGGAATTATGCTTATGACACTCATTACTCTTCCACTAGTTGTATGATTTTTAAACCCGCTACTTTTCATTGGTTATTTTTATGAGGAAGTGATTATAAAACCTATGTTATCGACATGTCATGATATGATTTCATGTTTTTAATACCCATTTCATTTCATGGGTTATGATATGATTATTTCTGATCTCATATCACATGTTTGTATCAATTTATTATGAGATGGGTGGTACCTATATCCCCATCCAATGCATTGGGTAAGTATTTATATCTCATGATATTGGCATGGTTGGAATGATAAAATGAAATTGATTCATATTTTATGGATATAATGATAAACAAAATTGGTTAAGTATTGCAGGGTCGGAATAAGGATTGATCTAATATTAGTAATACTGGGATACAAATGGTGTGTACCTAATTTAGTAAAGGAATTTTCCACTAAGATGGCCTTGTATGAAATTCCTCGTCTACTATAGAAATAATTATATATGCTTATGTGTCATCTATAATTCAATATTTTATTCCTAAATTATGATTTTATGGATTATGTTCTTTATATCCTTATTATTCATGCCGTATGAACATAATTGATTTATGAGATGGTTCATGTTTATGATCTTTGAGATGAATTGTATTATATTATATTTTCATGATCACATAATCATACCATTATTCTTTTGGTTATGATTACATGTCTCCCTTTTATACCCTAACTGAGAATCTTAGCACACACCTTTTTATGTTTCCTTTCTTAGGATATGAAGATATGTATTATGTATGATGTGTCTAATAAGGGATATAGTCATGAAGAACATAGTGCAACATAATATAGCTCATTTCTGTACTGGTTTTCATGTTTCCATGATTCCAGAGCCACTAGGCTAATACAGTCATTGGAAATCCATTTTGTACTATTTAAAGAATTCTAAAAAATGGATGTAATGTCTCTATATGTCAATATTGGTTCATTACAAAATACATTATGTGTCTGAGATAAAATAATAGGTAAACTAATTAGTAGGGAACTAATCCAACATTTTCCCGGATTTCACATGGTTGCAAGAACCATGGACTAAGATTCCCATTCATACCAAATCACATCTTACTTTTACATGGATTCACATTGAGAAAGACATGATCACCTACTTAGAAAGAATGAAATTCCCTCCAGTTATCCATTTAAATTTTGATCTGATATAAGATGTACTCATGTGTAACTAAATAAGCTACACTTTCCCATCCATTTCCTCTTGCAACACTATTCCTGTCAACATTAGTTCTCCTAATTTATCCCAAAATCTATCTTCTGAGACCATTTTCCATATAATTACCAAATTTTAACATGGTTATACCGGAATGAAAAACTTTATTATTATAAAACTCAACCAAAGAAATATGTTGATCTGAACCTCCCAATTAATCCATTGAGAATGAAATATGGATATATTTCAAAGTAAAAAAAATTCCCATTCAGAGTGTCCATTGGATTGAGGTAGAAAATATGTATGAAAATTTAATTCAGTATCTAATGACTTATTAAGTCCTTCACAAAAATTGGATCTGAACATGGGATCATATGTTGATACAAAAGAGAGAGGCCCTCCATGTAACATAAATCTATTATTTAGATAAATTATAGAAATATGATATAAATAGAAAATCTCATGAATGTGAATTACATGTGTATATTGGTTAATAGATCAACAATAACAGAAATCTTATTGTTACATTATGATGAATTTTCTTGTCAAATAATGAAATCCATTGGTATGTTCTCCCATTTACACTCTAGTACTATAAAATAATGATGGATCTAATTAAGTAGGTCTTATTCTACAATAACATACTAACATGTTAAAAAATAATTATAAATTCAGTAATATCTCTTTTCATTCCATCCCACTAGTAATACTCTCAACAGTCCCTGTACAATATTTTTTTTCTGATGAATGGAAAACAAGGGATAATGAGTTTATGGAAACAACTCTTTTATATATTGAGAATCACAAGTAACACATAATATTTTTCCAAATCAACAAATAATTCTTCATCAATGTTAGAATCATAAAACTTCCCCCAGTTAACAAAATCTGTATTTTCCAACATTGATTGATTCTCTTTATGAGATCTCTAAATTCGGTATGAAAAATATTGATTTTAATAAATCTTTAAACAAAACCAAGGATGACCCAATATCCACAAAATCTATTCCAAAATTCATAAAATCATTTACGAAATGGGTTATATTCCAATTGTAACATGGTTAATGTGCCTTACATTTTCTAATCAAAGCATAAAACTCTTTTTTTTATTTTCCAGGATGGTAATCAATCGAGAAATATTAAACCTTGATTAATTACATTTATATTCAATGTCTCATGGTCAGTTATTTCTGACTGAATTTATACTTCAATCTATTATGATCATTAAAAATTGCACACATTACAGCCTCTATATTTTTAAATAAAAATGGAAGCTAATTCAAAATCATTTGTATGGTTATTTAACTCATGATATTTCAACTAATGTGAATCACAAGCAACTACTTAACCATATTTAATTAGTACACAAGAATTTCCTTTCATAGAAGAATTAATATATCTTAAAATTTTACCATTTGTGGAATTTATGTCCAATACAGGCACATTATTCAATATTCTTTTCAATTTCTAGTAACAACCATCACACTTATTTTTCCTTATTAACATAACTCATTTTCTAGTTAATGTAGTCAATCGGCTAGAAAATAATGAAAATTTTACAAAAACACCTCTAGTAGAAACCCACTGATCCTAGAAATCTATTAATCATTATGATATTTCCTTTTCATGGTCATTCTTCATCAACTTTAATTTTAGTAGGTTCAATATTTATGATATCTTTAGAAATATTATGTCCATGAAACGAAATTTGTTCCAACCAAAATTCATACATGATATGTAATGCCCCGACCCCAGTTGCCCAGAGTCAGTGCATTATTACATAACATTGGCATGATTAAAAGGAATCAAGTCCCAAAGGATCGATCAGTTTAGCAGTCTTGGAAAATATATTACATACATGAATGTTACATTACACTTCATAATATACAAAACAACAGAAATAATCTTTTATTAATGCCATTATTCCCTTGTCTTAACCCTTCATATGAATCACAATACACTTCTTGGAATCCAGGGAAAAATAAAGCATAGAAAGGGGTGAGCTCAAACGCTCAGTAAGGGTAAGAAATACAATGGAAACATTCATAAATAAGCATAAACATTTAAGAAAATGTATAACTAAAAACATAACACTTTTAAACTTGAACATCAGCATAATGTGGAAAAAATAAAATTAAATAATTCAATTTACTTATTCACAAGGATATTCTACTAGTCGAATAATCACATGCAATATCAATAACCACTTTCATTCTGATGGAATGCATAATGTCAGGCTATCATAACCACGTAGCCAATGCCTCGTCCCAAGACTACAAATAAGATTTTGTCAAGGCCTCGTGCCAAGACACTAGTTTGTCTCATGAGACCTACCGATGCATCGAGGAGCTATAGCGGGCTCCACCTGTCCATTACTAAGTCCAATGCATTCCTCATAGGAAAAGGTCTAAACATAACATAAACATTCGTATTAAAACTAGAATATGAAATGTAAATACTTTCTCCATAAACCATGAATGGTATAAAAATAACACATCCATAGTCAAACACATCACAAAACCTTCAAGGAAATATGGAAGATTTGTATCATGATAAATCAACTTCAAAAAAAGTTTAAAATCCATCAAAGGATGTTGACATAAATGAAAATGATGAGTAAAACATTTTGAGGGAAATATCATTTTTGTAAAATAATTTAAAAGTGACACATTTATAAAGGAAGTAATTTAAAAGATATTTTTTAATCAATGTGTCCCATACCACTTTGAAACTTTTGAAACGAATTATCATTTAAAAACTTTCATTTCCGTATAAATAAATCCTTAAAATCATTTTGAAAACATGGACATTAATTAAAAAGATTTAGAAAGATAAATCTTTAAAACATTTGATATTCTGATATTGATAAATATTACCTTTCAAAATCCTTAAAATCTTTATTTTGAAATAATTTTTATGAAAAATGGACATTGATGATTAAATATCCCAGTAAATACTTACACATAAACAATCTCGGACAATAATGAGTTAGTGGAATTAACCCTTACCAATTTAGTAACTTACGAAACATACAACCCATGATAGAGGTATCATACAATTAATATGTAAATACACATAAATTAAATTTTATTACACAAATAATACAATTATGGGCAGTACATACACTACACAAAAGGTAATAGTTGCAATATGGCATGAATCTCACGGGAATAAGGAGTAAGATGAAAACCCCTTACCTTGCACTTTCCTTCAGTTGAGGATACGTTTAACCTCTTGTATGAAGACTATAGTATGTTATTAAATTATACCAAAACCATATTAATATTTATAATATCATACATTATACATTTATGACTTTATACTACCCATTTAATAATAATTTCCATGTTATATTAATATTTCTGGTAACAACCGCTTTATTTATCATACGTGTTTTAACTTGTTAATCTTGATTGTATCACTTAGATCGTGATTTAAATACTTCCAGAATATAAAACATGATCTATATATCATATATATTTAGAATATAAATATGTATAATAGACATATATTTATGAAATGGAAAACACTTTTTATGGAGACGGTAGTCCGTACGTACGCATAAACGTTGTTTCTGTTTTCAGACAGTATTGAACGGAAGTAAGTGAATAAGATATATGTAAGTACATAAGTACATATATATATAAATACATATATATCCAGTGTCATTATTATTTCATATATTACATACTTATTAGTAATATATATTTTTATAATCGTCGATGAATGGTGAACTTGGAAATGAATCTCATCGTGTCGTGGAGACGGTAATCCGTATGTACACACGAGCGAAAATATCACTTTTTGATATTAAAATAATATATAATTGGATGTTATATCATAAATTTATAATCCTTATCATGTGATATTTATTATTTACATCAAATCAATATCTTTCTTATACCCATCCAAATAATAATGTATTTGAATAACAATTACACCACGACGTGGAGACGGTAAGCCGTACGTACGCACGTATGGTAACATATCAATTAAAGGATGGATAGAATACTGAATATGGATGTACCGTATTTATAATAAAATCATAGTATATATAAGATACTGTATTTATTATTTTAGAATATAAATAACAAGGAAAGAAGAATTTGAAGAAGAAAGGAACTTGAAAAAGGGTGGTGAAAACATTACCTCTTCTTCGGGTTCTCCCTTTTGATTTGATCAAAATGGCTCCTTAAGTTGGCTTTCTGATCAAACTAGGCCTCTAGGTTTAATTGACAGAATATGAGAGATCATTTGGTTAGGTTTTGGCAGAACTGAAAGGCTTTTAAGGTGTGAATAATTGGTTAGAAGTTGGGTCCTTTTATAAGGGGCAGGAGGGCCTCTTTAGGAAAACCTTAAAATATTAATTTATAATAAATTTATATTTGGTTTTAAATGGCTCAAAATTTTATTATTAAAAGTATAAAGTGGTTAGGAGTCTAAATAATTTCAACAAATAGATTTTATATAGGTTTGGGTTATTATATTGACCTTATCTTTTAGTTTTAACTCTTGGTTAATTAGTTTAACACTTACCATGTCACTTTGTATTTTGATAATATATAGTTAATAAACATACCATATACATCCAAGCGACCCCAAAGTGGTCCATTGATGATACACCTATCATGATATAAGTCTCTTGGCTGAGCCATATATTTTTAGGAATTGAATATTAATTAATAATATAATATTTGTTTTAAAAACTATTTTATGTCAATTTTGACAATATTTAATATTTGAATTTTGATAAAGTTATACCAACATTATTACCTCGAACAAAATTCATTTAATCAATTATAAAAAGTCATATTAACCAATGAAATTAGTGTATGTCATCAAAACTTTCAAATTATATTTATTTTAACATTTATAATACTAATTATTTGATTCTTTCATTAATAAGGAAAATACTGCATCATTATTGTGTCATATATATTATTACTTTTTCAATGTCTAAAAATAATAAATAAAATACCAATATGTAGGAAATATTTTTATATTTTTAATTAATATTTATAAAAGAAAATATAACATATATAACCCTATGTAAAGATTGTTTTACTAAAAGATATAAACTTATGTAATTTTTGTATTTACATTAACTTAATTAATATGAAGTGTCCCAATCACCTACAAGTGGCTCCATGGAGTCCCAAAATTGACCCAAATATGACCATGGTCGGACATGTATCCACCAATAAGTTTATGACACGTTTTAGGGAAATTTATTATTATTATAATATTATTGTTTAACCCTTATTTACTGGATTTATCCTTTAACCATAGTAAATAAAATATTTACCGAAGTAATTATTCAAAATATCTAAAAATAAAAGTTACCTATTTACAAAATTTGGACATACTGACTCCCAATATGGAATCCATTTTTACAAATTCAAAACACAGAAGTGGCAGAAATTAATTTAAAATTAATTCTCGATGTCAAAACAAAAAACGTGTTTTTAAGATATAATAACTATCAAAAGATTGATACTTTTTTATGTTCGGTTTAATTGTGAAATTATGTCCAATGACCAAAATTGTCTCAAATGATAAAAATATATTTTTAATATACTTTAAAACCACTAAAATTCATAATTTATTACTACTAATTATTTTGATTAAAAAAGTTTTTTTTAATTAAAATTTAGTAATTTTCACTATTCAGCAAAATATAAAAGTTATCCAAAAAGTACCAAAATTTCACCCTAGGATAAATTCGATTTTACAAATCCAAAAATGAAGTCCATTTTGATAGATTCAATTTATATAATTTTAAAAAGTGGGTTTTACTATTCATAATGGCTACTTTGATTGGTTGTGGTGTGTGTTAGAACTCAAAGTTGCGTACAACACACGCTACTGTATTATTCAAAGAGAAGCATACCGTAGAAGCATGGGGTGTTACATTGTAAATTTTTTGATGTCCCCATTCTAAAGAATAAATATATTTAGTCAAATTTAATATATAAAAGTATAAAATATTGGATTTAAAATGGCTTCACTATTAAAAGTTGGTAAAAGTGCATTTTTGAAAAATATTTCTTTTATTTGAAAAAAAAATGAATTTGTTCTTACATTATGTCTAAGAAACCCATAATATGGATTCAAAAATTATAAGGATTATATAAAGTTAAAAATTTATTAAATATTATTCATAACCTCTTTTGAACGGCTTATTTGGTAAGTCATGCTGCGCTTGAACTCGGTGTTGCGTGTAGTGCAAGTTATTGAATTGTTTTGAAGAAGTACATACTATAAAATCTTGGGGTGTTACATTCTTCCCTCCTTCAATAAATTTCATCCTCACAATTTGATATTGTTAATAAAAAATAAAGGTTGAAAATATAAAATATCTTTGTGGGAAAACCCACATCAAAAATTTGGATAATCAAATATAGTCTTAATAAGAGGAAAAGAGAAATAAAAGGGTCACCACCAAATTATGATCTCGATTAGGAGAACATTGGTTGAATTTAGAGACATATAATTGGATGAAAAATGTAAATATTTATTGGTAGTGATTGATTTCATCAATCATAAACAAGTTTAATATTGAGGTCCTTAAATTCATCAATATATTATGATTTAAAATGCCATCGATTCAACAAAATATAAGGTATTATGATAACACATTTTTGGTTTTAAGATCCCTTCAATAAAGTATAAGAATTAATTTACTCGTAGAATAATAGGAGAAGAAAAATATATACTTGAAAAGTAGTGTTCTATATTTTAAATAATTTATACCACAAACGCATCTTTCACTATAAAAGATAATAGAGCTTAAAAAAATTCTATTTATCCTATTCATTTGGGGTTAAAAAATTATAATTAATCTACTAGAAATTCTTAAAATACACTACATTATTTAATCCAGGACATCTCGTGGTCTAGTGGTAGGTGATACACCCTAGTCTCCCTTCGGTTGCGTGTTCAAGTCTCGCGGCCTTGCTGGACGCGACGGGTTGCCGCCCGACTTCCAGGTTGTCCTTTTTATGGAAATGCAAAAGTAATATCAAACTAGGTTTATCCAAAATAATTCTCTCCAACCTCAAAGTCCAAAATTTGTAAGGAAGTTAAACACAATGAATATCCTTTTTTCCACGTAAAAACATGTGAACACTGTCATCATGTATTCTTTTAAAACACAAAAACATCCTAAATTACCATAAAACCTTATTGATTACATTCATACTCCCTTATTCCTTATAGAAGAGTGGATATACTTCATCCATCCAAAAATGTTGTAAACTCCAACAATGATGGAATATACAAATCTTTAATCAGTTTCAAGGCAGTCAGGAATATCCAATAAAATTTACCCAAATCAACCATATTTTATTCCAAAATCAGTACCTCAATATTAGGACCATATTAAGGTTTATCATTCCTTCAACCATGTAATTTCCGAAATGTTTAACTCGCTGTAGAGTCACTTTTCTTAGTACCATAAAATATCAAATCCTTAATGAAATATTAATTCATTATAATCCTTATTTATTTCCAGTACATCATTGATACAACACTTCAATGAAATAATTACAAAATAAAAACATAATAACACTTGTCATTCCACTTCATATGTGGTAGTATCATAACTTGATTATTATCCAATAGCATCATTTGCGGAATATTCTAATAACTGGTACCTTGGTTTGGGTTGTGTCCAAACTCCTTGCAGATGAAGCATTGTATATTTGAAACATTGTTCTTACCCTTGCAGTCACGTACATGGTGTCCTTTTTCTCCACGCTTATAACATACTCTCATTCCCTTCAAGAATTTTCCAAGGTGATTCTTTCTACAATTATCACATATGGGATAATCATTCTTTACCTTATTTCCTTTATCTGTTCTTCTCTCTACCATCCTTTCCTTCTCTGGCTTCCCTTCAAAGCCATAGGACTCCGAAAATTCTTTACTTATCTTATCAACACATGATACCATTTCTTCATATGATGATAATACGTGGGAGACAATTTCCCTTCTAAATTCTAGCTTATGTCCATGAAATATGTGATCCTTCTTACTCTTAGGGACATGTGTATTGCTGGAGTTCTCATTCCTTCTACTGGGTGCCATTTCTAAACAATGGAATTCACTAGATTAGTTTATGATAAGAAATACCTAATCTCGAACTTTTAAAACACCTAAAATAAATTAAACAGTTTATGGATATAATTCATAATCATAAAAATGTTTTCTTTGAGTAAGTATATACTCATAATCCCTTCATAATGGTTTGTAAAGAAAATGAGAATTATCCTAAGCATATCCCCACGAAGTGTCGTAACCAAGAGTGCAGCAAGGCCCATTGTCGTGCACCATTTCTTGTTTGAGTCTAGATCAAAGATATGTTTTCGGGTTTTACCCCTAGGTACATATGTTCCATAGCCGCCTCTACCTGCTCGTATCCAGACAGGGATGTATTGCTCAGAAAACTCACAAAATCTCTACAATACCAAAATTCTAGGAAGTTCTTCTATACTAATCCTCAAAATCTATCTTAGGGCTATGTGCTCTAATCATTGTTTATCTAAATCTTGTTTCCAAGGTTATTTCTAAACCTCATCTGATACCAACTGTAATGCCCCGACCCCAGTTTCCCTGAGTCGGTGCATTATAACATAACATTGTCATGATTACAAAGAATCAAGTCCCGAAGGATCGATCAGTTTAGCAGTCTTGGAAAATAGATTATATACATGAATGTTACATTACACTTCATAACATACAAAACAACATAAATAATTATTTATGAATGCCATTATTCCCTTGTCTTAACCCTACATATGAATCATAATACAATTCTTGGAATCCTGGGAAAAATGAAGCATAGAAAGGGGTGAGCTCAAATGCTCAGTAAGGGTAAGCAATACAGCGGAAACATTCATAAATAAGCACAAACATTTAAGGAAATGTATAACTAAAAACAAAAGCCTTTTAAACTTGAAATTCAGAATAATATGGAAAAAATAAAATTAAATAATTCCATTTACTTATTCACAAGGATATTCTACTAGTTGAATAATCAAATGCAATATCAATAACCACTTTCATACTGATGGAATGCATAACGCCAGACTATCATAACCATGTATCCAAGGCCTCGTGCCAAGACTACAAATAAGATTTTGTCAAGGCCTCGTGCCAAGACACTAGTTTGTCTCATCAGACCTCCCAATGCATCTAGGAGATATAGAGGGCTCCACCCGTCACTTACTAAGTCCAATGCATTCCTCATATGAAAAGGTATAAACATAACATAAACATTCGTATTAAAACTAGCATACGAAATTTAAATACTTTCTCCATAAACCATGAATTGCATAAAAATAAAACATCCATAGTAAAACATATCACACAACATTCAATGCAATATGAAAGATTTGTATCATGATAAATCAACTTGAAAACAAGTTTAAAATCCAACAAAGGATGTTGACATAAATGAAAATGATGAGTAAAACTTTTTGAGAGAAATATCCTTTTTGTAAAATCATTTAAAATTCCCACATTTATAAAGGAAGTAATTTCAAAGAGATTATTAAATCAATGTATCCCATACCACTTTTAAACTTTTGAAAAGAATTATCATTTCAAAACATTCATGTCAATATAAATAAATCCTTAAAATCATTTTGAAAACATGGACATTAATTAAAAAGATTTAGAAAGATAAATCTTTAAAACATTTGAAATTATGATCTTGATAAATAGTACCTTCCAAAATCCTTAAAATATTCATTTTGAAATTATTTTTATGAAAAATGGGCATGGATGTTTAAATGTCCCAGTAAATACTTACACATAAACAATCTTGGATAATAATGAGTTAGAGGAATTAACCCTTACCAATTTGGTAACTTACGAAACATACAACCCATGAAAGAGGTATCATACAATGAATATGTAAATACACATAAATTAAAGTGTATTACACAAATAATACAATTATGGGTAGTAAATACACCACACAAAAGGTAATAGTGGCAATATGGCATGAATCTCACGGGAATAAGGAGTGAGTTGAAAACCCCTTACCTTGCACTTTCCTTTAGTCGAGGATACATTTAACCTCCTGTATGAAGACTATAGTATGTTATTAAATTATACCAGAACCGTATTAATATTTATAATATCATACATTATTCATTTATGAATTTATACTACCCATTTAATTATATTTCCATGTTATATTAATATTTCAGGTAATAATCGCTTTCTTTATCGTACGCGTTTTAACTTGTTACTCATGATTGTGTCACATAGATCATGATTTAAATAATTCCAGAATATAAAACATGATATATATATCATATATATTTAGAATATAAATATTTATAGTAGCCATATATATATGAAATGGAAAACACTGTTTATGGAGACGGTAGTCCGTACGTACACATAAACCATGTTTCTGTTTTCATACAGTATTGAATGGAAGTAAGTGAATAAGATATATGTAAGTACATAAGTAATTATATATATAAATACATATATCTATAGTATCATTATTATGTCATATATTACATACTTATTAGTAATATATATTTTTATAATCGTCGATGAATGGTGAACTTGGAAATGAATCTCATCGCGTCGTGGAGACGGTAATCCGTACGTACGCACGAGCGAAAATATCATTCTTTTGATATTAAAATAATATATAATTGGATGTTATATCATAAATGAAGAATCCTTATAATGTTATATTTATTATTTACATCAAATAAACATCTTTATTATACCCATCGAAATAATAATGTATTGAATAACAATTACACCACGACGTGGAGACGGTAAGCCGTACGTACGCACGTATGGTGACATTTTATTCAAAGGATGGATAGAATACTGAATATGGATGTACCATATTTATAATAACATCATAGTATAAAGTAGATACTGGATTTATTATTTTATAATAGAAATAACAAAGAAAGAAGAAGTTGAAGATGAAAGGTACTTGAAAGAGGGTGCTGAAAACATTACCTCTTCTTCGGGTTCTTCATTTTGATTTGATCAAAAGGGCTCCATAGGTTGGCTTTATGATCAAAATAAGGCCTCTAGGTTGAAGTGACGGAAGTTGAGAGAGCATTTGGGTAGGTTTTGTCTGATCCAAAAGGCTTTGACGGTGTGAATAATTGGTTAGAAGTTGAGTCCTTTTATAAGGGGGAGGAGGGGCTCTTTAGAAAAAACTTAAAGTCTTAATTTATAATAAATTAATATTCAGTTTATAATGGCTCCAAAGTTGATTACTCAAAGTATAAGGAGGGGATGGGTCGAAATAATTTCAACCAACATATTGCAGATAGGTTTGGGTCATTATATAAACCTTATCTTTTAGTTTTAACTCTTGGTTAATTAGTTTAACACTTACTATGTCACATTGTATTTTTATAATATATTGTTAATAAACTAACCATATACATCCAAGCGAACCCAAAGTGGTCCATTAATGATACATATATAATTATATAAGTCTCTTGGCCAAACCTTATATTTTTAATAATTTAATATCAATTAATAATATAATATTTGTTTTAAAAACTCTTTTATGTCAATTTTGACAATATTTAATAATTTATTTTTGATAAAGTCTTAGAAACATTATTACTTAGAAACTAATTCATTTAATAAATTATAACATGTCATATTAACCTATGATATTCTTTTATGTCATAAAAACATTCAAATTATATTTATTTAAACATTTATAATACTAATTATTTGATTTATTCATTAATATCGAAAATACTGCATCATTATTGTGTCATATATATTATTACTTTTTCAATGTCTAAAAATTATAAATAATATAACATTATGTAGGAAATATTTTTATATTTATAAATAATATTTATAATTGAAAATATAACATATATAACCCTATGTAAAAATTGTTTTGCTAAAAGATATAAGCTTGTGTAATTTTTGTATTTACTTTAACTTAATTAATATAATGTGACCCTATCACCTACAAGTGGCTCCATGGGGACCCAAAATCGACACAAAGATTCCAATGGTCGGACATGTATCCTCCAATAATATTAGGACACATTTTAGGGTAATTTATTATTATTATAATATTATTTTTTAACACTTACCGAATTTACCCTTTAACCATGGAAAATAAAATATTTACCGAAGTAATTATTCAAAATGTATAAAAATACAAGTTACCTATTTACACAATTTGGACATCCTGATTCCCAATATGGAATCCATTTTTCCAAATTCAAAACACAGAAGTGGCAAAAAATAATTTAAAATCAATTCCCGCTGTCAAAACAAAAAGCGTGTTTTTAAAATATAATAACTATCAAAAGATTGATTCTTGTTTATGTCCGGTTTAATTGTGAAATTATGTCCAATGACCAACATTGTATCAAATGGTATAAATATATTTTAAATATACATTAAAACCACTAAAATTCATAATTTATCACTACTAATTATTTTGATTAAAAAAGTTGTTTTTAATTAAAATTTTGTAATTTTCACTATTCATCAAAATATAAAAGTTATCCGAAAAGTACCAAAATTTCACCCTCGGATAAATTCGATATTCCTAATCCAAAAATTAAGTCCATTTTGAGAGATAAAATTTATAAAATTTTAAAAAGTGGGTATTACTAATCATAACGTCTACTTTGATTGGTTGTGGTGTGTGTTAGAACTCGAAGTTGTGTACAACACACGCTACTTTATTATTCAAAGAAAAGTGTACCGTGGAAGCTTGGGGTGTTACATTGTAAATTTTTTGATGTCCCCATTCTAAAGAATAAATTTATTTAGTCAAATTTAATATATAAAAGTATAAAATATTGGATTTAAAATGGGTTCACAAATAAAAGTTGGTAAAAGTGCATTTTTGAAAAATACTTCTTTTATTTGAAAAAAATGAATTTGTTTTTAAATTATGACTATGAAACTCATAATATGGATTATAAAATTATAAGGATTATATAAAGTTCAAATTTTACTTAATACTTTTCATAACCTCTTTTGAATGGCTTGTTTGGTAAGCCATGGTGCGCTTGAACTCGGTGTTGCGTGTATTGCAAGTTATTAAATTGTTTTGAAGAAGTACATACTATGAAATCTTGGGGTGTTACATGATAAATTTACCATAATTTTTATTTTCCATAATGGTTTAAAAAAATACTTAGGTTATTTTTATATTCTTCTTGAATTTCATAATATACTGAAATTTCATTAACAAACACAACCACACAGTTATCCAAAAACCCATGAAAAATTATATTCCAAAGGTCTTTAAATATATAAGGTGAATTAGATAACTCATAAAGAATAAATAAAATTCATAATGAACATTTCTAGTATAAATGCGTCTCAAAAATAACTTATTTCTTCACTTTCATCTAATGGTACCTCGACATAAGGTTAATCTTCGAAAAATATTGTTCTCCCTATAGCCAGATGAATAAAATCATCATTATGTGGCAAAGGATAACTGTTCATCATTGTTATGTTATTCAAGGATCAATAATCAATTCAAAGTATCATGGAATCATCTTTTTTTTATGAACAAATAGGATCACCCCATGGTAATAGTGACCCTAATTTTCTTACATGACTATTACATCCTATTAAAGATAAACAACATAATAGCGTTATAAAAATATGATCAATCATTTTAGTGAATTTTGAAAACATTTTTTATTTATAACATATACATAATAAAACAAAAACATTATTTAATTACTTCTTCTCTATATTTTTAGTGTTTGTGTGTTCATTTTAGTAAAAATAAACATCTTGGGATATACATCAATGAAAGGGGAAGAAAAAGGCCCAGTAATATGATAAATAAGGGATTTTAATCAGTATAACATGGGAAAGCCTAAATATTATCATCATCATAACATAAGAATAGGATTATCATTAATATCATGAGGGAAAACTGGATAAATTAATGGAATGTGGAAATTTATAAAAATGAATCATTATGTCTTAGTGGTCAAATTCCACACATAATTGTGAAAAAAACTAGCATCATGTTTATTCATAACATTTGAAAATTATCATAACATGGTCATTGTTAAAAAATATAGAATAATGTTCATAAATATGGTAAAATATATCGTGAGATATATCACATTACCCAATGCATTGGGAGATATATAATTATGAGTCCACCTGTCACATCATAATATTTTCATAATCATGAATGACTCAGTGAACATATAATAATCAAATAAATTATGTAAACCCAAGGATGATAATGGGTTTAATAATGAATTCATAAACCATACATCCATTGAAAACATTTTGGTTCCAAAATAAAAATTTTAAATAATACATTGATATTAAACATAATTATTTTTAAGTGGACCAGTATCATTTCACGGGGAGTAGAATACAATGTTTTAGAAATTGAAGTAACTTTTAAAAATAGGTTTCGTGTAGAAAAATCTAAATATGGTAATAAAATGTATATCCATGAAGTAAAATGAAAAGGACAATTTAATAACATAATATGGTCATTTATATCATGTAAGATAGAATAACCAAAATATTGGAATTGGTTTTTGAGAATCACGTTACCTAAATTCCTGGATTATTTCGTTATTTTTCTACCTCCTAAATAAAAAATTTATATTTGTTTAAAAAATATTTAAAATTGAATTATATTATTATATACACCTATTTAACTGTTATAATAGTTCGGTTATATTTATTAATTTTCGCTGATTAAATTTAAGTTCATTAATGTCTTATGTTTCCTAAAAATTTCACTTTTTGCTCCCATTTCTCTATTTTCTTACATATAATTTATAAAATAGTGTAATTAATTACATAATATTATAATGAATATAATTAAATTTTTATATAATATAAATAATTTATATTAACCATCATTTATTATAATTTTATGTGTTCACAAGGAAATGACTTGGTATGTGGTTAACTAACATTTGACGGGACATTATTAGGAGAGCAAGAAAGCAATGTTTAATATATATATATATATACAGTATTTTGAAACTTATATTATGTTAAAATCATTAGTATAAAATCTAAATTAAAACATAATTAATTATTTTATGGATTCTCATGATAGGTTTGGTGGAAAAATAATGGTAATGGGAAGAGGAAATAAAAATTTAGAGAAGTGGATCAGAACATATTTCAGAATCAATGTAGCTTCTCTTGTACAACACTATAACTCTGTGGTGAGTATATTTGGATGTTTATATAATGTAAAAATTTATTCTAAAAGTCTCAATATGGATTATTTGGGTAGATATTTTGATTTATAATAGGTTTGAGTAATGTTTTTCCAATTGGAGTTTGTGGGGTTATTGATACATGATGATAGGGGTATTTTTATAAAAAATATTCAATAAAATAATATATCAAATGAAAAACATATAATAATGATTTTTTGTAATATAAATCATATATTAATATAATATAATTAGTTCTATACATTAAATACTCTTTATAATTCGAATTCATTAGTTTATTAAAAAGGAAATTACAATAAAATAAAAATTGTTTTTTTAAGGAATCACTTTTGACTATAGGTTTCAGAAAGTTATTTTTTTCTATGGAAATTGAGTTTTTTGTACTTTAATGAACCTTTCATGAAATTATATATAACATGGAATAACCTAATTTTCAATAAGGGTTTATTTAATTATTTCGTCATGAATAATGTAATTTTAGTTACACCGATTATGGGAAAAACATTATTTCCACTATTCACTCAAAAAATGATGTATTTAATAAAAATAACAAACACCATTAGAAAATTTTAATGTGTTGATTTAAAAAAAATGTATTCATTTTATCAAAGTAAATTTATAAAATAGGTATCATTAATTATTTATATGAAAATTATGATTTTTACGAAACACTTTAAAATACAATTTATTAAAAATCGGCTTGTATTTTTCCTTGAGTTTCCTAATGATAATATATTTTTTTTAGAATTTAAAAATATATATTTAAATAAATTAGTCTTTATGAGTATTATTTTTAATATAATTTTCTATTTGAGAAAAAAATTCTATTTCAACTGTCAGGATACTATTCTAAAGGTCACATTACTATTCCAACAGTCACATTACTTTCTATAAATTCCCCTTTATTCATTCATATATACTCAACCCAATTAATTACAATTTTATATATTTAAATATTCTATAATTATTATTTTTTTACTAATATTATTATTATTCCCTATAGAGTTCTCATTTAGAGCGTTTATTCCAGTATGCAGGGATGATCCATATTTTCCCATTTTAGCTTTTCTGTTTTATTTTATTTATCCAATTGTAATTTTAAGAATTTGAATTAGTTTCATTGATAAAAAAACTATTAATATTTATTAATGAAATAAGTTATTTTTTCCTATATTTTATCTATTCATAATATTATATTATATTATATAACACAAATTTATTCTAGAAAGAAATTATACTAAAAAATGGGTTGTAACATCGTTCTCCCCTTTTGAAATTTTCCCATAAAATTTCATCTTATATTATTTGTTGGTAATAGGTGAGGATAATTGTATTTCATTTTTTCCAATTTTTCTCATGTTTCCTCTTCATGTTTATAGTTCCTCCACAACACTTTGACAATGTGATTTTCCTTTCTCATAGAACCTTGTCTCTATTTTCCAAGATCTTCACAAGCTGTTCTTTATATGGGAGGACATTCTCCTATTGCACCACACATAGATTCATTACATATGAGGGACAATGTATGTCTTCATCAAGTGTGATATGTGCAACATCCCATGAACTTGATCCATGTTTTGGGGAAGTGATAGCTTATCGGCCACTACTCATATGAGATCATGGATATTAAAGGGTCTAATGTACCATAGACTAATCTTCTCTCTCTTTCCAAACCACATGAATCTCTTCCATTGTGATATTTTAAGGTAGAATATTTCTCTAAAATTGAAATTTAAGTACCTTTGATAGTTTTCAGCACATCTCTATTACAATCATATTTCATCATTTATATTTCATCGGATGGATTAAATATTATCAGTCATCTCTTGTACAAGGTCAGGTCAAAGTAGCTCTAATTATCCAATTTATTCCCAATAAGTTGTATTTCTACATCTCTTCCCGTATATATCTTCAAATAGAGCCATTTTTATACTCGAGTGGAAGCTATTCTAATATGATATCTCAACCAATGGGAGCTATTTACCCAATCATCATTTGAATTCCATTTTTGATGGATTGCTTCATGTCTTCGAGTATATAAATAGTCATTTTAGATTGACTATGAGTTTGAGCAAGATAGTTCATCCTAAAATTCAATTAAGTACTCAAAAAATGTTGAATACTTCTCCAGAATTTGGAATTAAATGTCAAATCATGATAATAGATGATTGAAATGGGTACTCCGTAAATCCTAAAAACATCTTTCTCATATATCATGGTTTGTTTATCAAGTGAGAAAACTTCATGAATAAATATAAATTGGGCATTTTTAGTGAGTCGATCAACAAAAACCCATAATGAATTTCATTCATTAGATTTTTTGGGAGAATAGTGAAAAATTATATATTAATGTTATTCAATTTCCACGAGGCTATAAAAAATTGGTGCATCATCACTTTAGACATCTATTACTCTTCTTTTAGCTTTCTGACATACCAATCACCTTTAGATGTACATATAAATATCCTTCTACGTGTTATCCCATAAAAAGTGTTATCGAATATCACAAAACATTGTGGTGCTTCTAGGATGGATGGAAGAAGATAATATATATGAATTATCAAATATCTATTTCATTATTCGACTTGATGAAGGATAAAATAACACCATTCCAAACTAAATCACGCCATCATCATCGATATGGAACTCATGTAGTTTCCCTTCTATTGTTCATTTCACCTTATTTTGTAGATATGAATCATTCCTTTATTCCTCATAAATATTTTCATTGATGTATGTTCAGGAAATAATTTTGGAAAGGTATGATTTATTCAATGTTATAATGATTTCAAGATCCATCCTTTTTATTTCCATGAAGATAGTGTCTCTCAATCAGCGTCATGGATGGAGTGTAAGGTCCTTTATACTAAGATAATCTTCTAACTTGTTTACCTTTCCCAGATTGAAGTGAATTGGGTAATCATATTCCTTTATTATATATAGAAATTTCATTTGACGTATGTTGATTTTATTCTATGTGAATATTTACTTTATGTTCATTTGATCATAATATACGTCACACATCTCACTATATAGCTAGTGACTCTAGAATGTCGAGGAAAAAATTACAACTACTATCTCTATATCATGTGTTGAGTAGTTATTCTCAAAGATATTATATTTTATTGAAGTGTACACTATCACTTTATCATACTAAATGTACACACAAACCATATATTTACTTAAAGGATCACTATATATCACAAAACCTTCTCCACTTGTAGGTAGTGTTAGTACATGTAAAGTGATGATCCTCTTTTAGAGATCCTTGAATATTTCTTAACACGCTTCCATCAAAATGTAATTTAACCCTTTCCATGAAAACATTGTCAATGGAATTGAATGTCATGATAAATTTCTCAAAAAACATTAGTAGTATTCAAATAATCTAAGAAAACTATGTATTTCCTTAAAACTAGTTGGTCATAGAAAATCCTCAATTTCCCTCTTTGTAAGGATCAAAAAAAATTACCTCACTTTTTATCACGTGCCACAAGAATGTGGCATGTTGAATCGAAAAGTCCCATTTTCTAATTTTAGCATACATTATATCATTCCATAATATCACAAAAATATCCTTAGATGGCCTTCATGTTCCTCCATTCTCTTCGAGTAAATGACAATATCATCAATGAACACTACCAATAATTTATCTAGGTATTCTTTGAAGACTTTATTCATAAAATCAATGAATAGTTTAGGTGAATTAGAAAGTACAAAGGGAATACCTATGAACTCATAGTTCCCATACCTTATGCAGAATGAATTGTTATGAATCCATTCCTTCTTCACCATCATATAATGATATCTAGAGTGGAAATCAACCTTTGAAAAGTGTTGAGATCCTCATAGTTGACTAAACAAGTCATCAATCCTTTATGGAGGATACCTTTTATTTATAGTGATATTTATGACCTCTAGGAAATAGATACATTGCTTCGTTGATAAATATTTCTTCATGAAAAAAGTACTGGTGCACCCTAAGGTGAGGCACTAGGGCATATGAACCCTTTACCAAATTCTCTTGTAGCTGCTTCATTAAGTATTCTAGTTTGATCGGGGCCATACATTGGGGGAATTTTGAGATAGGAGTTGGATAAGGTATAATATATATTTAGAACACTAGCTCATGTTATCAAGGAAGTATGGGTAACTCTTTAGAAAATACATCAGGGTATTCCTTAATAATGGGAATTTCTTCTAGGTTGATACCTTAGATTAACTCAACCATTTGATTAAGGTATGATTCTTCCAAATGTATCAACACCTACGCAATTGATGTATTTTCAAAAATATACTCATTGTATTCCTTGAATTTTAGTAGGTCATGGTATGGTTCAGAATATGGAAGGATATTTATATGTATGGACAGTTAATGTGTTCTCTATATAATGAGATCCAATCCATTCCAATTATTTCATTGAATTTCACCAATGGAATCATTATGAGATACATTGGATCAATATTCCCATATATTCCAACATCAAAAGAGTCCAATACCTGGGTTTCAATGATAGAATAACTTTTTTTGACATCTTACTACTGGAAATTCGGGCTATATCCACGGTTCTAAACTGTGGATATAGTCCCTAAAACCGTGGCTATAGGTAATAGCCACGGTTCCTAAAACCGTGGCTAAGTTTGGCGTGGCTATAGGCCTAGACCTATAGCCACGGTTCCAAACCGTCGCTTTAACACTATAGCCACGGTTCCAACCGTGGCTATACTAAAGGCCAGACAGACTTAATTGCCACGGTTTATAACCATGGAATTATGTCTATAGCCACGGTTAATAACGGTGGTAATAAACCAATAGCCACGGTTTAAACCGTGGCTATAAGGTGTCCAAATCCATAAAAAAAAATCCCCCCCCCCCCAACCCCCTCGACACCCCCCAGACACCCCCTCGACATCCCCTGGACACCCCCCTGACCCCTGCCACTCCCCCTGCTAGTCCCCCCTGCCCCCAGCTAGTCCCCCCCCCCTTGCCACTGCCCTGCTTGTCCCCCTGCCAGCCCCCCCTGCCCCCTGCTTGTCCCCCTGCCAGCCCCCCCCCCCCCCCCCCTGCCCCCTGCTTGTCCCCCTGCCAGCCCCCCCTGCTTATCCCCCTGCCAGCCCCCCCCCCCTGCCCCCTGCTTGTCCCCCTGCCAGCCCCCCCTACCCCCTGCTAGTCCCCCCCCCCCTCCACCCCCCCCCCCTGCCCCCTGCCAGTCCCCCCCTACCTGGACACCCCTCCCCCACCCTGCTTGTCCCCCCTTTCCACCCCCCTAACAGTCCCCCCTGCCCCCTGCCACCCCCCTGCTAGTCCCCCCTGCCCCTGCTAGTCCCCCCATGCCCCCTGCTAGTCCCCCCCATGCCACCCCCCTTCTTGTCCCCCTGCCAGCCCCCCCCCCCTGCTTGTCCCCCTGCCAGCCCCCACCCCCCCCCCCACCCTCCCCCCTACTTGTCTTGTACCCCTGCTAGACACTGGACTCCCCCCTGGAAACTAGTTCTTGGGATTCCCAAATCATATTTACCCCTATTGGACACTGGACTTCCCCCTAGACACTGAACTCCCCCTGCATATTTACCCCTGCTGAACACTGGACCCCTGCTGGACACTGGCCCCATACTATAGGTTCTTAGTAGGACCATCCCATACTATAGGTTCTTAGTAGGACTTGGGAAACACTTGAAACAAAATTCAGAAGTAGCTATATATGAGTAATCTTGGAAAACATACATATAATCAGTCTGGAAAATAAAATAGAATAAACTATAAAATGTTTATGGAAATAAAATAAAACATATTTGAAATTGGAAAACATTACCAGAAAAACTTTTTATCAACTAAAAAAACTAATTGGTGAAATCATGGTCACACATGCTCATCCTCAGATAAAATCCGCTTGCATTTCATGTAGAACTGCATTAAACAAAACATTGGAATTATGATTTGAAATAGAGTTACCAGATTTTATAGCACCGTGCTCACTATCTATAGGTGGTGAAATATTTATACCTGGTGCCTGTGAAGTATCTGTGGGATGTTTTATGATATTTTCCAGATCTGGACAGCCCTGCATTTTCTCTATAGAGACATTCATAACCTGCATGGGCTTAGGTTTCTGGATAGCCCTCTTGCACCCCCTTGCAACCCCCTAGATAGCCCCCCCTTGAACACCCCCTGCTGGACAGCCCCTCCCCCCTTCTGGACAGCCCCTCCCCCTGCCTGGACACCCCTCCCCCCTGCTGTACACCCCTCCCCCCTGCTGGACACCCCTCCCCCTACGGGATAGCCCCTCCCCCCTACGGGATAGCCCCTCCCCCCTGCAGGACAGCCCTCCCCCTGCCGGACACTCCTCCCCCCTGCCGGATAGCCCGTGACAGCCCGCCCCCCTGCCGGAAAGCCCGCCCCCCTGCCGGACAGCCCGCCCCCCTGCTGGACAGCCCCTCCCCCTGCCTGAACACCCCTCCCCCCTGCTGGACAGCCCTCCCCCCTTCTAGATAGCCCTCCCCCCTGCTGGACATCCCTCCCCCCCCACCAGCCCCAACCCCAGCCCCCCACCCCCCACCACCCCCCCCCCCCCCAGCCCCAACCCCCAGCCCCCTGCCCCCCCCCCCCCACCCCCCCACCCGCAGCCCCCTACCCCCCCCCCCCACCCCCCTTCCCCCCACCAGCCCCTTGCCCACTGCCAGTCCCCCCCCCCTGCACCCTACCAGGCACCCTGCCAGTCCCCTACTAGTCCCCCTACCCCTGGACACCACCTGGACCCCCTAAAATAAGTGAGTTGGAACAGGAATTTAGATGAGGGCTTCAAATTTTAAGGGGTCTGGATTAATTGGTTAGAATTGGGTGAGGTTTGGAATGGTTTTAAAGTGGGATGCCTGGTGGAAAAAGTAGGGTTGGTGGCTTAGAAGTTGAGAGGTGGGTAGGCCTGATTGGTGGTCAAGTTGTGGATGGGTTGCCTAGGTGGATTGAAAAATGGTGGGGGGCTGGGAAGGAGTTCATAGTGTCTAAATTGAAGTGGGAGCTTGGAATTGTAGTAGGGCTTGAGTTTGGATTTTTTAGTGAGAGTGGAAATGGCCCTGGAATAGCTGGTTTGATTTTGGTGGGTTGGCCATGGGATTTTTATAGTGCATCGAAAAATAGTCACTAGCAGGGCTTGGTTTGGTGTGAAATTTAGTCAAACGGTTGTGGGAACCATCATGAAAGCAACTACCAAATACAGGGCCAAATCATGGCGTGACCGCGGCGTGACCGCAGCAGGGTGTCGTCCTAGAGGAGTAACCGCCGCAGGGTGTCATCCTAGAGCAGGGCCAAATCATAGCGTGACCTCCGCAGGGTGTCTTCCTGGAGGAGTAACTGCCGCAGGGTGTCGTCCTAGAGCAGGGCCAAATCACGGCGTGACCGCGGCGTGACCGCGGCGTGACCGCGGCGTGACCGCGGCGTGACCGCGGCGTGACCGCGGCGTGACCGCGGCGTGACCGTGGCGTGACCGCGGCGTGACCGTGGCGTGACCGCGGCGTGACCGCGGAGTGACCGCGGTGTCGTCCTGGAGTAGGGCCAAATCACGGCATGACCACGGCGTGACCGCGGCGTGACCGCAGCGTGACCGCAGCGTGACCACAACGTGTTGGCCCGGTCCAGCGACATCCACGGGGCAACATCTTCCACTTAGTTTCAAATAGGATGATATGGATGGCATGAGAGGATGTTTTCTCGGAAGACTTAAAGAAATGAATGCTAATCTATGATGACTAGAGGATTGGATGACCCCTGATATACCTAATTCGGTGAGGTTTGGAGATCTAGAAATGTGTAGGAATACCTAGAGGAATAAAATATTCTAGACAATTCCAAACCAATGTTTTCAGTTGAATTGAGCCTTTGTACCACCTGCTATGCACGTTTTGTGGAAAGATGGATGAGAGGCAGCGCTGAGAGGAGATATAGTTTAGGAATGAGGAAATACGAAAAATTATAGAGCTAACCATTCAATCTTTCTCTAAGGAGGAGTAACCGCCGCAGGGTGTCATCCTGGAGGAGGGCCAAATCACGGCGTGACTGCGGCGTGACCGCGGCGTGACTGCGGCGTGACCGCGGCGTGACTGCGGCGTGACCGCGGCGTGACCGCGGCGTGACCGCGGCGTGACCGCGGCGTGACCGCGGCGTGACCGCGGCGTGACCGCGGCGTGACCGCGGCGTGACCACGGCGTGACCGTGGCCTGACCGCGGCGTGACCGCGGTGTGACCGCAGCGTGACCACAACGTGTTGGCCTGGTCCAGCGACATCTACGGGGAAACATCTTCCACTTAGTTTCAAATAGTATGATATGGATGGCATGAGAGGATGTTTTCTCAGAAGATTTAAAGAAATAAATGCTAATCTGTGATGACTAGAGGATTGGATGACCCCTGATATACCTAATTTGGTGAGGTTTGGAGATCTAGAAATGTGTAGGAATACCTAGAGGAATAAAATATTCCAGACAATTCCAAACCAATGTTTTCAGTTGAATTGAGCCTTTGTACCACCTGCTATGCACGTTTTTTGGAAAGATGGATGAGAGGCAGCGCTGAGAGGAGATATAGTTTAGGAATGAGGAAATATGAAAAATTATAGAGCTAACCATTCAATGTTTCTCTAAGGAGGAGTAACCGCCGCAGGGTGTCGCCCTGGAGCAGGGCCAAATAACGGCGTGACCGCGGCATGACCGCGGCGTGACATCCCCCCCCCCAGACCCTGGACACCCCCCCTGGCTGGACAGCCCCTCCCCCTGTTGGACACCCCTCCCCATGCTGGACACCCCTGCCCCCTGCCCCCTGCCCCCTGCCCCCTGCACCCTGCCCCCTGCCCCGTGCCCCCTGCCCCCCTGCCCCCTGCCCCCTGCCCCCCTACCCCCTGCCCTTTACCCCCTGTCTGGTTTAAGTAATCCACTATGAGAGAAACTCAAGGAGATCACAAATGAATTCCTTCAAAATTAATGGAACTAACAGATGGGGGGGAGGGGTCTCTCATAGTGGATTCCATAAACCAAACAGGTTCTAAGAGATCATAAATCAATTCTTTGAAAATTGATGGAACTGATTGAGAGAGAGGGAGTGATTCTCTCATAGTGGAATCCTTGAACCAAAGAGGGTCTAAGATATCAAAAATGATTTCCTTGAAAATTAATGGAACTGGAAGGGGGAGAGAGAGTTACCGAAACACCGGGTAAATGAGAGGTCTTTTCACGTATCTCCGCACTTATTTCTTGAAGGTCGAAAAGATTCCTCCCACAAGACGAGCACAAAACATACTCCTGCCACAGTAGTAAAATTCCACACATCAAAATTATCAAAACTACATGATCAACCCAATCATATTATTATCTAAAACCACATCACATACCATCTTTGTATTTCGCATCCTGCAACCTTTTAGTAAGTTGAATGATGTATCCCTCACGAAATCAATGTCCTGATCTAGCGCTTCAATTAGAATCCCATCCTCGATCCCATCCATAAGAAGTGCCCCGGCATTAGTGCCATCTTCGATCACCAACTCATCCCTGAAACCAAGCTACTTGACTCACACCCAATTAAAGAAACCCAGATGAGTTGCTGGTCATGGTATTGTTCTGTAATTACCTATGAATCCTGTTGGGGAATTGAAGATGATGGATTGCAGCAAAGTTCAGAGCATTGCCTTCCAAAAATTCAAATAGCCTCCTTGTAGCATGTACCCTACTACTTTTCTCTTCACTAGAGGGAAGACCTTGAAGAATCATGGTGGCATCAGTGTCTTTTAGGGTTTCAAGGTCCTTGTAGGGTTCATCGCCTCGTACGGACACCACCAATCATGTCCCTGAGACAAATTATATATATATATATCATTGATTTTATCCATTTAATGCATCATTGAAGGAAGGGAAAATCAGTTCTTACAGCATCTGCATCATCTACTAGAGGAAGCTCTCTTAAAAGGATTGAATCCACAATTTCCACATCCTAAATCAACACAGGCTTTCATTTTTTCAAAAAACCAGTAGAAAATATATTTATTAACTTGTATAAATGGTACTCTTGAAAACATTTTTGAACACATTTTCTAATACATTTTTGGAAAATAAAATTACAAAATATTTGCACATACCGAACGCACCCTTATGACCCCCCTAATTTTCCCCATTCAATAATGAAATAGAAACTAAACTTGAATGGCATGCCAACAACAACCTTTGCTGCTAAAGACTTGTAAAGAAGATCCGGAATCTGTCATAGTTAATGAAGGAATACCAGTAAAAATGAGAAGCAAGAAATCAACATACAAGATGGATAAATTCTCATTTAACCAGAAAAAAATCAGATGGTGGTGAGAGATAATTTGAACATCCATGAAGGTCTCATACGGCTACTGTTTTCCTTAATCACCAGAATTTAACTAGAATAAATACTGCCCCCAGCTCCACTCCCCGCCCCCTGAGTAAAAGGGAATGGGGGGAAAACTTAATAACTGTGTTTGGTGTTGAAAAACATTTTCTATTTTCATTTTTCAAACAAGTATTAAAAACATGTTAGAAAATATTTTGGATAATAGGGAAAAACAGGGGCATGCGGAATTTAATTCTCCTTGCATTTTCATTTTATGATAAACATAAAAACATGATTTTTCTCTAGTTTCAATCCAGTGACCAACTATCACCTTCAATTGTTCCAACGAAACAGACATTATAACAGAGCCATCACGGTGAAGCACACCCCTATAATCCACCTATTCACCCTGCAAAGAAGTTTGTAGAATCTTCAGTATCACAGGAGGAATGACTCATTAATTGGACTAATGGTATGGAGAAACTGCCCATGCCCCCTGCCCCCCTCCCCCCTGCCCCCCTCCATCTTGCACACTACCCCCTGCCCCATGCCCCCCTCCACCCAGCCCCTTAGCCTAGACAACACCCCCTGCACCCCCCCCCCCCCTACACCCTCCCTGCCCCCTCCCCCCTCCACCCTCCCCCCTGCCCCTGCCCCCTGCCCTCCCTGCCCCCTACCCCCCTCCACCCTCCCTCCTACACCAACCCCTAACCCCAGCCCCCTGCACCAGCCCCCCCCCCCCCAGCCACCTGCTACCCCCTGCCCCCCTGCCACCCCCCAACCCACCTCCACCCCCCCCCCCCCCCGCAGCCCCCACATGCACCAGCCCCCAACCCCAGCCCCCAGCTGCACCAACCCCCCAGCCCCCTGCTACCCCATCCCACCTGCACCTGTCCCCCCTCCCCATCCCCCCTGCTACCCCAGCCTACCTGCACCTGTCCCCCCCTAATGTCTATGTGTTTTAGTTTACCATGAAAAACTAAAATATTGGAAAAATAAATGGTTTGACTATTAGAATAAACATTTATAACAACCCTCTTGCACCCCCTTGCAACCCCCTGGACAGCCCCCTTGCACCCCCCTGCAACCCCCTGGATAGCCCCCTTGAACACCCCCATGCACCCCCCATGCCCCCCTTAGTCCCCCATGCCCCCCCTGCACCCCACTGGACAGCCCCCATGCCCCAACTGACAGCCCCACTGGACACCCCCTGTGAAGTATTTGTTGTTTGGTTGATTCTAACTATACAGGTTAGTAGTCATTCTCATTCCCAATAAGATATGGTAAATATTAATGATATTGATCAAAAAATCAATGTAATCGGATGCATGGAACTCATCATACATTACCAATCCAAAAATACAATTTACATCAAAAGTGAGTCTCAATATCAGTATCATCAGAATCATGATAACCCTCATCCACACCTCCTACAGAAACTCCATCACCACCTCTCACACCACCAACATCATCATCAGCATCGATATCTGCATCCGAACCGGCACCAGCACCGGGTCCAGCACTAGGTCCGGCTCCGGCTCCAACATAAGAATCTACATTAGCAGAACGCATCGACATCAAAAATGCATCAACCGTTGCAGCTGCTTCTGGTGGAAGTGTAGAAGAAAGGGCAGACATAAACTTCATCATATTTGCAGTTATCGCCTGTTCTAATTTTTGATTTTCTTCTTTGATTGCGGCATTCATTTGTTCCACTGTAACAAAACAAGAACCGGTACTCGAAGAAACGTTAGTAGACCAGTATCAAGATGGTACAATCTTCTTCCCAGGTCGACAACGCACTCTACCCTGATGCTCACCTCCTAATACCTGATGTAGATGATCGTTTGGGCCCAAATTGTCAGGTTCTTTTAATGCCAATTCCTCTAAAGCATTCTGTTGATTGATATATAACATAAATTAAAATGATAAAATAATATAAGGAATTAAATTCAGTAAAAATCAAAGAAATTGAAATATACTTACAATCGCCTTCTCGGTGTCGGGATTTGGCACAGTACCATCTTTCTTTTTCCGGCTTGTACAAAACAAAGTTGAGCGAGGAACGCGACCCTCAATATTCAATGCCTTTTTCTGGAAAAAAAACAAAGAAATAAATCAAAATTGGAAGTTAAAAAAATTACACAAAACAAAGATAAATATTTTAAATGTTAAATTACCTGCGTCTGCTCATGATCTTGTAATGAAGTGTGTCCGCGAGTATAAATGTGTTTCATTGCACTCTTGTTTTTTTATTTCTATTTGATTTCTCCTATAAACAAATAATTATATAAATTCATTAACATAAATAAAACAAGTAATTTAAAATCCTTTTTAAATAAATAAATGAATATATATATATATAATTTTAACAAACACCTTAAACGCTGAACTCTTCTAATAGTTGATCATCTCTTTATATTGTGATATTGGGAAATCTTGAATCACTGGTACTTCTTCAAGCTCTGTATCAACTCTCTTTTTCCACCCAAGATATAAATCATACTTGTAGGCTCGCCACATTTCACCTAAATCCATTATCCTTGCAACCTTTGCATTTTGTCCATCGGGAATATTATATCGAAGCTGCAATGGACATAATATTTGTTAAGAAAATATTATAAATTTATATATATATATATATATATATATAAAAGTTTATTAACATTACTTACCCAAATCTCTTCCCAGGCTTTGTCCTTTATTTGTTGTCCAACTGCATTCCAACTTATCGGTTGAACCGGAATGATATTTTTGTGTCTAGCAAGTGTTCCCATAAAACTTTTACATTCCGTGCCTTTTTTATTAATTATAGAATTGTCCTTATTGTAATCAACTATGATTTGCATGTTCTGATTCCAAACCTCACGCATTTTTGTGCGGCCTCTTCGTCTGGTAGAGGCTGGAGCTAATCATGAAACCAAAATAAAAGAAAATAATATATATGAATTTATCATTAATCAGTAACAGTAATGTTTAAAAAAATACCAATAGATGGGGGATCTGCTGACCCCTGAAGTGCTACGTCTGGAGGGGGGGCAGCCTCCATGGTAGGTGAGATATCTACAGGATTACTATGTATAGTAGATGCAAAGTGTACTGATGGAGGCAGAAAACCCGATGGATAACCCTGTACAAATGAGGGTGGATATGGATATGGATATGGCGGTGGAATATATGGGGGCACAGTACCCTGTACAGTGGATGGTGGGAATGGAAACTGAGGGATGGGAGTCTGATAACTACCATTCGATGTGGGTGCGGGCAAAAAGGGATACAGAAAAGGTGGGTATGGATAATATGGAGGTGGCATAATGGGAGGATGGCCTCCTGGTGTCTCAAGCGGCATAGTAGTAGGCTGACCTGTAGAATTAGTACCCCCCGCCACAATATCATCCTTAGTGGCATAATCCAAGCGTCTCCTCAATGATGTCGTCTAAAATAACATAGATGATAAAATAAAATGAACAATAACAAGATAAATAATATGAAAGACCATAATATTCAAACATAATTCGTACTTACATTGTTTCCAGGAGGAGACCTACGTTGTTTGTTTCTCAGTATTCTTCTACTCCTTCTAGTATCATCATAATCAGACATTTTGACCTAGAAATTTAAAAAAATATTCTCAAATAAATAGAAATAATGCAAAATGATAAATAATACAATTGTATCATATAACAATGAGATAAATTTTCATGTGTGATATTTATATTGATAAAATATCAAGACTTTTCTATGTTCAAGATTTACTAGAGAAGTGGTTAAACATAAATTGATGAGGCTATTAATAGTTTTATATTCTATAATGGTATAAAATATACTAGTTATTTTGATATCATGTATGAAAGTTAAAAAAACACATACAATATTGCGATAATATCAAGTAAATACTTACAAATGTGTCAATGCTATGTGGGGTCTGTGACAATTTCTGGTTCACAATCTATTCTAACAATTGCATCATCTGTATCATCAAATGCAACATTCGAATAAATACCAACAGGTTCATCCACAACATCATTGTCATCCATGCCTTCGTCAAAAATATGTCTAGGAATAAAATCAACAATAACACCAAATTGTAGTTGTAACGGGTCAGTTACATAAAACACTTGTTTAGCTTGTGATGCAAGAATATAAGGTTCATCGGTACGAAGCTGGCGGTTCATATCAATCACTCTAAATCCACAGTTATCAATATGCATTCCTTGTCATGTCATTGAATCAAACCACTTGCATTTCATCATTGCGACACGACCATGTGCATAGTAATCTAATAAAATGATTCTTTCAACAACACCGTAATATGATATATTTTATGATCGAGGCTGCCTGTCCGATGCACTCGCATAACAGTCTGTTGTGGCACTTATCGTGACACCGTCATGCTGTGTTGCCATTTTTTTGCACAACTATTTATAACAAATTTATATCCATTGACAACCATTGACTTACAATCACGCACCACATCATTTGGACCAAAGGACAATGCTTTTATTTCATCTGATACTTCAATCATTGGTAGAGTTAAAACCTAAAAGATACCAACATAGAATATTAAACAGAGACATGTGATTATGTTATGAGAAGAAGAAAAAAGAAATCTATTACCTTTGACTTTAACCAGACAGCAAATTCTTTGTTGTGCAACAGTTCCTTCCTCTTAATAGATAGAGAGCGATGTCTCTTTTTTATAATTTCAAAATGTTCTCTACAGATATGAAAGCATTAAAATGTCACAAGATATAAAGAAATCACACAATGAAAAAAATACATATTTATTAGTTTACTTACTTCATATAATCATCAAGCACACCACAGTTGAATAATACTGTGTGATGTGCCATTTCCCACTCTTCCCTGCTTTAAGTACACAACGAGTACGATCCAGATATCCCCCCTATTTGGGGCATTAAAGGAAATGCAGGATCAATGGGATCATATTTCTCATCTTTAGTTCTCATTAGTCGATTAGACCTCGTAGTGACGTTAGCTAGGTACGATGAAAAGAAATCCATGCATTCTTGTGCTAAATAGCATTTCACAATAGAGCCTTCAGGATGATATTTATTTCTCACATAAGATTTCAATGTAAACATCATTCTTTCTGTAGGATACATCCACCGACTCGAAACAGGACCACCAAAGAGAACTTCCGTGGGAAGATGCACAGTCAAATGTAACATAATTGTGAAAAAAGACGGTGGGAAAATTTTCTCCAAGTTGCAAAGAATAATTGGTGCATCTCTCTGCAATTTCTAAACAACACTTCTGCTCAATTTTTTGGCACAAAGATCTCGATAAAATTGACATAACTTAATCACCGCAACTCTAACATTATGTGAAAGTAAATAATGAATAGAAATGGGAATAAACTCATGTAACAAGACATGGTAATCATGGGTTTTAAGAGATTTGAGTTTCACATCTTGTGTATTCACCCTTTTCGAAATATTACTTGAATAACCATCTGGAACCTTCAAACTTTCCAAGACTTGAAGAAATTGTTTTTTCTCCACATTTTTCATCGAATAACAGGAAACAGGGACTTTCCACTTATTTTGACCAATTAACTCAGGATGAAGTCTTGCTCTTATACCCCAATCCATCAAATCATGACGACACCGCAAATCGTCTTTTGTTTTGCCTTTGACATTTAAAATAGTAGCAAGTAACATCTCACAAATGTTTTTCTCGATATGAATTACATCCAAAAAATGACGTAATAAATTCGATGACCAATACAGCAACTCAAAGAATATACTTTTCTTTATCCAATTTATGTTGGAATTCGAATTAGCATGCTTTCTCTTTCTGATATTTGATTGACTTTTTTCAATAACATAATTCAAATCATCAAGTTCTTTAACAATATCAGTCCCTGAAATTCATTGAGGTGTCTCATCTGTCTCGATGGCATTATCGAACTGTCTCCGATTTTTCCTGTATGGATGATCCATTGGTAGAAAACGTCGATGCCCTATGAAGCTGAAAGTTCGTCGAAACTTTAATCTTCGGAAACGTGTATTTTTCATACAAATAGGATAGGATAATTTCCATTTAGTACTCCAACCAGACATCATTCTGTAGGTAGGGAAATCATTTATCGTCCATAATAAAGTTGCATGAAACATAAAGTACTCCTTTCTGAATGCATCATACACTTGTGAACCAACAATCCAAAGCTCATTTAACTCCTCTATTAATGGCTGCAAGTATATATCAACATCATTTCCAGGATCACTGGGTCCAGATATCAATATAATCAGGATAGTGCACAGCTTCTTCATACACATCCATGAAGGAAAGTTATAAATGTGAATGAAAACAGGCCAAGTATTATGTGCAGTATGCATTTGGAGAAATGGGTTGAAACCATCATAGGATAATCCCAATCTAACATTTCGTGGGTCGGCTGCAAAATCAGGATGTAACCTATCAAATTTATTCCAAGCCAACCCATCTACAGGATGCACTATTTCATCGTTATCCTTATTTCTTTCATCTGCATGCCATCTCATATTCTTTGCCATTTGTTCTGACATAAAATTTTTTTGAATCCTGGGAATTAAAGGGAAGTGCCACATCACTTTCTGTGGTATGCGAGATTGAGATCCGTCTTTATTAGTCTTCCACCTTGATGTGCCACACTATTTGCACTGACTCAAGTCTGCATTCTCCTTCCAGAACAAACAACAGTCTTTGAGACAAGAATGAATCTTACTAGATGAAAATCCAAATTTGTCAACCAACTTTGATGCCATGTAATCATTTTCTGGAATACATGCATCATCAGGCAGTAAATCCTTAATAAATGTAAGGATATAGTCAACCGTAGTATTACTAAATCCATACATTATTTTCCCATGATATAATCGCATTAAAAACTCAAGTTTGCTCATTTTTTCACATGCATGATATACTGGGGTATTTGCATCTTCCATCAACTTTCTAACACTCTCAACGTCATCATCCTGATTAATAGATGAGAACTATGTTCCAGTATTCATTTCCTCTTGCACTGGTCTACATGAAGAGATAGCTTCAGAACCAAAAGGAAACCGATCAGAAATCAAATTTTTCATACCAATCTTTTCCGCTGAATCGATGGCATTCAACACTTGAGATTTTTCTCCATTGTGATACCACACATGATAATTTTTTTAGAAACCACTTTTAGTGATATGGTAACTCACTTCCTCACAAGTTAACCAAGGTCTTCCAACACAATCAAAACACGGGCATCGAATCAACCCGCCATCTGAATCATTAGTGAATGCAAAGTCCAAAAAATATTGTAACTCCTTCTGAAATTCATCAGTGATCCGATCAATGTTGTACATCCAGTATCTATCCATCCTGAGGTAGATAAACATACATTAGATAAATAATCTATAAAATTACTTAACATTATATGTATTGTTTCAAAAGATATTAAGTAATCATCAATATTGACTTTTTATAACTCAACCACCATTATCTAAAGTATTGGTTTTCCCTTCCAATGAAAAAGCTATTAATAAATGCTATAACAGGGTTCCAGGCCCTGTCTTTTATGGATGGATACTCCAGGTATAATCAGACAGGGATGGCCCCCAAGGATGTAGAGTCTCCCATAATTATGGTTCCATAGGGGAATTTCTACTTTTAATTGATTCTCATGGGATAGAATAAGGCATAATCCACTTATCAGCTATCCATGCACCACATCTTCAAGCCAATTATCATGAAATATGTGGAATGCTACTAGGATTATTTGGTGGAAAAATCCTACCATATTTGGACCATCTCAAGGATCTTGAGAAATTCTTTATCTTCCTATATTACATACACTTTAAGATAAACTCCCTGATGTTCACATTCAGGGTTACCTCTATTAGGTTTCTCCACTTTACTACAAGATATATGGTCATCGAGATTGACCCAGAGATGATCAAGTCCATCAATCAGATTCCTCCCCCATGGAATCTCTAAGAGTTGTGGGGACTCCAAGGTCTATTAACCTATATAAACTGATTTGATGTGAATCTAGTTGGATAGTGTAAGATCCTCTAGTGTCCAATGAATAAAGTACCTATTAAAAAATTGGATGAGGAGTTCCATATTGATTATTGATAACATTAAGCATTGTCTTTTACAACTGTCAGTTTTGATTTCTTCCATTTTAGGAAAGACATTGTTCATTTATGGGACTTCCTTGGAATGATCCCTTGTAACCCATCTAACCCAAAAAACAAAGAGGTAATAGAAAATTGTTTATAATATCATAGTCAGATGCTCCTCTATATATAGAATAGATACTCCCCTATAGATAAGAGTTTCCTCGCAATAGTTTTTACAGTGTAGAAGTTGTGATATTATATATAGAATCATGATACTCCCCTGAATGTTGATTTCCCAAATGAGGCTACCCTCTTAGTGGATCATGTCAAAGAGTATTAGAAAACATATTTTGATGGTGATTTTCAAAGATCGACTGAAATAATGCTTAATAATTCCAATCTTAATTGAGTAGGCCAGGTGGTTGTCTTTATCACACCAACACAAGACGTCCAATCATACTTTTTACTATTTTTATAAGGTTTCACTGATGATGAGGCGAATTATTAGGCTCTCATTACTGGTCATAAGTTATCAGATGATATTTATTTCCCCCAAATGGATATGAAGGGAGAATCCAAGTTAGCCCTCAAATATATTAATGGTGACCGCATTGTTATGATGAAAGAGCTCATGTCCCTACTGGATCACACCCACCAACTAATGGTACAATTCCCTTGTATGATGGAGGTGAATAAAATTACCATGTTATAGAATAGTTGAGCTGAACACTTGAAAAGTTTAGCCACATTCTTATATGATCCTGAAAATGATGATTTTATCATCCATGTGGCCTATCCAAGGGTCATTGTCCCCATTCCATTTGAGATGATGATAACAAGAATCTAAACCAATATGTGAGTCATCCTCTAGCCTTTTCTACCCCTCAAAAAAACAATCCATAGGTGTTGTCGGATTATTTTTTTCGCAACATACACCAAAATATATGGAAAACTCTTCATCACTTGAGAGAAAAATTATTACCCTATGATGAGTATCCAAGTCATGTTAAGGTAACAGAAGGGATACAATGCCAAATTGACATGGTAGATCTTCTAGCTACACAAAATCCATAGAAATAATGTGGAGTCCTTCAATGTGCATGCTTTATCCAAGTCATGTTAAGGTAACAGAAGGGATACAATGCCAAATTGACACGGTAGATCTTCGAGCTACAAAAAATCCATATAAATAATGTGGAGTCCTTCAATGTGGATGCTTTAGTGTGTTAAAAAGCATGAGACGGTTGATTGTGGATGCCTGATCTTGTGTTCATATCAATGGATTGGGTGGACACCAAGAGATACCTTTCACCATGATCCCCAACCAGTATAGCCCACCAGAATTGGTATCATGAAATGCGATAGCTTTAGGATAGATTCAATAAAATAATTCTACCCATAATTGACGATATTCCCAACAAAATAAAGGCTCGACCGACTATCACTCTCATCGGGAAAGAAGAGGGTAGTATATTGAGGGACTTTTTTTAAAGTATCTGAAAATGTCAAGTCAGGCTCCCTCTTAGGTAATTTTAGTTGTCATTTGGAGAAAATTTCTAAAATAGAACAACTATATTTGGAAGTTGGTGATTCAGGTAAAAACAAATGATGCACATAGACCATGTTAAGAAAAAACTCCAAAGAATATTAAGGGAAGAAACAACAATAGCATCTATAATAGATTGAGAGAAACATGATCCAGTAGGGTTGGGGAATTTCAAACCAAACATTCGAGATCAATAAACCAGGTCCAAAATGTTGTGAAAGTGGAATGAAAAAAACCCACCCTCATGGATAAGGGATTTATTCACATTAGTAACATCCAAATTAGTGAAATCAGACTTCTACCGATCTGGGGAAAAACTAAAAAATAAATCTCCCACTAGTTCATCATTTTTTGTGATATAGTACCCTCACTATGAATGCATACAACTAAACTGTCTGGATTTTTCCTTCAGATTACCATCTTCTAAATGGATCTTATATAATTAGTGAAAATGTGTAAAATACGTTTTAGAGGGTATATAAAAGGTATGTATCTCAAATATATTGAGATAATGTCTGAAATGGATTAGGCATTAGTGAATTCCAATAATATTTCCCAAGTGACCCTATAGTACACAAGGCCAATTTGGAGGAGGAATTAGAGGAGGGAGTTTCAATAAAAAATATGGTACACACTTAAATTATAGAAGTAGGTGTGTATAACTAGAATGAGATACTCTTTTTGAATCTAGGTGTTCCCTCAACCACTACACCCTTACCTCCACAAAAGGCATCAAACAAGGAAAAGGGTAAGGTTAATATTCTTCCTCACCTTATTCCTAAAGAGGTTGAACCCATTTTAATTGAAGACAAATTTTATAAACAAGAGTAAGAGGTGAAATAATTTGGGAGACCATATGAATAACTTCTTCAAGAAATCCTTCTTATTGGATATGTTCTACAAGAAGATCCTCATATCAAACTCCTATTTGGAATACCTCAACAAATAGGGCTCAATATATCGACCAAAGTGGATTTATAACATCTTCAAAATATGGAATACCAACCATCAATATTTTTCGATTCAATAGTAGAAGATCATGAATTACCTCCATTTTATGTACAACTAGAACAGGACCAGACACATCCTTATTAGCATTCCCTTATAGGGTACCCATGGTAGAATCCAGCTATGCCGCCACTTATGGCCCTACCAGCATCTACACCTATTCAAGATTTGAACCATCTAGAAATACTTGAGGGATCATGAACACTATCGAGTCACAAATGGATTGATTAGAATTCATGGAGGAATGGAACGCGATAATAAAATTAGAGAAGATTCTTTACCTCAAATGGGTAGATTTGAATCTTCCCCCTATAAACATTAGGAACCCAACATTTCAATTTGTAATGGCATAGGAAAACTGTAGAGAAATTTGATTCATTTCGTCTCTCATTATGACAACAAGATGGGGAAACCTAAAAAATAGGTTACAGTGAAACTGAAGTGATAAAAAATGGAATGATAAAGATACCAGTAATGAGGTCTTCGGGAGGAGAAGAGTTCGTCGGAGGAGGAGATTCCGTCGGGAGCAGGGGAGTTACGGTCGACCGGAGGAGGGGAGTCCGTCAGGAGGAGGGGAGTCCGTCGGGGGAGGAGGGGATTCCATCAGGGGAGGAGGGGAGTCCCTCGAGGGATGAGGGGAGTTTTTCGGGGTCACCTGGAGAAGGGGAGTCCATCGGGGGAGGCGCGGTCATCCGGGGATGAGAGGTCGTCGGGAGGAGGGGAGTGCGTCGGGGGAGGAGGGGAGTCCGTCAGCATCGGGGGAGGTGTTGTCGTCCGGGGAGGGGGGAGGCGCGGTCGTATGGGGAGGGGAGTGCGTCGGGGGAGGGGAGTGAGTCGGGGAGGGTTCCGTAGGAGTGAGTCCAGGGAGGGGGGAGGCGCGGCGAGGAGGCGTCGGGGAGGAGGGCGCGGTGACGAGGAGGGTACGGCGAGGAGGGCGCGGTGAGGAGGGTGCGGCGAGGAGGGCGCGGCGCGGAGGAGGTGTCGGTGTGGAGGCGTCGGGGAGGGGGAGGGTGCAGTGAGGAGGAGGAATCGCGTGGGGGAGGAGAAGAGCCCGATGGGTTTGGAAAAAAAATGGGGCAGCTGGATATAGCCACGGATGGAATAATTAGTCGTGGCAGTATAAAAAATATAGCCACAGACCTATAAAACCATGGCTATAGGTCCGTGGCTATAGCTCAGATTTGTAGTAGTGCCTCTAGTTAAAGGTATCTTGGATTTGATTCCATAGTTGTAGAAAACATGTGGTATATAATGGATTTTGTAAAACTAGAATCAAATAATTTTATCCATTATTTGGTGAATAAAAATTATATCTTGTAAAACATAATTTTCTTTACTCCGCATTTTCTATAGTATAATTCCCAAGACTTAAACATTATATGATCTTGATTTTTGATCAATAATTTACTTTCATTCACTTTTAGGATCTTTTCATGTTTATATTTTTAGATAATTTTTCCATAACTATTACATTACATCTCAAATATTACAATGTATACACCACTACTCTATCAAATTTTTTCACAATAATAAAAATTCATAAACAAAAAAGAATTATTTTATTGATAAAAATCTTCTTAAATTATTCCTTTCTCTTACCCATTCGTATACACTGTGAAAAACATTTGAAAAATGTGGTATGATCATAAAAAGGTCTATAGGGGATATAAAATAAGGAAGGAAAACATTTTTCCATGAATACATACAAATAAATGAAATCATACTTTTCACACATAAAATATTTTCTCTTTAGCATACTTCATGAAATTAGAATATTTTATAAATAACTCATAGGAATCCTAAATAATAAAGGTAACTTGTGGAATCCATAACCTACATACTTTGTAGATTTCACAGGTATATAGAAAGTAATATTAATGGTTACGTTTAGAATATCCATCAAAGTATATTTTTTAAATATATTAGGAGAAACCTTAATATTTATCTCTTTCATGTTACCCAATTCATTAGAGAGATTTTGTAGGCTCACCACCCTTTAGTTTATCATAGAACCACCCATATACATAAGCAATGACCAAGAACTATAACATAATCATAACACATAAAACAAGCAAAAAGAAAATATAATATTTCCACGTTGCAATCACAATATATAATTTATAGATATTGACATATTCAATGCTTTCTCAAACCCATTTTTAATACCAAAATACATAAAAAGGGTGTATGGTATTTATTTTCCTTTTAAAAAACATTACATCTTGTCAAGGAAGCCAAATATGAAATAATGCTCATGGTGGTGGAAAGGTCATCATTGTTGCATACATTAAAAGAAAATATTAAAATTATCATTTAGTGAAATGATTAAAAAAATAATCCCTTTGAATGAAATTAACAGTCAATTTGGTTTATACATCATATAAAATAAGGTTGTGCATAAATCAAAATATGTCTCAATAAAAGGAGATTGAGATGAAATCCCTTACCTTGAGTCTAACTTATCTTGTTCATTCTTTATCTCTGTGAATAATAAACTTAAGTTAATTTCTATTTTCTTCATAAACTTTTTCAATTTTATTATTCCTTTTATATCACTTATTATCTTGTTATAAAAATCAAATAATTATTCATGTTCATATCGGTCATTTTGTTGATATTCAGTACTTGAGTTGAAAATAAACTTGCTATAATTACAAATTATCCATGTGGTCAAAAGTCTATTATCTAAAAAATAGTATTCATAATTTAAATATCTTTTATATCCAATATATATATATATTTATAATAGTATCTGACATTTGTATAGAAGAAATTATATTTACCATTGAGGGAGATGGTAGGTTGTACGTATGCATGAACGCAACTTTCATTTCTTTTTCATATTAAAAGAATGAAAAAAATGATACATAGGTATATTATAATTCCTGTATAACATAAATGATATATATGTTACATAAGTTTTTTAATTTTAAACTTTATACATTCTGTGTATGGAATGAATGAATCATATCACTTTGAGTGGGTCGTAGTCCGCACTTCCTCAAATGAAATTATCGTATTTACACATTATGTAAATCATAAAGGTATGATGTAAATAAAAATACAGAAGCATAGAGACAATTTAAATATAATTTATAACATATATAAATATATTTCCATTATAATCGCCACCATGAGAGGTGGTAGGAGAAAAATTGAACAATCGGTGTTACATGAGGCAGTAGTTTGTTGTAAACAAAAACTGTGAGTTCGTATCCATTAAATGAAGGTATGTGTAAGTGTAGTTAAAATAATTCTCATAAAAACATACTAGTATATTTATGATACTGGTGTTTTTATATAATCAAATAATATGAAGATCATAGTTAGTGAAGAAATAAAATAATGGAAATGAACTTGAGGGATGAAGTTACCTCTAAATCGGGTTAGTTATTTTGATTTGAGCCAAAAGGCTTTCTTGAATTGCCTTCTGTCCAATGTAAGGATTATTATAGGAAGGGAGGGACTTTGGAAGCTTATTTGGGTAGAATTTTAATGAGATAAAGGGCTTTAGAGGTTTGAGTTATTTGAGTAGAGTTGGTGGCCTTTTATAAGTGGGAGGAGGATCACTTTAGGAAAGTCTTGAAATATTAATTTATTATTAATTAAATTTAGATTAAAAATGACCCAAAACTCATTTAATTAAAAAGAATATGATTTTATTTCAAATAACTATAATACAAAAAAAATTAGATAAGTTTTGAATATATTTTTTATACATTTCGTTTTTGTTTAACCATTATTTTACTCTTTTTATTCTTATAGTGATATCAAGTTATTTACACACTATGGTTAAATTTAAATACAATATCATGTCAAAAGACCCACAAAAAATTCATTTATCAAATATTTGGACTTTTATTAATCATTTTTTATAATAATAGATTTCATGGAATTTAATATCATTTAATAAACTATTTTATGTTTTATGTTATGAATTAAGTCAATTTTGGAAACTATTTATACACGAATTTTTTTTTAAATTCATAACAACCATATTACATCAAATAAAAGGAATAAAATAAAATAAAATATGTCAATATATTCCACAAAATTTGTGGATGGAATGAAAATAATCAAATTGAATTTATTTTAATATTTATTATATCATTTACTTGAATCATTTATTAATAAGATAATCACAGCATCATCATTTTGTCATAAATAAATTTATTTATATAATGTCTCAAAAATATAAATAAAATACCATGATGTAGTAAATAAGTTTAAATTTCTAATGAATATTTAAAATTATATATATCAGTAATATAATAATATATTAAAAATTGATTTATTAAGAAGATATATGTTTATTTATTTTTCTCTTTACTTTAATTTAATTATTATAACATGTCATTGTCATGCACAAGTGGATACATGGGGTCCTAAAATTGACCTAAGGTTGACCATGGAAAGATATATCTCATCTTATATGATTAGGACATGTGTTAGGGTAGTATAATATTATTATAATATTATTTTTTACCCTTATTTACCAGATTTACCCTTTAACCATGGAAAATAAAATAAATACTGAAGTTACTATTCATAATGTCCAAAAATAAAAGATACTTATTCACCCAATTTGGATCTTCTGGTTCAAAATAAGGAATTCATTTTTCCAAATTCAAAACACATAATGTGGCAGAAATTATTTTAAAATTAATTCTCATTGTCAAAACTAGAATGCAGTTTTTTAAGAAGTAGTAACTATCCAAATATTATCTTGTGTTTATGTTCAATTTCAATGAGAAATTACTTCCCATGACAAAAAATGGATTAAATTATAAAAAAATAACCTATATACACTTTAAAACTGATTAAAATAACAATTGAACTACATAAATAAATTAGATGAATATTCAATTTTGAATTAAAATGTAGTATTTTTCACTATTCATAAAAATGAACTTTATAACAAAATTACCAAAAATTTAACTAAAGTAAATTTTGATTTCCCGCTTCTAGAGAAGAATTTTATTTTTTGAAAATTGAACTTATATAGGTTTAAAAAACTAAATTTAAAAAGGTTTCACTATCAAAAGATGGTAAAACAGCATTTTTAGAAAAATAATTCTTTTATCTGAAAACTAAAATTTGTTCTTATATCACATCTACAAAACATATAATATGAATTTAAAACATTAAATTAAATATATAAGAAATATTTTTCATTAAATAAAAATACATAAAGTTTCATATGGTTTTATAAACATAATTAGTCTCTTTTAAAAATCTTTTAATAAAAAAACACATCCTTTACATTTAATTGGTTCTTATTTCCATTTTTAATAAATTGAGTAACCAATGAGTAATTATTTAAAAATGTGTAAACTATATGTCCAAATTTATTTGATAAAATTAATTCCTTCCATTCCAATAGAAATTAATTGACTACCATTTAAAATAATAATAATATTTTTGTATTATTTCTCGGCATGACTCAATGTTGTCTGAAATGTAAGATTTTAGAGAAACCTGTTTATGTGTATTGATTATGCTATCAGAAATATCATCTTATTTAATGTAAAATCAATATCTTATTCATAAATATTAATAAATATGAAAGAGTATTATTCTATAAATGCCAGGGTCATTACATTGTTCCCCCCTTTTGGAAAATTCGTCCTCCTAATTTTAAAATTGGGCTCAAAAAATCATTGTAAAATTTAATATTAGAAAAAGATTCAATAAAATTATCACATTAAAACAAATAAATGGAAGTAAAAAGGTCACCAGTGATAACATATAATAGGATTAAATATAAGAAAACATGGATATCAAAGAGAAACTATTTGTTATGTTCTGATGGAGAGTGATGGAAAACATGATCAAGAAAAAGTTAACAATCTAAAAACCATAAACTTGTGATGGATTAAACTGTATTTTACTCCCCTATAGGAAAAGAAAATGTAAAAAAAAAATTCTTTAATTTAATTTTCATAAAGTTGAGGAATTAATTTATTAAATTAATAAAAAACATAAATAAATGTACTTACTTTTCAAGTAGAGCTTCATCTGTTAATAAATTTCTACCACAAACTCATATTTTCTCCAAATGATGAGAATTAAAGATTAATTCATCACATATAAATTGATAGAATCAAGTTCTATAGTGTCACAAAATCTACAAAAGATGAAATATATATTTCTTCTGTCATTATTCATTAACCAATGCCAAACTGGTTTTTATAATATCATTCATTTTTTTATAAAAACAAATACTCCTCTTAATCTACAAAATTCAAAAAACAGAACCCAATGTTCAAAAAGCACATTCAATAAACAATTGTCCTTAAAATTCTTCAAAATAATCCAAACTAAGATTTAAACCCAAAATTTAGAAGGATTTTATAACATAGTCTTCCATGATCAATCATAACATTTATCTCTAAATAATTTCGACTACTCTTAAAGTCTCATACTAAAAATTAATTAACCTAATCACATATTTTCTAGGATAGATTAATCATTTACATAAATAACCCAAATCACCATATGTCAACAATAGAAGCGTATAATCATTCCGAATAATTTTTCAACCAATACTCCAGAAATGAAATCTTGTAGTGTTCTATTTTCATTAGGCATATAGGGGTTCCAAAATAGCAAACGTCTTCCAAAATTACATTTATAACTTAATCACCAAATAATTTTCCAATAAAAAGGATAACCTTTTGAAAAAACAGAGGTTCCAAAAATCAACTTATACTAGATCCATATAATCATTTGACTAAAATAACTATGTCATACTAACTAGGGACTTCACATAGGCAAGTGGTATGAGATGAGACCTTATCACCCTTCGGTTGTGGGTTTGATTCACATGGAATTTCTGGACACGACATGCTATCAACCATCCTAGAGGTTATCCTTTTTTATAATAAAATATATTTCTTCAAATATTCCCAAAAATAACCATAACCTGATTTATCCTCAAAGGTTATATAATACCTTTAATTTTTCATCCCAAAATGTAATAATCATTAATCACATCCCAAAAAATCATATGAACCCCTAAGGTTACCCATTATATCCATACAAGAAAAGATAATTCATCCTTGAAAAATATTTTGACATATCAATATTAGGGGTTACAATTACTAGAAAAATTATTCCAAAGTCATCCCATTATTAAAAGTGCATTAATACTTTTAAAGATTCCATCATCCTACAATATTCCATAACTCCTGAATTCCTTATATGTAGACTTATTACTCATTAATAATTATTTGTAATCCATTAACTACGAATTTACACCTCATTTTTTAATACATCATTCTTGTAGATCAAATATCATAATTAATTATAAATATCAATCCAAATATGTTTCATTATTTATTGATAAGGAAAAAAATCATGCCTTGAATCCTAATATAATGAACTTTTGGATTTCCCCTTTCTCTTTCATCATGTTCTCCTAATTTCAGAAATTAAATGTTCTATCCACTTACATTATTATAATTTTTGAAATAGTTGGAAAATTTGAGATCTTTAAATCATATAAAAATATACCATGACCCATAAAATTGTTTTAGAAAATGGTATGTGTTGGATAACTCAAAGAATTTATTATAGGTGATTTCAATACTCAAGAAGCTATTAAAATAATTCAAACAAGATTTTCCCATAATAGTTATGATCAAATAGTTTATGAGGGATAAGATGATTTTGTAAGATATCATTCCTTCCATCTTTAAAATTGATCTTTAATCTTCTGAAAACAATCAACATTTAAAAATGTAATGAATAATTATTATTAAAAAAAGAATCCTTTATAGGGTAAAGATGACATAAAAACTTTTATATTACTCCAATATATCAATATCCTTATATCTCCATTGTTTAGGTTTTTATCCAATCGACCTAATTTACCATTACCCTAAAAAAAATCATATGAAAATAACTCTTTTGGTTATATGGGATCCTTTACCTACACCCAGATAACACCCTATCCTCTAAAATTATCTAAACCAACCTCTGATACCAACTATAAGGCCCAAGCCTTAAACATTACATAATATTGATTTTTTTTCAAGAATTTAATTTATTTCACATTGAGGATATTTTCATGTTTATAGTTTTATAGAATTAGGCTATAACTATTAAATTACATATCAAATATTACAATGTATACACCTCTACACTATCCAATTTTTTCACAATAATAAAACTACATATATAAAACAAGAATTATTTTCATCATAAAAATATTCTTCAATTTTTTTTTTCACTTACCCTTCCTTATACCATGTTAAAAACAATTCAAAAACGTGGGATGAGCATTAAAATCTCTGTATGGGATATAAAATTAGCAAATAAAACATTTATACATGAATACATAAAAATCAAAAAAATCACACTTTTCACTCATAAAACATAATACCTTTTACATACCTCATGAAATAATAAGATTTTATGAATAAAATATAGAAATCATATAACATAAATGTAACTTTTGGCATCCATTAAATACTTACATTGTAGCTCTCACATCAATATAAGGAGTAACCTTCATGGTAACATTTTGAATACCCATCATTGTATATTCTCTAAATATATTAGGACAACCCTTAATATTTTCCACCTTCACTCTAACTTTGGTTTATCCCAAAAAAATCTGTATACATAACAAATTCCCATTAACCATAACATAATTATAATGCATAAAAATCATAAAGGAAAGATAATATTCCAACATTGCAATAAAAAAAATTCATTTCAAGATATTGACATAATCAATTCTTTATCAAAACCATTTTAAACAATAAAATACATAAAAAGGGTATATGGTATTTATTTTCCTTTCAAAAAACATTATTTCTTGTTATGGAAGACAAATATCAAAAAAATGCTCATGGCATCATAAAGGTCGTTGTCCTCGCAAACATTAAACAAACATTCCTTCTGTCATTTAGTATAATGATTTGTAGAAAAAATATTCCTTTTGAATGAAATTAAAATTCAACATGGTTTATACACCGTATAAAATAATGTCATGTATAAATCAAAATATTCCTCAATGGAAAGAGATTGAGACTAAGTCCCTTACCTTGAGTTTGACTTGTATTTTTCGTTCCTTATCTCACTGAATAATAAACTTATGTTAATTTCTACTTGATTCATAACCCTATTCATGTTTATTTTTCCTTTTATATCACTAATTACCATTTTATAACAATCATATTATTATTCAAGTTCATATCGGCCATTTTGTTGATATTTTTTACTTCAGTCGAAACTAAACATGTTATAATTACAAATAGTCCATGTGGTCAAAAGTCCATTATCTCCATAATAGAATTCATGATTTAAATATCATATAAACCTAGTATATATATGTATTTATAATAATACATAACATTTGGACATAATAACTGAAATTCACTTTTCATGAAGATGGTAGGTCGTACATACGCATGGATGCTACTTTCATTTATTTGTTATATTAATTGATAAAAAAAATCAATGGTATATAGGTATATTATAATTAAATTATAATATCTATGCAATATATGTTACATAAGTTCATTAATTTCATCATTGATAAGTTTTATGTATGGAATGAACAATTCATATCACTTTGAGGGGGTGGTAGTCCGCACTTCCACAATTGAAATTATCTTATTTAGACATAATGGAAAGAATAAAGGTATGTTGTAAATAAAAATTAAAGAATCATATAGATAGTATAAATATTATTTATATCATATATAAATACAGTTCCATCATAATGGCCCCCATGAGATGTGGTAGGGTAAAATTTTACAATCATCGTTTCATGAGGCAGTAGTTCATTGTACACAGAAATAGTACATTTGTATCCATTATATGGAGGTGTGTGTAAGTGTAGTTAAAATTAATAACATATAAATATCATAGTATATTTAAGATATTGTTGTTTTTATGTAATCAAATGATAATAATAGAATAGGGAGTGGATAAATAAAATAAATGAAATGAACTTGGGGGAAGGTGATACCTCTAAATCATATAACCTCTTTTGATTTGAGCCAAAAAGATTTTTTTTAATTACTATATCCCCAAGGTAAGGATTCTATGAGTAAGGGAGGGAATATTTGAACTTATTTGGGCAGGATTTGTACTATAAAAGGGTCTTTAGAGTTATGAGTAATGTGGGTAGAGGTGGTGTCCTTTTATAATATGGAGGAGGGGCACATTAAGAATGTCTTGATATATTAATTTAGTATTAATTAAATTTCAATTACAAATGGTCAAAAACTCATTTAATTCTAAAATAATATGATTTGGGTTTGAATGTTGATAATACAATAATTTTTAGTCAATTTTGAATATTTTTTTATCCCTATCTTTTTTGTTTAACCCTTATTTTACCCTTTTTAATCTTATAGTGATATAATTTTATTTACACATTGTGGGTTAATTTAGTTACAATATCCTATCAAAATTCTAACAAAAAAGTCATTTATGACATATTTGGACTTTTCATAAACATATGGAAGAATATTAGATTTTTTGGAATTTAATATTATTTAATAAAATATTTTTGTTTCATGTTATGAATTATGACAATTTTGGACACTATTCCTACTTTATTTTTTTAAAAAATTCATAAAAACATGATTCCTTAGAATCAAAAGAATTAAATAAAATATAATATGTAAATATCATCCAGAAAATTCAGGGATTGAATAAAAATAATTAATTTAAATTTGTTTTAATATTTATAATATCATTTTTTAGAATCCTTTATTAATAAGGTAATCACTACATCATCATTGTGTCATAATTAAATATATTTATTTAATGACTAAAATATATAAATAAAATATCATGATGTAAGAAATATTTTTAAATTTCTAATGAATATTTATATTCCTATATATTAGTAATATAACCCTATATTAAATATTGATTTATTAAGAAGATACATGTTTATGTTATTTTTCTCTTTATTTTAAATTAATTATTTTAACATCTCATTATCACCCCCATGTAGCTACATGGGGTCTTAAAATATACCCATGTATGACCATGCTGGAAAAAATATCATAATATAGGATTTGGACATGTGTTAGGGTAGTTTAATATTATTATAACATTATTTTTTTACCCTAATTTACAGGAGTTACCCTTTAACCATGGTAAATAAAATAATTACTAAAGTTACTATTCATAATGTCCAGAAATAAAAGTTACATATTCACAAAATTTTTACCTTCAAATTACAAATATGGAATCCATTTTTTCAAATTTATAACACAAAATTTGGTAGAAATTAATTTAAAATTAATTCTCGTTGTCAAAACCAAAAAAACAGGTTTTAAGATGTAATAACATTCATAATATTAAGAGGTGTTGATATCTAATTTCATTATAACATTACATAAAATTCCTAAAATTGAAATAAATGATAAAAATAATCCAATTAAATTTTAAACCCAATTAAAAATAAAATCTAACTATATGAATAAATAAGACAAAAATGCAGTTTTGAATTAAAATGTAGTATTTTTCACTATTCAAAAAAAATGAACGTTATAAGAAAATTACCAAAAAAGTTATCCAAAGTAAAATTTTATGTCCTGATTCAATAAAAGAAGTTTATTTTTTCAAATAGAACATATAATGGTGTCATGTAATAAATTTTAAAGGGTTCACCATCAAAAGGATGTAAAACTGCATTTTCAGAAAAATATTTCTTTTATCCAAAAAATTGACTTTGTTGTTATATCATATTTTATAAAATGTATAAGATGAATTTAGAACATTACATTGAATATATAGAATATATTTTTTAAAATAATAATCCATTAATAGTGATATGATTTTATAAAAACAATTATTCTTTTTTGTAGGTTTTAATAAAAACGCGTCATTTATATTCAATTGGTTTTTATTTCCATTTATAATAAATTTTAAAACCAATCAATCATTATTTAAACATGTGTAAACCATATTTCAAAAATTAGTTTATATTATTCTTTCCCTACATTCCAATGACTTGGAATTAACTACCATTTAAAATAATAATAATATTGTATTATTTTTTGGTACGACTCAATGTTGTGTGTAGTGTAAGATTTTAGGGAAAATGATTGTTGGATATCGAGTACACTATCAAAAAAATATTCCCCTTTAACAAAAAAATTAATAACTTTTTCATAAATATTAATATATATGAAAACGTATTATTCAATAAATATTTAGGTTACTACATGTAGTGGTGGAATAATCTTTCTATTTCTCCTTTGTATTTAGTGGCTATTATTACTAATGACACTAAAAGACTCATGGTTGGGTGCACTAGATTGAATTGTTCCCTTTCTCTCTATAGTTGAATCATTGAGCCATAGGTGGTTCATTTGGAGGTGGCCTCATTTCCCAATATCATATTTTCCAACTTCTTCATGTCCCTTTAAAATTCATGAGCTTGGTGTCATTACACCCCCCCCCTTATGGAGCGTTTCCCCCATCACTTTGAGGAAATTCACATGACTATTCTTCCCAAATTGTTTACATGTGTGTAGATGGATCCCCTTTCCTCATTTTTCATTTGACCCACAAACATGAAACTCCATTAATATATTATTATATTTATAACCATGGGGCATTCTATGAACTCCATCTCTACTTAGAGATCACATTTAACCACATAATAATAACTCTTAATGTCATGGATTTCAAGTTCCTTTTGATGGTGAGGTTCTAAAAAACTAAATAATCTATCTGTTTTACTATTATTTTTTAAAATAATATATGAAGGAATATCTTGCAATACTTGTGATGTTTTTCTCAAAATATGTGACAAATTAAACTTCTTTTTACTTTAACTATTTGAATTATCTCTTCATATTTGTTCAAGGAGTTCATGGTAAAAAAACATGGTACGAAATATTTACTTAATGTTTTCCCACTTGATCTATTCCATTTATCCTTTTTCCTTGTTTTCTTAATCAACACCCACAATTGATAAACTTCTCTATCTAAATGAAAAATTATCAGAGTCACCATCTACTTCTCAGTAAAATGGATCACATAAAAAATCTTCTCCATTGATTAAACCCACTATTCCATGACAAGTGGATCAAAACTTCCACTAAACATGAGTGGTTTTTTCCTATAAAGTAATGAATGTACAGATCATCTTTCTTAGGTAAAGTTAGATGTTCCATATGATTCAGGGTATTATTCGCAGATAGATACAACTGGGTAAGAATTTTCATGTGGATTTTATCTCAACCACTAATAGAATTAAGGATGTCATTCGAGAAATAATTGCATTTTCCATCACAATGGTTTTTTTCATGGTGTCTCCAGGTTCATTCCATTTTCAAAAATAGAAAATGTTTGATAAAAATATTCGTTAGTAGATAATTAATTAATAATTTATTCCTTTTTGTAATTAAATCTAAAGAAATATCTTATTGAATGTTTTGTTTACAATTTTTCTAGAATAGTGTTTCTTGGATCATTGTAAAAAATAAGTCTTACCTAAAGGTTTTTCAATAATGTTTTATAATAGTAAATCTAAATGTAATGAAACTTATATCTAATAAAAATTATAGTGACCCAACTTTTCTTACATGATTGTTACATCATTTTAAAGTTAAACATCATAATAGCATTATAAATATAGGACCAAAGTATTTAGTTAATGGAGAAAATTGGGCTCTTACATAAAATTTATATGATAAAACTTAAAAATCAATTAACTCCTTATTCATTAACTTTTTAGTGGACCTCACTTTATCCATACTAAAATTAATCACCTTACTATATACATTAACGAATGGGGTGATCTAAAATCCTAGTAAGAGGATGAATAAGGGACATCAATCAATATAACATGGGTGAGAATAAACATAATCATCATCATAACATAATCATAGGAGTATCTTTAATATATTGATGGTGATAATGTCTAATGGTGTTGAATGTGTAAATTCATATAAATGATACAAAATATCTTATTTTCCAAGAACCACACATAGTTGTGTCTAAATATAGCATCATGTTCACACATAACATATGTGTATAATCATAAAAACAAAAATTTTACCCAAGATAGTGTCATGTTCATTCATATTTAACATTATATAATGAGAAACATAACATTACCCAATGAATTTTTGGGCCATATAATTTCAGACCCACCCATTAAATAAAAATATTTACATAATCATCCATGCCTTACTGAATGTATAAAAATCAAATTCATGAAGTAATCCCAAGGGAAAAAAGGGTTTTCATTACTATTTCACAAAGAAAAAATTATTGAAGAAACTTTTTGGTTCCTAAATGAATAAGGGAAACCATACTTGGAAATAAAATATAATTCTTCTTGGGTGAAAAATAAGTATTTTGAGAGGAGTAGAATACGATGTTTGGGAATGTCACGACCCGTCCTCGGGGCCCGTGTCGTGACTACCCCAAGCCCGCCTTCCATAGGCCAGGGGCTGGCGACTAGCACCAAAGGCGAAAATCCCGATAACTGGGAAGTCATTGCCTTTATAAAAGTAAACAAAACACCACAGAGTACAAGCAGAAGCAAAACACTAAGTACAAAAGAAAGTGCTGAAAAGTAAATGGGCCAGAATAAAAACCCAACTGAAAGTGCAGCTACAACTGAACGAAAGTACAACAGAAAAAGACACACAGCTGGAAGAAGGAAGCAGCTCCTGGTCCGTCCTCCTCGGATCCTACCTGAAGGGTAGGTACACATAGCGCAGCTCCTGGATCGTCCTCCACGGGTCCTACCTGAAGGGTAGGTACAGATAGCCTCCTCAACGCTCTCGCCCGTCAACCTCCTCCAAATACTGACTCATCGTGTAGTCCACCTCCGGGTACTGACTTGTCATGTAGTCTACCTCCGGGTATCGTCCAGTCCTCGAACACTCGGCCTCTGTCAGCACTGCTCGTCGTCTGCAACCAACACAACGAGGTGCGGGCATAGCCCGTGCAGGGGTGAGTATAACGATACTCAGTAGGGACCCCGGGACCATCAAGGTCTCAATAAAACCAACAAGGATAACCACAAAGAGGATCTCAACAGATAACATCTACTTAGGTATATGCCCATACATATACCTATGTTATCAAGTAACCCATCTCAATCATGAGGAAACACAAGGATCATGAAATCAACGGATAACCACTACCCAGGTATATGCCCATACATATACCTAAGTTATCAAGTGACCCATCTCAATCATGAGGTAAACACAAAGGTCAAAAGTCTCAGCTCAAACCAGGATTTTCATTATCGAAACCGTAACTGCTGAAGAGTCCCGTCTCTGGAGTGTACAGTGGTCCTATCACGACTCTGAGGTACTGCTCACTTACCGAAGACTGCTAAGGTACCCCTCCTGTCGAGTACTGCGGGTTTGCGGCCAACTACCGGGCGCTCCGTCTGCTGAGGGTCTGTCGCCAAATACTGGGTGCTCCCCCTAATAGCCTACAGAGGTACTCCTCCTGTCGAGTACCGCGGGTCTGCGGCCAACTACCGGGCGCTCCTTCTGCCGTGGTTATGTTGCTAAATACCGGGCGCTCCGTCCACTGGGCTAGTCGACTCACTCCAAGTCGAGTCGGTCAAGCAGTCGTCAGGTCACAGCCGGCTACACGGTCTCCGTACTCCGTACGCTCATCTCCAGGAGGGTCTTCTCCACGAGCTACAGGTCGATACTCCAAGTATCACAAAGTCCCACGAAGAAGTATCTCAAAGGACCGCCTCGTCATAGGGGTCTCAACGCAACAGACGGCGCATTAATCGGACGCCCGGTCTGTGAGTTATTAGCCTTTTCGTCCCAGGGGCCCGGTTGGTTTCATGTGCGAACCAATCCGGCCGTAACTCAACTATACCCTGAACACTCATAGGGTATACTCATAGGGACCGTTTCTCAACGTGATCACCAACGCCGCTGACGGTTCGTCAAACGGACGTCTGGTCTGAAAGATATCAGCTTTTCCATTCCAGGGGCCCGGTTGGATTTCGGGTACAATCCAACCCGGACACTATCCAACAAAAACCAAATCTCGGGCGAAGTATACCAAAAGTTCCATCTCATCAAGAGGAAAACAACGAGACAGACGGCGCGTCAATCGGACGCCCGGTCTATGAGTTACTGGCTTTTTCGTTCCAGGGGCCCGGTTAGTTTCGTGAGCGAACCAACCCGACCGCACTCCGACAGCATCCAAACCTTGAGCGGAGTAAGAAAAAAGATCTGTCTCACTAAGAGGAATTCAAAAAAGTTGACGGCACGTCATTCGGACGTCCGGAACTCATTTACGAGTGTTTCCGATCCGAGGGCCCGGTTGGTTTCGTGTACGAACCAACCCGGCTGAACACAAAATTCTCCGAAACCTTGAAAGTAATGTACCAAAATGACCGTCTCGATCCAAGGATCGCGTTGCCGCTGACGGCGCATCAATCGGAGGTCTACAGCTCAAGATATGGGCATTTGACCGAAAGTGGTCCGAAAACGGGGGGTCTGGGCCCGGGCCGACCCGACCCGAACCCCCCTGGGTCGGCCCGAACCGGGTCGACCCGACCCTGGTCCGACCCGGAGGGGCCCGGCCCGGCCCGGAGCGGTCCGGCCGGCCGGCCGCGGAGCGGCGGGGGTGCCCCCCCCCCCCCCCGGCCGCTGATTGACGCCGCCGGCAACCACCGCCGGCAACTTCCAGCGGCGCGCCGCCGCCGCCTTCCACGGACCACCGGACGCGCTCCGGTGGTCCGTTTCTCTTGCCGTCTTCACCTATGGTCCCCCCGAGAACCCACCTTCACTGTGAATGGATTCAAACGCCAAAACGGCCTGCTTCGTCGTCGCCCGTCAATCCGCACGTCAAAACGATTAGCGTCGCCTTTGCAGTTTTCCAGCGCGACCCGGTGGCGTCGCGCCCCTTCGTCGCGTCCCGACTCCGACCGCAGTTCTTTGGTTTTCTTCGATGCAGCGCGATGGCGTCGCGTTCTTAAACTTCCTTCCACGTCGCGGCGCGATGGCGCCACGCATAACCTTCCGCATGAAAACCGCGTGGTGCGACGGCACCATGCCTTCCCGTACCAACCACAAAGGAACCATCACGAAAATTAAGGAGGAGGGTCGGCCGTGTTTGTGCGGTCCGACCCCCTCGCGTTATTCGATAACAAATGGTTTAAATCCACGTAGATCATCATGTTGGTAATCACGAATCAAATAAATAATTTAAACCCCTACATCGATCCACATGAACGAACGATCCGTGGATCAACCCGGAATTGGTTGGTCCGTGCTCTTCGTTCTTTTCTCAAAATGGTAAGAGAATACCAAAATAAAATCCCAACCCATAACATAATCTTCGTGGATCAAATTAATGTTTATTTGATCCGCGTTCTTTGATTTAGAAGGAAGTAGCATGGGGTTCATTAATATTTCATAAACAATTCCCTACCTCGAGGTTGCTCGAATGGAGGTTCGACGAATGAGGATTCGTCACGGGTAGAGATGACGTTGCGGAAGAACCGTTGCGGAAAGAAACGTCGCGTCGCGGATCGGTGTCGCAGATTTGGTCTTCGAGGACTCGGCGTTCTTCGATGGAGTTTGATGCGTTCTTCGTGTTCCTCGTGTTCTTCATCGAAGAGGATGAAAAACTCTAGATTTCCTTAGCTTTTCTCCCCAAAACCTCTCAAGAAACAAAGGTTCTAACCCATAAAATAAGTTCCCAACTTATTTTATTAACACAACAAAACCTTTGAATTTCAAGAGTTTAAAATTTGAAAAACCACACTTAACTCACCCATTAATAACTTAAGTTATTTTAATTTATGGTGAGTTGAGAGGAGTTGAAGAGTTGAAGAATATTAAGGGGTGGGGTTCGTGTGGGCCCCACATCCTTCATAACCTACAAAGGGAAGTTGGGTAGTTACCCAACTTCCTTCCAAAGGATAAAAACACTTGAGTAAAATAAAAATTGTTGTTAAATTCTTATTTTTAACTTCCACAATTTTTATCAACATCTCTCGTGTAAACGCAACTCCAGAACAGGAGTTTCTAAGCAATTATCGGCACTACGGTTCCATCGGTGCCCTCAGAATTTGATTCTGAGCATCGGTTCAAAAGTTATAAATTCCCGCTCATTCGTTCACTGAACGTACCCGAGCCAAACTTCGGAAAATAATTCCGGGCACACCTGGCCTCGGAATCAGGCACCATCAGAAACTGCATTCTTGTAAAATTCCAAAGAAAATTAAGAAAAAATTTCCCTTTGAATTTTACAGGTCTTTAAATTACTCCCACCTTAGGGATTTACGTCCTCATAAAGCTTCAACACAAACTAGGAATACAAAAGTGGTACTGAGAACGCATCTGAGCCTCCCGCTCTCATGTGATCACCTAGAGGTTCCCATACTACTAGAGAAAATGCACCCGAGGAATCTATCGTCCTCGTAGGATCCGCTCCTGTCGATCCTTGATCCCTACTAGAACCTCCGTGAAAGACACCCCATCGCCATCGTCCAGCTCCTCATGGTCGATGATATGCGAAGGGTCGAGCACGTATCTCCTCAGTTGAGATACGTGGAAGTCGTCGTGCACTTGGTGCAACTGCGGTGAATGTGTCAAGTGGTAAACCACTTCGCCTACCTAGCTGAGGACCTAAGAAGGTCCACTGAACCTCTGGGATAATTTTCCGCCTTGGCCACATCTCCGTAAACCTCATAGAGGTGAAACCCATATAAGGACGTGATCGTCATCCTCGAACTCTAGAGGCCTCCAAGTCCTATCAGCATAAGGCTTCTGTCGGCCCTGTGCCGTCCTCATCCACTCTTGGATGACCTGGACCTTCTCTAGTCTCAAAATAGATGCTATGATTTCTTCTTTGCCGATAAGAGAAATTCGGTCTCATCACCTGGATGAACCACATTCATTGCCTAATACAGTCAATCCTGACATGAATGATGCATTCATGCCATGGATGACATCGTAAGGCCTCGAAATTCTACGAAGAGATCCAACTGTCACTCTCGCCTCCAAGGTTCGAGTCACACTGTCGGCATCAGTGTGAGGTCACTAGGTCTCCTCCAGTAGAAATCTCGAAAGTGAGGGTCAAGTCAACAGTCATAACCGGGACCACTCAGTATCAACCAAACAAAAGGACAGGAAGGAAAACTTTACAAAGATAAGTGTATTTTCATTATTGCATCTCATAGTACAAAGACACGAATGTAACAACAACAAAACTAGAAGCAACATGATCAATAGCCTCCAGGTCCGGATCTAGTCTCGCTCCATATCTATGGAGTAGCGCGAGAGGTCTGTGAACCTCGCTGAATACTGTGCCACTGTCATGCAGCCCTGCCGCAGCTGAAGTAGCTCTTGTATACGCACCGCTCTAAGGGTGGCTGGTACAAACTCTGCCCGGAACAGGCTCTCGAAGTCAGCCCAAAGAAGTGTCGCCTCGTCATGCATCTGGAGCATCAGGCTCCACCATCTGCCTGCTGCTTCCTGAAGAAGGCTGGCAGCAAGGATCACCATGAAGTCTGTCGACGTCCCCACTAGCTTGAAGACTCTCACCACAGCCTCCAGCCAATCCTCAGCCGCATGCGGGTCCGTCCCTCCCTGGAACCTGGGTGGCCTCTGGCGCTGGAACTCTTGCAGTGCGCTCAAGCGACGCGCACCCTCTGTTGCTCGGGCTGGTGGCATCGGTGGCCCAATAGGTAGTAGTACCGTTGGTGCCTCTACTGGTGCCTCAACTGGGATAGGGCCCTGTACTGAGGCCACGTCGCTCGGCAGGCTGTCAGTACTTACCACTCTCGGGGCTCTAGCTGGTCGTCCATGGGGAGGCATCCTGAAAGGAACAAACATGACACGGTCAAAAGACTTATACCTGGTGAGATGACCTGGTTTGAGCTGATATTTAAATAAAAACTTCGGGAAACACACACGCAATCAGTGTTTTCGTGCACAAAGTCGGAAATCAGTTGTCAGGGTCTTGGTGTATGGATACGTCGACCACCCGCACCAACACTGGACTCCCTGAACTGAAGACCACACACGATACCCTTAACACTATTGCTTCACAGAAAGAAAATATCAGAGTTATAAGTTATGCGGTAGAACCGACTCCTCTGATACCAATTTGTCACGACCCGTCCTCGGGGCCCATGTCGTGACTACCACAAGCCCCCCTTCCATAGGCCCGGGGCTGGCGACTAGCACCAAAGGCGAAAATCCCAATAACTGGGAAGGCATTTCCTTTATAAAAGTAAACAAAACACCACAGAGTACAAGCGGAAGCAAAACACTAAGTACAAAAGAAAGTGATGAAAAGTAAATGGGCCAGAATACAAACCCAACTGAAAGTGCAGCTACAACTGAACGAAAGTACAACATAAAAAGACAAACAGCTAGAAGAAGGAAGCAGCTCCTGGGCAGTCCTCCTCGGATCCTACCTGAAGGGTAGGTATAGATAGCCTCCTCAACGCTCTCGCCCTTCAACCTCCTCCGGATACTAACTTGTCGTGTAGTCCACCTCTGGGTACTGACTCGTCGTGTAGTCCACCTCCGGGTACCGTCCAGTCCTCGAACACTCGGCCTCTGTCAGCACTACCCGTCGTCTGCAACCAACACAACGAGGTGCGGGCATAGCCCGTGCAGGGGTGAGTATAACAATACTCAGTAGGGACCCCGAGACCCTCAAGGTCTCACTAAAACCAACAAGGATAACCACAAAGAGGATCTCAACAGATAACCTCTACTTAGGTATATGCCCATACATATACCTAAGTTATCAAGTAACCCATCTCAATCATGAGGAAACACAAGGATCATGAAATCAACAGATAACCACTACCCAAGTATATGCCCATACATATACCTAAGTTATCAAGTGACCCATCTCAATCATGAGGTAAACACAAAGGTCAAAAGTCTCAGCTCAAACTAGGATTTTCATTATCGAAACCGTAACTGCTGAAGAGTCCCGTCTCTGGAGTGTACAGTGGTCCTGTCGCGACTCTGAGGTATTTCTCACTAACCAAAGACTGCTGAGGTACTCCTCCTGTCAAGTACTGCGGGTTTGCGGCCAACTACCAGGCACTCCGTCCGATGAGGGTATGTCGCCAAATACTGGGTGCTCCCCATAATAGCCTACAGAGGTACTCCTCGTGTAGAGTATCGCGGGTCTGCGGCCAACTACCGGGCGCTCCGTCCGCCGTGGGTCTTTCACCAAATACCGGGTGCTCCGTCCACTGGGCTAGTCAACTCACTCCAAGTCGAGTCGGTCAAGCAGTCGTCAGGTCTCAGCCGGCTACACAGTCTCCGTACTCCGTACGCTCGTCTCCGGGAGGGTCCGCTCCACGAGCTACAGGTCGATAATCCAAGTATCACAAAGTCCCACAAAGAAGTATCTCAAAGGACCGCCTCATTATAGGGGTCTCAACGCAATAGACGGTGTGTCAATCGAACGCCCGGTCTGTGAGTTATTAGCCTTTTCGTCCCAGGGTCCTGGTTGGTTTCATGTGCGAACCAATCCGGCCGTAACTCAACTATACCCCGAACACTCATAGGGTATACTCATAGGGACCGTTTTCTCAACGTGATCACCAACGCCGCTGACGGTTCGTCAAACGGAAGTCTGGTCTGAAAGATATCAGCTTTTCTGTTCCAGGGGCCCGGTTGGATTTCGGGTACAATCCAACCCGAACACTATCCAACAACAACCAAATCTCGGGCGAAGTATACCAAAAGTTCTGTCTCATCAAGAGGAAAACAACGAGACAGACAGCGCGTCAATCAGACGCCCGGTCTGTGAGTTATTGGCTATTTCATTCCAGGGGCCCGGTTGGTTTCGTGAGCGAACCAACCCGACCGCACTCCGACGGCATCCAAACCTCAAGCGGAGTAAGCCAAAAGATCCTTCTCACTAAGATGAATTCAACAAAGTCGACGACATGTCATTCGGACGTCCGGAACTCAAGTTATGAGCGTTTCCGCTCCGAGGGCCCGGTTGGTTTCGTGTACGAACCAACCCGGCCGAACCCAAAATTCTCCGAAACCTTGAGAGTAATATACCGAAACGACCATCTCGATCCAAGGATCGCGTTGTCACTGATGGCGCATCAATCGGAGGTCTACAGCTCAAGATATGGGCATTTGATCGAAAGTAGTCCGAAAACAGGGGGTCTGGGCCCGGGCCGACCCCCCCTGGGTCGGCCCGAACCGGGACGACCCGACCCGGGTCCGACCCGGTTGGGCTCGGCCCGGCCCGGCCCGGTCCGGCGCGGTCCGGTCCGGCCCGACCGGCCGGCCCCGGCCGAGCGGTCGCCGCGGAGCGGCGGGGGTGCACGCCCCCCCCCCCCCCCTTCACCGCTGATTGACGCCGGCGGCAATCGCCGCTGGCAACTTCCGGTCGCCGGCGCCGCCGCTGCCTTCTGCGGACCACCGGACGCGCTCCGGTAGTCCGTTTCTCCTGCCATCTTCACTTATGGTCCCCCCGGGACCCCACCTTCACTGCGAAGGGATTCAAACGCCAAAACGTCCTGCTTCGTTGTCGCCCGTCAATCCGCATGTCAAAACGATTAGCGTCGTCTTTGCAGTTTTCCAGCGCGACCCGATGGCATCGCGCCCCTTCGCTGCGGCCCGACTCCGTCTGCGGTTCTTTGGTTTTCTTCGACGTAGCGCGACGGCGCCGCGCATAACCTTCCGCATGAAAACCGCGTGGTGCGACGGCACCACGCCTTCCCGTACCAACCACAAAGGAACCATCACGAAAATTAAGGAGGAGGGTCGGCCGTGTTTGTGCGGTCCGACCCCCTCGCGTTATTCGATAACAAATGGTTTAAATCCACGTAGATCATCAAGTTGGTAATCACGAATCAAATAAATAATTAAAACCCCGACATCGATCCACATGAACGAACGATCCGCGGATCAACCCGGAATTGGTTGGTCCGTGCTCGTCGTTCTTTTCTCAAAAGGGTAAGATAATACCAAAATAAAATCCCAACCCACAACATAATCTTCGCGGATCAAATTAATGTTTATTTGATCTGCGTTCTTTGATTTAGAAGGAAGTAGCATGGGGTTCATTAATATTTCATAAACAATTCCCTACCTCGAGGTTGCTCGAACGGAGGTTCGACGAATGAGGATTCATCGTGGGTAGAGATGACGTTGCGGAAGAACCGTTGCGGAAAGAAACGTCGCGTCGTGGATCGGTGTCGCGGAGTCGGTCTTCGAGGACTCGACGTTCTTCGATGGAGTTCGATGCGTTCTTCGTGTTCCTCGTGTTCTTCATCGAAGAGGATGAAAAACTCTAGCTTTCCTTAGCTTTTCTCCCCAAAACCTCTCATGAAACAAAGGTTCTAACCCATAAAATAAGTTCCCAACTTATTTTATTAACACAACAAAACCTTTGAATTTCAAGAGTTTAAAATTTGAAAAACCACACTTAACTCACCCATTAATAACTTAAGTTATCTTAATTTATGGTGAGTTGAGAGGAGGTGAAGAGTTAAAGAATATGAAGGGGTGGGGTTCGTGTGGGCCCCACCTCCTTCATAACCTACAAAGGGAAGTTGGGTAGTTACCCAACTTCCTTCCAAAGGATAAAAACACTTGAGTAAAATAAAAATTGTTGTTAAATTTTTATTTTTAACTTCCATAATTTTTATCAACATCTCTCGTGTAAACACAACTCTGGAACAGGACTTCCTAAGCAATTACCGGTGCTACGGTTCCATCGGTGCCCTTAGAATTTGATTCTGAGCACCGGTTCAAAAGTTAGAAATTCCCACTCGTTCGTCCACTAAACGTACCCAAGCCAAACTTCGGAAAATGATTCCGGGCACACCTGGCCTCGGAATCAGGCACCGTCAGAAACTGCATTCTTGTAAAATTCAAAAGAAAATTAAGAAAAAAATTCACTTGAATTTTATGGGTCTTTACAGGGAAATTCCAGTCACATTGAAAAAAATGGGTTTTAATAAAAAACTTTTAGAACAATTAGGAACTTTTATATCATCAAATGAATTGGGAAAGGAAATTTGAGAAACATAATATGATAATTCATACCTTCTAATAGATAATAACCCAAATAATAGAATTCGGATGAAAAATCCTCTTACCTTAATTCCAACTTTATTTCTTCATTGTTCCACCTCTGTAATAATAAAAATTGTTTGATTAAAAAATTGATCCAATTGTGAATTTTAGTTATTTAAAAAACTATTTGTCAGTTATAATCAGGGGAATATATTTCTTAATGTTAATCAATGAAATTTTAGTGCTTTTATATAATGTATTTGTTAAACATTTTGTGTTTCACATTGATTTATATATTTCATTAAATTTAATTTATAAATTAGTATAACTAATTGAAGAATATTATAATTCATATAACTACATGTTTATATATTATATAGAGTTTTTAAAATTCATCCATGATGATGGTTATATGTGTTGACATGGAAATTTCATCATAAGTGGTTAACCAACCTTTAACAGGGCGTTATCAGGAGAGCGGGAAAAAGAAGTTTAAGATTTATATATATATAGTTGTATTATACTTATAGTATGTTGAAGAACTTAATATAATGTTAAAATTAATCCTAACTATGGTTTTTTGTGAATGTTTTTGTGGGAAACAAAGAGAATATGATGAATAAATAAAATGAGAGAGAAGTGAATTGGAACTTACTTAATCCTCAGTGTAACTTCCCTTATATGACACTATATATCCTTAGTGATTGGAGTTGGATTTCTCCAAAAAGTATATATGAATTATAAGAGTATTAAGAGTGGATATGATTATTGATAATTGGATTTAGAATGGAAGGGAGGAGAGGTTTACCATGAGAAGGGGGATTGGTTATCTATACTTGATGAGAGGGATATTTTTAGAATGTAATATATAAATATATGGTAAAACATTTCATATTTATTCTTTGAGGATATAAATAATATATTATTGATTTATAATAATTTTGAGACATTAAATACCCTTTATAATTCTAATTAATAAGTTTTTTAATAAGGAAAGTGGAAAGAATGAAAAATTGTTTTCTTTATAGTCACTTATGACATTAGGATTCAGAACTATCTTTTTAGGTTTTGAAATTTAGTTTATTGAATATTAATGAACCATTTGTGAAATTAAATATAAAATTTCTGAAACTAATTTTCTATAAAATAATTTTTTATTATTAAATAATAAATTATTTAATTTTAGTAACACCGAATATGTGAAAAACTGTATTTTTACTATTCACCTAAAAATATAAGTATTTTAGAAAATTACAGAAAACACCCTTGGACAATTTCAATGTGTTGGTTTAAAAAATGGTATTCATTTTATCAAAATAAATTTCTAAAATAGTCAATTTGAATTTTATTTTAAAAATTAAAACTTTTATGAAATACTGAAAAATAGATTTTATTAAAAATGTGCATTGATTTTTGTGAGTTCCATATTCATGATATTTTTTTTAAGAAATTAAATAAATTATATTTAGATAAATTGATAAGCAAAAAAAAATAAAATTTATTATTTGATGTAAAATTTCTTTTTCTACAGTCGGTTTACAAGTCTAATGGTAACATTACTAATCCACTAATCACATTACTTTATATAAATACCACTTCATTCTTTCACTTAATATTCAACTAAACTCCGCTCAAGGTTCAACCCTTCCATATTCTATAATTTTTCTTAGATTACATATATTTTTATTCTTCTTAATAGTTTTTTTAGTGGGGATGAATATTCTATCAAATCAGGGAGATCTATATATCCCATTTTACATTTTTTGTTTTATATTTTATTTATTTGTAATGTTGGTAATTTTAAATGGTTTCATTGACAATCAATGTAATAATATTTAGTAATGAAAAAATTAGTTTTTTTGGTTTATATATTTTTTTATGTGTATATCATTATTTAATATATTAAAACACAGATTTATGTAAAAAAAATTACGAAAAGCATTTGGTTGTTACAATAGTGAACTGATAGGTCAGATGAAATCTTCTATCAATTGATTTTTTCAATTATAAAAGTTTACATTGATCTATACGATAAGGGGGTTTTAAAATACGATTCACATAAGGTACTATGTAAATAGTAAACTCAAAAATTCAATCAAGAATAACACCAAGAAAATAAAATAGAAAAACATCCTTGTTTTCATTTACCATTACCAAATCACTAATTTGAACAATTTCATTAGTTTCAAAAAGATGAACTAGGAAACATTCACTACAATCTCTAATAAATTTCCTAGAATCCTTATAAGTTATCAAATTCATTAAATCATTGAAGGAAACTTTATTTAAACTAAAATATATATTAATAGGATAAACTGAAATCCAATCCATATCATTATTAATATCAAACACTACTATGTAAAAATGTAAAATATTTGAAAGAAATAAAATCCCACTAAAATCAATCAGAAAATTCCTATAAATCATGATTTCATTAATAATTACAACCATATTATGGAACAAATGTTTTATATTACATTCATTATCTGATTTTCCAAATTTACATGCAAATTTCTCAATAATATAAGAATGAAAATATCCAAAGTCAAAAGGGTATTGGCATAATTGGAATAGACATGTAACATACTTATCCCCCATTCATTTGATATCCCAAAATCATATTTAGTTGTATAAAATGACTTCAATACACCATTATTTTTTTGATCATAATTATTTCTTGGTTGTCCAACTAACATTGGACATGAATAAGTATAATGACCTAAATCATTGCAAATAAAACACCTCAACATTGAATCCTTATCAGTTACCCCATTCATTTATTCTTCTAGAATCTTTTCCATGCATTTTTTAGCCATGCGGAAAAAATTTCCACATTAGTAACACTTCCCATATTCAACAAATAAATCCTTGAAATAGAATTTTCCACAAAAGAGAACATTATAGATATTTACCCCTGGAATTCGTAGAATGTTGCTTCTTCATTTCTTTCATATTTGGAATTTTATTATTGTTGTTATATTAGGGAACAAATGTTTCTGAAAACTCCATCTCCACATTCTCAAAATAATAAACCAATTTCAATAACTTTTAGATTCTATTGTGTCTAATGAGCTTCATAATATTGGGTTCATCTCTGATTAAAATCTATTAATTTTAATGTAAATGTCTTAAATAAAATCTTCCAAGTACTGGGAAAATATTGTGAAGTTATCTTCATATAAAAAAAACATGATCATTATCTTTTTGTTTCAATTAATGAAATTGTTTTTCTATCCAGAGCTGCAGAAATAGAGGGAAGTATTTTTCAAGGAAAGGTTACTTGATTGTTTCCATTTCCATTGCATTAAAATCATCTTTTTCATTTATATTCTTAACCAAATACCACCATCTATCAGTTTTACATTCAAAATTATAAATTGTAAGTATTACCTTTTTTCATTTTGAGAATCCCATGACACATAATATCTTCTCTGTATCATTGTTCCATCCTTCACCTACCACGGTGTTAGATGATCCACTACATGATGTGGGATGTTTTCTTATTAAATTATCCAAAAAAATCAAATTTCGTTTAGTGAAGATTAGGTTCCACTATACAATAGACACCACAAACATTTACTATTGGTGTCAATTGATAAATTACAACAAATAACTATTATTTTTTTTTATTCCAACTATTTTAGGATAATAATTTAGAAGGATATCTTACTCTCAGTTCTTTTCCACTATAGCTTCCATGTTTCTTCCAAGAAAAATAATTCTGAATGAACATTGTATAAATGAAGAAACATGGTAATATTATAATTCTATAACATTTTAACATGAAATATTTTAAAATATTTCAAGTGAATTTTTTTAACATTATAGTTACCTATATAGTTTTCTAAATAGACCATTGATACCAACTAAAAGGTCTCATCTTAAACATTATAATATCTTGAGTTTTATATCAAAATTTTATTCTATTGAATTTGTGGATCATTTCATGTTTATTAATTCAGAGAATTCATCCATAACTCATATGTGAAAAAATCATAGAATTCAAAGTGGAAACTTTTGATTAGTGTCCATTTTAACTACCATATAATAATTTTAAAACAATGCATGATTCATTTTCACAGAAAATCTCCAGGTCTTTTAACAAGAATACTTTTTCCCCCTTAACTATCCTTAAATACTACGAAAATAAATTTAAACCATTGGATGAGAACAAAAGTTTAGTAAGGTTAAAAAAAGAAGAAAAACTAGTAGTCCAGTGGATACATGAAAACCCATATAATAGTTACCATTATCATCCAATTTATTTGATCATATGAAATAAAACATTATGAATAAGAAACAAAAATACATTTTTTCAAATAAAATAATTAAAAACTATAACAAGAAATTAAAAACCCTTCTTTATAATATAGAGAATAACTTTGAAAACCATTTTTAATCATGTTTGAGAAGTAAATAGAGCCCAGTTAAATCCATTTGAGAAACTAGTTGGTAAGTCCACCCTTCTTTCTTGTTAATACAAAGACCATTACCCATTGCATTGGAGAAATATCTAGAAGAACCCAACACTTATTCTATAATGGGATCACCCTAAGGTAACTAGGTCACACTATCATATAAAATATAATGATATCACACAACACTATCTAGTATTACCTATCATATAATTCCCATGTAGCATTATATAAAAAAATAGATTTCAATTTTAAGAAAAAAATCATTTAAACTCACAAAAAATCAATTTTGGATATACAAATATCATCTTCTTCCAAAAACCGATTTTTAATACTAGGATACACTATTATTTTTAAAACCAATTTTCAAAATGAATATAAACAAAAAGTAAGAGGTGGTTTTTTATTTAATAAATCAAGAAATCATGAAAATGAAGATAGTAATGAAACAAAAGTCATGCTAGTATGAAAAATCATTATCACAATTTCATTTAAAATGCATAAAATATACCATTTTAAAAACATTTAAAATAAAGATTATAATTTAATCAAAATATCATTTATGTCCATATATAATCATTTAAAACATATAAATGGATGATAAGGAGAGTTTTAGGGGAAGTATTACCATAGGATTTCTATAATGGTAAATACCATCATCACATGGGAAACACTTGAATATTAAGACCCATGGAAGAATAACATTAAAAAAATTAAATACCATGATAATAGAGGGATTAATTAGGTAATATGTTAAAGGTGTTGTATATATACCTTATAAAATAATAAATTTGTATAACATGAAGATATTCCTTAATGAAAGGTGATTAAGTCTAATTTACTTACCTTGCATCTAATTAATCACGTGTGTATTTATCAAACTAAATAATAAACAAATATTAATTTTTTACTCTATTAAAAAAATTATACATTATTATATTTTATTTATCTTATTACCATATTATATAATATAATTAATCAATTATGTTTATGTCGGGTGCTTTTACCTTATTCAGTTCACTTGTCAAAAACGATTTAGGTAGGTTGACTATGGTGAAAGGGGTCATTATTTAAATATACACATTCTAATAATCATTATGTAATCATTGTATTTATACATAGATTATTCATTTAAGAACAATTATGGATGATAATTATGATATATGAACCAACATTACAATCATGGAGATGGTAGGTCATATGTACACATTAGTAATGCTCCAATTTTTCAATGATTATTTTCAAAAGAAAATTCTTTAGGCCTACCAAATGAGCATTTACAATTTCACCGAGGGAGAAAGACCTAAATACGGGAATTTTTTCCCAACTAATCAAAATAAATGGAAGGAGACAATTATATTCAGGATCATGTGAACCCCCAAGATACACGTGATCGCATGACCAACAGAGGTTCATATGGATAGGAATGAATAGTATATAACCTACTGAAGATCCCATGAATCCCATATTGAAAAAAACATGTTCTCTCATGATGTTTTCTGAGAAAACAAGTGATCACGGTATTGAATTAATAAAATCAACCATAGAAAGAATAGATTTTCAACCAGTGAACTCCTAAAAATCCCTCAGAAAATCCTAAGAAAATAAGAGGTCCATAATTTGGAGGTATCTTGCTGTCATAAAACTCACATTATGGATCAGTAATGGGGATAATTATTTTACATTCCAATATTAAAAAAACCATTTATAACCCTAGACTTGTAAAAAAACAAAAGAAAAAACAGTGGAGGAGGATGGACCCTCTTATGGTCGTAAAAAATCAAGTGGCACACCCCCGGTGGTTAGAAAGACTCCAAATTCCACAACGATGTGCCCAGATCATGTCATAAATTCTAGATGGTATGTCATCTTCATCATGTGGGGGGTCTCAGTTATGTCTAGATGACCTTACGCTCTCCACTTGGCTCTACAAGGACAAACAGATGGAGTTTTCCATGAAATTACCATGATACACAATATGACCTTTATCGGTCATGAGACACATCAACAAGTGGTAGATTAAATATCTTCGACAAAACTCAAAATCATCTTATGGTACCAATTATTTGAATAATAAAACAAATGAAATAAAGAGGGGAAATGTTGAAGCCTCTCGCGTTTATAGAACACATATGACCAATTAAGGCTATCCATATCACAGTCTTTCAAGACCCCTTGAAAAGTCATCATGATCCCATAAAGGCCCTCTGATAGGCAATCCGTGTGTGATGAAACATCCCAAGAAAGTCTGTTAAGATCACATGAATTCCTTTTCATTGGAGCTCGAATCTCACTAAGGCACTTGCACTTGTCAATATTATAATATAAAAGACCTTTTTCATGCCCCCATGATTAAACAAGTTCCTATTTATTAGAAATAATCCAATAAAGGAGGGGTAGAAGTGAGGGATTGTGGACTTTAAAAAATAGGGAAACCACTCATGGATATCCATGGTAGGGAATCAAAGATACGCATGAAACCAAATCCCTCCACCAACCCCATCCTTGCTTCACATGTTATATATTGTGCAAAGGTGAGAACAACTAGTGTGTAGAGGAATGTCAATCCCCCACACCAACCTCAAATAATATATGTGGTCTTGCATCCAGATAAATTAGCACACCCAAGCTCTAGAGTGGATTTATCAGAGAGGTTGATCTAATGACAGAGAAGTTTTCTATCAAGTAAGATATTTGGGTAACTATCAAAGAGATCATGTAGAATTTTTAATAAACTTCTCGTGATCATTCATAGATCATGTGATGTAATTCTGACAGGACACCTGAAGAACATCGCACACATCTTATAAATCACACGATATATAAAATAAGTTATGATTGAATAAATATATGTAATTCAGAATATAATGTCTTGAAAAAATACTATGGGATGGAGTAACTGAGAATATATATATATATATATATTGATACTCATGAACATCACATGAACCCAACATGTAATGCGACTACACCAGGACAAGTCAACTATATCAGACGAAACTCACTTATCATACTATTTTTATCAAGTTATGTCCATTGGAAATGTCATAAATGTCACATGTCCCCCCTTAGGCATGCCAAACAAGTCATGTTAAAACCTACAGGATCACTATCCTATCCTCAAAATATCCTTCAGACATGTTAGCTGATTCGTATGGTGGAACCTATTTAGGTTAGCAATGTCTCACAATAGTACCCATGTATTTTTCATATATCTTGCAACATCCCGCAGATATTCCACCTAGGTTATTCTATGTCCTTTATATATATTATCAACTAGATAAAACACCCTACAAGACATGTTTCATTACCTCTCATGATTCCCTACCAATGTATTAGCCAGCTCTCACAATGATACCAAGGAAATTCAACTAGATAAATTGATACCCTATAGACAAGTCATATTGGTTCATGTAATGGTTTCTAGGATCATCCAACCAGGTCTTGTTATCTCCTCTGGACAAGTCATCCTTGATTAAGTGATAAAACTAAGACATTTCATCTAGGATAGGATATATCCCTTAGAAAATCCAACTGAATCATGTAACATTATTTTGGAAATGTCTAAAATATAACCAGAAATTTCCATATATCCTTTAACATATCAAAAATAAAAATCAAGGTATGCCAAGTAGGAAGTTGAGCATGTCAAGTTGGTAAGAAGGTCCGATCAAAAGGTAACCCTAGGACCTGAAAACCTTATCATTCATTGATGTGTGAGCCTTTATTAGTAAGGAAACATCAATTTGTAAACCACAATCAAGGTATCAACAATTAATCTGATTCCTTAAGAACCCAGGATATGTAGTAAACCTGCACATGGATCAAGATATATATATTTAGTACCCAAAGGTAATTCCTAGTACTTATGTACCAAATCCATAAGCAATGTGAATGATCATTTTCGAACCATTATTTCTCAAACTGATCATAGTTCATGATGGAATAGGGAAGTGAAATAAACATATAGTTTTCATTGAAAGCCTCTAAAAAGGAATGGGAAACCTTATAGTCTAAGCCTTGATCATTGGGATAATATTATATGACCTGCATATAAAATAAATGTTAGTGTGTAAGCCCCAATAAACTAAACTATGAGGACTCTAGTTCCTTTAAAAACCTATATATGTATGATTACTTCTTAAGGATTGATCCTAAGATCAAATGGGAATAAACCTCACTATATGGAAAGCCATGTATATTACTTTTAAACCATTTGGACCCAATAATTCCCATGTTATGATTATCTTGCCACATTCTTCAATGTAATGAGAAATCAACTAAACGATAATCAATATGATTCATTCCAAAACCATGATATCTAGAACGCCTCACAGTGGCCATAGATTCATATTAAATGTCCCAAGGGTATTCCCATCACATAATACCCACACCAATATTCAATAAAGATGATCTCTTCTTATCCCTTATTTCTCACATCGATCATAAATGATGTGGTATTTGGGTGTTGCAAGGAAAACATCATTGGAATCATAAAATTTCCCCTTCTAGGGAAGTCTCAGCATGTATTCCCTATTGAGTGGCATGATATAAACCTATTCTATATAAGGGAAACTACATCTGGGATAGTCCGAAGGGTGTTACTGAACTATAAAAACTATTATTTATTTAATAACATTGATATGTATGATGAATTTATAATGCTCGGGCTCCAATTGGCATCCATATTAGTATAAGTACACAAATGTCTCTTAAATATCATCAATTGAGACCCAGTCATTTCCATGGGATAATCATTATACTTCATCAATCTATGGTTTGAGCAAAAAATGACGTATATAAACTCTGATTCATTCTATAATTAGGATATTTATGACATATCCCAGAGACTCAAGCTTGAATAAACTAGTCCTCAGATCCCCCATATATGTCCTTATTGTATGATGTTAAACTGAATTGGTTTAAAAAACTCTATGTGTATTTATTCATAAAATAAGAATGATATTAATGAATCTTCATAAGGGCTTAGCCCCTACCTTATAATATTATCTTCTTCTGTGTGTGGTAGAAAATTATGAAGTACCTAGTTATACAGCTTCAACACATATATAGGTACCCATCACTTGTAAATTGATGAGGAACCTCAGATAAATATAGATGGATTCACTAATCATATCCTTGTATTTTGTTCTATAAAAGGTATTTAACCTATAGTTTTTTTAATAGGTTAATTGGCCTCGTATCGGTACTAGGAATGGGTTCTCTTACATGTCTTAAATCTATTCAAGAGTCCCGAAGTAGGAAACAATTCCCCCAAATAGGATGTGATGAGATTCACCTCCCATCCTCTTGACCAATGCGAGTAACTAAGCATCATTTGATCTAAAACCCCTATTGATCCCCTACCTATGGAAAGAAGGAAAATACAAAGTTATGGATGAGGGAACTATAGGGAGTTTCCATTATGAATGATGATTACGATCTGATGTTTTTTGTTGTGAAAGAACAAAACCCCTCAAAACTGACCATCAAACTAAAACAAATCCACATCGATGAGGGTTCCAGGTCATCTCTTTCTTGGTGAAATAAAAATGGTGAACTCGATATGAATCTCTCAGTAACAAAATTACTATTTTATTATCAATCATCAAATTTTCTTTTCACGGAATAAAAAAAATGGAAAACTCGATGTGAATCTCTCAATAACAAAATGATTTGATTAATTATTGATCTATCAATTTTTATTTTTTAGAATCTATGCATGAAATGAGACTAACATAGTGAGATGGTTGTCTTACCATGTGTCATACCACTTTGTTCTCATATCAAACAAAGATTATAATAATAGCATAAATCTTAATTATTTTCCTCTATAACTGGGGTTCACAAGAGATACATTCATCCTGTCATTGACCATACCATGAGAGAATAATAGAAATATCATGTATAGGTGATTTACTGTGTATTCCATTCATATCTTATTGAGCACATAATTCCTATGATATTTCATTAATTGGTGCATTTTTTCTCTATTATCTTCATGATTGTAGATATTACTCTCATCAGCAGCATTACAATCCACGATAATTTCATCATCATTCTGAGACTGTTCCGATAAATAACATATGGTTGCAACCCATGTGGGATGAAAAATGTTCTTACATGCTTGACAGATTCATCATTAAGTGGAAAACAAAATGGTATGGGAGTACCACTAATGTGGTAAAATCACATCCCTATAAGATTCCTGCAAGAATCTCTAAGAACACAAACCAATGAGTCAACATCACCTTAGGAAACCTATAGCTAGGACAGTTTCCCTCATCACCATAAACAACCATTTTGAGAGCTTATCCTTATAGTGGGATAATCCCCACCTTCATTATCTAATAATGGTGGATGGATTATTCAAATACAGATCACTTCAAATTCAATAACCCCGAAAGAAGTATCTTATCAACCACCATTTCTAGTACCATCCCATTGGTATGAATCTATCACTTACATAAGGTACAACACAATACACTACCACCTATGATTCCTATTCATGGGAAGTAAGAAAGAAAAATTAGGCTAGCAAAGCTCTCGTTATTTTTGAGTGGTTTTATATCCCCAATCATGGTGACTAAGTCTGCCATAATATTCTAGAAATGAACAATAAGGAAGATCATGTCCCTGCTCACTGGGAACAATTATATGGGTATATTTCCAAGGAATATGTAGGGGAGAAGCATATACCTACCACTCCTTAATCGGCCATGTCAACAAGCTTACCCATGGAAGCCAAATCCCTCTCCCCTTTATAGAAACATGGAAGGAACTACCCCATTCCATACATGGTTTTATTTAGACTCCCACATAACAAAAACTTTGTACTTGAAGAATATGATTCATCTAAGGAGCATTATGAGTACCACTAATTCAATTTCCTAGTGTAACTCATAATGATCCTTCTTATACTCTTACGCTAGAGGTCTCAAGTTCGAGTTACTTGGGAGGCAAAATTAAACCATGTATGGAAGGGTACAGTTCCTTCCATGTGTATATATAGTTGATAAGAGTATGGACACAATGTATAAGGCTAATAAAAAGACTGATTAAGGTGTGTCTTGGGGCCCAACAATGATTATTACACCAAGAAATCCTAAAGATGATCACCCATCCTCAAGTCTGATTTTATGAAAATTAAAAATGTCGATTTCATAAATTATTTTGAGCTGAAACCTAAACACATGCAGTCTTAAAAAACAGTTCTCATGCAATGTTCTCATGAAAGGCTCTTGTCAACGGATCTGGCGGAATGGTCTATCAATAATGGTCTGCAATATATGAAAGGTGACAGATCTGGTGGAATGAGTAACTATTTAGTGAATCACTCTCTCCTCACCAATTTTTATGGAAGCCCTTATATTACCAAGCATCACATGATAGACAAATATTTACCCAAGATGATGATTCATGATAAGGGAAAAATACTAATGTGGGAATTTAAATTCATTAGAAATGAGTCCTTATCACTACATATGTCACTCCTGAGGGAGAGGATTTAATGAAGACCTCCAAATGATCATCCTAAAAGTCACTAATGATGAAATACCTAACTATGGGTATTGTTTTCCCCACAAATCAAAGAGTAATAATTCCATGATCTCACAGATCGTATGAACCCCTAGGATACATGTGATCACATGACTAGTAGAGATTCATGTGGATGGGAATGCGCAATGCACATCCTATGGAAGATCCCATGAAGCAACTTTTAAAAAAACCTATATCTCTTATAAAGGATCCCTGGAAAACTAATGATCACACGAAGACATAAAGTAATGAACCCCCAGGAAATGCTAATTATCAACCCATAGATTCCTGACATAACCTCCAAAAATCATTCAACAATGGGATGATTATTTCCAAAAGTAGAAGGCCTCTACTAGTCATAAAACACACATGATGGATCACTGATGTAGAGAATGATTGTCTGTGAAAACATTAAAGAAGACTTGTGAGATCCCTATCCTTATAAAATAATAAAGTGAAATAATTTTTGAGGAGGAGGGAGCCTCTTGCAGTCATAAAACATCATGCGACGCAACCATGGTGTTCTAAAAGGCACCAAAATCCCCCAATTACATGCCATCCTTAACTCTGGAAAGCCCACTAGCATGTCGTCTTCATCATGACAAGGGTCTCAATTATATACAGATAACCTCATGCTCTCCATTTGGATCTAATAGTTCAAATAGATGGAGTTATCCACAAAATTCTTGAGCATCTCCATATGGTATTTTTTGGTTACGTGCTGAATTACCAAGAGATAGATTAATTGTATTCGGCAGTACCCGTACAATATTATATGAACCATAGTATTTGTAAAATAATACAAAGGAAATAAATAAGGGAAAGTTTAGATCTTATTATGGTCGTAATACACTTTTGATTCACTAAGGATTTATATTTCACAATCATGAAAGTCCCCTTGACAAATTGGCATGATCCCACGAAGGAATTTTAATATGTTATCTGTGTCTCACAAAAATTCCCATAGTGGTGCTTGAGATCTTGCAAAGTCCATCAGACGGGTTCCCTCATCTTGCGAAGAACCTTGGATAAGTCAATATGACATTATAGATTTTATTTATAATTATATCATGATTAAACAAGTCCCCATTAATTAAAAACCATCCAATAAAGAAGGCGTTGATGTGTTGGGATCACGGTCACTGAAAATCTAGTGACACCCTTAGGGTGATCCATGATAGGGACTCATGATGTTGTGTGACACCAAATACCTCCCCCAAAGAATGTATTTATTTTTATAATATAAACTGTGAAAAGTAGATAATATCTATGGTGGAAAGGAATATAAATCCCACACCCCATCCTAAAATATAAGGTGGGAATTTTTTCATGTAGATGCACTGGGAGCACCCAAGCACCAAACTGGATTTCTCGGAGTGTCTGATCTCGTGACTGGGAAGTGTTTTGTCATGTAAGATATAGGGGAATTGTTGTAGAAATCATGGAGAATTCATAAATCACACTTCATGATCCCTCATATATCACATGAATCATTCTAGTAAGACATGTGAAGAACATCCCAAACATCAGATAAATCATGTGAGAGATAAAATAACCTAACATTTAATAAATATAAGGTCTTCACCACATAAAGGATATAAAAATGGTTGAGGGATTGAAGAAATGAGAAAAAACATATACACTGATCCTCATGTGCTCCACATGAACCATATAGGTCATCCAATAGAACTCGGAAATGTCACCCAGGTCATATGACACTCACTTGGAATACTATTTGGATCATTAAAAGTCCCATGGACATGTCAAATAATGTCACATGCTGCACCTCAGGGATGCCACCCAAGTCTCATGAAACCCTTCATGCTCTCCATAAAAGCCTTGAGATATCCTTTAGACATATCTATATATCCATATAGTGTCAAAAATTCATGTTAATGGAGCCTAAAGGTATTACCAAAGCATGTTAGATGGATCTTGAGATGTCCCATAGACATGCCAACTAGGTTTTATGATTTCCTCCAAACATGTCCACCAAGACATGTGACACCCTCTGAGACATGTCACATTAACCCTTGTGATTCTCTCCAACCAGGTCATACAACTCTCATGATGACACATGGTCAAGTCATCTAGATCATGCAACACCCCCTAGAAAAGACAACTAATTTCATGTCATGGTTTCTAGGATTAGGTGACTTGGACATGAAATGACTTCCAAACAAGTCATCCATGATCATGAGATTTCCCTCAAACAATCCATCCAAGATAAGCAATGTTGAATAGGTAAGAGAACTAGATCATTTTATTATCTTCAGAAATGACTGAAATAAAACATGACATGTCCATACATCCTCTCATATTTCAAAACAAACTATCAAGATGTAGTACACCCAATTTCCAGTACATAACCCCTTTTCTCACGTTTTCTTTATTTGGCGTGTCTTTAATAGAGAGTTTCCATAAAAAAGTGAGTTTCCATAAAATAGAGAGTTTCCATAAAGTAAATTGTTTCTATAATTCTGGTTGTTTCCATAAAGTGGGTTGTTTCCATAATGTGGTGTGTTTCAAAAAATTGGGTTGTTCCCATAAAGTGGGGAGTTTTCATAAAGTGGGTCATTTCCATAATGTGGGGTGTTTCCATAAAGGGAAATGTTTCCAAAAAAATGTTCTTCCATAAAAAGGGTAAATGTGAAGTATGGAAGAGTTTGGGTGTTTTATATTGAGTGTGGGCACTGAAAGGAAGGTCATACGATCCATACATGGTTGTCCCAAAACGTGTGGTCAAACCATGCACGGAGGTTCAATATAGATCCTATTTTATAAAAGTGCACTCATTTTTCCTCTATATATTTTGTGTTGGATTCAAAACGCCCCTATTTCGAGATTACTATCCCTAGAACGATGGAGAACCCTCCCCACATGAGTTGGATCCAACCCATATCATTACCTTGGTGATTTCGATTCCGATTCCTGAGGTATGTCAGTATTGTTTCCATATTTTCCATGATTTATTAGATCTACTTTTCTAATCTCCATTCTTTCTTAGATATGAACCTATAGTGGGTAGATCTACGTTTTTTGGATTCCAAATAATTCAAATTTGAGTCGTGATATTACTAGGATAATAGAACTAAGGTCATTCTTGGAGAATCGTCTTGCTTTCTTGTGTGTTCTTCATCCGTTGTCAAATCTTCCTCAAAACCTTCGAGGTAGGTTGCGTCACACTCATCTCAACTTTCTAGAATTTATTGTCTTAGATTCAAATTGGTTTATTGATTATTAACTGCATGGAAAAATCATCATCTGTAATGATTTATGGTTTTTTGTGAAATTTCATGATCTTGGTAAATAGTTGTGCAAAAGGGGGTTTAGTTTCATGAATTTAAAATGATGATTTTAAATTATGGATTTTCTAGAATTTCTAAATGGTTGATGAAAAAGAAATTTTTAATGGAAATGGTTTTCAATAAAAATGGAGTTTTATTAGAATGGTTTGGAATTGAAATGTTTTGGCATTGAAATGGTTTCGATAGAAATGGTTTTCAATAAAAACGTATTTCTATTGAAAGGGTTGTATTGGAATGATATTTGGGAATATGTGGTGTGTGTTCATGTTTCATATACAGGGCCCAGTTGAAATATGACATTGTGCTCAGTGCCAAAGGTTTAATGGCACTTGTTAATTTCATACACAGGGCTTGGTTGAAATATGACCTTGTGCTAAGTGCCAAAGGGTTAACGACACATGGGAAACTATTACCTTGTGACAACTTGGTAGATTAACAAGAAAACACTCCTAAGTATGGAACATTAATAATGTATCTTGCATGGTTGGTTTCATGGGTTTAAGGAATGGATGGGTATGCTGATAAAGGGATATTGTGAAATGGTTGTAAATATTGTTTAGTTTTTTTTGGGAAAAATATCTTGTTGGGAAAATTTGTTTCAATTTCACTTGTATGCATTTGGTAATGAAGGGTTTTGGAAACATGTTTATATTTAGTTATAACCTATTTTTTAGAAATTGTTTTATATAATGTTTTTTATATAATTATATCTAACTATTCTATCCTAGTGGTGTGAGTAGATAATTCATTGGCGAAAACCTACTGAGTTTTATACTCACCCCTACTTTGGAATTTTGGTGATTTTGTAGATTCTATCTTTCGGGACAAGGGAAAAGGTAATGTTTCACACGTGTTTAGAACTACCTCATGATGTTTGGGATTTTCAGAGATTTTTGATCTTGGAGCTTGTGGATCATGGAGTCTTGAGGTCTTTGGAGAGTCTTGTGTATTTAATTTGTTGTGTACTTTCATTCTTGGTTATTCTTCTGCAGTTTCTTACATTGATGTGATTTTGAGATACATGAAGTTGTTGAGTTTTATTCCATTTGTTCATGAATCATATAGTGAATATTTGGTTATGGTTTTTAGGTTTATTGGTTTATTCTATAATGGGTATATCTTCCCCCACATGTATTTCAAACACTTCGGCATTTATTTCCAACCTTTGGCATATTGGGGATGTATCTTAAGCCCTAGTAATGACTTGTTTTACTCTCAAGACAATAAGAATTGATGGGTCATTAAAAATGGTATAAGATTGTTTGGTCCTTTCCTAACAAGTAGTCATCAATATTCTTAGTTTTGGAGAAGAAATCCCTTCTTGTCTATTCCTTCAGTGGGAATCATTGAAAGTAGTAGGATTGTCTGAACATGAAATGTATAGCATAAAAGGGTGTAGCTAACCGTTTTATGATGAACATCATGTTACCAGGGAGTTGGGTAAATAAGTTTTTTTAGACACTTCTAGAATTTTGAAAACTCGTAGTCTTGTGTTTAGCTAACAAGATGACCATGACACGCATTGTAGAGGAATGAATTCACACTTGGAGTTAATACATCATTTTGAGGAATGATCCATGTTGTGAAAAAAAAGAAGTGTTAATTTTTGAAAAACAATGGAATGGGTTTTCAAATGAAATATTTTGAAAAAGAAAATGTTTATCGTATTTTAAAAGTGGTTTAATTTTCAAAAGCATGTGAAGTGTTTTCAAAAATGGTTGAACATGGGAGAAAGGTTTTTTTGGAAAATAATCTTGTGATAGTTGATGTGATAGAATTTGAAATCCTAAGCCAACAATTTCTAGTGATTTAGATTAATGGAGTGCGTAGTTAATTTAGAAAATTGCACTTGGTAGGCGTTATCAAAACCAACGTAAAAAATTTGCAGAGACTGTGGTTTCACCTGAACCATGTGTGAACCAAGATCTGGATTAGAGTATTGTTCAATCAATTCAAGTTGTGGACACAGGGAACCAGAGGAATGAGTCATGACATGTGGATCATACAATCCATTTCATGAAGCAGAATCCACCTAATTTCTGTGGTGATTATGAACCTGAGAAGGTGGAGGTGTGGCTATATAAGATGAATAGTATCTTCAACTTCATCTGCACACCGGTAGAGATAAAGGTCAAACTGGCGACATATATGTTGGAGGATCTTGCACGTCTGTGGTGGGATTTAGCTGTGAAGGCTAAATTGCATGAAAGACTTACATGGGAGGATTTTGAGGAAATTTTCAAAAAACAATTCTATCCTCACTTGTTCAAGATCCAGAAGACGATGGACTTCTTCAGCCAGAAACAAGAGATTCTCTCTGTCACAGAGTATGTGGCTAAGTTCATGAACATTGTATTCTTTGCACTAGATGTTGAGGAAAGTGCCTCTTTGAAGGAAAACATCTTTGAGTTAGTTCTACGATAGGAGATTCGATCAAATATTGTCGTACTAGGTATTAATGATTATATAGAGATGGTGAAAAGGCCGACAATGGCTGGATGTGATATCATGTGATCTATGGGATGAGGCATGATTATACTTACAAGAAACAGTGGGAACTTATCCACTGCAAAAAAAAAGGGAAGAGGACACCTATTTCCAAGGTGCAAGTGTAAATTAGAACCAGACGGCTAGATCAGTGAACCATCCTCCCTGAGCCTGGAGCAAAGCAGGTTGTTTTCAATGTGGTTGTCTTGACCATGTAAAGTTAGATTGTATGAATCAAGATAGAGAATGCGATAATTGCAACAATATGGGACATCTTCAGCACTATTGTTGTAGTACTCCAAGTTGAGGTGCTCGAGACACTTCTCAACTGTCACAAGAATTATATGCTTCGTCTGGATTAGGACAGCATAATTAGTCTTTTCTGTAGAGAAAATCTAGCCATGGTGATTCTAGAAATACCATGATTCTTCAACCAAGGAAACCTCATCACAGAAACAAGGTGAATATTTTAGTGAAGAAAAACATTTATGGAGCTAAGAATATGATTGTTGAAGATCATGTTGGACCAAAAACAGTGAGAGGTACGATTATTTTGAATTCTACCTTTGTGAAACTGTAGTTTGATACTAGTTCCTTACATTCCGTCATTGGTTCTCATGATATTTACTTTCTATGTTCAAAACTGGAAATGATGCCTTCTATTTTGAAACTTACAACTCCTCTCGGTGAAAGGGAATGTCAATCCTTTGTGTGTTGATAATGTGTTATAACTGTTGATGGAGTTGAGCTAAAATGGGACTTCTCAATGATGGATAGGGATCACTATGATGTAATCCTACGTATGGATTGGGTGAAAATGTTCAGGGTCCAAATTTACTGTTATAGGAAAACAGTTAGTTTACTAACTTTGGAAGGCATCAAGCATCTCTTTAGAGAAGATAGGAATGTAATGAAGGGTGGAAAGAGCTTGTTGGCACCAAGGGTGGGAACAAAATCGTACCAGTTGGCAGCGTTGACTATGGAATCAATGGAATAGATTTAGGAAAATATTTTTTCAGCTATTTTGGATTATTTTACATATGTCATTCCAAATAACTTCTCAGGGTTACCACCTATAAGGGAAGTGAAGTTTATGATTGATCTCCTTTTGGGGAAAAGTCTTATTTCCCTTTCGTCTAATAGGATGGCACTGGTAGAGTTATGGGAATTGAAAGTGCAGTTAGAGGAGCTGGAAAGCAAGGGTTTCATTCGACCAAGTACGTCTCCATGGGAAACACTGATTTTGTACGTGAAAAAGGCATAAGAAACTCATCAGTTGTGTGTTTATTATCTTACGCTAAAACAAGTTACGATAAAAAATAGATATCCACTTACACGCATTGATGATCTGTTCGATCAATTAAGGGGAGCTCAATGGTTCTCCGTTATTGACTTGATATCATGATATCACCAATTAAGAGTTCGGAAAAAGGATATTCCAGTGACAACTTTCAGAAGTAGATATGGCCACTATGAATATATAGTCCTGCTTTTCGGTCTATCGAATATAGAAGTGGTCTTCATGAAATTGATGAATCAAATATTCCAACAATATCTAGATTCCTTTGTTGAGGTGTTTGTGGATGACATTTTAGTCTATTCAAAGACAAGGTATGATCTTGTGGTGCACCTAGAAATAGTGTTGCAAATCCTCGGAGATCATCATTTGTTTTCCAAATTGTCAATGTGTGATTTTTGGATACAAGAAGTACATTTTCTTGGACATGTAGTTCCTATGAAAGTCATTTTTGTTGATCTTGAAAAGATAGAAGTCGTTATCTCTTGGAAACCACCAAATAATGTTTTCAAGATATGATGTTTTCATGGTCTATCTGGTTATTACTGACGCGTTGTGCATGATTTATCATGACTAGGTTCACCAATGACATCTCTGAAAAAATAGAATTTTTCATTCCAATGGATGGAAAAATTCCAGAAGTCTTTGCATGAACTGAAAGTTTTGCTTCATCAGCACCTATATTGATCTTTACAGAATCAGGAAAGGGGTATGTGGGTTATTGTGATGCTTCAGGATCAGGGTTGGTCAATTTTATCATGGAACGATATCATGTGGTTGCTTATGGTTCAAGGAAGTTGAGGGAGCATGAGAAGAATTACCCACCACATGATTTGGAGTTAGCTGCAGTCATCCATGATTTGAGAACAAGGAGACACTATCTCTTTGGTGAGAATTTTATTTTGTTTACAGATCACAAAATCTTTAAACAAATTTTCTCACAGTGAGATTTGAATCTAAGGAAAAGGATATGGATGGAGTATCTCCAAATGTTTGGAATTGGCTTGATGTCACACCAGGGAAAATAAAACTTATGGAAGCTGCATTGAGTAGAAAGTCATATGATGAGTTGGTGAAAGAAGCTTTAGATGAATGGCAGTTGATGTTGTTCTTTGCTGACATGAATGTGTAATGTGAAGACTGAGGTGATGCTGCAGTTTTCTTTTCAGCTACGCTTCATCCAAATTTAGTAAAATTGATCAAATAGGCACAAAAATCTAATGCATATTGTCTAGTTATATGTTCAAAACTCAATGGTGGGGAGACCACAGAGGGTTGGAAACTTGATGGGGGTTTATTTTTGTTTTTCCGAGATAGGATGGTTGTTCCTATGTTTTTTCAAGAACAACTCCATTCTTACCATATTTCGACATGGTTTGTACTTCCAGGTACTCAAAATATGTATAAGGCATTGAAGGGGCGGTTTTGGTGGAGTGGCATGAAAAAGAAGGTGGTCATGTTCATCTCGTGGTGCTTAACATGTCAGCAAGATAAAGCAGAGCATTAGAGACCAGCTGGTATGTTACAATATTTGTTGTCATGAACTAACATTGGTCGACCCTGAACCGGTCACCTGAGTCGGTCCATGACATGGCCCGAAGGGCGTTCCCAATCCCCAGGGGCATGCAACTAGTGCTCGACATCAAATTTTAATCATTGGGAATGATTTGGCCCATGAATAATAGATAAACAGTAAAATAAAACTAACAATAAAAATAAAACTAATAGTAGAATGAAAGTAAAACTGAACAAACATCCATGTGACCTTCCAGGTCACCACCCAACCAAAGGCCAATCTTTCTCTAATAATGAGAAATCTAGCCAAGAGAACCTGACTAAAGGGAACCTGGAACTGAAAATATAGAATATACATGAGCATAAAGATGCTCATTTGTGATTCCAAAATAATCCACAAAATCTAATGTCTCTTTTCCTGAAACAATCCATTAACACAAGTTTGAAATACAATTATAAAAGTAGTATTTTTCGATTTTAAAATAAGAAAAATGGTTTTTCTCCCGTTCAAAAATCCAGCAGACGATACATGCATTTTCCATAAAATATTCTTTTCATTTTATAAACAAAACATGAAACAAAAGATACAAATATTGGGCTAAAATAATAGAGGTAAATAAGGAAGACTGGAAAAAAACTAGTACAATAGAAAGTAAAAAAGTAATATAAGTAAAAGTGTAACCATGAATGATCTTAAACATCCCTTGAAGACCACTGTACATACTCAGTTTTGAAACCACCTGTCGGCATATGGAGAATCTCTTAAGTCTATAACCAACTAGCCGCCCTAATTGACCAATCTAGTGGAAAATCCCGTCTTGCCTAACAACAAATCCAGGGGTACCAACCCATCTAATCGGGGTTGATCAGCAATTGTCACTCGATCTCTAAAACACACCTAGGAGCCCATGGTGGTTACAGTAAGACTATGTACGTAGGAGGCCCTTGCATGCATGACTCATCTCACTGAACTTGCCTACCCCAAACACAGACACTACAAACGATAACCCATAAGGGATATCCCCCCCAATATATGTATACATTCATATATATATATATATATATATCAAATCATCAAAGGTGCCAACCGAGCCTTCATTCCATGAAATCATTAAAATGATTTGATACATTTTTCAAAATACTAAAGTTGTTATATAGGCATATAGTAATCTAAACGTCATCATTTCAAATAATCAAGAAAAACATTACACTAAAGATAAATGGGCCAAATGGGCCTTCACATTACATCTGTGTCTATATAATTTCTCTAAAAAAAATTAAAATTCTGACCTGACACACACAACTTCCAAACACAAACCATTCAAAAATTTAAAACCACTCCTCCCATGAATTGGAAGATCCAAATAGTCCTTTAAGTCCAATGTATCTAGAAGCATTGCCCTAACATCACCTTTTAATTAAAAGTTCCAAATGGGTTTTGGAGTCGATGTGTCGAAATTCATTTATCCAAAACATCTTCCCAGTACCGCTTTTAAATTTATAAATCCAAACATGCCTAACCCTTGAGAAACCCATTTCAAACCACTTCTCTAAAAACACACAAAATAACCTCCATCGTTTGGGATCCAAGAACCATTTTTAAAATAAAAATAAACCACTCCCCTTATTTGAAATAACACCAACCCCTCATATTGGAAACATCAATACCTTCTCAAAATATCTTACCACAATCACTATGATATAACCACCAATGTATAAACACTCAAAATCCTATTTCAGAAGCAAAAACACACCAAAAACACAACCAAATAAGTTTCACAAGTTCCACACAACTTGATAAATCGAATGAAAAAATTATAAAATCCCACCAAGACTCAACTAGTTTACAAATACTTTTATGAACAAGATAAAAAATTTATAAAAAAAATTAATAAGTGGACCACACAATGCATAAATAACGTGTATTAGAAAACCACATAATTTTTTGACGATTCTATAACCATGTCAAACAAGTTACCAAAATATAGATAAATCCATGATAAACTATTCGAGAGTAACGTGAAAAAGACTGTCATATCGAACACATTATCAAAATAGTTTTTAACATCCACAGAACCCAACCTTCATAAGTACAGATAAATTCAACTAGAAAAAAATTCTTCAATAATTTTATAACAAAATAAATAAATTGAAAAAAACAATATAACATATTAACTAATTTCAGTGAGAGAATGCAAAACATTTCAAAGATTTAAATAAAATCAATCAAGCATAAAATGGATTTAATAGGAAAGGAAAAAGTGGGCTCGTCTAACTCAATGCAGATCGGGCGCGACAAAACTTCAGCAGAAGGAGGAACAACCTGATACGGACCAACTGCACACATAAAACAACTAGAAAAATGCCCAAATCGACACCTGAAATGTTAGGGTTTGGTCACTTTGAAGAAAAAAGAGAAAAGTAAGGGAAAATGAGAAAACCACGGTAGCCGAGGTCACGATCAGGGGCGTGCGCTAGAAAGGGAGGCCACTGGGGGTCCGCGCGCCAATCGCCGGGTATGCTGCTGGGTGGCACATGGCAGAGGGTGAGAGTGTGGGAGGTTGTAGACATGGTAGGGAGAAGAAGGCTGGTCGGAGGTGGGTCTATAAGAAGGATGGAGGCCGGAGGTGGGTTGGTCAGACCGTGGGAGGCCAGGGCATGACCTCAGAGGAGTTGTGGCGGTTGTGAAGCGCAACGCAGGTGAGGCAGAGTGGGTGAGCAGGGAGGGGAATCCTGGCAGAGGACCGGAGCTAGCATGCGGCTGGGTGGAGGGTACCAAAAACGGAAGGGGTACGGGGTCTCAGAATAGCATGGAGGGAAGGGAGGCGGAAGCCGGACGAGATAGCTGAGGCAATCACGGGAGGCGCTGAAACATGGGCGACATGTGATGTGAGGCTGGGCGGTTGGTCGGCTGGGTTGTGGGATCACGCAGGCGCGAGGCGGGCACGAGGCTGAGGCCAGAGGCATAGTGTGGGGCGGAGGGTATGTAGAGTTCATGTAGGCGAAAGAAGGTGTAGGCGGAGGGCCGGAGCGAGTAGCGAGGGCACCGACGAGGATGGTATGCATGGCTCGTGCAGGACATCGGGATGCATGTCATGGCGTAGGGGGGAGGAGAAAGGTGGATGGGGGGCCGCTAAGATTTAGGGTTAGGTGCTTTTATTTTTTTTCATTTTATTATATAACTAATAATAATAACATAATAATAGTACTAATATAAATAATATTAATAATAAAAGTAAGAATATGAAGAATAATAACAACAATATATAAAGAATAATAATAATAATAATAGTATTATATTATTGTTATTATTATTATTAAACATTTTACAAAATTCTATTTAATTTAATTTAATCTACATTATTTTATTTATTTATTTATCTTTTCATTTGTCGTTTAAATTAATTCATTTATTTATTTCAAATACTGGGGAAGCTGCATATGCTTACCTGAATTCCAACGCATGGTTGAGAAAATTGCGCTTGACACGTGATACTCGGTACTACCTGCTTGCAGGGTCAAGTAGTGCACTTGCTGCGCAGTTCAATAAACTACGCGTGAGTTGCACGCCATAACTCTGACACATGCAGGCGTCTGTGCGGGCAGCATGTAGTTACTCATAACCGTGCGGGATTACCATTCAATAGTGGAAAGAAATTTGTCTGAAACCCAAAATAATAATTAAAGTAATTAAAAATAATAAATCATTATAGTCGGAGTGTGACAATTCCACCCACCACAGTTACTTTGTGCCCTAAGAAAGTCACACATTCGAACGATAGACAAAACAAGAATAAATACCCGATTAAAACCAGAAGAAACCAAAATACAAGAGAACGGGAGAGCAAGAGAGGGTTATCCCTACCACAAGAACTCAACTAGTGTGGAAATCTAACACTCAAACATACCACCCAAGAAGTGGGGATACATGAGAACTCCCAACCAATCCAAACTATCTTCTATGGGCACAAGCGAACACCCCCACTGAACCTTGAAACTCTTGACCTAGACCAAAAATCTTAATACGAGAGGAAAATACCTAACCAGAACTTAACTCAGACAGTGCACCCATGTATAACTACAAGATTTTAACTCCTTCATAGGAACTTACATCTCAAAACGAACACCGATAAACCATGATCAACCCAAAAAAGGGGCCAAACACACATAGGAAAAATGCAAGATTTGGAAAACCATGATCAGACAAACAGAATTGTTTGGATTACAATAGAATATTTCCGTTATAACTTCTCGATGAAACAATGGACCTTCAACAATTTTGGAATGTCAACAACAGAGAAACAAGAATCAATAGAATATAAATTTTCCACTACCAACACGGAACACAATACTTGGACCAAGTCTTCACACCCCGGGCAACTCGTGACTATGCACAAACTTCACCCCAAGACCTATGCATGGGGCTCTGATGACTGAAGAATCTCTCACCTCACAGTCAGGCACTTGAATCCTTTAGTCATAGTGTCTTCTTCAGGAAACGCTTCCTGAAAAACATCACTAGATGACCAAGATACCCACAATGATGGCACATCTTCGGATGGATGCGACATGATGGGTTCATGTGCCAGAACCGGCCACATTGGTGGCACACCACTGAACCGTCCAATGAACTAGAAGTCATAACCGCTGCAGAGGACTCTCTAAGAACAGGTCCCCCAGGCACACCCTGTTAGCCATATGGTGAACCATGACAAGCAACTGGATACGTTGGATTGCCAACCATATCTACTCTGAAGACCAACTATGATTGGAACACCTCATCCACCAGCTTCTCTAAACGATGGTCCTTAGAAAGCAGGACCTTCTCCAATGAAAAACTCTGGTTAGAACACCTCATCCACCAACTTCTCTAAATGATGGTCCTTAGAAAGGAGGACTCACTCCTTGATCTATGTACGAAGACCTCTTCATCAAATTCTACGATGTTACCTCTAGAGAAAAGGAAACAAGCTCCTTGAAATGGTCAACATATGCCTTCACCATCCATTGTCCTTTTTGAATACGCATGTTCTCTTCCCTTTTCATCGTCTTCATCTCTTCAGGTATAAACCAATGGGTGAATATTGATTTAAAGACATCCCACATCATCCCAACATGAATTGATGGTGGGGCGAACAACTCCCATTTGTCTAGATCCATACCTTCAAACAGACCCTAAACATCACACACTCTGACAGCTTCGGGAGTTCCTAAAACCCTGAAGACACACTCGACCCCTTCCATCCATTCTGATGCTTCTAATGGAACCTGATCACTGTGAATGATATGAAATGCCCGAGAAGGACCAAAAACTGGGCATGACTTATTAGAAACCTTGGGGACCTTTCTGGGTCTCATTTTCTGAAAAACATATAAAAAATAGATCCAAAACTGATATCAAGCCAGAGAAACATCAAAGAAATCACCTTTATCCAAAACAACCAACTGAAAAGATAGAAGAAAACACCAACACAACTCAAAAAATACCTTTTTCATTTTAGATATTTAAAAATATCCCTCTTTCAAGGCCACTTCCAAATACCAAACCCAATTTTCAAACCCAATTGAATTTTCAAAAAAAATCATTTTCCCTTTTTAAAATTACTTTCGAAAAACAATGTCAAGCCTTTAATTCCAAGAACACACCCTAGTAATCCCATGAACCATTGCACATGTCTTCATCCGCTTTCATCCATACTCACCAACATGTACATCCAATGGATTCCCTCGCATGTGAAAATGTTCATAAGAAGTACCTGATGTTGCACCCAAACCATATCTCTACCATTTCCAAGGAACCACCATACTTTTTGACCAAGATATTTTTGTTTCAAAAATCCCTTTTAGAAATTTAAATCCATTTAAAAGAAATCGTTCTCATTTCAAAAACAATTTTTCATTTTCAAGAATGCACATACACCAATAAGAACCAATATGACACCCAATTTGCATCAAATCACTGGAGGGAGGTACTAGTAGTTGTGTTCAACCTAGTGACCTAGAAGTGAGTCATTCCCCAAGTAAGTGTCGACGACTAGGTGGAATGTAAACCATGTACGTGGACTCCTCATGGGTCACTACTCTATGTGGAATCACGATGTACTATCGGTTTGTCTCTGTTGTCATCCTTCAATCCAAAACAAATTAGAATGAGAGAAGAACTCAATTCTCGGACTAACCCTGGCGACTCGAGGTTCGGGATGGGTGAGGGTTCATAACGTCCTTCTCGTACCTACCTATGGAGTCTTGATAGTCCTAATATCCATCTATTGATCACCCCAAATAACAAGGGCACCTCTGATACCATTTTTTCACAAACCAACCCGGGTCAACCCTAAACCGTTCACCCGAGATGGTCCGCGACATGGCCCTAAGGGTGTTCCCGATCCCCACAAGCTGTCAACTAGTGTTGGGCATTAATATTTAATCATTGAGAACGATTTGTCCCATGACAAAAAGACATACAGATAAATAAAACTAATAATAAAAATAAAACTTGTAGATGAACAAAATTAAAACTAAACATACCTCCACATGACCTTCTATGTCACCACCCATCCAAAGGGAGATCTTGCTCTAATAATGAGAAATCCAGACAAGAGAACCTGAGCAAACGGAACCTCCAACTAAAAAGATATAATAGGCACGAGCATAAAGATGCACAGTAGGGATGCCGAAGTAAACCAATGAATCCAACGCCTCCTTTCCCAAAACAATCGATTAACATAAATTTTAAATACAATTATAAAAGTAGGTTTTTCACGTTTTAAAATAAGAAACATGATTTTTTACCATTTAGAAATCCAGAAGACGCAACACGCAATTTCCATAAAACATTATTTTCATTTTATATACAAAACCAGAAACAAAAGATACCAATATTGGGCCAAAATAATATAGGCAAATAAGGTAGATTGGAAACAAACTTGTACAATAGAAAGTAAACAAGAAATATAAGTAGAATAGTATCCATGGGTGATGCTAAACATCCCTAGAAGACCTTTGGACATTCTCGGTTTTGGAACCACCTGCCTGCGTATGGTGAAGCTCCTAAATCTGTAACCAACTGGCCACCCTAACTGACCAATCCAGTGGAAATGCTTACCTGGCCTAACTAAAAATACAGGGGGTATTAACCCGTCTAATCGGGGTTGATCATCAACTATCACTCGATCTCTAAGGGACGCCCATGAATCCATTTTGGTTACAATAATAATGTGTAAGTAGGAGGCCCTCTCACGTGTGACTCATCTCACCGCACATGCCTACCCCAAACACGGACACTCCATATGATAACCCATAAGGTATATCCCCTATAGTGGTTCCCCAATATATGTATATATACATACATACATACATATATATATCATATCATATCATCAAATGTGCCAACCGAGCCTTAATTCCATGAAATAATTAAAACCATTTGATACCTTTTTTAAAATTCTAAAGTTGTCATATAGGCATGCAATAATCAAAATGTAGCCATTTCAATGAATCAAGAAAAACATTACACTAAAGCTGAAAGTTTCAAACAGTCAATCACATTACATCTATGTCAAAATCATTTCTCTAAAAACATTTAAAATTCTGACCAGACACACACAACATCCAAACACAAACCATTTGAAAAGTTAACACCACTCCACCCATGAATTTGAAGAGCCAAACGGGCCTTTAAGTCCAAAGTATCCAAAAGCAATACCCAAACATCACCTTGGAATTGAATGTTTTAAATGAGCCTTTGAGCCGACATGTCTAAATTCATTTACCCAAAATAACTTATGAGTGCCGATTTTAAATTTTTATATCCAAACGGGCCAAATCCTTGAGAGAGACATTTAAAACCACTTCATTAAAATCATACAAAATAACCTCCATCCATTGGGATCCAAGAACCATTTTTAAAATCAAAATCAACCACTCCCCTTATTTTAAAAAACACCAACCCCTCATATTGGAAACAAAAATCCCTTCTCAAAATATCTTAACATAGTCACTATGCTATAACCACCAAAGTAAACACACTCAAAATACACTTTCTGAAGAAAACACACACTAAAACCAAAACCAAATAAGTTTCACACCTTCCAAATAATTTGATAAACTGACTGCACAATTTATAAAATGCTACCAAGAGTCAACCTGTTTAAAAATAATTTTGTGAACAAGAAACCCAATTTATAATCAATTCTCATAAATAGACAAAACAATGCATAAGTAATCATATAATCAAACCACATGATTTTTTAACGATAATATAACTGGGTCAAACAAGTTACCCAAATATAGAAAAATCCATGATAAACTATTCGTGTGTAATGTGAAAAATAATGTCATATTGAAAAAATTATCAAAATATTTTTTGACATCCACAAAACACATCCTTCGTAAGTATAGATAAATTTAACTAGAAAAAAAATACTTCAATAAAGTTATAACAAAACCAATAAATTGAAAAAAACACTATAACATATTAACTAATTACAGTGCGAGAATGTAAAAAAGGTAAAAGATTTAACTAAAATCAATCAATCATTAAATGGATTTAATCAGAAAGTAAAAAGTGGGTCCGCCTACCTCAAATCAAAGCAGGTGCGACGAAACTTCAGGGGAAGGAGGAGTAACATACTGTACACCAACTACACACCCAAAATAACAAGAAAAACACCCAAACCAACACCTGGAATGTTAGGGTTTGGTCACCTTGAGGAAAACACCCAAAAAAAGGGAATAGGAGAAAATCATGGTATGGGGGTCGCAAGCAGGGGCGTGCGCCGGAAAGCGGGACCACCGAGAGGCCGCACATTGATTGTCGCGTGCACTGTTGGTCGGTGCAAGGTGGAGGGAGAGAGTGCGGGAGGCCAGAGACATGGTAGGGGAAGCAGGCAGGTCGAAGGTTGTTCATCCTGAAGGCTGGAGGCTGGAGGTGGGCTGGTCGGACTGCGGGAGGCCAGGGCACGACCTCGCCGGATGTGCGGTGGTCGGGAAGTGTGGTATAGGCGAGTCAGGGTTGCCGGAGGTGCGGTGGTGCAGCGAGGTGGGGAAAAGTCGGTAATGGGCGAATCTCAGGGTGGCACTGCCATGATGGGAGGCTAGCTGGGTGAGCTGGAGGGGGCGATCAGGGAGCCAGATCGTGGCAGAGGGCTGTAGCTAGTGTGAGATTGGGCGGCGGATACTAAAAATGGAAGGGGTGGGGGGTCTCGGACGAGAGCGCAGGGTAGGGAGGTGGAAGTCGGACCGGATGGGTGAGGCGATCATGGGAGGCGATGTAAACAAGGCGAGAGGCAGCATGAGGCTGGCAGGCTGGTTGGCTGGGTAGCGGGATCACGCAGGGGCGAGGTGGGAACGAGGCTGGGGCAAGAGGCGTAGCATGGGGGCGAAGCAGAGGTCGAGGACATGTGGGTGAAGGAAGGTGCATGTGAAGGGACAGAGAAAGTGTCAAGGGTGTCGGCGAGGCTGTTGTGAACGGCTCACATAGGTGATCGGGGTGCACATCACAACATAGGGGGGAAGGAGAAGGGAGGATGGGGGCCGCTGAAATTTAGGGTCAGGTGCTTTTAGTTTTTTTAATTTTATTATATATCTAATAATAATAACATAATAATAGTACTAATATAAATAATAATAATAAAAGTAACAATATGAAGAATAATGACAATAATATATAAAGAAGAAGAAGAATAATGATCATAACAACAAATATTATATTATCATTATTATTATTAATAAACATTTTATAAAATTATTCTAAATTTAATTCAACCTACTTTATTTTATTTATTTATTTATCTCTTCATTTACCATTTCAATTAATTCATTTATTTATTTTGAATAATAGGGCAGTTGCATTACTCACCTACTGTCGGACGCACGGTTGAGCAAACTGCGCCTGAACCTTGTTACATGGTATTACCTACTTGTAGGGTCAAATCACGTTCTTGTTGTGCAGTTCTATAAACTTCGCACAAGTTTCACACCATAACTCTGACACACCCAAGCATCCATGTGGGCACCATTTAGTTACTCCTAACCGTGTGGGATGACCATGCAATGGTGGATTTTTTTTTTCAAAAACCATAAATAATAATTAAAGTAATTAGAAATAATAAATCAGTCAGGTTAGAGTGTGACATTTTCCCATCCAATTGAGTAAATGGGATCAGATAGCAATGGATTATGTTACATGTCTTCCAAGAATTGTCCAGAAACAGGATGCCATTTGGGTGATAGTGGATCATATAACCAAGTTGTCCCATTTCATACCTATTCGTGAAACTCATATGGTAGAGGATATTTCAAAAATAAATATCCTAGAAGTGGTAAAGAGGCATGGGGTATCAGTTCCAATAGTCTAATATAGATATTCGAGGTTCACATCTTGTTTTTAGAAATCCTTACAGAAAGCCCTTGGGACTCAGTTGACTATGAGAACAACCAATCATCCCCAGACAGATGGGCAATCTAAGCGGATGATACAAACATTGTGAGACAAGTTGTAGGCTTGTGTAATGGATTTTTGTATCCCATGTGAGGATCAAATACCCTTAGTGTTGTTCCCATACAATAACAACTATGAAGCCCCGATACACATGGCTCCGTTTGAAGCATTGTAATGGCATCCATGTCGTTCTCCAATATGCTGGGTAGAAACGGGTGAAACATCACTAGTCAGGCCACGCATTGTCCAAGAAACAATGGAGAAGATCTAGTTTATTATAAAGAGTATGGAGATGGCTAAGAATCGTCATAAATCTTAGGCATATCACCATCGAAGACTGCTGTCATTTGTGGTGGGTGACCATGTCTTCTTGAGGATCTCTCCACGGAATGGACATCTTCGCTTTGGGAAGTAGGGCAAGATATCTCTTAGATACATTGTCCCTTTTGAGATACTAAAATGGGATGGATATGTGTCATATCAGTTGGCATTACCACCACAGTTTAGTTCGGTTAATAATGTGTTGAATGTATCCCAGTTGAAAAAAGTATCACTGTGATCCTGACCAAGTGAACAGATGGGATCACATTGAGATAGAACTGGATGCATCACTGATACATATCCTAGTGCAGATCATGGATAGACAAGATAAAGTCTTGTGTGGGAAAAGCATTGGCCTAGTGCTGGTTATATGGCAATATGGTCAGATTCAGGAATAGGCATGGCAACATGTGAAGGAAATGAAAGAGTAGTGGTCGTAACTCTTTTTGGACAGTGAGTATTTTTTACTTTCTGAGGAAAGAAAGAACAATGATGGGGAGAATTTGGTACACCCAGTTTCAGGTACATAACCCCTTTCCGCACGATTTTTAATTAGTGTATCTTTAATAAAGAATTTCCATAATTAGAGTGTTTTTATGAAATAGCGTGTTTTCATAAAGTTGGGTGTTTCCATAATGTTGGTTTTTTCTATAAAATGGGTTGTTTCCATAAAGTGTGGTGTTTCTATAAAGTGGTTTGTTACCATAAAGTAGGGTGTTTCCATAAAGTAGGTTTTTCCATAATGTAGGGTATCTCTATGTAGTGGGATGTTTCCAAAAAAAAAATGTGTTACCATAAATATGATAATGGTGTAGGATGGGAGATTTTGGGGGTTTTATTAGGAGTGTTGGTTCCAAAATTAATGTCGCATGATCTATACATGGTTGGCCCAAACTGTGTGGTAAAACCTTGCGCAGAGGTCAAATCAATATCCTATTTTCTAAGAGCTTACTCGTTTTTGCCCTATATATTTAGTTTTGGATTCAAAATTCCCCTATTTCTAGATTACTTTCCCTAGAATGCTGAAGAACCCTCCCCACATGAGTTGGAGGCAACCTAGAGCCTTCCCTTGGTGATTTCATGTCCAATTAATGAGGTATGTCACCATTCTTTCCGAATTTGTCATGTTTTCTTAGATCTTCTTAGATCTACTTCTCTGATCTCCATTATTTCTCATATATGAACATATAGTGGGTAGATATGTGTTTTTAGATTCCAAATAAGTCAATGTTGAGTCGTGATCTTGCTAGGATAAGAGATCTAAGGTCGTTCTGGGGGAATTGGCCAGCTTTCTTCGGCGTTCTTCGTTTGTTGTCAATGTTTCCTCAAAACCGTCGTGGTGGGTTTCTTAACTCTCATCTCTTCTTGTGAGAATTGACTGGATTAGATTCAAATTGGTTTATTTATTGTGAAATTCATGTAAAAATCATCATTTGTGCTGATTTAAGGATTTTGTTAAATTGCATGATCTTGGTGAATAGTTGTGAAAAAGGGTGTTTAGTTTATTGAATTTTAAATAATGTTTTTAAATTATGAATTTTCTAGAATATCTAAATGGTTTATGAAAAATATATTTTCAATAGAAATGTTTTTCAATAAAAATTGAGTTTTATTTTAATGTTACGGAATTGAAATGGTTTGGCATTGAAATGGTTTTGACGAAAATGGTTTTCATTTAAAATGTGTTTTTATTGAAAGTGATGTTTTGACATGATCATCAGTAATATGTGGTGTGTGTTCATGTTGCCTATATGGGGATTGGTTGAAAAATTAACTTTTGCTCAGTACCAAAGTTTTAATGGAACATGGTAATTTCATACATTGGGCTTGGTTGAAATATGACCCTGTGCTCGGTTCCAAAGGGCTAATGGCACGTGGGAAACAATTACTTTGTGATGACATTGAAGATTGATGAGAAACCACTCATGAGTATGGAACTGTCATAGTGTAGCTTTCATGGTTGGTTTCAAAGGTTTGAGGAATGGTTGGGTATGCTGATAAAACGATATTGTGAAATGGTTGTAAAATTATTTAGTTATTTTCCTTGAAATATATCTTGCTGGGAAAATTGGTTTCAATTAAACTTATATGCTTTTGGTAATAAATGGTTTTGGAAAATTGTTTTTATTTACTTATAAATTGTTTTTGAGTAATTGTTTTATAATATATATATATATATATTTGTTGATAACTCTTCTATCCTTGTTTTGTGAGTTGGTAAGTCATTGGGGAAAACTTTCTGATTTTTATACTCACCTCTACTTCGGTACTTTGGTACTTTTTCAGATGCTATCTTTCGGGACAAGGGAAAAGATAATGTTTCACACGTGTTTAGCACTACCATTTGATGATTGAGTTGTTCGGAGATTTTGGATCTTGGAGCCTATGGATCATCAAGTCTTGGGGTCATTGGAGAGTCTTGTGTAGTCTATCTGATGTGTACATTGATACTATGTTATTCTTATAATGTTTCTTACATTGATGTTATTTTGAGATACATGAAGTTGTTGAGTCGTCTTCAATTTGTTCATGCATCATAGAGGGAATGATTGGTTATGGATGTTTGGTTTATTGATTTATTTCTTAAATGGTAAATCATCCCATATGTGTATTTGAAACCCTTCGGCATTTATTTTCACCCATTGGAATCTTGGGGATGTCGCTTAAGGCCTGGTAATGACTTGTTATACTATCCTACCAATGAGAATTGGTAGGTCATTACACAAGACATTTCAAGCAGGTAGTCGAGGATGTCTAGCATGAAAGCAGTTCGGGTCCAAAGGGTATCTTAGGATAGGACAACCATATTTGTCCCTGGTTTTTAAGCCCCAGTTATTAGGAAAACGTTAGTGTGTAAGCCCCAATCATGGGAAGTATGTTGGATATAATTTTTTACATAACTAGGATAATTAAGATGCCTCTATGAGTTTTTAACTCTATAATAAGAACAAAATGTGTAGTTCCATCACATAAGTCCCACATTGATAAGTAATGAGGTGGTTTATTTAAACTCCACTCTTTCACACATTGATTATAGATCATGCGGTCTTAGGGAAGTTCAATAATCATATCATTTTCATTGTAAGGCGCTAAAATTATAAGGGAAAACTTAGATTTAAATCCCCAATCTTAGGCATAATATGATATGTCCTACATATAAAGTAAATGCCAGTGTGTAAGCCCCAATCAACTGATCTATGAGGAGTGTGATTCCTTCCATAACTAGGATATATAGGACCCATCCCTAAGGATAGTTCCAAAGTTGAAATGGTAATAAACCTTAGTGTAAGTCCCTCAATTTCTATGAAATTTCAACCATCGGGATCCAATCAATCCCATGGGTTAATCACCCAACCTCACCCCTCGGTGGACTAAGAAGACAATTGAACCACAATGAATCTAATTCATACTCTAACTAAGATGCGTTGGATGCTTTTATGAGGCCTAATCTCATTATTAGAAAATCCCAAGTGTATTCCTAGAACATAATAATCTCACCCATATGTAATGAGGCGAATCACTTATAATCCCTTGTTTCTCACATCTAGCATAGATCACGTGGGATCAGGTAATCTTAATAAAAACATCAATGAAATACTAAATCACCCATTGCAAGGGAAATATAACCATGTAATCCTAGATTAGTGGCATGATATAAACCTCACCCATATAAAGAAATTTACCTCATGGTGGGTCCCAAGGGTGTGAGTAAACTATTACAACTTTGAGTCCTGCAATAATCGAGACATGTCGGATGCCATCTGAAGGCGTAATCTCGATTGGTCATACATGTAAGCATATGTCCACCGATTTCTCTAATATCTCAACAACTGGGACCCAATCATTCCCATGGAATGATCATTATACATTATCCATCATTGGAATTAGAAAAAAAATGAACTATGGAAAGTCTAATTCATTTCATAATCAATATACTCAAGACGTAATATTGAGATTTGAGATTGAATATATATATAGCCATAGATCCCACGTATATTTTCTTTGCAAATGAATTTAAATTATATGGGTTTAACGAACTATGTGTCATTTAATTCCTATAAAAACTAGGATATGAAGGTCACCTCATAATATATTAATACCCTCTTAGGAATATAAACTGCATCCACACGTGGTAATAAATTCTGAACTACTTGGTTATACAACTTCAGAACATAAGTAGCTACCCATGATTTGAAAACCGATGAAGAACCTCTGATATATACAGATAGATTCACATATCAGATCCCCTTGTTTTATCTATACAGGGTTTTCAATTATATTCATTTTTAGTGTAACCGCTCTCATTATAGTATTAGTAATAAGATCTCAAACATGTCCTAAATCATCACGGGATTCCTTGAGTAGGCAACCCCCCCTCCAGGGTGTGATGAGCCTAACATCCTATCCTTTTGACCAATGCGAGTCTTTACGTGTCATTGGGTTTAAAACCATCATTTTATACATTTCCGTAGAATGTAGGCTCATACCGAGTTATAGATGTCGGAACCATTGGTTGTTTTAATTCAGAATGATGATGGTGATCCTGTGTTATTAGTTTTGAATGAACTAAATAGATCATATATGATTGTTGGACAAACCCAAATCCACCTCAACAGGGGCTCTAGGTCGTCTCTTTCCCAATGAAACAGAGGTATGTAACATTTAACGTTCCAAACTCTTCATTATATCATATATACATTATTATTAAATTATATATACTTATACATATCATTCTTATTTTCTGGTGATGAAAATAGAAAAACTATGTCCCTTTAAGAAGGAAGTATTTCACATGTCCATGAATGACATTATCACCTTTTTAGTGTGTGAACATGTAAGAATAAAATGATATATTATATTTCAAAAAATAAAATTATGTAATAAATATCATAGTTATGTGATGTATATCATATTTATTAATTATATTTACCCTTATTACCATCCATGTATCGTGTTAGTGAAAACACTTTACATCGCTTTGTGATGTGGTATTCCATCGTACATATGAGTGACGTTATTGTATCCTCGATGGTTTGAAATTTAAAAAAGGTGTATATGATATAATTACTCAAGATATGTGAATATGATATAAATATAATAAATATAAAATAAAAATAGTATTTCCATCATTATTTCAAGCCATGAGATGAGGCAACAGAAAAAATAATGACATCATTTCAGGAGGTTGTAGTCCATTGTACAAACAAATGACTATTTTTTTTACCATTTAACGATATTGTGTGTGTTTTTAGGTTATACCCTTATAGAAAAAATTATCAATATATTTAGGATATTTAGGTTATAATTTAATAATGTTATAATAGTAATTGAAGTGGTAGAGAAGGAAACCAAAAAAATTGTATGTTGATGAGTGTTACATCTTTTTTGAGTAATGCCTTTTGGTTTTCAAGAATGGAAATTATCGGTTGGACTTCTCACTAAGTGATAATTATATAATGAGAGAAGTAAAATCTATAAGTAATTTTTGTTGGGTTTTTTATAGAAATTTATTGGGAGGTGTGAATAAGTGTGGATATTTAATACCCTTTTATAATAGAGGAGGGGTGGCATTCTTATAAATACCCAAAAGTAAACACTATTTGAAGGTATAACATACCTCATGTGCATAAAATAATACAAATATTTCTATAAATGACTTCATATGGCCTAAATATTTCGATATAATAGTTTTGGGTCATTTTTGGGGTAATGTACACATATTATCTCTTCGGATTAACTACAAATAAAAATTGTTTTAACATTAATTGCTATAACTAATTTTAAATTATTTCACTAATATTATTAGTTAAAAACAATTTACACTATAATAAAACTAATAAATTATTTCAAATCTAAATATTTAATGGATATTTATAAATTTAATCCACATAAGAATAAAAATCAATTTTAATTTTAATCCTTTCGTAGTTGTGATATAGCGGGTTTTTAAGAAGAGTATTTTTTAGAAAAGGATGGTTCTATATTTACTCTATAAATGATAATAATCCTTATAGTAAACTCATATAATATTTACTGATATATATTATATATATCTCATTTAAAACATTGCATATTAGGGATTGATTTAATTAATTAAAAAGGAGAAATATTATGCATTTTAAACAGCTTATAGAAAAACTAATCATTAAACCCAAAAAACATGAATTAAAATCAGATATATAGTTGATTCAAAAGTAATTAATTAGATTAAATATATCATAAATTATAATTATTTTTGTTTAAATCATATTAAAAACATATTGGGACTCTTAAATTACAAAATTCAAGAAATGAAATGAATATTTTACAAAAATCAGTATTTTTCACTATTCACTAAAAAATCTATTTTTCCAAAAATACCACAAAATTTCACCAAAATTAAAATTTGATATTTTAAATTGAAAATTGATATTTTTTTATAAAATTATAATTATAAAATTTAAAAGTTTTGATTTTATTTAAAACCTTATATGAAATGTTTTTTATTATAACAAATTCCTTTTAGATAGAAAATTACATAGTATTTTAATAACAATGATAAATATCTAATTCATATTAATAAATATGAAAATGATTTATTCTATCATTACATGGTCTATTATATAGAATGTTACTTGCATAATTTTCTAGCTGAAATGAATAAAAATTAATTCAATGTATGAATAGAAATGAAGAGGATTAAGATCACAGTGTAATTTGGGTAATGTAATGACCTAAGACCATTTGAAATAATAATTATTAAATAAATTCAACCCCTTTTATATCATATTTGACAAGAAATATCAAACTTATACAACCCTTGACATATAAAATCATTATAACATCGCCATTAAATTAGTGAGTATGGAGAGTATTAACTAGTTATTGATATATATATATATATCCAACTACATATATATTATTGTAAAATAATCAATAATGTTTTATAAATGTAATTTTATTTTTCAAAAATAAATTTTATTTGAAAATCATTTTTTTCATTTTATAAAAATTAATATAATTAATTTTTTGAAACTTCTGTATAATATATTTTATAAAAATAATATAATTATGGGATATAAATTCATGTACCATATATATTATATGTAATATATAATCCAATTAAATTATTTTTAATTCACGTTTTTTATTTATGTATAACAGTTTTTTCTAATTTAAAAATAGGTTTTTCTGAAAACATTTTTTAAAGTGAATAATTTTTTCTCATTTCTACATAATTTATAAAACCTATAATACAGAATTATTTAAATAATATTTATAGATTATATATCATGAAATATTAATTATTATTCATAAGATGAATATTATCAGTCATAGAGTTATTATAAAATAATATTTCACCTAGAAAATACACTTTTTCAGACCCCTCCTTTTTGTCATGTCCAATGGTTTAATTTTAAATTATATTTCAAAACTTATATAAGTTAAATTTAGAAAAATAGATTCTAATTTGGAAATAAAAATAATACGTACTATGTAATATTTTGAATAAAACTTTTTTACTATAATGAATTGTAAAAATAGTAAAAAAAAAATTACATACCATGGTTTAGGTGAGAACATATTTATCAGGTGTTAAAATAAAAATATAATAATTAAAATTACCTAAAATATCCTATAAAAGTAATTTTATACCTGTATTAAGACCTCATTAGGTAAAATTATTGAGAATCATCCATTTTGGATCCTTCTGGCATGTGAAAATTTTGGGTACACTTTTTTTATTTTAAAATTACAATTGAGCCACTCAACCAACTTAGGAATGTCTATCAACTACCCTTTCAATTACACACTTCCATAACCCTTTAGTTATACCAATACATATAAAAATAACTTCCCAAATTTCCTCTCATCATCCTTGAATCATTAGTTTGGTTATAAATTTATCATAGGATGTTTTTGGTTTTAAACCAAAAGAAGTTGTCTGATGAAGAGGTAACATCCTTAACCAAGCATTTTATTTTATTACTTTATCCACCAATATAAAATTTCACTAAACAATGTTGATATAATAACCTCAGTATCTTCCATATACATATATTTTATTATGATCAAGTAATGGCCTAAAATAATATTATCCTACCTCAAATTACAATTAAAACCATTGATCGTATCTATGGCGTACTGCTGCCCTGTGAACCGACATAATCCATTTTCCATCACCGAATCTCATGTCAAGGTAGACTGAATTATATAATGTTAGTATATGATATTCATGATATAATGATACTTCATGAACTGTAATATCTTATATTCTTTCTGGAAATTTATTTCATAGATAATATGATATTGTCGCAATCATATATCATATATCTTGCGTTTGTGCTTTATTCAAAGTCAATAAAAATGTTTATTTTTAGTCAGTCTCGTGTGTACGGTGGAGTAGTGCCTCATAATGCAGTTTGATTATTTTTTCACATTTTATTTTTATGGAGTCTTATAATGATTAATTTCATGGTTATGTATGATAATAATGAATTATTAACCATAATGGAAATAGAATATATCATATATTATAATTTATTATCATTAATTAATCAAATTATATCTTCATTTGTGTCTACGTCAAACTACCACCCCATGAAGTGATGTGATTTATTTTTATCACCACATAAAATGAATGTTAATATTAAGTTTCTTTTATGAAATAATATTATGTTAATGACATAATTATAATCTTTGAAAAATAAAATAACAATTATATATCATCAATCATGATAATCATAAAATGGAAACATTACTCATGTTTACATACAACATTTCATCTTCATAGATATAATGTAGTTCAATATTCATAACCATCTTTCATGGTTATTTTAGAAAGATATAACATATGTATTAATATGGTAATTATGTAATGTTTACCATTACTGAGAATATGAATTAAAAAATATATTTGACCATAGAGGAGTTACTAAAGTGATTTTGTACATATGAGTCATTTATCATTAAAACATCCGGTGTGAAATTATATTGTTGTGTAGTTGAATTTGACAAAGTAAAAATAAAAATAAATGGTTTAATAATATTATAACAAATTTCTATGAAATAAAATAATTAATATAAGTTTATTATTCATGATGGTAAATAACACAAGAAAAATTAGGGTTTAGGTAATGCGTCTCTCTGAACCACGCTTTCCTTCAGGTTATGAACATTCTCTCTCTTACTCACTTTATCATTTTCCATAATGTTATTAATAGATTCTAAATTTTGAAAAAATTATCTAACATACATAAATCTCATATTCAACATCCCTTTTATGGGTCAATACATTACTTATAACCATTTCTCAAATACCTTCACTCTGAAATTTAATTTCATTATTATATAAATCCGGATTATACAACCCATTTTATTTCCATCGATAATTCTTATGTTATTAATTATGATTGATTCCCTTTGTTTTGATCACATAGATCAATAAAATATTATAATAAATACACCTAGATATTTATTCAATGCGTTGGTTAATTCTATAATCTCATGAGGTGACATTTATGGAATTAAGGAGTAATCCAAATCCATTATGGGTCTTTCTCCACCATGAGTTATTCATTGGGAAGTTATCCTTGACACATGTTTATTTTAGGTTATATATTGTTTCAAATTTACATATAACTCCATGATCATAAGATAACATTTTTTTATGACATTCATCAATGAAATTACTTATGAGCCTTCTATTTTATGATATAAAATTATACCTTTGACTACAATTTTGTGTTTCTTTATCATATTTAATCCCATACGGGGATATTTAGCTCAATATTTTATTTATGTATTCTATAAGATATATTATTCGTTTTTATGACCTAAATTGAATTTTATGATCTGATAATGGATAATAAAACAAGAATTACAAGTTTAATATTCTGTTTCATGTAATATAAACATATTTTTCCAAATAAACTTGGAATTTAGGATCTATGTGTTTTATGAATGGATATTTTCGTATTGTAATCAGGGATTAAAATGTGAAAATTTCATTATATTATATAGTGTTTTTCTAAATAGGATCAAGACCAATGGGAAGTGAATTAGTGGTTCTCTTTTATATTATTAGAATATTTCATAACATATTAAGCAAAATTTAATGACCTTTCAAACTTGTTAATGTTACAATTCACTCAAATATATCATGTCATCCTCACCTTTCATATTTAATAAATATAAGGACTAGTTTTCACATGATATTTTCAAGGTTTGGTAAAATGGATTACCCCTTACCATGATGGATAGTCCAACTAACATGTACTTTTTCACTATATTCTTTCTGAAAAAAAATGCACAAGAAGTGAAAATTTTAACAATCATAGTCGAAACAATCCTACTATATTTTGTTTAGCCCTAAAAATCCTCTTTGGTAACAAATTTCTGAGATATTTTTATACACCCCCATCAAACACAAAAGTATATTTAGTAACTGGAAAGTATCTATAGTTAGAAGCTTCACTTTCCATATACTTTTCTACTCCATATTAGAATGTTGTTCACTTCCTCCAAAAGTAATATGAATCAAAAATCACATGTGTACAATCTTCAATAATAACAAAATTTCTCTAAGGAGCTTCTTGGTCTTGAAACATTCTTTATAAACTCTTTCCAGAAAACAGCCTCAACAAAATTTAGTCCATTCTTCCTCAGTATGGTAACCTCTCTCTAATGGGATCCTTCCAATTGAATTCATTCTGATTCTGCTTTTAATATTCCTTCATCAACTGAGTAGAAACTCAATTGGCTGCTCTCAATTCCTCCATCTTATGTAACATGGTCTGATGGAACTTTCTCTAAAGGATATTGCACTGATGGGGTCACTATGATGGAATTTCTCCCTTAGAACACCCTCTTTTGTAACTTACTCTGATGATCAGATTGAACCTCACTCATATAGATCATCTATAGATTCAACTAGAGACAAATAGTTTTATCAGAATCTCAAATCCAATTCCACAAATTTTAGATCTCTAGAAAATGTAAACAGTTCAACATGATTTCACCGAATTAATGTATTATTCTCTCCTTTTATAGGCACCTCAGAGTGGAAATGTTGGAAAGAATAATTTCACTTCTCACTCAATGAAATTAAGAAATACGAAATTTCATGTTCATTTACATACTTATATTTGACTAATTTAACTCTTCTCATTACTTCTGTGATCTTCTCTAATGTTCTTTAATCTTCATAGCGCATAATACTTATTTATGTCGAAAAACATTTATTTATTCTGATTGTTCAGTATGATTCTTTATTACAATGAAAATATATGAAAAAAATGAATAATTCTCATTATTATTAACTTTTTTTAACACTGAAATTATTCTCATATATATGATCCACATCAGGTTAAAAAACATTAATACATTGAGAACATTTAATATCATTTAAAAACATCCTTCAACAATACTTTGGTTGTAAGAACATAAATGTAATATCGTAAATTTATTTCTCTTATTATTCAATTCCCTATACCAAAGTTTCCAATATAATGAAGTTTAGTTTCTGATTAATTTCTTAGTTTTATCATGTATCTAATGGATATATATCTTCTTCACTTTAATGGATTGTAATTTCCCACAATTCAAACATTCATAAACATTATACCGTTAATAAAACTCTAATTTTGATACAAAAATGATATCATCAATATAAAATAAATCATTGTCAACTTCCCCTATAATGGATCGATGTTAGAAATTAATTCTTTACTTCAGAAAGATAAATCTTCCAGTACTTTTATATTTTCACACATATTATTCTTCAAATGATTTTTGATATCTTCTTATGTCTATTGTTCCTCACACTGATGAGAAACATCTAGAATAGTTCATAATGTATTCTACTCTCTTCCAAAAACTCAATATTGTATCATGAAGTCTTCATGATTTATGAAAACATCATGAATGAAAAATCATCTTCAAAATGATCATTCCTAATTCAATATGATTTTTAGTAGCCTTTTTATTTCTATCAAAACACCAATATGATGAATCGTATTCAATAACACACAGTGATGGACTGAGTCTGATATATTATTATGATTTCTGACTTTGAAAATTCCCTTATTATATTAGAATTAATATATCTTCCTCTATTTATAATATATACAACCAAAACACAATGTGAAAATAAAAATCTAACACTTTGTGTTTTTTCTAAACACCCACTTCAAAACAATACATCTTGTTGTCCACTTTTTTAATCTCCCCATACATACATGTATTCTATAAGTCATATTTTCACCATTATTTTATTTCTCCCCATAATCCTCAACACTCCCCAATTATTTTCCTTGGCCCCTTATTAACAATGATATTCAAAAGGGCCATTATGAAAATTTTCCCGCTAATTGAAAAATGATCTCATTACCAAGTGTCTTAACTTTTTGTATAAAAATCATGAAAATATTCTTCAGAATAATATAAGTATCACATGAGTTTCTTAATAAATATCCTTTATATAAACATATATAACCCTACATGGGAAATCCAGGTTTAGAAAATTAGAGTGTGTAATCAAGGATACTAATTTTCTCCGTAACACAAATTTCGTGTAATAAAATAACATACTTCCATAATAATTCTTATTTCTGAGGAAATTGTTGATTATATTTTTTAGGATAATAATAACATGAACCCATCATAATAAACATACTATAAATCTTGGTTATATAAACACAATATTACAAAAAGCCATATTTTTTAACCCCGTTAATTTCTTTTGCAATAATAGTAAAAGACTCAACTATCAACATGCTTTCTTCAACTCCTTTAATTCCCTACAATTTAGTACAAATAAAAATACATTTTGAATAAGGAGGAACCTCATTTGTTTCATAGAAACATCTTCCAGAAAAAGTTTCCTCCATCGACCATTCTTTTAATTTTTCATCTTTGATTTCTCATTGGATATATTTATATAATTATGTTCATACTTTTACATATATTATATCACACATTATTTTAATTTGAAGAATATTCAAATGTGGATGTCAGTATATTTTATCTTTTAGTAACCATTTTTTTAATTTGATTTTATAAAAATTATTTTATGTCATCCTATTGTTCGAGAATGATATTCAAACAACTTTTAGTGACATGACCATATTGCTCACATATCTTTTATCAATTCTATATTTTTAGATCATAATCTTTTGATATCTTTTTGTAAACTAATCTCACATATTCAAAAAACATTTTCTTCCACTTTTGTATGGTGATTTTTTTTATCTTATTTTAACTTTCTAGCCATGTTATGTTGTTCTCACCAAAAATAAGCTCTTTGTCTGAAAACACCACAAAAACTGCAGTAACTAATGAAAATTTATTTTTAAGACTGATAGTGAACTTATTTGGAACATTTTTGTTATTCTATATTAAAAAATTCTAGATCAATTAACTCAAATTGATACTTTCTTAAATAATTCCTATTATTCTCGGTAAAATATGTTCCCCCACAGAACAACTTTTTTATACCATTCATTCCAACTTTTTTAAAAGAGTAAAATATAACATAATCCTCATGGGTTAAGTTGTCTATATTATTTATTATCTCTCTTTGTATTTTAAAAAGCACATATTGTGTTTCAAAAAATTCCACTTCAATCTAAACTAACATTATTTTATAATAACTATAATATTTTTATTTATTTTCATTAATTTGTTCTTATTTCTTTCTTAAAAAAGTGTATATACTTTTTTATTGATGTTCTAATTACAATATAATCATTATTTATATATTTATTTGTTATATTTCTTGATCACAAATTTTAACATTCAAAAGATCTAATAAAATTGAAATTTGTTTCTTATTTCATTATTTGATCACAATTCTCAATTGTTATATAGTAAAAATATTTATTAATATTCATTCATTCTTGAGTTGAGTATTTTTTTTCAATTTCTTTTTGAAATTTTATTTAAGAATACAATAAATTTTAATAATCTATTAATCATCATAATCATAGTTTGAATAATTAATTCTCCTTTAGGTATGATCAATAAAGTTGAGTTGATGATCATATTCATCATTGGCTGAGGAATCATCCTTCTTTCTTCTAGTCAAAATTCTTTTCATCCTCTTGTCATATGAAAATAATTACGTAGGTTTATTCCACATTTGTTTATGAGATTTCTCATCAAAATCCTTGAAATCATACTATTCAACATTCAACTTAGGAAAAATTTGTCCAAAATTTGCATTCCATTCACAATTCTAACAGTTGAGGGTTTTTCTTTTATATTTACCCCTATGGAATTTCATAGAAAGATGGAATCAATTATGCTGAAATATTTTGATTATTCCTGAAATTCTAAATTATTTTATTATTTGTAAACTTTTTATCATTCTTTCCTAATTTAACAAAGCTTTTAAGACATTTCTCTATAAGAAATTTTCTTAATATGCTGATATTTTATCATTTCATATTCTATATGGATATTTTGAACTTCAAACAAGGATAAATATTTATGATCACATAAATCTATTTATTTTCATCAAGTCTATCTAGAAATATTCTCATATGTTTCATAACAATTAAAAAAATATTCTAGCCTCTTACCAAGACATTTAATGTTACAAACAATCTCATTCACTATTATAAAGTAACTATCAATACATTACTCACCTGATATTTTAAAATCATTAACTATAATTCTCTAAATTAGTAACTTCGCTTCCTTATCTTTCTCATTCAACTTATCACACATTTTCATATCTATTTGAAACCCAATAATATTTCTACAAGATCATCATTGAGAGAAATGAATGAAGAAAAATGATATTTTCCATTAATTTATATACTTTTATTATGAGTAATTGTTGCAATATTTTCCTTGATGAGAGGAATTCCCACTATTTTGACATTTATAATTTCTTGGATAAGTGGAATAAGATAGGGTAACATCTTTTTCTTCCAATTATTATAGTTATTTCCATTTAAAATAATAATACCCTTATTATTAAATGAATTCAAATTATCTATTCTTAGAGATGGATCTTTTATAGGGAACATGATCTCATACCAACTATCTTTTCCCAAATAGGATTGAGAACACTGAGTGGTGGGGTGGGGGTGGTTTGAATTAATGGTTCCTTTTTCATTTATAAGAATGTTTATAAAATTCTATAGTAAAATTTAATTATATATAAATCTTGTTAATGTTATAATTCACTCAAATATATCCTCTAAAACTTCCCTTTATTGTGGAAAAACTATACATAGAAGAAGTAAAATTATATTTAAATGGTTTTGTACAAAAACCTATTCCATTCCATGTTGGATAGTTCTACTAGTAGTGATTATTTTCCTAGCATATTTATAGGATACAAAGGCACAAGAAGTGAAAATTTCAATATTCCTAGTATAATATATACAATAATAGTGGGTTATACCCCCAAATATCTTTTTCTATATCCACTATCCCACTGTTGGTAATACACACCAAAAAATAGATAATCCTTTCCTAAAATAGGTAATTATCCATATTCACAAGTTTAACATTCCTTCCTCTTTTTTTATACACATCAAAAAATTCATAACATGCTCTATATGTAACCTAAATCAAAACATACCTTCATAAAATTTTAAATAACATAAAAAATTATATAAGGAACATGTTGGACATAAAAAATTATCTTGAAGAACTCTCTATAAAACATCCTCAAAGAAAGTCGGTATGATCTGCCTCAGTCTAGTCACCTCTATCTAATGTGATCCATCTAATTGGACTCAGTCTGAATCTCCATCAAATATTCAATATTCAACTAATTAGAAACTCAGTTGTTAACATAAAAGTCCCCCAACCAACTGAACTATGTATGATGAACCTTTCTCGAATGGATGTCACTCTGATGGGATCACTCTAATGGACATTCTACTTTAGAACAGCTTCTATTTAAACCTTCTCTAATGATCATATTGAACCACAATCTAATGGATCTTCTTTAGCTTCATCCTGAAACAAATAGTTTTATTATAATCTCAATACCTTTTCTACAATTTTTGTTTCTAGAGCACACATGAACAATTCAACACTCTTTTAAAGTACGAATGTATTAATCTCTCCTTTTATAGTTACCCCATAATTTCAAAGGAAGGAAAACTAATTTCACTGCTTGATCAAAGAAATTCATAAATCATTAATTCATTGTTCTTTTAGGTCTCCAAATTTGAATTCTTTAACAATTCTCAATACATATGTGAGATTATTGAATCTTCTAGAATATTTTTAAAACGTCAAACATCATAACATTTAAATACATTTCATCAGAACAGTTATTTTATCCATTTATTTAGTCTGATTCATTATTACGATTAAAAAATCTGAAAAATGATCATTTCTCATTAAGATTACTTTTTTTAAACACTAGAAATATTAGCATATAGATTCTCCATGTCAATTTAAAAAACACTTATTAATTCATTGGAAACATCTTGTTTAATTAAAAAATTATTTAGATAATAAATTAGAAGCATGAACATCTCTAAAATATCGTCAATGAATTCATCATTTTCTTCAATTCCTCAGATAGATGATCCCATGTCTGATGAAGGTCAGCATAAAATGACTTTATTGGTGTCATCATGAGTATGATGGATTGGTATCTGCTTCACTATGATATACTATCATTTCCATCATTTCAAAATTTTATAAATATGCTTCCACCAATAAATATTTAATTCTAATACACAAGCGATATCCAATATATAAAAAAAATTTGTTTCAGAATCAATTTTGATGGATCAATGTAATCAATAAGTTCTTTACATTAGCATGATCAATCTTCCAGCCTTCTGATATTTTCACATCGATGATTAATATGACAATGGTCAATATAATTATTTGTAGGGTATTCCTCACAACGGAGAGAAGCATCCGAAATACTTCACATCATATTCTTCTTTCTTCCAAATAAATCTATATTATATCATGACTTATTCAAGATTTATGGGAATATATTTAATGGAAGAGAATTTTCATATTTAGTATCGAATGAAAAATTCGATACCAGTTCGTATTATGATCAAAACATTCATTATATAATCAATATGATTTTCACCATCTTCTTATAATCTATCAAAAACTCCATCCAATGAATCACATTCAATGACTCGTACTGATGGACTACGTCTGATGCGTGTTTCTAATTTTAAACTATTCAAACACCCTTCTATTATATATATTTCCATATATTGATCTATTGAAAACAAATACAACAAAAATATAACTTGGACCTAACAAAAATTTGGTATCAAATAAATTATTTAGTTAAAAATGGAACTAGGATGTGTAAACCATGGTGAGATCCCTAGGGAGAAGTATAAGGATAACCTTAGGAATAATTCTAAGTATTTAATAATATCTTGGAAACATGTTGAAGTATAGATTTAGTGGTTTCTATGAAAATACATCATTATATAAATAATAAAAATGGATGTGTCTTTGGAAAATATTTATCTAGTGGCAATTCCCTTTGAAATGTGTGTATTGAGATAGAAATTATCACCACATCGTTTATTACAATGGACCAATGCAGAACAAATAGTTTGACACTCATGGGGTATATGTTTTGGAAATTAAAAAACACTTTATAATCCATTGTGAATGTGTTGAATAAATTATTATGTTAGAAAACCCAATTGGGAAATAAATATTGATAACCTGTGATAATACCGAGAGACTCATAATATAGGATGTTCATATAAAATATATGTTATTATACTCATGTTTATATGTTACCCTTTTGTTCATTTCTAGGTTATTTTTTTATTATTTTTTATTCATTATGTGAATGGTGGGAAATAGGGGAGATCATAAAAATAACCAAATGATAGGGAATGTGATGATTTCCCAAATCATATACATAAAATTATGGGAGTACGAGATGGGAACATTATATCATTAATAGTAAAACTCACTCATGTTTTGAATAATAACATGATTCATGGGGAATTCCAAACTACAAGTTGATGGATGAAGTTACACTTAGTATTTTTAAGTGATAATGTTCCCCTATAATTAAGGGAACTCTTGATCCCCTCATCATAAAACAATAGATTTACTCAATAGAGATGATATTATTTTTCCTTCAAAGCATAGATAAATGAAATTTGGGTTAGTTATTGAATGAATTGAGAGAGATGTTAATCAGTTGTAAACACATATCAAGAAAAAAATACATAAATAATGTGGATTCTATGTAATGGTAATGAATCAAAAAAATAACACTCAATAACTATTTTACATGAACTATTCTTCTTAATAAGAGAGTGAGTTACCTAGTATGGTGAAATATGAAGAATATTCTATCATAGTGTCTAAGGAAAACGTTACATTTCTTGCATGGTATGCCACCATTTGTTATCAATTCCAAAATAATAGTGGAGAATTTCTTTAATAAGTTAAAGTTGAGTATATGAACATTATTAGTGATTCAATACATAAAAATTTATAATGATATTTTTCATTTTCCACTTAATGTTGATGTAGATATTAGTGAGTCTCATTGGTCTCCTGTAACTAGATGAAAAAATGTCAAATGGATTGTCCTTTAGAAACATTAATTGATAAATACCACAGATGAATGAAAACTAAACATCCCACTTGAATGAAGTGTGGGAAGAATAATCCAAAAAATTTCCAAAGGGGGCCATAATATGATTCTAGTATGGAAAAAAGGAGTATCATGAAAATGAATTTCATAGGGAAATTAAGAATCCCACTAATGGGGACAGAGAAAAGTGGGTTCAAATCAACATTATACCTTCTATGAAGTTTTTTTACATGTTAGAAACATTAAAATTATTTCAGAAAATTCCCTCAACCAAGGGTCATTAGATAAAATCATAAACAAAAACCTCAAGGGATGCAATGAACGGTTTTTCATAAACAATGCATGATGTAGATACTGGAACCAATGTGGTGACAGTTACACTAATAATTTATTTATGAATTGTGAACATAGTTTTTGATTATGGTTTTACAAATTCTTTATTATCCTAACTTTTTATTAAAATTGTACTAACACCACCTCCAAACATGGGTTTTGAGCTATTTGTGAGAAACAAAATCGAATAATGGTTATATCCTAAGTATATAACACCCCCATATTCATAGTTTGTGGAAAATATCATCAAAAATATCTTATCATAATTCCATATGTTGCATTTGTTGCTCATTTATTAATGTATTGGATATCCTTATATAAATCCAACATTATTGTAGGGTCCTGAAAAATCCGCAAAGGAAATTCTACCCAAATCCCCCAATGAATTGGGGAAAATAATCAAAGAAGAGACACAAAGAGGACTGGTCTACGAATCGGTCCCATGGAAGCGCAATGTGGCCAGGCCCCGCGAGGCACCCCCTCCGCGAACCATTGTCATTCACGAAATGGAGGCGGAGAGCCTCCGCGGTCGCGAGGCAGGATGAGCGCCAATCCTATTCACCGTAACGAACTGCCCCAACCGTGGACCACGTCGACCGGTTCAAGCCGCACCCGCTGTCGTTCAGGGAATAGAGGCGGAACCCTCTACAGCCGCGGAGCACTCCCTGAGTTCGCCTCGCGGAGGGGGGGAGAAGCATTCAATACCCACCACGAATCGCAGATTGACCAAGTCAGCTGTGAACCGGGTATTTGGTTATGGGCCTCCACAAAAGGTTTCGTGTGGCCATAGATACAACCCTTTCCCCACTCTATAAAAGGAGGCCAAGGGGGAAAGAATAAGGGGATCAAAGAACAGGAATCAGATTCAGAGGGATTGGAGATTCGGAAGAAGATCGGTTGATGGAAGGCTTCAGATTTCGCAAACAACGAAATTCCCATCCTCGAACTACAGTAGGTATACAAATTAACAAGGAATTGGAAACTACATAATAACTTGGTGAATAGCGAACCTAAAATAACAAAAACAAGGAGAACTGTGAACCATACCCCCTCCGTGGATGGCTTCCCTACGGACCAGGGAGTTTGTGACTCTTTTCCCATTTGTCTCGCCACGTAGAACTCTCTTACGCGGGCGAAGACCCAACCGTTGAGCCTCCGATCGGCGCTGCCCTTGGCTTCTGCTGCCTGCCTAGAACCCTCTGCAAACCACCCTAGTTCACAGTTTGAACCAGAAGACGCGAACCACCCTAGTTCGCAGATTGAACCCGAAACCGCGAACTACCCTGGTTCACGGATTGAACCCAAAGCCGCGAACCACCCTGGTTCACGGATTGAACCCGAAGTCACGAACCACCCTGGTTCACGAGACTCCAATCAGTCCGCGGACCACCCTGGTTTGCGGACGGCTTCTCCAGCCGCATGGAACTTCCCCACGCAAAGGGCTCCACGACCCATACATCTCAGTGGATCGCCAAATACATCGGTGTTCTCATTTTCTGAGCCGGATAAAATCCATCTGATCTGGCCAAGTCCTCTGCAACTCCCTCATTGGCCTATTCATCGGTCCCGAGCTGAGGCCTCCACCGGAGCCACCGGATCCGCGTGGTGTAAGTTTCAGTTGCATCAGCGCGCCATTTTGAGTTCACATACCCACGGTAAACAGGGGAAAAGGGGTGGCCCACACCCTTGATCAGATTCCTGAAGCCTTCCTGGGTTCACATTCCCACGGTAATGTGGAGTCTGAGCTTGAGAGTCCTTTTTCTGCCCCTATACTTGATAAAGACTCCTCGAGGTAGTAAAATACCCATCAGAAGGAGGCCCTCATGCACTGCAAGAATGGAGATGGGCACCGGAGCACCCCCCCACCCTTCCCTCTCCCGCTGGGCTTTGTCATCCTGGGTGTCCATCTCGGAGTAAGCCCTGACCTTCTGGGCCTCCTCAGAGTGTAAGCCCCAATTCATCACCCTGGTTCGCCCTCATGCGTAAGCCCCACTCCACCTCTCATGGACGCACCTTTCGCGACGTGATAGTCTGGTCCCTACTGCCTCTTGTTTCTCACACCGAGCATGACTCACATGGGTTTAGAGTATGCATTGACCATGACATCTGACCATCTAGGCCTTCTTAGAGTGTGAGCCCCAATCCATCATTCCAGACTGCCCCAGAGCGAATCTTCAAGCCAAAGCGAACTATGAGGACATTGATCCATGCCAAATCATGGTACGTAGGAAGCCTCCACGAGGTTCAAGCCCACCACTCGGTCGTTTCTTCACGTCGAGTTCCACCCTCATCCAGCATGACGTTAAACTATGTATGCGAACTACGTGGAATTTGATCCCTGCTTCCTAAGTAGGGTACGTAGGAAGCTTCCCTAAGTTTCAAGCCCAACAACTGGTCGATCTGATCATCTCCACATTGGTTCACCGCGCCACTCCAAGTGCTGCCTCAAGAGAGTTCCAACCCTTCAGGGTCATTAATCCAATGAGGGATGGTAAACTTCGGGAATAAATGATTCTGAAGCCCTGCGTCCAGTTGACCATTGAACACCAAGGTTAAATCCATGGATACTATGTTTGGGTATAAACCAATGATTCACGAACATATGAATACGTCTTAAATCTATAAGAGTGTCCAGGAACAGGCAATAATTTCCCCCTAAAAAGGGTGTGATGAGCCCAAATTCCAATCCTCTCGACCAATGTGAGTTATTAAGAGTCGTTGGTCAGACCATCCGGTGAATGCCTGCCTTTGGAATGCAGGTCCATCAATCATTGGATACGGATCCATTGGGCGTTTTGATGCCAAAATCCAAAACCGACGAAACAAAAAATGGTGAACCCGACATGAATCTTTAACCAAACATGAAAGATTCAACTTAATCTCATTTTGTGCCCCCTTAAGCTCTAAAGGAGGACCAAGCAAGGTAATTTATTACACATGGGATTATGATATGATTCTTTGATGGGTTTTCTGATTGTATTTGCTAAAATGTTTTGCAGGTACCACTTTCAGAGCTCCCTTAGATCCAATGGAATCACAAAGGAACTCACAAGCACGTGCTTCCGGCAACGCAATGACCGGACGTCCTCAACTATGGAGGCCCCCTCACCCACCCAGCGTCTTCAACGCTTGGTCTCGGACGCGCTGATCCGAGAGTACCATGTGAATGGTACTCTCCCAATAGTAGAGGAGGCCATGCATGCCCTCCAATCCATCAAAACTCTCTGGTCGCCTGCCTAGTAGTGACCACAAAGGCGGATCCAGACAGCCCCTGTCCCTATCTCCAACCATTTTGGGAGTCTATCCCCGAAATGGGACAATGCGTACCTACCTTATCTTAGGGAGGCGGATGAGGTCGACGTTGAGGACTTCATCCCCACTGAACGGGTTTTCTTCTCTAATGCCCCCGCTGGCAGACGTCATCGCGGTCACACCGCGACCCAACATCCTCACGCCGAGGAGGATGTCTCCCCGAGGATTAAGGCCCACGCTCCCCGAGATCCGGCCCCTCGGACCGCCCGACGAGGGCGGCATACGTACAATCGGGGAATGGTCATCACCCTGGTCCCTGAGGTGGAGCTCCGCTGCCCAGCCACGGAGACGTAACATGAACAGGCACCTACACCTATTAGCTCCTCCTGAGCCTACCATTCAAACATGGCGGCATCATACGAGCTGGCGCACATCCCCGACGAGCTCCATCAATCTCATCACTCACTTAGAATGGCACTTACTCGGCAGGCTCCTCTCCCTGCCCAGGGTCATGAAGCCCACCAGTTTGACATGGTGGAAACCCAGCACCTGCAAGACCACCTCCTAGTAGTTTCTTCTGACGCCCGCCATCTTGACATGGCGGCAATCAACAAAGCCCACAACCCAGATGTAGTGGAAAATCATAGGCGGGCAAGTCTCCCCGCCATCAAAGGCCACTGAATCGATACGGTGGGAAACCAATATATATAGGGCCAGCTCCCTATGGATACAAGTAAAGTCTGCCACCCCGATGTGGCAGAAAACGGATAGATAAACTGGTGTATCCTGGTACAAGAGCAGATTTGTTCACCTGCCCCGAAACAAGAGAATTGTCAGTACCCACTGACCACTGGAGGACCGAAGCAGGATATTCCTACTCTGATACCGAAATGGTCCTTCATACCCATTCCAACCAAAGATGTCTCTCTACATATCCTTTCAATGATGGAGGATCAGGTATTGATCCCATATCAGATCTTGCAAACTTGCAAGCATGTAATTTCATCAGCGGTAACAGCAAGGACTCGAGCCCGTGAGACCATCTCCCCAATTGAGACAACTCATCTAAGATATGAGATAGCTGCCTAGGAGTATATCTGCATCCCAAATTCTACCAAGGAGGGTCTCTGGCCATATTCTGTGATGCAAGGGCAACCAGATCGAGCAACATCACTCATTCCAACTGGGGGACACCCGTCCATCACGGTGGATTCTCCAGAGTAGGCATATATCCCTTCTAAAAGTCAAGATGTTCATCGGCATATCCCGACAACATCACAGAACCCCATTAGACAGGGACCGAAAGGTGAAGGCCGTTGTCAACAGCAGACGATCCCCGCTGCCCACAAAAGAACGCCATGAACGCACTGAAGGCAGCCGGAAAATAAAGAGTGGGTTCATGACCCCTCTCTTCTAGAAGTCTGGGTTCCCAACGCCGCCAAACACACGACAAAGGCTCAGAACCCTGCCCTCCCATAACCATATTGTGGGAGCGGTAGTAGCAGTTGCAAAGGTCCTCCCCACAATGTCGCTACCAGCATCTATGAAGGTCCTCTCTAGAGCACCCGTGGGGGCCTCCCCTATGGGCATATAACAATCGGTCACAAGAGCTTCTCTCTTGATGCAAGTCACGGAAACTATCCAGGTGACCAGAAGATCGAGCAGCAAGAAGGTCCTCCACTTTCTGTGGTCCACCCTGTAGGTCCTCCCCGGGGTATACACTGCAATCACTCTCCATGCAGTGGTACCATAGATTATGATGGTAGTCCTCACTATTATAGTTTCAAATACGGAGGCCCTCCCCGTAGTGACGTCTCCTCACGACAAGAAGGTCCTCCCCTTGCTGTAGCCTGCCCTGAAGGTCCTCCCCAGGGGATACGCTACAACGGAACTCCACGTAGCAGGGCATCAAATCATGGTGGTAGTCCTCACCACCCTGATAATGAAGGTCCTCCCCGTAGAGACGTCAAGCAACGAGAAGTCCCTCCCCTTGTTGCGGTACATTCTAGAGGCCCTCCCCAGGATGTATCCCGCAAATATTCTCCCTGCGGAAACAGTAATGGTAGTCCTCACCATTGCCGCAGCTGTGATGGTAGTCCTCGCCACCACGGCCGCCATTGCGAAGGTCCTCCCCGCAATGGCCCCATGCAACAAGAAGCTCCTCCCCTTGTCATGATGTGTCATGAAGGTCCTCCCCAAGATGCATGTCGAACGTCAAGCCATGATGTTCATCCTCACCATGATGGCAGTTGTTGTGAAGGTCATCCCCGTAATGACGCTACGCAGCCAGAAGGTCCTCCCCTTGCTGCGACACGCCTTGGAGGTCCTCCCCAGGGTGCGCACTGAAAAAGTCCTCTATGCAGTGAACCATCAAGCAGTAATGGTAGTCCTCACGATTATGGTTGACATTGAAAATTTCCTCCTTGTGATGACATATTATTTTGATAGGGAGGACCTCCCCCTGCCGAAGCAAGCACCTAAAGGCCCTCGTATGCCGAGGCACTCAGAAGGACGGGACTGATCATGTCAGATTCCAAGCTTGTCGCTAGCGACGCCCTTCTTCGATCAGGAGTCATTCCAGGGCCGCGTTCATCCTCTGAACCACCTCGGAATCGCCCACATAATGAATCAGCACCTACCGGTCCCACTGCCTCCAACCACATTGGCAGCGAGCATCTTAGTTGGGCCGACCAGGTAGAGGAGTCACTAGTGGAGGAGTATGCCGATATGCTGCACCTGAGGGAACGACTAGCTAGGGATGATATACCAGTTATGTTTTGGCCCACGACCACCTCTCAGAACAACATACCCAGGGAGTTGCCGTAAGAATTCATGCACGGAATCCGCCATAATATATGGACAACCCTCCACCGACTGAAATCGAGCTTCCGACCCTATGACGGATATGTAGACCACGTCAAGACAAAAGGGGACCTCCTTCATCACATCGACCTAGAGGCCCTTTCCTCGACGTGACAACAACGCCCCAAGAGGCACAAAAGGAACATGGAGATAGCCTGCCTGCATATGCTACACCAAATGCGCCGCCTCATCGGTGACGCTCCAATGGGAGTCCATATCAAGGGATGGGGGAACACGGAGCTCTGAATTTCACTCTGCTCCCTGCCAAAAAGAACTCGTTCAGTATTGTGTATTGCAACTTCATCACAGTAAGACGACAATCGAGTGGACCCCTGCTCAGGAAAGGCAACACACCCAATAGAGTCGGGCCTTGAGTAAGTCCCAGAAGCATAAGGCCTGGCGAGAACAAGCCATTCAAAAACTCTTGAATCAGGCCACCGAGAGCATACGACAGGCCTCTCACCTAAGAGAAACCAATCTGCGATCTTTTCCTGCCTGCCCTGAAGGGATTGATCCACAGGTGAATTCGGCACCAAATCTGGTTCACCCCCGAATGGGGGCACGCGAGGTTAGGCAGGTAGTGATAGTAGAATCCACTACTGCAATCAAGGGTCAACCCCAGCCTACAGGGATTGGGGAATTTTTATCATCAAATGCCCCTGTAAGAGCAATAAAATAGGGAAGAGACTCAACATCCAGGGAATGGAGCCTACCCCAGCCCTCAAGGCTGGGACATTATTACCCCCTCACCAATAATCTCCCCCACAAGAATCGGTATTCTATCATCTAGGGAGGACAATCAAAAGAGGAGGTTCTCATCCTATCCTGTCATTTGAATCATCATCCCCTATGAGAGGAAGGCGCACTGTAAGGTTGCATCAAAGAACTCTCCGCATCACCCTTCATCAAGAAGTCCGAGGGAAATCCCAGGTCATGAAAGGGAAGGCCAGTCGAAGACGCGAGAGATCCTCTTCCTATTTGGAAGATGACGTCCCCTCCACCCCGCAATATGCGTTCATCAACGCCATAAAGGGTAACCCCACGGAAGACAACGGAGAAAACGTAAATCCAGATGGATCGGGAGATGATGGTTCCAGTCAGGCTGTGACTCACAACGAACCCCCAGGTGTGCACACCCGGAACCAGAGGGCCGCCTTAAATGTGGCCGCCCCTTCAGCTAACTTCCCTCTGCATACCCTACGATCTTCCAACATGGATAAGAATAAAGTAACGGTTACCCTTAACCCATCCCCCTCTCTCGATAAAAACAAGCCACTCATGGTCGAAGAGAGGTTCGGTCGACAGGAAGAAGAGAAGATATAATTGAGGTGGCATAACGCTGAGCTACTCTAGAGGAACCGCTGTATTGAAAGTGCGTCCCAAGAAGATCCACGTTGTGCACTCCCAGAAAGTGCACCTCAAAGGCTAAGGCTTGACCCGGCAAATGAAGCACGATCAGGGCTCCTGCCCATTGAGGTGCCTAGTTCATCCTGCTACCTAAACGTGGATGATTAATACTAGGATTTCCATCCACTTAGGAGGCAACCAGAGCAGGTACACCCGAACCCTCTGAGGGTAACCTGAACGAAATATGCACCCTTTGTGCCGGCCAATCCGGATCCTTAGGCAATGCCTCGGGCTACGCCGTCCCAGGACTGGGCCCAACAGGATGTAAACCCGGGACTCACCAACACCATCGAGGCACTAACAGCTCGATTGGAAGTGATGGAAGGTCTATGCGCTCCGATACAACCGGAGCGAAAACCCTACCCAGATTGGATGACCAACACACCACCTCCACCCAATTTTGAGAGCCCTGTATTCCCCATATTCAATGGATCAGGCGATCTAGAGCAGCATTTGATGCACTACGCATCCTATTGTGACCCTATGATGGGGACTCTAGAACAAAAAGAAGCAGTGAAACTCAGATGCTTCGTACGGACCTTGCAAGGATACGCCTTCGTCTAGTACATGAGTCTGCCGGCCCAGTCGATAAAGAGCTTGGAGGACCTCCGACAGCAGTTCATGTTCCACTTCAGCTCAACATTGCCTAAAACAACGGTCAGTGATCTCATGAATGGCAAGCAGATGGAGAACGAGAGGGTCTCAGATTTCATCGCCAGATGGAAAGGTCTGACCTATTCTCTGAACAGGCCAATGCCTCATGATGAAATGCTAGCCATATTCATCGATAATCTTAGATATGAGCTTTGAACACCGCTCATACCGGTGGAGTGCACCACTGGCTTCCGCCATCTCTTGGCCATTACCCAGAGAATTGAGGACTCCCTACAGCAGACAAATTCAAAGTCATGAATAGCCTCGCAGGCTCCTGTGAAAAGAGACCCTAGAGATGAAGTGTCCGCTGTCACACTCAAGCCAGCCCCTGTGCCCACTCCACCGCTCAGGCCTCCACCAAATCGTCAAGGGTCCCCCTGCATATCAGCAGCCACCCCTGCCTAAATGGGTCGATCAGAGAGGACCGATGCGGAACCAGTTTGTGGAACGAAGACAAAAATTATACTCATTCCGAGACGATCAAGTCCGTGGCTACTTCATTTCCACCATGAACTGCAACTTTCTCCGCCTGCCAAAGCCAAGGAAACCTAAAGAAGTCAGTCGTGATGATAGGCCAGATTACTGCCCCTACCATCAGATGTTGGGGCACAGTATCTTAGAATGCTTCGACTTCAAAGACCTCCTGTAGAGGATGGTAGATTTTGGACAAGTCGAGCTGGGACCACCCCAAGCACATGTGGCATGTATCTCTACCACCGACTCCGACAAAGAGGAGGGGTGGAAGAAAGTCACCAGCAAGCAGGGGTATAAATTTGACAACTGGATGACTCGGAAGACTATCAACCAAGCCCAGGGAATACTCCGACCTCAACTACAGTAGTCGGTGTTGCCACCAACATCCCCTGGAGCCGCAGAGCCGACCACATCGGCCTCACAACCCTCCACAAGCTAGTCATCCAGATGGAGTCGAAGGAGGAAACAATCATAATAGGAGCATTCCATGACGGGGCCAAAGTTAGTCCCAACCCTGGAATACTTCATGCCCTCGAATTCGGTGCGACGGGAACCGACCCACCAAATGGAACCATCAGAGACAACTGACCAGGTTGACCTGTCAGAGGATGAAGAGCCAATTTTTGGGTCTATCAATGTAATACATCTCATGAAATCATTCCCTGACGAAGGGTATGGTTACGAACTCGAGTTCCCTGCACGAGGAGCCGGGAGGTGGAATCACAGAAGCAGAGGATACCAGGGGAGGCGCAGCTGCGGCCGAAACCAACCCTACGATTGGACCCCTGCCCAAACCATCAATATTGCGGAAACCCATGGGAGAGCCCTTCAACGGACTCAGCAGGAGAGGTAATTCCCCTCCACTTCCACAAGCGGCCACTCTGGCCCTGTTGTTCTACGATACCCACCCGAGGAGGAGCAAGTGTCTGGTCGCCTAGTGCACACAAACAGACTGGCCGGGCCAAGTCCTCAAAATGCGGGAAAACCATCGACATCTGTCCCCGCGACCGGTCCCTCCTTGTCAAATGCTCCAGCTCCCAAAGCACCCGCTAAGACTCTCCCACCAACGGATAAGCGTCGACCACTGGAGAAAACATACGATATCCTTAATCAGCTGGCGTTAGTACCAGCCAAGTTTTCAATCCTGGGTTCCCTGGGATTATCAAACGACCTTAGGGAGGAGCTTATCGAAGCTTTGATCAGCCCCCAGGAGTTTCAAGCCGAGGTAGCTGCCGCCAAGATTTACCAGATGGAGACTAGCCCGAATGAATGAAACGCGATGATTTCCTTCACCGATCAGGATGAAGATGCCGTCATGCAAGGTCACATCAGACCACTATATGTGTCTGGAATGCTGAATGGTATTGAAATCTGGAAATCCTTTATAGAAAATGGATCTAGAGTTAACCTCCTTCCCCTACGGACAATACATAAGTTAGGCTATAGTGAGGACGATCTAATTCCCTCAGCCACAACTCTGTTGGGATACGACAAGAGTGAGCAGAAACCAATGGGACAGATTAAGATGAAGACCCATTTTGGTGACCTAGTAGCCTACACAGAATTCCTGGTGGTCCGGAAGAGCACAACATTCAATGCCCTGCTGGGAAGGCCATGGTCTCATAAGCACATGGTCGTTCCTTCATCCTATCACCAGTGTATCAAGTACTGCATCAATGGAAAAAGTGGGACATTGAACGCTGATAAGGCCCCTTTCAAGCTCTCCGAGTCACATTACATCGACGCCAGGTTCTATGAGAAAAAGGAAAAGAAGCCTTTGGTCGATGGTGTCGACTGGATCCCCACTCCAAATGGCCTAGAAATGGTTCCTGATGACCCCCTCAGGCGGCTTGGCATGGATTATGTCCTGCCCATCAACCATGTGGAAGGTAGGAGTTCAATACCGGACACACACTCGGATGTCCTCATAATTTCAGCCACAACGGTTGTGTATGACAATGCGGGAACGTCTGCTGACCCTCAATCTGGGGGAAAAATCTCGAGCAAGGGCGCCCAATACACCTCACCTCCGGACTTCCAAGAGCTGGTGTCAGGAGCTCTCTCCTCGTCAGACCAAGAAGATGAGTATTTACAAGAAGAAGAGGGGGATGATCTTAGGGATGCACCTCCCGCATTTGAGGAAATTTTCTCCACCACTGTGGACGAACTCAGGGAAATAAACCAGGGTACCGAGGAAGACCCGAGGCCCACTCTCATTAGTGCGGCCAGGTCTCCTGAGGAACACGAGGTATATACCTCCTTCGTAAGGTTACACCAGGATGTCTTTGCCTAGAATTACACAGAAATTCCAGGACTCGATCCCGAGGTAGCGATGCATCACCTGGGTCTTCCAGAAGACCATCGGTGCTATAAACAGGCCGCCAGAAGGACACACCCCTCACATGCTGCCATGATAGAGGCTGAAGTCGATGAGCTCATCAAAGCATGCTTCATTCGAGAGGTCCAGTACCCCATTTGGTTGGCCAATATCGTCCTTGTCAAGAAACAGAACAGACAGATCCGCGTCTGCATTGACTTCAAAGACCTTAATCGGCATTTTTCGAAAGATGACTTCCCGGTTCCAATCACTGCATTGTTAATTGATGAAACGGCTAGGTATGATGCTCTATCCTTCATGGAAGGATATTCCGTATATAATCAAATCAGGATGGCAAGAGAAGAAGAAGAGTCCATTGCCTTTAGGGCCCCTCAAGGGGTATTCTGTTATAGGGTCATTCCCTTTGGTCTCAAGAATGCTGGCGCCACGTATCAGCGTGCCATGGATCGGATCTTTAAGACATTCCTGGGGAAATTCGTTGAATGTTACGTGGATGACATAGTGGTCAAGTCCAGACAGCACTCAGATCACCCGTTAGACCTTAAAACCATCTTCAACAATCTCCGATAGCATAGCTTGAAGATGAACCCCTTAAGATGCGTCTTCAGTGTTACCTCAGGAAAATTACTTGGCTTCTTTGTACGCCATCTTGGCATCAAAGTCGACCCTGAGAAGACAAAGGCAATCCTTGGCCTGCCACCTCCTCGAAACCTCACCGAGTTGAGGGGATTACAAGGTCACCTAGCCTATATTAGGCGGTTCATAGCCAACCTGGTAGGAAAATGTTTTCCATTCACCAGGTTAATGAAGAAGGGGGTCAGGTACTAGTGAACGGATGACTACCAAGAGGCGTTCGACAACTTGAAGAAGTACCTCTTAAGCCCACCAGTTCTCATGCCCCCATTCGAAGGAAGACCTCTCATTCTATATGTGACAGTCCTAGAACATTCACTGGGAGCCTTCCTTGAACAAAAGAACGACGCTGGCAGCGAAAACAATATCTATTACCTCAGTCAAACCATGATTGATGTTGAGACTCGATATTCAAATATCGAGAAGAGCTGTCTGGCCTTGGTCTTCGTGGTTTAAAAGCTGCGACATTATCTGCAGCATCATGAAGTCCATGTGATCTCGCGAAGTAACCTGCTCAAGTACATCCTCAGTCGCCCGATGCTAACCGGACGCCTATCCCGATGGGTGGTCATCCTGTAACAGTTCGACATCCGGTTCGTTCCTCAGAAATCCATCAAGGTCCAGGCATTAGTAGACTTTCTAGCAGAGCACCCTTCAACAGGGACCACTGCACCGGATACCGAACTACCTGATGAAGATATCTTCTCGGTTCAAGAGGAGTTCCCAGTATGGGAAATGTACTTTGACGACACATCCAAAAGCCCAACTAGAAAGAGGATGGAGGATCCCAGATTCAACAAACTGGTTCTGGGGATAATACTCATGTCCCCAGAAAAGGCAGTATTGCTGTATTCCTTACTCTTGTCAGAGGGACGTACAAACAATGAAGTGGAATATAAATCCCTCATTGCAGGCCTGGAGCTCGCACTCCAAGTGCAAGTACAACACCTTAAGGTAAAATGAGACTTAGAGCTGGTCATCAAGTAAGTCAATGGTGACTATGATATTAAAAAGGAGGAGTTAATCCCCCTGTTTGACCATGTCCAAGGGCTAATGGCCGAGTTCTCCACAGAACAAACATTGAATTATAGTCCCAGGTCCCAGAACGCTGAGGCTGATGCATTAGCCAATGCGACCACAACCCTAGCCGACCCAAACCGGGATGAAACGGTCATCAACATTGCTCACCGTTGAATGGTATTGCTATTTTTTCAAGATAAGATGAAATAAATCCACGAATTCAGTCATGTCCCCAAGACATATGCTCATGCCACCAGCTGGATGATCCCCATCGCGAACTACCTTCAACGGGGAGAGCTTCCATTAGACATGGCTGAACGAGAGCAAATACGAAGAAGGGCAATCAATTTTGTCCTATATGGTGGAACGGGTTAGCAAGAGGTCCTCTACAAATGAGGCCTCGATGGAGTGCTCCTCAGATGAATTGATGGAGAAGAAACTGATGTCGTCATGACTGAAGTACATGCAGGAGCGTGTGGAGCACATCAACCAGGGACCAAGTGTTCACATCAGGTTCGAAGGCTTGGGTACTACTGGCCCACAGTGGCACGAGACTGCGAGCATTTTACCGTAAATTCCACTCATGCCAGATTCATGACAACTTCATACACCATCCCCCAGAGTTACTCCATCAAGCTAAGTACTCCTGGTCATTTTCCATCCGGGGGATGGACGTCGTAGGACCATATCCTCCTGCCACGGCCTAACAACTGAAGTATATCCTCACAGCCACCGACTTCATTTCCAAATGGGCATAAGAAATACACCTCAAGGAAATCGGGGAAAAAAATATTGTTAGCTTCATGAAGACCAATATCATCACCAGATTTGGTGTCCCTCATACTATACTGATAGACAACAGCACCAATTTCTGCTCTTCTGAGTTGGAAAAGCTATACCACGAGTATGGTATCAAGGCTAACCACTCATCCCGCTACCATGCAGCGGCCAACGAACAGATAGAAGCATTCAACAATACCCTTTCCAACATCCTCCAAAAAATGGTGGACAAAAACAAGAAGTAATGGCCGGATAAACTCCTCCATTCCTTGAGGGCTTATCGAACCACAATCTGCACCGCTACTCGGTCTACCCCGTACTCATTGGTGTACGACACAGAGGCGGTCCTTCCCATTGAACTCCAACTTCCCTAACTCTTTGATTCCAAATGTGATCAACTATCCGATGATGAGCAGTCAGGAAAGCGGCTAGGTGAATTGGAACAGCTAGACAAGAAGTGGTTGTACACTCTGCACCTCCTGGAAGTGTAATAGAATCAGATCGCATGAGCCTTCAACAAAAAGGTTCATCTCCTGTTTTTCTTGGAATGAGAATTAGTGTTAGTTCTCCGGACCCCAATGATACCTGGAAAGAAGCCTCCAAAGCTATAGCCCATGTGGGAGGGACCATATGTTGTACACAAGGTCTACTCCAACAGAGCATATACCCTGATCTCCATGGACAAGCAATTCACCACGGCTCCTACCAATGCGAGATTCCTGAAGAAGTATTTCGCATAGAGACCAGGAAGTATTCATGTCCTCACCACATAACGTTAAAATGCAGGGAGTTCGTCCTTACCGCATGACGATAAACTACACGGACAAAGAAAAAAATGAGATGTATTCGTCGTTCGAGCTGCATGATGTTAAACATCCAAGCACCCAACGGTCCAAACTCCATGACCTTAAACTTAGAGCATTTCTTCCTCACCGCATGACGTTAAACTGCACAGACAAGGTGATTTAAAAACACCCTCTTTTCCTGTGTACGGACCAGACTTGAACATGGTGTATTTTCTTTCAAAGAACTACGTGAGGCTTGATTCCTGCCCTCACAGGATACGTAGTGACGCCAAAATTCCACACCCTGGCCCATAAACCTCCAAAAGAAAAACAAAAATGACCATTCCAACGTGTACGGACCAGACTTGCATGGTGTGTATTCACGTCCTCACCACATGACGTTAAACTGCATGGAGTCCGTCCTTACCTCATGACGCTAAAATGCACGGATAACAAGAGTTAAGAATTCCCCTCCCCCCGTGTATGGACCAGACCTGCACGGGGTGTACTCATTGTCCGAGATGCATGACGCTAAACTGCCAAACAGCCAACAGTCTAAACTCTTTGACCTTAAACTTAGAGTATGCCATCCTCACCACATGACATTAAACAACACGAAATCTAATAATACCCCTCATCCTAACCACATGTCGTTGAACTGTATGGACTTCGTCCTCACCGCATGATGTTAAAACTGCATGAATTCCAGAGAACTACGTACGACTTTATTCCTTCCCTCGCAGAATATGTAGCGATGCCAGGATCCCTAGTCCTAGCCCATCCCATTGAATAAAAGATAAAAAAATGCCTTCTTTCTCCTGTGTATGGACCAGACCTGCACAGGGTGTACCTATTCCAGATAACTATGTATGGATTGATTCCTGCCCTCGTAGGTTACGTAGCGACACCAGGATCCCTAGTCCGGGCCCAACCCCCTGAACAAAAACAATAATTCCTTTTTCCCCCCATGTGCGAACTACACCGGAACGGGGTGTACTTCTCGTCCTTACTGCACGACGTTAAACTGCATAGACAATGATGTTAAAAATGACCCCTTCCCCCATATACAGACCAGACCTGCACGGGGTGTATATCTTTGTCCTTACCGCATGACGAGAAACTGCACGGACATCGTCCTCACCGCATGACGCTAAACTGCACGGAATTCTTCGCGACCCACCCCAGACACATGGCGATACGAGATTGAGATACTCCTTGCACATTTGGATTCATCCTCTCCATACATCAGACTCCATGACCCGGATAATTATGGATCTTCATAACCACTCATGGACATCGGAAGTGGAAATTCATCGACCCGTGGACACCATCGCATGACTATGCATATGATGCCCTCAGCGTCTCTGCATAATGATAGCCTTTGGCTCGTCTACCGAAGGCATGATTTCTATAGGCGACACTCTTCCTAGCTCCGTACGCTTACCGGCCTCAAATCCCCTATACCATACCTCTTGATCTACAAGTTTATAGCGAAGTGGTTTACAAGTTCATTCCCCTTTTCACATCCAGGTGTTTCCAGGGTATCCCTATCTGGTTAGCCTATGTGTCTGTCAGTGTATCACATAGCGACTTGCATCAACAAATATCAATCCATGAATAGGCTACTTTGACTCAATGGATAATTATATTGAAGATGTTTCTTGTAAACCCGGACACCATTATCCCTACATGCCGAACTCTGCACTGTGAGCAATCGCGGATTTTCATAATCATTCATGGCCATCAGAAGTGGAAAGTTATCGACCCAGGGACACCTTTGTAGGACTATGCATACCATGCCCTCAGCGGATCTGCATAATGATAGCCCCTGGCTAGTCCATCAAAGGAAAGATTTCCTCGGGCGGTACTCTTCCTATCTTCGTACGCCTACCGGCCTCAGAGCCCCCACACCACACCTCTTGATCCGGGAAAACTCAAAGTTTCAGTTTACAACCTTCATCCCCAACCTTGTTCCAAGTATATCAGAACATGTTGACTCAGTTATCCTTCGATTGACAACAGGAATAGTCACCCAATGGTCCAAGCTCTATGACCGATAAACCAGGAGTACCTCATCCTTACCGCATGACGTTAAACTGCATGGAATGAAGGCACACCCCCGCGCACAAAAAAAGAGAGAAAAGATCAGCATCGGGGGCTCGTTGAAACTCAACAAGAAACCAGGGACGGATATCCCCAACATGTCCAGACATTCTCCTGCCAAATGAAAGACTTTGTGGCTCGGATAATTGTGGATCCTCATAACCATTCATGGCCATCAGAAGTGGAAAGTGATCGACCCGTGGACACCTTTGTACGACTATGCATACCATGCCCTCAGAGGCTCTGCAAAATGATATCCCCAGTCTCTTCCATCAAAGGCAAGATTTCCACAGGTGATTCTCTTCCTAGCTCTATACGCTTACCGGCCTTAGAGCCCCCATATCACCTTTCCGGATCCAAGAGGCCCTGGAACCATTATTTACACCAATCAAGCCCCCCCCCACTTCTGGAGGACGTGGAGGTATTCAAGCCAAGTTACATTCTGATGAAGAGCATCCTTTTCAAAAATACCCCTCGTCCTCGCTGCATGACGTTAAACTACATAGAAAACTTCAAAAATACCCCCTGTCCTCGCCGCATGATGTTAAACTGCATAACAGCCTTCAAAAAGTCCCTGTTCTCGCTGCATGATGTTAAACTGCACATCAACCTTCAAAAATGCCTCTCGTCCTTGCCGCATGATGCTAAACTGTGCGGATTATGTCCCAACCACATGACGATATACTACACGGTCATACTCGTAATGGGTTCAATGAGAAATAGAGGTGTTTTCTCCATCCTTCAGTGCACGGGTCAGACCTGCACGAACCACCACCTCACACCAGCGTGAGAAAGAATTACTTCACCCATTCTCGGGAAGTTTAGTCCAGATTTTTCCCCCGTATTTAGGCACCCTCTCATCATAATCCATACTCTGTACTCAGAAAAATCCAAACTCTCATAATCCACCGCTGGTGGTCCCAAATCTCAACTTCCCTGAAGTTTCTCGGCTATAGGAACTGGATAGTCTTTTACATAAGGACACCTTTGTATGACTATGCATATCATGAACTTAGTGGCTCTGTATATTGATCGCCCCTGGCCCGTCTACCAAAAGTAAATATATTGTCAGTAAATGATTCTCTTCATACGCCTCTTGGCCTCTGAGCCCCCATGTCTATCCCGGGGTTTGGAAACCCTCTGAGCTATATTTTACCAACCTCTTCCACAATCCTATCTGAATACGGTGGAACATATTTGACAAGATTACTAAGAACCAGGAGAGGTCATTCTGTTTCAGATGATGTCCCAACTGCATGACTTTAAACTGTACCAAGCCTCAACCACCCCTTAGGCTAACTAAAATGAGTAGGAATGTGGTCTTTCAACCACACTCTTGATTAGTAAGAATTCTCTCAAAACCCTATCAGATGACACATTCATTTTTCAGGCCACCCATGGTGGATCCCATAATCCGGACTTCCATGAAGTCCCCTGGCCATCAGAAATGGATAAGTCTTTGACTTAAGGACACATTTGTATGACTATGCATAACATGCCCTCAGCGGCTCTGCATATTGATCACCCTTGGCCCGTCTACCAAAGGAAAGTTTTCCTTAGGCAACGCTCTTCCTACCTCTATACGTCGACACAACTCCCATGCCTTGAGACATGCCCTGTATTCCGTTCAAATTTAAACATGTTTCCCCCCACGCGCGTCTGAAGGGTATTAGGACAACTTTCAAACAATTGAACCCTATTGGGGCCCTCACCCCACCATATTTGGTCAAATATGTTTGACCTAAAACATCAGTACTGATAGTATTGACAGAGGGAAGTTAAACTGCTCACAAAAGAAAGAGGCACAAAGCCAGTTAGGCCAAAAACCCGAAAAGCGCAACCAAAGAAAAATCCGGGTTATACCCACTGGGTCCACACTATATGGGCCCAGACAAAATCAGGGCATTAAAAAAAGAAAAAGGAAAATGTTTATGGGGTTTACCTACAAAACCCTATCAATAGTCAGACTACGCTCACTGGACCCCATGGTCTAGGAAACAATTAGAGCTAGTTTTCCTAAGTTATGATTAATTCTGATGCAGTGAATTGTTATTTTCACAACAATTGTTCTAAGTAACAATCAAATTCCATAGTAACAAGTGATTGGAAGAGACTATGTTTTGTTCGAACAAAAAATGGAGGACGTCCACAAGCCGGGGTCTCTCCATACAAAAAAAGAGGGGTAAGTAAAACAGGGGATACAAAAGTGGCTCTGATAGTTATAAAGGATCCTGACTCGCTCTCCCCACCAGATCAGCGACCGCGTGGCGAAGGTCGTTGCAGGACTCTTCCAACACTTCCTTCTCCCTGGTTTCAACCTCAGCCACCAGACGGATATGCTCCACTGCGGTTTGGAGGTCGTTAATACCTTTTCTTTTAGCTTCAAGATGACCAGTCATAGTGGATAAATGATCCCTCAACATCGCGGCCTGTTCTTCTCATTCATGCAACTCAAAGGATAGGATGGCCGACTGATCTCGAGAGACCGCCTCCCGTGCTATCAGTTGATAGAGCTTTGTTGTGGTTTCCTCCAAGGTTCGGGCCTCATAATGAGTGGTATCTAAGTGACCAAGCTTGCATTCATTAGTGACAGCTTCCTCACGGGCCATGACAACTTGGAAAGAAAGAGAATGGAACTGCTGATAGTTCAATCCACCTGACCCCAACCCAAGAAGAGCTGATGAAGACCTTCAGATTTGGTTTCCATTTTGGCGAAAGGGGTTTCAATGATGATTTCACATATTCGGGGCCAGACCCACATGTGCACTGCCCGATGGTCCTCCATGGTACGAGGATATTTGGTATCCTCGCTGGACGACACGAGAACAAAGTCTGGCATGGCAGCCCCCGCAGACGTGTGCTTACTAGAAGTTGACTCTGAAGCTGGAAAGTCTGGGGCCTCTAACCCCGGTTCAGGCTTGGGGACCAAGTTACTAAGCCTGATATCGACTGGCGGAACCTTTGGTATGGTATCTCTTGGACCCGAAACCACTGGGTCGTCCTCATCCACGCACAAGAAAAATGAATTTGTCTGAACTGTGGCCACCACAGGGTTGGGAGAGGAAAGTTCTCTGAGTCGCTTTGATCAACAAGCCATTAGTCGGTCCTCCATTAAAACTGATGAAGAAGGTGTGATGGATGCAGAAGACACCATTACTCATGATTTGGGAACCTTTCGGACACCCTTCCCTAGGATCCCATCAGGATAGGATTTTACCCATGTTTTTGCGTATTCCATGGAAAGGTCGGCAGCCGCCCCCATATCAGGAAGGGGAATGCTTGCGTCAGTTCCTTCCCACATCAGCATCAGCCACCACTGACAAAGTATGGCTGGGTGCAGTCCTTGAGCCCGAGAAGGGGGAAGGGAATCTTGGCCTTGAATGCACCCGAACTGGCGAGAAAAGTGATATGGGACATACAGCTCGAACCGAGAAACTCCGTCGATCCGTGCGGATAGAAACCCGTCCCTTGGAGAAATAATGTAAGAGCGCTCCTCCAGGCTCCCCCGGCGGTTGTCAACTAAGATTCTAGAATCGGTGGGGTAGGGAGTGAAGATGAACTGGGAGAAGTCGCTCAGAATCTCGAGGACTTCACTACAGTTGAGGGACTTCAAGAGAACTCCTGCTATATCCCGTAGGGTAGTTTGAAAGGTAGGAAGCAGGATGGCCATGTTATGACGATACTCATAACTGCGAAAATGATCATCCACCCAGCCGTAAAAAAATTGAAATGGCACACTCAGACAGTAGGGTGACCCGCCCACCTACATGTGGCTCAGTAGCTCATAGATACGAGCCAAAGTGGGCACGACTGAATTCACTAGGCGGGCCTCTGCTAACTCAGCCGCCATCATCAAAGTGCAGGCCCGGACACTTGGGATAACTTCCCAGGAAGGAAATAGCCATCCGCTCAAAAACATATCAAACAGACCAGCCAACCGGAGCATAGGAGACACACCATGGTGCACCTCGTAACCCCATGAAAGGTAGTCGCCTGCCTCCAGAACTGCCCAGTAAGAACCTTGAATGGTTCGTGACTGTCAGGAAGGACGAGTCCTGGGATGCTTAATCTTCGGCGTAGGACCAGTGGTGTTCAGAAATATCCATATCCAAGTGGTATAAGGAATAAGTGAGCGGGCACGCATGGCTTGACCCAGTGACTGCTCTGCCATGGCCAGTAGCTCTTTCTCCAATAAAGGCACATGTTCGATGTCATCCCATGCGTCGGGAGTGGGAAAAAACTCATCATACTTCTCGCCAGTAATCAGCAGTCCTCCTATCTAGTAGATGTCCCACAGACTGATGCCAACTTCATCGTGGGAAAGGTGGAATGTATTAGTACTTGAACACCAGCGGCTGAACAGGTCGGGCATGATCAGAGATGGTGGGTAAACAGAAAATTGGGAAGCCCACACTGCGGAGTATAGATTGGCCGCTTCCATTGAATCGGGAGACTCCAGACAATGATGATGGACCCAGAAATCCCAGGCCCAATCATTTGAGAAGAGCCCGCCGGATCGAAGATCTCACCTGGGAACCCACCCTGCATCAGGATCCCTTCGAGTAAGGTTAATGATAGAAGGGTAGTCCTTAAGGACAGATTTCTAAGAAAAGTCTTGAGTGCACTGATCGCTTTGGGTCTAGACAGATCCCCTTAGAATAAATATGTTTTTTGAACCAAAATCATAGATTATCTCCCGGGGTTGGGTAACATTTGCCTGAATTCATTTTGACAGCGCTTCCAAGAAAGGAGAAGGGAGACCTGAGAAAGTAGGGGGGATAGGGACATCATCCTGAAGACTGAAGCCGTGGAGCGGGAGCTGGTTTGATAATGGATAACTCAAAAGATCATGAGAGAGCAGGTTCTTCAATACACCATCATCAGGAATGATGGACCGACTAGGGTCTTCTTTGAGGCCCTCCGCTCTGTGAATCATAGCTGAACGTCTCTCTGAGCCAGGTGAGAGGGGCTATGCAGCAGGCCTCGACACAAAACAAGGGGGAACCATATTTTATCACTTCACAATGAGATCCAACAATTGGTTAGTCCGAAGCAAGAATCTGGACAAAAATAACTGATATATGGCTAAGGAGCCTTCATAGGTGAAATCTGCAAGGAGGACTTGGAGGATGGTTCCCGATAACATCATCCCGCGAACCAGACTTTCGCAAAATCAGTCCGCAAAGCCCTGGCCCATGGATCATTGGCCAAGAAACCGCGATCCAAGTCGCTTAGCGTAATTTCAATCCTGAGTTTATTCGGAAGACTCATATACTTTTTAAAGTTCAGGAGATTTTTAGTCCGCGGAGCATCTAAATCGCGAAAGAGTGTTCCGCCATAGCCCGTCATCAGTTACTTTTTAAATTAATTAAAAGTTATGGTATGCGGTTGGTAGGTTGGATCGCGGGTGAAGGTGACCTCAAAGAAGGAATGGTTCACAGAGGTATATGCTAGTTCACGGACGAGGCACTTCGCGAAGAAGCGAGAACGCGGAGGTGAAGGAGCTCTGGTTTTTTGAGGAATTCGGAAAAGGACAAGTGAAGGGATCCCCGTATTTATTAGCATGTCCCCCTACTGGGTTCACCTTTCTACTGCAAACCATATCAGTTTTAGGACCACTTTACATCAGAATGGCCTCCTCTTCCTTCCGATCGGACCCCATTCCATTGGGGGGAATTTGTAGGGTCCTGAAAAATACTCAAAGGAAATTCTACCCAAATCCACCAAAGAATTGGGGAAAATAATCAAAGAAGAGACACAAACAAGACCGGTCCGCGAAATGGTCCCATGGAAGCACAATGTGGCCAGGCACCGCGAGGCACCCCCTCCGCGAACCATTGTCATTCGCGAAATTGCGGTAGAGAGCCTTCGCGGTCGCGAGGCAGGATGGGCGCCAGTCCGGTTCACCATAACGAACCGCCCCAACCACAGACTGCGTCGACCATTTCAAGCTGCACCCACTGTCGTTTGCGGAATAGAGGCGGAACCCTCCGAAGCCGTGAAGCACTCCCTGAGTTCGCCTCGTAGAGGGGGGAGCATTCAATAACCACCGTGAATTGTGGATTGACCAAGTCAGCTGTGAACCAGGTATTTGGTTATGGGCCTATACAAAATGTGACGCATGGCCATAGATACATCCTTTTTTCCACTGTTTAGAAGGAGGCCAAGGGGGAAAGAAGAAGGGGATCAGAGAACTGGAATCAGATTCGGAGGGATTGGAGATTTGGAAATAGATTGATTGAAGGAAGGCATCGTATTTCACAAACAACGAAATTCCCATCCGCGAACTATAGTAGGTATACGAATTAACAAGGAATTGGAAAACGCATAATAACTTGGTGAACCACAAACCTAAAATAACAAAAAAAAGGAGAACCACAAACCATACCCCCTCCGTGGATGGCTTCCCCATGGACTAGGGATTTTGTGACTCTTTTCCCATATGTCGCGCCGCGTAGCACTCTCCTACGTGGGGGAATCCCCGATCGACGAGCCTCCGATCAGCACCGCCCTTGGCCGCCGCTGCCTGCCTAGAACCCTCCGCGAACCACCCTAGTTCGCGGATTCACCCCGAAGCCGCGAACCACCCTGGTTCGCGGATTGAACCCGAAGCCGCGAACCACCTTGGTTAGCGGATTGAACTCGAAGCCACGAACCACCCTCGTTCGTGGGACGCCAATTAGTCCGCGGACCACCCTGGTTCACGGACGGCTTCTCCAGCCGCGTGGCACTTCCCCACGCGAAGGGAGCCACCACCCATACCACTTGGTGGCTCGCCAAATATTTTGGTGTTCTCATTTCCCGAGCCGGATAAAATCCTTCTGATCCAGCCAAGTCCTCCACGACTCCCTCATTGGCCTATTCATCGACCCCGAGCCAAGGCCTCCACCGGAGCCACCGGATCTGCATGGTGTAAATTTCAAGTGCATCAGTGCGCCATTTTGAGTTCACATACCCACGGTAAATAGGGGCAAAGGGGTTTCCCCGACCCTTGAGCAGATTCCCAAAGAATTCATGGGTTCACATTCCCACGGTAATGTGGATTCTGAGCTCGGGAGTCCTCTTTCTTCCCCTTTACATGCTAAAGGCTCCTCGAGGTAGTAAAATACCCAACATAAGGAATCCCGCATGCACTGCAAGAAAGGAGATGGGCACCGGAGCACCCCCCTTTGCCTCTCTCGCTGGGCTTTGTTGCCTCGGGCATCCATCTCAGAGTAAGCCCCGACCTTCTGGGCCTCCTCAGAGTGGTAGCCCCAATTCATCACCCTAGGCCGCCCTCATGCGTAAGCTCCACTCCACCTCTCATGGACGCACCTTTTGTGACATGATCATTTGGTCCTTGCTGCCTATTGTTTCTCGCACCGAGCATGACTCACATGGGATTAGAGTAAGAATCGACCATGACATCCGACCTTCTGGGCCTCCTTAGATTGTAATCCCCAATACATTATTCCGGGCTACCCCAGAGCATAATCCCCAAGCCAAAGAGAACTACGAGGACTTTGATCCATGCCAAAGCATGGTACATAGGAAGCCTCCACGAGGTTCAATCCCAACACTCAGTCATTTATTCACGTCGAGTTCCACCCTAGTCCATCATGAAGTTAAACTATGTATGCGAATTACATGGACTTTGATCCCTGCTTCCTAAGCAGGGTACATAGGAAGCCTCCCTGAGGTTCAAGCCCAACAACCAGTCGATCTGATCATCTCCAGATCGGTTCACCGCGCCAATCCTAGTGCCTCCTCAAGCGAGTTCCAACCCTTCGTGGTCATTAATCCAGCGAGGGATGGTAAACCTAGGGCAGAAATGATTCTGAACCCCAGCATCCAGTTGATCGATTCCCACCAAGGTTAAATCCGTGGATACTATGTTTGGGTATAAACCAAAGATTCACGAACATATGAATACGTCTTAAATCTATAAGAGAGTCCCGGAACAGGCAATAATTTCCCCCAAAAAAGGGTGCGATGAGCCCGACTTCCCATCCTCTCGACCAATGTGAGTTCTTAAGAGTCACTGGTTAGACCACCCGATGAACGCCAGCCTTTGGAAAGTAGGTCCATCAATCATTGGATACAGAGTCGTTGGGCGTTTCGAGGCCGAAAGCCAAAACCAATGAAACAGTTGTCTACTGAGGGATGAGATCACTCTTCACATCCCATGACATCGTACAATTATATACCAATGCACATAGTTTGATTACTCTTCCCTTAAATCATGTGTTCACTGTTCGATATTATTTCCTTATTAAATATCATATCCCTCCCCAATGATTGAGACAAAGGGTAGAATAATTATTGAAGACATTCCCCTTTTGAGTGATTATAATGATGTATTTCCTAATGTTTCTCCTTTATTTACTCCAAAATGAGTGGTTGAGATATCAATTGATCCTATACTTGGATCTTTTTCCATGTCAATGACTCCAGATAAAATATCCATCTATGAGTTGGGATAACTAGAGAGGTAGTAACAATAGAATTTAGAAAAGGATTTTATAAGCATGAGTGATTCGCCATGTGATAAATCAGCCCTATTAATTAGGAAATATGATTATTCAATGAATATTTATATTTATTATCATAAACACAAAAAAATAAAAATTATAAACAAGAAACATCTACTACAAATTGATAACTTCTTCGATCAAATTCTAGAAACTCATTATTTCTCTATGGTGGGCCTTCATTTATGATTTCATCAGATAAATGTGGTGAAGGAATAAATTTCTAAAACATCATTTTAAATAATTTATAGACACAATGAATTCATAGTGATTCATTTCAGATAGACTAATTCTCCATAAATTGTTTGGACTTAATGAATCGATTATTTGGGGATTACCTTCAAAAATTTGTGATAGTCATTATAGATGATATTTAGATATAATCAATGTGAAATTAATGGAATGTATATAATTTTAACATTATTATATAGCCTTTGATAAATGACAATCTATATGAAAATTATAGTAAATATGAGTTTTGGATAAAGAAAGTATCATTATTGGGGAATATTATCATAAGAAAATGGATAAATCTAGAACTATAAAAGATAAAAGAAATTGAGAAATTGAATAGGCCATAATCTAAAATAGAGATCTATAATTTCATTTGATATTTCGGGGATTACCAACATTTTTTACAATAATTTCACAATTATCAATCTCAAAAACCAAGCTAACACATAAGGTAGTAAATTTTTTGGGGATAAGTGAATTTGATAAGATATTTATGGAGTTGAGAAATATGATTCTCATTGAACCAGTAATTTTACTGCCTTAATGTACACATCACAAGGGAATCAAATATATATTAATATAGAAGCATCCAAACATGTTCCAAATAAAATGTTCATTATTGATCAAGTACTGTGAATACATTTTCCATTACAATCTTGGGAATGAAAACATATTATAATATTATCTATACAAAATGGATCTGAAAATATTATCAATGAATAGAATTTTGAATAATCCATTTATGTAAATTATAAAATTATTGATATGGGAATATTAAATGTATCTTCATCCAAACTTTCTCAAAAAACAGCTCAGCCATCAATTCATCACAGGGTTAAGGAGTCCCAGAAAAATAATATACTACTTCATAAAAAGGTAGATAATAATTGGGAGTTTAACATTTATGATGATGGATTTTTAAGGTTTGAAAAGTATGTATATCATTTATTGGTATGCCAGAACGTCAAGGGTGAATGAAAAAAAGATAAATAGTATGATAACATTTTTTCCAATACTAATATCGAAATGTGAAAACATAACCATGTATTTTTTTAGTACTCCCCATGAAACTTAAACTAAATAATACCATTTGAGATATATTCAGTCACATTACTAAGTAAAAACATTTCAATGATATGAAGAAACCATTATATCTTAACCAGTTCAATGAAATTAACTGAAGTAAGTGGTAATATTTAATGGAGTTCCACTCTTTATTTTTTAGGATCGTGATCTTGTGATTAACAAAAGGTTTTGGGGAATCCTTTAGAGATATTTGTAAATTATATGTATTTTCATCACAACTTATCTCCCTCAAGTGGTTGGTTAGATTGAGAGAACAAACTATATGATAAATAATATGATGAGGTCTTATTAAATCGATTTCTAATATTTTTGGGATAAAAACCTCTTACTAGTAAAGCTATCATATAATTATATTTTCCATTTTATAATACAATTTTATACTTATGAGTATATATATGGGAAACAGTTTCATACTCTGATATGCTGGGATGATTTTTTAGAGTGGAAGATGATTAGACCATATATTTATAAAGGTATAATAGAGATATACCAAACCATTGTGAGTCACATGAAATATATGAAAAATAGATAGAAGATTTATGTCGAAAATTGTGGGTGAGACCTAAAATTTAAGGTTGGAGATTAGGTGTTCCTATATATTTCAAAGTGGATGAAAATCCCGAGGTTTGAGAAGAAGTGAAATCTTATTCATAGATAATTATCCCCTATGATATCATTTATCACATCATATTGGTGTCCCATTGTGGTTTCCCACATACATGATCTACCAACTAACCTATCACATGTACATGATGTGTTCCATGTATCCCACTTGAAGAAGTACCAAAAAACTCATCACATGTACTAAATATTGTGATGGTATCATTGGAGGAAGAATATTAATATGAGGATCAATTATAGAAGATCTTGGATCATAGATATTATGTTATATGTAACAAGATTACTCAACTAGTCATTGTTTTATGGAGAAACGAAATATTATAGGAAGCAACATTTGAACCTGAAGAGGTGATAAATCAAATGTACCATAAATTTTTTAAAAATTAATAAGTAATTTAAAATTTCATGGGAGAAATTTATTAATGGTGGTAAGAATGTAATACAATTAGTCATTATGTTATATTTATTTAAAAAAAATACATCTCTTAAACACCGTATTCGACATGCAACACCGAGCATAAATAAACTGTGAGATATATAATTGTTATGACCTCTAGTTATTTTAGTGTGTGTGAATATTATTAACTAATATATATATATATATATATCATACTCCTTAAAAATCATATTTAAATAATCAATAAAATTTTAGTTAATTAATTCTATTCTTCAAAAATATTTTTGAATAAAAAATAAATTTTTTATTTATTTTCAAAAAAATAATATAATTATTTTTAAAAATTTTATAAAATTTATTTCATAAAATAGTAACATTATGTAACTAATAATATAAATTTTTAATTAGGGTAAAATTTTCTAGATTTTTGGAAAATATTTATTATTCAGGGAATACTGAATAATTACTATTTTTATAAAACATTCTTTTATTTCCAATGAATTTTGTTATTAAAAATTATAATTATGTTTTGAATATAATTTCAGGTCAAAAAAGTATTTTTATTTTTATATTTAATCCATATAAATTATTTTTAACAAAATCTATATAGTGTTTTTTTATAAGTAAATTTTTGTGTTTAAAATGGGTTTTTTTGAAAACTCTTTTAAATTGCCCACTGTTTCACAATTTTAGTTAATGTAGAAAATAGCTAATGAGAAGTTACATAAATAAAACATAAATATTATATAAAATTAAATTTAAATTGGTTTTCATATAACTAATATTATAAGTCATACAGTTAATGTAAAATCATCTTTCGCTTGAAAAATAAACTTCTTGAATACCCTCTATTTCATCGCATTGCAGGGTTTAATTTTATAATTAAAATTTTCCAATTTTGTAATTTAAATTTTTAAAAATAGATTCCATATTTTTAATTATAATATTATATATAATATAATATTTCCCTAACAAATTGACAATAATGAATAGTTAAAATAATTAAAATTTATTTTCCACGGTTAAGGTAAAAACGGGTTTACTGGGGTGTTAAAATAAAATTATATGTTTTAAAATGACCTAAAACTTGGTATAAAATATATTTTATGGAAATATTTCTACCATTAAATTAATAAGGAAGATATTGGTCTATATTTGAGTCTTGTGGAATGTAAAAAACATGGGTACACGATTTTCTTTTGAAGAATTACAAATGTGTAACTCACCCAAAATATAATAGGTAATCAACTATACACTCCATTACATACATCTAGAACCCCATTTTTTAATATAATAAAATCACAAATAAATTCCCCAATTTTATCCCCTCATCCTATAATACTTATTTTGGTTATAAATCCAACCAAATAATGCTTTTGGTTTAAACCAAATGTTGTTTTCCGAAGAAGTGGTAACGTCCTTAATTGAAAAATTTATATTATTTTTTATTCCACATCATTGAATTTTTTTTTTTACAAATATGATATAATAATAATGTTATATTACATATATTTTGTTTTTTATGGTTATTTAATTACCTAAAACCATCTCATTATCCCTCAAATACAAAATGAAACCATTTTTTTGTGTAAGGTGGACTACTACCTCGTAAGCCGATGTAATTCGTTTTCCATAACCGCTTATCATGGATGGATATAATTTTGAAATAAATATATATATTCATGATATAATTATTATTTTGAAATAATAATATCATATATACCTTATCACTTTCCATTCTGTAAAGAATATGATAATGTTTCTCGTGTGTACGGAAGACAACCAGCACGTGAAGCGATGTGATTCACTTACTAGTTACTCATTTAATGGATGGAAATAAAGATTATATTGATTATTATATATTATTTTTATTTAATATAATCCATAATTAAAAATAATAATATACATTCATACCCTATAATTCGTTGAACAAATGATATTATTGTTCATATGTAAATTAGATTACCTCCTCGTCGAGTGATGTGAATCGTTGTTATTACTGCATCACATGAATGTTATGTGTAAGTGTAATTAAATAAAAAATATTATATTTGTATTATAATTTTCATCCTTGAAAGGTAATATAACACTTAACTTCCATCCATCAGTATTTTCAAAAAATGGAAATGTCACTAATATATATATATAGCCTACTATATCCATGATTGTAACGTGCATAATTTTTTAACAATGATTCATAGTAGGATTATAAACTATTACTTATGTATAAAAATTAAATTTATTTCATTTATAACTTTCTTGATAGGAGTAATTAATAATTTTATTGACCTTTGTGTACTTGATAATGTTATTTTGGGCATATGATCTGTTTATCATTAAAATGTACGACATGAAAATTAATTCATTCAGCTATTGAATATGACATGGTAACAATTAAAATAAAGTGAATAATAATCCTGAAAAATATTATTATTAATGAAAATAATAATAATTTTTTATTATTTAGAAATATAAAAATGCATGTGAAAAATCAGGCTTGAGGTTTGGGATCTCTCCAAACAACTTATTCCATCATATTGTGATGTTTTTCCCGCTAACTCACTTTATCTATATATGTAATGATATATAATTCATATAAATAGTATATATATTTCTATAACATATTTAAATGTCTTATTATCCTCCCTTTAATTGGGTAATACATCCCTTATGACCATCAGCAAAATTTCTTTATTATGGAATTTCTGTTGATTCTGATAAGATGTAAGATTATGCTACCTATTTTCATTCCATATGTTAATTCTGATTTTATTCTTTATGATTGATTTATTTTATTTGGAATACATTTATCATGATCATGATAGGATGGGTTTACCTAGATAGTTCTCCAATGCATTGGTAATTATTTAGAATCATGAGAAATTATGTATCTTATTAAGGAGTATAACTAATCCATTATGAGACTTTGTCCACCATATTATATTGTCTAGGAATTAAGCCTTGAATTGGGTGTATGCTATGTTATCTATTGTTTCCACATTTTATACTATTCCTGGATCTTATGATACCATGTACATAATGACATACTTCCACGAAATCACTCATGTTACTTCTCTTTTGTGATATCATGTTATACATTTTACTCTCATGTTATGATTCCTTATCATGTTTATTCACATAGTTGTCATGTTAGGTCCCAGAAATGATTATTAATTCAACATGTTATATTATTTAGTTTTAGGATCCCAAAGGTATTTTAATATCACACCATGTATAATTAAAAGATGATGTTTTTATTTATGTTTATTTTGATGTAATATAAACCCGGTTTTCTGATGGTAGTAGGAATTTATGTTCCATGTGATGTATTAATGGATATTTATCTTTAAGATTAATAGTATAATAGTTTTAAATGTATTATAATATCTTACATAAAAGTCTGTAGAAACAATTTGACCCAATTCCTATAACACCTTCCAAAGATGAAACCTTAACAATATTTAATGATGAAAGGTGTCATCCATGAAAATTGTGGTTAGTTTATTAATAAGATATTCAACAGATAACCAAATTAGTCAACACACCTCTATATTTTATTCCCCCACTATTTAGATAACATTAATATCCTAACAAATGAAAATTACATCAAATGAAGGCTTATATTCTATCTTATTTAAATTTATTCTTCATTAAGATCAATTATTCGATAAATAATATGATAATGAACCTATGCCTCATGTACATAACTAATTTTTATGGGGAAGAGGTCAAATAATTTGAGGGAACCAAGAAATGTTAATTTTTTATGATCTAAAAATTCAAGGAACATCCACAAAAAATCAACAAATGAATCAATGACTCTAGGGAAATCACATCATTGAATATAGTAGGAATATAAAGATAATTTTCATTCTTCTTGGATCCATTAAAATATATTTGTCTTAGAAAAATATTTTGGTGTGTAACTATATAATAATAATAGGCATGTGGGAATCCCAACGTTAAACATCCCTTTAGTGACAACCTTTTCCACATGTTCTATCTTTAATGAGGAACATCAACACAAAATATCTCAACATCAAATCCCTATGAAATGTAACGTGCTCACATTTAGATGAAATAACCTCTAGTGAAATCGTATTGTATCATAACAATTTATTTCATCTTCCAATCCAAAATATTCAATCCAAGATGAAAAATAGCCTCTCTAAACTGCTCAATAAAGAACTCAACAAGGCCCTTTAGTGGACCTGGGAATTCATAGATGATTTTTTTAATTGGAGTGTTTCTATAGAGACTTACCTAGTTGAATTTCATGGAATTATCTCAATCATAACTCTTTATCGGGCGACCATTATCCAAGGAAACATTATAGACATACCATCATAGTTAAAATTTATAATGTATACATTTTCATGTATTAATTTATAACAATTCTATGGTTAATCTCATCCTAGATCAGACTCTCAGATTCTTTGACCATGGTAAGGATAACCATTTACCCTCATAGATGACCCTTCAAGGGAATGATAAATGATAATAGAAAAATATCATAGGGATTAAAATTTATCTCCAATTCCAATATCTCGAATCTAACATTGAGCTCATTTCTATTTGACATAAATTGAATTTAATGTTATATTTTTTATGTTGTGGCTTCAAAAAGATGCAACAGTGCTATTATAATACCATCAATGCCTAATGTCCCCATCACTTAAAATAATGAATTATAATGATATGAAGGTACCCCATATGAATCTTATGAATTCTAGTATTATCTAATAGGAATATATATGAGGGGGAAAATAGATAATGATGAGACATGATATTCAGGACCTAACCCCGAGTGGTTTCAAAAATACTCTAAAAATCCCTTGGATCCAAAATTGTGGGGATTATGTATTTCACATCAATATAATCCATGTAATAAAATTGTATATTGAGATATAGAAGGTCAATGTAATATCAATATATGATATTAATATGTTTATAGTTTTTTCATCAAAGGTATTTGTGTCAGATGGGGCCATTATTCATCTATGAAAAAATTCACCACATGTGATGATACCATAGATAGGAATCATATTTCAACATCTTAAGGTACCATGGATATCCTACCATATTTTTTAGGATTAAATAATCCCTCTACATTATTTTTAAATTGTAATTATTCCCTTGTATCAACTTAAAATCTTTTGGATACTAGTACCTACAATATTCTTATCGATAATAGGGGAGAGAGAGTATATGTCCATTACACAACCAATATTGATGTAATTTCACCATAACTCTCAGTGAACAGGTCAATTTACACATCACTCACAATATATTAAAATGAATTTAAATAATTTTCTGGATATAAAAATACACCCCACCTTCTAGTCCAAATATCATTGATTTAGAGAAAGACAACTTTATAGATTCCCACCCATAATTTATGGAATGTGTCTCTCCCATCACTGATAAGAACAATTAGTTAAATCTTACTATATATAAGGATCCATGACCTATTATTATCCTCAAAATGAAGACCATGTTAATCAATTTAGATTAAATTCCCTACCTAAGAAGTCATTACGATATGTTCACTTAGAAGTACCCAGAAATTATATGATTAGATCATGATTCCACCACCCATAAACATGTCTTTCAAGAACAATACTAAAGATACATACATGATTTAGAATAGTAAAACCAACTATTACTTTCAAAGTAGAAGAATAGGTGTACAAACTCATCAAATCTAATATATTCTAGGGAGTAAAATATCATAAATGGATGAAGAACATCATCACTTTCAAGAATAATAATATTTAAAATCATATATATATCATCTTTAGGGACCAAAATAGTCATAAACAACATAAAACATTATGGTATCAATCATATTAATAAATATTGATAAAAAAATATTACGTTGAATCCCTCTCTATAATGAATGGTTTCCCATGCAAAAAAATATTTAGATGGCCCCTAATGATGAGAAATCACATTGTTCTAGAGAACCAAAAAGGATATATCCCTATGAATTAATTCACATAGACCTAGATAATGTTGGGGAAACATTTAAAAAAATAACGTGTTACATTATTAAATCCATCTCAAGTAATTCTATGTGGTGACATAATGAAAATCCAGTAGTAAAATATCCATAGAAGTGTGAATATCGTTAATATCATGACATTATTTTATATGAGATTCAACAACACGAGATAAAAAAGTACACCATGAATTATTCATTTAATGTACCATGGTGAATTGATCTTATCATTATGGAACACCACCATAGATTAAATTTAAACCCATAAAAGGACCAAGGAAGTTATAATTAAGAATCAAACGTGGAAAGTAATTGAATTGAAATTACTCTAATGTAATATCTCCAATATTTGGGATTCATTTTCAATTTCCATAGTATATTCTCGCCCCTAACTAGATTAATAAAGAATTAGGTGGAATACCAGTTATTGAAGACTAATAGTGAGCCATCAATAACCCCAAGAAGCAATTATATCAAAAACTAATTCCCCTTTTCACATTTATATTAATGTATCACTATCATATAGAGTATTCATGGTAAATTTCAATCGCGAATAAACATTCTTCACTCCCCATACACATGAGTTTGATCATTATAGATAATATATATGAATAACTACATGTGTCTTGCCTTATGTTATAATAGGATACATAGTGACACATCAACATCCAATCACAGTACCAACTATTAATTTTATCAACCAAAATTCCCCACTTTTATATATGATCTAGATATATATATAGGTTTTTAACATAGAATTCATCACTCATGGGTCAATGATAATGACATTCCCATTTGAGAACTATATGATTCTTGATTCCTATTATCACATGATGCATGGTGAAACTTTACTAGTCACCACAGGCTTTGCCAAAAAAAATGATTGATTCATAGTGAATAGGTTTCTCCTAATCATGTATGATTCCTGATAATAAAACAATGATAGAGTAAGACAATCAAATTAAATTCTTTTTAACCTAATAAAATTTTTGTAATGGTTTTAGAACAACAATTTGTTTCATTATTCTTAATTAAACGTGATGTATACAAATTCATGAATCACCTACCCATGGACCAAATGTGAATTAATTCAGAAAAATAACCTAATACTGTTGAATAGACACATTTACCTATTTATATTTGTTCCCTAAAATAATTAATTTTAGATTCATTGACTATGATGGTTGAACCAAATGAATAATTCAACAAACAAATAATATGAAAAACTTACTTCATAAAAACTGAGAATGGATTAATTCATGTTACCATATGATTTTTAGTGACTCATGAGTCCTCCATTTCAAGAACAAATGCAAATTGAAATCGAAAATAAATATTTCTATATCCAAACTATATATTCTTCAATCATTTTTTAACATTTGTGAAATGTGGTTCAATTTGGGGAGTATGTCATCCAAACAAAAGGGTTATTATATATGGTTTCATAGATAAAAATATGTCTATCCTAATCATATACCACTAATATCTATGTTTTATGTCCTCATCATACAAAATTAAAATACAAAACAACCTAGACCTTATCACATGACATTAAACTGAATAAAATATAATATATCAATCACGAAAATAAAACATCTAAGATTATCATGCATTACATAAGATAATATTTTAGTAGAATAGTTTAACATTTAATGAAAATAATTGTTTTTTGGATTCATTTTAATGGATCCATGATAGTATACTAATTTCCACCTTCTATTCAAAATCATGGTCACACACCAATAATGTATTTTCATTATTGAACCTTTAGTCTAATGAGTTTATTAATTTTCCCACATGAGAGTGATAGATTTGTAGTGAATTGTAGAGAATAATTTAAAAAACCATTAATATAACAAATCAAATTTTCAAAAATTCCTAGTGGATCACAAAAGTATAAACATTATTTACTCATGTTTGACCCCCCCATGTTATTATTTTTAATAACTCTTTCCACCTTAAAACAATGAATTTTAATGTATATTTTTTCAATAAATCATACATGGACAGAATTAATGAGTACATACATCATAAAAAACCTATTGTTGGAAGAAAATGCATTCCCCAATATGGACATACATAATCACCCACCATATAGGGTTCCAATGAGAGGTATGTGTTATTCCTAAGAAAAAGATTATCTTATCTCTACATGCACTAGAAACACTATAGTAGAACCATTCATTCACATTTAGTCAGTATACATAAATTTTTTAGCTTTCCCATATACTAAATCTTGATATATGAACCTTTATTTATTGTTTATAGAATAGTAATTCCATATTTTGAAAGATTAAACGCATTCATATCCACAGGAAACCAATTGGGTTGTTTTCTCATACATCTCAATCCCCTCTAGTGTAAACACTATAACCATACACTATGTACCCAAAAACATGTGATAATTTATATTTTTATTTATCTATTCATTCAAAAAAAAAAATTATTATGACCATTATAGAACAATTATACCACCATCTTTAATGTGCATACAACATGTTCATGTTTGCTATGTTAGTATATGCTAGTGATGGAATGTTCATTCATGTTCGGTTTCTTTTTACTATACCTATGTTAGATTGATAGTAAAATATCGGGTAAATAATGAAATAATACATTCTCTTTTTATTAATATTTTTTGAATTAAATATTAATTTTACTTTAAAGGGGTTGCAATGTTCGATGGCATACCCAATACGCAACAATGAGTTTTTTTGAAATCTTATGTTGCAAACTAATAATATAATATTATTATTTTAAATGGTAGTTAACTCCTAGACGTTTTATTTTCGGGAATGAACAAAAATAACAAAAATATGATTATACATGTTTGTTAAATAAATGTTAGAGGCTTAAAATGTGAATGAATATAATTTTAAGCATAAGTTACATTAAAAGGATGATTTACCACCTTTTAATGGAGAACCCTCATTAAATATAGTTTTGGTCACTTTTATATGTTCTATTTGACAGATTAAAACATTTATTTATATTCGGGACAACAAAATTTACTTTGGGTAAATTATTGGAATTTTTCTGGTAAAGTTCATTTTTATGAATAGTAAGAAATACTGTATTTTTATTCAAAATGCCTTTTAATATAATTTATTTATATGGTTATATTATCTTTTTAATTGATTTTAAAGTGTAATTATATTAAATTTTTACCAATTAATCCAACTTTTGTCATTGGAATTAATTTCACTTTGAAATTGGACATAAATAAGTGTCGATCTTTTGATAGTTATTGTTTCTTAAAAACACGTTATTTGTTTTGACAATAGGAATTAATTTTAAATTAATTAATGGAACTTATATGTTTTTTATTTGGTTAAATAGACATAATTTTTGAATTTGGAATAAAAAAATAGCTTAGGCTGAATTTTGGGTCGTTTTCTGAAAAACATCAATTTTTAATGAATAGTAATACCACTAAGTAGTAGTTAAAAACTTACATTTTCATTCAAATGAAATTTTACCACTTTGATGAATTGAATTTAGAAAATAAAACATACATGGTTGTTATTAATAACTAAAATTTGGATCAATAAGATGAAAATAATTTTTGGTCAATAGTAACTTTTGACTTTTATTTACCGCGGTTAATGTTAAATAGGGTAGTTCAAGGTAAAAATAATATTATAATAATAAAAAATTATGCAAACTCTTGTTAAAACCTTATTGGATGAGTCATTTATAAACATGGTCATCTTTGGGTGGATTTTGGGACCCCGTTGAGATATGTGGGAGTGATAATGATACTTTAGATTAATTAACATAAAGTAAAGGAAAAAATGACAAAAACAAATATCTTTTAGTAAATAAATTTTCACGAGAGGTTATATAAATTATATTTTGGAATATAAATATACATTGGAAACCTAAAAATATTTCCTACATCATGGTATTTTTTTTATAATTTTTAGGCATCAAATAAATTATATTATTTATGACACAATATTTATAAAGTATTTACCTCATTAATAAAAAATTTAAAAAAATAAGATTAAAAATTTTAAACAATATCCAAAACCTATCCAATTCTTATTGGGTGATTATATTTAGACCACTAGTCATCATATATTTTATTTTAATTAGTTTTGGACCTTTAGACACAGAATATCATTTTATAATAAAATAATATCTTCACAAATTCCTAAAGAGCCCCTCCTCCCCCTTAAAAAAATCCATCACTTCTAACCAATTACTAACACCTATCAAGCCTCTAGTTTCGTCCAAACCCTCACCAAATAATCTCTCAATATCCCTCTCCTCCTTCTATAAGCCTTACATTTGGCAGAAGGCACTTCCAGAAGACCTTCAGGTTCAAACCAAAGGGAGTTACCCAAATTAAAGGTAATGATTCCTCTTAACTACATTTATTTTATTTTACCTCTCCAACCCCTAAAATATTTTTATTCCTTTATTTTATAACTAAAACATTATCCTAAATATACTAGGATTTTTTTAGGAGAAGTATTTTAACTACAATTAGACACACCCCCATCTAATGGTTAAAGAACAGACTGTTTCTGTGGATGGAAAACTAACGCCTCACGAAACGATGATTGCTCGATTATCTCCTACCACCTCTGACGGTGGCCATTAAGATGAGACTATAGTCATATATGATATATATTATGATAATTTCTTCTTTTTTTTTTTCTATATTTTTCTTTTATATCATACCTTTATGGTTTCTATTATGGGTAAACACTATAATTTCATTTGAGGAAGTGCGGACTACCACCCCCTCAAAGTGATAGGACTCGTTAATGCCATATGTGGGATATATAAAGGATGGAGTTAATGATATTATATATTATATAATAATGGAATTATAATATACCTATGTATCATTATGTTTTAATTTCATTAGAAGAATAAATAGAAATGAAAGTAGCGTTCATGCGTATGTACGACTTACCATCTCCATGAATAGTGCATTTCAATTATTACCTCAAAATGTTATGTAAAATTATAAATACATGTATATAATGGATATATATGATATATATGATAAATAAATCATGAATATAATTATTGATATAATGAACTTTTGACCATGTGAACAACTTGTAATTATAAGAAGTCCATTTTTGACTAAAGTACCAAATATCGACAAAACAAACGTTATTAACATAAATGATTACATAATGTTTATAACATGTAAATAAGTGATATAAAAGGAATAATAAACTTTAAAAAAAAAATTAATCAAGTATAAATTAACTTTAGTTTATTATTCATGAGATTAAATAATGAACGGGTCAAGTCGGGCATGAGGTAAGGGAACTTCTAAACCCAATTTCCGTTCATTGGGTTGATCTCCTCTTTCTGGTTTATTTCATTCTTTGATTATGTTAGAAATAAATTTTTATATCTTATCATGTATTTATAATTTATTTATGTGTTATTATTCTGAATACACATAATAAATCTATTTTATTTACAAAATGATCTTTGTAAGGGACTTCGTTTCAATCTCCTTTCATTGAGGCATATTTCAATAATATATACCTTCTTCTTTTACACGGTGTATAATAAAACCCTTTGAATTTTACATTAATTCAAATAGAATCATTTTTCCATGAAGCATTTTACTAAATGACAAATGGAATGTTTTTGACGTTTGCGGTGACAATGACCTCTCCGCCACTGTAATCATTATTTGTCTTACTCTATAAGACTTAATGTTTTATATAATGAAAAAGAAATATGTTATTTGATATTTGGGTTTTTTGGAAGTGAAAATGGTATTTGAAATGGGCTTATTATTTCTATATCATGATATTATTTCTTGTGATTGAAAATTAAATGTTATTAGTGAAATTTTTAGATTTTAAATATTTTATGTGTTTTGATTTTATAACAGTACTTGGAAATTTGATGGGTGGTTATGTGATAAATGAAATTACGGGTGGTGTCGTGATAAACTAGGACATGTGGTTACATTATAACCTCCAATGCATTGGGTATGGAAGTTTTCCATATGGCTATTCCATTTTGTGATATGTGTGGAAGTCGACCGTATAGTTATTCCATTTAAGTATGTTTTTGTCCCAAGTTACCTTTATATATTATAAGTTCTTTATATGGGGTTTATGGTAATATTTTGGTTACAAAAGGGAAATAAATGATATTTTATTATGTTAAGAATATTTACTACTTCATAAAGTGGAAATGTATAACTTATGATAATGTATTCATGGTTTACTTGTTGTTTTGAAAAACTAACAGTTTTCAATATTTCTGTATCCCTTACTGATCTCTTTATGATCATCCCATGTTTTTGAAATGTTATTCAGAGGATATAAAGTAAAATAGGGTCGAGGATGGGATCAAGGAAATGTCATGCTGTCTAAAACATGGAACTAGACATGAATTTTTTTCATGAGTTTTTATTTTATGAAAAAATTGATACTGAGTATAAGTGTCTACCTTTTAATTTTTGAAATGTAATTTAATAGTTATAACCTAATTCTCTAAAACACTAATCCTGAAAAGACCCTCAATGTGAATTATTCATTTAATTCAAGATTATGTAATGTTTAAGTTCAGGTTCTTATAGTTGGTATCAGAGGTCGGTTTAGAAAACATTAGGAGTTAGTGTATTGTTAAATTAATATCCATAAATTAATTTTTTTAATATTGAAATGATATAGCATTTACATATTACCATGTTGCTTCTCTTAAGCTATTTTTGTGTTCATAATGGTTTTTCGTAGAAGAAACATGGAAGCTATGTTGGGACGACATCAGGAGGAAGACAACCTTCCAAATCAGCAACCTGAGATGGTCAGAATCGAAACTAAATAGTTTGTTGTTGTGATGGAATAGTTGACTCAGGATATAAATGGTGGTGGTATCCATGCACAATATCATCCAGATCCACTATAGTGGAACATGTCAGTAATGGAGCATTTCATGAGGCAACATCCCCTATCAGTTAGAAGATCATATGACCATGTGCTAGAAGAAGGGTGGATTAACGCATTGTACAAATTTTTTGATGTCATGGGTTATTCAGAGCATCAAAAGGTTAGTCTAATTGTTTACCATTTTGAAGGTGAAGTTGATTAGTGTTGTTCGATGGTGAAAAATATCAGGGATAGTGAGGAGATATATCCTCTTGATTGGGATGAATTCAAAGGTATGTTTCTTGAGAAATATTTTCCCAAGGTGGTTCATCTTAGGATGGAAAAAAATAACTAGAATTGAGGTAGGAGGATGACTCAGTGTCGGTTTATGAAGAAAAATTCACACAACTATCAATGTATGCTCCAAATTTCATACGAGATCTTGATAGTAAGATAAATCGATTTTACTCAGGATTGAAGCCACGATACCAAATTGAATTAGCCTCTCATGATTTTAATGTTATGAAAAACTTGTTCGATGTGAAGAGATGGTGGATATGGAGTTTGTCTATGATTAGGTGTTCTTTGAAAAATAATAGAATAAGACGTCCAATTGGAATAGAAAGTGAAAGAATTCATCAAAGAATTACGGAGGTAAGAAAACTAAATATTTATCTTGTGAGAAGTGTGGTAAAAAGAATTCTGGATAATGTTTATCAAAGTCTGGGAAGTGCTTCTGCTACGGTAAGTCTAGTCATATTTCTCATAACATTAAGGAAGATGATCTAGAAGGAAATGAAAAGCCAGCGGTAAGATGTTTTCAGAGCAATGAAATAGGTCATTATGAAAATGAGTTTCCAACGAAGAACTCAACTAAGGGAAATAAACCTGACTACAAACAGAAAGGGGTGGTAAAGTCCTTTACAACTACTTTAGCAGATGTTGGTCCATCAAATGATGTAGTATCAGGTATAATGTTTGTTTTTTCAGATTATACCAATGTGTTGTTTGATTCAGGTTCTACATGTTCTTTCATTTCTGAAATTTTTTCTACTAAATTGTGAATTCAATATCATGATATGAAGATGGAAATTTTGGTAAAAACACCTGGAGGAAACGTTGAGACAAAAAGAAATTATAAGAACCTTCTTTTCCTTGTGTGCGGGAGGAATATACTGGCAAGCCTTATTGTTTTTCCTCTAGTATATTTTGATGTTATTTTGGGTATGGATTGGCTTTTGGTTTATCATGCTAAGATTGACTGAAGATCTAAAGAGGTTTCTTTTCAGAAATATTTTTAGTTTGTGTACAATAATGAAGCCTTTATTTTGATAACAAATCAGGAAGATAAGAAACTAGTAAAAGATGGAAATGAATGTTACCTTGCACATATTTTAGAAAACAAAGGAACTGTTTAGATGAATGATATGTTAGTGGTAAATGAGTGTCTTGATATGTTTCTGGATGAGTTTCCTGGTATTATACCTGATAGAGAAGTTGAATTTACTACTGACTTAGTTCCTAATGCTAACCCAATTTCAAATTCCCCTTATCGAATGGCTCAAATTGAACTTTTATAGTTAAAAAAACAATTGCAGGAGTTATTAGATAAAGGTTTCATTCGACCAAGCACATCACCATGTGGTACCCCTATCTTATTTGTTAAATCGATAGATGGTTCTGTGAGACTTTGCATTGATTATAGAGCATTTAATAACATCACTATTAAGAACAAGTATCATTTGCCTCATATCAATGATTTGTTTGATCATCTCTAGGGAGATTAGTACTTTTTGAAGATTGATTTGAGGTTGGGGTACCATCAGTTGAAAGTAAATAAAGTATACATTCTGAAGACCACATTTCGTACTAGATAGGGCCATTATGATGTTGTAGTTATGCCTTTTGGTTTAACCAATGCACCTACTGTATTCATGCATCTAATGAATAAAAGTTTCAGTGAGTTCTTTGATAAGTTTGTGGTTGCGTTCATTGATGATATTTTGGTTTATTCCAAAAGGAAATAGGAACATGAAAAACATTTATGGGTTGTATTAAAAACCATAATAAAAAAGAAACTGTTTTGGAATTTCATAAAGTTTTAGTTTTTGTTACAGAAAATTTCTTTCCTTGGTTACATTGTATCAAAAAATGGCATAACTGTTGATCATTCTAAAACAAAGGTTGTCGAAGAATGACCAAGAACCACAAATATAACCGAGGTTTGTAGTTTTCATGGTTTTGAAATTTATTACCAAAGGTTTGTTTAGAATTTCTCACGGTTATCTAGCCCAATGAAAAAGTTAACTCAAAAAGGTGTTATGTTCCTTTGAAAAAATGAATGTGATTATTGTTTTCAAGAATTGAAAAGAAAATTAGTGAATTCTCCAATTTTGGCACTACCTTCCAAAAATGGGGAGTTTGTTATTTACAATGATGCTTTGTTGAAAGGACATGGATGTGTCCACATGTAGAATTCTCAGGTAATTTCTTACACTTCATGTAAGTTGAAACTTCATGAGTTAAATTATCCTACCCATGATTTTAAATTAGCTTCTGTTGTTTTTGCTTTAAAAATTTGGAGGCATCATTTTCATGGAGTAAAATCTGAAATATATACTAAAAAAAAATTTAAGTATATAGTCACTACAAAAGAATTGAACATGAGAAAGTGGAGATGGTTAGAATTAATCAAGGATTATGATTGCACGATTCATTACCATCCAGGAAAGGAAAATAAAGTGGTTGATGATTTGATTCAAAATTAATGATTCATTAATAATGATACATTTAGAATGAGATCCTTTAGTTTTTGATTTGATAATCTTTGGAATAGAAGTTGTTGTTGAAGGAAATTCTTCTGTTTTGTTTTAGGTCTCTATAAAATCATCTTGATCAAACAGAATAAAGAAAGTGCAGAATAAAGATGGTGAATTGTAGGAAAAAGGTAGAGTAGGTTTATAAGGGTAATTTTCCTGATTTTAACATTGATAATGATTGTGTTTTGAGGTTTGGAAAAAAATTATGCATGCCTTGTGATTCATATTTGAAGAATGGGTTGTTATGTGAAACTCAAAGTTCCCCGTTTTCAGTCATCCTGGCAGTACAAAGATGTACAGAGATCTTCGGGAGTATTTCTGGTGGGATGGAATCAATAGAGATATTGCTGATTTTACTATGAAGTGTTTGACTTGTTGGCATGTTAAAGCAGATCAACAGTTACCAAAAGGGATAATTTAGTATTTACCGGTTCTAAGTGGAAATGGGAAAATATATCCATGGACTTTGTTGTGGAATTTCCAAAGACATCTCGATGAAATAATGCAATATGGGTTACTGTTGATCGGTTGACTAAATCTATTCGTTTCCTTCATATTCGAGATAATTTGTCACTAGATCAACATTCTCGGTTGTATGTCAAAGAGATAGTTAGGTTGAACGGATTTCCCTTCTCCGTTGTATTTGATCGTGATCCAATGTTCACTTTTGACTTTTGGAAAGGCCTTTAGATGATGTTGAGCCCTGAATTAAATTTTAGTATAGCTTTTCATCTGCAATCAGATGGGAAGTCAGAATGAACAATTCAAACCCTGGAGGATATGTTATGTGCTTATTCACTAGATTACCAGGGATGTTAGGACCAACATCTTTCTTTGGATTAATTTTCTTATAATAACAGTTTTCATTCCAGTATACAGATGTCTCCATTTGAGGCTTTATATGGAAAGCATTGTCGAACTCCAACATTGTGGGATGAAGTAGGTGAAAGGAAGCTGATGGGACAAGAATCGTTAGAAGAGATGGCATAAAAAGTTCATTTCATTCATAAGAACATGAGAACAACTCAGAGCAGACAGAAAAGTTATGTGGATTACCAGAGGAAGGATCATTCTTTTGAGGTAGGTGATCATGTATTTCTCATGTTTTCTCCATGGAAAAGTGTTATGCGTTTTGGTAAGATGGGAAGGTTGAGTCTGATGTTCATTGGACCTTATGAAATCCTGGAGAAATTTGGATTAGTTACATACTGAATGGATTTACCTCCATGTTTCTCCCAGGTACACAATGTTTTTCATGTTTCAATATTGAGAAAGTATATGACAGATCTGTCCCATATTTTTATTCCATAGGTAGTTCAATTATAAGAGAATCTATCTTATAAGGAACAACTATTCTAGATTTTTGATCATAGAGATAAAGTGTTGCCGAAAAAGGTAATTCACTAGGTAAAGGTTTTTTGGAAAAATCATATGGTTGAAGAGGCAACATGGGAATCTAAAAATGCTATGAGGGATAAATACCCCCACTTATTTGATAAGTGAATAAAATTGCGAGGATGCGATTTACAAACGGGGGAAGGATGTAACATCACAGGAAAATAATAAAATAATACATTCTCTTTTTATTATTATTTTATGAATTAAATATTAATTTTAATTTAAAGGGGTTGCTATGTCCGATGGCATACCAGATACGCAACAATGGGTTTTTTTTGAAATTGTAAATTGCACACTAATAATATAATATAATTATTTTAAATGGTAGTTAAATCCTAGCCATTGAATTGGCGATAATGAACAAAACTAACAACAATATGACTATACATGTTTGTTAAATAAAATTTAGAGTCTTAAAATATGAATGAATGTAATTTTAAGCATAATTTACTTTAAAAGGTCGATTTATCATCTTTTAATAGTGAACCATCTTTAAATATAGTTTTGGTAACTTTTATATCTTTTATTTGACAAAATAAAATTCTTCTTTAGATTTAGGACATCAAAATTTACTTAGGGTAAATTATTGGTAATTTTTTGTTAAAGTTCATTTTTTATGAATAGTGAAAAATACTGTATTTTTATTCAAAAGTGCCTTTTAATATAATTTATTTATATGGTTATATTATATTTTAAATTTTTTTAAAGTTTAATTAGATAATATTTTTACTAATTAATCCAATTTTGTTCATTGGAATTAATTTTACTTTGAAATTGTACATAAACAAGTGTCGATCTTTTGATAGTTATTGTTTCTTAAAAACACGTTATTTGATTTGACAACGAGAATTAATTTTAAATTAATTAATGAAACTTCTATGTTTTTAATTTGGTAAAATAGACATAATTTTTGAATTCGGAATATCAAATATAGCTTAGGTATATTTTTTGTTAGTTTTCTAAAAAACATTAATTTTGGATGAATAGTGAAACCACTATGTAGCAGTTAAAAACTGCAATTTTCATTTAAATGAAATTTTACCACTTCTGTGAATTTAATTTAAAAAATCCAACATACATGGTTGTTATTATTAAGTAAAATTTGGTTCATTAAGATGAAAATAATTTTTGGTGAATAGTAACTTTTGACTTTTATTTACCGCAGTTAAAGGTAAATAGGGTAATTCAAGGTAAAAATAATATTATAATAATGAAAAATTACCTTAACACATGTCCTATAATTTTGGTTGAGTCATTTACAACTGTGAAAATATTTGGGTCGATCTTGGGACCCCATTGAGCCACTTGGAAGGGATAATGACACTTTAGATTAATTAACTTAAAGTAAAGGCAAAATAAAAAAAACTATCTTTTAGTAAGTTAATTTTTACAAGGGGTTATATAAATTATAATTTAGACTATAAATATTCATTAAAAATATAAATATATTTCCTAAATCATTGTATTTTTTTATAATTTTTTGACATCAAATAAATCAAATTATTTATGACACAATAATGATGCAGTATTTACCACATTAATAAAAGATTTAAATAAATAAGATTATAAATATTAAAAAAATATCCAAAACCTGTCCAATTCTTATTGGATGATTTAATTTCGACCATGAGTCATCTTATCTTCAACTTTAATTTATTTTTGAACTTTAAAAATCGAATATAATTATATAATAAAATAATATTTTCACACTTTCCTAAAGAGCCCCTCCCCCCCTATAAAAAGCCTTCACTTATAACTAATTCCTAACAACTCTAAATCCCCTTGGATCGTCAAAACCCTAACCAAATAAGCTCTAAAGATCCCTCTCCTACTCCTAGAAGCCTTAAATTAGGCAGAAGTTACTTCATGAAGTCCTTTTGGTTCAAACCAAAGGGAGTTACCAAAATTAAATGTAACAATTCCTCTAAACTTATTTTCTTTTATTTTACTTCCCCAACCCCTATAATCTTTTTATTACTTTATTTTATAACATCTCAAGTATCCTCAATATACTAGTATGTTGTTATGAGAAATATTTTAACTACACCTACACACACCTCCATCTAATGGTTGAAGAACGTATTGTTTCTGTGGATGGAAAATTAACGCCTCATGAAATGATGATTGTTCGATTATCTAGTACCGCCTCTTATGGTAGAAATTATGATGAAACTATATTTATATATGATATTTATGATGTGTATGATTTTTTTATGCTTCTTTATTTTTATTTTATATCATAGTTTTATGGTTTCAAATATTGGTAAACACGATAATTTCATTTGAGGAAGTGCGAACTACCGGCCCCTCAATGTGATATGACTCGTTAGTGCCATATGTGGGATGTATACAGGATGGAGTTAATGATACTATATATGATATTATACTAGAATTATAATAGACATATGTATCCTTATGTTTTAATTCTATTAAAAGAAAATATACAAATGAAAGTAGCGTCCATGTGTAGGTACGAGTTACCATCTCCATGTACAATGCATTTAATTTCTTACCTTCAAATGTAATTTACTATTATAAATTCATGTATATACTGGATATATATGATATATATGATATCTAAATCATAAATATATTTCTTTATATAATGAAATTTTGACCATGTGATCAACTTGTAATTATATGAAGTCCATTTTAGACTCAAGTACCAAATATCGACAAAACATACCTTATTAACATAAATGGTTACATAATGTTTATAACATGGAAATAAGTGATATAAATGGTATAATAAACATTAAAAAGGTTCTTAATCATGTATAAATTAACTTTAGTATATTATTCAGGAGATTAAAGAACAAATGGGTTAAGTCAGACACGAGGTAAGGGAACTTCTTAACATAATTTCCGTTCTTTGGGTTGATCTCCTCTTTCTTGTTTATGTTATTCTTTGATTATGTGAGAAATGAAATTTTATATCTTATCAGGTATTTATACTTTCTATATGTGTGACTATAGTTAATACACATAATAAATATATTTTATTTATAAAATGATCTTTTTAAAGGTCTCTGTCTTAATCTCCTTTCATTGAGGCATATTTCGATAATATATACCTTCTTCTTTTACGTGGTGTATAATAAAATCCTTTGAATTTTACTTTCATTAGAAGGAATTCTATTATCTACTAAGTGTTTTACTAAATGAGAAACATAATTTTTTTAATGTTCGTGGTGATAATGATCTCTCCGCCACCATAATCATTATTTGGATTCCTCTATAAGCCTCAATGTTTTCTAAAATAAAAAAGGAAATCCCTTATTGTTTTGGGTGTTTTGGTATTGAAAATGGTTTTTGAAATGGATTTATTATTTAAATATCTTGAAATTATTTCTTTTTATTGCGAATTAAATTTTATTAGTGAAATTTTTATATTTACAATATTTTATGTGTTATGATTTTATAATGGTACATGGACATTTGATGGGTGGTTACGTGATAAACCAAATGATGGGTGGTGCCATGATAAACTAGGATGGCTGGTTACATTATAACCTCCAATTAATTGGGTACGAAAGTCGGTCGTATGGCTATTACATTTAGTTATATGAGTGTAAGTAGACCGTATGGTTATTCCATTTAAGTATGTTTATGTCCCAAGTTACCTTTATATGTTATGTGTTCTTTATATGGATTTTATGGTAATATTTTAGTTACAAATGGGTAATAAATGATCTTTCATTTAGTTAAGAGTATTTATTACTTCATAAAGGTGAAATGTATTAATTATGATAAATTATTCATGGTTTACTTGTTGTTTTGAAAAACTAACTGATATCCTTCTTTGTGTATCCCTTACTGAGCTTTTAATGCTCATCCCATGTTATTGAAATGTTTTTCACAGGATATAAAGTGGAATAGGGTCAAGTATGAGATCAAGGGAATGTCATGCAGTCTAAAACATGGAACTAGACATGACTATTTTTTTCAAAAGTTTTTATTCTATGAATAAAATGGACACTGAGTAGACGTGTCTACCTTGTAATTTGTGAAATCTAATGTAATAGTTATGTCTTAATTATCTAAAACTATAAACCTGAAAAGATACTCAATGTGAATTATTCATTTAATTCAAGATTATGTAAGGTTTAAGGCCAGGTCCTTATATTGAAGTCCTTCTTTTTGGTCATTTTTTTATAGAAATAACCACTATCTATCAGTGTTACATGTCATAAGACCTAAAAATCATATAGAAATAGACATAAAACAAGTTAGGTTTAAAACATGTAAAAGTTTGTTTGGGATATAGTCTCTTATATGCTTACTAACAACCACTAATTTCAGTTATTATGTATAAATTAGAGAATATAATGAGATAAATGATCCAACCATATGGGTAACACTATTTGGATTTAACATATTCTAAAAAACCCCAGTGGACTCGGTAGTTTTGAAAAGATTTAAGGAAATGACATATCTTATCCCATTACCCCGTTGGTATGTTAAATAACAAGTGCCATAAATTTTGGGTTACCACAACCTTGAATGAATTGTCTTTTTTCAATGAATATACATCATGTCCCAAAGTTTTAATGCCCCTGAATATGTCCACAATTATTATTAATGATTTCAACCAACTTAAAATGTATCCATTATTTAATTGTTAATACATTCCCTTGATGTTTCTATGTATATGGTGCCCAAATATTTCATTGAAAATAGATAAATGAGCTCAAACAATGAAAAATTTCCTCCAATCCTCACATACTTTGACACCACTATAATAGAACAAAATATTTTAATATGGGTGGTGTTTATCCTTGATATATGTTTCCTATCACATTACCCCTAATACAAACTCCCTCCATTATGATTTACAAAAACCATAGTTATGTAATTTTAGTGGATCATATACTAGTAATATTATGTCATTTCGCGTAACTTTTATCAAGAATGAAATTAGGAAATATCACTTTGTTGACCCTTAATTTGTCCTTGTAACATAATCCTAAATTTAATGAATGAAAATTTATTTCTTCATGAATATAAACTAAATTACCAATTTCATAAGGTATTTTATATTGGAATGGTCCCATATTCAAATATATTATATTTTTTCATTTTCGAAATATATTTTCTTCCTCTCCATTGGGATAGAATATATATTTTCATAAATTATGGATAGTTGGGGTAAAAGAAGGTCATCTGTAAATTTAAACAACATCTGGTCTAGGCACTCTGACTATAAACAATCTATACATATCCATATTTAGTAATGGAAATATTCCTTCAACCATGTCTGGTTTTCCATGCTCATATCGTTGCATAGATTTTTTCATCCATTTTTAAAATTTATAAGATCATACATTATGTCTCTCATTGGTATCATTTTTAAGAACATATGTTGTATACGAAAAGGTACATGTACTCGTTAGGATGAAAATGTGGAAATGGTGGTATAGTAAAATGTCAGTTCTCTACCCTTATGATATTTAAACCTCAGGATCTAGAAATCATTTTATATATTGAAAATAATAAGAAAAAAATTATTTATAAAAACATAAAGGTACGACTTTGAGAAATATGAGATCCTTCCCACTATGTGTCCCCCATATTAGACCATGGAATTTTTTATAAAAATAAAAACGGATAACACAAAGCTTATGGGGTCCATGATATAAATTTAATAGAATTTTTGTTATTCGAACTAGGTATCATGGAATATGAAAATGTTAGTGAACTTTATCGACCCTAACACAATAGTTCAAATATATATATGTATATAACATAATAGAGAAATTCTATGATGCTCGAGTCATCATGAACATTGGAATACTCATTCCAAATTCATACTTTTATGATCCTTATCACATAAATTCATATCATCGAGAAAAATGAGTCAACTCTTATTTTACATGGTTTTGTAATGACAATATATCTTTATCCACATCCTAAAAAATATCATTCATATCTAAATAGACCATATTTGGGGATATGGTGATGGAATTACACATTTACCCATCCATAGTTCATTCCCATGAGTAAATCATTCTTATCTAAATAGACTGAGTCTATAGTTATGGTTTGCTGATGCTCCTTTCATCACAGAATCTAATGATCGGAAAAGGGGAATATCTTAGCTAAAAGTGATTCAACCTTTGGACAATTATCAAAAAATTTACAAAGGAAGGAATAAGAAGAACATTGTGCAAGGGTCTCACAAGTTTTACAATGGTCGCGCAAGTATACATGCGCGCTGCAATGGTCGCGCAAGTAGACTTGCGCGCCGCAATGGTTGCGCAAATACACTTGCGCGCCGAAGTTGGTCGCGCAAGTCACTTGCGTGCCCTAAATGATAACCACCCGAGGTCTTCTCATGCCTATAAATAGACCCTGTGGGCCCCCCATTTGAGGAGGGAATTTTTCCAGAAACTCAGATTTGAGCTCCCAGCACCCTAGTCTCTTCTCAAAGATTCCGAAACACTTCTAAGGTAATTTCTTACCTAGAACGGAGGATCTAAAGAGGGGGAGGAAGACCTAAGTGTTGAAACTCATCAACACTTGCGCGCCTGAGTGGCCAGCCCTTAAGGGAAAATGGCCACACATGCGCGCCACCTTACTCCTTCAATAGATCTTGCGCGCCCCTCTTCTGGAAGAACCTCAAGAGGATTCTAAAGGCATTAATGAAGAGTCGCTCAAGTATTTCCCTGCTGGTTAACCATCGCGCAAGTACATCATGTGTCGCGCAGGCGTATACCTGCACGACCAGGACTTGTGGGCCCACACAGTACCTACGTGCCTGCCAAGACTTGCACGCCCCGGCCTTTTTGGGTGCCTTTCTTTCCCATTTACCCCTCTTAAGCCATTACACCTTTCTTATTCAAGATTCAGTCTTCAAGACAGTCTTCAAATCCAATTATGGCATGATTTATTGATTTGACTTCTTTATCTGAAAGGAATTCTGTGGAATATATATCAAAAACTAGTGATTTACACATCTTTATGTCATTAAAGATTGAGATTTCATTCATTTAACCTCATCCTTTATGATGAGAGAATCCTTAACCTGGGTCTCCATTTCAGGAATAATCCCCAGTCATAAGTCCTCTAATTTGGGCATCCTCTTTAGGAGTAATCCCCAAGTCCTCTAATTTTGGGCATCCTCTTAGGAGTAAGCCCCAGATCCCCTAACCTTGGCCTCCTTTTTAGGAGTAAGTCCCAGCCATAACTCTTAACTTGGGCATCATCCTTAGGAGTAAGCCTCAATTCATAAAATTCCCAAATCTGGGCATCCTCCTTAGGAGTAAGCCCCAGTCCCCTAATCTGGGAATCCTCCTTAGGAGTAAGCCCCAGTCCCCTAATCTAGGCATCCTCCTTAGGATTAAGCCCTGGTACCCTAATTTGGGCATCCTCATCAGGAGTAAGCCCTAGTCTCCTAATCCTTGACCTGGGCCTCCTTTTCTGGTGTAAGACCCAGTCTTAATTTTTCTTAACCAGTCCTAATTTACCTTTGATCTGGTATTCCTCTTCAGGAGTAAAACCCATTCATAATTCTTCTCCTAATTTGGGCCTCCTTTTCAGGAGTAAGTGTAACACCCCGAGCTTCCACGATACGCTTCTCATTCAATAATGCAATAGCTTGCATTGTACGCAACTTCGAGTTCTAAAACATCGCGACAAATCAAAGTAGCCGTTATGAATAGTAATAACCACTTTTTAAAATTATAGAGATTTTATATTTCAAAATGGACTTCATTTTTGAATTCCTAATATTGAAATTAGCCTATGTTGAATTTTTTGTAATTTTCTGAGAACTTCAAAATTTTTATGAATAGTGAAAAATACTTAAAACAACTTTTTTAATAAAAATAATTTATAGTGATAAATTATAATATTTGGTGGTTTTAAAGTATAATTAGAATATATTTTTACCATTTTATCCGACGGTGGTCATTAGAATTAATTTAACATTGAAATTGGACATAAACAATTGCCAATCTTTTGATATAAATTGTTTCTAAAAAACACGCTATTTGTTGTGACAGCGGGAATTAATTATAAAATTAATTAATGCAACTAATATGTTTGGAATTTTGTAAAATAGACATCATTTTTGAATTCGGAATATCAATTATAGCTTAGGGTGAAATTTTGGCCTTATTCTGAAAAACTTCAATTTTTGATGAATAGTGAAACCACTAAGTGGTTGTTAAATAACTGATTTTTCGTTTAAATGAAATATTACCACTTCTGTGATTTTATTTTCAAAAATCCGACATACATGGTTGTCATTAAGAAGTAAAATGTGGTTCAATGGGATAAAAATAATTTTTTGGTGAATAGTAACTTATTAAGTTCTTAATCGCGATTAGTGGTAATTAGGGTAGTTTAAGGTATAAATAATACTTTAATAATATTAAATGACCTAGACACATGTCCCAACCTCATTGGTTGTGTCATGGCCGACCAAGACAAGCCATGGCCTAACTTGGGGACCCCATGGATCCACTTTTGTTGGGAAATAACATAAATTACTTTTTATTTAATGTTAAAGTGAAAATGACACTAACATAAAGTGTTTTACTAAAACAATTTTTAAGTAGGGTTACACAAGTCCAAATTTTGATTATAAATAGTCATTGGAAAGATAAAAAGATTTCCTATATCATAGTATTTTTTTTATAATTTTTAGACATTAAATAAATTTAATTATTTATGACATAATAATGATGCAGCGATGACATCATTATTTGACGATTTAAATAAAATGGAAAGATAATATAAAATCTATGAACTACACATGGCCAAAACCAATTGGATGAGTGGATTTCGATGCCTTATCACCTTATCCACGAATTCTATCAATGTGGGACCTTTTAAAACCGAAACACATTTTCAAATAATGTAATGTTCCTTTACTTTCCAAAAGTGCCCCTCCTCTCCTCTTATAAAAGGCCCCCACCTCTACCTCATTTCACACACTCTTCAAGCCATTGGCTCGGCCAACCCCTGCCCATTTGCTCTCTCCACATCCCTCTCCTCATCCTAGAGGATTCCCTTTGGGAAGAATCCTTTCAAAGGAAGCCTTTAGGCTCAACTCAAAAGGAGTTACACTTTTTAAGGTAATTCATTCTCTCATGTTCTTTTGTTTTATTTTGCTTCTCCAACCCCCTAAACTCTTTTTATTTACTTCTTTTGTAACAACACCAGTATCTTAAATATACTAGGATTTTGTTATAAGATTTATTTGAGCTACACTTCCACACAACTACATCAAATGGTTAAAGAACATAAGGTTTCCGTGGATGGCGAAATTCTGCCTCCCGAAACGATGATTGTTCAACACTCATATAACACCTTCAAAGGTGGCCATTAAGATGTCACTATATTTATATATGATATATAATGTGTTTATGTTTTACTTATGCTTATGTATTTATCATTTATGGCTTACTTTATGATTTCCATTATGGGTAAAACGCGATAATTTCATTTTAGGAAGTGCGGACTACCGCCCCCTCAAAGTGATTTGAATCGTTAATGCCATATGTGGGATGTATAAAGGATGGAGTAAATGGTATTATACACTATATTATACTGGAATTATATTATACATTTATATCATTATGATTTTAGTTCCATTAAATATGAAATTGAAATGAAAGTAGCGTTCATGCGTACGTACGGCTTACCGTCTCCATGAACGGTGCATTTCATTTCTTACCTCTAAATGTTACGTAATATTATAAATGAATGTATATACTGGATATATAAGATATATATAACATCTAAATCATGAATATAATTCTGGATATAATGGATATTTCACCACATAAACAACTTGTAATTATAAGAAGCTTATTGTTGACTCAAGTACCAAAGATCGACAAAACGACCGTTATTAACTTAAATAATTACATAATGTTCATATCATTGTAATAAGTGATATAATAAGGATAATGAAGTTGAAAATGGTTCTTAATAAGGTATATATTAACTCTAGTTTATTATTCAGGAGGTTAAAGAACGGTTGAGTCAAGTCAGACACGAGGTAAGGGAACTTCTTAACCCAATTTCTATTCTTTGGGTTAATCTCCTACTTTCAAATTATGTCATGATATTGTTATGTCATATCTTGTATTTGTACTTTCTTTATGTGTAATTATAGTGAATACACATAATAGATATATTTTATTTAAAATGATCTTTGTAAGGGAATTTCTTAACCCAACTTCCATTCTTTGGGTTAATCTCCTACTTTCAAATTATGTCATGATATTATTATGTATTATTTTGTATTTTTACTTTATTTATGTGTACCTATAGTGAATACACATAATAGATCTATTTTATTTTAAAAATGATCTTTTTAAGGACTTCGTCTCAATCTCCTTTCATTGAGGCATATTTTGTTTTATACACAAATTTCTTTTATACGGTGTATAAACCCCTTTGACTTTTACGTTTATTCAAAAGGAATCTTTTTTATACGAAGTGTTTTACTAAACGACAAAAAGGGAATGTTGTTCTTTCCGTACATATGCGGCGACAATGACTTCTCCGCCGCCGTGACCATTATTTGAGTTTTAGCTTCCTTTGCAAGCCATACCTTTTTTTTTAATGAAAAATAAATACAAAGTTTTAACTTTCTTTTATTTTGGTATTGAAAATTGTTTTGAAAGAATTTTTATTATATCAATGTGTTGTATTGATATCTTTTGATTGAAATGTGGAAATTTTATGTTTCCTTTATGCATGTTTTATGTGGTACGATTATGTTATGGTTTATGATATGTTTAAACCTATTCATATGAGGAATGCATTGGACTTAATAAGTGACGGGTGGAGCCCGCTATAGCTCCTCGATGCATCGGCAGGTCTCATGAGACAAACTAGTGTCTTGGCACAAGGCCTTGACAAAATATTATTTGTGGTCTTGGCACGAGGCCTTGACTACGTGGTTAAGATAGTCTGGCATTATGCATTCCATCATTATGAAAGTGGTTATTGTTATTGCATGTGATTATTCGACCAGTAGAATATCCATGTGAAGAAGTGAATGGCATTATCTCATTTTACTTTTGCCATATTATGTTGAAGTTCATGTTTAAAAGGCTTTTGTTTTATTTATACATTGCCTTAATTGTTAATGATTATTTATGAAAGCTTCCGCATTATTGTTATCCTTACTGAGCATCTGAGCTCACCCCTTTCAATGTTTTAATATTTTCCAGGATGTGAAGAAGTATTTTATGAATGACCTGCAGGGATAGTCAGAAGAGGATATGAGTGTGGACTATGGAGACTTTGTTATTGTAGTTTTTCACTTTTTGATGTAATGAAAGACTTATGAATGTATCTAGTGTTTCCAAGGCTACTAAACTAATCGGTCTTTCGAGACTTGATCCTTTGTGATCATGCCAATGTTACGAAGTAATGCACCGACTCTGGGTAGCTGGGGTCGGGGCGTTACAGTTGGTATCAGAGGCAGTTTAGTACTAACCTTGGAAGCTAGATTTAGATAAACTCTGATTAGAACGCATAGCCCAAAGATAGGCTTCGAGGATTAGTATAGAAGAACTTCCTAGAATTTTGGTATTATAGAGATGATATGAGTTTTCCGAGCAATACATCCCTGTCTGGATACGAGCAGGTAGAGGCGGCTCTGGCACAGATGTACCTAGGGGTAAAACCCGAAAACACCGCTTTGAGCTAGACTCGAACGGGAACTGGTGCACGAAAACGGGCCTTGCTGCACTCTTGGTTACGACACTCCCGGGGGATATGCTTAGGATAATTCTCATTTTACTTACAAACCACTATGAAGGGTTATGAGTACATACTTCCTCAAAGAAAACATTTCTTTTTATGATTATGGATTATATCCATAAATAGTTCAATTTATGTAAAGTGTTTTACAAGTATGGAATTATGTATTTTGATTCATAAACTAACCTAGTTTATGCCGTTGTATAGAAATGGCGCCCAGTAGAAGGAATGTGAACTCCAGCGGTACGTATGATCCAAAGAGTAAGAAGGATAGTATCTTTCACGGTATTAAGCCAACATTTCGAAGGGAAATAGTCTCCCATGTGTTCTCAACATATGAAGAAATAGTATCATGTGTTAATAGGATAAGTAAAGAATTCTCTGAGTCCTATGGCTTTGAAGCGAAGCAAGAGATGAAAGGGATGGAAGAGAGAATGATGGATAAAGGGATGAGGGGAAAGAAGAATTTTCCAATATGTGGTAATTGTGGGAAGAAACATCATGGAACTTGCCTAAAGGGAATGGGAGTTTGTTATAAGTGTAGAGAAAAAGGACACAAAGTGCGTGACTGCAAGGGTAAGAAAATGGTTTCAAATGTACAATGCTTCTTCTGCAAGGATTGGGGACACTACGCAAACCAATGTCCAAATCATCAGAGCATGCCCCAAATGATGTTATTGGATAATAATCAAGTTATGATACTACCACAGATGAGGAGTAATGATTAGAGTTCTTATGTTGTTATTAAAGATTTTTTTTAATTTGAGTGTTGTATCAATGATGTACTGGTTATAATAATTATGGAGTATATAAGGATTGTACTGCAGTACTATTTCATCAAGGACTTGAGATTGTGTGGAACCAAGAAAAGTGACTCCACAGTAGGTTAAATTTTTGGAAAATATATGGTTGAGAGAAAGATAAACCATAATATGGTTTTGATACTGAGATTGTGATTTTGGAATAAGACGTGATTGATTTGGATAAATTATATTGGATATACTTAACTTCCTTGAAACTGATTGATGTTTTGTATACATTTTTGGATAGAAGGAGTATATCTAGTATTCTATAAGGAATAAGGGATCATGGTAATTCAGTATGTTTAAAAAGAATACATGATGAAGGTGCTCACATGTTGTTACGTGGGATAAAGGATCTTCATTATGTTTACCTTCCTTATAAAATTTGGACTGTGAGTTGGACAGATGTATTTTGGATAACTATTAAGGTTGGAATGGATTAAGTTGAACCATGGATAGTATTGTTTAAGGTTAAAAAATTTATGAAGATTATTTTTGGAATATTATGATACTATAGTTTTAGGAAAAGGACAACCTGCAGGGTGGGGCATAACCCGTCGCGTCGGACAAAGCTGCAGGAATCGAACCCACAATCATAGTGCGACAGGCCTTTATTTCCTACCACTAGCCTACAGGAAGTCCCCGGTTATTACAAAATAATTTTACTAATCTAAATGGTATGTGTTAACATTTGGAACCTTATACAATTAGGATAAGTATAATATTTTTGAGTTCTATTATCTTTTGAGTGAAAGATGAGTTGAAGGTTGAAACTCTAATGTCAAACACATATATATATATATACCTATCTCTTATTCAATGAATAAATTAATTCTTAAACTTTAGTAAAGGGATATTAAAACAAAAAAAATGTGTTATCCTAATAACTTATGTTTTGTTGAACTGATGATATTTTAAATCAACATAGATTGAAGGCTTTGAGGCCCTCAATTTGACAGTTGATTGTGATTGATGACCTCAATCAATCCCTACAAATATTTACGTTTTTCCTCAAATTATATGTCTCTAATTGCCACCAATGTTCTCCTTATCGAGATCATGATTTGGTGGTGACTTTCTTATTTCCATTTCCCTCTTATTAAGACTAAATTCTATTAACCTTATTTCCGATGTGGGTTTTCCACAAAGGTATTTTCTATTTTCAACCTTTTATTTTCCAAGAAAAATTTCAAATTGCGAGGACGCAATTTATTGAAGGAGGGGAGAATGTAACACCCCGAGCTTCCACGATACGCTTCTCATTCAATAATGCAATAGCTTGCATTGTACGCAACTTCGAGTTCTAAAACATCGCGACAAATCAAAGTAGCCGTTATGAATAGTAATAACCACTTTTTAAAATTATAGAGATTTTATATTTCAAAATGGACTTCATTTTTGAATTCCTAATATTGAAATTAGCCTATGTTGAATTTTTTGTAATTTTCTGAGAACTTCAAAATTTTTATGAATAGTGAAAAATACTTAAAACAACTTTTTTAATAAAAATAATTTATAGTGATAAATTATAATATTTGGTGGTTTTAAAGTATAATTAGAATATATTTTTACCATTTTATCCGACGGTGGTCATTAGAATTAATTTAACATTGAAATTGGACATAAACAATTGCCAATCTTTTGATATAAATTGTTTCTAAAAAACACGCTATTTGTTGTGACAGCGGGAATTAATTATAAAATTAATTAATGCAACTAATATGTTTGGAATTTTGTAAAATAGACATCATTTTTGAATTCGGAATATCAATTATAGCTTAGGGTGAAATTTTGGCCTTATTCTGAAAAACTTCAATTTTTGATGAATAGTGAAACCACTAAGTGGTTGTTAAATAACTGATTTTTCGTTTAAATGAAATATTACCACTTCTGTGATTTGATTTTCAAAAATCCGACATACATGGTTGTCATTAAGAAGTAAAATGTGGTTCAATGGGATAAAAATAATTTTTTGGTGAATAGTAACTTATTAAGTTCTTAATCGCGATTAGTGGTAATTAGGGTAGTTTAAGGTATAAATAATACTTTAATAATATTAAATGACCTAGACACATGTCCCAACCTCATTGGTTGTGTCATGGCCGACCAAGACAAGCCATGGCCTAACTTGGGGACCCCATGGATCCACTTTTGTTGGGAAATAACATAAATTACTTTTTATTTAATGTTAAAGTGAAAATGACACTAACATAAAGTGTTTTACTAAAACAATTTTTAAGTAGGGTTACACAAGTCCAAATTTTGATTATAAATAGTCATTGGAAAGATAAAACGATTTCCTATATCATAGTATTTTTTTTATAATTTTTAGACATTAAATAAATTTAATTATTTATGACATAATAATGATGCAGCGATGACATCATTATTTGACGATTTAAATAAAATGGAAAGATAATATAAAATCTATGAACTACACATGGCCAAAACCAATTGGATGAGTGGATTTCGATGCCTTATCACCTTATCCACGAATTCTATCAATGTGGGACCTTTTAAAACCGAAACACATTTTCAAATAATGTAATGTTCCTTTACTTTCCAAAAGTGCCCCTCCTCTCCTCTTATAAAAGGCCCCCACCTCTACCTCATTTCACACACTCTTCAAGCCATTGGCTCGGCCAACCCCTGCCCATTTGCTCTCTCCACATCCCTCTACTCATCCTAGAGGATTCCCTTTGGGCAGAATCCTTTCAAAGGAAGCCTTTAGGCTCAACTCAAAAGGAGTTACACTTTTTAAGGTAATTCATTCTCTCATGTTCTTTTGTTTTATTTTGCTTCTCCAACCCCCTAAACTCTTTTTATTTACTTCTTTTGTAACAACACCAGTATCTTAAATATACTAGGATTTTTTTATAAGATTTATTTGAGCTACACTTCCACACAACTACATCAAATGGTTAAAGAACATAAGGTTTCCGTGGATGGCGAAATTCTGCCTCCCGAAACGATGATTGTTCAACACTCATATAACACCTTCAAAGGTGGCCATTAAGATGTCACTATATTTATATATGATATATAATGTGTTTATGTTTTACTTATGCTTCTGTATTTATCATTTATGGCTTACTTTATGATTTCCATTATGGGTAAAACGCGATAATTTCATTTTAGGAAGTGCGGACTACCGCCCCCTCAAAGTGATTTGAATCGTTAATGCCATATGTGGGATGTATAAAGGATGGAGTAAATGGTATTATACACTATATTATACTGGAATTATATTATACATTTATATCATTATGATTTTAGTTCCATTAAATATGAAATTGAAATGAAAGTAGCGTTCATGCGTACGTACGGCTTACCGTCTCCATGAACGGTGCATTTCATTTCTTACCTCTAAATGTTACGTAATATTATAAATGAATGTATATACTGGATATATAAGATATATATAACATCTAAATCATGAATATAATTCTGGATATAATGGATATTTCACCACATAAACAACTTGTAATTATAAGAAGCTTATTGTTGACTCAAGTACCAAAGATCGACAAAACGACCGTTATTAACTTAAATAATTACATAATGTTCATATCATTGTAATAAGTGATATAATAAGGATAATGAAGTTGAAAATGGTTCTTAATAAGGTATATATTAACTCTAGTTTATTATTCAGGAGGTTAAAGAACGGTTGAGTCAAGTCAGACACGAGGTAAGGGAACTTCTTAACCCAATTTCTATTCTTTGGGTTAATCTCCTACTTTCAAATTATGTCATGATATTGTTATGTCATATCTTGTATTTGTACTTTCTTTATGTGTAATTATAGTGAATACACATAATAGATATATTTTATTTAAAATGATCTTTGTAAGGGAATTTCTTAACCCAACTTCCATTCTTTGGGTTAATCTCCTACTTTCAAATTATGTCATGATATTATTATGTATTATTTTGTATTTTTACTTTATTTATGTGTACCTATAGTGAATACACATAATAGATCTATTTTATTTTAAAAATGATCTTTTTAAGGACTTCGTCTCAATCTCCTTTCATTGAGGCATATTTTGTTTTATACACAAATTTCTTTTATACGGTGTATAAACCCCTTTGACTTTTACGTTTATTCAAAAGGAATCTTTTTTATACGAAGTGTTTTACTAAACGACAAAAAGGGAATGTTGTTCTTTCCGTACATATGCGGCGACAATGACTTCTCCACCGCCGTGACCATTATTTGAGTTTTAGCTTCCTTTGCAAGCCATACCTTTTTTTTTAATGAAAAATAAATACAAAGTTTTAACTTTCTTTTATTTTGGTATTGAAAATTGTTTTGAAAGAATTTTTATTATATCAATGTGTTGTATTGATATCTTTTGATTGAAATGTGGAAATTTTATGTTTCCTTTATGCATGTTTTATGTGGTACGATTATGTTATGGTTTATGATATGTTTAAACCTATTCATATGAGGAATGCATTGGACTTAATAAGTGACGGGTGGAGCCCGCTATAGCTCCTCGATGCATCGGCAGGTCTCATGAGACAAACTAGTGTCTTGGCACAAGGCCTTGACAAAATATTATTTGTGGTCTTGGCACGAGGCCTTGACTACGTGGTTAAGATAGTCTGGCATTATGCATTCCATCATTATGAAAGTGGTTATTGTTATTGCATGTGATTATTCGACCAGTAGAATATCCATGTGAAGAAGTGAATGGCATTATCTCATTTTACTTTTGCCATATTATGTTGAAGTTCATGTTTAAAAGGCTTTTGTTTTATTTATACATTGCCTTAATTGTTAATGATTATTTATGAAAGCTTCCGCATTATTGTTATCCTTACTGAGCATCTGAGCTCACCCCTTTCAATGTTTTAATATTTTCCAGGATGTGAAGAAGTATTTTATGAATGACCTGCAGGGATAGTCAGAAGAGGATATGAGTGTGGACTATGGAGACTTTGTTATTGTAGTTTTTCACTTTTTGATGTAATGAAAGACTTATGAATGTATCTAGTGTTTCCAAGGCTACTAAACTAATCGGTCTTTCGAGACTTGATCCTTTGTGATCATGCCAATGTTACGAAGTAATGCACCGACTCTGGGTAGCTGGGGTCGGGGCGTTACAGTAAGCCCCAAGTTAGAGTATTCAAAATCTCCATGAAGCACATATACCTTTATGGACCCTGTTCCTGGATTTCTTCCCTAAAGTAAATCCTAATATTTATTTATCTGGGCAGTCAGACATACATAAGCCCCACATTATTTCTTATGATTGCATCTTTCATGGCACAATTGTCTAATTTTTACCAATACCTCTTGTTTCTCACACCGAGCATAACTCACATGATCATAGAGTGTAAAAGTAATTGTGACATCCTTCTTTGAGCCATCAATCATAAAAATCATACTCCCTTAATCGAACTATGTGGGTTCTGATTCCTTTTCTAAACAAAGGATACGTAGGTAGCCTGTCTACGGGTTCGATCCCAACTCTAAAATAATCCATGTCCTTCTGAATGACAATAAACTTCAAGTGCCCCACTGAGTGGATTTAAAACCAGCATGGTCATCATAATGACCAAGAGACTTCTATATAAATGTGTCGAAGGATACCATTGACCAAGAATCTCTAATAAATACAGATGAATCTCTATCGATGAAGAACCTTGAATACATATAAAAGATTCTCTAAGTTTCCTACATATTTGATCGTTGATTGTTAGATCTGAAAGAAAGCTCATTTTATACTTGGTAATGTAATAAGGATTCATGAACATAACTTAAATCTATAAAGAGTGTCTCGGAGTAGACAATAATTCCCCTAAAAAAGGTGTGATGAGTCTGACCTCCCATCCTCTCGACCAATACAAATTCCTAAGCCTCATCGGTCCACAAACTAATGAGCACCTACCTTTGGAAAGTAGGTAAGAATGGATGTGGAATCATTAGATGTTTCCCGTTCTACGAACAAACCTGTTAGAAACCGATCGTAACGTTTGAACCTCCCATCAAGGCGGTCATCCCCGATTTTTGAGGGAAACAAAAAATGGTGAACCCGATGTGAATCTTTAACCAAGTAAAAATCATGTTTTACCTATTTGTTAGGCCCCTATTTAAAACTCAATTAGAGGGCCAACAAAAACAATCATTGACATATGTGCTCATCCGAAAGATGTTGTAGCTTAATTTATCTTGATTATGTCTGTTATATCAAACAGACACTCTTTTTCTAAGATCTTCTGCATTTATAGAATGGCTACTCTCAAGTTCACACCTGTGAATACTGCTGCTGCAAATGCCACTGCTGCTACTCCTGCTGGATCGTCGTCTGCTCTTAGGACGATATCACCTACTCAGCGTCTTCAACGCTGGGTATCAAATGCACGTTTGGCGAAGTGCGATCAGCAGGCACATACACCTGCTGGTATTAATCAAGCCTACCAACAGTCTCGCTTGGTAGCATTCCGAGAAGTTAGTCGGAAAGCCCCGACAACAAATAGGAGGTAGACTCAACTCTCTGCCCCCACACTTGAGTACTGTCAGGATTCACTAACAGGAAAAGGAGGACAAGATTAGGCACATACACCTGCTCCAAGCCCGGAATGGACGTATATTCTTGTTCCGGTAGCTGAAGTCACCAAGAATATTCTATCAATGGTGAAAGTGCAGAAGCAAATCCCTACTCATATTCTGGATGCCTGCCAGGATATTATAACAACTTCAAAGGCATCTCAGGGAAAGACACATAAATCTATCCCTACCAGTGGAGTGATACATCAACAATTCACTCCGGAACAGACACACACATCTGTTCCAGTCCAAGAGGGTTATGGGGCATACTCCCCCATATCATACGAACAACCAAGTCAGGCACATACACCTGATTTTAGAGGAGATCGTCAGCCTAACCTGGAAATCTTTTTTGATTAGGCACATACACCTGCTCAGAGTAGCCACTTTCGTCAACAAGTGGTTTCCAAGGCAAGTAAGAAGGCGTCTAAGAAAAAGACCCGTCTAGCACAGTCAGGTGATCAAGTGCCAATCTGTAACAAGGCCTTGCTCGATGCTGGAGTTCTTGAAGCCCTCAGACAATTATCTATTGGAATTCAAGATTCTACTCCATCAGTTCCCAATAATGGGAACATTAATTCCCAAGGTCTTCAACAGACACATCCTCATGAAGGCTTGCTTCATTAAAATTCGGTCGATCTCGAAGTTTCATCTTCATATGAGAGCCACAAGAACCCTCTGTGTGGTCAGAAGACCAAGGAGCAAGAGATCTCATCTTTTGTTGTAACCCATTATGGTGGTCCTCCCCATGATGATGAATTTCGCTGCAAAATTCCTCTCCGCAGTAGTGATTCACATTGCCCGGAAAATGCTCTAGTGGACAATGTAGTGTCGAGAAATCCCTCTTATCTTGAGGCACTTGCAAATGCGAAACAAGTCATGTCTGAAGCTTCATCGCTAGCAGGTGATATACTTTCTCAATCAGAAGATAGCCCAGGGTGTAGGTCATTCTCCGAACCACCCCTAAGTCATGCATCTTCTAGTTTGATCAATGATTTCTCCACCAATCTTGTTGAATTCAATAAAGCAATAAGGAAACACCAACTCTGGTCAAATCAGGTACAAGAATCTTCATAAAATGATAAAGAGGAAATACTGAATATGAGAAAACAACTGGAAAAAGGTGAAGTGCCAGTCATGTTTTGGCCTCTGGCTGACTCTCAATATAATATTCCAGAAATGTCGATGGAAGATGAAATTCATGATATTCATCTCAACATATGGAAAAATATTTGTCAGTTGAAAAAGAAAGTATTATCTTATGATGAATATGAAAATCATCTTAAGATAATAGAAGGGTTACAACATCAGATTGATTTGGCGTCTCTATCAGTCTCTCGATATCCGAAGGCTAAAAAGAAGCAGAGATCCCTTCAACGTTCATGCTTTGGCTCACTAAGAGGATTGCATCAGTTAATTGCCAATGCCCCATCTGGTATCCGTTTCAGAGGATGGGGTGTTCATGGAGCACTGCATTTCATGGTGCTCTCCAGTCAGCAAAGCCCGCCAAAAATGGTCTCATGCAATGTTATTTCCCATGGCCGGCCATAGTCAATGGGCTTTGTTTGTAATCAAAAGCTTGCCCAAGAACAGGCTTCAACTAGTTCCTCTCAAAATCAAGAATACAAAGAACAAGTTGTCGAATTACTCTTGCATCAAGCAAACGAGAATATTGAACAGGCCTCTAGTTTGGAGCAAGCACGTCACCAAGTGACAGAAGTGTCGGAAATCATCCAATGGTCTTTTGAACCGGGTGATAAAAGCAGATACAGGTTAATGTATCTATCTAATTTCTGAACTAAGGTTCGCAAGATTAGGAGGAATTTCAAGAAAGTCTCAGACATAGCATGTCAAGAACCACCCCAGCTCGCTAGACTAGGGACTCTTTTAAACCAACCCTCATAATCAACAAAAAGGATTCGGGGAGTTGAGCGAGAACAACAGGAATAGCCCCAGTCCACGGGACTGGGGACTTTTTCAAATCATCAATCCCCTCCTTAGAGAACGTCGATTTTTTCTCTATTGGGGAAGAAACCTCAAGTGGAACGAAGAGCCAAATGACAACAGTTTTCAATCTTACAAAATTTAAGCAAAGGGAGAATCAAAGAGTCTCTGATTTCATTTCTCACTGGAAGGGATTAACATATTCATTGAGTTTAGCACTCCCTCAAAAAGAATTGTTTCCAATCTGTGTGGAAAATCTACGTGACGAATTACGCACACCATTAATCCCTGTGAAATACACAGGAGGGTTTTGAGACCTTACTTCAATCGCTCAGCAGATTGAAGATTCCCTTATACAGGCTAAGTCTAAATCTCATGTAATTCCATCAGCTCCAGGAAGGAGAATGGGTAAAGCAGAAACTGCTACAATTATGCTCAAACAAGCACCTATACCTATTTCTATCTCAAAATCTTCATTTTCTCGAAGGGATCCACCTTTTGAGCGCCAACAACAAAGGCCTTTTCATCTAGATGATCAAAAAATTCAAATACGAAAACAATTTGAGTATCTGAAGAGAAAAACATACACTTTCCGAAATGAACAAGTTCCTGGTTATTTCATTTCAGCTCTGGAAAACAATTTGGTTCAATTGCCAATACCCAAGAGGCCAAACAAGAAAGGTGATGAAGACCGTCCTAATTATTTCCCTTTTCATCAAATGTTGGGGAATCCCATCCAAGAGTTTTTTTGTCATCAAAGACCTTCTGCAAAATATGGTCGACTCGGGACATGTCACATTGAAAGGCTCCTTAGCCTAGGTAGCATGTGTCACTGCTGCAGTTCCAGAGGAGGAAGATGAATGGAAGGAAGTCAAAAGAAAAAATGCACAAAAGTATAATGATTGGATGGTCAGAAAAACAATCAGTCGAACTCATGCTATTTTGCGAACATAATTAAAGAAACCAATGTGTCTTCTGCCATGAATGTTGTGGCAAAACCCTCTTCGTCAGAGGGAAAGTCCTCAAAGAAACGACATGATTCAAATAAAGAAAAAGAATCAAAATAAGATGAGTATGTGTCAAAGCCTAAGTTGTCTTTGACTTTGGCGGACTTCATGACATCTACTTCAAAGCCACGGGCACCGCCCCACCAAACGGCATAGCCTAAACAGGCTAATCAGGCATATTCTTCATCAGACGAAGAGTTAATCTTTGGTTCTGTTAATATGATTCAATTAACAGATCTATATGCTAGTCACAGTTTCAATTTTTATGAGCCTGAATTCCCTGTATCAAACAAGGGAATCAGAGGAAGTTTTAGAGGTTCAGGATATAGGGGAAGACATGGATCTTTCAGAAGCCACTATTCAAATCCTACCCCTGCTAGAACTGTGTATGCAGCAGAAACACGTGGTAGAGCCCTTCAGCGAGCTCAGCAAGAACAAGCAAGTTCTTCTACCAATAGAAAATTCAGTCTTGGCACATTTATTTTGGAATACCGGTTGAAGGTTTCATATTCTTCTTCTTAGCAAGTAAATGGATCTAATCGGTCTAATATTCCAAAACCAAGGATGTTTCCAACTCCAATCCCAATACAAGATGCATCAACTTCCAAAGAATCTGCTTCCAAGGTACCTGCTAAACCACATATTCCTATTGGGAAACGCAAACCTCTGGATCAAAAGTATGATATATTGAAACACTTGTCCCAAGTGCCAGAAAGTTATCAATTATGGATTCTCTGAATCTGTCAAATGATCTTCGGGAAGCACTCATCAAGGCTTTGTCAAGCCCTCAGGAGTTTGAAACTGAAATTTCTGCAGCTGAAGTCTATCACATAGAGAATAATCCTGCATAATGCCATGAAATAATATCTTTTACTGATGAAGATGATGTTGTGCATGGGAATATCAGACCGTTGTATTTATCTGGCAAGGTCAATGGTGTAGACGTTCGAAGATCTTTCATTGACAACGGTTCAGGAGTCAACCTCATGCCCATTCGTACACTTCGTCGATTGGGCCTCACGAAATCTGATTTATCTCCTTCCACCATGATGCTACAGGGATATGATAAAAATGAACAAGAACCACTGGGTGAAGTTACACTCAGAACTCAGTTTGGAGATCTTGTATCCAATTCAGATTTCGTGGTTGTTAATCAAGACTCAGCCTTCAACATCTTGCTTGGAAGACCCTGGCTACATCAACATACAATTATCCCTTCATCATACCATCAATGTCTCAAATATTGTTTCGATGGTCAAGTTGGGACATTGTATGGTGATAAGGCCCCATTCAAGACATGTGAGTCTCAATACATTAAGGAAAAATTCTATCACATGGAGAAAAGGAAGAAATCCATAACAAAGGAGATTACCAAAGTTAATGCTCCATATGGTTTGGAAAAAATTCCAGTAAATCCATTTACACATGTCAGTACAGATTATGTGTTGCCTATCAGTCAAATTGACAAGATAGACCCAAATCAAAATACTCTTATGGAAATATCCATAATGTCAATTACGACAATCGAGCCAGACAACATGAGAGAAATTGGTAATCTACCAAGTAGTGATGAAAGCACAAATGGTGACATCTTCATTTCATCTGCTGAAATCCAACAAGTCTATGCTTCGCCAATTAGGCCATAAGAAGTTATAGCAACATCGGATGTAAACAATGACGTCGATTCTCAATCCATCATCTCCTTTTTATTACCCAAAGAAGACCCTTCATCATCAATCAGGTTGGAAATGGAAGCTTCTTCTTCAAGATATGAAAATTTTGACATCTCTTCTGATCATGAAAATTATTCTTTGTCATCTACTATGCAAGGAGACACAGAATAAATAAAACATAATGAAGAAGAAGAGGAAGATCTCAGAGATGCTCCTCCAGCATTTGAAGAGGGTATCTCTACCACTGTGGATGAACTCAGAGAAATAAATCTGGGTACAAAGGAAGATCCACGCCCCACTTTAATCAGTGCGTCCATGACCCTTGAAGAGAAAGAGATGTATATTTATTTTCTAAAGTGAAATAGAGATATTTTTGTATGGAACTATACAGAAATGCCCGGGCTTCATCCTGATGTTGCTACTCATCATTTGGGTTTACCAGAAGAACATCGAGGATTTAGGAAAGCCGCGAGAAGAACACACCCAACTTATTCTTCCAAAATTGAAGCTGAAGTTGATAAGATTATCAAAGATAACTTCATCAGAGAAGTTCAATATCCCAAATGGTTGGCTAATATTGTCTCTGTAAAGAAAAAGAACGGACAAATAAGAGTTTGCATCGATTTTGGAGATCTTAATCGGAATTGTCCTAAGGATGATTTCCCAGTTCCAATTACAAAACTTCTAATTAATGCAACAGCTAGATATGAAGCACTTTCCTTCATGGATGGATATTCTGGATATAATCAGATCCGAATGGCCCCAAAAGACGAGGATTCTATAGCCTTCAGAGCCCCTCAGGGTGTGTTTTGTTACCGGGTAATGCCCTTTGGCTTAAAGAATGCAGGTGCAACATATCAGCACGCCATGCATCATATCTTCAAAACCTTCTTATGGAAGTTTGTTGAATTCTATGTAGATGATTTGGTGGTTAAATCCAAACAATGTTATAATCACTTGGCTGATTTGGAAGTTATATTCTGCAAGCTTCGACAACATAATTTGAAGATGAACCCCCTAAAATGTGCTTTTGGGGTAACCTCAGGAAAATTTCTCGACTTTGTTGTACGCCATCGTGGTATTGAAGTCGATCCCGAGAAGACCAAGTCAATCCTTGGTATGTCACCTCCTCAAAATTTTAAAGAATTAAGAGGACTTCAAGGACACTTAGCCTATATTCGGCGTTTCATCTCCAATTTGGCCGGAAAAAGTTTACACTTTACCAAATTGATGATGAATGGAGTCACTTACCAGTGGACTGAAGAATGTCAAGAAGCATTCGACATTATAAAGAAATACCTATTGAGTCCACCGGTACTTATGCCACCTGTTGAAGGAAGACCACTTATCCTCTATGTTACAGCTCTAGAGCGATCATTGGGTGCCTTTTTTGCTCAAAAGAATGATCCTGGGAATGAAAACAGCCTCTACTATCTCAGTCGAACTATGCTTGAAGCAGAAACCCGGTATTCAAGTATTGAGAAGTGCTGACTGGCATTAATCTTTGCAGTTCAGAAGTTGAGACACTACCTGAAACATCACGAGGTCCAATTGTTATCTCGCAATAACCCACTCAAATTCATCATTAGTCGTCCAATGCTTACAGGACGTCTAGCAAGGTGGGAAGTTATTTTGAAGCAATTCAATATTCAGTATGTGTCTCAAAAGGCAATAAAGGGCCAATCCCTAGTTGATTTCCTGGATGAACACCCTTCAGTGGAAGTTACGTCTTCAGATATTGAACTCCCTGACGAGGAAGTCTTCTCTATTCAAGAAAGTCCTCAAGCATGGGAAATGTATTTTGATGGTGCTTCTAGAAGTCCAACAGGGAGGAAATGGGAAATCCTAAATTCAACAAAGTTGACTTAGGAATTGTGCTCATTTCTCCAGAAAAGGCAGTGTTACCTTATTCCTTCTTATTGTGGGAAGGTGGTACCAATAATGAAGCAAAATACCAAGCTCTCATCGCAGGCTTGGAATTAGCGCTTCAAGCACAAGTGAATCACTTAAAGGTGAAGGGTGATTCAGACCTGGTAATCAAACAAGCCAATGGGGATTATTCCATTAGAAAAGAAGAACTAATACCTTTGTATGATTACGTCAGAGAGTTAATGGAGGAATTCCCTTCAGAACCGACATTTTCTTATGTCCCAAGATCACAAAATGCTCAAGCTGATGCGCTGGCTAATATAGCCACAGCTCTGGCAGATCCAAATAGGGACGAGACAACCATCAGTATTGCCCGCCGTCGTGCAATTTCACCTTATGTTTGAATCAGAACATAGGAAATTAATGAAATTTGTCCCATACCTGAACCGTATGGTCATACTACAGGATGGATGTCACCTATCAGGGAATACCTTCAAAATGGAACACTTCCACCTGATAGAGCTGAGAAAGAACAAATCCGGCGATGTGTGGTTAATTTTACTCTTTATGATAGCCCAGATCACCTAGAGAAAATTCTCTAAAAACATGGTTTTGATGGAGTTCTCTTCAGATGCATTGATGGTGAAGAGACAATGGCTATCATGAAAGAAGTTCATGCAGGAGTCTATGGTTCCCACCAGTCTGGACATAGATTGTCTGATCAAATTCGAAGGCTTGGATACTTTTGGCCTTCAATGATACAAGATTGTGTTGATTTCACAAAGAAGTGTCATTCATGCCAAGTACATGGCAACTTCATTCATCAACCTCCAGAGTTTCTTCATACAGCTAAATACTCATGGCCATTTGCCACATGGGGAATGGATGTGGTGGGACCTTACCCTTCGGCTACGGCCAAGCAGTTTAAGTACATTCTTACTGCTACTGACTTCTTTTCCAAATGGGTAGAGGCAATAACTCTCAAGGAAGTCAGTTCTAAATGTGTTGTTAGCTTCATCAAGTCTAACATCATTACCATATTTGGTGTCCCTCATACCATATTAATGGACAATGGCACCAACTTCTGTTCATCCAAGGTGAAGAAGTTGTATCAAGAATACAACATCAAATCCAACCATTCATATCGGTATCATGGAGCGGCCAACGACCAGATAGAATCCTTTAATAAGACTCTTTCAAATATACTGCAAAAGATAGTGGATAAAGATAAGAGGTCATGGCCTGATAAACTCTTTCATGCTTTATGGGCTTATCGGACTACCACCCGCACTGCAACTCGGTCAACTCCATATTCATTGGTATATGAAACGGAAGACGTCTTGCCCATTGAAGTTCAATTACCCTCACTCAGAGTAGCCATTTGCGATTAGTCATCTACAGATGAGCAATCTCAAAAGCGATTGAATTAATTGGAATGGTTAGATGAGAAAAGAATGTGCACTTTTCACCACTTGTAAATCTATCAGAATCGAATAGCATGAGATTTTAACAAAAAAGTTCATCTTCGTTCATTCACTCAGGGAGAATTGGTATTAGTTCTCAGAACTCCAATGATACCAGGAAAGAAACCTCCCAAGCTTGAGCCAAAATGGGAAGGACCTTATTCAATACACAGGGTCTACTCCACTGAAGATTATTCATTAATCTAGATGGATGGAGAACTCATCACTACTCCAACCAATGCCAGATTTCTGAAGAATTATTTTGTATAAACTGCAAAGTACTTATGTCCCTGCAACATGACACTAAACTGTGCAGCACCAGTTCGTCCTTGCTATATGATGTTAAACTATACAGCAATGGTCCAATATGACCTTAAACTGCAACTTCGTCCCACACAATGTTAAACAATGAAAAAGTTCCCTAAATGGTCCAGTATGACCTTAAACTGCAACTAGGTCATGTATGACCTTAAACTGCATCATCAATGGTCCATGCATATGACCTTAAACTATTCTCAAGTCCCTTACGTCCAGCAAGACATTAAACCGTGACGTCCTAACTACATGACTCTAAACTGTATAAAAGTCTCTTACGTCCGGAAAGACGTTAAACTACATAATCATCAAAGGTCCTGTATGGCCTTAAACTACACCACTGTCCATCATGACATTAAACTGCACCATCCATGGTCCATGCATATGACCTTAAACTATTCACACATTCGTCCAACATGACGCTAAACTGTATCGTCCCTTTTTCGTCCAACATGATGTTAAACTGTGAAAAAGTCCCTAATGCATCCAACATGACGTTAAATGGTGTACTCTTTTGTCCTCACTACATGACATTAAAATGTACATTCCCCATTTTCGTCCAACGTGACGTTAAACTCTATTGTCCCCATCGTCCTAACTACATGAAGCTAAATTGTACAGAAAGTCTGTGATACGTCCTACATGACATTAAACTGTACTTTTGTCCCTGCTACATGACACTAAACTGTGCAGCACCAATAGTCCTAACTCCAAGACTTTAAACTGCATAGTCCCTTCATACGTCCTACATGATGTTAAACTATGTATTGTTAAGGTTGTTGCTACCTCTTGTTTCTCACACCGAGTATGACTCACGTGAGCTTATAGAAAACCTCAACCATAACACTCTCTCTGGGCTACTAACAATGTGTAAGTCCCAACATCATTTTTTAGGTCATTGTCCCCAAGAACAACTTGATCATTAATTCATTCTTTAATTGAACTACACGGACTTTGATCCTTGCCTTCTAGGCTGGGTATGTAGGCAACCTCCCAAGGTTCAATCCAAAAACCAATCTCTTCACATTAGTTCACCTCCATCTCATACGATGTTGATTCGTGAAAACGCCCCTAGAATCAATATCTTTACATTGGTTCACATTTGTCCTTGTTATACGATGTTAAACTATAAAACACTTTTGTCCAGTATGAAAATAAACTACAAATTTCTTTCATACCCTCACCTTAGAGGGAACCATTATTTTCATTGATTTTTCAATCAAGTTTCATTTCAAAGACTACGTGCATACATGGAAATTCCCAAACCTTTTATCTTGGGTTAAACCATTATTGCACTAAAGTCCCCTTTCACCCTTCACATGTACGAACCAAATTTGTACAGAGGGTATTTCTAGAACTACGTGGGCTTGATTCCCATCCTTATGGGATACGTAGGAATGTTCAAGTGTCCCTCGAATCCAACCCCAAGTCTTTGGGCCTAACCCCAAATTCCATTTTTAGTCCCTTGGCTGAAAAGTCCCCATGAAAACACACACTGTGTATTTCTTATAATGGTCCAAGCTCTATGACCCTAAACTAAGATCTCTAATCCTTTTGTCCCACATGATGTTAAACTGTAGTTTAAGAACTACGTATAGCTTGATTCTCATCATTATGGGATACATAGTGAAGTCCAACATTTCAATTCAAGACCCAGCCACAACATGATTATGGTTAGCATTGATCTGTGTATCTCTGTATACATTGAACAATACCCATCTTTATGTTTCATAAGCCTTACCTTAAATATTTTCAGATCCTCATAACCCTTTTCATGACTTCTAGTCACAAAAATGTCAAACTTCTAAGAGTTCTTTTTCCTGACTATGCAGCACGTGCCCATAGGCGGCCTTGCATAAACAGTCTACATAACAGACTTGTTAGCCAAAAGATACTATTATTTGACTATGCAGCCAATTCCCATAGGTGGCCCTGCATAATTCAACCCCCTAAAGGGTTTTCCGGATAGTGGTAACTTCATTCTTGGGAAGAATGCCTCTTTTGTCCTTATTTGTCTTAAATGACAGTATGTAGGGATCCGCAAAAAATAGCCATCCTTAACATATTTGTCCAATATCCTTTTTCATGATCAGAAAGTGTTCAATTCTATGGCTTATATTCTCCTTCCCTACGTTTGGGTCAGACCTTCGTAGGAGTGATATTCATCCAGTTCTTCGATAATCTTGTTTGGAAATATCTTCTCCATATTCAAGTACCTCTTTCCATATAGAAAACTCTATACTTTGGAAGATTTGAATCTCTATAAACATTCACTGGATTTTTAGCACTAGGAAATTAAATTTCTGAGAGTTCTTTTGCCTGACTATTAAGCACGTTCCCATAGGCGGCCTTGCATAAACAGTCTACATAACCGACTTGTTAGCCAAAAGATACTATTTTATTTAACTATGCAGCCAATGCTTTTAGGTGGCCCTGCCTAATTCAACCCCCTAACGGGTTTGTTAAATAATGGTAACTTAATTTTTGGAAACTACTTCTTCTAATACCTTTTAGCTCCTTTTCATATCATTCCTCAGATTCAAATATTCTTAAGTCATAGCTTACATATTTTCCCTCATACTTGAGTATGGTAATATGTTTTCAGATTAATTTTCAAGGAATTGAGTCAATTCTAATCAATTTCGGTTAAAGCTATTTCGACCTAAAACATTATCCTCTTTATGTCCGAAATGCATGAATTTAAACTTCCAATAACCACAAAGACCCCTGGTTTCTCTTTTTTCCTCAGAGTCAAATCCTCTTTTCACTCTGGATCCAACTCTGAGGGGGGACTTTTGTTGATGCTCCTTTCGTCACAAAATATAATGATTGGAAACGGGGAATATCTTAGCACAAAGTGATTCAACCTTTGTACAATTATCAAAAAATTGAAAAATGATGGAATAATAAGAACATTGTGCAAGGGTCGCACATGTTTTACAATGGTCGTGAAAGTATACATGCGCGCCGCAATGGTCGCGCAAGTATACTTGCATGCCGCAATGGTCGCTCAAGTACACTTGCGCGCCGAAGTTGGTCACACAAGTCACTTGTGCGCCCTAAAGGATAACCGCCCAGGGTCTTCTCTTGCCTATAAATAGACCCTGTGGGCCCCCCATTCGAGGAGGGAATTTTTTTAGAAACTCATATTTGAGCTCCCAGTGCCCTAGTCTCTTCTCAAAGCTTCTAGAACACTTCTAAGGTAATTTCTTACCTAGAACGGAAGATCTAAAGATGGGGAGGAGGGCCTAAGTGTTGAAACTCATCAACACTTGCACGCCTGAGTGGCCATCCCTTAAGGGAAAAGGGCCACACTTGCGTGCCGCCTTAATCATTCAATAGATCTTGTGTGCCCCTCTTCAGGAAGAACCTCAAGAGGATTCTAAAGGCTTTAATGAAGAGTCTCTCAAGTATTTCCATGTTGGTTAACCGTCTCTCAAGTACATCATGTGTCGCGCAGGCGTATACCTGCGCGACCAGGACTTGCGCACCCACGCAGTACCTGCGCGCCTGCCAGGACTTGCGCGCCCCTGCCTTTTTGGGTGCCTTTCTTGCCCATTTCACCCCTCTTAAGCCATTACTCCTTTCCTATTCAAGATTCGGTCTTCAAGACACTCTTCAAAGCCATTTATGGCATGATTTCTTGATTTGAATTCCTTATCTGAAATGAATTTTGTGGAATATCTCTCAAAACCTAGTGATTTACACATCTTTATGTCACTAAAGATTGAGATTTCATTCATTTAACCTCATACTTTAAGATGAGAGAATCCTTAACCTGGGTCTCCCTTTCAGGAATAATCCCCAGTCATAAGTCCTCTAATTTGGGCATCCTCTTTAGGAGTAAGCCCCAAGTCCTCTAATTTTGGGCATCCTATTAGGAGTAAGCCCCAAATCCCCTAACCTTGGCCTCATTTTTAGGAGTAAGTCCCAGTCATAACTCTTAACTTGGGCATCTTCCTTAGGAGTAAGCCCAAATTCTTAAAATTACCAAATCTGGGCATCCTCCTTAGGAGTAAGCCCCAGTCCCCTAATCTGGGAATCCTCTTTAGAAGTAAGCCCTAGTCCCCCAATCTGGGCATCCTCCATAGGAGTAAGCCCTGGTCCCCTAATTTGGGCATCCTCCTCAAGAGTAAGCCCTAGTCTCCTAATCCTTGACATGGGCCTCCTTTTCATGAGTAAGCCCCAGTCTTAATTTCTCTTAACTAGTCCTAATTTACCTTTGATCTGGGATTCCTCTTCAGGAGTAAAACCCAATCATAAGTCTTCTCCTAATTTGGGCCTCCTTTTCAGGAGTAATCCCCAAGTTAGAGTATTCAAAATCTCAATGAAGCACATATACCTTTATGGACCCTGTTCCTGGATTTCTTCCCTAAAGTAAATCCTAATCTTCATTTATCTGGGCCGTCATACATACATAATCCCCACATTATTTCTTATGATTGCATCTTTCATGGCACAATTGTCTAATTTTTACCAACACCTCTTGTTTCTCACACCGAACATAACTCACGTGAGTTTAGAGTGTAAAAGTAATTTTGACATCCTTCTTTGAGACATCAATCATAAACATCATACTCTGTTACTCTAACTACGTGGGTTCTGATTCCTTTTCTAAACAAAGGATACATAGGTAGCCCGTCTATGGGTTCGATCCCAACTCTAAAATAATCCATGTCCTTCTGAATGACAATAAACTTCAAGTGCCCCACTGAGTGGCTTTAAAACCAGCATGGTCATCATAATGACCAAGAGACTTCTATATAAATGTGTCGAAGGAAACCATTGACCAAGAATCTCTAATAAATACAGATGATTCTCTATCGATGAAGAACCCCGAATACATATAAAAGATTCTCTAAATTTCCTACATATTTGATCATTGGTTGTTAGATCTGAAGGAAAGCTCATTTTATACTTGGTAATGTAATAAGGATTCACAAACATAACTTAAATCTATAAAGAGAGTCCCGGAGTAGACAATAATTCCCCTCAAAAAGGTGTGATGAGTCTAACCTCCCATACTCTCGATTAATGCAAATTCCTAACCCTCATTAGTCCACAAACTAATGAGCACCTACCTTTGGAAAGTAGGTCCGAATTGATGTGGAATCATTGAATGTTTCCGGTTCTACGAACAATCCCGTTAGAAACCGATCAGATCGTTTGAAACTCCCATCAAGGCGGTCATCCCCGGATTCTGACGGAAATGTGGTTATAGAATAACACCTATATCTGTATGTGAGTCACACCAAGTATGAATTCATTAATATCCTTAGGGACCAAATTAGGTTTCAATGTGGTTGTGTTATTCCTATACCCTTCCATGGGTCATTATTATGAGGAAATAAAATTGAATCATGTGTTTTTCAATCATGATTGATTTTATATTTTTGAGTAAGATGTTCATATGGGTCCAAATATTGTTGATCATACTCTTCAAAGGGTTGGTACGAGATCAAAAAATAACATATTGATTAATGAAAAAATATGTATATAATAAAACAAGAGAATAAAATTTTATTTATTCATTTATAAAATGATGTTAAAGAGTATCAATATAATGGATTCTATTTTCATTAGATAATCAATTTTAAAACCCCGATAAAAAGGATCAGCCTTGTAAATGGATCATTAAGACATTATAATTATATAATGAAGCTTTTCTAACCTCTCATGATCAACTTCTTCAAAAATGGTAATTTTACTCAATAGTTACCTTTTTATTCTATGTATGGGTGTCAATAGGAATAATTTAGTGTAAAAAATATCTTATAATAAGAAGATCTTAATTTTTTTTGAGTTTCGATTTATGTGTCAAATCTTAATCATTATGATTTTATTTCACTTTTCCCACTATCTTATAATGGGGTATTTGTTAATGCACTACTAGTCGAAGTATGGAGGAGTGTACATTTAGCTGTTCATATATAATGAACACTTAAGTTCCTCCACCTTGATATCAGGCCTGAAAAATATCATTCAAAATTGAAAGGATTTCACAATAGTTGAATCCCCCACATCCAGAAATCATAAATTTATGATGTACTCACTGATTATTTTCACTTAAATCGAACCATTTAGTATCATTAATTAACCTAAATATTATTATGTAAGTATTTAATTTAATATATTAGAGTATATAGGGAGATTCGTGGAATTTTCTAGAGTATATCCCCGATATGGAAACATATTCTGGAATAATGTCACTTAAAGAGATGTTCAAGATGAATCATTCCAAGAACTTTTCTCGCACCTATATTGTTTATGATTTGTGTATTATACAGAACTAATGATTAGTTAGGGAGTTAAAATTAGAAGTAAATTAAAAATATACATTCATTTCTAGGAGGATTTACCCATCCCATGACTAGCACCACATTGGTTACCAGATTCTATCTTGGAATTATTGTTATACATTATAGATAAAGCACTCACTGATAATTGACCTCCCTATGTGATTTCTACATATCTATTTTTATTGGAGTTAAATACTATTATGGTAGGGATGATTAGAATATTTTCATGGATTTCATCATTTCTGGCAATTACAATATAAATTATCTATGATTCAGTGGCAGATGTGAGGATATATATGGATTTCAGGATACCAATAATTTTTTTTAAGACTCAGTATACATATTTAGTCACGAGATATGAATGTGTTTTGTATGTGTTGTGTAACACTAAATCCACATCCATTTTTCAAGCATGAATAATATTTCCCTTCACAAATAGAGGAGTATTGGGCATCTTTATCCATTTCAGCCACCACCTTAAGAATACTTTTCATGGATGTAGTAGTTAGATCCTTACTTAGGGATCCTTTTATTTCATCATTGTGAATTATCTCTATCATCTCATGGTTGAGTAACCTAGTATTCAGTAATTATTAGTTTTATTACTCAAATGTGTATGTATATATACATGTACGTGAAAAAATAATGATATTGGGAAACATGAAGCTCTCATAAAAAATGATCTTATTGGATAATGATTTATCACTTTTTAATGCATGATATTTAATTTTGAAGTGGTGTGTGATGTTACTAGATTTATTTACACTATGGTCGTTATAATGGAAGAGATACATCTATGTTTTACCATATTTTGTTTATAAAAAAATGTTTTACCATATTCATAATTTACTTTTCATGGGGAAATAAGTGTTATTTATTTATTGGGTTAACTAAAACATTTCCATTATCTGATGTGGAACCAATAATATACTCACAATAATCAATTTTCACTATAGCAACATTAATTTCATATAAATTATAAATAAATAAAAATAGTATATTATGTTTTCGAGTAGAACGTATTAAAATTATATTTGTTAACCGTAAATCTTCAAGACTAATAAATCAATCCTATTTATCTTATGGATTTTAATATAGTGTCAAATTAAGTGTATAGGGTATACTTATTGTTTATTATTCATGGAAAGTGAATTGAAATAAGTTAGAGGGACCACAAGTCTAAAATATAGTCCCTCAAATGACGAATTTTCCAATTCATGAGAGCATCATGATATATTTCTTCTCAGAGGCCTATGAGTAGTTTATACTTTTACCTTGTAAGAGATTTAGTCTTATTTGACATCATTAACTTATTGATCATTTTAATTTCAACTAATATATCCTATTATCACTTAAATCTAAATTATATTATTACAAAATCCTAGTGTTTTATCTAGACCATTTTGTGGAGGATACTTCAGGTTGTTGAGCATGTGTTTATTCAACAATTTTGGTAATTTAATTTTTTGTTTTGATGCCCACAAAGCCCAAATTTATGTAATTAATAATTTATCTATTATGTTAATTGAAGGATGATAATATTTATTATAATATTAATTCAATAATCATACACAATTTTTTCACCGGAAGGAGAATATTTTATTATATATTATGGACATGTTTGAAAGAATTATGGAAACACTATTGATTCTCTAAGTTTGTGAGCATAATGTAAGGTTTGGAAACCTAATTTTTTGGAGGAAAATGTATGGATCATTTACCCTATGATGTAGAAAAATCATGGATCAAAAAAGCTATTTTTTTAAAAAACACTCTATTTAAGTAATAAACGTCATGTTTATCAACCCTACATTTCTGAAAATTCTACATTGTTAACTCTATGTTTGGAATTTTATCATTATACGAAGGAAACCTATGTTTAACTATTCAATAATAGAGTTTTAATTAATCATATTATCCTTCATTTTTATAATGTTCTCGATGGAATAAAATATCATTTCAATGATGTTGTTTGGTAGAATGAAAGAATCATACTCAAGGGGTTAAATATTTCATATTTCCAAGGAATGTTATGACTTTATTTGATAATTTTTAATTCAAATATTTTTTATTTAATATGTGGTAATTGTTTTATAGTTTGGCCAAGATATGTTTGATCAATAGTATAAATATTGATATGATCACCTTACAAATATATTGATATACACATATAAATGTAGATTTGTGTCTTGTAAATAAAAATGTATCGTTTCCTTAAGAACCACTTTTTGGAGACATGATTTTTTATATCTATCTGACCGACTCGTGGTTGTTTCAGTCACTATTGTTTCACCTTATTGTTACATATTTTTTGGTTTGTTTGATGGAGTATTTTTTTAGAGTTAAACATTGGATAAGTACTTTTTTATTCATAAGTTTAGTGTTTTTTCTATATCTATTTAATGAAATCCTTTAAAAAGATAAATACTATTTTTCTAATAATGTAAGTTATTGAAGATCCAATATATATGTCAGTTCCTATATATACTGTTTGAAAAATCCTATTTTCTCAATAAAATACATCTCTATTGATTTAATTGAGTAAAAGATTATAGAAATAATTCAAGGAGGTGAAATTGTATAATCGTTTCATAGAACATTGTAGATAGTTCGATTACTCATAAAATAACCACAATTAGTTGTAAAAGACTTTTGGGAAAGGTATCAACTTATTGTACTCAGTTTTTGAAATACTTGGTAAGAGGAAATATTGGTGAAACCCCTAATCTCACAGAGAGAGTCTTGGTAGAGTTGACTAGGGGATCATTGTTCCCTAAACCACTACATATCTATGTGTTCCCTCCCTTATTAACTTCCACTTATCAATCAGATTTATGTGATAAAAATAAATAATTGATGATCGTTGAGAGGGGTACTTTGAACTCATCAAAATTTTCTTGGATCAAAATTCTCCCTCCTTATTTTATCTTCACCTAATTCATATCCCACACAACAATTTTTATAGCTAGATGTACTATACTAATGATATTTTTCATTCTATAAATTGTTTTCTACTCACTACCAACAAGAGGTGTCAAATAAAATTCTCTTTTTCTAAATTTATCTTTTTAATCCCTAAATATTATATTATCAAAAAAGTGATGTCAGAGGAATCTAATTTATTATTATATCAAAAAAGATATTAAATAACAGTAAAAGAAGATAAAAAGGTGATATTTTATTTTTGTGGATATTATGGATTTATGAAGATTTTTTTTCTCTAAAAAGACTGAGTTAATGATTCAGAAGAAGTAAAATCTGAAAATGGAATATCTCAGAGAAGGTATGTCAATGATCCTTCCTCCTTATTTTAATAGTGATAATTATGGATTCTGGAAAATATTGAATGATTATATATTTAAAATAACCTGAAATATGATTTTATTTAAAGGTTATCAAGCCATATAAAGATCCTAACGATTATATGAAAAAAATGGAATAGTGATAAAGAAAAATAATATGATCTCAATTAAAAATAAATTAATGTTATTGTTTGTGGATTAGGAATTGATGATTTTAATAGAGTATCTCAAATTTATACTCCATATAAAATTTGAAAAACTATTTACGTTACCAATGAAACAAATTCAATGTCATACGATCAAAGTATACTACTAAAAAGTTGAAATTTGATACTTTTAAAGTGAATGATGGAGAAATCATCACTCAAATGAATGGGGGACTCAATGAGAAGGTGAATAATGTATCTACCTTTGGAGATACAATTTCTCCATCATTTCATGCACTAAATGTGATCATATTACTATCTGTAAAATGTAATGGTACATCTGCCAGTATATACCAGTCAACACCAGTTAAGAAAATGTTAATTTAGTAACATGTCAGTAAATTTATTATTCATGTGGTTGAGATACAATATAAGTATAATTTAAAGTATCTATAAAAAATGATATATATTCTCTTAGAACTACTAAGGATGTATCATCAATTTAAATTTGTACAGAATCAAATAGATACTTATTAGATTTCACTATAAGATATGAAAAACTGCACAACATTAAACAGAAAAAGGATAAGAAAGATTTATATTATGAATGTAAGGAAAAACAACATAAATACTCTAAATGTATTATGATCAAATATCAAAGGAGATATAATTATGATTGTAATGGAAATAATGTTTCCAAGACAATCAAGAGTGTTAAATCTGGTTCAAATGATGAATCTACTATGGAATCAAAAGCTGAGCATAAAAATAAAATGGTGAATCAATCTCTTATGGATCATAGTTAGGAGGTACAATATTCTTTCTATAAAACATCAAATTTGGATGAAAAATTAATGTGAAAAAATAACAGATAAATTCTTATTCTTCAAGATAAATATTAATACTTAAAAACTGTCCATGAAATTCAAAAAAATCCTTTAATAATATTTTTGTAGAAAAAGATTCTTTAAAAAAATAATTTGATAATTTAAAATCAAATTCTTCCAAAGTTTCATTTTAAATAAATATAGTTAAAATTAATGTGTTTTTAAGTGAAGTAGATATAGTAAAACAATATTCTAGTATTCTTATCAAAGGATAAAATTATTTAAATAAAATTATTTTAAAAAATAAAATTCATAAATGAAAGCTATTAATTAGTAGTGATGATGAAAAATATAAATTATATAGAAAGTGTTTTATTCCTGGGGAAAATAGAAAAGGAATTTCTATAGTTAATTCTTATTATTTTGGAATGAATGGATGTTATGAAAATTACAATTTATTTATTTAACCGCAATTTTCAGATGTTAAGAAAATTTATTTCTCATAAGAAATTTTTGACTTGATTAGTTGGATATCTACATAAAGTTAATATATTTGGTTACCCAGAGCATTTTTCGTGTACAATATTAGACTCAAAAGAATATGGGTACCAAATTAAACTTGTATTTTATGATTTAATAGGATTACAAAACTGAACTACACTATTAAATTATTTGAGTAGTAGAATGGGAGATATATGAAAATATCTAATAAAAGAGTGATCATCATTGACATATTTCATTATTGAAAAATCCTTAGTAATGGAATCTATAATCCATGGAAATATATGATTATTAAATATATATATATATGATTTTATTACATTAACTATTATATATTGCAGGAGGGAATTTTTATGTTTCATTGATAAATTATTCCTTAATCTTTAAGCCGAGACGTAGTTTATATAATAATAGAATTTTATTTAAAAAAAATATCTATAAACATTTTACTAATTTTATATAACATGGTACTAGGATAAATATAAAATGATTTATATTTTCATGTTTAATTTTTTTAACCTATTATAATCATTATATTTAGGCTTCTTTTTAATTTTATTTGTTTTCACATCTTTTCTAATTAGAAAATATTTCTTACATAAAAATTATTTTTAAAAAATAAAAATTTATAATGGTTATTCTTTATTTTCAAATCAAGAATATGAAGCATCATCTATAATTTATCAGAAAAAGAAAATAACATCCTATTTTAAAACTATAGAATCTTATTCTTACAAATAATTAAATTATTTATATTTCTTATTTGAAATATATTGTTCAAAGACTTATTAATTTAGTTTGAGAAAAATTAAATAATCAAGAACATATTATTCAGAGGAAATTACTTGTCAAAATAAAATAAAAGGTGATAATTCTTCTAATTTTATAAGAGAATAATCATTGTCATACGTGAGGGATATGTTTGGAAAATCTTCTGAAAGGATGTAGAGGTTCATTGTTTTGATGACCCATAAGTTTTCTCATCTCAAAAGTTCAAATATCAATGTCCTATAAAGGTCACATGTTTATAGTTAGTAAATTTAATAAATAAAATGTTAAGCTACAAATTCCTCTGGATACATCTAAATATTCATTTGATGAACTACTAAGAGGCTGTTGGAATCTGAAAGAACATTTTATCATAGGAGAATAATTTTCTTTTTTTAAAGTAAAAAATTTTATGTCATGTGGAGTTACTCGGAAGGGAAGTGATTACCCCAAATGGCCCGAAGGCCTTCATTTTTATTTATTTTTGATAACCACCCTTTCAAGGAATGACGAGGAACCCTTACAGGGCCGGTATGCTCAAAGATTATAAGGCCTGTAGAACTGTAGATGTTGAAATCATAATAAAATTTATATAATGGGTTTTATTATATTTGATTGAAAATTTTAGAAGTTTTGAAAGTATGGATGATTGATCTATTACTTCCTTACACCCCAAATTGTATTCATTATTGTAGTTGACTATCAATATTTTCTATATTATTTATTAAATATTATGTTTATTAAATAAGTGTTATAATTTTTTTCCTATTTTACTTTTGGGTTTTTATAATTTTATTAGGTATCATTCATATGAATGTATTTAATATTTTATTATCTCATTACATGTGTCATATTATTCTATTAGTGAGAGTAATAAATAAATTTGTTAAAATACGACATATGGAAAAATTAGTTTAAAGTATTTTCTTTATTGAAAATAATTAATTCATTTAATTTCATTATGTTATCTCTTAGGGGGTGATATTTTAATAATAACTTGAATGAATATTTATATTTAACCCCCACATTATTCGTTGATAAATACTTTATTTTCTCCCTGTTTACATCTTCAAATCCTTGTAAAGGAGGCATGAATTTAATGGGGATTTTTTATTACTATATATTATTCTAATTTTTTTGATGTCACAAAATTTGGGTGAATTTTATATTATTTTCATCATATGGGAGAAGTCGTTAAAATTTTTAGATAATTCGGATATGTTATAAAGGAGAAATTTAAGTTTATATGGGATAAATATGAAAGGGGAGAAATGTGTTTATAATTTATATTTGTGGAAATCTTCTTCAATTTTTTTTATAATTTTAATATTTATTTTAGGATTTTCATAATTAGTTTTGTGATCTTCATGAAGGGGGAGATTATTGAAATTGTGTTGATTCAAAAATTCGATTAATTTCATTATGGTTTTGATGTTCAAATACCCCAACATTTATGTTTAGAATACATTTTAATTTAAATTAATTTTAGGAATATTATATATGTTAGAATATATATTTTGGAACCATACAAATGTCATTTATTTATTTAAGAATAATTATTTAATTATTAATGATATGTTAAGAAGTATTCTAAAAATATTGTTCATACCATATGTTTGTAATCATAATGTATGGTTTAAAAGCCATAATTTTGGATGAAAAATATATGGATCACTTAACATATTCTATTGAAATGTTATGGATAAACAACCATATGTTTTTAAGAAACCCTTGGGTTAAAGAATAAATTTAATTTTCATAAATTATATGTTTTTTAAAAACAATATGATGTCATCCTTACCTTTGGTGTTTTGTCATCATATGAAGGAACCTTATGTTTGACTATTCAACAACAAATAATTATGTAATTATGTTATCCTTGATTTATGAAATGGTCTTGATGTATGTAAATATCATTTCAAAGATAATTTGGGAGCTATTTAAAGTCTAATACTCAATTTATTAAATCATTCCTATGTTTTTGGGATTTTATAACTCACTTTAATAATTTTGAATTTAATTATTTGTGAATTAATATGTAGTATTTATATACATGGTTTGACATGGAGTTATTTGATCTATATAATAAATATTGATATGAAAATACAATATATATATATATACCTAGATATATTCATATCTATGTTCTTGTAAATAATAGTGTGTTGTCATATCTAGAGATACACATTGGAGACATGCATGTTTAGATCTATATGATTGACTGACTGATGTTTATATCACAACTGCTACACCATGTTGTTACATCTTCTTTTGCAAGTTTGAAAAAGAAATTTACATAGAAATACTTTTGAGGCATACATATTTATAAATCATTATAGTGTTTTCTATAGTGATATTTGAATAAATCAAATGAAACATTGAATATTTCTTTACTAATAATTTATTTTATTGATTATAAAATATGTCTATTAGTTATTATATCAACTATGAGAAAAAAAAATATCAATCAAATCTATCTCTATCGATCCATTATAGTATGGGTTGCTCAGACTCAGCTGTTGAGGTGAAGAATTATCATATTCTCATACTAAGCTATGGATAATTTGGTTCCTTTTAAAATAACCAGAATGACTTGTAAAATATTTATTATAAAGTTATCACTTTCCTATATTTTGATTTCATGGACCTAGATTCCACTTAGTAGGTTCCCCGAGACCGGTGGGCCACATGTCCTTAAGAGCATCTCCCCAAATTCCAGAGGCTACTATCTAGTATTGATGTCTTAGAGTGTGTCTGTGGAGAGACTATACACTCATTCACAGTGTGTAGCACAGTAGGTAAATATAAACAAAGATAAATAGAATAAAAAATATAAGTAAATAGTTGATGCAAAAAAAAGTAATTAATAACAAGTATAATAATAACCGAATCAACTAGAATAACAGATTATAATATGTTAGGTCACTAGAAAAGTGAAAAACATGGATACATGATAGCATGGATAACATGTTCCAAAAAAGTATAAAAGAAATCAAAATACTATCCCAAGAATCATGAGCTCTCGCTCAGTCATATACTATCAACATCCATCGTAATTTGAATGCAATCAAGTGTTCAAAGCTATATGCTTCCCTTTTTCAAGAACTACACAAATGTAATCACCTCCATGTACCAAACAGCCCCTAAATAGGGTGTGAGAAAAATATATGTGGGATACCACCAATGGTGTTTATAATATATGGCCCATGTAATAGAATATAATAGTATAAAAATATTCATATATAAAGTAAATCATAACAATGTAACTAAATAACCAAGTACCTACTTCATCACTTGAACGGTGTCTTAACATGTAACTAAATACTAATTTTTTTATTTCCAGTTTATAAGTAAGTTGGTTGTTAACAATAGTCATTGTTCCAAGATGTTATAAGGAACAAATTCATGATATTTAGTAAGGATGTTTCATGGTAATAACTGGGGCAACATATTCCTCATGGGTGAACAACTCAATAATAATTGTAGACTATTTATGGGTAAGAGTGTAATCCATGGAGCATAATATAATTCATTTGACAATAAGAATCCTACCTAGTTGAAGGAGTTCATCCTAGTTAAAATGGCACTAAGCAATTACCTTTCCTGATGGGATTTAACCATGGCACCTAATTATCAATGTTGGATCCAAGTAGGGTATCTAAAGAATCCTATAATAATATTTAAGTGATCATACGATGTCATATTGGTCATCAAAGAATTGACAAGGATCGGATTCCATGTGGGTTTTATCCAAGTCAATCCACATCCTTTAATTGGAATGGTGTTCCCAAGTGGTCAAGGCATTCCCTATGGAATACATGGTGAGCGCGAGTTAAGCCACACCTATTTTGATAATGAAGGCATATATATAATTTCAATTGGTTCAAGAATTTCCTTTCATTAGTATGACAATTCCAAGTAGCATGCAAACATTATTAGACCCATTTATGTAACATTAAATAATTATGGTTTACTCTTTTACCATCCATAAACAAGAAAGGGTTTATATGGACATGCCAACAAAAATTTATTTTATCCATTAAGAAAAAGTAATATACTTCGTATACTTACCAATTTTCATTTAACATTTTTTTCAATTAAAGCGCTTACATTAGGTGGGTCAAGTGGTGAGTATAAATGTTAGTTTCTATTATGTCATTCACAATACATATCAATTCATTTAATATAGAAAAGTTAATCCCAAGGAAGGTTGAGCTAAGGCACACTAGAACAGTGGCTCAAACTTGACAAAACAATAAAACTACAATTATGGAATAACATCCTCTATGGGATGGATGGATTTGTGGTTGTATACACAAATAACTAATTTTATATTTGGAAATATCAGAAGTATACGGTTCTAATGAGTATAATAATGGATTATAAATTCAATAAACAACACCAGTTAAAATCGTTGGGGCCACACAACAATTCTAAAATCGATGAACTGGAGGGATGAGTTATAGAACACCCATCATAGGTTTGTATGAATCTCTTCCTCTGGTATTAAACCTATATTAGTCATAGATCTAAGTAGATCTAGGAAAAGAGGAAAATCTATCACACCTCGATAACTAGGTCAAGGGAAAGAGATAAGAAGAACAAATCAAATGGACTCGAGTACTTAACATTGCACATCAAACATAATGAGCATACGCTCAAATGGATACTGAATGAAGGATATATCTTGATCCCTAGATTAAGACTTTAAAATTATCCAAAATGATTTTAAAGGAGGCAAATAATGTTGGAATTTCGATTATGGGGAATGCAAAACATAATTAGATCATTAAGGGGAAAAAGGTAAAATTACCAAAAATTTAGCTTGTGCACGGTTTGTCAGTATGGATTTCCAAACCAGGCACAAACCATGCATGGGAACCTAGAGAATAGGTGAACTAGAATGGTTATTTCAAATGGTAAGGGAAACCATACACCAACTGTGCAATATGGATCTTTCTGAAAATCTAGACCATCCGCATGGTTAGATCTAATAGTGTGACCTACCCGCACGGTTTTCTCTAATAGTGTGAATGGCCTAGTTTTCCCCAGAAGATGGGTTCTGGGCTCTGAACAATCCCCAGACTCCCTCATAACCATAGCTAACTCATTATTAATTTATATTAGGTCTAAAATAAATAATTATAATTAATTCCGAAGGATCAATACTTGAGTGAAAAATTGGGTTTCTAGAGTCTTCTCCCCTTCAAAGAACTTGTCCCTGAGTTCTACTTCCAAGGGTGGAGAAGTACTATCTAAGAATAATTATGGCCACATGGAATGTACATCAGCCTCTCACTCCCAAGTCTCACTATAAGCACAGTCGTGCTGCCATTCACCCTTACTAGAGGGAAAAAATGGGCTAAGAGAGCCTTCGTGCCCCGATCAATGATGTGTAATGGATACTCCTAAAAGGCAGCATTGGAATCTATCTCAACATCTTCGGGATAAAAGGTATGAGAATGGTTTTCATGATATTGGTGATGTTATGAAACATGGGAGACATTGTGCATGGCATGATACATATGAGGTAGTAGTAATAGATAAGCTACTTGCTTGACTCTCTCTATAATCTCAAATGACCCTACGTAATGAGGGGATGGTTTCCCTTGCTTCCATAACAGTCTATTCCCAAGACTAGGAAATAACAAAAGAAAAAAATGATCATCTACCTAGAAATTTACAGGTTGTCGAAGACGATCAAAAAAATGATTTATGTCTAGACAGAAAAGTAGTCATATGCTTCCCATTCCTAAGAAACTTAAAAAACAATGACAATGTCACCTGAACTACAATGGCCTTGAAGTCTTGTTCAAACAGCCACGTTTTATTTGCAAACACCCAACACACCTTCATGGTGACCTTAAGAAATACACTCTTAACCCATTAAAACATGAGCCAATTTTCATCTTCAAATTGATGCAATGATAGGGGATGACTTGGGCCTGCTTAGCTAGAGACACAATCGCACCATTGTCTCATTAAACATTTAGTCAATGTGCTACCCCCAATAATTTTATAAAACAAATAGGGAAATTTTAAACCGTAGTTTCTTCAATTTTTTAATTTACCTACAAATAATTCCTCGAATGAATCTAATGATACATCATGTGTGATTTGAACAAAAATTAAATGGTTGACTTCCCACTGACCCCTTTATCCAAGTCGAGTTGACTTTCTATAAGAACCAAAACCGACACAAATTGCACTTTCCTATACATAACTAGGTGGCCAAAAATGGTCACTCCCCAACCGAATACATAAAACAAGATGGATAATAGTCAAACCACCTCTGGTTGACCATCCCTGAAGATTCCTAGCTTTGAAGGATGGTGTATCATAAAATCAACTGAAATTCCTTCCTCCAATAAATCCTATTTTTTAAACAAAATACACCAAAACCTATTACTAAATTCCAATGATGTTACTTAGGGATCCATTAACTGACCATTTAAATGATCATGATTCATCATGATGAATGGTATAACCCAGATCCAGCCAACTGGAATTTTCACCCCTATTTAACATCACTTCCAAGATTGGAAATCAGACCTGGTAAACTCTACTTAATTAAAAAGTAGTCTAAGGATCTATTCCTTAGTAGTCCTTACCCCATGTTAAGTGACATACTTTAAAAATCCACAATGTCCATGTAAGAATATTGAGTGATCCCATAGTAGTGTTCACCTGGGGGTCACATCAGAGGAAAACATATGGGGTCCAAGAGTCCATCCAAATTGTTTCTACTTGGGAACCCATGTATCACTCATGACTAACCAAGACTTAATAAAACCAAGAATGAAACACTCAAACCTTAGATAGGACACTAACCTGCCCAAAAACTTTAAAAATTTAGCATGGTGTAAGACTAAAACTCTCTTAGTGAGTTGAGGATGATGTCATGATAGAGGACATACTCGCCTATTTAAGATGATTACACTAATAAGATTTATTTCAAGGTTTTTAGGGGGATCAAGAAAACCACCAATGGTCGACTTCCCCTAAAATAAGCTAAGATTCACTTGCTGATGTACCATTATAACCCTATCACCAAAATTTACTACCCTATGAATCTTTTCATATCTCAAGAAAACCCATCAATGTCCATCCAAGACCAGTGGTGTTTCTCATAGTTTCCATACATAGAAAAAAAAATTCAACGACATATTATTGATCAAGAACTAACACACTTCCAAAATTTAAGCCTAAAGGGAATTCCAGAAAACCCAATCATTTCCCAATGGTCCTCTTAGTATGTGCTCCCTCTACATAGAATGGCACATATTTACCAAAAATCAAAGTGACACTACCACCTCAAGAGTGTCCTGGCCATTGAAAGAAGAGATAGAACATATGCTCATAAAAGGGATAGATTTGACTCAAATTAAACGCATGTAAGATAATCCTTCGATTCATGATTGAAAATGATAAATTATTTGTCAAGAAGGACAAAAATAAACTAACGGACTTGTCAAAACACCTGAATATCTTGAAAAGTCATCTTAAATATTGAGATATACCTATTTACTTTGATTGAAAAGTCACTCTACTACAGAGATGACCTAATAATGTACTCAATAGAAAAAGACTCAATAATTTTTACAGAACCCTACTAGTTTGTTATATCATTTGTCAACTCGATTGTTACCAAATACATTAATTCATACTACCCCGAGGATCCAGAAATAAGACATTGCTTCAATACTATCCATAAGCTATATGCACTGTGTATCTAAGTATCAGGTGGTTCATACAAGAGAATTATCCCAGAGTCATACTACCCAATTAAACCTTTAACCAGGATAATGATAAACCACGTCGGCCACTACTGAGGATGAATAATGGGTCACATGACCCAAAAAATGCCTAACCATTCCCACAACATGTCCAACCTATTGAAACAAAACATTATTTGATGCTCATTCCTGTAACAAGGGTCAAGGATACTAGGATCACCCATCTGAACAAGGATTTCATTTAGAAGGTAAGATTCCTACTAGGGACAACAACACCCGAATGACCCTAAATGTCAGAAATTGACATCATTGAGCAAGATATTTTATCTTTAAGGTTGATACCTATCATGGATATCCCCTTATGTAGTACAAGTTTCGAACCTGGAAGTAATTCATTCCCAAAAGAATTCACTATGATTTAAAGCCTATTATTTAGGTGATTACTAAGAATGATAATATCTATGTAAAATTCTCAAATTTATGTTTCAAGGAAACTATAAATGACTTTTTAACCAAGGACACCACTTAAAGGTTCAATTTTTTATGTTCATCACACTTATTCACATTCAAACATCAATCATTTTAATGATTCAAAAAGAAACTCAAGCCTCAATTTTCAACACATGGACTTGGTTCATGATTTAACTCATGCCCAAGGCATAACAAGAAAGTCTTATTAAACATCCTTTTAAACAATAATAATTTATTAACATTGTATCATAATTAGGAACTTTATTACACAAATATCTTTTAATAGAAAGGTGACCTATAAGGGTACAATCAAGAAAACTTGGGTTCATCAGAAATGAAACTATATAGCTGTTTATTTCTCAAGGTCATAAACACTAATAACAAGTCGTATCAAAAGAAACAGGCCACAATTGGCCAACATGGGTCAACTGTGCATATTCAAATCCAATCACACACCTCAGAACAAACATTAAGTAGGTATATAACAATACTAATAGAAGATAAATGTAAGAAATGTCTCACTACCTAAGGTATAAAATCCCAACTACCTTCTTAGATATCCAGGTACAAGTAAGTGATCAATTATAAATTTCATTTCATTTTACATTTAATTATCAATTTCACTCATTTACCTTTTATAAAAATGATAAGGTAAGATAAATATATGCAATAATTTCATTTTAGATGTCATATTTTACTTTAGATTGGATATATATTCCCAGTTAATCAGTTCTCATACACATTTTCACTAAAAAAAGACACCCATTTATTTATATCATAATGGATTGACTCAGTAAATTACTTATCCCAACCCATAAGGTCCCTTACACCTCATGAATTGAGATATGAAATAACTCTATCAAAACCAAGAGTAATATAAACCTAAGATAACTATCACAACTTCACTCAACAATCACAGACATATCTTGTGGTGAAAAGTAGCGAGATGAACCAATATACTGTGGAAATATGCCTAACATGTGAATTCTAGGTGCCTATAATGATGCATGTAATAATGTTCCTTTCCTTCATGTTATCGGGAAAATGATGAAATGAAACTCTCGATTATAGAAATAAAAATAACCATAACACAACATGTGTCTCATCCAACGATGAAATAATATCAACTCTAAATGGAAATGATAGAACAATATTTATAATTCAGGAAACATGGATATTACCCTGAGTATGGGTTCACAATGTGCAATAAATAGTTAAGATCAAGTCCCATGTATTCATATTCTACAATATATTGTTTCTAAATAGTAAAATAAGAAATAAAACCCAATGATACCACTTTGTGACATCCTGAACTTGGATACCACTAAATTGGTTCCCTGAGCTTAGTGATCCACATGGCCTTAAGCACGTCTCTCTAAGCTCGAGAGGCTTTTGAATAGTAGCGATGACCTATGGAGTGTCTATAGGGACACTATATCCTCATTATCAGAGTGTAACACATTGGATAAATATAAACATAGTTAAATAGGGAAACCAATATACATAAACAGTGGAAGAAGATAAAATAAATAGATGGACAAGTATAATAATAACTGAATCAACTATAATAACTGAATATAATATTTAATGTCACTAGAAAACTGAAAAATAGGGATACAATAATGTAGGAATAAAATTTTCCAAAAATTTATAAAGGAAATAGAATGAATATCCCAAGAATCTATAGCTTTATCTTGGTCATATAATATCAAGCTCTATCCTAAATAGAAATCAATCAAGTGTTCAAAGAAGTTTGCTTCCATTTTTCAACACATTCACATATGTAATCTGCCCTCGATACCAAACTGTGCCCAGAGTTGGTGTGAGATAAATCTTAGTGGGCTACCACCATTGGGGTCTATAAAATCTGGCATGTGTAATGAAATATAACAGTGTGAAAGAATGCATATATAATGTAAATCAGTACAATGTAACTAAATACCCATGTACTTACTTCAGCCCTCAGTTGGTGTCTGAACATGCAATTAATTCAATATTTGTTCATTACCAGTTTATAAATAATTCACCTATTAATAATAGTAAAGGTTTAAATTTGTAAAAAAGTAAACCTATCATGATATGTAGTAATGTAGATCCATTTTAATAAACAAGGAAACATATATCTTAAGGGTCGCTGACTCCAAAATAGTAGCAGCCTAACAAGAGGTAAGAGTGTATTCCAAGGAGAATAACCCAATTCATTCCGAAATAAGAACCCTATTGAATCCAAAGAGTTCATCCAAGGTTAAATAGGGCTAATAAACCACTGGTCCAAATCATCTTTGTCCGTGGAACCTTATTTTTAATTCTGGATCTAAGGAGTGTATCTAGTGAATCCATTAATAAAATTTAAGGGATCCTACGGTGTCATACTAGGCATCCCAAAAAAGAAAAAGATTAGGTTTCGGGTGGGTTTAATCCAAGGAAGGCTACATCCATGAATTAAAATGTGGTTCTTGTTTTCTCAAGTAATTCCCTATGGAATCTATGACAAGTCAAATTTAGGCCACTCCTATTTTGATAATGAAGTCATATATACAGTTTCAGTTGGTTAAATCCTTTCCTTTCATTAGTGTAACAAGTCCAAGTAGCATAAAACCATTATTAAATCCATTAATGTCATATTAAATCATTAAGGATCACTATATTAACTTCCATAAATACGGAAGGGGTTCTATAGACATACAACCAAGCATTTATTTATATCTACTAAGAAAAAATCATATACTTAGTATACTTACCAATTTCCATTTAGCATTAGTTTCTCAATTGAAGAACATACCTTAGTCATGTCAACAGGTGAGAATACATGGTACTTTACATTATTTTAATCAAAATATAAATCAATCTATTTTAAATATAAAATATTACCCTTGGTAAGGTCAATCCAAGGCACACCCGAACAGTGCCTCAAACATGGAAAACACTAAAATTAAACTTATGTAATAACATCCTAGATGGGTTAGATGGAGTTGTGGGTGTAATAAATATCAACTAATAACATTTTGGGAAATAAAATAACCATATAGTTATAATGAGTATAAGTGTGGAATAAATATTTAGTAAACGACACCCGATTATATTAGCAGGGCCCACACAACAATTCCAAAATTGATGAACTTGAGGGATGAGTTTTAGACCACCCACCTTAAGATTTTATGAATATACTCCTTCGGTATAAGACATTGATGCAGATTTTTGCATAGTAGAACTAATAAAAGAGTAAAAATGATCACACTTCAATAACTAGATGAGAGAAAGAGACAAGTAGAACATGTCAATCCAACTCGATTACTTACCATTTCACATTCAACATGATGAACACATGCACGAACAGATCCAGGATGGAGATTTTTTGATCCATACCTTAGGCCATCAAAATGTTCCAAAATTAGATTAAAGATGGTTAATCCCACTGGAATTCATATTATGGAGTATATAAGATCTTAATTAGATCAGTAAGTTTAAAAGGTATAATTTTCAAAAAATTATCATGTCCATGGTTTGTCCACACAGTTTTCCAAACCATGAACAAACCATGTATTGGTACCTGGAGAAGAGGGTAACTAGTATGGAAAGTATTCATGGATTGGGAAATTGTGCACCAATCATATGAGATGTCTCTACTCAAAAATTCAGGATATTATCATTGTTAGATCTAACCATGTGGCCTATCTACACGGTTTTCTCTTATTGTGCAATTGGACTAATTTTCTTAAAATAATGGCTTTCGGGCTCAGAACAAGCCTCAGACACCATTTGAACCTTCACTAAATCATTAGGTATCCATATTAGTTCCTAAATGAGGAATTGGACCAAAATTTAAAAGATCCATATAAAAGTGAAAAACCAGGTTCTTGGATATACCCAGTTGTGGAAGTCCCCGGTTAAAGGTCTTACTAATGAAATCGCCAATATCATTGTGAGTGTGTTTCTGGAGTTGAATAAAATATTTTTGTTCCTTGAACCACTATATATTGATGCTTTATTTTCATTATTTGTTTATTATAATCACTCGAGGTTAAGAGTGAAAAAAGAAAGAAACATTTTATGTTGAGAGAGATGCTTTGAATTTATAAATTCATTTAAAGGATAAAAATCCCCCCTCCATCTTGTATCTTCATCTTTTTTATATCTAACACAATATAGGACTAGTTTGATTCAGCAGTTTGAGTTCTTAAACCATTTTTTTACATTTGTGGAGATTCTTGGTGATCAAATCCCATCATCCTGTAAGTACATCATATTGACCAAGGAAAATTTTCAAGATTTTACCCCTTAGGGGTATTATGATATCAAGGATTGGGTATAATCAGAAAACTGGCTGATGAATGTGATTTCAAGGGTCATATTTATTACTTAATGTGTATCATTGGTATAGATCATAACACAAAACTTCCTTGTCACCATTGATTTATTATCATTCATCACATCTATAAGAGGATCCACTATTTCTTATTTGATATATTAGTATTGATTTGAAAAAGGATTGGGTGATTAATCTTAAAAAATTATATTTCTATTTAATCAAGCCACAATTTGGATTTACTTTAAAGATAACATTTATGACCTTAACACATATGTTTTTCTTCTATCTTTAGTAATAATTCTAATCAAAATAATCCCCTATATAATTAATTTGAATTCTTAATGAATGATTATGATTTTTTGAGTGGCCTCACCCTTAAGGGACAAAAATCTAATAATAAAACTCACTTAGTGGGAAATTAGAATCCAAATCTATAATTTTTCAATTCAATAACTAAGCCATATGAAATGATTTCATCCATTATCAAAACGTACATCATCTAGAATGGACCTACTATATGAATTTTTGATTTCCCATTGAGGATATATAGTATGATTTGTTGACTTTAAACTTATAACACCATGGATCGACTCATAGGCTCTCACATCCCTTACTCAGAATCCAATACAAATGTGTTTGGGATAATTTTTTTTAGACCTTCCAATAATGGAAGGTTTTACCTACTTAACCACTTGGATAATAATATTATTGTTTGTGTTTTGATTGGAATTTTTTATTGATGCCACAACCCTTATTCTTGTATTCATGTTAATGAATCTCTATATTATTCATTCCCATGACCCCATTTTTTATGAAGGATCATCCCATCAGTGTCTTTCATATAGAAAAATCAGTATGAAGGACTAAAAATATAATAATTATTTACCTAATGTTAATATCAGTATAGATATTATCTTAATTCCTTATTTCTTACCTTTCCTATTATATCAATGATCGATCTAGGTGTGGGTTCATCTAAAGTCCTCCCTTTGTAGACAACCGTTGAATAATTTCATCTTACATATCCTTCAGTATTGGGACCCTAAAAATGCTAAAAATATAATAGAGAATGATACTAATTTCACTATTGGTGGGGTGACGTGTCTTTGTATAATATTACCAAAAATTAAAAAATTTGGAATCATATAATTGTTCTCATAAAGGTATTTTTGAGAGATATAGTTGGACTTATAGATTGATATTTCATTTACATGAGTCTCAAATTCATCAAAAATTTTCTAGACAATATCCACATATCCAGATATCATTGACTCCTTCTTCGAGACCAAGGTATGAATCCTTATTTTATCATCTTACATGATCAATGAGGGAATTGTAGAGGATGAAGGAGTAGAACTAAATTTCGGGATCAATTATATCCATGGTTCTATCTATATAAATATTTGAACTAGCCCCGTCATAAAGGTGTGAACTTTAGAACACATATATTTGATAACAATATTCATATGCTCCATGGTCCATGGCTATGTGAGGTGAAAATATGGACATGTAATGGTGACATTATCAAAAAGTTCATTCTAGTAAAACATTAGGAAATCAAATACCTGATATTCTGGATTAAATTTCCTTATAAATTTGTTTAAATCTATAAATAATGGATACTACAAAACTAAATATTCTTCTCAAAATTTTATTTTATTCTCTAGATCAAAGTAGTGAAGTCTCTATTTGAGATGATTCATAATGAGTTGTCTTTTGATTATTTAAAAATAAAACAATATGTGTCAATATTTTTATCTATTAAAAGGCCTAATGGAGACGCAAGGAAACAAAAAAAAATCATGTTTAAATTTTAATAACCCAATATACCTACTATTTTTGCCTCAGTAGTGTATTTTTTCTATGGTATTCACCATTAAGACCTATATCCAAGACATACATGATCAATGTGATTCAATAATGATCAGTTGCATAGGACAATTTTCATCATTTCCCTCAATCGGGACTCTTTTCCAAGGTGGTTGGTTACCACACCTTCCTCAAGTGTAGCTCCCCCTGTAGGGATAATAAAGGTTATTTTAATTACCATAATGAAGTGTAAAATAAAGGAGTGAAAGGATAGTGTGGACTCGAATTTTCTAATAGGTTGTTATAGGTTCACCCCGGAGAGGGGACTACTACTATTTATTATAAAATTTCACCCTTAACTTATATTACACATAGTGGATCTCTCAGTTTCTCCTATGCATGTTTCGATGAGATCACTTGTGTTAAAATATTTTTGGTTCCTTAGTTCATTATTTGGACAAAAACAATACTTACATCAGAAGGCGATCTGATTTTGTTTGTTGTATCCCATTTTGAAGGGATGGGTGGAGTTTTTTTCTCTCTATTTAGGGAAAATAGATAAAATAATTAGAATGAAAAACTACTTATGATGAATTATATATAGTTCATTTAGAATCCATGGTGTCAACCGATGTCATTTTACATATGTTATACTACATGCACTATGTCTAAAAAATCTAGGTATAGAATAAACATCAATTTCCATACCCATGAAATTTTCCCCTTGGTATAATCTTTCATTAATTAAATAATCCTCTTGGGGTCATTAATTCATAGAGATTCCAACCTTATAGAATAGTGGGAGAGAATTTAATATCTCTTCACCCAGGTATCTAGAACTCTATTCAGGTAGAATCTGTCACATAAAAGATAAGGGAAACAACATAATGCAGTTACAAATTAGATATTTAAATATTACAACCATAATTAAATACCACATTTCCTATCATAAAAATAAACATGGGTAAAGGATCCACTTCGTAAACTATAATAGGGTTCCATTTCACAATGTGTTTTCATGAGAACCACATATTAATTGGGAAAATCAACACCAAGTTCTTCCACTATGGTCACCATTCCCATGACATCCTTAATTGGGTTGAGGCTAGTCCCATGATCCCCAATCATGGGTACCATTCATCGATGATATTTCAGTAAGGGGAAGCTAATGAAATGTTCCAACCTTAAGGTAACCCTTTGACTGAGAACCATAAAAAAGATAAATCATTGTAATTACCCATATATAGGACACCCATAACCCCAGTAAATACATAGTAGAAACTCAATTCCATGATTCACCCACCCGGGAAACCCATTATCCAAGATACATCACAAGGGTGAAACCATACCTATGATACACTATGGTGACCCTAATACAAAAAAATGACTACAATAAAGGGGGATAATTTTAACATTATAAGAGGATATAGCCCCTTCTAAAGACATTAGTGGTGGTTGTGAGGAACTACCGCTAATGTGGACAACTACTATCATTAATGGTGGTTTTGAGGAACTGCTAGTAAAATCAATAAGACTTTAGCGGCGGATTCATCATAGGGTTTAAACCCACACTAATATTTATTTAAATTCATAGAAAATGCATGTATTAGAAGTGGCTACAGTCAAAACCACCCCCAATGGAATGCATTAGGGGCTGTTTAAAATGACCCAAATAGAGGGAATTGTAGGAAAGGTTGTGAAAACAGCTCCTAATGCTTCTTTTTTTTGTCTCTAGCCCTACCCATAATGCTTTTTTTCTTTTTGTTTTTCCCCTGCCTTATCCTATGCCCAACCCCGCTCCCCGCATATTTTTTTGTTGTTTTTTTCCATCACCCCATCCAGTTTTTTTTTCTATCCCTTGCCACATCTCAGCCATCGTCCCCCGCTTCCTACTTCTTTTCTTTCTTTCCTTTTCTCCCCAGCATTATCCCCCACCCTCATCCCCCTCTATCCCTCGCCACATAATATTTTCATATAATTTATTTAAATTCATTTATATATATATGTATGTATGTATGTATTTATGTATGTATGTATGTATGTATGTATGTATGTATGTATGTATGTATTTATGTATGTATGTATGTATGTATGTATGTATGTATGTATGTATGTATGTATGTATGTATCTATGTATGTATGTATGTATCTATATATCTATATATATATATATTTGTGTATATATATCTATTATAGAAGTATGTATGTATGTATGTATGTATGTATGTATATATGTATGTATGTATCTATATATCTATATATATTTGTGTATATATATATATTATAGAAGTTGTTTTTTTTAAATGGGGCTACATAAATCCTTGTAATCTAATAAATTAGAAGAGGTTTTGAACCCCCTCTAATTTAATTACATTAGAAGGTGTTTTGATCCCCCTTTAATTTAAGACATTAGAGGGGGGTTTGAACCCCCTCTAATTTAAGAAATTAGAAGGGGGGTTGAACGCTGTCTAATTTAAGACATTATAAGGGGTTTAAAACCCCCTCTAATTTAAGATATAAGAGGTGGTTTTGAACCCCCTCTAAAATCCATCAGGATATTAAAAAGATAATGTTAAAAAAATTAGAGGGGGTTCAATTAGAAGGGGTCCATAACCCCCTCCAAATTCAATGATTAACAAGTGTTGTTCATAATTCCCCCTCTAATTTTTATAGAAAATTAATTCATAGGGGGGTCATAACCCCCTCTAAAATAGATGATTATAGGGGGTTGTGAAGAACCCCATCTAATGTAACATAAAATGAATTTAGAGGGGGTTGTGCATAACCCCCTCTAAATAACCCCCTCTAATGTGCTTTTTTTTGTAGCACCATTCATATGATAGCCTTAATTTTTTAGAACAAAACCCATATGTTTCTCAATATGGAAAACCGATTCCTAAAATTATTCAATGTGGTATAGAAATCTCTTATCCTTAAATAACGAGACTCACTTATAAAATCCATCAATTGAGAGAAGAATCAATATGTCCCTCCACTAAGGTCGATATTATTTTATAGCCATCACTAGGGTAAAGAATCTACACATACTCCCATATTATGTTAATATGAATACCCTAAATCTAATGGAGACGCAATTTACTCAGGCCCAATACTTAGGAAAACAATTATCATGGCCTAGTCTCAAGAATCCAAACACATGTGATCAGTGTATTCACATCAGTATGCAACCATTATATTGTGGTTTCCTATAATATAAGTATTACATTAAACATTTTGACCTTATATGTAGAACCCTATATGATATCACAATAGTATATTCCCTTTATAATTTCACCCTATGAAAGGAAGAAGATGTAGAGGTCTCTCCTAGATTGATTATTCAGATTAATGATCCTTGTATGTGTAATATTTTTTCATGTATAATACCCAGGATGATTTCCATTGAGAATTTTATCAATATTAATATTACAAATATATTAGGAGAGAAAATAATATTTGGGAAACATCCAATATTTTTTTTCTTAATCATAGATTGGTCATAATTCACCCCATACGATTCCTCAGTCATTATCTTCATGTTCCCAAGTAGTACCATGGGAAATCCAAGCATGCGACCAAGCTCTCCCTCCTCATGGTTCCATATTCCCCATGAATATAGTGTCTCTACTCCATAATCTAATGGATAGAATGATGGAACATATATCATGGTACTCATTATTAGGAATAATTCCCAAGCCACAATTTATTCATCAATTAACTCATCCAATTATATTTTTATTAAAAACCCAAAAGAGAAGACCCATTGTGCCATCCCCCCTCAATCATATTTGTTTACCTAATTCACAACAAAAACATCATCATCACATGATAAAAAAAATACACAACAACATTCTTAATTAAAGACATTAAACTATGAAACTCAAAATATATATTCATTATTTCTTATTATCTCGGATACAAAGGTCACCTCCCCACGTTTCAATCCCAACATCATCTTTTGAATATATAATTATAGGTATTAATTCCTCATGTAAAAAATTATTTCCCCCTTCATGGATTAATATTCCCTAAAATCTTATATTTCCTTTAATTAAGATTATATTCCCTATTGAGCTATCTTAAGGGGACTTTATTCCACATGAAACCCTTTACATCCTCCATCACTGGCCCATATTCCCTATAACCTCGAGAATTGTTTTACATTGCAAATATTACCTAGTTATCCATTATTATGGAGCTATATTCCCACATAAATTAGTTTGGTGCATCCTTCACTGATCCATATTCCATGCAATGTTGTATATCCTTTCACTACAATAATATTCCCCAGTATTACACAGTCATTAGGCCATATTTCTAATGAGTCCATATCATATTCATTTGTCTATATCTATTTGGGACAAATTAATAATATCCATATTCATCAGTCCATATTCCCTTTGAGATAAAACATTGATAGAAGATCATGTGCAACCCCCATGCTTAATATATCATGGAAACATTCACCCAATAGTATACCCAATGTGATAATAAAATAATTAATTTTAGTCTACGCCACATGGCCTTTAAAGGTATATTGATTCCCATTAAGTGGAACTATGATATTTGGGTATTGATCCCTTTCATGGTTGTACGCATGACACCCTTCTATTAGGCCAATCACGTCATCACCATCATGTAAAATCTCTGTGGATGTTGATAAAATCGATAGTGTCCAACTAATCAAAAATAAACTATAGACTCTTAATACTATGAATCAATATATATGAAAAATAATATGGGGATAATTTGATACATATATATGATCATATTATTGGATGATCTCTAATATAAAACATTAATTCACATCAATACATTTGGATGAAAAATTGTTGGAATAATGGTAACCGGTCGTGTAACATGGTTATAATGGATAAATTAATACAATGTAAATCTTTTTCAATGTCATAATTTTGAAGAAAAAAACCAATATCAAACCGATGAATTTGGAATTCCATCTTCTCAACAAAGGTGAGTTACAAGGTGCAATAGAAATGACCCAGTGACTACCTACCTATATAAAAAAGGTCTAAATAGACTCAAAAATTCATTATCGAGTCACAACAACTGATCATATTTAAAACATTTATAATGAAACCTAAAAATTGTTCTTAAATATAAATTTTTCTCATTAAACAATGATAAATATAGACTTCCCATTTATAATAATCCATTTCAATAAAGTTTTGGTTCAATATAGGTAAAATAACATGTATCGGTTCCTTTTTGGGTTTGAAGGTACTTTTATCATACCCAAAAAGGATTCCAAGAGTATTTCAATAACCTATATGAAATTTTGTATCATTTATAATTTATCAATATATTATATTTATTTCCAAGGTCTCACTTAGTTCTGATAAAATTTATATTTACCTGTTGCTTTATTATTAGCAGTGGTTTCCCATAGTATAAAATTTAGGGATTTTTTTTATTTGTTGTAGGTTTTCTCATAACAAAATGTTCATTAGTGGTCTATAAAACCAATAAATGAATAAAATTACAATATTTAAAGGAAATTTGAACCTCCACTATTTTATTAATGATGTTTAAAATTGTCACTAATAATGATGTATCAAAAAATATATAATTCAAGGCACTATACCCACCATAACTAACAGACAATAAATATATAATTAATCAAATTTTTTATAAATGATAAAAAAAATAATAAATATCATACATCAAAAAAGTTACATTACATATGATAAAACATGAAATTATCTCATAGTGTATAACATTTTTTGTTATAATAAATGTCAACATACACACCAGAGTCTTGGACACTCTAATAAGATTCATGGACATATCCATCCATAATAAAATCATAATTCAACTAGTATACTCTCTTACCAATTCTCTCCAGTAGTTACATCATTTATAGTAGTTATCTGCACATTTTTTATTAAAATATTTACTAAATAATAAATTATGTACTATTCAAATAATATATGATTTCATCAAAATTTATATTAAATAATATAATAGTATAGAAGAATTGGTATTAATTCTCATTCCTATAAAATGTAATGATCCACTATATTATTAATGAGGATCACTTCCATATTCAACCCATCATAGTGTACTAATAGTTATATATTTAATTTTTTTATCTCATACCCATAATTTCAATACCAAAAACTAACTGAACCATAACTAAAACAATACTTACTATGTGATCCACTTAACGAGAGACTCTAAATTTCAAATCAGATATTTTTTTCATCCTATGAAGATTATACTCTATATTAATTAATAAATTACTTATATTTTCATTTTTGAATATGACAAATGATATTCATTCACATATTTTTATTTAAGTCCATATTTGAATATGAAATTGTTAATAATAATGATTTGACAAAATAGTTCAAAAAATATTAATGTGTACATTAGTGTTCATCATTAATAATGTTCTTTAAAATTTATTGAATAATATCTCACTACTAACATTATGAAAATAAGTAAAAATTCATGAAATTTGTAGCTCTTGCACTCCCTACTATACTAAAATAGAAAAGGAAGTGATGGAATCTAATATTTTTTTGAGATTACAATATGAATTTAATAATGTTAAATTATAATGTTTTTTAGTGGCACCAACTAACAAAAAAAAGATTAAATTTAGGTTTTTATAGGGTTTTTAACATAACTGATATCATTTTTGTGTTCATCAAACCATAGTTATGTTCTTCCAATAAAATAATTTCCTTTTATCCACTTTAAAAAAAGTAAATAAAAAATATTTTGAAAAAATAAACTAATTTATGTGATATATATATATATATAGATATTATAATAAATTGAATATATCGTTTTCATATTGTATCATAGAAAAGGTCATCGAGCCCGATGTTTTGGGAATTAGTTTCTTCTCTCAATTGATAGAATTTCTCATGAAAATCCTCTAATGAATAAATATATAAATAAAATATGAAATCTTTATAAAACATTTTTTTATATTATAATATTTAATAAAAGGCCTTATGATATTTGGAATGATGATTTTGAAAAAAAATCTATTTGTCCCCAGACATCCCTTTAGTTACCTTCTCATATATCTACGATAATGATAGACGTGTTTCGTTATATTCCTTAAAAAATAGTCAAATTATTTATTACAATTATTCCCTAAAATTTTTATTTTTTTATGGTTGTGTTATGGAATGTGACATGTAAAAATGCAATAGTATCTAAAAATAAATACATAAAATTCATCAACTTATTATTACATTAAGTAATAGTTGTTAATTTATTAATATATTAATCTATAATAATGATAGTACATTTATTTGAGAATCAAAAATATCATTTTAAAAAGATATTAGAATGTGCCTCTAATATATAAAATGAATAGTATACTATTATGTATAACATGATAAATTGTCTACAAACATAAAAAAATCATTCTAAATCCATAGTTGATTACCTATAAATTCTTGAATGGAACTAAAAACATTCGATTTTTAAAATTTAAAACATATTATATGTTCATGTTTTTAACTATCAATTTATTATTTGAATATTTTAATCATATAAAATATACAATTATAAGAATAATTTATGAACTTAGTTTGATAAAATATAATTTCATACCAATTACTATGACATGAAATAACCTATTGATGGACTCTAAATTTCAACCAAAAAACAAGGAAGATCCAATTTTAGTATTCTCTTTAATTTCCCAAAATCATTAGTTGGAGTCATACCAATAGATGAAATCATATTGGGATAAGTAAAAATTTTAACTAATTTTTTTTAAAATTATGTGATGAACTATACATTATACCACATAGAATTAATGAGGGTCATATTCCATAGAGAGATTTATGTTTCAAAACCTATATACATGGTACATTAATAAAAATTATATTTCATGAATTTTTTAATATAAAAAATATATATTCATTTACTATTAAAAAAATCATTAATATATTATAATGAAAAAATAAAACTAATATTATAATTCTAGTTTGTTATATATTTATCATGTTAATTTGTTAACATTATTCAATCTTATTCTATTCATTTAGATTCTACTTAACTCTCCCTTGCATGAAAAAAATTATCAATGTCATCAGCTAAAAATAATGAAGTACATTGTTTTGGATGGGGTTCACTATCACAAATTACATCAACTTTGTCACATGTACCATACATTTATCTTCATTTAAAATTGACCAAAACACTCCACTTTAAATAAATTTTATTATCAAAATAATATACCATGTTCTCTTAGGAATCCAAAATATATGGATTATGTTCTTCCCATTAACACATATCGACCTACAAAGATAAATTAGAGTATGTAAATTCTAATAAATCTTTATTTATAACCCTTTTAATATTGACATTATTCAATTCAAATAACATAACTGAAATTTTCCAATGATTATTTATCTAAATAATATCCACCATTTGTTCATAGTAATATTTATATGATACTGGGGATATAACATGATTTTTTCTTCTCAATACTTCCTCATGATCAACCTCATGAAACCTGACACCACTAATATTGTATTCATTTAAACTCTTAGAATTATTCAAAATACCTCCTTTGAAAACATAAAATTGTTTAATTTTTCATCTTAATTAGAATTTTTATTTACATATACATGTCAATATAAAAATTTAATACATAATTTAGATAATTTAAATTAAATTCAAACTAGATATTATATTATCAACTCACACATCATGAAATTCATTCATCGATTTCATTGGTAACATATTTTGAATTATATTTCATATTCTATGATCGACACTAGAGGTGTCTTTTCATTTGTATACATATTTTTTTGATATAGAAATATAGAATATTTGTAGTTAGTAGAACATATCTGTGTTCTTGTCTTAATGGGATTCTAGTAAATTCAAATTAAGAGTCGTTATAAAATTCTCAACCTAAATTTGAAAACATTGACGGATCATTGATATATAAAAATTCAGTTGGATTATCCTCAACTCAACCCAAATGATCAAATCATGTATATATTCAATGCAAATAACTTCATTAGAGGGTTATAAACTCTTTGTATAGCCCGAATGGCCCGAAGGCCTTCATTTTTTATTGATTTTTGATAACCCCCATTTCAAGGGATTAGCGGGAACCCTTAGAAGGCCCGTAGGCTCAGAGATTACAAGGCTCATAGGCATAGGAGGTTACATTACCCGAAGATCTTAGAGAATTCAACCTGGATATCTACAATGAACTACCCCTCTTTAATATCTATGTCATTATAATAGCTCTCCACCTTTTCATGGATGTCTAGATAGGCTTCCTGTGCAAGCACTGGCTAGTCCCGATGGCATAGCCATACCCTCTCATTCTGAAAAATCCATTTTTCTCTCCTCTGGTGAGTGCACTTTCTCTGAATCCTCTTCTGGGGATTCTTCTTTTTTATAGTGTGTCTAGGGAAACTCCATGTGGCCCGAAGGACTTGAGGTGGCCCGAAAGCTCTACTGACCTGAATGCCTGGGTGGCCCGAAATCCTTAAGGACTTAATGCCCAAAAATGTTTAATGACATGTAAAGATAACATTTATTAAATAAAATTCATTCATAATGATTAACTAATTCATTGGAATTTAATTTATACTAAAATTATTTTCATAGGAGTGTGTCAAATGTCTATAAAGTAGGAATTTCGTTTTTCAGGTAATAATAAATTCAATTCTAATGCTACAGTCTTATATTAAATTACATGTTAGTTATGAATTTTCAATCATGTAGACTTATGGTTATTCAAATAAATAAAATTATTAAATATATTTGGAATATTTATGAAGAACATTAATATTTTTTATTAGTTGAATGAAAAAAACATTATGATGATTTTTCATTATGAAATATTCATCTAGATACATCCTATTTTCATTTCTTCATAGATCATGTTTTATGAAGACTAATACTATAAACATATGAGAATTTAAATGATCCATTTATTTTAATTTATCATTAAGAAATATAAAATAACAAATTGTCACACTCATTCCTCTCAATGCATATAACACCATGATTTTGGGGTTAAAATTTAAATTCCCATTTTGGATGTTAAACAATAATTCCTAAGTAATCCATTGTATTGATCCAACTGTAAATGAAATCATTAAAATAATATTCAACTTCAATGAGATGAAAATATTTTTAAAATTATATCAATATATTTTGTAGTTATACTATGAACTGTGATATGGATAATAAATTTGGTGGGAGCCTCAAATGTTTTTTAACTGAAATTTGGATGGTTAAACTAAATGATTAAAATATATTAAGGAAGTGATAAAGAAACATGAAAACAATCATTCAATTATGCGGTATACATTGAGGATCAAAATCATTGTTATAAATTGGAAATTTTAGTCAATGGTGTATATTCTGATAAAAAATTAACACCCCCAAAAAATAACAAATGGTCCACTAAAGGAAAATATTCAGTTTATACATTTTCACTACAGATGAATCATTTTATTCAACACCATCGTTAAAAAACTTATGTAATTATTGAATAAGATGATAAAGATAAACATCAATTTTATTTCCTAGTCCCTAATTTCTTGAAATCATCATCAATATAATGCATGGATTCTGTTGAATACATATCTGGTTGCTATATTATAATAGATCAGAACAATTGTGCACATATTTTAACTACTAATGAATTCACTAAAATAATTCAATCCCTTAAATGAAAATCCCAAATAAACATTTATATAACCAAAATATTAATATTTATGTAATTAATCTAAGTCTTTTTATGGTTTTAAATCTATTTGATATCCCATAAAAACATCGTTATTATTATTAAAAGAATGAAAAATTATATGTTTTGTGGTTTTAGATGAGATAAAAAATAATTACCATCATGATTTTAATGAACTAAAATGAAAAAACATCACAAAAAAATCTTTTTATTTTCCCTTGTAGTATGATACAAATTAAAATTACATATTTACTTTTGTATTTCTATGAAAAAGTACAATATCATTTTCTCTTTTCATTATTTGTTTCTTATTTTAAACAAATTAAACAATCATTAGCATATTTAGGTATATTTATATACATGACTGCAATATTTATAATAATCTTCTTCATTACATAAAATGAAATTGAATGTAAGGGATCGACCATAAACATTACGTAATGTTGTTATTTTAAAATAATAAGTCACTTTATTTTCTCAATGATCTTTTTGATCTATTTTTTTAAAAGTTATTGGGAAAAATATTACAATGTAAACTCATACATTAAAAGCAAACACTTATACTCAGTATACATTTTCCCCTAAAAGGAAACCCTTTTAAAATAAAACATGATTTATTTTATTTACATAACTTTACATTTTTTATATTTTTCCCATCCTTCAACATACTCATCATTTAAACAGTGTAAAATATATAAAAACATTGGAATGAGAATATAAATCTTAGTAAGGCATATAAAGAACAAAACTATTAATCTGGTAAAAAACACAAACCCCAATTAAATAAATTCATCAAAACTCATTAGAAACCCAAAAAATCATGCAATTGCTTTATGAAATCATTACAATATAATAATTGAATATAATTTATAACAATCCTATAAATATAGGGTAACCATCATATTTATATTTGGAATAATTGTCGGAGATTTATTCTTCTAATCTCATAGGAGGAACTTAATCGGTTAACTCCATCCTATTACCCAATGAACTTGATATATGTAATAAGCTCAAATTCCCTAGGTTTAACATGGAACCAACCATAATCATAAAAAATCCAAAGAATCATAACATAAAAATAACACAAAAAGTATCAATAAAATAAACATTCTTGTGTAAAATTACATTTCCATTTTGAATTCTCTTTTAATTTTATTCCCAAAACTATGGAAACATAAATAAAAATATATTATTTAAAAATAAAAAATTAAATATTGTAAAGTAATGTTATAAACATTAAGGCATAATGAAGGTGGAAAAATCTATTCATGACTTATAACATTAAAAAACATTCTTAGTGAATTTTTCAAAAATATTTGAAAGAGTCTCTTTAAAATATGGGTTTTTAAAATAAATTCCCAACCATATAACAGGAAAAAATATATTTTTGAAAACATTTGGGAGAAATTTTATGTAACCCCCAAGATTTTATGAGAAGTATTCTTTTTAATTTATTTGATGTCTTGTGTTGTATGCTACACCATGATTATCTTGCACTATACACAACACCGTATTAGCTTGCAGTATACGCAACACAAATTTTGGATCGTGTTACACACAATTTCAAGTTCGTTTGATAGAAGTTATTCTACGCAACATTGAGTGTATATACATATACATATACATATATATATATATATTCAATGTATAAATGAAATATGGTTAGATTCTATTATAGGAAACAACAAAAGAATCTTGCACTACACGCAACCCTGAATTGGCTTGCATTACATGCAATCAATACCTTCCATGATAGAGTGTGTTATACGCAATACCCAGTTTCACTAAACAAATATATGTTATTAAAATATCATATAAACTAGCCATTATGAATAGTAATACCCACTTTTTGAAATTTTATAAATTTTATTTTTTAAAATGGACTTCATTTTTGGATTTGAAATATCAAAATTATCCTAGGGTGATTTTTGGTATTTTTCTAAAAACATTCAATTTTTGATGAATGATGAAAAAAACTGAGTTATAGTTTGAAACTGAATTTTTATTTAAATAATTATTTATTTTATTTAAATTTATTTTAGGTCAAAATTGATACATAATACCTATATAAGTTCAAATTAATTAATTAGAGTAACTTTATATTAATTTTAGACATATAAAAATTTTATTGAACTTTTCACCGTCTTTTACGCACCTCCTAGGAGAATTTGAAAATTTTCATAAAACGTAATTTTATGGCTTCTGTGAGTGGAATTTAAAAAATCCTAGACACACGGTTAATATCATGAAGTAAAATGTGTTTCAATAAGGTCAAAATATTGTATGGTGAATTGTAATTTTTTACTTATATTTACCACGATTAAAAGTAAATAGGGTAATTAAAGGTAAAAATGATATTATTATTACCCTAAAACATATATTAATTATATTGGATAAGTGTAATTCTAACAAAACCAAACTTAGGTATAAAATATTTTCCTTTAGGTCCACTTGGATTAGATTAGGACACTTATTATTATTTTATTTAATAAAGGGTTAAAAGAGTTAAAATCAATGATTAATAACTAATTTTTTTTAATATAGGGTTATACATAAGATAAATTAGACTATAAATATTCATTAGAAAGCTAAAAATATCTCTTAAATAATGGTCATTTATTTATAATTTTTACATATTAAATAATTTAATTTATTTATAACACAATGATGATGTTGTAATTACCTTATTAATGAAATATCTACAAAATTGATGTTATAAATACCCAAATAACTGTAATTCGATACTTTTTATGAATTACAGTAATTTTCTAGGTTAATATGACATGTTATTATTTCTTTAATTAATTGTTTTTGAACTAATAATGTTTTTGTGATTTTTACAAATATTAATTACAAAATACTGTCGAAATAGACATAAAATAGTTTTTAAAACAAATATTATATTATTAATTGTTATTCCATTCTTAAAAATATATGGTTCAGAAAAATGTATTAGATAAGGTTATCTATATTAATAATGAACCACTTGGGGTTCGTTTTTGTTATTATATTATATTTATTAAACATATAGTGTAAGAAAACAAGAAGACACGATAAAAGATAAATTATTTAACTTAGAGTAAAATCTAAATGATTAGGTTAAAATACAAACCTAAAATTCTCTAAAACCTATTGGTTAGTAGTATTTTTCCCCATACCCACTTTAGCTTCTAAATAAATCAATTTGGAGCTATTATAAAAAGATTATGACTTTATTATAAAATAATATTTTAAGTTTTTCCTATGGTGCCCCCCATCCCTTATAAAAGAGAACCTCCTCCCTCTTCTCGTTACAAAATTTTGAGCTTTCATGCTCAGAAAACCCCTGAACATTTCCATTATAAAATCCCCTATAAACATTATAGAGGTTCTGGTCTCCTCAAAATACCAACTCTAGTGCCTTAATAGGAAGCTTAAAAGATTTACGTCGAAGGAGAGGTAATCTCTTCTACCGATTCTTTCATGTTTTATTTCTTCTTAAACATATTATCATTTAGTTGTTTCATTATAAAGTAATAAAATCAATATCACTAATATATTGATATGTTATTATAAATATGAAACAACCCCATTTCACCTTATATCCATCCTACAGAAAACGAAATCACCACGCGTGCGTACGTACGGAATACCGTCCCTACGTCGTGTTGTAATATGTTTTCCCCCACCACCTTACTTGGATGGGTAAAATGGTGTAAATAATAGATATATATAGTTATTATAACATCATACTGATTCTGAGATATTATATCATCCACTCCGATTTAATTCAATAATTATGTGAATGATATCATCGCTTGTGCGTACGTACGGATTACCGTCTCCATGACGCGATGAGATTCATTCTCCATGTTAACCATTAAAGAATGATTATAAATTATATATAATAAATAATAATGAAATATATGAAATTATAAAGCTACGAGATTTATATATATATATATTTCATCTACTTACTTCCATTCAAGTCAATAAGGAAAGGAAAATAGCGTTCATGCGTAGGTACGACCTACCGTCTCCATGAACGGTGTATTTCATTCATCTATATATTATATATATATATATATATCCTGAATATATATGATAAATAAATCATGATTTACATTATGGAAGTAATTAAATCATGATATATGTAATAATAATATCAAGAACAAAAAGTCCAAACATATATGATAAATAAAACGATTTTACCCAAAACGCTGATTTTACATGGAATTTACAAATGAACGGGTAATATAAAGTCATAAGTGAAGCATTTATGATATAATAACAATGAATATAAATGACTTTATTTAAATCATAATACAGAAGGTTCAGATACGTATGAAGCATATCAGACATAAGGTAAGGGATAACTTTTCCAATCTCGTTTTTATCTGAGATTGTTTATTCTTATGTATTTACAGGGGTTATATTTATCATCCATGTCCCTATTTTATAAAAATGGTTTCATGTATGTTAAAAGTCCTTTTTACCCATTTTCAACTGTTACTCCACTGTATGTAAAGAATCTTTCTTTTGTTTACCATACGAGGTACTTTTTGACTTTTCCGACCAAAGTAAGTGAAGAATGTTTTTTTAACCTATACGGTGTGAATGGATTTTTACGGTTTCATAACGCCTTATTTTCATGAATCTTACTCTACAATATTTCATGGTTATTTTCAATAAAATAAATTTCTTTTAATTTTTTTGGAATTTTGGGAAAATAAAATCATTTTGAAGAAGAAAGGATATTTTCCTCAAGAATTCATTTCAAGTGTTTTATCAAAACAATTTTCCATATAAGATAACATTATTTCATATGTGTATGTTTCAAGTGTAATTTATCTATGATTTATATGTTTTCACTATTCATATGATGAAATGATATCCATTTGTTTTATATGGAATATGTTATGATGGGATGATGTTTATGAAACCCTTTTTTTTCTTTGGATTATAATGAATGATTTGTGTTTATGTTTTGGCACAAGTAAGAATGATTTCATTATGAGAAGGGTGGGACCTATATCTCCCTCCAATGCATTGGGTAAATTTTTATATCTCATGAGATAGACATGAATGGAACATCAAGTTAATCCAGTTCAGTGATACATGACTGGAACGAGGAGTGAACTCAATTCAGAAAAGGGACTTTGTCCACTAAGATGGTCTTGGAAGCAATGCCTTGGCTACTATGGAAATCATAACATGTGCTTAATGGTTTCCATAATTAAATGTTTTATTCCCGTGTGATTTTATCATGATTAATGTTTCTTTATTATCTATGCCTTATGTACTACCATGTTTTATGTCATTGCTCAATAATTTGATATTTAAACATTATGTTCATGTATGTTTAAGTACAAATGTATATGATTTATTCTATTTTATCCATTCTAACCCTTACTGAGCATTTGAGCTCACCCTTTATATGTTTTCTTTTCCCCAGGATTTAAAGAAAGGTTTTTGGTAAGAAAATAAAAGGGGAAGATCATTATGGGAGATATTGAAGATCATTCACCATGATTAGAAGATTATGTTCAGCGTTTCCAAAGACACTAAAATATTATGATCCTTGAGTGTTGGTTTTTGTTATGTATTAAGTATTCCGAAAAAGTAATGTAATGTCCATGTACGTCAAGCTTTGGGTCTCTACATGATAAAATTAGAATTTTAAAATATTAATTTTTATATATTCATAAAAAACATTTTGAATACAGGGACATGAAATAGAAATATTTAGAAGAATGGATCATTAAAATTTTAAAAATGATATATTTTTACTTACAGGGTCCCTTACAAATATCATATAAATGAAGTGATCATTAATAAAATGAATTTATTATCATTATTAGATATAAATCTAAATAAAATAAGTTTATATAAAACATAATATATTAAAAATTCCTTTCATTCATAATATATGCATGATATAATTTGGAAGTATAAGTTTAACCAAAAAATAGAAATTGGATTAAGAAATCCCTTGCACTTTTTAATCAGTCAAATCGTATCCACCATAAAATTAATAATTTTAAAATTTAAATTTTAACACCATGAATACAATGTGAATCATAATATGATATATCAAATTTCTGTATATATACACAACACACAAAAAACATGTTATTAATAGGGCATATATCTTATAAAAGTAAATGTGAGATGAGAAAACATTACAATGTACATTTCATTGATGTTAGAATTAATTAATTGTGTGATTATTTGCAACAATATTATATCGAAAATATATATAATAGGGAATGAAACACAAATAAATATATTTTTAGTTTGATACATAATCATTTAATAATATAATCAATGAAGTAGACGTATAACCCAATGAATAGAAATTGAATTAAGAAATCAATTACCTCACACTTACCATTAGTGAATCTTAATTTACACTCCTTCAATATGGTTTAATGAATATTATTTACTCATTATATAATAATATTAATATTTATAATAGCATATATGATGATTTTATAACATTTTATGACCCTTGAATTTGTAATATTTCATGATTTTTATTGTTTTGGGTAAGTCTGTTTATGGTTTCATTACTAGTTATCTTGAGTATAATTGGTGATATTCAAGTAATATAGTAATAAAACTCCATAATTAGAAGTAATTTGTTCTAATTAATATATAATTTTATAAAATTTTCCACTTATAATCTTTTCATAAAACCCGAGGATGATTCATTTTAAAAAATTTTAATGATCAATGATTAGTTTATTTTGGTGCTTTTTGTAAACATCATGAAGTAATCCAATTATATTTAGTTTTATGAGTGTATATTAATTCCATAATATTAAATATGTTGTAATATACCTATTTTAATCTTATTTTACCATTTCATTTTTATGTCCTGCCATTAAGGTGGTAATGTAAAAAAACAATTATTCATAGCGTTGATTAGCTAACATAAACTGGAAAATAATTTCATTTCATTGAATAATAAGATTTGATAAATGAATTGGTTATGAGAAATTTAATTATAATCATAAAATTAGTTTATATACATGATCATGGAGTTATCATTAGTGTATTTATGAATGTAACGAGAAGAAATTAAAAGAACAATGGAAAATAAGAGAGGTGTTTTGAGAACATTGCCTCTTGAATATCACCTCCTTAGACGACCCTTTGAGGACCTTGTATTGGGTATTTTTTGTGACCAGAAGCTTCTAGAAGTGGGTAGTGTGAGGAGGATAGGATTTGGAATATATTTTTGGAGATTCATAAAATGTGAGGTGAAATGGTGTGGTATGTATAATAGAGGAGGGTGGGTTTATTTGATTAAATAATAATTATTTTATAGTTTAATCCAACCACATTGAAGTGTAATTAATTTCCATTAATTTTGATGATAAATAATTTTTTAATGGATTTTTAGGGTCATGAAATTCTTCAATAAACCAATAAACTTTCTAACATTTAGTTATTTTAATTCAATTCCTTTTATGTTTAATTATCTTATCTATATTACGAAAAGTAATTTTTTTACCACGATAATGTTTTTATGAATAAAAATAAAAATAACCATACTAATTAATTTTGAAATTATTATTCAAAAAATGGAAAACATTTTTCCTAATTCAATTAATTTTATTATAAAATTTATATTTAAAAATGATCCCACAGAGGAAATGGAAAAGCCAGTTTTTAATGTGAAAAGTTCTGATGTTTGAAATTTTTTATATCCAAAATCATTTTAAAATTGATTATAATGTACTATATTCGTTATATTGATGTATAATTAAACTGATTATACTTAAAAAAATAAAATGTAATTTAACCATATTAATAAATTATATGAAAAATCATTTTTTAAGTAAAATTGAATATTTTGTTCAGTATTATTCGAAAAAATGAAACCTATGGGAGAAATTAAAAATTCACTGAAAGATAATTTTAATATTTAACTATTATAATTGAATTTAATTTTATCATATAAAATTTATAAAATTTTAAAATTTTAATTTAAAAGCAAGTGTTCCGTCAAAAGGAATAAAATTTTCCTTTTAAAAAAATATAGATTTTTTATGCTTAAAATAGGATTTATTCCTATGTTAAGACTATCAAACTTATTGAATGAATTTAAAAAAAATGAAAATATATAATATAAATTTCATTATTTTATTTCACTAATAATAATTAATTTAATTTATTATGTAAAAACGTTTTTGGTAGATAAAAATAGTTTTTTATCAAAAAAATTAATTTATATTCAGTTGGGTTTTATTAGTGACCAATAAATTCATTTTATATATATATGAAGAATATATTTTCATACATTAGTTAATATAATCCATTCCCTCTATTCCAAGGGAAAGGTGATAACTATCAAATTTAAATAATATTATTTAGTCGTTTATTTATGCTCGATGTGTAATAATTGTTCCTTTTAAAATCTCGGTATGTTACACTCCACCCCTCTTTAATAAATTGTGACATTATAATTTGGACTTGGTATCAAAATTATATGGGCTTTACTTTTAGAAATACCTTTTTTAAAATAAAAATTTAGAATAAGGGACAGTAAAACATTTATTTGAAAAGAGTGAAATGAAATTAATAATGTCACTTGAGATAAACCATAATAGATTTCATTGTAGGGAAATGTATTTGTGGAATAGAAAAATAACTACCAAGTTATGATGGAAATTGACAGAGAACATGCACATGAAAAATATTAAAATTACAAAACCATAAACCAGAGATAAATTAAAAGTCCATTGGTTTCTCTATATGAATAGTAATCAGATAATTATTTTTTTCAAAATCATTATTCTAGAATTGAGAAATTACTTTACTACCTAGGATAAAAAAATATGGAAGAATAAGTACATGATAAGTATCATTTCATCCTCATCATTTTTAAAAATAATTATTAATTAAGAAGAATATTTCATACATAAAGTATCATAATCAACATCAAAAGATCACAAAATCAAAAAAAAGTACAATTATATATTCCTCATATCTTTGTATATTGACCAAAACAAAAATGGTCAGTACAAGATAATGTAATATTAAAAAAGAATAATCCTTTAAATAATAAAAAACTAAATTAATCTCCATAATATTATATTATTACCCAAATTTCAACAAAGATCATTCAATAAATAACCATCCTCAAAATAACTCAGAATATTTGAGACTAAAAAATTGAGTGGTCAGATTATCAACTCCTGGAAAATAAATGTCTTATTTTCCAAAAAGTTCTCGGATCGTCGCTCCAATATTATTCAATCCAATCTTGGAATTCAGTGGCATCACCTTCCTATAGTTTATGTTGGAGCTCCTATTTCCAATGGAAGGGTTAAAAAAAATCTTTTTGATGAAATCACTAACCCCATCACGGGGAAAATTTGCAATTGGAAGAAAAAATTTCTCTCATTTGGAGGGCATATCACTCTTATCAATAGTTTCCTCACTTCTATCTGGATGCATGTCATATCCATCATCAAAGCCCCAAAAAGCACTCTTATGAGATTGGAAATGGTCATGACTGATTTCCTGTGGGATTCCAATCAAACCGGGCGTTGTCATTAGGCCTCATGGAATCTGATGAAAGAACCTATAGATGAAGGGGGTATTGGCCTACGAGATGTGGAAAATCACATGTGATAAATGAAAGAAAAGATGGATTGGGATATTCTTGAAGGGACCTCCCTCAAGGACAAATTTATTGTTAAAAGATACAACCATTGGCAAAGCGGGAGCTCTCAAGCCCAAATATTGTCAGGACTGGATCGATGCATGCTTAGTCACCTAGAGGATCTGGAGGATCATCATCGCCAGATCGTTGGTCGTGGAGACATAAACCTCTGGATTTCAAACTGGTCAGGTTCATTGCTTCATTTTCCAGGCTTCCCAGTCCCTGCAATTTCCTTCAAAGAGGCCAGTCTTTACCCAACCTTCCTAGATGCAATCATAAATCAGGATTAGAATATAATCTATATTGTATAATTCTTTATGATGAGCAAGATAGATGTTTCTTCATGGGATCTAGTTCAGAAAGATTCTCTTGCCGGGACTTTAGGAATACGCTTCACTCTTCTAGTGTCACAGATGCTTGGGATGCAAAACTGTGGTGTAAGAAAATTCCAGGTAAGCATAATTTCTTAGTCTGGCATATTAGAAATCATGCTATCCCTAATGATGATAATGTCCAAAAAAGAGGTGTCTCCATGGTTTCTAGATGTTACTACTACTCTAGACCCCAACAGGAGACAACATATCATTTGTTCCTTTATAGTGAATGGGATATGGGAGTTTGGAATTTTCTGCAGTAGGGTATGAATGTAAATTTTTTTGGTGAGTCTTTTTAACTCTTCCCAAAATCCTGGTTCATGGGTTCTGGTCATCGTGGTTTGGAGACTAATGTTCGGGGCATGATTTTCAAAACTGTTTGTTGGTAACTGTTGGCAATAAGAAACAACTCCTGCCTTGGGGTCCCCAATCGCTGCGTAGCCTTCAAATTCGAATCAAAATTTCTGCTGCGGAATTCAGTGGACTACTTAAAGATGCATGGAATTATGATACATTCAGGAGATTTCTTCTGAGTGTCTCCAAGGATTCTTCTACTAACCCTTCCAACCAGCATCAATGGGTCAAATGGGGGCCTCCTCGCACTGGCCTGAAACTCAATATTGATGGATCTTGTGTCAACATGATCATGAGGGGAGGTAGTCTGATCAGGGATGACATATGTTCCATGCTCTTGGGATTCAACGCTTTCTTTGGTTCTAGTAACTCCCTGGGTGCCAAGACCGCTACTATGGACTTGTGTATTTCCTTGTACAGGAGATACAATATGTCAATATCGGATGTGGAATCTGATTCGGTGGTGCTGGTCAATTTCCTCTAACAGAATGTTGATGTCCCCTGGAATCTGGTGTATTCTGTTTGGTACTATAGAAGTCTTACTAATCACAATGTTTGTGTCTCCCACACATGGCGTGAAGGGAATTTCACAGCGGACTCACTCGCAAGACAAGGTGGGACTGGAGAATCATTGACTCTTATCTGAAGCTTGGTGTCTCTTCCTTATCAGTGCAAACTTTTTGTTAAAAATGACCTGTTAGGTCTCCACGATTTCCACCCCCCTGATGTTGCTTGGTCCTGTGTTGTAATCATTTCCTTCTTCTCTGATTTTTTTACTGATTGTTTCTATAAATAACTTCAATAAATAGAATATTATATGCCCCTAAATTCCTTCTAATCCTTTTTGCCTCAAAATAAATTTTCATATTATTTTATTTACATTAATCATATACAGTTCTCAACATATTTTAAATCTTCTAAAATAACAATGATATATTTATCCTCAAATAATTTTACAATCTCATGGATATCAATATGATAAAACATATGATCCAAAAATGAAATTATCCTTTATTAAACAGATATTTTAAAAAAGGAAATAAAATTTCATACTTATTAAGACATCACGTAGTCCAGTGGTAGGTGATATATCATTTACACCATTCAGTTTTGGTTCAATCCCCATGGTCTTTCTAGATATGATGGGTCATCACCCATCTACAGGTTCTCCTTTTTCTAAAACTATATTAATATAACCATTATAAAATTATTGAGATGTTAGAAACATACTCACAAATAACCTTTATATATTTACCCTCAAAGGATTTATAATACCTTTAATTCCATAACAAAATTTATGAATCCATAATTATCTCAAACTAAAAGATCATGTAGTCCAAAAATATTTCCCACAACTTTAAAATTATGTCCTCAAAACTAAATGTTGTTAATATCATAAAAATAAGGGTTAAATTTACCTCAAACTTTTCTAAAAACAAAAAAAAATTTACTACCAAAAATTAAAACCTTTTCACCACTCTTTAAAGGTAACAATTCTATATGTTTTAGGTTTATGAAAACAAAACCTACTATTGAAAAAAAATCCATAGGCCTTCCATCATTCCCATAATATTTATAAAATAACACTCTATCCTAATTTCGAAAATACATACATATACACATCCAACATCTAACATTATTTTTAAATTATTTACCATTATTAATTATCTTATTCTTTAAAACTTCATTTATTTAATCATTGAAGTCAATTATATATTTATGATTCATCAATATCAACCCAAAAATGTTTCATAACTAGAATAAATGAAAATAATTCATGCCTCAATGAAAAAAAATCACGTTTTATTTGATAACCCATTTATCATCGACGTTGATTAAGTAAATGGCCATTTTCATTATATAGGTTCCCCTTTTATGATATTTTTCAATGTTCATATTTTGAAACAAAATAAAAAAGATACCATAAAACATAATTTTTTTAATAAAATATAAGGTGTTAGATAAGTCAAATAGTTTATTGTATGTGAATTGAATACTGAGAAATGTATCATAATACATTAATATTATTTTTCAATAATTGTTTTAATAAAATCTTATATAACATATAATAATGTTTTTAACGATCAATTTCCATACATATTGATAAATTATCCATCATCTGTGGAAAATAATTTCATTAAAACATCAAACAAATTATTACATCTTAAAATGAAAATGGTCATTTTAAATACAATACTCATAGAAAATATATAGTACTTTAACCCTCAAATCATTTATAACCAGATCAAATACATTTTAATTCCAATATCCCAAAATATCATTAATCTCATATAAATCCCTCACTTTAGATAACAAATAGGCTTCTTAATAATTTGAATATATAATAATCTGTAAACTTATTAACACTATGATGATATACATAACTCTTAATAAACCATCATAATGTCTAAAGTTAACAAAACCCAACTCTATTACTAACTATAAGGACTTGGCCTAAAACAAAACATATTCAAGTTATATTAAATCAATTAGTCACCTTAAATTCTAAAATGACTTTTCAATTTATAGTTTTAGAGATTTAGAAAAAAACTCTTAAAATATAAACCCATACGTTACAAGTGGACACTTGTACTCAGTATCCATTTTACCCTAAAGGAAACACTTTAAAATTAAACATGTTTTCATTTTATGAAATATCATTAAAATTTCCATACCTTCCTTATACACACTACTTGATATCCTTTACCCTATGAAAAAAATTAAAAAAATCGATGAGCATATAAATCTGAGTAACTGAAACGAAGAATGAAAATCGTTCATCTAGTGAAAAACATGAAAATACATTAAAATCCATTTCATAGAAACTCATCAACAATTCTAAAATTTCTTGTAGGATCTTAGGAAAATTATTACCATATCTATCTTACAAATATTTTATCTCTCTTAGTTATACATGAAGTAACCATAATAGTTACATTTGGAATAATCCTCATAGTATTATTCCCATATTCTCATAGGAGAAAGAGAATCAATTAACACCTTCCTATTTTCCAGTGCATTAGAGAGCTATAAAAGGCTAAACCTACCTAGGATTATCCGAAAACAATCATCTTCAAAACAATTCACAATACACAAAGCTCAGGAATAACATAATAATCTTGGATAAAAGAATAATTCTTTAGGAAAATAAAATTTTCATTTTTAATTTACTTTTAATTTATTAACAAAACAACACAATCATAAATGAACAAAGTTTATTTCAAAATAAAATTTTAATTTTTAAGGGAAGCATCAAAATAATATGATATCACGAACATGGTGAAATATATTTATTCTATATAAGTTAAAAAAATATAACTTTTTTATTTTATAAAAATAGTTGAAATGTAAACCTTTAAAGAGGGTTTTTTTTAAAAAAATTACCTTATTGAAAATCATAATATGATCACTCTTTGAAAATATTTGAGAGAAATTGAGATACTAATAATTTAAATCATTAATTTTTATAAATTCTAATAAAATTTAAATCATTGACACAAAAGAGAAATATTTCGAAATATAATTAATGAAAATAATTAACATAAAGCCTTTTTAGTTAAAGAGTCCCATAAAAATTTCATATTAAAGAATTGTGCGTCATTAAAATGTATAAATTATGTTTATTTTCTATAAATCAATATTAAAAATTGGAAATACAACATAAAATATTCATAATTCAGTTCACACATAATATTTTCACAGCATAATCAGGAAGTAGTTGTTTAACCAAAATAATGGAAATTAGGTTAAGAACTCTCTTACACTTTGTAATAAATCGAAAAATATGAACCATAAAACTAATTATAATCAAAATAAAAATGTAATACAATTAGGATAATGATAATATTTATATGATATATCAAATGGAATTAAAAATACTTCACATATAAGAAATAAGTGGCCAATGAGGCTTAAATCTCACATAAGTAATGGTGAGATGAGTAACCCTTACAAAGTTTGTATCATTGAGGAGAGAATTAATAAATATAATGATTATGTGAAATAAAATTATATCCACAAAATTTATAACTGGGAATACAATATATTTAAATAAATAGATTATTTGAAACATAATTCCATCATAATATAATCAACAACGTAGAAACCTAACCCAATGAATGGAAATTGAGTTAATAAATCCCTTACCTCACGCTTTCCTTTAGTGGTGTGTACTTTATACTCATGTATAGTTGTTTAAATAGTTCTTTTACTCATTCTATAACTATATTCATCTTTATAATACCTTATATTATTATTCTAAAAAAAAATTATGACACTTTCATTATTAATACGTCATTATTTTTAGTTTTTAGGTGTGTTCATATCATGGTTCCATGAATGGTTCTATAATAATGGATATTCATTTAAAATGGGGATAAAACTACAGATGTTGAATTAAATGGTTTTAATTTAAATAAATTTGTATAAATGGTCCCATATATCAATTCGATATCTTTCATGTTGATGAATTATTTGATAAAATGTTAATGATAAATTATTAGTTTATTTTCACAGTTTTTTTGAACATCATGAACTAATTTAGATTCAGTTAATATTATGACTATATATTACTTATATAATATGAAATATGTTATAATATACCTATAACAATCTTATTTTACTATAATTTCACTTTTCTGACCATCTATGAAGGTGGTAATGGAAAATAAAGTAAATAAATATTTAATGAGGTGATTAAACAACATTACATGGATAATAATTTCATTTAATTGAATTACAGGAGATGATAAAGGATATTTTTATGATATATTCTATTATAAATATTTAACTCTAGTATATAAATATTCTTTTAGTTTTTAGGAATTCACAGATGAAGGCATTATGAAGAATGTATTAGAAGAAAGGAAAATAATAGAGTTATTTTTGAAAATCATCTCTTTACTATCACCTCCTTGGAGGACCCCTTAAGAACCATGTATTTAGTATTTTTTAGACCCTATGAAAAAGGATGAGGGGATTGTGAGGAGGAGAGTTTTTTTATATATTTGAGGTGATTCATTTATTTTGAGGTAAAATGGATTGGTGAGGGATAGTATTTATACATGAATATTGGTGTGTTTCAGTGATTAAATAATAATAATTTTATATTTAAATCTAATCACATTGAGGTTCCACTCATTTCCATGAATAAGGAAAATATTTAATGTCATAAAGGCTATTATGGTTCATTAAATATATCAACCGACAATTAATATTTATAATTTTTAGGTATTCTAATACCTAATTAAGGCTTTATGATTCCAAATATAGAATCCATTTAACTTAATTCAATTCATTTTATTTGAAAAATGAAATTTAAAATTAATCCTCTCGATAAAATGAGAAAGATGGTTGTTAATTTAAAACGCTCCAAATAAATAAATGTTTTTTTAATCCAATTTTATTGTAAAAGATATTCTAATGATTTAAATGATTTTATTTATATATTATTGAACTAATTATACATTAAAATAGATTTAAAATATAATTTAACTATTTATCTAATTTATATGAATATATGTTTTCTAATAAAATGATGTATTTTTCACTAATCAACAAAAAATGAATCTTATTGGAGAAACACTAAAAATAAAATGCAAGTAAATCTTGGTATTTTTAATTAAAAAATATGATTTTTTCTTTAAATAATATTTACAAAAGTGTCAAATTTTCATTTTAAAAAAATGTGCACCATCAAAAGGAATCAAACCTTCCTTTTAGAAATATATAGGCTTTTAATGATTAAAATTCTTTTTATTCCCATCTTATTCTTTTCAAACATATTGGATTAATTTTGATAATATTATTGAATATATAACATATAAATTTTGTTAAGATATTTCAAAAAAAATGATTAATTTAATTTACTATGTTAAAAATATTTTTGATTATATAAATAGTTTTCTTATAAAAACATTTACTATATATTCAATTGTGTGTTATATTCATTTATAATTAATTGGTAACCATTTAATTCATTTTATATACATATGTAATCTATATTTTCATTTTTTTAAATATAATTCATTACCTCCATTCCAATAGAAATGTCAGAAATATAACATTTAAATAATAATATTCGGTATTTTGTTTAAGCTTGATGTGGAATAGTGTTTCATTTTAAATATCATGATATTATATAGATATTATAAATTCAGTAACTTATTCCCAAAATAATTACAATATCATGTAAATTGAATTATTTTTAATTCTATATAAGCAATTTACATGGTAAGAATTCAGTGGAAAATATAATTTGGAACCTTTGGAATAACCACTATAAAATTATTAATGTCCATCTAAAACTAATATACAAACAACCTTTTTATTGATTTTATTTTCTCTTATATTTGGGTCCTCATCATCATCCATTAATATGATATCATCTTGAACTTGATTTCTTATTGTCTTAAAATCATTGTTAATAGATTCAATATTAACAACTGAAGATACTGGTATATTACATTATTTTGGCATTGACCTACTATAATGGAAGAATCATCATTCAAGTTTTTAATTATAAACTATCAAGGGATTAAAATCATTATTTTTAATTTAAAAATCACTAAAATAATTTTAAATAATTTTTAATTCTCCATTCCAAATAAATCTCAAATAATGAGGTGGAGATTATTTCAACACCATGTTCCCAAATACATTATATATCATTACATATCATATGTTTATTCCTTTTAAATATAGAAATTTGATTCTTCCTTCCATGAAATGATTTTCATTTTAAGAAACAAAATACCTTGTTCGAACTTATAACATACATATATGGGTTACAAGGTAATGTAATAAAAATTATATCCATATATACATGAAATCCTACACCTTCATATATAAAATATAAAAATATTTGTATATATAATAATAAAATACATTTCTATGAGAGAAATATTTTTTAATTTTTGGAATCTGAAGTATAAAAACAAAAATAAATCACGGTACTTTACTATTTAATAATTATTTAAATCAATCAAACCATACCATGTTTTAATGAAATAAATTTTAATAATTAGTATTTTTTTAAAAATGTCATGTTATTTTAGAAAAACACAAAATATATTATATATGTCATATCATAATTTTAACATTATAAAATATGTCATTCCTAATGAGGAATATTATCAAACTAAAATAAGCAATGACATATAAACCATAAAGTCATCAAAATTAAATTCAATTAAATACTATTACATACAACCATATATAGTATAGAAATCCAATGGAGGTCTAAAAATAATTAATAATGGGGATATGATGTTGAAAATTGTGATTACATATTGATAAAAAAATCTATAAAAAATATAATGACCAAAATAATAATTTTCTATCTATCTCAATTTGAATAGTTTCACCACCCACTGGATAACTCATCTGAATCAAATTAAATTATATCATGTAATTTTTATCGGAATATGGTTCCTTACTATTACATTCATTAATGACACCATGTCTATATAAAAAATGTTGTGAATTAATAATATAAGTGAATATATGAAGTGATATTATGACACATTCTTCATTTACAAAATAATAATATATTCCAATCTATACACATTTTAAATTAATTTAGGACGTATGATGAATCTATTCTTATAATCATGTAAACATTAATAGTATATTTATATCACTCATTTAAAATTAAAAATGTTATCAACATTTAAACTATTATATAATATATTTCATTTTAATGAATCTTGGGGAAATACCAAGTATACGAGGGATGAAATCTCAAAGATCCAAATGATAAAATATTGAATCATTGGTATATATGTGACTATCTGAGTAAAATTACAAATGTATGTTATTATCACAAGTTATAGGGAAAAACTAAACAAATCTAGAATTAAATATTAAATATTAATTATGTAATGAATAATTTTAACATACATAATAGTATAAAATATATTCTTGGTAAGTAATAAGGCATGAATTTTTTTAATCATAACCTAGTGGAGGTTTTATCTATAGATTTACCTCTGTAGGATCTTTATGTGTTCTTAGGACATTTATAATCAATCAATTATAGTAATTGGAATTAATTAATATGAAAATATCAAAGACCACACATCCCAACACTAATTAATAAAACAAAAATTGTAATTTTATCCTTTAAACAATATTTTCATAATATAACATATATTATTTTAATTATAAAAGGTGAAATAATCTCCATGTCATAACATTGGATGAAAATAAAATTTAACAAATCCAAATATTTCTTAGTTTATTTTATGATTTCACTATAAAAAATTAATTATTCCTTTATATTTATTTATACAATATCCTACGGAATAAAAAATATCTGTAATGTTGATTGAATCAATACATTAAACAGTAATATTAAAAATTATCATGATACAATGAACTAGATCTTCGTGAGGGGGGAGGATATCAGTTAGGGGGACTAGATTTATGCATCATCAATAATATTAATGAGAGGGAGAGGTTTTTGGAAAAGGGAAGAGGGAACTAGGGAGGGGAGTATAGTATGGAATTTTTCAATTGTATTGATGATAGGGAGAGGATATTTGTGGGGGGGGGGTGAGAGAGATTAGTGGGGTCTATCATAGAGTGACGTTGTGTGGGAGAGGGTATTAGTATCATGGGGTTCTAACATCATGTGACATCAAGGGAGAGAGGTTGTAAAAATATATGGGGTTGAGTTGGGTGACAATGGTTTTTGATGGAATTGGAAGGTTGTGGGGAATTTTATTTTTGAAAAACATATAGAGAAGTTTTAATAAATATCATTTTTGTTCATGATTTCCATAAGAATCAATAGAAATTTGGTGGAAAATATTTGTTAAATATTTATTGATGGTATTGGAAACTAATGATGAAAACCCACCATGATATACTATATTTCTGATTGTTGTTTTCCCCTAAATTACCACATCCCTCAAAGATTTTCTAATAAAACTTAATTATTTCAAGAATGATATGATACCAATTCGTGAATAAGAAATCAACCTTTCATTTAATATTTCACATATATTCAACTTCTATATACACAAAATTCTTCATCTATAAGGCCAATACAAAATTATAATGTAATATAAAAAAATATAGAGTGAAAAGTACAATTAAGTGATAAAGGAAGAATGAACATAAAAGAATTAGTTGATTCACTTAAAGAAGAAATGTATGAAAACCTAACATGCATTGGAGATTCAATCATATAATCCACAATATAGATACACATGTCATGTTTTTCAATCTAATGATACATAGTTTTTCAAATGGACTCCACTATTTTTCACATTCATAAAATCATTGTATATGTATTAAAATAGATAGATATATAAAATATTTATAGGCCTCAACACCATCAAAGTGAAACATTGTGTCTTCGTTATAGTCCATCAACAAAACTAGATATTTCTTGTTGGATCTAGAACTTCATGGAGGTATTTATTTATTTAAAAGTTGACTTAAATCCATTTTTTGGTTAATTAAATGTTCTTCAGGTGTGATGGGAACCTTGGGGGTGTTATAGGGTATTGGGAAAGAATAAATGTGGAATTAGGCCATTCTGTTCATGTTGCATGGTTTGCGCATGGTTTGTGAAAACCATACAAGGGTAGAGCAAAACTATGCGGTATCATATAGTGGAATTCCAAATGGTTGGCGCACGGTCTATGAAACTGTGCACCTACCCAAGGTAACCATGTTACTCAAATAATATTGGAATGATGGAGGCACATGGTTAGCACACATTTTCAAGAAGTGTGCGTCCAAACCATATGCCCTTAAAAAATAAGAATTTCTAGTTTTTCCCCTACAAGAGTTTTATGTTCTCACCCTATTTTTCATCCAATTTATCCTCCTCCATCCCCTAGGATGGAAAAAATTTACAAATATCTCACATGGATTTATCTCTTTAATTTCTAGGCTATTCGGAGTGTCATTGGTTCCAAATCGAAGCTCTAGGTAAGTCTAATCTTTATCTTGCTTCCCTTTTCCATAGTAGGGTTTATAGTGCCTCTCAGCTTCGTCAGAAGCCCTAAAACCCTGTTTTTCAATTAGAATCAATATTGATACATAAAAGGGGGTTTGAATCTGAATCTATGCCTATGATTAAGAGGATATTCATTAATATATTCAAGGTAGGTGATCTAAAAGTTATATCCGGTAGTTTCATCATATATTTTTACATATTTGGTTTTGTTCTTGGTTATCACTTATTGTGATCTTGAATAAATTTGTCAAAGTTTGGTAAAATGGATGTATAAATTATGAATAGAAACCATTATGATCCCAATGGAATGTATCAAGTATTATTTGACCAATTTAGGGAAACCCATAGGGTGCGCCGATACCTCTATGTCTAGAAATTGGTTAAGCAAGGGAAAATTTGTGGTGTGATTATGTGAAGCCATTGTTGAGTATATTGATGTTCCTAATGGAATTTAAAATGGAATATTGTTAGTGTGTTATGATTTGGTAATGGATTAAGGGGTTGTTTGTCATGACATTGAAATGTGTTAATTGGGTTAATTGAGATCATAACATTTTGCTTATAAATTATGTAAGAAATTAATATAAGAGTTAGTGCATATAAAGAAGTGAATATATTAAATTGGTATTGGTATGTGACTAGGAATTTTTAATGGAATTTTAATATGTAATTTATGAATATGTGAAATGGTTTGATATAAGGTAATTATTTAATATTCTTAGTGAGCTAAGAAAGAGAATAGTAAGTTGGTTTATTGGGATAAGTAACGCGAATGGAAAATGTGTTATTGGGTTATAGAATAATATTAATTTCCCATGTTGATTATTATGGGTTATGATTATTATATTTAGTGGTTGTGTTTGGTTTTGATATGATTTGTGTGTGTTGAATGCATGATTAATCATGTGCACATGGCTTGAGGTGCGGGATAAAGGATTTAGGCTCCTCCCATGAGTCGAGTTGAACTGATTCTCTAACTCTATACACAATGCATGGGTTATGGAAGGGGATAATGCTCTATTACCCTAACACTTTTAGGCCACCAAGACTGAGGCTTCTAGGTAAGGACATTCTAATTTTGTGATGTATTGTCTCTAGTGATATTGGGACTTGACTTATTATTTTATGAATAATGATAAATTCTATGAACCTTTTTGTAAATGATTGAAATTCCCATACCATAGATTACATTTTGATGATGAAGAAATTAATGAAGAAGATGTACATGATGAATTTGGATCTACGGTTAGCAATAGCTAAGTTGAGATTATTGACTAGTGGCCACCGAATTTTCCTTTATATATTTTTCAATTATTTAATATATGCATGCACTATTTTTTTAGACTATATATTTTGTATAAACTATTAATGGTGGCCTACTAAGTTGTACTCAAACCCTACATGGGCCTTTTTTGGTTATCTGAGCAGATTTCATTATTTCACATTAGGAAAATATCAAGGGCCCTATTCTTGGGAGTGGATTCATTCTTGAGAGGTGCATTGATGTGGTTCTGGACTTGGATTATAGACCTTTTTGGGTATTCTGTTGTTTGTTTTTTTTTTGTTTTGTTCACTTGGAATTGTAACCTGAAATCATATATTAAAAATTGGTTGTGGTTTGTACCTAATTTTAGGATATGGTAATTATTAATTTTCATTGGTCGGTCTAGGTTTTTTCTGCTATTCAATTTATTTCCTTATGTGGCATAATCTGGTAATGAGTTTATAGTATCCCAATATGACTTTTAGACCCATGTTTCTAGTTAGAAACCTCTAGAGTACTGGGAGGCACACTCGAGACCATCTGGTGGCCCGACACGAGCCAGCAGTTTAGTGGATCCCAGGTTGTGGATATTACGAAGTGGTATTAGAGGGGAATTTTGGGTTACTTTCTATTTAGGAATAGAACACCAAAGGTTAGGAATGTTTCGAGCCTTATAAATGAGCTCGTTCTTAGGATTAGCTAACCCATATATAAAGGAATACCCAAGTCACCCAAGGTGGGAATTCTTGTTCATGTTTTCTGTTGTTACATTTGATTTTATTTCACTATTGGGTGGTGCACTTGTTGTTTGATGAGATGATTTTACGATATTTTTATCGTGGTCCGAATGGCATGATATTGTGTGTTCATACATCATTCTAGGAACCTAATTATTTAAATGACATACATCATGGTAGGTACATTCATGGTATGTGTGTGTGGGACAAAAAGAGTAGGATTCATTTTATTTTCTTGAAATTGATGAAAATGGAGTGTAATGAAGTGATGAAAATGGGTGAAAATGGATTTAAATATGTGTATGAGAAATGGTTATTGGAAAACCTTCCATTATATTTTGATTTTCACCATATGTTTTTTTGGATAGTGTATGTGAAATGTTTTGTTTATGGCTAGTGTTGAGAATTCCAATATATTTTTTGGAAGTATTATAGATTTTGTTTTAAAACTTGTGCTGGGAATTATATAGAAATGATACCATGAAGATGTTTACCGGTTGGGTGATAGGAGTAAATTTCCCAGAATGATCCACCAGTAGTGGATTAAGAATATCTAGTTGTTCAGGATAATATGTATGATCAGATTCTTGATAAATTTTCTCATTTTATGCAGATGATGGAAGGAAGACCAAAGAGAGTTGTACTGAGTATTCTTAAGTTGACTGAGATGTTTTCATTGTAAAACCCACCAACTTTTATCAGAGTGGGTGGGATAGAAGAATTCAAGTTATCTGTAGATTCTATCAAGACGAATCTTGATCAACTAGAGTTTCTTTATGAGAAACAATTAAAGATAAAAACCTATATGTTTTGGGGAAAGGAAATAAATTGGTGGGATATTTTGGTTTATATTGAGTAGGATGAAAGAATGGTATGGAAGGATTTTCATGAAAAGTTTTTGGGAAACTACTACCCAGAGACCATGATGTAGGAGAAGGATGTGGAGTTTATGAGTTTAATCTGGGGGTTTGCGTCATTAATGGATTATTCTAGTCGTTTCCCTGATCTGTGACACTTTGTTTTGACTTAGGTAGGAGGTGATGATACTAGTCAAAACACTTCAGGATAGGATTAGGAATGATATGAGGTCCCTGAGGAATATATTCTACCTGAATAAGAATCAAGAGGTGGTGGACTGGGACCACATATCAAAAAGAAACTTGAAGGGAGCTTTAGGTGGTGGATTTGTTGTACCATTAGGGTGAACAAGTGGTGCAGCTTTCGAGGGAAGGAAGTATCATTTTGGGAATTTATAGTTTGTTTAGAGTAAACATAGTAGTCAGAATAGATGTCAGTATCTTAGGTTAGTGATGATGAGTTCTATTACTAGTGTTTCATGTTGGGGCATATGTCGGGTCAATGTCTCTGACCACCAGTCAAGTTCTAGTCATGAAACATGTTAGGGAATATACATAGGTTATGTAAAAACCCTTGGATGCGGGGAACTGATGTAGGTAAGAGGAATATGAAGAGTTTGGTTATGGGGTTGTCCACCCCATGCCATGAGGGTAGTTGGTGCTCCACGGGTTGTTTCGGTACGGGTGGTAGACATGGAACATCGGGGTGAGGTAATTCGTATTATCAGGGAAATGCAGTGTAGGGTACACAGGCTATAGCCCATGGTAGAGGGGATGGTAATCCTCACGTAGTTGATTCTATACCTAGAAGTGGCGAGTTTGGACTATCTACCATTTGAGGTACAATTCTTATAGCTTCCATACACTAGTTATTTTCCTGACCAAGGTGCCAAACATTTTTTTATTTATATAGAGTGTTAACTTGTTTTGGTCCTAATAACTGAAATTTTGAGTGGGGTTATGTCAATTAAAACTATGTTGGGGGTGTGAGTCAAGGATATTATAAAATATAAGGATTATTCTTTGGAGGTTTGTGGATATTATTTTCTATGGAACCTATTTGTCCTTGAGATGTTAGTTTTTTAATTGATTTTGGTTATGGATTGTATGGTGATGTATAAATCTTATATTGATTATTATAGACATCCTATAATGTTCACATTTCTCTATGAAGACACTTATGTTCTTTTTGGTGAGTGGGATGTTTAATCAGGATGTGCAGGGATAATTTTCCAGTGATTGGTATAAATCAAATCCCAAGAGGTATTCTTTGTGCTATAAAAAGAATTATGGAGAAACTAATCTTCCATCTGAGTTTGGATCAATTTCATGATGTGTTTCCTGAGGACTTCTCATGGCTACCACCCTAAAGTGAAAGTGAGTTTAATATTGTGTTGCTTCCATGGGTTGAACCAGATATCATTCATCTATATCAAATAGAACCAATAGAACTCTAGGAACTTAAGTTTCACCAGGATGAGTTAGAGAAAAAGTGGTTCATCCATCTTAGTACGTCTCCTTGGGGATCTACCATAATATTTTCCAAGAAATATTTCTGAACGATAAGATTATATTTTGACTATAGAAATTTGAAATAGAAGATAGTTAATAACTGATACCCACATTGTCACGACCCCCTCTAAACAAGGTGTACCCCTCCTGGGTCTGTAATGGGAGAATTGAGATAATGACCGTGAGTCCCAACTACAGTAGGCCCTAGGTTGGTCACTAGCACTCAGGGTATAATAGACATGCATATAAGAGGCATTAACCTCTATGAGAAACACATATAGAAGAGAGGTATAATATATAAACCAACCAAATCCTACTCCGACTACAATATAAAATAATTCTAAGTACACAAATTTAATGTCTTGTAAGAACTAATTCTATTGAAAGGAAACAAATTGAGTACCAAAATTGAAAGTAAATACAACATTTACCACAAAGCCCAAACAACTCTTACAACCCAAAATATATTAGTAACCCTCCTGATCACCAACCTAATCCAACTAACTTGAAAAATAATTTATATATGCATTGGTTGAGTATAACATTATACTCATTAGGATCCTCCAACGAGACACTTATAAAAAAGTAATGTATGCATGCTAAGGCACAGTGAACAAAAGGTAAAACAAACTCCTAACCTAATAGTTATATTATGTTCCCAGCCTCACCATGGATACCCTCACCAAGTATCACATAAAAGATAATATATTATAATAAATAATATCATCTATACCACGCTACCACTTCCCCAATGGTTTGTCACTTTTCCCCAAAATCACACATCCTATGTATCTCTCTCCAAAAGGCTTTCCTGTATACAGCTTGGAAAAGCAACATAATATGCACCATGTGTCTCAATATACACGTTGTGAATCACACTACCATGTACACATAACCAAAGTAACCTGGTACTTTCTAGGATCCATCACAGCCTGTATAACGTGTATCATACATCGAGTATTATGCCTCAATCAATTATAGATCATACACCGATTAAAGATCCTAAATACATCATATCCCATACAAGTTATTCCTATAGTATCCTTTAGGAAACTATATACAGAATATATGTGTATGAATAACCACAATCCATTACAACCCTCTATACATATATATGGGGAAAACTACCACTGTGCATACTAGTACAATTAACTACCCAGAAAATACAGTGGGGCCAAATGAGGTATTAAACCATCAATCCTCCCACTAGGATGCTGGGGAAATCATACCTCAGGGCTCAAAATCCTTGAGGTGTCAGTTTCCATAATCGACATGGTGGAGTTTAATATAGAAACATAAAATTACATGATATAATATATCTCACAGCCACACTATAGGTATAACCTATTGTTTGAATCAACTGCTGCTAATGTCTTTCGAACTCTTAGCTTCCACTACTAAGATGAGATATCCTATGAGAACACAACCATTTAAATAGATACATTAAATTACATTATCCCATTTTATCACTTTCACTTGAATACAATTAATATATAACCATTAATTAACCACTATCATTTCTTAATTTCATTTCATTTTCATTTCGACAAATATCCATGCCCTCCATGAATAACATAACCGAGTAAGTGGTTTCTTATAAATATAACCTCACCATTAAATCCTAATAAAGTCCAACCCCATTGGTTAAATATTTAAGCATTTATTGAACAACATTACCACTTTCCATAATTCCTTGTATTATAGGAAATCACTCTTTGCTACTAAACATAAGGGGCTTAACACGGTGAGTAGATAAACTACCCATTGAGTATTTCTACTTATAACAAGAGCATATACCCAACCAATCATGAGAAGATAAACAAGGAAACCATGTGTCATACCACGTGTTTCCTCACCTCCCTTGGAAGGAGAGTAAGAAAAATGATTTGTCTCAAGGTGTAGGGAAAGTTAATCAATTAAAAAACAACATATTAAAAAATAAAACAACATTTATATCAATGGGTATTCCTATCTTCAACCTGTTTCGTCATCTTTGATGTCCTCCTCAACACCCACATGCTTAACCTGAGGCATCTCACCACTCCATGTGTCAACTGCTGCCATAACAACTGGACCTCCCTAACCAATGTACCACAACAACCCTCTAGTCTCAGCCATCCCAGGTTCACATTACATTAGGGCCTCCCTACCACATATACTACAACAACCCTCTAAGATCATCCACCCCAGACTCACATCACATGTAATATGAAACAAATATAGCAACTGGGATCTTGTACCTAAAATAAGACATTCAACCTTCACACACAATGCGCTATCACAAATACAAATCACAAAGAACATGTCATTCATAGGAAAGAGGTAATCTCAATACCTACAATGAATTTTCTATTATCACACAACTAGTTCTTATTCCATCTTCAATTAACTGATTCATTATACATAGGTTCAATCTATGGGTAACCTAAACAAAAATTTATCAAAATCTATCACAAATTAATTAACTAATTAATTTATCATTCCATTAATCATCTATAAATAAGAATAAGCATGCTTCAGGATCATTAACCAACTCCATTATACATGAATATCTACATCAATTTGATCATCATCAAATTGTAATAATAACAATCACATTTATTAAACAAGCTCGTTTATCCTTTAGCAACATAATTTTTAATTAATTCTAGATTTAATTTATTTAACAATTTCCATCAAGAATGGAAAGCTAAATCAAGCATGACATAGATATCACACTCTCTAGAAAATTAAGAGGTAAACTATTATCACTGTATAATGAAAAAACATTGTTATGTGATATATAAAAATTCTTTAATCTGGATCAAATATTTAATTAGGTCAATGACATTTCAATATAAACGGCTATATCATGTTAACTCCATGAGTTCACGTTAATAATTATATAATCCACAAATCCCCTACCTCAAAAGTTCGTTGACGTTATTCGTACTAGAATGGATCAAACTAATATATCATGATCGCCTCTCCCACACCAATTGTATTCACCCGAGGATGTCACTGCACAATGGAATGAACCAAAAACCCAAATAAATACATCAGAAACATGGATATCACACACCATCACATTTCAATGAGAAACATGAGAAAATGGATCAGGAAAAACCACAATAATGGAGTCGGATTATTCCTAGAATTGAATATGGATTTCTACGAGTCAAAGGAGGTTGTTGGGGATTGTTCCTTGATAAAGGGATCACCAAAATTATGAAGATAGGATCATCAAGTTGCCTTTGATCAACTAAGATCTACTCCAGCTATAGGTTTTTGAATACTGGAGTGGATAAAATGTTTTAAATGCATATAGTAGTGGGAATTACATGATGTGAAATCCCATTTCACGTCCTCTAATGCCTTGTGGTCGGTTCTTGCTAAAAAACATGTTGCTGCAATGCCTTATTTTATTTTTCAAACCCACGAAACATGTACATCATGAAATACTATTTCATGTCATGATACTAACAATACAACCCATGAAACATGATTACACGCTGTTTAATTTAGTTACAAACTGTGTAACCCCCTAGAATTTACTTAACCAAACTTTTCCAAACTTCTTTTAAGCCTCATCTGTGCACTTTGATCTTCAAAAACATGCAAAGGGTCGATCATCTTAGATGTAGGCCCTTAAATTAGATACCTATCAAAACATTCTCATCCTAGATAATCCAAAACCAAACTAGAGAGGAAAACGAAAGGTTTCATCTAAACAGGCACCCCACGAGATAACTCTCTAAGTATTCACCACCACAAGATCTAACCACCTCACTAGAGGAACAAGCGTAGAGCCACTAAATAACCCCAAAAATCTCAAAAACAATCTCTCAGGAGAAATATATCTCAAAAGAGTGAAATACGCAACCAGAAACTATATAAATTCATCTCATAAATAGAAATGGGTCTACAACCATCAAAAGAATGTTGGTACAACAGAAGGGGTAAATATCAAATAGCTCAGGGTACTAAAAAATTATCTATGACTCACATTACCTTGTACACTCCTCCACGCCACTTTAACACCACAAGACTTGAACAAAGCGGGTAACACACCCATGCGAAACCTTATCTTGACGATCATCAATCTCTATAAGGCACTCCTTCAAGGTCGCATGATTATCAACATCAGTTTTTCCCCAATCGACGACATGATAGTCATCATGAAGATAATTATAAAGTAGTAACATGTGAAAAACATCATGTATCTAGTTCATATGTGAGAGAAGTGTTACCTGATATGCCACGTCTCCAACATGAGACAACACCTAGAAAGTCCCATCAAACTAGGGAGAAAGCTTACTCCCATGGACAAACCTTCACTACCCATGACGGTGAGTCACCTTCAAGAAGACATGATCTCTAATGTCGAATTCCCAAGATCTCCTCCTATTATTCACGTAATATTTTTGACAATCCTGCATTGTTTTAATCCCCTCATGAATTATCAAACCCTTCTCTGTTGTATCTTGTAATAGTTCCAACATGAGAATTACTAACTCTTTGAACCCAGTCTAGCACAATGGAGAACATAAAGGTCAGCCATACAAGTCATCAAATTGAACCATACTGATGGTGGACTGAAAACAATTATTGTAAGAGAACTCTACCAAGAGTAAGTGCCTCATCCACAAACCTCCAAACATCAGGACACAAGAATTGAACATTTCATTGAGAGCTTGGATAGTTTGCTCTATCTGACCATATGTATATCGATGAAAAGTAGTGCTAAGACATAGTTGAGAACCAAAAACATCGTACAGAACTATCCACACCCTAGAGGTAAAATGAGGATCTCTACCATAAATGATTATCCCCGGGACTCTATGGAGTCTCACCACCTCCTCTAGATACTACTTTGGCAAAACTTCCACTAAGATAAAGTCCTTGGTCATTATAAAGTGGGTTAATTTTGTCAAATAGTCCACTACCACCCATAAAGAATCATATCCTACCTAATCTCGAGTTAAACCAGTAAAAAATTCCCTCAATATGTCCTCCCACATCCACTGAGGAATATGTAATGGATGGAGAAAAACATTGGGAATATGGTGTCTGGACTTCATCTTCTAGCAAACCAAACTTCTAGAAACAAACTCTACAGCTGCATTATTCAACCTAGGCCACAAAAATTTACTCTTCAAAGCTTGTTACATCATTATCACAATAAGAAATACAGCTAAAGTTGAAATATGTAATTATATATGAACCATCTCACATGTCGCCAAAGGAATGAAAATATATCCTTAGAACAACACTTGGTGTTGTTTTTCTTTAGACTAACCATCAGGGGCCTCACCACAAACATCTCAGCCTCTCCAAACCACCACATAAAAATCCCCCAACAAGGATTTCTCCACCTAATGCACCAGATATGACTTCACCATTATCTGAAAAAAGAAACCCCTACCACAAACTTATCACATACTTAGATGTAATGTTGAAGGTTCTTCTCTCACCCCCTAGGAATCACCTGATTCACGAAATGTGTCACTACACGACTTCTTGTTCAACTGATCAACCACAAAATTCCCCTTCCTAGGTGTGTATGAAATATTGAAGTCCTAATCCTGTATAAAATACATCCACCAATACCCATGAAAGTTCAATTCATTCTTGGAGAAAACATACCACAAACTTTTATGATTGGTGAAGACCACAAAACATGCAACGATGAGATAATGTCTCCACAAATTCAAGATAAACACAACTGCAACCAACTCAGGATCATGGGTGGTGTGGATGTGCTCTTAGGGATGTAACTTCAGAGACCCATAAGAAATGATCGATCTCTACTACATCACAACACAACACAACCTAAGACAAGAAGCATTACATAAAACCTAAAATTGGAATACATCTATTGGAAGAAAAAGAACCGGATCATTGACCAACATATCCTTTAGATAATCAAAATTCACCTGGCACCGATCATTCCACAAGAACACCTAATCCTTTATGGTCCACGCTGTTAGAGGACTCACATCCCAACATAAATCAACTATGAAATAGTTATAAAAGCCTACAAGACCATGGAAACATCACACCTATTCCACTACCATTGGGGATACCTAAGATTCAACTTCTTCTATATTTAATGGATCCACTGATAATCCCTATTGGGATACATCCTGACCCAATAAAATGAATTCACGGGCCCAAAACTTACACTTCATAATCATTCCAAACAACTTATAATGATAAAGAACTCCCAAAATGTCATGTATATGCTCTGCGTGCTCTTCCATAGATGTTGAGTAAAGAAGGATTTCATCGATGAAAACAACCAAGAACTTATCCAAGAACTCACTAAACACCGCATTCATTAACCCCGTGAACATAACTAGAGGATTCATCACACCAAATGGAATCACAATGAACTCATAACGCCCATCTTGTCAACGAGAAGAAGTCTTAGGAATATCCTAATCCTTCACTCACATATGATGATATCTGAACGTCAAACCGATATTTTATAACCAACATAAACCGTTTAGTTGATCAAATAAGTCATTAATATGTGGAAGAGGAAAGCGGTTCTTCTAAGTCAATTGGTTCAAGTGACGATAATCGATACACCAGTGAAAACTATCGTCATCATTCTTTATGAAAAAAATTGGTGAGCCCCATAGTGACACACATAACCGAGAAAAACCACACCAAAATGGACCATTGAGCTATATAAGCAGCCCTCTCAGTTCATAATGTGCCATCCTATTTGGATACAACAAGAAAGGTTACACAGATGACTATAGTTCAATCCCAAATTTGATCTCTTACCAAGGGGGAAATGCTACGACCTTCTATGAAAAGATATCAGGGTACTCTTCCATGACCATGGTAAATGCCAACTATTGAACATAAAAATAACTCTAAATAAGCCCATCCATCATAAATTATAAGGAAGGAACATGACTCTGTCTCATATGTGGCTCTTGTTCTCCAAAAAACACTATTAGGCCTCCATCTACATCGAAGAACACAACATGCCTCCTAAATCAATCCACGATAGCCTCCACCGAATGCAACCCAATCCATCCAATATTTGTAATCATATTTTTGTATATGTAAACATATAAAACCTACCCCTGAGCGATGTTTCCCCAACACTACCTCGCAGTCTCTACCTACTTCAATCATTTCATCTCGACCATTAACTATCATAGTCGATGCCAAGGGAAATAGAAGTCTGTCTAACTCAAGTCCCAAGGCATGGAAAAGGGAAGGTAATATGAAAATGACCTCACTTATAAATCAAATAAGTAATGAACCCACGTAGAAAACAATAAAAGTGTACCATTAAGGATGTCTATATCACCTAGAACTGGCAGCACTAAATCCTCAAGATGACCACAACCTACTCGGTGGGCTCTCTAAACCTATTGAAAAGCACCTACATAGACACTCTCTTCCCTCTGAAGATGGGGATTGTCCTGGGGATATCCTCTTCATACCCCATATTCTCTATACTGATATAAAACTAGTGAATCCTACTTATACATCTTCATATGCAACTTCCTCTATAGAGTAACCTAGTTTGGAACACCTAGCACATGTTGACTACTCTGAATGTTCAGAAACTCGCAACACTACTGGCCTTATCCACCATAGAAAAAAACATGTAATAACTTGGAATAGGTATGAGATCCATCTCCCTGGAGATATGATATATTGAGGACCGAGGCCCACCCTGAATGGATCAAATGTTCTTCTATATTAGAAAATGGGATCCTTGGACCACAACTCTACTTTGTGAGGAATGATGACAACTTCCCTCTTATGATGATCTCATTCTGGATAATGTTCTCTCGATGACCTCTGCTCTCGCCAGCACCTTGATATATTTCTTTTGCATAAACGAGGTGACTTGGCCCTAAATCAATATATGAAAAGCCTCTTCAAAATTAATCCCCTAGCCTCATCATCTAGAAGTAGTTCTGAAGCATATTATAAAAGGTTCTTGGAATAGATTCTAAACTCTCGCACACTACAGCTCCCCTACCTAAGGGTAAGAAACTCATGGTGTCTAGCCACCTTCGTAGATGAAAAAATAAACTTGACTATGAACTGGTCTCAGAACTCCTCTCATGAGACTAACAATTCCTCATGATCTCTGAGGAACAAGAACCACCACTGCCTCACTACCCCACACAACATCATCATATTCAACAACACTGAGTTCTCCTTTAGAGCATGAATAGAACTGAAGGATACCTTAACTTCCTCCAATCATTCTTTTGTGACTGCTTATAAAATGTATCATGCACACCTTTGGAGACTATGGTTCTAAAACTATATATGTTTCCTCCTCTAAGTATCATCATCCTCAACCTCTACTCTACAACAATCTGATGGTGCAACCAGCTAAACATATTCTATGTGAGCCTACTGTGGATATCAACCCGGAGCAATGAATGTATAAGAAAAAATAGTTATATATCATAATACTAAATTATGAAATACTTTAACATAAATTATTATTTTTCTTTTATTCATTTCAAGATGACCTATCCCAAGGTCTACCCATTCAAACACAGTCGCAAAGAGGAATGATGCTTGATCTTTTCCTTGGACTCTATCCTATAACCATCATCTCTTTATTTAGTAACAATCATAATCATAAATTTCTATTTATCATATCACTAGGGACCCTAAATACCCATGTCCCAGCCGATCTCTAGTGTTTATAGTGCTTGCTAAACTTATTAGTCATTGTTTCCCTACCAACCCATGAAACATCACATGTGCCTATCTCAAAAACATTATATTGTCCCTCAACCAGACCTCTGATACCACTCCTTCCTGACCCACTCCCCACAAGGTATACCCCTCATGGGCCGGTAATGGGAGAAGGGAGATAGTGGCCCCAACGTCCCACATTTAGTAGGACATAGGTGGGTGACTATCACTAATGGTATAATAAACATGCAAATGGGAGGCATTACCCTCTAAGAAAAACACATGTGTAAGGGAGATATAAGATAAAAACCAACCAACTCATGCTAAGACTAAAATATAAAAGATTCCCAAGTACAAAAATTTGATCTGATGAATGAACTACTACAAATGAATGGAAAAAATATAATACCAAAAAGGAAAGTAAAGAAAGAAGTGTCCACAAATCCCAAATAGCTCCTGTAACCCACAAGATAGTAGTAACAATCTTGATGTCCAACCTGCTAAAACTACCCTAAAAATAGTTTATATAAATTTATGGTGAGTATAAAAGTATACTCAATAGGATCCTCCCCTTATCCAATCGTTAAAAATTAAATAAAGCATGAAAAGTCAAAGTGAACAAGAAGTAAAACAAACTCATCACCTAAACATGTATTATATGTTCCCAGCCTCACCATGGATACTCTCACCAAGTATCACATACAAGAGAATATATTATAATAAAAAATATTAATGGTTTCATGCTATAACTTCTCCACTGGTCCTCCACTTTCCCCAATGTCCACATAATAAAAGTAACCATGTAGTTTCTGAGAGCTTCTATAGCTGGCATAATGTTTATCATACATCAGGTATTATACCTCCATCCATTACATCCCACACACCGAGTAAGGATCCTTATTCCATAAAAAACCATATATATTATACCTAGAGTATACTTTTGGAAACTATATCAAGAATATATGTTTTTTAATAACCCCAAGCCATCACATCCCTCTATACACATATATAGGTAGAACTAACTGCCATGCATAATAGCACAAGTTACTTCCAAGATAAGAGAGTAGGGAAAGGGGGGGGGGGGGGGGGTGGTCAACCAGCCATCCTCCCACTAGGATATTGGAGAAAACACCCCCCCCCCCCCACCAGGGATTAGAATCCCTGGTTTGTCAGTTTCCATAATGGATAGGGTGAATTAGCATATAGAAACATAAAAGCATAGGATATAATATTTCTCGCAACCACACTATGGCCATAACCTAGTCTTAGACTCAACTACATCTAATATCCATCTAAATCCCTACTTCCACTACTAAGACTAGATATCCAATAAGAAAACAACCATTTAAAGTGCTACATAAAATTAAATTATACCTTTTAATCAATTCCACTATGTGTGAATTAATTCTTAAACATTAATTAACCATTATCATTTCCACATTTCATTTCATTATAATCACAAAAAATATCCATTCCCTAAATGAATAACCAAAATGAGTCCATATTTTCTCAAACATATAACCCCAGACTTGCATCCAATCAATCTAAAACCCCACGAGTTAACCATTTATTCATTTATTTAATAATAATACCTCTTTCTATAATTACACGTATTTTAGGAAAACACTCTAAGATACCAAACAGAAGGGTATCAACATGGTGAGAAGATAAACTACATGTCAAGACTTTTCCACTTATAACTATAGCATAGAACCATCCAACTATAAGAAGCTAAACATGTAATGAACATGCCATACCCTACACGTCTTCACATCTCTTTCAAGAAGAGTATGAAAACCCCGCTTCCTCAAGTAGTGGGAAAAATAAAGAATAAAGAAAATAATAGATTCAATAATAATCCAACTTTTATAACAACATGTAGTCCCATATTCAACTCATTACATAATCTCTAATGTCATCCCTAACACCCACATGCATAAACGGATGAATCACACCACTACATTTGTCGACTACTACCGCAAAAACTAGGCCTCCATGCCCACATACCAAAATAGCCATCTAATCTCATCCATCCTAGGCTCACGTGACATCCAGGACTCTCCAACTCATATAACACAACATACCTCTAGGATCATCCATCCCAAACTCACAACACAAGTAGTATGAAAAAACACAAAAACTAGGCTCTTGGAACTAAAAAAAGACATTCAACCTTTACCCATAATGAGATATCATAGCTTCAAAGTAAAAGAAACATTTTCTTAACAAGAAAGAGGAAAACTCTGGCCTTATAAGGAATATTCTTTTATCACAAAACCAGTTCTTATGCCATCTTGAATTAACTAATTCATTATTCATAGATTCTAACTATAGAAAACCTAAACAACAAGCTATCACAAATTATCACAAACTAATTAACAAGTTAATTTTTTAATCATTTAATCATTTATCAACAAGAATCTACATGCTTAAATTTCATTAACCAATTCCATTATACCTGCATATTTTATCAATTTGATCGTCATCGAATTACAATAACAAAAATCATATTCATTAAACAAGCCTATTTTTCTTATATCCATTTATTTATCAATTTATCATAACATTAATTTCATTACGGATTCCATCAAGAACAACATACTAAATAAAAAAAGGAATAGATATCACATTGTCTAGAAAATCAAGGGGAAGACTATTATCAAAGTGTAAAGAAACAATATCGATATTCGATCAATAAAAATTCTTTATTTCTATTCAAGGATTTAATTATGTCAATTACATTGTGATACAAGGAGATAATTCATGCCATATATACGATTTAATGTAAATAAATATAAAACCCAAAAATCTATACCTAAAATGGTTTTTTATGTTCTCCGTATGATAATCGATCAATGAAATGAATCACGATCAGTTGTCCTACAACAACTACATCCATCCGAGGACGCCGCAACACAACCTCAACAACCAAAAACCAAGGAAACTCCATTAGAAACATGGATATCATGTTCCTTCACATGGAAAATAGAAATATAAGTAAATGGATTGAATAAACCATAATAATGGAGTTATATCATATATCGGATTGAAGACATATTGTTACGGATCGAAGGAGAGAGCTAGGGATCATTCCTTGATGAAGGAATCCCCAAAATGATGAATAGATGGTAGCTGAGTCTCCTAGGGTTGAGGTAGAGCCACATCAGGCATAGGTTACAAAAAACTATTTTGGCTGAAATTTTTATAAAAACATGCATTGGTGTAGGATTACATGATGTGCAATCCCCTTTCAAATCATGTAATGCCTCGGGGCCAGTTACTGTCAAAAAACACATCACCTCCATGCTTTATTTTATTTATCAAAACCTAAAAACCTACACATCTTGAAACCCTATTTCACATTGTGATACCTCAAATACATCCTGTGAAATAGGATTTCAAGTCATGAACTTAAGTTACACAACGTGTAACCCCCTTTCCATATTTTACTTAACTAAACATCTCCAAACTTATTCAGATCCACCTCTGAGAACAATGATTTTTTAAAAAACACAAAATAGTTTATACGAGAAGATTCGTGTCATTACACACTTCCCAAAATCGATGACCATTTTAACCAATAGAATGGTGCTTCTGTGTTCTCCATGATCGATTTGAGATTGGGATACCATCAGTAGAGGGTAAGACCTTCTAACAAACCTCATATAGATTTTTAGAGTAGGTATGGGTTGTATGAGTTTGTGGTAATGTATTTGGATTTACCAACAAACCCATTGTGTTAATGGATTTATTGAACCATATATTTCACCCATACCGAGATCAGTTTGTAGACATCTTCATTGATGATATCTTGTTGTACTCTAGAACTCACGACAATCATGCCAAACATCTTGAAATCATCTAGAGTACACTAAGAGATAATAGGATAAATAAAAATCTATGAAAATGTAATCTATGGATCAAGTAAATTGAATTTCTTAGGTCAAATCATTTTTGGGTTAGGTGTAATAGTGTATCCATAGAACGTGTAAGTTGTGGTGTCTTCGGAGTAGCCCAAGAATGTTCATGATGTTCATAGTTTTCTAGTATATGTCAGTTATTACCGAATGTTCATTAGGTATTTCTCCCATTTTCTAGTTCCACTCATAGTCTTAACCAAGAAGGGAATTTATTTTGAGTGGTTGGATTCATTCAATAAGGCTTTCCAAGAGTTGATGAAGTGGTTGAAAACCACATAGATCCTAATCTTACCCAAAATAAGTAAAAGATGCACCTTGTTTTATGATGCATCTAGTGTTGGAAAATGTACAATATTGATGCAGGATGATCGAGTTATAGAATATGGGTCATGATAGGTGAGGTATCATGAAATAAATTACCATACTCATGATCTTGATCTAGAGGTTGTGTTTTATTCCTTAAAGTGTTGGAGAAATTAATTATTAGAAGAGTGGTTCATGGTGTTTACTGATCATAAAATTATTAACTATATCTTCTCTAGGTAGGATTTGAATCCTTGATAGTGAAGTTGGGTTGAGTACCTACAATCATTTTATCTCTAGTTGATTTACACACCAATAAAAGGTAATAGTATTGTGGATTATCTGAGCCAGAACACTCAGAATCAGGTGGTTTAGGAATCCAAATCCCAGTGGAGAATGATGTCCTTGTTTGATGAGATGCTCCTGGAGGTGCAGGACAAAAACATCCAAATGAATCATTCATCTATATCAGTTTAGTCAAAACTTTTGAGTTAGGTCCAAGTGAGTTAGCTGGAGGATTTATAGTGTTTTTCTATGAATGAAAATATTAAAGGTGGGGAGTCACCTTCTAGTTGGGGTATTACTGAAGATGGGATTGTAAGTGTTTGTGGACATTTGGTTGTGTCAATGTATATTTGAGATGATTTGATGCATGAGTTCCACTCATCAAAGTGTAAAGTGCATTCTGGTTTAACTAAGATATATCAAGATCATCGCAGGGTAGTATTGTGGTTGAGAATGAAGAGAAAGGTTGCGGTTTTTGTGGCATGATGCCTCACGAGTCAGCAGGAGAAGAATTAGGATTAGTGCCTAGGAGTTTTGTTGTATAATTTTCCCATTATGGTATTGAAATGGAATGATGTAATTATGGATATTATAGAGGTTCATCCGAGGATTCCTTAGAATAATGACACAATTTGGGAGGTTTTGGATAAGATGACTAAAGTGACTCATTTAATTCTAGTCTAGGAGTCTTACACATTTGTTCTTCTATGTGAGGTATATGTTTGAGAGATGGTACATTTACATGGTGTGATGAGAACTATATTTTCATATCATAATCTGAGTTTTATGGAATGCATCTGGCAGGGATTATAGAAGGATTTTAGTACCCATGTGTTTTTGAGTAAGACTTATCATCTACTTTTGAATAGATAGTTAGATAATACAATTAAAGTCCTAGAGGACATGTTGAGAGATCGTTCCCTAGATTTTGGTGTTTCAAGGGATTTTTTTTTCATCTTGTTGTGTTTTCCTACAATAATAGTTTTCAAGCTACAATTCAAATGGAACCATTTGAGGTGCTCTATGGGGGGCCATATATATCCCCGTCAGGTTGGATAAAAGCTAGGTAATCATGGTTGTTGGGGCCTGAGTCACGTGTATTAAATTTTGGAAATGCACTAGTTTATTAAGAAACATATGGAAACAGATCAAAGAAAGAATAGGTATAATTTAGATCAGTGTTGTAGTCCCCCTGAGTTTATGGAGGTCGATAGAGTGTTCTTTCGGGTGTCACCAATGTTAGTTCAATATCAAATTTGGAAGTAGGTCATGTTTTCTCCTAGGTACGTGGGGTTATTTGAGAACATAGAGAAGATTTCACTGGTGGCGTATTGATTGTATTTTCTACAATGGTATAGTGGAATGCCTAATGTTTTCATATTTTGAAACATTAATATTATCACCTTGATCTATCTTATGTGGTTATTATGAATATTAAGACTTTCGATGATGAATATTTTAAGTAGCATTGGGTTTGTATTCTGGATCGTAGTGAGAATGTCTTATCGGGCAAGACTATGTCCTTAGATCGAGTTTCATGGAAACATGGAATCTTTCAGGGAAAACATCAGAGTGAGAATCAGATATGTGGTCCTAGTGGAAAAATGTCTTTACTTCAGAAGCTCAGTGATTATTGGGAATTCATCTTAGGGATGAACCATTATAAGGTGGGGAGTTTGTATGATTACAAACTTCATGGTGGTATATATTGGTTTAAACTTTGGTTTCAATCTATTTTATTGGTTAATTAAATTTTCATCAGGTGTGATCCGATTATTGGAAGTGTTCTGGGTCCTTGAGACATGAATGAATGAAAAACTGGGCCATTCTAAGAATGTTTAATGGTTTTTTAATTGTTAGTGAAAAGCGTCTAAGGGGAGAGTAAAACATTGGGGTTTGAGATAGTAGAATTCCACAAAGTTGGCACATAGTTTTTCAAACCGTGAAGCCCTCTCCAAGTATCCAAACAACTCAAATCCTCTTGGACCAAGGCATCTTCATGGTTGGAGCAAGGCTTGGAAAACCATACAGTCAAACTGCGTGCCCTTTAAAAAGTGGTAATTTCTAGTTTCCCCCCTTAGTATTTTTAGGTTAGCAGCCAATGTTTCTTCCCATTTCTCCTCTTCCATCCCTTTTGATGAACCAAAGCTCCCAATATCTCCCAAGGATCGATATCCTTCATTTCTAGGATATTTGAGGTGTTGTTGGTTGTAGATCAAAGCTTCAAGAAGTCCGATCCTCTTGCTTCCTTTTTCTAGATTAGGGTTTGTAGTTCCTCCCATATTCTTTTACATCCCTAAAACCAACTTTTTCTGGTGGAATGTAGGTTGAGAATTCAAAGGGGTTTGAATCAATATATATGGTTATGATTAAGATTGTTTTCATCAATTGATTCAAGGTTGGTAGTCTACAAGTTATAGCTCGTAGTTTCGATGTAGATTTGTGCATGTTCATTTTTTTCATTATTATCTATTTTTTATCTTGATTTATTTAGTGTTGATTGGTAAAATGGGTGTCTAAATTAAGACTTGTAACCCTCTTAGTTCCTATGGGACTCACCATGGATGATTTGACTAATTTAGGGCCACCTATGGACTGTGTTGATACCGTAGGATCTAGAAATTGGTTAATCAAGCCCAAGGTTGTGGTGTGATAATATAGAGAACTTGTTGAGTATGTGGATATTTTTAATGGAAGTGAAAATGGAATATAGGTAGCATGTCTAAATTTGGTAATGGATTAAGTGGTTTTTTGGAATAACATATAAATGTGTTAGTTGTGTTAATTTAGATCAAGACATGTGTCTTATGAATTATGTTAGAAGTCCATAAGGGAGTTAGTGAATATGATGTGATGAGTATGTTAAATTGGTAATGGTATGCGAATGGTAATGTGTAAATGGGATTTCATAAAGAAATTGATGAATATGTGAAATGGGTGGATATAAGGGAATTACTGCATATGCTTAATGATCTAGGAATGACATTGGTTAATTGTGAAAATGGGCTACGTAATGTAAATGGAAAATGTGTTAATAGGTTATGGTTTAATATTAATTTTTATTGATGATTTTTATAGATTATGATTGTTATTTGTTTTTTTGGTTATGAAATGGTTTTTGTGTGGTGAATGGATTAATAAGCTTGTTCACAAGGCCTGAGGTGTGGGATAATGGACTGAGGCTCCACCCATCGGTCGAGTTAGACTGATGCTATAACTCTAATCACAATGCACAAGATAGGGAAGGGGACCGAGTTCTATTCCCCTAATGGTTTCATTCCACCTAGACTGAGGCTTTAAGGTGAGCACATTGTAATATTGTGATTTATTATCCCTAGTGAGATAGGGACGTGACTTATTCCATTATTCAGAATGATAAATTCTATGAAAATTTGTGTGACTAATTTAAATTACCAACCCTTGGATTACATGTTGATGATGATATAATTAATGGAGAATATACACATAATTAATTTGGCACAATGGGTAGTAATATCTAAGTAGATATTGTTGACTAGTGGCCCCTGAATATTCCTTTATCTATTTTAAAATTATTTAATACTTTCATGCACTATCTATTTTGACTGGATATTTTGTAAAATCCATTGGTGGTGGACTACCCAATTATACTCACACCCTTCCTGGTCCATCGTTGGGTACCAAATCTAATTTTATGATTACAGGTCAGAAAAAAGGAAAGGACCTTATGCTTGGCTGTCATGAACCAGATCTAGTCACCATTGAAATGGATGCCCGACCCGGACCGTGGAAGGTCCCAAAGGGATTTCTTTATACATAGGCTGGAAAATGTTCTCAGGTTTTATAAAATATAGTATGGGAATGATTTACCTGGGTTAGGATACATAAAACAACCAAAAATAAAGAATAAACCGAATCATAAAATTCATGCCAATCAAGCCTTAAATTAAATTAAAAAATAAATACAATGCTTTAAACAGGACAGAAGAGGTCAAAAACAATAATAAGTATCATAAAAAACCACCTAAGTACTGCCACATGATAGTGGTCATCACCCACATGTCGTCTCAACAACACTACACTACAGAAGAAACTAACAACCTAAATATCTATCACTAAAAGCCATTACCTTACCTATATTAAACATAATCAAGTATAATAACACCCAAAGTTTTATGTACGGTGTGATCGTAAGACCAATAGTATACCACCCAAACATATTACATGTGATAAACATCATAAGATATAATGCGTGCCATTTTTTATAACAAGAAATGGTAGCAATGATTTTTAAAGAATCTAACCTTTAAATGAAAATAGTTTTCAAGGGGTATCATTAAAGAATGAACACTATTAAATAAAATAGGAAATATACTAAATATTTCATCCAAACACACCATAGTACATAGGTAAATACCAAGTATTCAATGATCACTAAACATGGGAACACCCATAGGCACTATTTAGTTGTGAGCCACATGTACCTCATATCTTAGTGTGAAAGTAACCATATCAATATCTATTCTTGAGAATGACCCACTATAAAGGAATATACCTATAACATATTGGTCCCAAATCATCACCATTAAAGGTTATTTAGTTTTTTCAATATCAATATTGCTAATTGAAATAGGGACAAAACTACTTCGTATCAATAGCGTACTAGTACACATCCACCCACCAAGATACCAAAGTTCTCTACTTTGTTCTCAAACATGTTCCACATGCTATCAAATTATTTTTTCACATAAAGAACCATTTCTATTAATACACACTCAAAATGGTATCTAAACATTCTTTTCATGCTTTGTTTAATTCATTAAACCCTTTAGAATTTTCATAAAATAATTTCAAGAAGTAAAACCATGATTTTCACATAAAATCCAACTTAAAACCCTCTTTTGAAACCAAATGCATAGTAATATCACACCAAAAAATAATTTTCATCACTAAAACCATTTAATAAAATCATTTCAAGAACCATAAAACAAACCCAATTGATATAACATAGAGCATGCTAGAAAAAAACTCATTTTTACACCAAAATGACACTTTCAACCACATAACCAATTCTATTAAAAAAAGGGTTTTCACCCAAACAAATGAAGTTTAATATGAAAAAAATATAAATCAACAAAATATAACTCATCAAGGGATGATTACATATGGGATCATCTTCCATATATGTCAAACACCTCTAATCCTTGTTCGAAACATCAATCTCACCACCGCCACACCATAAGGGAGTGAAAAAAAGATAAAACTGCAATGTTGGACCAAAAAACTAAAAATCAAACCCTAGGTATGAAACCCTAGTTACTGGACATTTGAAACTACAAGAAGAAAGGGGTAAACACTAATGAAATGGAAGGAACACGAGAGGAATTCACATACTTGAGAAATTTAGAAGGAATTGACCTAAATACACCAACAGTTGAATATCCAAGCATCCAAAATTGAAATGGAGGTTAGAATAAGTGTAAAGAGGTTTAGTGGGGACATAAATTGTGGAAAAGTGTAAAAAATAAATGATTTATTATAGAAACAAACCCCATTTTAAAATATAGTTGATTTGAGAAACCATGAGAAAATTCTCCCTAATCCACAATAAAGATGAGCTTCAAAGAGGAAAAATATAAAATAAGGTTTACCTAGGGTTTTTGGCCTCATGAGAGATGTGTAATGACCAAAAAATGTTAAAACATAATGGAGATAGGAACCTCCATTGTTCTCAATGGTCTCCACATGCATATGAGAAACATCCCCATAAGAGTCAACTCATTAGTGGACTTCTTCAAACCATGTACTCATACTCTTTTTCTCAAGGCATTAGCCCCCATGTTACCCTTCCCTGGGGTGTAGATGATATCAAAGTCGAACCCCTGTAATAACCCGATACAAAATTGATGCCTTGGGTTAAGATCCTTCACCAGTAATATGTAGGCTAATATCTTTTAATCAGAATAGACCAAAAACTTCTCCCAAAAGAGGTAGAGATTCCATGTCTTCAAAAAATGCATCATAGGTGCAAGCTCTAAGTCATGGTTCATGTAATTATTTTTATGTGGTTAGAGTTTGTGGGATTCATACACCACAATGTGATTATCCCATAAAAGAACACCCCCAAGACCCATACCCAAAGTGTCACAATACACCATATAGCTTTTTCTAGATTCTATCCAGATCAACACAGATGTGGTTTTCAAATGTAGCTTCATATCCATGGAGTATTCTTGATGTTTTGGTCCCAAAAATAACATTAAACCCTACCAATTGAGTACGGTCATGAGAGAAACAAGCTGAGAGAAATTCAGAAAAAACTGCATGTAGTATCCTCCCAAGCCGAGAAAACTCCTGATATCAAACATGTTATTTGGCTGCTCCCATCACATCACTTCACTAATATTCTTAGAATCCACCAAAACACCCTAATACAAGATCACATGCCCCAGAAACATCACCTCCTTGGTCCAAAAGGTACACTTGGACAACCTTTCATAAAGGTAGTGATCCCACAAAGTGCCCAATATGATTTGCAAATGATGCTCATACTCCTCCTCTGATCCCGAGTAAACCAGGATTTATTCCACGAATACCATGACAAAAGATTAAAGATACTGGTGGAACACCCTATTCATGTGTTCTAAAAAGACCACTCATGCACTTTTCAATCAAAAGTGTAGGGCCAACTACTCAATGTGGTTGTACCTTTTTCATATGGATTTATTTGGGATATCTTCTCCTTTCACCCTAAGATGGTGGTAACTCAAAATCACGTATATTTTAGAAAACCAATTTTCCCCAATTAACTGATCAAAAAAGACATATATTTAGGGAAAATGATATTTTTTCTTGAAGGATACCATGTTAAGCTTTCGGTAATCAATATACAATTGGAGGGATCTGTCAACCTTCATCACAAACAGAACAAAAGCAACCCAAGGAGAGACACTCAGTTAAATGAATACTTTGGATTCTAAATCATCTGCTTGTATCTTTAATTCCCTCAGCTCAATGGGGTACATATGCTATGATGGAAGAGATATCGGTTGTGTTCCCAGTGCCAAATCGGTCAAGAACTCCACATCCCACTCCAAGGGAAATCCTGAAAAATCACATGGAAATACCTATGAGAACTCATCCCCTACATGGGGTAACCAAACATTAGGAGAAAACCCATAATTCTCTAGCATGAATGATGATAATTGGAGGAAAATATTTCCCAAATCTGGGATTGGACCTCCTACACGACCTGACCTAGGATAGCTCACTCCCCACAAAAAACCTGAGGATTTCCATTAGGTACTATGAAACTCACCAATGAAATATAGAAATTGATGTGCACCTGAATTTGTACCTACCAATCCATGTAAAGTATTAAGTCCAATATATCTATATCTCAGACCAAAAGGTCTGACTCTATCTCATCCCCTGGCATAGAATGTGCACACGACGGGCACCAGAGACCCTGTTCCTTATTCTTTCCAAATGCGATCACCAACTGCATTGTGAAAGACAAAAGCTCGCTTGAAAAAATATAATTATAATAATATGGGCATAGATAAATAAAATAAAAGAATCAATATCTAAAAGAGTAGCATATATAGAAGATGCAATAAAAACTGTACATTGAATAGTTTATGGCCATTAATCTGATCCAACTAGTGCCTACTCCACTATATGAAGATTCCTCATCTCTGCCTAAGAATAGTCACATTATTGTGGCTATCCATTGAATTGGATATTCCTAGAATATAATCTAGCCCTGCTACCTTGGACCCTAAACTAAGATCCCCCCATCCCCAATGGCTCTAACTAAGCTACCACTCCCCGAGAAGACACCGACCATGTCCCACTATGAAGTGGATGTCACATCTTGAAAAATCATTGCATGTGTCACATAACTCCAAAATAATAATAGGGATTTGGAGGAGATGTGCATGTTGGTCAGATGTGCCTTTGTCCTTCCAATCTTATGGCACACAATGAACCTCACATCAGAATCCACATATGAAATCTTCCTGGAGGAGTTTCCTGAACTGCCGCCTTCTTTCTTCCCCCGATTCTCTTGCTTATTCTTTTTATAAAAATAAACTACCACTTCCAATCACTAATACTTCCACAGAGAAACAATACTTCTCCGAGCGGTCAATCTCTACCATACGAGCCTAATCAACCACTTATGCATATGTTTTCATCTTAAATAGGAATGCTAGAATATATATCTATATCCACAAACCACTATCGATCTTTGGGGCCTTTATTTCCTTATTAAGGACCATTTAAAGTTTGTATGGACCATATTGGAGAAGTGGTTGGCACACTACATCACTTTATGGTCCCTTTATACATGTTCCATAATCTCTCAGGACTTGGCATAATCCAATACATTAGGACAGTACTGGTCATTGAATGTGACCTTGATGTCCTTTCAAATCATCTGCTCATGCTTTCCAACTTGAAGCACCGATTCCAACCACTTGAGGCTAGGACCCTCTAATAGGATGAAGGCACATTTCACCCTAACCTCCTCAGGTGTATCAAGGAACTCGAACAACCACTCAATCTTCTCTAGCCATTCCTCTATGTCCTAAGGTTCTGTGATACCTCTGAATGTGGGGGGGTTTTTTTCAAATACTCCTGGCCATTGTCCTTCCTTTGACCAGACTCATATTCTCTGGCTGGAGTAGGAGTAAGATCCTCTCCCAGTCCTAGGGAATAGATAGCCCAAACTATAGCTTCTACAAACCTCTAATCAATTGGTGAGGAAGAACTCTCTCCATCTTCCTCTCGTAGAAGGGGAGATTTCTTGGAAGGCATGTTTCTACAAAAATCAACAGTCATAAAAGAGAATATTAGTACAAAAATCCTTCTAAATTTTAGAAATTATATCAAATATAAATATTCAAACTCATCAAAAAATAAAATAATCAACTAATTCTCTCCCAGCCAATGTTCAGATGCAGTTTGCAGCCTACACATCCCACCAGGAAGAGAAGTCAAACAAACAATCCCGACATCCCATGGTGACTTTAGGTATTTCCTGATAGGTGTAGGCTAGGAACCCTAGTCACGTTTAGAACTCATACCCCAGATATTCCTTCCTCACGTGTAACCAGACTCTACCAAAAAATAAAACTATACCCCAAAAAAGATTAACCTGGCTATGATACTATTTTTCACGAATCAGATCAGGTCTCCATCAAAACCGATACACTAACCAGCCTGTGGCAATGCTCGAAGGTTGTTACCTATCCTCATAGGCTTCCATATCATCTTGGTTATCGTAAACAATGGTTTGGGAATGATTTATCCAAGTTAGGATACATAAAACAACCAATAATGATGAATACACCAAATATAAAAATTCATGAAAAACAAACCATAATTAAAATTTATAATTGAACAAATAATTTTAAACAATACACAAGAGGTCCAAAAATTCAAAAACAAATCATAAAAAATTGGCCAAGGACTGCCATACGACAGGGGTTCATCACCCATGAGTCATCCTGACAATATCGCACCACAGAAGCAACTAACAACCCGAACTGCCATCTCAAAAGCCTTTACCTTAACTATGTCAAACATAATCAATTATACATACACCAAAAGGTGTAAGTATGGTGTGAGACTAAGCCCAATAAGATACTACCCAAATATATTCCATGTGATAAACATCATAAGATAAAAATATTTCTAGTTTTTAAAACAAGAAATGGTAGTAACAATTTCTAAGGAATGTAAACTTTAAATGAATTTTTTTTCGAGGGGTAACTTCAAAGAATGAACAAATTTAAATAAAACATGCAAGATACTAAATTTTTCATCCGAACACACCATATTCCAAAGGTAAATACCAAGTAGTCAATGAGAACTAAGCACCGGAACACCCCTAAGAACAAGTTAGATGTGAGCCCCAGGTACCCAGTTTCTCGGTGTGAAAGTAAACATATCCATATATGTTCTCGATTAAGATACACTTGTAGGGAACATACTCATAACCTAGTGGTCCCCAATCATCATCATTATAGTTTTTTAGTGTTGTCAACATCAATCAGTATATGTGAAATAGGGAAAAAACCACTCCATATCACAAGCATACTAGTACACATCTTCCCACCTAGATACTCAGGTTTCCCTCTTTGTGATCAAAAAAGTTACACATTCTATCAAATTCCATTTTCACATAAAACACTAGTTCTAGAAAAACACACAGAAATATTATCAAAAAATTCTTTTCACCTTTTTGTAATTCAATAAATCATTTATAATTTTCATAAAACAATTTCAAGAAGTACAACCATGATTTGAACATAAAATCCATCAAAAAAATATTTTGAAACAAAATTCCTACCAAAATCACACAAAAAATGAATTTTTAGCCCTAAATAATTTTTAATAAAATCATTTTATGAACCTTAAAACAATCCCAATTGATAAATACGGAACACACCAGAAAAACATGCATTTTTTCACAGAAAATACCTCTTTAAAATCATCCACATAACAAATTATACCAAAAATGTTTTTTTCACCAAAAAAATAGAAGATAAGTATGCTGAAAATATAAATAAAGCAAATATAACTCATCAAGTTATGTTTACACATGAAATATCCTACCATATATGGAAAGAAATTGAATCATTATGCAAAAATTCAACCGCACCACCACTACACCACAAGGGTGTGAAAAAAAACCTAAAACCACAATAATAGACCAATAAACTCAAAATAAAAACCTAGGTATGAAACCCTAGTTTCTGTACATTGGGACCATAAAGGAGGATGTGAGAAACCCTAAAGAAATGGAAGAAAAAAGAGAGGAATTCACTTTCTTGAGAAACTTTGAAAATATCACCCCAAATACACCAATAGTTGGATCTCTAAAAATAAAAAAATGAATCAACGATTATAATAAGGCTGAAGAGGTTGAGTGGGGACTAAAATGGGGGCAAAATAATAAAAAATAAATTATTTATGAAAAAAACAATTTCCATCTTCAAATATGTATTATTTGAAAAACCAAGAGAAAATTCACCCTAACCCACAATGAATATGAGGTCCAAATAGGTAAAATGGAACATGGGGATCCACCTAGGGTTTTTAGTCTCAAGTTAAATGAGGAATAACCAAAAATATTAATAAAATGGATGAGATATGAAAGAATTAATTTATTTCCTAAAATTTTGAAATGGGATCACAGGTTGGCCCAATGCCTGAATAAATCACCCAAATTCTCCATAATTATGAGGTCCTATGGGGTCCATCTAGATATTCTGATTTTAATAGGTTAGAGGTGGCCAAGTGGGAAGTGTAATGGGTGAAAAATTCTAAAAAATGAAGGAGTTATAAAACAGACAATTTTTTTTAAAATCGGGAAATAATCTCACGGTTTGGCCCAAATGTTGAAGAAACCACCCTTTTCTCCCAAAATGGCTGGGAAAACCTAGATAACAAAGAAATAATAGAAAGTACATGAAAATACCTTCAAAATAAATCATGAATTTTACATTGGGAGTTGATTCATGCTTGATAGGCATGTGGATGTGGTTTCAAATTTAGAGTCAGGACCGTTTTGGGGATTCCTCTATTTGTCTTTATTTTAGTTTTTGTTCACTTGTCATTGTATCATGTCATCACATATTTACAATAGGCTATGGGTTTTACCCAGTTTTGGAAGATGGTTATTATGAATGTGTAATTTTCATTTCATGCCATCTCTGCTATTATATTTATTTATTATCGTGGGTAACTCTAGTAAAGAGGCTATGGTCTCCCAATGTTACTTTTAGACCCTCTCTGCTAGTTAGAAACCATTGGCATATGGGATGCGCAATTTAGGTCATGTGGTGGCCCATTTTGGGCACCAATTTAGTTTCTCCTAGGTAAGGGATGTTATATTCCTATTTTTTTAAGCAATAACATAATGATAAAAATTATTTATAATGTGGAGTATAGACACATATCTCAAAATATGGGGAAATGATAGAATTAATGTAATGTACATCCTAATAAACATTACATGGTTTTACCCTATTTAAATCATCAATTGATATGGTTACAATGAAATGGTATTTTGGATGGATCATCATTATTTATTTCAAAATGATGGGTTTTTAGCTTTTCATGAATTCTATTTGATGTTGATTTTTTTCCATGATGCAAAACCTTCTTATCTTATCCAAATTTACACTAACATTTCACAATTGTAGAATAAATATCTATGGTTATGAAAAATTATTCTCTTATTCTTATTAGGAAAATATTATGATTCGTTATGATTGTGAAGTGGATCATCATATTAATCTGTGTAATGGAATTCCTTTGATCCCATATATGAAATGATTTTGGAATGATATTTTATTTATAAGATGAAAAAATTCACATTGGCTCACCATGTAGTTTATATATTCAGGTGTTTGAGATTTGATAAGTACATCTCATAAATACCCCTCTTGATTATCCTATATATGGTGGTTCCACTATATAACTTTTCATATGCATTGTTCCACCTCTCATGGTCCAACTATTTATCTGTACAAAAAATAATCAAATAATTGGACTTCATTACTTGGAAAGACCATGGTTTTTGGGACCAAGGACGGATTCCATAAGGTTTATACAATTATACCTTGATTGAAATATAAATTCATGATATAAAATAAACATTTATGTTATTAATGAAATATATATATATAACATATCATATTACTTATTGTTTACATTTAATATAATAATTTGATAAATTTATATTATTAGTCATATGATTCACAAATAAGAATATAATAAATATAACATTTATGTGTATATATATTTTATTGAACATCCACAAGATTTATATAATGTGTGAGTGTAATTTTATGTAAAAACCAATATTGATTATCCTAGATGGTTTCATTTACTTTCAAACATATGCCTTATTTCTTTGTAGAATTGAATTTTTTTATTGAAACATGTTCAATGAAAAATTACAAAGAAATATAAATTCATTACATTTATTTCGAAGTGGTTTCCTAAAAATTCAATTATAAAATAGTATTATTTCTCATTACGTCTTCTGTATGATGTGTGTGGGACACTTCTACACAACTATTAAAATCTATTTATCATGAAAATCCATTAATCTCATTGGATAAACCACTAAAACCCCTTCTAATTTTGGTTATTCCTAAAAAATGTTCATGGGTCCCTTAACTAATGTATTACTAATGAGGAAGAGTGTTTTTTCACTCTTTATTATGATCTCCCTCAAGAGAACACCATTAAAGGTAGGATATAGATTCTTCTATTATAATAAATTTATATGTTCTCCACTTTTTTATTATTTACATTTATATATATTGAATATAAATCTCTTTTTTATCAAGATATAATGATCATTTTATGGTCATAAAAACACTATTAATGGAATCAAATAGAGTTTCTCTAAGAATTAATCGTCATTGATCAATGGTTTTCGATGAAATAAAAAAATATCATTTTCATACAATTTTAGTAGGATAAAAAAGAATTATGTGGGATTATTAAAGGTAAATATCATTTACCCATATAAATGTAATCTCCAAAAAGATTATACAAATATATAGTACAACAATGTAGTGGTAGATCAGTCCTTACCATTACACTAAGTGGATATGTAAGGGTGTACATAATGGTAAATGGTAAATTACCATTATTATTGAATATATCAGGAAGACTTAGATTTAATAGAATGGTCCACATAGGGGTTTTCTATTACTCGCCTAGCTTATGTAATGAAAATTTGTTCTAACCATTATGTGGCAGTTTCAGACGGTTGTGTCAAACTATATCAAGACATAACCTTTTATAAATTATTCATACAATGTTTATATCCACAATATCCTTTAGAAGAAAGAGATAGGTAAAGTTAATATTCCTATTATTGTTACATAATATTTTATATTTGTGTTACGTTAAGTTAAATAGTACATTAACTTTATGGAAGACCTTGTTCATGCTCTCCATATATGAGAAATTCATTATCATTATGCAAGAATTCCCCTACGCATAAGGGTATTCGAAAATATTACTAAACATTATCTTTAATATCTATAATAATTTTTATTATTTAAAAAATTTCTATATATCAAGATAGATGATATTTTGGGAATATTAAATTTATAATTTTACATAAATTATTAAATTAATTATAGATATTTTATAGTTAATTTAATTAATTTAAATTAACCAGTTTCCCAAAATATTTAGTGTTAATATTTTATAATACCTTTTGAAAAATTAGATGGCATTCTCTGTGAATGATAAATAAAAAGTGTGTATAAAAATAAAAAGAGGGTATTTATAAATTATTTATAAATTAAAAATTATATGATATTTTGACTACATAAACATCCTAAAACTCATAAAATATGATATATGTATCATACAACATAAAATATAAATCATTCCATGTTGAAATTAATATAAAATGCTTATATTCATTCTAAATAATAAAATGTTTATAATTATCATATATTTTTGAATAACCCTAAATATTTTATGTTTTGGAATATAAATAAAATATTATTTATTAGTTCAATTTCATTGATATTATAGTTTTGTAAATTTATTATGAAAATTGAATACTTTGTATGCCCATTTATGTTATAAATTGTTTCAAGGATAGATCCTCACATGTCATGATAGGTTTGATATTATAAAATTTCGTTTTCCATGATTAACTCAGTTTGTAAATATATTTATAAGATTCATAATAGTTATTGAATATATTTTTTCATATTATGAGATTGAATATTCATGAATAAAATTTACCCATTAGTATAGTCTCCATAGGTATATGGACTTAGGGTTGGACCATGAACCTTCTTGAGGAATATTACTTGGCTACGATAGTGATTGGGGTTAGCTATTTGTCACTCCAAGCATACTTATATGGTATTTTTTTAATCATATATAACTCCTTTACTATCAATGAATTGATAATTTACCTTATGATTATGATTAAATACTATATGTATGAATATAAGTGGCATGTGTTATTAGGTGAGTAACAAAAAAATGTGGGTTTCATAATGCGTTACACATTATTGTAGTTTAAAGACCTTAATTTAATGGTAGGGATAGATATTTCTAAGACTATATGATTAGAATAATGCACACACTACTAGAAATAAAATATGAAATGATAATAAACACATATGATGTAATAGTTATGAATTCAATATGAATATTATTTGTATTAAAATGGTGATACCATAAATAGAAAACATTAAATTCAAAGTGTGGGAGTCCTTCCAAAGAAGTATATAGATAGAAATGAATCATTGAAGTGTGTATTATCAAGATAGACAAGCATACTCAATGATTTTATTACATTATGAATGAAATCTCTATGTAACTATAGATTTCCATGATGGATATTATAGATCTCATCACAAGTATAACTCTATTTTACATAGTTGTCTTATTCATGGAATATGTTCTGGGTTAAAATTGCTGGGATGCCCAAAATGATAGTATAATAGGGTAATAGAGTTGATTGAATCCATATGATGTGTTTAGATATGTGTTTATACATTAAATTATCCATCAATCATAACAATTATGATTGTGAAGATTTTCAACATAAATAATAATGGATTCCTTACATGAAAATTCATTTAAGTCATGTTGAAATATGGATAATGGCCCAATAAATTTAGGTGATCGATGGGATAATCTTTTTTACTGAATAATATTAATTTAAATATTATAATAAAAATAAATACTACATTATATTCACCAAATTATATTCTTTTATTGAATATTTTTCCATACATTGCACTAATCATATTGAGATCAATAATATGTATAACATAAAAAACACTTAATGATTGGTATCATGGTATAAGAAGTGTTCCCTAGGAGAAACATTTAGATTACCTAAAAAATGTTACTGTGTCCAATTATACCAACTTTTACTCATGTGTATTATATATTGGGTGTATGTCAAAAATTATTTTTTATAAACATAGACATAGAAATAAGTGGGTATTGATAAATGGTGAAGTTGATCAACATTTTAGCAACATGTTAAGATTTATTACATTAGAAGATGGTAATTATGATATATTTATACCCAGTGTATTCATATTAGAATTAAAATACTATAAATATGTTCCCTCTATAAATAGGGAATTTCATTATGTATCTTTTTTTTAAATTATTGGATTTACTTTAACAAATATGAATATTATTTTTTTATCTATAAGAATGAAAATTTTAATAGAATTGGGAATATTAATATTGGTTTATATATTCTATCTATGGATTATAATATTTATATTATTAAGAATAATAAGGTCATAGTTTTTAATAATCCCATTATCCTTTATTATTGGATCCATGTACATATAAACGAGTAACGTATTCAAATACTCTATAAATAAATATGTTTCACTCATTTGATTATGATTCATTTGATACATTCTCTTCCAAGTATCTAGAAAAAATGAAACAATCACTATTTTTTATAAAACATGATAGGACAAGAGAGTTTTTGGAACTCATACATAGTGATATATGTGGACTGATGAGTATATAGTATAATGGTGGGATTCATTACATTGTTACATTAATCGATAATGTTAGTCATAATGGGTATGTGTTCCTAATGAAACAAAAGTATAAATGAATAAATATTAGTGTTGTGAATTATTGATCCAAGAATTCATTTCTCATATGAGAGATGTTGGAATTATATTACAAATAACTCCTTAAAGAACACTATATTGGAATGGTGTATTTTAATGGAGGAATCATACATTTTTAGACATTTAAATATCAATGATGGGTTTATGTGACCTTCATATTTCGTTTCTATTGTTATTATATAGATACATCATCTTTCCTATATCATCATATTCAATTTAAGGAAATCCAAAATTCACTATATGAGGTTTGGTGTGGGAAATGATTGATTTTTTATAATGTTTTTATTTAGTAAATTGAATCATTCATATGATGATTATATTATTAAAATATTGATTAAAAATTAGAAAAATTATTATATATTTTTAATACAAATTAAATCATGGTATATTCTTTTCATAATACAAATAAATACAATGTTTTATTGTCACAATAATGTGATTTCTTTGAGAAAGACCACTTGAGTTAGGTTTTCATTTGGAGGAAAGACAGATATATTGAATTTCCTATCCATTAAAGGGGAAGTGTCCCTATGATGGTAGTTGAGCCATATTTGTAATGAGTCATAGAAGAATAAATGAGTAATATTATATAAGAACCACAAACTTATAGAACTATTTATCTAGAACCTAAGTGATTTGTATTTATAATTTCCAATAATGATGGGGTAAAAATCATTGGGGACAAACCAAATTCTTTCTGAGAGGCCATTAAGAGTTTTTATTCTTATAAATGGTTAAAAGTATCATAATATAAGATACACTCTATTTGAACTAACCATGTTTGGAACATGATTTATACACATAAATTTTAATACCTATGTGGACTTAGAATTTAAAATAACATAATATTTATTTTTAGTGAATAAATAAATTTATTTTATTTTTAGTATCTTATCAGGTTTTGATTTTAATAGAATTAGGTCCTAAATCAGACATAAAATGACCATAAAATGAAAAGTGGAAACATCCATTAATTGTTTATTTTTACAACTATGTAAACATTTAAATTAAAACATTATTTCTCTTCATGAAAAATCTTCACAACATAATAATTGGACAATTTCTTTCATATAGTTACCATTACAAACTATGAAAAACATTTTAAATTATTGTATTAGGACCATAAGCTCAGGAAGAGACATAAAAAAGAAAAAAACATTAATTCCAATGAAAATATTGAAAATCCATGTAATGTTCTACTATTTATCAATGTTCCTAGAATGAATAAAAAATAAATAATTTTCTGATTAAAAATACAGACACTTTTTTCTCAATGAAAATTATTGAAACCCATATAATGAAAATAAAAACATAATTTTGTAATGTAGAGAATCACATTTAGAACCCATATGACCCCCATGTTAGAAATAATTGGAACTTAGTTTAATACTAAGCAGAAACCCTCTGGCCACTCCATCCTTCTTTCTTATTGATACAATGATCATTACCCAGTAGTGGGGAACTATATGAGAATACCTATCATATAATCTATATCTAGCTAACCCAGTATGGTCTATGAGCACCCATTATTTGAGCTATATCAGGCTCACCCAAATATATCTTAACACAACCATTATATAATCTGTATTGGGATCACCAATTTCAAATATAATGATCAAATACCATATATTAAATAAAATATTTTATTATTAAATTTTTTCATTATTGAAAATTTTAATAAATCATCTAAACCAATAAAATGACCTTTGAATATCAAATTATCCACACTTCTTAAAAACACTAATTGCAATACTAATATTAAATTTTAAATTAAAAACCCAATTTTCAAAACCAAATATCCAACAAAATGGGAAAATATGGGTTTTATTTCAATAAAACAAGAATGTTTTTATAAGAAACCAAACATCAAATAGTGGTTATAGTGGTGGGAATGGTATTTGTTGACTTGTGTGTTAAAATAGAACATAACAATTTTCATTTCCAAATAAATTCAATAATTCCATACTATGATTACTTTTTTGAAAAAATATTTAATGAAAAAAATATAGTTTATATAACTATCATTTCTATATAATTATATTGGTAAAATGATTCAAAAAATGTAGACATGGAAGATAATGAGAGTTTGAATGAAAATTTTAAAAAGATGATTATTTTGAAGAAATATCCCTTACCATATTAGAGAAATTTTAATCATAATCCCCAAGACATAATAACACAAAATACATTAAATATAAAAATAATATATAAATTTATGATATGACTTGTCAAAGGGTCTGTATATACATCATATAAAATAATATTGGTTTTCAACATCAAAATATTCATCAATAAATAAAAATTGTGATAAAGTTGTATACTTTGAGTCTTACTCATCCTGTGTGATATTTATATTCATAAATTAAATTATTATGCAAAATATTTATTTTATTAAGAAATTTTTTCAGGATTATTATTATTTTTCATTTTCTCTTACCATGATATAAATAATTTAATATTCATTTATGTTCATTTTTTATGTTTTGAAGGTAATGGACTTATAAGTCAAAATTGAATTTGGTAGCTTAACAATGGTAAAAGAGGTCATTAATTCAAAATTTAAAGATTAATTATAATTAAATAGTCAAAAAAATAAATAAAAAATTCAATATAATGAAATAATTAATTATGTTAATGAATAATGAACTATTTTATGATCATGGAGATGGTGGGTTATACGTATGAATGAGTAAAGTTTCCATTTTTCAACGATCATTATAGAATAATGGTATGTATTATTTTATCTTATAATAATAATAATAATATCATAATTACCATATTAGTTTATAAAATATATTCATAATTATTATCCATTTGAATTCATGTTCAAAAAAAAATCACATCGCTTTGTAGAGGTTGTAGTATACAGGTACACACGAATGATGTTATCATTTTTCTGTTAGTGGAACGGTATGAAAGAAAATGGCACATGATCTTTTATGATTTGTTATTTTATCATTAATATCAGAATTATTTCATATATATGATATATATTAATTATAAATAAACATATTACTTTCAATTTAAATTATTAATGACAAAAAATCACATCGCTTCACAAGGTGGATGTCTGCCGGCCACATGAGAGATGTGGTAGTATCACCCAGGGAATAGAAATTAAGCTGATATATGTGATATAAAAACTAATGAGTTATAATTATATTTAATATATATATATATATAATAAATAGATTCATATATCAGTCCATATGATGCTATGACATAAAATTAATGACATCGGTTTGTAAGATGGCAGTTCGACATTCACATTATGATTATGTTGTATCGTACTTGATGGAAGTGGATTTTTATTTAGGTTATGATGTTAACATATTAAAATATAAGTAAATTTTATATAAATTTGTTATTATATATTCATATTATACTCATACTTTAATCTAGTTAAAGAATATATTAAATAACAATGCTCGATTAAGAATGATGCCACTTCTTCGAAAAACCTCATTAGGTATCCACAAAAGGATTCAAATGATAGATTTAAAATCAAAATATAAGATCTAGGTCAAGAGGTGGATATTAATAAATATATTTTTATAAATATTTTCTCATCCAATGTTAATTGAAGGGGTGAATATGAGAGGAAAAGAGGTGTCCTTTTATATTTTATGTGAGTAAAACACTTGTAATTTTTTTTGGATAAATAAGTGTACCCATTTTTTAATTATATAAAATAAATGATAAAAATGACCAATATCATTTATTATTCATTATAATGTACAAATACGGACATAAAATCAGTTCTATGAAAATTTATTGTTCATTCTAATCCATACCATTTCATGTTAACACCCCTATAAATTAATTTTTACTTTGACCATGATATAATATTTTTACTATTTATACTATTAATTATGACAAATATTATGTTGAAATTATTTGAAAATATAAATTATTATGATTTATAATCTATAAAAAATTTGAAAAATTCAAATAACTTATGTTGAAGAATTTATTTTAAAATTAAACCACATAGGTGATAAAAAAAGTGGTATTGTGAGTAGTGTATTTTGCATGAAAAAGATGATTTTATATTAAATATATGAATAGTAATAATTATATGAATATCATTTAATATTTTTAATATATAGTATAGAAATTTGATTTAAATAATTCTTAAATATGGGTTATATAAAATAATTTTATATGAGGAAAATTATGTAATTTTAAATCATTTTTTATAAAGTTTCCATTTTAAATAATAAATGAACTTATAGTAAAATAAAATATAATAATGATTCAAAAGTAATTAAGTAAGATAAATATAACTAAATAATATTAATTTCACCTAAAACCATATTAAAAACATAATTGGGTATATGAATTACACAATTTTTTTAAAATAAATTTTATTTTTACAAAAACATGGTATTTTCACAATTCACCAAAAACTAATATTTTCCAAAAAATACAAAAATTTCACCCGAAAATTAATTTTGATATACTGATTTAGATAATAAATTTCAGTTTTTCATTTTTATAATTCATTGATTTATAAATTAAATAGTTATATAATACCAATTATGAAAAGTATTTAATTAATACATCTTCTTATTTGATTTAAAAACTAAAATGTATTTTTATAATGAATATAACAATAAAATTTAAATTAATGACAATTAAAGTATCTTTTTAATAATTACATTGTTTTTTTATAGTTTTTTCTGAATATTAAAATGATTCCTGGTAATTTAATTTAGTCATTGTACAAGTGGGGATATTATTCACCAATAGAATTTTCATATTCAAATTATGTTTCTTTAGCCCTATGGTTTTTCCATAAAAACTTAAGATAGTGAGTCATCTTGTTCCAAAACACTTTATCTCTCTCATTAGGAATATGAAAATGTATGTTCCTAGTAGACAAGATCTCTTTAAACTAAACTACTTCATGGACCCTAACATTTGACGAATCTAGAACATATTTACTTAACAATGAAACATAAAATAATTTATATACTAAGGATAAACTCAAAGGAAAATCCATATAGTAAAATGTTGATCTAACTTTCTATAGTATTTCATAAGGTCTAATGAAACATGTGTATAACATGATATTTTTTTCAAAATGAAAAAAGTATATTCCTTCTAGATACATTTAAAAAAACATGATCACCATCCTCGAAAGAAAGATCTTTCCTCCCATTAACCACATCACTTTTCTACATTCTCCAAGCTTCCCTCAAATGATGTTGAATCAACTATAACATCTAGTCCATTTTATCATCCAACTATGGTACTACTAGCTTCTATTCTCCATCCTCTTCCCAAAAATCTCTGGTTTGATATCACATTTTATAAAATGCCTAATAGGATTCTATCTATATATATGAATGAAAACTGATGTCATAAAAATGAATCAAAAGATATATGTCTATCCCAACATCATTGGTAATCCCTTTAATAATAATGAGGCATATCTTCCATGGTCTGAATTGTTTATCTAAATTTGTGTAAAGATGCCTAATTTTTTCTGAATTTTTTTTTGGAAAATTCAAAGACTGGGTGCTCAGATGGTGTGAGATTTCGAGGCCCGGTGTTCCCAGAATAATTCATTGAAATATGTTGGGGTTTCAATTAATAGCACTCAAGCGTTGAACTTTTAACATGAGTAAATACTAAATGGGTTCCTAGATCAAAACTCCAAGGGCACCATTGCATTCAAAATAGTGTCTTTACCTTAGTTGGGGCCTTACATCATCCGACATGGTCTAGATAAAAAATTTATATTTTGGACGTAAACATAATTAAAATAATTAAAATAAAAATATATTTTACGAAGAATTAATCTTTCTTTTAATAAGAACTTTTTCATAATTCTAGTGTTATCGCCATAACACTATAAATTCTCTTATAGAAAGAGGATTTGCCCTCTCGATGTCAGATGCCAACGGATTTGGTGAATTGAGATCAAAGATTGGATCAGAAGAGTGGTGGATTCAACGAATCAAAGATCCAGGATCACTGAATGGTGGCGAAGAAAATCTCTTCGTCAACGATTGAACTGAATCAAGGTATAGTGTTTGTAATTTAATTTTTATTTTCCCATTCTTGATTTCTAAACTACGAATGTGGATCAAACTATGAACAGGTTGATAAGTGATGTGATCTTCCAAATATGTGAGCGAACTATTTTTCATGGATTAATTATAGGGGGTAAGAATTAATAATTGTTCAATGTAATCCTTTTATCTAACATGATGAAAAAAGTCCAAATAAATAGGGACAACGTCCATTCCTTGGGGTGTTTCTTGTGATCTCTCCCCCTCCTCACATTGTTCACTGACAGACCCATGTGGTCACGTTGGACTATTCCAAAAGGTTCTGAGCATCACTAGACTCTCAGATCGATAGTTAGAGCCTATGGCAGGCGAGAATATGATTCGAGGAATCTATAACACATTATGGATTTAAGAACGGACCATCGGAGAATGTCTGGGGGGCATAGAAGAAATCATCAGTGAGATGCCGCAGCTGGAGTTAGTAGTTATGGCGGACAACGGCATGTGGCGTCGGTCATAGCTGGTGGTGGCAACAGTGTCGGTGAAGGATGTCAGCAGCATGTGGGAGGAGGCATGCCCCAGCGGAGCACTACAGTGGAGGAGGGTGCGGCCAGCAGGCCATAGCATTGCGGAACTGTGGCACCAAGGGGGTGTCACATCAGGCTGGGAGACCCGCGTCGAGGTCGTGGGTTGGTGTAAGAATGTTGTCCATGGGACCAGGTACAGGGGGAGGTGGTTGGCGACCTACCAACAAAGTGACATAGATGGGATGTGGCCCCTCTATGAACAGTGAAGTCCAAATCATCATACAGTGGCGGGATGGCTGGAGAAGACAGACTGCCTCGGGCGGCCAGTGGAAGGGGTCTGGGCAGTCCAGCAGGCCAGACCTGTGCCCAGTGGGCTAGACAGAACCCAATTGGTTTAGGCCTAGCCCTGTGGGTCGGGTCAGATCTGGGCTAGGGCGAACCCAGGCCAGGTCAAGGGATCCAGGTTGGGATGGTGGATTCCAGGCCTGGTTGGGTCCGATCATTCTAACTGCGTCGGACAGAACTCCAACCCCAACAAACCCTTTTTAGTAAAATTGGCATAAACATAAAATAAAGATTCTGTTTGATGAGCTTACTATGGTGTTGGGAGACTTACAATGAGTAGGTCATTTTAAGATACTCCAAGTGATTTTTTTGGAAGATGACAGATGGATCAATGGTTTTAGTAGTAGTTTCACCCGGTACATGCACACTTGAGTATGGGTCTACGTGTTTTGTATTGTTTGTACTGCCCATGTCATGGGAGGGGTATCTTTTCATTTGGGTAGCTTATTTTTTGCGTGTTACTCTCCTAAGGGACTAGGGTGTAGGTTCCCAAAGATGTACATGAAGGAAGAGTAGGTACTCCCCTATCGGACCAGGGAGTAGGTCCTCTATATGTGGATTGTTTACTCCCCTATAGGACTAGGGAATGAGTCCTACATATCTAACATTCATAGAGTTGGATCTCCCCTTCTAGAGTGGTGTGCTAGTCCTCTATGATAGGATTCGATAATACCCTATTGTTCTAGGGCACAGGTCCCCCACACATGAACTAATGTGGGCGGTACTCCCCTATCATACTAGGGCACGGGTCCTCTAGTGACTGAGTAGTACTCTCCTACTGGGTAGGGTGAGGGTCCTCAACATATGAAGTTTCACTCCCCTGTGGGATTAGGGTGAGAGTTTTTCATGTGTATTACTCCCCTATGGGATCAGGGTGCGGGTCCTCACTTACAGAGTTACACTCCCCTGTCCCAATTAGAAGCGAGGAGCAAGTCCTCCATTGGAGTTGTTGCTCCTTCAGCTATCAGACATATTTGCGAGGAGCAGTCCCATCCACTTGATGATAATGTAACCTAGAATGATCTAGTGATCCCTCAACAAACTAAGGCGTGGGATACTCCTTATAGGAGCAACGAAGGTTTCACAAGATGGTTAGAAGCAGGGCACCATCAACTATGTACAATGGTGATGGTGGGCCTCTTCATTACGGTTTCATTAGTCTTGTGTTGGGTGAAATACAACGACGACTGAACCTCCAGTGCTAGGAACTAGAGCTAGACCTAGTTGAATGTTCCCAATGGATCATGTTCTCTGTGATTTACCATTAGTAATGGTAGTATTGTTCATGATGGAGTGTACCTCCTGGGTGGGTGCCATCTTGGATGGCTTAGCTCATGGAGCATGTTTCTATTGGTTTTATGTGTTTCCTTTCAAACCTATTATGAGAATCCTATTTCTATCTATGAGGTTGAAACCTTATGATTCATAGTATCTTGAGTGAGTATATATTGATGTTCTTGGTATATGTATGGGCATATACCTATGGGGATATGATTGTGCATTACTTTTCTGTTTTTCCATTATGTTTTACCTTTGTGGTTTTAGGGTGTCCTACTTAGTATTTTTTTACTCACCCCTACATGATAGTTTCTCACATGTTTAATGTTCTGTTTAGATGTTTTATTATTTGATGGAGTCCAAGGAGGGTTAGGACCAGGTGGTTCTTAGTGTGATCAGACATATGAGGCATAATTTTATGGATTATGGTAGTTACCCTTCACCTACCCTTCATGTAGGGTTCTCAGTGGATGAGCTTTAGGGAATTGGGGGTTTTCTTGTGTTATGTATTTATTTTAGTGGGCCAGTATACTAGCCCAGTTTTCCACCATGTACTTTAATTTTTCTTTCACTATGGATTTGTTTTACTTTATGGTCTATATTCATAGCTTCCTTGGATTTTTTACTTCCCATCTTCTTTGGTTTGGAAGTATCTTCATGTGTGTAGGAACATATGTTAATGCCTCCCATTTGCGGGATATTCCTACTCGATGCTAGTCACCATCCCATGGCCTATCGGGGGTGGGATTAGGGTTGTCCAGGCATGGGTCTCAAGGGAGGGTCGTGATAGAGTGGTATCAGAGGCTGGTCGGTTTTACCTTAGGACCGCAGTGTCATGATCTTGGTTTGGGTTTCATTGTGAAAGTGTTAAGATGTTTTGAGTTTTACTCTCATGACAGAAGTTCTAGTGTTGGTGCGGCGAGCAATGTGTGCATTCACTGGGACACTGATAACCTGATTTTCCACTCGATGCATTAGGACATTGGTCATCAGGAAATAATTGGTACATGCATCATAAAAAATGGTTTGTGTTTTCAATGTCCTTCTTGAGTCATCTCTCTAGATATACGCTATTAATCATGGTCCATATCAATCTATTTCAGGATACCTCTGTGATGAAAGATAGAGAGGATTCTAAAGTATGATCGTGTTGATGATCTTCCCTCTGATAAGACTTTATTGTCAGGTACTAACTTTATGGTTTTGCTTCCGTGTGGTCTACCAATGTCACCACCACCCCCAAAGAAGCATGTTTTACTAGTATTTTTGGCTAAGTAAACGCACAGTATGAGTGTTCTACACATGTCCTAGAGGTAGTGGCCTTTTAGATACTAGAGTGATCCAAACCCCCGGGATGTATAAGACTGGCTCGAGGCAGTCACTTGAAATTTCCAATTAGTGAATACACCTCCCGATCAGATGGTTTTCCTATTTGTGAGCCTCCTTAAGGGCTTGGAAGGACACTGGTGGAGCTTTGTGATACATTTTCATGACGAGGAAACACTCACATGGTATGAGTTTGAATGAATCTTCAGGGAAGATTTTAACCCAGCCACACTAAGGTCAGTACATATCCTGGAGCATCTGCAGCTTTGACAGGGCATCATGATAGTGGAAAAGTTTTTTGTGAGGTTAAATAACGTGTTTTCGTACTCCTTGGACATGGATCCAGACCAGTTTTTCATATATTGAAAATTTGATAAGTGTTTACACCAAGATATCAGAGTTTCAGTTGTTCCACTGGATATTCCCACCTATGCTGGGGTGCTAGAGCGACCCCTAGTGGTCGAGAGTTTTCTAAATGAGGAACAGATGGATGTGACCCACAACAGACGTCACGAGAAAGAGGTGTCAAAAGAGTTACCGGATTATAGGTGATAGAATCATGGTGTAGGAGGCATACCAAAGCCCGAACTCAGATGTGTGGTATTGTGGTGCAAGAGTAGCACCAAGGAATAGATCTACCACAAGATAGGTGGTGTAGTGTTAGTAATTCCAAAGGGAATCTCTATAGATATTGTCTGACCCATCATACCATTGAGAGGGAGCTAACTGACAAGCTTCCTTGGTAGAGATAGTACATGGAGAAATGTGTTTTATAATATGGTGGTCGAGGAAGAGGATCTGGAAGAGCAGCATGTGGTCCACTCCCAGATCAGGGAGCAGGAGGATGTGGGCAAGGACAGTTACATGTGGTCATGGTTTATGACCTAGGGACTTCAGGGGAGATTCAAGGTACATTCTGCGTGTTTTCATTTTTGTTGTCATATTAATGGAAATAAGTGCTAGTTTGCATCCTTTTGTTATGAGTTTCATTTCAAACATACAGTTTCCAGTCAATCCATGGACTTGAACCTTCCACTTAAGGACTCATGATAGAGGAGACCTGATGATCACACGCTAGAACTGATAGTGTGAAACGACTCTTAGAGGTGAGATATGCTATTAGGATCTCGTAGATGTAGCATAAAGGCCTTATGAAGTCATTATTGGTTTGTACAACTATCATTCTTTCCCATATTGAATATTTTTTGGGGAAATGGTATGGCGTATCCACAGTAATGGAACAAGGTTTCCTTGGTTCATGAAAAGGAAACCCAGGAAGCATCAAGGAGACTCTCAGAAAGAATATGAGAAAAATGGGGTCTTTGTGAGAACTAGTGTTGAGGTATGGTGGTTATGTACCATGGGCTTGAGTTTTCTGGGTGAGGATGTGTGAAAAAGTGTTAGAGAATTTCTTGTCCTTTCTAGTGGGGTTTTCTGCTCAACTTCTTTCTTCTTTGAAGCATTGAGGGAGAAAGATCCTTTCTATGAATGGTTCCATGTTTGAAGAGTTAGACCCCCCACCCCCATGATTTTGTAGTATTTATTGGTTGCTTATTATCCATACTCAAATGGGATGGCACTAGTGGGGGTGGAAATATTTTTATTTTGGAAATTTGTATGGTAGCTAGAGGTTATAGACAAAGGGGCTAGTAAGAACCAGTGATTGCTCTTGGGAAGCCCTATTTGGATCATTAATAAATTCCCCTACATGTTCAGCATCTACCATGAATTCTTGTGGAGGGTATTTTATAGTTCATCTAGGGGTAGATGTGAGCAGCAGGGTTCCGTAGATATCAGTGTTAGGTTGGCATGGAGGTGAGATACTAAACATCATGACTGTAGATGAACTATGGTGCTTGGTGCTTTCACACTTTTCAAAGTAGTGGAAACATGTGCACATTTTTTTATATTGGAATAGAAAAAGTTGTACCTTAGAGTGGTTGATATCATTGGTTTACCCAAGTGTTTTCTTAGAAGAAGCAAAAGGACACTTTGTGAGCTCACTAGAATGGGTGTCCAGAAGAGAGATTAGTTTTCCTACCTTGAGTGTATTCTTTTTCTTTTCAGGGATGAAAATTCATAATGTGGGAGAATGTAAAGACGCTGAATTTTTCATGAAAAAATATTTTGGAAAATATGAAGACTGGTTGCTCAGACGGAGTCAGATTCTGATGCCGGGTGTGCCCATAATAAATATTTGAATAAAGTTCAGTTTTTATTTTAAAGCACTCAGGCGGTGAACTTTGATCTTGAGTAACATCTAAACGGGTGACCAGATCAAAAATAAGAGGGACCATTACATCTGGAATAACAAAATTACCTTATGTAAGGACTAATATCATCCAGCACGATCCGGATAAAAACGATATATTTTGGAAGTAAATGTCATTAAAATATTTTAAATAAAACAAATGTGACGTAGCGTGAGTCTTTCTATTCATAAGACCTTTTTCATTATTATTGGGTTATTTCCATAACCCTATAAAATATCTGAGATAATGAAGATTTGACCTCTCGATGAAGGACGCCAACATTTTTGGAGAATCAAGATCATAGCTTGGATCGGAAGAGCAGTGGATCTAATGAATCAAAGACCAGGGATCGATGAACAGTGGTGACACAATTATCTTTATCAATGGTAGAACTAAAACTGAGTAGGGTGTTTGTATTTAAATTTTGGTTTTCCCATTATTAATTTCTAAACAACGAATGCAGATCAACCCATGAAAAGGTTGACCTGAAGTTTGATCATCATTACGGGTTTGGGAACTCTTTTTCAATGATTAATTATCTAGGGATATGAATTAATAATTGTTCAATGTCATTAATTTTTGTAAAATATAGAATAAAATCCAAAGGAATGGGCCTAACATTCGTCTCTTTGGGTTTTCCTTGTCATATCTCTCCACCCCTTGGGTTTTTCACCGACAGAAGCATGTGGTCCTGTCAGAATTTTTGGGATGTTCCGAGCGTGACCAGACCCCCTGATCGATGTAAAAATGATTCAGAGCCCCTAAAAGGTGAGACGACGATCTGAGGACTCTAGAACACACTCTGAATCAATGAATGGTCCACCTGAGTAATTTCCGTGGCATGTGGAACAAATCAATAGCATGCTGTAGTGGAGGAGGAAGCAGATAGTGGGCCACAGTGGTCCAGAACTGCTGCGCCAATGGGGCCCTGCATCAGCCTGGGAGACTCGTGGCTGAGAAATGAGTCGGTGATAAAACACAGTCTATGGGACCATGTGTGGGGGGAGGTGGTCGACCACCTATTGATAGCATGAAACAGTGGGGACGCGACTGTCCCCGTGTCCAGTGGAGACCAAACCATCCCACAATGGTAGGTTGGGCTGGAGAAGATGGGTTGCCCAAAAGGCTGGGCCCAGGAGGTCTATCGGGCTGGGCCCAGGTAGTCGAGTGGGATGGACTCATGGCCCATCAAGCCTAACCTGTGACCCAATGGGCCAAACCATACCCAACCAGTTTAGGTCAGGCCTAATGGGCCAGGTCGGGTCAGTCCGAGCAGGTCAGATCTAAAATGGACCTAACTAACCCCTTATTACTAAAACAGGCATTCCATTCAAACATAGCTTCCATTTGACGAGCCATCTACAGTTTTGGGACCCTTCTAAAGAGATGGTCCTTTTGAGATACGCCATGTTATTTTTGTTGGATGTTGATAGATGGACTAATTGTTTAAGGAGTAGTTCCTCATGGTACAAGCCCACTTGGCAGGATTCCGTGAGTTTCATAAAGTTGGGAATCCCTGTGTCGTGGGAGCATGTTTTATTTTTTCTATGGCTTCCTCAGGGGGTGTTACTCCCCTAAGGGGCTTTTTTTTGGGTCCTCTATATCTGAAGTTCATAAATTTGGAGCTCATCTACATTATAGGGTGTTGTTCTACTATTATAGGAGTTGTTACTCCCCTGCTGTTTCAGGGTGTGGGTCCTCCACACATTAACTAATAGGATCAACAATCCCTTGTCATACAATGGTGTGAGTCCTCTAGTAACTTAGTAGTACTCCCCTACCAGGTAGGTTGCGAGTCCTCTACCTACAAAGTCATACTCCAATGTGGGATTTTGGTGAGGGTACTTTATGATTCATACTCCCCTATGGGAGTACGGTGCAGGTCCTCGCTTATGGAGTTCCACTTCTACATCCCGAGTAGTGGTAGGAAGTAGGTCCTCCATTGGAGTTGGATCTCCCTCAATTGTCAGACAAAGTTCTGAGGAACGGGCCCATCCACTTCATGAGAACGTTACCTAGATAGAAGCTAGTTCTCCCTCGATGGAATGTGGTGCGGGTAACTCCTTATAAGAGTGATGTAGGTTTCGTGAGATTTTTAGGAGTAGGGATCCCTTATCTGTGTATAGTGGTGAGGGCGGGCCTCTCCACTTGGGTTTCTTTAGTCTTGTGTTGGGAACAAGAAAACGATAACATAACCTCTGGTACAGGGCACTAGAGATGGACCTTGTAGGATTTTCCCGATGGAGCGTGTTCTCTCATATGTACCATTAATAATAGTAGTGTTCTTCCCTATTGAGTATTCCTCTCGGATAGGTACCATCATCGATGGATGATAACATAGAGCATGTTTCTCATATTTTTAGGTGTTAACTTTTGAATCTATAGTGAGAGTCCTATTTTTTCTATGATATTAGATCATTATTATTCTTTGTGTCTAAAATGAGTATATCTAGATGTTCTTGTTATATGTATGGGCATATATGCCTGTGGAGATGACTGTGCATTTCTTTTTGGATTTCCCCTTGTTATTTACATTTTTGGTTTTGGTATGTCATATTGAGTAATGTTTTACTCAACCATACATGGGGTTTTCCCATATATTTCATGTCTTTTGTAGATGTTTGATGCTTTGATAGAGTCTATGGAGTGTTAGGACTAGGTGGTGCTCAGTGAGATCAGACAGATGAGGTGTACTTCTATGGCTTCAGGTAGCTACCCTTTACCTACCCTTTAGGTAGGGTTCTTGGAGGATGAGCTTTAGGGACATGGGGTTTTACTTACATTATGTCTTTATTTTGGTGGCTTTATATACGGGCCTGGTTTTCCACCAAGAACTTTACAATCTGTTTTACATTGGTTGTGCTTTAGTTAGTGGTATGCAAGCATATCATCCTTAGTTTCTTTACATCTTAGGATATTTGGTTTGAATATCTGTGCATGTGTGCAGGTACTTAGGCTAATGCCTCCCATTTTTTTGATATTACTACCCAGCGCTAGTCGCCAGCCCCTATCCTATCATGGTTGGCTTGGGGTAGTAACAACACAGGCCTTGGGGGATGGTTTATGATAATTTCCATCAATTTTAGTATAAAAATATATAATTAAATTTTATTCAGTACCCAATGACTTCTAAAGTCCTTTTGAAAATTATATGTGATCTTAAAATCATGGTCTAACACAATGGAGGGAGTAAATCCATGTAACATTACTATATTGATTAGATAAAATCTATAAAGATTATATAAATACATATTATTAAGAATGGGAATAGAATGTTGAGATTTAGTTAATTTATCCACAATAACAAAAAAATTCCTTGTTAACTTGAGATGTATTTGGAAAATCAACCACTAAATCCATTGATATATATTTTTCATTTCCACCCTAAAATTAGAAAATATTTAATTATTCACTTAGATAATTATCATTCTTCTTTAACCTGCTGATTATCCAAGCATTTGATGGTAAACCCAACAATGCCAATTTTTATTATATCTCACTAGAAATAAACATGAAGATCTATATACATCTTAGTATTAGAAGGATAAATAGAAAACAAGAAACTACGAGCTTTACTTAATAATTCACTCTTAAATTGGGAATCACATACCATATATAATCTTTACCCAAATATGATAACACATTATTCATCAATATAAAATTCAAGAAATGTACACTTCATAATGGGTTTTACCATTTCTAGAAAAACATTATAATCAATTTTTCTGTACATAACTCTTTTTATGAGTGTTTAGCACAATGAACCATGAAAAAAAATAGAGGATGTACCTACATCAAAAACATCTTGTCCAAAATTCATCAAATATTTAACCGATTGACATATTCAAAATTTAACATGGTTAATGTTGTAATATTTTTTCTAATCATTGAGCCTAAAACTTCACTTATTTTATAGAATGGTAATTATTATTGCAATCACAATATTTGATTAGTTCACACCATATTCTATGTCAATTGTAAAATGATTTAAATGTTAGTAGATATTTAAATCTTTGTTAATTACTAGATATTTTATAATGTGATCCATATTAATGATTCCAAGTTATTTTTAAATAAAAAACAAATTTTCTAATTCCATAAAGTTTTTAAGTTAATTTAGCTAATGAGGCTTCCACTAATTTTAGGTATAAGAAATTACCTGATCATTATATAACAAAAAACCAAGTAACATCAATGAATAATCATTGTGTATGAAAAATACACCATTTTATTAAGTCATGTAAAAAACTGTATCATTCACTAGTATTATTTTTTATTCTATAAAACAATCATAACATTCTATTTTTAATATAAATTTATCACTTTTCCTGCTTGAATTAGTCAATAAGAAAGACAAACAAGGATTGTTTTCAACAAATAGCTTGTGGTAACCCACAAAAACAAAGAAAACTATGACTCTATAAAATCTATTTTCCTTTTACAATCATCACTAACTTTTTTCTATTTAGTTAATTAGTTATTCCACCATTATAAATAATACGTACATGGAACTAAATTTTGTTTTAACCAAAATTAACACATTCTAAATTTTATATATTGTTTATTTTTATTTAGTGTTTTTAAAAAAACCTTTATGTGTATTTTGTTCTCCTCTTGACTATTATACTATGCCTGTATATCATTTATAAACACAACCTATAACATATACATGAAATCATAAAAAACTCCATAAATAAGGTCCAAAAATACAAAATGTATAAAAGATAACCTAAATTTCATAACCACAAACTCATAATGTTCATATCTAGTTTGAAACATTGTCTTCAAAATGTCACCCCATTCACTTTCAGGTGATGGTACCTAGACTGTAGATCATCCTTCAAAAAATGTTGTTCAATTTGGGGTAATCAATAAAATATATGATAGGATGAAAATGATATATTTTATTGATAGTGATGTTAATCAAGGGTCAATAATCAATGAAAATTATCATTGAACAATATTTCCTTTTATCAAAAAAAACATGGTGCACCCCATGGTATTGTTCTAAGTTGAATGAAACATTTATCAAAATAATCCTATAATTACTTTTCTAATTTTAAATTTTCCACTTGATATATTCGATAAGGAGGTTTTGAAATAGTATTTTTATTAGGAACTAGTTGAATAGTAAATTTAACACCCTTATCAGAAATAACACTAAAAAATCATCAGTAGGTACATGAAACGTTTGCAAGATATAGTGGTTGTGGGGCTCCTTAACAAGAAGCACATGATGATTCATTTCTCATTAGAGGAAGACCGGATCTTGGCGTGGTCCAGAGCTCATCGCGTATGCAATGGTTCCAAATTTTTCCCTACTCGTTGTTCCTTTGATTTCTACATGAAAAGTGACTACCCATCTTCGGTTGTGTGGGTTATTCTTTCTGAACGCCCCCTCCCCTTCCAAAATCCTGCTATAATCTGTATTCTTGGTAATATGATTGGCTGATTCCTGTGTTCGGATAGAAGAACCGAATCTATGTGTCACCCCATCTCCCCTCTCATTTGTGTTGAGGTGGATACTTCCAAACCTTATGTAGACTGTATCTAGATCACCATGGGGGATGAATTATGGTGAAAACAACCCATGGTTTTTGAATCTTGGTAGAGTTCTGTGTTTCATGTCGTCGCTTGGGGAATTTATCCACTACTGGTTGGTAGAGTTGCTCAATTCACCATGGGGTGCTGAGGGATTCCCCACAAAATGGATATGTATTTCCCTCAGTTCTCGTAGTTAAAAATCTAGGTTCTAAGGAATCACAGACGAATGTTCATCTCCAGAATGTAAAATGACCTAAAGATCTGAAGGTCATTGAATTATATAATACCTTGAATCGTGGTTTGGTTGTCATCCATTAAGCCGGACCGAATCTGTAAGGAGACTCTCTTTATTTGGTTTCTCCTTCATTTTCGGAAACTGTGAAGAATGGAGGCTTGATCACTGGTCAGGATGGTGCCTTGGTTTCCAGTCTCAAGATGGTTGATGTGCATCCAGTGTCAAGGCCTCCAACTGGGGTTTCGATAGACCAGAATACTTCAGTCCCATAGAAGATAGTATTGACGGAATAGAATGATGTTCTAGTTTTCTATAATCACGCCCCTGATCATGTAGGTGTGGCTGTGGCGGAAAGTAATGGAGGCTCTACATATATAAAGGGGACAAAAGCTACAGGGGATGGAGAAAATGCAGTGACCATGTCGAAACCAGAAAATGATCAAACAACCATCAATCTTGTTAACCGTTTTGGAGGATTGATGTAGGAAGGTCCTGTTTAGGTCCAGGAAATAGACCTCATATCCAGTAGATGTGTAAAGGCTGACCTTCTGGTTCAGGCCCTGAGGACTACTCCAGATGTGAGTACACCATTGGTAGTGTAGTATCCCTTGGGTGTTCATTATCTCTCTGAGGGTGATAATGAAACTGAGGACTCCAGTCAGTTTTCTTTTAGCAGTGAGGAGGGAGCATGAATTAGAGGTCTCCATAGCCCGAGGAAGAATAAGGGTCAGGAGGGGCACCGTGACTTGGGGAACTGCATTGTGACTAAAGGGAAAGGATCTAATGGGAGGAAGGACTACTACTTGATACCTAAGACGATGCAAACAAGAGAAGCTAGTAAGGAAAAAGAAAAGGACTATAAGCCAAAACATCAAGATCTAGAATGTTCTAGCCCAAGAAGTGGAAATATAAAAACTAAATGTGGAGACATCCAAGGGGGTGTAGAATGAAAGAAAAAGGAGATCAGACCCAATATATTGACATAATTCAACATTCTAATGAATAAATTCATGAAAAGGATATCAATATTAATGCCTCAAGGGAGGAGGTAGAAAGAATCCTAGAAAGAGAGGTTAAAATGGATGCTTGTAAGGAACAAAGGGACTGGATAAACCACCAAGATTTTATTTTGGAACAGGGTTTCAATGCACAAAAGATCAATGTGGAGGAATATATTCAGACTAGGAACTAGTTAGCTACCCGCTTTGAAGACTTAATCAGGGATGATCTGAGCATAATGGTTGAATCAATTCAATGGGGATTATATCGGGTATCCAGTTCTAACAATCATAGTCTTGTTTTCAACGATTTTGTGTTATCCTTTAGTACTGGCTAACCTTTGGATCTGATTGTACCTGTGTGTTTTCTCAGTTTTCAACAAATGGTTTTTTTTATTAAAAATTTAATTGTCAGGCAGGTAAAAGTAAAAAATTGAAATTTTTGTAACTTTATTTTTCTAATCATTGTTTTCTATCTCTCATGCAAATAACATGAGACACATGTTATCATAATTAATAAAATCATTCTAAATAAAACACAATACTATACAATCTCTATCTGCTACTCAATTCATTATTTATTAAATACTATTTTATATACAAACATGATATCTATAACCAACCATAAAAAAACTAGAAACCCTTTCAAGATCCTTTCAAACATTTCTTGAAATGTCATTTACCATAGTTGGAACATTTTGGGGTCATACCAACAGACTTCTTACCTGGTTTCTTGTTTGGTGTCACCGGTATGGAATTTTTATAATATCATCATCTCGAGGAAAATATGTTTAAAAAATCTCCATATCAAATTTATCAGTATGAAAATAAAAATTATCAAAACATTAAAATTATTATGTGGTCAATTCCCTTTATAAATATGGTTTCAACCCTGAGTAAAATCTTCTATTTTTACTATTAGTGTACCTAATAAAATATTGCACATACCTCTCCAATCAAGAGATTTTTTATGTAACACCTCAAAAATATAAAATAATAACATTTTAATTTATAGTCTATGCTACACATAACCCCTAGCATAAACAACCCATGATACATATTTCATTAAATTTAATCTATTTCTTATATAATGGAATAGAAAACCCTCAGTTTAAATGAAATATAAAATAGAATAGAATTATTTCCAAGATTTTAAAATAGTTTGTATGAATAGTACTAAATAAATTTTTAAAATTAAGATTATCTATATATTAGAAATTAAATAAGAATCATTTAAATTAAAAAGAAATGTTTTACAAATAACTGATTTTTTTCTAAATAATGTTTTAGTCTCTCATTTTGCATATTATTAAAAATTAATTTTCTTAATTTTATAAAACAAATTGGGAAAATAAAATTAATTTTTTAAATCATTATATCAAAATTAGAAAATATAATTTTTTTTCTATTTTACTGAAATGTTTCACTTTTTTAGTATTAGTAAAAATTGATGAATTTTAATTGAAAACTACCTTATTGAGTACATTATATATAATGTTAAATTATAATTTCAATAATATTTATGTTCAAATTAGTTCAAATATATATATATTAATACAAAAATCGTCGTTTTAATCAATTTCATATTGAAATCTTATTTTAAATCTTTGTAAACATCTAAACATTTTCTCTAGGAAAACCATATATCTTATAGTGTATGTGTGCTTAATTTTATAATAACATTTACCACACTAGAAATATAATTTTTTTTAAATGGATCCATGATTTTTTTATTATAAAAACTAATACTATTTAATAAGGTTTACATAATTTTTTACAAAAATTAATAGTGAAAATAATAAAAATTATTTATCACGGATAAGGTAAAAATCGATTTTCATGTGGGTTAATATAAAATATTTAATTATAAAAAATACAAAAAAAACTATCTAAAATATATTTAATGGAAATACTTCAACCATATAATTAATAAGGCTATATAATAATCCATTTTCAATCCCTTTGGCATGTGAAAATACTTGTAACAAAATTTTCTTGTGAAATATTTAAAGTACAACTCACCTCACTTATAAAATGCCACCCCGACCCTCTCTTATTATCACTTTTAAACCCACTTAATGTCATCATATCCATTCCAAAAATAAAATAAAAATCAATAAAGTCAATAAATAATATTAAAAACTGAAATAAATTCATCCTATTAAATATTTTGTTGCAAAGCAAATGAGGTTACCTGAAGAAGTGATAACATTATTTAATAAGTGTTTTTATTTTATTTAATACTCTACCTACATAAGTAATTATTAAACCATCATGATATGATAAAATCAATATTTTCCATAAAATAATGCATTGTTATGTTAATTGTGTGACCTATAACCACCCTCAACTCAATATAATTAGTTATTAACTTATCATTCGTGTGTACGGAGGACAACCACCTCATGAGATAATGTAATTAATTTTTACATTACCACCTCTAACAGTTAAATATGATGATGGATCTAATATATATATATATATATATATATATATATTATATTTATAAAATCAAAAAACTCTGGAGTCATTATATCAAATATTAAATTTTACAATCTATTCTATAAGGGATATGATAACCTCACTCATGTATAAGTGAGATTTCCTTCTCATGAAACGATATGTTTCATTTTTTAAATAGTGCTTCCCATGGAAGGTAATAAGGAAAATGATAATGAATATATGTTATATAAATTAAATAATTATTAAATAAATGACAAATTTATCATTTTAAAAAATATATATATAACATTCACTTACTTAACTTTTCACTTAGTTAAAGATGATAACATCGTTCGTGTACATGTCAACTACCACCTTCACAAAGTAATGTGATGATATTTTCATCTCTAAAATCCATTAATGATATATATAAGTATATTTAATTAGTTAATATTTTATTTTTGATATTATGATCATTCTATAATGATAAAATATTACTTATATCCATTTTGTAAATATCATTGATAAATGGAAGCGCTACTCTTGCATATATATGACCAACCATCTCCATCAATATAACGTAAATTATTTTTAAAAACAACCTTCATTATTTACCATAAAAGTATAAATGATATATAAATAAAATATATTTTTCCTTAATATTATTTTGGTGATGATGGAACTATATATTATGTGCAAGAACCTAATCATTCGTGAAAAAACATGCATCTGTAGATGAAGAAATTTACACCTAAAAAAAATGAAAACAATGAAACATTGTTAATAAAAAGTTTAAAAAATGTCATAAAAGGGGAAAATATGGTATTTTAAATTTTAAAACCACTATATTATAAGTTAATATCATGTTTAAAACAACTATATATGAGGATAAATTATATTTAACCAAAAATAATTTTGAGGTAAAGGACTTCAACTCAATTTCATTTCATTGAGGCATATTGTAATATTATACAATGAATTAATTTTATATGGTCTATATATTCCCTATTTAAAATTAATATCATAATTAAATAGAAATTAATTTTAGTTTGGGTTTGACGTTTAATTATTACATCTAAAGGGGATTGAATTAAGATTTACCAAGAAGTAACGAATTTTATAACTCAATTTATTTTCATTATGTTATATTAATTATTAATTATATTTCATATTATAATATTATTTGTGAAATTAATTTTGATTATTTTATGTTTTATTTTCAATTTTTTTTATTTACAATGGCCATTGAAAAATGATTCTTTGAAGAATTCTCACTTCATCATTATGATATTTGTAAGGTTTTGTTTGTCAACCATGTTTTAATGGAGATAGTTCTTTCTTGAATTTCAGTTCAACTAAATTAATTGAACATTTCATAATAATAAAATTTAAATGTTTCCTACTCTAGTTATTAATTATAATTTCAAGTAATAGTATTATTTTTCCATTCATTGGAACCTAAAATTATAAACAATTTATACTAGAAAATTTGAATTCTTTTTTATCTGTGGTTGGATATCCATTCTCTTCCAAAATAATTTTTTATAAATATGATCGATTTTTTTTTACCATTTTTAAAATTATTTATGAAATAATTTTTAAACATTTTTACTATTTAATAAAAATGAAGGAATCATCATGTATTTTTCGAAATAAGCATCATTTTAATTTTATTGAAAATGTAAATGGAATATTGGTTTTCATGTACCTAGAATGTATGGAATATCCAACCTTCATGAAAACATTATATTTTAAAAAATAATTTAAAAGTTTCAAAGAAAATTTCTTTTTAATATTTTCTGAACTATTTGTTTTAAAAAATGATTTTCAAAATGAAAAGGATATTTCCTCAAAAAAAATTAAATGTAATTTTATGGTATTTCTATTCATCAACCACATCAACCCTTTATTACAGTTATGATACACTATATTATTATGTATTAAAATTAACCTTAATATTTATTTTTATGGTATATTATCATTTTTACCAAATATAGTATTGTTATTCACATTATTGATTAAATTTTTTATAGTCATTAACTTTCCTTTTAATCATTCACTCTCTATTGATCATTGTATAATTAATTTTTCATAAATATACTTATACATTGAACCATGGTTATTTTTATTTATTTAACCTTATATCATTTATACATATGGTATTCTATATTTAATTTTTTTAATCTTATAAATGTTGTTAAATTAATATTCTTTACTCAATATATATACATTATTATAGGGAAATTTTATATTGAATAAAATTGATTATTTGATATATTTAGAATGGTTTTGAAATTATTTAATTTGTGTGGCATATAATTAAATATCTCCTCGAAAAATGGGTAGTAACCTGAGATGAATTAGTTTGAAAGATGTAGTCAAATGGGTCATGGTGTATACCTACTAATCGGTTTTTTAAACTATCTCGATTAATGATTGGGATGATTGAGGTACAATGATCTCTAATATCATGCAATCTAATAATTAATAATTTAATTCATTGAAAATTCAGTTATTATTATTCATATACTTTCTTATCTTTGGATGCATTTAATTATCAACTTAATTATTAAAAGGAATGTATTTTTTTTTCATTTCCATATTGATTATATATTATCTAGTAATTATAGTCAAGTTATTGATGAAATGACATGTCTATTTTTATTCACATTTCCATAATGAATATTCCTTATCTAATTTTTTTATGTTGAGTTATTAACTAAATGTAATGTGTGATCAGTTATTTACCTTTACATATTGATTATGACTTATCAAGTTATGATTACAAATATACTAATTAGATGTAATGTGTGTTTAGTTATTTACCTTTCATATTGAATATTCCTTATCAAATAATAATGGTAAAATTATTTAAATGGAATGTGAGTCTAGTTTTTTAATTTCTCATATTGATTGTTTTTATTGATTAATGATATCTTCCACTATACATAACCCTTACTATGAATTTCAGAACACCCTTATTTTCTCTCATTTCATATGAATACATGAAGTGTACTATCGTTGATATATATGGATACACTATAGGGAATAATGTTATTCTAAATAAATTATTTTTTTTTTTTTTTTAAATATAATTGTGTATTCATGTATGTATCTTGTTTAATAAGACTACTATACTATTAGGTCATTTGGGATGAAATTTTTTGTATCTTGTGCCAATTAAATAAAGTAGACACCAAAAATAGGCTACTGGGTTGGGGTTACTACTGTTGGTATTAAAAGACATTTATTATAAACCTTGGAAACCATATTTAGGAAAATATATATAATGGATGAGAACCCTATGAAATATTATGAGGGTAAGTGTAGAAGAACATCCTAATGTTTTGGTAAGGGAGATATTGTATGTATTTTCTTAGAAATGTAACCATTTTTTGGATATTACTAGTTGGTGTGGTTCTAGAAAAGATGTAACATGGGGAAATAACTCTGAAATGGGTTGATGGGGATTGATATGGCCATCTCCTAGTGAATGAAAATGGGCCTTATCAGGTCCCTAGTCTAACACTTCATGTGGATATTCTTAAGAAAATTCACATTTTCTATTTAATTTTTTTTGATAGATTTAAAAATATGTGTACAATGAATGACCAATGTTAAACCTAAGGTGTCTTATATTGGAAATATGGTGTCTTAAAGGAATAGGAAATTTTATGTGTTTGAAAAATAAGTGAATAAGGAAATTAATTTCAAAAGAAAAATTGAAGAGTATGATTGAAGGAAATAAATCTAAACCTATGGATACATTTGTAGTTCATTTTCATAAAATTGGAGAACCTAGAAATTATTAGAGTAAACTAAATCTTCAAAAGGATAACCCATAGAAAATGGGAGGACATATTTTAAAATAAATAATATGAAATATTTATATATTGTTATTCAGGAATTAAATTATAGAAGCATTTAACCAATTGTATATTGTTTATAACAATAATAAAACCCTTATGGATTTTGTTACATTTTAGAAGAATATTTTCTTTCATTAAATTATGTTTTGTGCATAAAATCAAGGATTTAGGATTTAATGATTTATCATAAGATCAAATCATTAAACATCCCTTTTTAGATTTTAGGTGATGTGTATATTCTATGATTATAGAGATTTTGGGAGATATTTATAAAAACTAAATGTTTTAGTGTAAGTTTTATTTGATGAATAATTAATTGAAATGTTATTGAAAAAATTTCAAGGAAATTTAAAACCATTAGGGTAAATATTATCATTAATGGAATAATAATAATTGTCATCTAATATTAGTATACTTTCAAAAATAATAATTTGATACAATATATTGTATTAAAAATCATAGTAAATTTATTTTTAATAAATAATTTTGTATGAACTATTTATATTATATTTTTGTTGACACTTTTATAGTAATTATATTAATATTTTTTTAGAAAAAGGATAGAACACATTTCAGGTTTCAACATACCATGTCTGGAAGGGCTATGGGAATTTAACTCCCAACTGATGGGAAATAATTCTTTAATGCATACAACATTTTTATATGAGTTCTTAGTTAATATTTATCTATTTAAATGATTTGAAAAATAAATATTAATGATGAAATAGCAGTTTAATAGTTTAGGTTTACAAATTGAAATATTATATTGGATAACTTGTTCTAACAATATTGGTTTTGAAAGGTAATTATATAAATGTGGAAAGAATATTATTTGTTTTATAGATCTTATGACCTATTAAAATTTAATTTTAGTATTTCATTCGTATGAAAATAAATTTTTGATATTAGTTCTTTGAGTAAGGTATTTATTGTTAATTTATTGAATCACAAGGAACAGTTTGAATTTTTCATTTGAAAAAAAACATATAAACTTACTATATTTCATTATATTCAAATAGAATAAAATATTTCCTGAAAATTAGTAAAATAATATTAAAACAAAAAAATTATCCAATTAAATTTATATTTGATGAAGAAAATTGTATTTTAAATCAATACCTAAGTATGGTCTTTTGGTCATTAATTTTCCATTGATAATTCCCTTTATTATAATGAGGGACCTATATCACTCTCTATAATTATAAATGATTTTCCTCCACTTATATATCATCACATTATTTCAATGTTCCCCGACATATAAACCTAGTTATGTGTTTTTAAATATTACCCTTTTACTTCAGTTTCTTCCTTATTAAGAGGGTGTTTTATTAAATCTTTTAATGGAGTGGGATTTCAACAAAATAATTTTCAAATAACAAAAACATTTATTACCGAGATGATGAATAAATTAGGAAGTTAATATTTATTTAAAGTTTGTATAATATAGCATAAATAGATTCTAAAATAAGGACATCATATTCAATTTTCTATGTTACATTAAATGAAGATCATAAAAACACATGGAATATATTTCTTTAAATTTAATCTCTTTAATAACTTTTAGAACACACAACCCTCACCCTAAATAAACTGTAATATAGTATACTTTTATGAACTTCCCACTAAATTGGACATTATGAATATTAATAACACCATTATGAAATTTAAGCTTATCTTTTTATTATATATAAAATAATAATCCTATAAATAAAAAAGGAAATGTTTTTGGGAAAACTATATTTTTTCTTAAAGGATGTATAGTCTCTCTTTATACACATATTTTTCAAATTAATTTTAACAACTTAATATTTTTAAATGAAAAAATATACTTCATTTTTTAAATCATAATATCAAAATTATCTTTAGATGACTTTTCAGAATTTATCTAAAAAGATTTATTTTTTAATAAATAGTAAAAATACTAATATTTAATTAGAATCCTTCATTTAATTTACATTATATATAAAGATAAATTATATTAATAATATTTTTTACGGAATAATTTTAAAAAAATTATATGTATTAATTAAATTTAGTTCCATCAAATCAATTTATTTTTTTTATATTAAAATATTGTAAACTATTCAAAACAATTCTATGGAACCTCGTATTTTTGTCGCATTTATGTGATTAATTTTAAATTATAATTTCCAAATTATGTGAATGAAATTTTTAAAAATATATTATTTATTAGGAATTATAAAAATATAAAATATATTATAACTTCAACGTAATTTTTGATCAAAATAAATAGTGAAACAATTATGATTATTTACTACGGTTAAGGTGAAAATGGAATTATATGGGTGCTAATGTAAAAATGATAAGGGTACAAATAATGTAAAAATTATATAGAATATATTTTATGAAAATTATTAGACTATGTTATATATAATTCTCCATAGTACTCTATTTTGGATTCTTTTAACCGGTATAATATTTTTCTACACCTTTTTCATTTCAAAAATTACAAGTGTGTACTCGCATAACTTTTAAAAGGCCTCCCTCTTTCAACTCTTATATAAATATTCAATCCCCTTTGTATTATCAAATAAACTCCAAAATAAATTTTAAATATGACTATAAAAATTATAGTGGGCTTAGTATGTACAAAAAGAAAACTAGGAAATATTTGGGTTCAAACCATGGAGGTTACCTGAAAAAGTTGTGATGTTCATCAACGATCATTTTTATGTTATTTCTTCCTCTAACTACATAAATTATTATTAAACCATGATGAAATAGTAAATTAAATATATTTTTTATGTTATTTTAATGAACTAAAAATATCCCCACTTAAATCAATTGTTTTAATAAATCATCATTAGTGTCTACAATAAAAAAAATTCTCTCGAATCTATGTTATTCGTTTTCTCATTACCACCTCTCATAGTTTGATTGAAAGATTTATAAAAAGTGTATATATGATATTTGTAAAATAATTATACCTTTTTAGTTATTATATAATATATTCCATTTTTCACATACCATTCTATATGTAGTCTGATATTGTCCCCCAAGTGTATGGTGTAATACCACATCATGAAGCGATGTGATTCATTTTTTCACAAACACTTTACATGGAAGGTAATAAGGATAAATATAAAAAATATATGTGGTAAAAATGAGATAATTTTCAATATTAATGACATATATATATATTAAAATATTATATAAAATTTTGTTTATTACCTTTTTACACACCTAAAATGATAACATCATTCGTCTACGTGTGGACTATCACCTTCATAAGGTGATGTGAATCTCTTTTCATCACCACACCACATGGATGATATATATAATTAAATTCAAAAATATTATATGGTATTTATGATATTATTATAATTTTTTTAACAAAAAAATTGACTTACCTCATTTCCATAATTTTGTTTTATAAAAATGGAAATGCTACCCTTGAATATGTTCGGCCTAACATCCCCAAAATCGCAACATATGTTATTTTTCAACATGTTCATTCTTGTATATTCTTAAAATTTTATTCTTTTGTAAAAATATTATAAATATTTCATTATTATTATTCTATATGTGATCAAACTATATATTATTCTAAATAATTGATTCTTTCATGAAAATACACACCTGATAAAATAAGGGAATTAACATCTAAAATGATGCAAATATTGAATGATTATTAACTAATGGGTGAAATTATGTTATAAAAGGATTATAAATGATATTAAAAACATAGATATTTTTATATTAAATGTTAATAACCGGTTAAATACCACTATACACAATCTTAAATCATGATCAACTAATAGGAATAATTAGGTAAGGGACTTCATCTTAATTTATCTTAATTGAGGCCTTTTGCAATTGTTTAGCATAATTTTATTTACGTGGTGTATATATTACCCATTTGACATGTAATATCATTATTCCATAACAATTAATAGTATCTTGATTTTCGATTTTAATTATTTCATCTAAGGGGATTTTATATAAGAGTTACAGTGTTGTAAATAATTTCCTAACTCAATTTCCTATCATTTGGTTATATTACATATTTTTCATTTTTAAAATCATATTATTATGTGGGAAATAAATTTTTATTATTTTATATTTTATATAAACATTTTTATATTAATTTATAGATGATACATATAAATAAATTGTTGATAAATTATCATCATAATGTTATAATCATTTCAAGTGTTTATTTTACAATATCATTTTAATTGATATTACTTATTCTTGAATTTTAGTTGATAGAGATTAATTAACCATTTTAAAATAAAAACATCTAATTTTACTCTCCTTTGGTTATTATTTATGTTTTAAGTTAACATTATCATTTTTCATACTCATTATTTTATTTAATAATCGATAAAATGTTTTTAAGCATATCTTATATCATTTTTATCATCGTTCAAAAATCAATTTTCTTCCAAAACCATGTTTTATTAAAATATTCTAAAATAAACATTTAGCCTTTTCCAGATGTTTTATGAATGAAATTTTTCTTTTTTTCCTCGTTAAAAAATTTCTATAAAATAATATTCAAGTAATTTTTTGAAAAATCCATGAATAACTATTACCGTAAATGTGAAAGGATCCCTTTTTTTAACATTTTCAACATATATAGAATTTACTATCTTCCTAAAAACTCATTATTTTATGGAATAATTTAAAATTTTAATATATTATTTTCATATAAACTTATTTTAAAAATGCTTTTTGGAGTACTGGTTTTGAAAAAAAAATCCAAAATGAAAATTTCATTTTCCTCTAGAAAGTTTTAGATATATTTATATATTGTTTATATTCATCAATGATAGTAACCCTTCAATATATATATATATATATATGATAAATTGGGAATATTATGTATTAATAGCATCTGTAGAACGTTTTTAGATGTTTCATCATAATTTGAACCAATTAACTTATTGAAATTCACTATCTTAAATTAGTTTTTTGTAGTCACTAACATTATTTTAAAACATTTACTCTCTTGTGATCATTATGAAAGTAATTTATATTAAAAAACCATATTTATTGTTTCATGTATATAATTATTTCTTAAACCATATATCATTTCAATATAGGGTGTTCTATATTTATGTTTAATTATCTAGGAAATATTGATAACTCTTCTTTGTTTACTTATTATAGATATTTGATCCCAATGCACATTTCTCATGAATTAAATTAATTATTAGGTATATATGGAATGTTTAGACATGAATTTATGGTTGGTTATAGGATTTATACATCCACTTGATGTATTGATAGTCTCATGAGGTGAATTAGATGTTTTTCGTAGTTAAATGGCTCCTGGTTTATAATTACCCATCAGTTCAAAACTGTTTTGAGGAAATATCCTAACTGTAGAGGTATCATGATACTCGAAATCATTAGGTCCAATAATTAATAATTTACTTCATTTATATTTTAGTTATTATTATCCATGATATTTTAATAATTATATTATATTTACATGCAGTTATTTTTTATTTTATTGAATAAATGCTATGTTATTTTAGTTATTTACATTTCTATATTAATAATGTGTTATGAAGTTATTAAATTAATGTTGTTTATTAAATTAAATTTTAATTTAGTCATTTACATTTATATATTTATTACACTTTATCTAGTTATTATACTCAAGCTATTTAATAAATTAAAAGTGTGTTCAATTATTTAAAATTCCATATTATTTATGCTTTATCCAGCAGTTATTGAGAATTTATTGATTAAATTATATTTCTATTTATTTATTTACCTTTCTATATTAATTATGTACTATATAATCATGATTTTCAAATTAATTATATCAATTGTGTGTTTTTTTATTTACCTTTCAATGATTGTTATTCATTTTTTATTTATGATGGACTTTATTTTACTTAACCTTTACTAGGAATTATAACTCACCCTTATTTTATTTCCTTGAAATGGAATCCCTGAAGTGTATTATTATTCATATGAAAGGATATTATTGAGGGAATAATGTTTCTCTCATAATAAATTATGTTGAAAATTGGGTTTTAAATTTTAGTTTGGAATCATGTGTTTAAAATTTACCAATACTAATAAACTATTCATTCTTATGGGATGTTATTATTTATATATGATGATAATTTAGTAGATAACAAACCAGATTCGAGTTACTCAGTATGGGATTTGTATATTTCATTTATATGCATAAAAAAATTATCCACTCTTTTCTATAATTCTAGAAATTATTTGTCTATACATTTCAAGTTTACCTTATAGAAATATTTCTCTATAAAAATATTATTAAGTGTTTCTCGTCATTCATTGGATTCATTATCATCTTTCTCAAAAGTATTCTTAACCAAATATAGCTATCAACTAGATTCACATTCAAAACAATAAATTAAAAGGGATACCTTTTTATATTTCTGACATCCCATGACATCAAATATATTTTTTGCGAAATTAATTCATCTATTGGCTACTATTGGGTGAAATGATCCACTAAATTATGAGGTATTTTTTCTCATAAAGTGCTCTAATATTTACATTTTCAAATGTGGTAGATCTAGCTACTCCGAAGTATGGATAAAAAATACTGTATATCTAATTGTACCTAATCCATAACAGGAAAAAATGTTATGATCCTATTTCAATCATCTTAAGATGTTTATTTGAAATGATATTTTATTCTTGATTCCTTTCAACTTGACCACACCACTTTCCTCTATAAAAAATAAATTAATATAGTTAGTATTATCGCAGTGACATGGTAATCTAGAAATTATATGCCATTTCAAATTAACTTTAAATTAAATTTTTTTAAGGGAATACTACAAAAATTATGCACACCTATAATTTTATCTAAACCTGACCTCTAATACCAACTACAAGGACCCAAACTTTATCATTGTATAATATTGAGTCTTATTTAAAAAAATAACATTATTTTATTTTGTTTATATTTTAAGGTCTATGTTTTTATAGAATTAGCTCACAAAACATCCATAAAAAATTAAAGGATAAAAATTAGACATATCCGATCAATATCTATTTTTCTTACCACATAATACATTTAAAATAAATCATGATTGATTTTAATGAAATTTCATCATTAATTTTAATGGGACAAATTAATTTCTATTACTAATCCTTAAAATCTTTGAAAAATGGTTCATAACATGAGTTACAAAAAATAAGAACTATAAGGGACATTAATGGAATGAAAAACTACCAGTCTGGTGAAAAACATGAAACCCAATGAAATATCATGACTTAATATGAATTTTCATTGAGAAAAATAAATAAATAATTTTCACAAGAAAAAACAGACTTATTTCTCAAAGAAAATAATTTAACACAATATTATAAAAATAAAATCCTCATTTAGAAATTTAGAGAATCATATTCATATCCCATTATAGAATTTTCTTAGAAATTACTATATCCTTGTTAAACCTATAGGGAAAACTCATGGGTGAATCCATATTTCTTTCTTATTAAGACAAAAAAAAATTACCCAATTCATTGGAGTACTATCATGGGTCACCCATTGTATAAGCTATACTAAGCTCACCCAAGAATATATGATAGAACCCATGTTATAAGCTATATTTGGATCATATTGTGCTATCTGGGGGAACTAATAAGATATGTTGTATCGGGATCACCTTTTTATCATATACCTCTACATTAATTTTTCATGAATAATAAATTTTATGCATTAAAGTTTTTATTAAAAAAAATTTAAAAATATTTAAACCCAGAATATTACTTTTGGATATCAAATTTAACCTCTCATTTATGACACTCTTTTTCAATACTAAAATAAAAATTTCTATTAAAATTCATTTTAAATAGATTAATAACCAAAACAAATGGAATGTGATTTTTCTTTGATTAAAATTTAAATAATATTAAAGGATAACAATCTTAAAATTACAAGGGCCCAACCTTAAAAATTACATAATTTTTTAATTTTAGTTAAGATGTTACTTCTCTCACATTGAGGATATTTTTTGGTGTATAATTATATAGTATTAAGATATAACTCATACATAAATATCATAAAACAAGGGTAACTACCGATTCATTTTATCCATAATATAATGCTTTTAAAATAAACCATCGTCTCTTTTAGGAAAACTCTTCTTGACTACCAACTAGACCTCTTACAATCCCTTATTCACCCTTAAATACTATGTAATACATTTATAAACGTGGGATGACCATAAAATACTCCATAATTGATATAAAAAATAAGAAAACTATTATTCCACTGATAAACATTAAATCTCATTACAAAAATTTCTTGAAAACATAAAATTTTACCCAAAAGGAGAGATATCATTCCCCTAAAAGGATAATTTCTTTTACCTTTTGAATAAAAATTACTTACATGAAAGTTCATTATAAAACATAAAAAATTCATGTATATAGATTTGTAAATCAATAAAAATAAACCTTATAGATAATAATAACCATATAGATAACTTCTAATATAATTATCTGGATAATATAATCGTTACCCAATGCATTGGAGCGTTATCTGGGAACATCAATCATTTATGCTATAATGGTATTACCCAGTGCGATCTAGGAACACCCATAATTTAGAATTTCCCAAAACTACAACATTAATAAAACATTTATCCATTTAAAAAATCATTTTTAAACTTGTTTATAAATCACATTCAAATATTCAAATACTATTTTCATTTAAAATCCAATCTGCAACACAAAATACCCCATTCCTTTGAAATACCATATTCAATACCAAAATACCGAAAACTATTAATTGGCGTTTCTATTTAATAAATAATAAATCATTTAAATGCATCCATGAATAAGATAAAGGGATCTGTGGTGTAGAATTCATTGTCATTGTGTACATTATGAATTGACCATTCCTTTTATCATTTTTGAAAAAATCTGTATAAAATGCATAACAATTTTCCTTTTTTTTAATGTGAATGAAATTAAAAATAAACCTAATATTTCATTAATAATATTTTTATATAAATAAAAATTTAAAATAATATCATGAAGGAATATATGTTAAAATTTAATCACTAGAAATTTAAAAAAGATATTTTTAAATTAATGTGTTACATACCACTGTGAAACATTTGAATCACAATCCCCATGAGCGAATAACATTTTAAAAAATTAAATATAAAGAGAATAAATAAATTAATGATATGATATGATATGTCTAGAAGGTTTTTTATTCATCTCAAACAATAATAAAGGTGTATATCATCAATAATTAGGTCAATAAATGGAAATTTAGACAATGTCTCTTACCTAGAGTCTAACTTATCACATTTTTTTATATTGATGAATAATAAAAATATGATAATTACTTAATTTATTAGGATAAATTTTCATTTTTTTAAGTAATTGAATTACACATAATATAATATTGTATACAACTAGTTAATCAATCTAGTTTACATCATATATTTGAACAATATTCAGTTTATGTTTCAAAAACTACTTTGGAAGATAGACTATGGTCAAAGTGGTCATTATTAAAAAAATTCCATAATAATAATGATAAAATAATTATCAAATTAATATATAAATTATACATTCAAAATAAATCATGAATTAATGCCATGAAAAGTGAACCAGTGTTAGAATTATAGAGACAGTTAGTTGTACATGCACATGTGTAACGTTCCTATTTTTCAACGGTCATTATGGGAAAAAATTAAGTAAAATTTATCATTCTAGAATGATCTCTTTAACATTAATTCCATAATATTTAATCATATATAAATATTATGATTTAAAATTAATCACATCACTTCGAAGAGGTGGTAGTCCACATGTCTACGAATGGCGCTACACATTTTTAGTGTGTGAAAATGGTAATTAATAAAATTAAATATTATATTTCATGAAAGGAATGTATTTAATGAATATATTTTATATTTAATTTATTTAAGTTATTTTTATGAAATATATACATAATTAATTTTAAGTAAATTGTTAACATATCGCATCACTTGGAGGAGGTTATAGTCCACGCGTCTATAAATGATGTTAACACAATCCCAAAAAATAGAGTTCTTTAAAGTATGAATTAAATAAAAAATTAATAATTATTTAGAACACATATATATTATACAAAAACATTATTTCCATAATAATTCCCAACCACAATAGGAAGTAAAATAAAAACGAATGATATCATTTCGTGAGGCGGTAGTCCACCTTACACGTAAACGATGATTTCATTTTCGGTTTCATAGATGTTTGTGTAGGTGTAGGTTGAAACCTTGAAATAAAAAAACATAGAAATATCTTAGATAATTAGTAAAATATATTATAATGATAAAATGAATTATGAATTTATTGGATAATGAAATAAAATAGAAATGCACTTTGATTAACAATATCCTTTCTTTAGGTAACTCCTTTTGTTTTGAACCAAAGACTTCCACTGTTAGGTTTCCTCCAAAAGTGATGAATATAGGACGAGAGAAGGGATTTTGGGAGATTATTTAGTCATTTTATAGATGATACAAATTTATTTATAGGTGTAAAGAGAGGGGGTGGTGGCTTTATAAAGGAAAGGGATATGATACAATGGGTATTTGCGATAAAGACATCGGGTGTACCCATGTTTTTACTAAACTGGAGACATATATAACACCAAAAAATTAGATACTGGAATATTAATGGTTACAATAGGTCTATAAATGGGTTTTGGAATATTTTATAGGTCATTTTCCTCCAACTATAAAATATTATCTATAAAGTAAATTTTTTTTACCTTAATCACTGTCATTAAATTTAATTTTTTTCACTAATTATTTTAGTAAAAAAGAAATTTTAACTTACTAAAATATTATATATTATTCTGATTAAAATTTTGGAATCAATTTTTTAAAATTAAAATCACATTATTTCTACAAATTAATTTAAAATTATTTCCGTAGAATGGATGAACCTCTACATTTTTGAAGAAAATAATATCAAATGTTATAAATGTTTTTATATAAAATTTCAAAGTAAAATTGTTTCAAATGACCTAAATTGTATTTATTTATGTATTATGGAACTTATTAATATTTAAAAATAATTTCAAATTTAATTAATCTATATAAAAAAATTATATAAGGAATCATTTTTAATCAACTTTTAGGTTTTTCATTTTTCATCAAAAAAATGATGCTTCTCAAAAACATTACAAAAAATGAAATTAGGTAAATTTTAATATATTTTTTTAAAAAATAAATTTTATTTTTTAAAATAAGATTTATAAAAGTGTAAAAATTTAGTGTTAAATAAATTATTCTATTAAAAGGAGGAAAAAATACCATATGAAATAATAATATTAATAGAATATTATTATTTGGTATAACAGTGTCATTCATGTAATGTGAGATTTCTAATAAGCTTATTGTTTTATTTCATTTACTCTATTTAACATAGAATCCATTTAACTTTAAAATTACTATAAAATAAATAAATATTAATAAATATGAAGATGACCAATTCTATCATTACCTGGGATGTTACATGCTGCCCCATTTTAGAAATTCTTTCCTTGCAATTTTATTAACTTATAAGATTATTTGGGATATTTTTTCCTTATATAATTTTTATATTACCATGTTTCCTCTTGAAACATATGGTTTTTTCATGAAACATTATCCCAGTGAATCATCTTATTCTACAACACATTCTATTTGTGGTCAAAAACATGAACTATTTGTTCCCCATAAGAAATATTTTCTTCCAACTAAACTAATTTAGAGATAAAAAATGAGATCAATCTAGTACATATATCTTTAACATTGAAAAATTAAATACATTGTGTATGTGGGTTATACTTGATGGTAAGTCAATGTTATAGGAAATTTATCCAACTATCTCTTGGATTTTATGTGGTCCATTAAACTATAGACTTAGCTTACCCTTCTTACCAAAAACATACCAAATTATTCCATGAGGACACATCTAAAAATAGAAGATGTATAAAAAGCCTTACCTTTCATATATTAACATTACAACACATTTGTGGAAAATATAACAAAATACACAAATACATTCCAAAATAATATATGAGTCTTGTGCCTTTGTAAAGATGAAAAAATAAACACTTGCACATAAGTTGGATAAATTTACTCCCTCAAGATTCTTCTTGAATATAACACTAATTAGAAACATAATACTCAATACATTTCTTCATATACTATAAAAGGAAACATAAAAAGAGGTGATCTCAGATGCTCAATATAGGTAAAAAAGGTAGATAAGTAATCCCAAACATGAGAATATGGTATGAGACCATGATTATAAAATTAGAAGATCATAACATTCATTTAAAAAGTCATAAACATAAAAAATGGAAAAGGGATTAGGAGTTCATAATAAATGAATCATAAGGAAAACATGAGTATGATCCATGAATGCATAACATAGGAATAAGACATGGAATTAGTGAAAACACATAAACCTGTAATACCATTATCTATAAGACATGATACATTGCTAGAACTTATCAGGGTACATCATAAAGACTACACCTATTGGGAATGACACACCACAATCCTCATTCATAGTCCATTATTTTTAAGGTTTTGGGTTTCCCCATTTTCACAAAGTGGATTGAGTTTCTCTATCTTCCCATTGTAGATTGGGTATCTCTATCTTCTTATAGTGGATTGGGTCTCCCCATTTCCAACTTTAGGGTGACTAAACCGATTGGGGGGACACACCACCAACCTCAGTCACAATCCTCTCCTTGTACGGTACTGGGTTTCGACATATTCCCATAGAGGATCTAGCATGTCGACTTGATTCCCATAATTATCTCATGAGATATAAATCCAACCTAAAATTTATTGGAGGGAGATATACATCCCACACATCAAATAATGAAATCATACATACATTTTCTGAAAATTCATATACAATCATATGATAACCCATGAAATTAAATTGGTTTTAGAAACATGTAATCATAAAATAACCTGTGAAAAAAGATAGGTTTCATAATAATTTTCTCAAAACCATAAAATGTGAAAGGAATCAGGTTTCATAAACATGTAACCTATGAAATATAACAGAGTTACCCAAACATAATACCATAAAAACATAAATCATTTAGAGAAATAATATTAATAGAATTTTTGGATCATTTTCCCATAAATTAAAGAGTAACACTAATATATGTCATCTTATATAGAAGAAAATTTCAAATATATTTTAAAAAAAATTATTCAGGAAAATATCCATTAATATTTTTAAAAAAATTGAAAATAATTTTCATTTAAAATAAACATGTAAACATATAATTAATTCTTTAAAAAAATTTCAATATCCTTTCTTTGAAAAAAATTTGAGCACGTATAAAGAATGGTTGATAATATTTTGAGAACCATTTCATTTAAAACACTTTGAAAATTTATAAAAGATTTATTAAAAGCAATAATTTTTTTTAAAATTTTCCTTGAAAATGAGGCTAAAATATCATCATTGAAAACATTTTTTAAATTTTTAAACATGTTTTTTGAAATTCATTACATGTGTCTCGAAGAAGAAAAATTTAGACATAACTACTTTAATAAATTTGTAACTTTTGAAATCAAAACCCCATAAAGGATAGTTTGTAAAATAGATATTTAAATACCCATATATTTTATTATAATTCTCATATAATATATTCATGGTAGTATATACACAAAAAAATTAAATGAGTTGTGAATATGGCTTAAATCACATAGAAATAAAAGTGAGACTAGAAATCCCAACACCGTATGCCTTGTATTTCTTCGTACCTGTAAAATACTTTTATATTATAAATATATTCTTATTATAAATATTTTTATAGAACCATATTATTATATATAATTTCATATTTGGTTTTTTTATGACTTTATATTACCATCTTATTATTAATTCCACATTAAGGTTTCACTTTGGGTATTATCAGTAGTGCTTTTCCAATGTGTCTTAATTTGTTAATTTTTTATCATCATACTTATATCATGATTTATTGAATGTAAAACATGATATAAATATCATTCATATTTATTATATACTGATTTATATGAATCAATTGAATATTAAAATATGAAATGGAATACACTGTTCATGGAGACAGTTGGTAATACATACGCATGAACGTTGTTTCAATTTTTTCATATTGAAAAAAATAAGGTAAATAAAATATATTTATATTGATATATATAATATAAATATAGTATAATTATTATTTCATATATATCATATAATTTCTCAAAACCTGTCCTTAATACATTCCATGTATTGTGTAAATGAATCATATGGCTTTAAAGAGGTGGTATTCCATACATCCCCAAACAAAATTATCACATTTACAAAAAAAAATGGAAGTAATGATGGAATGTGTTATATAATAATTCCAGAAGTATAAATACATTATATATATCATGTATATCATATAAAAATATATTTTTTATCATAATTCCCAATGAAAAAAGGTGGTAATTTAAAAATGAAAAAAATCATTTAATGAAGTGGTAGTTCACCGAACATAGGAAGGGTAAGATCATTACCAATTAGGTGGAAGTGATTATAATTTTAGGTAAACCCCATATCATAGAATAAATATCACTATATTGAGGATAATTATGCTATAATTTATTTATGTAATAAAAATAATTGAGGTAGTGGAGGAAGAAATTAATGGAAAGGAGATCAAGAAAGGATGTTACATCTTCTTCGGGTAACTCCTTTTGGTTTGAACCAAAGGGATTCTATGGTTGGATTTATTCCCAAAGGTAAGTGTCAAGGAGTAACAGAGGGATTTTTCTATGTGAATTTTTTATATACTATTGGACCATTAGTGTATTTATAGGTGTGAATAAGGGGGATAGGTTAGAACATTTTATAAGGGAGGGAGGGGACAAACTAGACCTTTTCCATAACTAGTTAGGTGTAACATTTTTTTAAATAAAAAAATTCATAAAAGATAAAACTCAATAATGGATTTTTTTTCCGAGGAATGTCCATCCAATGGGTATTGGACAAGTGGATAGGTCATTATATCCCTTATGATTAAGGTTTAATTCGTTGTTAAGCATAATTTTTCCTTAATCAGTGTTATTACTTTTAGTCACTATCACTAATCTTTTTTGGAAAAAAATTAATTTTAACTTAATAGAATATAAATAATATAATTATTAAAACATTTTTAATCCATTTTTTTGAATTCAGTTCACATAAGTTGAAAAATTAAATACAATTAAAATCTTGCATGCGTAGTGAGAAAGTGGGTTTTTAAAGTGAGAATGTTCAATTGTTAATTAATATTTTATATCTAAATTTAACGTAAAAAAAGATTATAATGACCTAAATTTTATTAATTGATGTATAATTGATATATTTTAACATTAAACCAACATTAAAAAATAATTAAAATTTATAAATAAATTTGATGAAAAAGCATTTTTGTATTAAAATTCCGTATTTTTCACAATTCATCTAAAAATATAGATTCTCAGAAAGATCTCGAAAAAGTACATTAAGATAATTTTTAAAATATGAATTAAAAAATTAATTTTATTTTACCATATTAAGTTTCTAAAAGTTTATAAATTTTATTTTATTATTTTTCACAATAGGATATAAAATGTAGTGTTTTTAATAAAAATTTATTTTTAATCATATAAATATTGTACTAAAAATTTTATGTATTATTATCAACATGTTTTATATACATGAAACCACTCTAATTAATATTTTTTAAAAATATATCACTATTCATATTACTATGTTTAATATCTAGGTTATAATTATATCATTTAAATAACTATAACAATAAAATTATGTTTCATAAAAACTCAGTCTTGCTTGCAACACATGCCAAGTTAGTGTTACGTATAATAAAATTTTAAATATGTGTAATGTGAAATACATGACAGTAATGAAAATTAATTTATTCAAAAAATGTTCATAAAAACACTGGGTGTTACCTTCTACCCCCATTATGATGAATTTCTCCATAAAAATTTATCCTTCTGATATAATCAAATGAGGAAATTTATACCCCCATAATATCCTGAATATCCCATATATCTTCTTATAACTCAGGGTTTCTCCACAAAAATTTTAATAGGTGAGTGGTCTTTCTTCAGAGAACATTCTTTGTATGATCGATAATTTTAACATGTTTTTCCTCATAAGAAATATCCTACTCTAGTTGTATGACCTTTGAGTTTAGTACATTTGAAGGGCCTGATATGAACTTCCTTAGGAGAGATAAACTGAATACATCATGGACGCAAGAGATATTTGAAGGATATACCATGTGATAGGCTAACATTCCTATACGATCATGAAACTCAAAGGTGCCTACATACCCATGTCTTAGTTTCCCTTTCATCCCAAACGTCAAACATTATTCTATAAGGAAATTAATAGAAACATATAGTCACATACTTCATATTATTGTTCATGATGATGGTTATCAGCATAACATTTTTTTCTACTTTGAGATGCCTTGTTATAATACTAAATGTCTCTAACCTTCTCTTCCATTTCATGTGCTATCTCATGTCGCAATAGAATTCTTTCTCCAAATTTATCCAAGAAATATAGATCTCTACATTTATTCCCATAGATAAGTTCATAATGTTGCCTCTGAATTCTTGATAGAAAGCTATTTTTATAAGAAAACTAAACTTGCAGAAGTTGTTGATCCCAAATACCTTTTAAATCCAATGAATAAGATTTCAACATATTCTATAGGGTTTGAATTTTTAATTAAAACAAACTGTCTATATGAGGATGATAAGTAGTACTTAAACTCATTTTTGTATCATGTTCTTATTGAAGTATTAGCCAGAAAATTAAGGAAAACCTGATATCCCAATCAGATACAACAGAATTTGGTTCTTCATGCAACCTTATCACTTCCCTAATGTGTATCCTTGAAATATGATCTATAGGGATGTCTTCTCTGATATAGATGAACTATGCTCACTTAGTAAGTATATCAACAACCACTCGTATATACTTATACCCTTTATTGGTTTTCGGGAGTCCTAAAACTAAATCCATAGTCTTGTTCTCCCATTTATATTCTTGGTATGGGTAATGGATGAAACATCCCCTTATACTTTTGTCTTTCTTCTATAACTTACTCAAATAACATTCACTGAGATACAAACTCTAAGATATCACTCATCAATCCATCCCTCCAAAAGTGTTCCATCAAATATATATACATCATAGTACATTAAGGATGAATAGAGAATAAAGAACTATTATCTTCCTCTATTAGCTCCATCTTTAAATCTGTTATGGAAGGAAAACATACAGGATTCCTAAACCATGTCATTTCATCCTAAACAATGTTAAACTCGTGACCATTTATATCCTTCTATTTTATCTCTACATATTCCTTTTGTGTGTCATTAATCTTTACATGGATAGAGGGTTAAACATTCAATTGATCAGGATAATATTTTTCCCTTCTTTCATGATTTGAAGATCCATCATTTTCAAAGAAAGAAATATTGGATCTTCTGAAATCTATATCATGGATAAGCTGGAACTACCCTTTTGACTCAAATAATAAACCACCTTGTTCATTTTAACAAGGTAGCAATGTATTGATCAATCGTAATCTTTATCATCTCTAACTATATTCTGTGGAAGGTGTTCAAATCCTTTAGTGTGAATGTATATTTTATACTTTAATAATCATAAAATATATCACAATTTTATACCTAAAGAGAATACCTCTATATCTTTAATGAAACAATTAGCATTACTAACTCCAAATCATGATTTGGGTAATTTGTTTCATGAATCTTTAACTATAGTGATGCATAACTGATAACTTTATTATTACAAATAATAACATATCCCAATGACTTATTATATGCATCACTATAGATTATGAAACCTTCTCTACATGATGGTTAATTAAGTACACGTGTGTTTTCTAACCTTCTCTTTAGTTCCCTAAATTTTCCTTACACTTATCTATCCAAAGGAACTTTTCACCCTTCCAAGTTAACTTCATCAGCGGATTCGATAGTCATGTGGAATTCTCCAAAACCCATCGATTGTATCCATATAATTTAAGAAAACTATGGATCTTAGTCACTGTGGTTTGTCTAGGACAATATTCAATAGACTTCATCATTGATGGATCTACTTCAATACCATATCATTAGATTATATAACCTAAAAAATAAACATTTTGCATCCAAAAGTCACAATTTGAAATTTTTTCATAAAGTTCCACATTCCTCCAGAATTGTATAATAATTTCGAAGTGGTATTTGTGTCATTACTTATTATTTAAATATAGAAGAATATAGTCAAAAAGGACTATCACAAACATATATAAGTATTCTCTAAAGACTCTATTCATCTAGTCCATGAAGATAGTATGAGAATTATTAATACCAAAAGGCATCACTATATATTCATAGTGTCCATAACATGTATTGAATTTTGTATTGGGTATATCCTCTTTCATGAAACTCTATTGATGATATACAGAAATAAGTTCATTCATGGAAAAATATTTATCTCCACATAGTTGACCAAACAAGTTGTTAATACAGGTAAAAGGATAATTGTTCTTGATCATGGTCTTGTTCTACACCCCATAATCAATGCATAGTTTCATTAATCCATATATATTTTTCAAAAATAGGATAGGTTCACCCCATGATAACACACTTGGTCGAATATATTTTCAAGTTTATCTTTGAGTTTATTCTTCAATTCCAACAACTCAATGGGGGAAATTCTATAAGGAGTCATGGAATTTTGTGTGAAATGAGATATTAGTTCTATCAATAAGTAAAATTCACATTTTAGTGGATGTTTATGAAAAATTATGGGGAAACATCCAAAAATTTCCTAACAATAGGTTTATCATCGATGTCGAGTTTCTCCCCAACCATTTGAGAAAAACACACCTTTTGAATTGAAATTAAGACCCATACAATGGATGTAATCTACATTGGATTTTCTTAATTATATTCACATTGTTAAATTTTTATAAGTTGGTTTGAAATATCAAACCTAACAAACGTTACTATACATTTTATGTTGGATTTAGGAATAGATATTCAATCAATGCTTACGATGACATAAAATTCAAACTAGGGAAGAATGACTTGATTTGAACAAGTGAATTACCATAAATGTAATCTTGGGAGAAATCATAGACTGGAGATTCAATCATCATACCATTAGGGGACTTCACTTATAGTTCTGCATCTAATTAGTTTCGTGGAATATAAATACCCTTATAAAATTATTAATATAAAAAGCATGGGTAGATCCAGAATCAAATAATAAATTAGAATTTATAAAGTTGGGGTTAGTGTGCCTTTCACCACATCTTTATCTCACCCCTCATTCCGAAATAGTGATCTCGTGATATTTCCCATTTTTCCTCAGTTTAAGAGGATTTTGATACCAATCTTCATCACCAACCCTTAGGTTTGGGAAATGGTTAGAATAATTCTTGTCCTCCTTAAACATAAATCACTGAAATGCGGTATGTTCATTGTAACACCCCAAGATTTCATAGTATGTTATCTCTTTGAAAAATTTCAATAACTTGCACTACACGCAACACCGAGTTCGAGCGCACCATGACTTATTATACTAGCCATTAAAAATAAAGTTGTGAATAATATTAAGAACCTTTTAAATTCTATATATCATATATAATTTTAACATTAATATTTTGTGTTTCTTAGACATAATATATGAAAAATTCAATTTTCAAGATAAAAGAGGTATTTTTAAAAAAATGCATTTTATGCCATTTAATGGAGAACCCTTTTTAATAAAATATTTGACAATTTTATATATTATATTTAGTGAAATTAAATTCATATTTTTAATAGGGATATAAAAATTTAGTTAGGATAAATTTTTGATACTTTTCTCATAACTTTCATATTTTTGATGAATAGTGAAAAAAATACAAAATTTTAATTAAAAACAACATTCTTAGTCGAAATAATTTATGGATTTAAATTAGAAATTTTAATGGTTTTTAAGTATCATTAGATTATATTTTTATTATTTAATATAATTTAGGTAATTGTATGTAATTTTACATTTAAATTGGACATAAACAAGTGTCAATCTTTTGATAGTTATTATTTCTTAAAAACACGCTTTTTGTTTTGAGAATAGAAATTAATTTTAAATTAATTTATACTACTTATTTGTTTTGAATTTGGAAAAATGGATTCCATATTTAGAATCATTAGGTTCAAATTGTGCAAATAGGTATCTTTTGTCTTTAAACATTATGAATCATTACTTCGGTAAGTATTTTATTTACCATGGTTAAAGGGTAAATCCGGTAAAAATGGGTAAAGAAATAATATTAATATAATATTAAATTACCATAAAATAGGTCCTAACCCTATTGGATGATAAATTTTCTACCATGGGCATCCTTGGGTCGATTTTAGGACCCCATGGAGCCACATGGGAGTGATAATTACATTTTATATTAATTAATCTAAACTGAAGACAAAAATAAGAAAAGAATGTATCTTTTAATAAAAAAATTTATATGGGGTTATATAATTGATATCTTCAACTATAAATATTCATTTGAAAAATAAAATTATTTTATAAATTATTATATTTAAATTATAATTTTTATAAATATAATAAATATATTTATTTATGACAAAATAAAGATGCAGTATTTTCCTTATTAATAAAAGAATCAAATAAATGATATTGTAAATATTAAAATAAATATAATTTAAAGTTTTTATGCCATCCATGAAATTTATAGGTGAATATTACATGTTATTATTGATTCAATTTATTTGTCTCTAAGTAATCAAGTTGTGATGACTTTCACAAAAATCAAATACTAAATAGTGTCAAAATTGACATAAATTAGTTTTTAAAACAAATACGATATTATTGGTTGATATAATATTCCAAAAATCTAGGTTTTGTAAAAAGGGATTAAATAATATTATATAAATCATTAATTTACCACTTTAGGTTCTCTTTAAAGTTTATAGTAAACTTATTAACCATATAATGAATAAATACAATAAGACACGGTAAAAAATAAACTATTTAACTAAGAGTGAAATTTAAAAGATAAGGTTACAATGGTAACCTAAACTTGTCTAAAACTGGTTCGTTGAGAGGGTTTTAACCCATAACCACCTAAGTATCTACATAAATTCATTTGGAGACATTATAAACCAAATATGATTGTATAATAAATTAATATTTTATTCATTTTCTAAAGTGACCCTCACCACCTTATAAAAGGGCACTTCCGCTTCTCTTAATGTCACAACTCCAATGCCATTTGTATGGTCCAAAACCAACCCAAATACCTTCTAAACTATCCTAAATTCAACATAGATTCATTATATTGATAATTAATCCAACCTAAGGATCCATTTTGATCAACTCAAATGGAGACACTCGAATATGGTGTAATAATTTCACCGCCCTCTTTCAAGTTCTTTTCTTCTTCCACATCCTCTTTCTTTGTTGTTTCCATTCTAAGATAATAACTACAGTATATTATATATACTATTATGTTATTATGAAAATGGAAAAACCATTTTCATTACTCAATCCATCCTATAAATGACAAAGTCACCATCTATGCGTATGTATGGATTACTGTCTCCACATCGTGGTGTAGTTTGTTATTCAAACACTTCATTATTTAGATGTGTATAATAATGAGTATAACTAATGTAAATAATAAATATAACATGTTAATTATTCATTATATATTATATATTGTCAAATTACATATGATTTCACCATCAATATAATGATATTTTCACTCATGCGTACGTACGGATTACCGTCTCCACGACGCGATGAGATTCATTTCCACATTCACCATTCAACGATGATTATAAAAATATATATCATTAATAAGTATGTAATATTTGAAATAATAATGATACTGGAGATATATATATACATATATATATATTTATATGTACTTACATATATCTTATTCACTTAGTTCCGTTCAATACGATATGAAAACGGAAACAACGTTTATGCGTATGTACGACCTACCGTCTCCATAAACGGTGTTTTACATTTCATATATATGTCTATTATAAATATTTATATTCTAAATATATATTATATATAAATCAATTTTTATTTTCTGGAAGTATTTAAATCATAATCTAAGTGATACAATCAAGATTAACAAGTTAAAACACGTACGGTAAATAAGGTGATTGCTACATGAAATGATAATTTAACATGGAAATTATTATTAAATGGTTAGTATAAAGTCATAAATGAATAATTTATTATATCATAAATATTAATGTGTTTCTGGTATAATTTAATAACATACTATAGCATTTATACAAGAGGTTAAATGTACCCTCGACTAAAGGAAGTACAAGGTAAGGGTTAATTTTACAATCTCTTTATTATCTAAGGTTGTTTTTACGTAAGTATCTACTGGGAAATATTTATTATACAAGTCAATGTTTCATAAAAAGGTTTCAAAAGGGATTATTTTTAAGGGAAATTTTTATGAAAACATCATTTTAAATGTTTTAACGATTTATTTTTCTAAACCATTCTCATTAATGTCCATGTTTTCAAAATGGTTTTAATGATTTATTTATATGGACATGAATGTTTTAAAATGTTAATTCCTTTAAAAAAATCAAAGTGGTATGGGAAACTTTTATTTAAAAATATATTTTAAATTACTTCCTTTATAAATTATGTGACTTTTAAATGATTTTAAGAAAAAGTAATATTTTTCTCATTGATTTTTTACTGATAATTTTCATTTATGTCAACATATTTTATGATATATTATTTTTGATCGAGGTTGATTTATTATGATACAATTCATCTATATTGTATTGAATGTATTGAGATATTTTTGAATGTGGATTTTTTATTGTTTTACCATTCATGGTTTATGGTTAATGTATTGACATTTCGTATGATTGGTTTAATATGAATGGTTATGTTATGTTTCATCCTTTTTATATGAGGAATGTATTGGACTTAGTAAGTGATGGGTGTAGCCCGCTATAGCTCATCGGTGCATCAGTAGGTCTCATGAGAAAATTAAATGTGGAATTGGCTGAGGCCTTTCCCAATTTTGATATATGGTTTTCTACAAGGCCTTAATCATTTTTAGATGTCTTGTCTGAGGCCTTAACAAAATATTCTGAATTTCTGGCATTATACATTCCCTCATTATGAAAATATTATTGATGGTTCATGTTGTTATTAAAAAAGTTGAATACTCATGAATATGTTTTATATTGGCATTATATACTCATCTCATATTTCAGACAAAAAGTGTTAATGTCTATTATTTTTAAAGTCATGTGTTTTAAATTATTCATCATGCCTAATGTTTATGTTACTTTCTGCTCTATTGCTTACCCTTACTAAGCATTTGATCTCACCCCTTTCTTATGTTTTATTTTCCCAGTATTCCAAGAAGTGTATTATGATTGATTAGTAGGGTTAAGCTAGGTGATTAATGGAATTCTCAAAGGATCATTTATGTTGTATTTTATTTTCTAAGGTGTAATGTAATGTTCATGTATGTAATATATTTTCCAAGACTATTAAACTTATCGGTCCTTCGGGAGTTGATTCCTTGTAATCATGACAATTTTATGTAACAAAGCAATGACTCTGGGTAAATGGGGTTAGGGTGTTATAGTTGGTATTATAGGAAGTTTAGGAACGACCTTAGAAATATATTTAGATAAAATGTGATTAAATAAAATTACCCTAAGATAATCCTTGAGGAATAGTATAGAATAACTTCCTAGAATTTTGGTAATATAGAGATTTTGTGTATTTTCAAGAAATACATCCCTATCTAGATACAAGTATGTAGAGGTGGATCTCACACAGATGTATCTAGGAGTGAAAACTACAATAAGGAGTTTTGGGCTTGACCTGGGGTATCCTGGTACACAACAACGGGCCTTGTTGCACTCTTGGTTACGACACTCTTATGGGATATTCTTAAGATAATTCACATTTTCATTACAAGACATTATGAAGGATTTAGGAGTAAATACTTTTCAACAAAAACATTTTATGATTATAGATTATATGTATAACCTTTTCAATTTAAGTTAGGTATTTTACCTATTTTTAATTATGAATTGTGATTTAAAAAACTAACCCAGTGTATGCCATTATTTAGAAATGGTACCTGGTATAAGTAATGAGAATTTCAGCAATACGCAAGATTGGAAGATTAAGAAAGATCATATATTTCATTGTATTAATCCATCATTTAAAAGGGAAATAGTCTCCCACATATTCTCATCATATGAAGAAATAGAATCATGTGTTATTAAGATAAGTAAAGAATTCTCTGAGTCCTATGGCATTAAAGTGAAGCAAGAGAAGAAAATGATGGAAGACAAAAAGATTTATAAAGGGAAGAGGGGAAATAAGTATTTTCCCATATTTGATAAATGTAGAAAGAATCACCTTGGTGAATGCTTATAGGGAATGAGATTTTTTTATAATTTTTGAGAAAATGGACACCGAGTACGTGATTTCAAGGGTAAGAAAAAGGTTTCAAATGTACAATGATTCATCTGCAAGTAGTTGGGACACTACGCGAATCCATTTCCAAATCATCAGAGTATAACACAAATGATGTTGTTGGATAATAATTAATTATTACCACAGAGGAAGAGTAATGACTAATGTTCTTATATTTATTTTAAAGAATTATGTCATTTGATTATTTTATCAACGATGAACTGGTTATAATAATTATGGAGTATATAAGGATTGTACTGTAGTGCTATTTTATTAAGGATTTGATATTGTGTTGTACCAAGAAAAGTGACTCAATAGCATGTAAAATATATTAGAAAATAGATGGTTTAAGGAATGAAAAAACTTTAATATAGTATTGATACTGAGGTATTGATTTTTGAATAAGATATCATTCATTTGAATAAATTATATTGGATATTATTGACATCATTTGAACTAATTAAAGGTTTTTTATTCAATTATTTTTGGAGTTTACAACATGTTTTGGATATAAGGAGTATATATATTATTCTATAATGAATAAAAGAGCATGAATGTAATGAATATAAATTTATGGTAATTTAGGGTGTTACTGTATTTTAAAAGAATACAGGATGAAGGTATTCACATGTTATTACGTGGTAAAAAAGATCTTCATTGTGTTTACCTTACATATAAATTTTGGAATTTGAATTTGGACAAAAGTATTTTTGGTACGTCTAAAGGTTTAAATGGATTATGTTTGACATTGGATACTCTTATTAAGGTTAAATAATTTCTTAAGATTATTTTTAGATTTGTATAAAAAGGACAACCTCGAGGTCGGGCGACAACCCATCTTGTCTAGCTAGGTCACGAGACTTGAACCCGCAACTGAAGGGAGACAAGGCTGGATCACCTACCACAGGCATACGTGATGTCCTGGTTTGTATAATGCAGTTTTTTAAAATAGTCTGACAAAATAATTATAAATTCATTATTTTTGGAACCCTATACGATTAGGATAAATAGAATATTTTTGAATTATATTATCTTTTGATGTGAAATATGAGTTTGTGGTAGGAATTAGTTGAAGGATGAAACTCTACATGTCAAGTATAATTTTTATCCTCTTATTCAATGAAAAAATTAATTCTTAAACTATAGGGAAGGGATCTTAAAACCAAAAATGTGTTATCCTAATACCTAATTTTTTGTTGAACCATCGATATTTTAAATCATCATAGATTGATGGCTTTGATGCCCTAAATTTTACACTTGTTTGTGATTGATGACCTCAATCACTCCCTATTAATATTTATGTTTTCCCTCCAATTATGTGTATCTAATTTCCACTAATGTTCTCTTAATCAAGATCATAATTTCGTGGTAACTTTTTCATTTTTCTTTCCCTCTTGTTAGGACTAAATTTTATTTACCCAATTTCTGATGTGGGTTTCCCCCAAAGGTATTTTTGTATTTTAACCTTTTATTTTCAAAAAAATTCAAATTATGAGGACTCAATTTATTGAAATATATAAGAATGTAACACCCCAATATTTCATAGTATGTTATCTTTTCAAAGTATTTCAATTACTTGCGCTACATGCAACATTGAGTTTGAGCGCACCATGACTTACCAAACTAGCCATTCAAAAAAAGGTTATGAATATTATTAACCATATTTTAAATTTTATATATCCTATATAATTTTGACATTCTTATTTTTTGTTTCTTAGATATAATATATGGAAAATTAATATTTTAAGATAAAAGTGGTATTTTTCAAAAAATGTGATTTTATGCCTTTGAATGGAAAACCATTTTAAATCCAATATTTGACTATTTTATATATTCAATTTAGTGAAATTAAATCCATATTTAGAATAGAGACATAAAATTTTAGTTTGGATAAAATTTAGGTACTTTTTTTATAACATTCATATTTTGATGAATAGGGAAAAAATATTAAATTTTAATTAAAAACAACTTTTTTCATAAAAATTATTTATAGTGTTACATTATATATTTGAATGGGTTTTAAGTATCCTTAGATTATATTTTTATCATTTATATAATTTAGGTCATTAGATGTAATATCACATTTAAATTTTACATGAAAATGTGTTAATCTATTGATAGTTATTATTTCTTAAAAACACGCTTTTTGTTTTTACAACAAGAATTAATTTTAAATTAATTTCTACCACTTCTGTGTTTTGAATTTGGAAAAATTGATTTAATATTTTGAATCCAGAGGTCCAAATTGTTTAAATAGGTAACTTTTACTTTTAGACAATATGAACAATTACTTAAGTATATATTTTATTTACCATGGTTAAATGGTAAATCTGGAAAATATGGGTAATGAAATAATATTAAAATAATAATAAATTACCTTAACACATTTCCTAACCCTATTGGATGATACAGTTCTGACCATGGTCATCCTTGGGTCGATTTTAGGACCCCATGGAGCCACTTGAGAGGGATAATGACATTTTATATTAATTAATCTAAAGTAAAGATAATAATAACAAAAGCATATATCTTTTAGAAAAACATTTTTATATGGGGTTATATAATTGATCTCTTCAACTATAAATATTCATTTTATATCTAAAATTATTTCCTACATGATGATAGTTTATTTATAATTTTTAGACAGAAAATAAATATATTTATTTATGAAACAATGATGAAGCAGTATTTTCCATATTTATAAAAGAATCAAATAAATGATATTGTAAATATTAAAATAAATATAATTTGAAAATATTGATGCCATCCACGAAATTTCTAAGTGAATACAACATGTTAGTATTGATTCAATGTATTTCGTTCTATGTAATCAAGTTGTGATGACTTTCAGAGAAATAAAATAATACATAGAGTCAAAATTGACATAAATTAGTTTTTAAAACAAATACTATATTATTGGTCGATATATTGTTCCAAAAATATAAGGATTGGAGAAAGGGCTTAAATAATATTATATATATCATTAATGAACCTATTGAGGTTCTCTTGGATGTTTAGAGTATGTTTATTAACCATATAGTGTAAGATTACAAGAAGACGCTGTATGTAAAGACCCGTAAAATTCAAGGGAATTTTTTTTCTTAACATTCTTTGGGATTTTACAAGAACAAAGTTTCTGACGACACCTGATTCCGAGGCCCGGTGTGCCCATAATCATTTTCCGAAGTTTAGCTCAGGTATGTTTAGTGAACGAACGAGCGGGTTTTTCTAACTTTTGAATCAGTGCTTGGAATCGAATTTCGAGGGCACCGATAGAATCACAGCACCGGTAATTGCGTAGAAACACCTTTTCCGGAGTTACGTTTTCTCAGGTGTGGTTTTTAATTTTTGGGGTTATGTAAAGGAATAAAATAAAAATTGGACGCACAATTTTTATTTTACTTCAAGTTGTTCAACCTAGGCTAAGTGTTTGGAGTGGGACCCACAATATCCTACCCACTATGTAGGATATTTGTGAGGTGGGTCCCACATGAGCCCCACCATTTCTTTTCTTCCTAAACCTCCTCCTTTAATAAAGTAACTCACCCACACCCCTATTAAGTGGAAGTCAACCCTTGCGTTTTTATGTTTATGAAACGCCTTAATTAATTTGGCAGTTTAAACGTTTCTATTAATTCAATTAATTGATTGTTTCAATTTTGAATTTCAAAACGTTGGATTCTGTGTAAATAAAATTATACAAGTCTTATTTTATTATAGTTTGGTTGTGAAAGAGGGTTTGGGAGAAATTACTCAAGCCATGAAGCACTCCTTCCTCGACGAATAAAGAGAAGAACACGAAGAACGCGAAGAACACGAAGAATGCGAAGAACGCCGACCTCCGACGAAGGTCGACAAGAACGCCGGATCCTCATAGATCGACGACGCGACACTGACAAATCCTTTCTCCGTGACGTGACGATCCCCCTTCCGCGACGCCTTCTTCCGTGATGTGCAATTCCACGGCGAACCCTCGCTCGATGACGCTTGAGGTAGGGGTTTTGGTTTAATTAAATCTATGTGATTTATATCCTCGGCATGTGTTTAAAATTTTTTGGATGCTGTTTAAACGACTAACGCAGTGAGTGCAGACCAATGAACAAGTCTGAATGCACCGTTTCTTCATTCTTGGTGTGCGGATCGACGAGCGACAACGAAGTAGGCCACAAGGGTATTTTGTGGTCTTCGCAGTGAAGAGACAGTCCTGGGAGGACCGCTGGCGAAGACGACAGGCAAAACAGACCACCGGAGCACGTCCGGTGGTCCACGGAAAACCCCACCGGCGCGCCTTGCGGGCACGACGGCTGTAACGACCCAAAGTTTCATTAATAGAAAATCCCTCTTGATCCAGTTAAATGTTTCTTTATGAAAAACGTTTTTATATGATGTCAACTTCTTTAGTTTTACATTAAGATTTGTGACCGTTACTTTTATAGCTATTGAACAGTGATCATCTGAGTTGTATAAATATAAGGCTTTAACGAACCCATTTCTACCCAGACAAAGGAAGAAATGGCCTCATCCAGTAGAATTGACCCTTACGAAGCCCATTTGTCAGAGCTCGGAAAAGAGGTGGCGTCTTTGGGCTTTTCCCTTGACCAAGCCCAAGCCGAGCTTCATCAAGTCAAGCTCGAACGTGATCGTCTATGGGAAAAGTGGAAGTTGATTGAAATTACCACTCGAGCGATGTTATCTGAGCCACCCCAAGAGTCTGTCACCATCGCACACCTTACCCTTAGGTCTTATGCGGCTATTTTAAGGGGTTATGTAACAAATAAGTAGCATCATGTTCATGTACATTATTTTTTGTATATAATAATGAATATAATTTCTAGTCATTTTTGATACATTGTAATTAGTTTTTAAAGTACAAATGGTGTTTTTAGTTATTATTTAATTAAGAATTATATTTTATTAAATTAAAGGATTTTTGAATTAAATAATATTTTAATAAAATATTGTTATTAATATTAAATTAATTTTTTATTAAGTATAAATGATCTTATAATTTTATGAATGCAATTAAAATTTTTATTAAGGTTTGAAAGCCATTTCTATCAAAACCCATGATTTTTTTTATAAATGCCGGTTTTTATTTTAAAAGTGAAAATTCACATATTTAGAAAATTATTTAGATAAAATAAATATTATTTTTGGAATCAGGACGTCGAAATTATCCAATGGTTAATTTTTCATAATTTTCTGAGAGTCAAATTTTTGGGTAAAAATTTAATACCATTTAAATATATAATGTGTTTTATGACATCATAATGACCCAATGGTGATGTAATAAAATAACATAATCCTTATGTTCGGCAAATATGTGTTTTATCATTAAAATAATGATGTTTTGGGTTTGTTTGACTTACTTTTCAAAGCATTAATGGAGCCCTGAAGACTTATTCAACACTTTGACTTTTAAAATTAATTTCCATGGGAGTGTGACTCACCTCCACATAAGCAACCCTAATTTTTTAATAAGTTCGGACCTTGGCCTTTTAAAATATTGTTTTCATCTTTCCTTTTCCAAAAACCATGGGCAAATACCATGGGATGGTTTGTGGTTTGGATTATTTTAATATAAGGGGTCCCAAACCTAAATAATAAAGAATTCTCTCACCTTTCTGATATAAACCCACCCAAGCTCCCACTTCCTCATCACTAAAATACCTTGGAGTTCGTCCAACCTCTTCCCTACTCTCTCTAGAATACTCCCAAGGTTCCCCAAGCTCCCAGGAAGCCTCTCACAAGCCTCTCTCTAGCCTTTGGAAGCACACTTCCAAGTAAGGGGTTTTCTTCTTTTCTCATTTTTGTCAATTTTCTTTAAGTTGTATTGCCCTTTTAATTTCAATTATGAATGTTGGGGTATGGTTTCGAACATCTCCCATACTTCCCTCTTATTGTTTGAATGATGGGAGACCCCTTTCTCTCTCATTAAATGCCTCCGATGTACACCCGTTACTATTCGAAAATTCCGAAAGAAACCTTTTTCTCCTCATTTATATTCAAGCAATACTTTTGTATCATGAATCTAAATTCCTTTTCAATTGTTGGGACATGTATCTATATGACCTAATTACTTTCCATTACATGTAAATATGACGAGGAACCCCTTTCTCTCTCATCAACCTTTTTTATGAATTCTTATGTCACGCCGTTACGCTGCCGAAATCACACCGAATTTCTAAGCCAATATCATTGTGTAGTGAATACCATGCCCATTTCTCCATCAAGGGTATTCACCTTTATGCACATTTACTTATTGATTATAAAGTTTCATGTATGAATTCCACATCCCTTTATCGTGGAATAAATGATTATGTTTTATGAATCCATGTTTTATGATCCATGTGGCACACTTATGCATGAAATGAAATGTTTAAGAAGGGTGCGCCCTTTATAGCGCTCCAATGCATTGGGTAAAGTATAGTATCATGATACGTCATGTGCAATGAGTGTTGACTCATGCTAATTCAAGTGCAACGAGGGTTTACTTGTGCTTCAAGTGCAATGAAGGTTTACTCATGCTCCATGTGCAATGAGCCTTGGCTCATGCTAATTCAATGTTAAGTGTTGTTGCCACATTCCCACGTTATGGTTATCATGCTTTATCATGCCTTTATGTTCATGTTACTCTAATGCTCTATTGATGTTCCTATTGCCTAACATGTATTGTACTCCTCATGTTATTCATTGTGTACTCCCTTACTGGGCTTTATAGCTCACCCTTTTCTTATGCATGTCCTCAGGTTATCCCATGCAATGCTAAGTACGAAGGAATGTAGTGGTCATGTAAAGGAAGTTTTCAATAAAGATGTTGTATTTCAAGTTTAAAGTTTTTATGTAATGATCCTAAGCCCCAAAGACACTAAACCTCTCGATCTTATTTGTTGTATCAAGTGAAGTTTTATGTAATAAAGCATGCTTAAGTTGTAATAAAAAGCAGGGTTGTCATAGTTGGTATCAGAGGATAGGCTTAGTTATTTTTGGGATTAGGAAACCCTAGTAAAGCCTTAGATACAAGACTAAGCATAATAAAAAAATCCCTAAGTTTTGGTAAATACTAAGTAAGTGGTTTATCAAACAAATACATCCATGTCTAGATACGAGCAGGTAGAGGCGGCTCTGGCACAAATGTATCCTAGGGGTAAAACCCGAAAACACCGCTTTGAGCCAGACTCGAACGGGAACTGGGGCACGACAACAGACCTTGCTGCACTCTTGGTTACGACACTCCCAGGGGATATGTTTTTATAAATTCACAATCTTAGTATGAACCCTTATTAAGGGAAAAATGTCCCTAAGAATATATGTTAGAAGGAAGATCATGAAAAGCCTAGATTGAATCCTATAGACTCATGAGTTAAAGAGATTAAAGTTTATTTATAAGTCATCAACTTTTGTCTTTGGATTACCCTTTATGTGTTACCCCTAACTTTCCTTTTATTCCAGCCAATGGCCGATAATATGAGAACTCGGGAAAACAACCGTTGTGAAGATCAGTGTAATGATTGTACTAATGAGATTCCCAATCCAATGGGAGCGGGAATCGCAAACTTTGACATGCTTCTCTCTAAGCTAACTCAAATTTTGAATAGAAACATGGGTCAAGAGGAACGTTCAACCCCCCCCTAAGAAAGAACAAGTCACTATCGAGAGCTTCATGAGACAAAGGCCACCTAATTTTAGTGGATCATCTGATCCCACGATCGCTGAGCAATGGATCGACTCCATTGAAAAGATATTCTCTATCCTTCAATGTTCTGAACAAGAGAAGGTTCTCCTGGAGGCTTATTGTATGGAGGGTGAATCTGATCAATGGTGGACTTTGATCAAAAATATGAAGCCTGAGGAGGAGATCGAGGCTTTGGAATGGAAGGAATTCCAGAAGATTTTTTTCGATAAATATTTCCCGCGCACCCTCCGTATTAAGATGGAAAGGGACTTCCTTTCCCTCAAGCAGAAATATGAAGAATCTATGGGAGCGTATGAGGAAAACTTCACAAGGCTTGCACGATACACTTCCAGCTTTGTCGTTACCCCCGAATGCAAGGTTGACCGCTTCTTTGGTGGGATGAAGCCTAGCTTGCGGAAAGCATTAGCGATCCGTGACTTCGACAGCTATGAGGAAATTGTCTGATGTGCCCTCAAGGTTTAAATGGAGATCGGAGAATCACAGGGGTATCATGGGGACAAGAAGCGTAAGGTGGACTTCAATGCTAGTGGTCCGATGGATAAATCCAACGGTGCTAAGATGTTCCAGCACCCCACTTGCCAAAAGTGTGGAAAGAAGCACCTTGGAAATTGCCTTAGGGGGACGAGAAAATGCTTTAGGTGTGGAAGAGAAGGGCACCTAGCTATTAACTGTCGGCAAGAAGGAACCGCGGCTGTGACAGAGGATAGGAACGCTCCGTTCGAACCTCAACGCGTTGTTCAATGCTACAAATGCAATGAACCGGGTCATTTTTCGAATCAGTGCCCTAATCCAAGGGTTATAGGAGGAAACCAACAACCTCCAAGACAGCAAGGAAGAGCTTTTTCCACCACTTCTGCCGAAGTGAACCCCGACAAGGAAGTGGTGATAGGTACGCTAGTTATTCATTCAAGAATAGCGAACGTACTTTTTGATTCAGGTTCTACGCATTCTTTTATATCTCTAATGTTTAGTAGAACAATCCCAGCACCACCACAAATCCTGGAAGTAAAGATGTCTGTGAGAATGGAAAATGGGGCAATCATTCCATCCCATGAATATATGTCCTCCTCTGTTATAATCTGTGGATTGAATTTCCCGGCGAACCTCATCCTACTCCCTTTGGTGGAATTTGATGCAATTCTTGGCATGGATTGGCTTTCCTTATATAGATCCAACATAAATTGTCGGGAGAGGGAAATCACACTCCATATGGAGAATCGACCCCTGATTCTTTACAAGTGTCAGGAGGAAGATGAATCTCCTTTAGCTCCATCATCTCAAGCATGGATATTACTGCCTTATGAGCACGCATATCTGGCTCAGATGATTGAGTCCAAGGAAGAAACCACCCTTGAAGAAATGCCTATTGTGAGAGAATTCGCTGAAGTATTTCCTGAGGAACTTCCTGGTCTTCCTCCAAGAAGAGATGTTGAGTTCTCAATTGAACTTATACCTAGGTCGCTACCAATATCCAAGACTCCATATAGAATTGTTGTTGTTGAGCTTGAAGAGATGAAGAAACAACTACAGGAGAATCTGGATAAAGGGTTTATACACCCAAGTGCATCACCATGGGGTGCACCAGTCCTCTTTGTCAAGAAGAAGGATGGGTCAATGCGGCTTTGCATCAATTATCATGAACTTAAAAAAATAACGATAAAGAACAAGTATCCTCTCCCAAGAATCGATTACTTTTTTGATCAGCTGCGTGGAGCACAATACTTCTCCAAGGTGGACTTGCGGTTGGGATATTATCAAGTAAGGGTGAAGAAGGAAGATATCCCCAAGACTGCTTTTCGTACAAGGTACGGGCACTATGAATTCATAGTAATGCCTTTTGGACTCACCAATGCTCCAGCAATATTCATGGACTTGATGAATAGAGTCTTTAGAGATTACCTTGACAAATTTGTGGTAGTCTTTAGAGATGATATTCTAATATACTCCAAAAACAAGGAGGACCATGAGGAGCATTTAAAAACTGTACTAGAGACTTTGTGCAAGGAGAAGCTCTATGCAAAGTACAGAAAGTGTGAGTTTTGGTTGAAAGAAGTCTCATTCTTGGGCCATATAATCAAAGGCAATGGGATATCTGTGGACCCCTCCAAAACAGATGAAATTGAGGGATGGCCGAGGCCAACATCGGTAACTGATATCCGTAGCTTCTTGGGGTTAACTGGACATTATCGATGATTTGTGAGAAATTTCTCACGATTCTCCAACCCTCTCACCAAGCTAACTCGAAAGGGAGTAAAGTTTTATTGGAGTGATGAATGCGAAGAAATCTTCAAGGAGTTGAAAAGGAGGCTTATCACTGCACCCGTGCTCACTTTACCCACAAGTGGGGAGATTTTTGTGGTATTCAGTGATGCTTTGAAGAAGGTCTTAGGATGTGTGCTGATGCAGAAAGATAAAGTGATATCCTATGCCTCAAGGCAGTTGAAAATCAATGAGCGAAACTATCCAACGCATGATCTGGAGTTGGCGGCGGTGATCTTTGCCTTGAAAATCTGGCGGCATTATCTCTATGGAGAGAAATGTGAAATATATACTGACCACAAGAGTCTTAAATATATATTCACATAGAAAGAGCTTAATATGTGCCAGAGGAGATGGATAGAGCTCATCAAGGATTATGATTGTTCAATACATTACCACCCTGGGAAATTGAACAAGGTGGCAGATGCCCTAAGTAGAAAGGATCCAGTGATTCTATCAATGATGAGAATTGAGAAGGATCCAATCTTCTTAGACTTAATGAAGATGGATGTGGGAATCATAAAGAAGGGAACATCATCAATCCTTTCACAAATGATTTCTCCACCATCTATTTTGGAAAGGTTAAAGGATGCTCAAAAGGATGATGTAGGAATCCAAGAAAAATTGGAAGCTATCAAAAAGGGAAAATCCTCAGAGTTTAATGTTAATGAAGAAGGAATTGTGCTGTTTTGGAAAAGACTATGTGTTCCATCAAGTTCGGAGCTGAAGAAGGGACTTTTAGATGATGCACATAGTTCAAATTTCTCTATTCACCAAGGGAGCACAAAGATGTATCAAGATCTCTGAGAAAACTTTTGGTGGGATAATATGAAGAAGGAGATCGCTGAATATACATCAAAGTGCCTGGTGTGTCAGAAAGTGAAGGCAGAGAGGCAGAAGTCTAAGGGGATGATGCAACCATTGACCATACCAAAATGGAAATGGGAGAACATCACCATGGACTTTGTCACCGGACTTCCAAGGACATCCAAAGGCAACAATGCAATCTGGGTTATTGTGGATCGTCTTACAAAGACTGCACACTTCATTGCTATTTGAGAGGATTTCTCTTGGGATCAACTGGCATGGATATATATCAGGGCAATGGTACAGTTGCATGGAGTACCACTATCTATTGTGTCTGAAAGAGATCCAAGATTTACCTCTAAGTTTTGGAAGAGTCTTCAACATGCTCTGAATACTGAACTGAACTTCAGTACGGCCTATCATCCTCAAACTGATGGCCAATTCGAGCGGACTATCCAAACACTTGAGGATATGTTGAGAGTGTGCTCAATGGACTTTAAAGGAGGATGGGATCAACATCTTCCTCTAGTTGAGTTCTCTTATAATAATAGTTTCCACTTGAGCATCCAAATGGCACTATATGAAGCCCTATATGGGAAAAGGTGTAGAACACCAGCATGTTGGGATGAGGTTGGTGAACGTAAGCTGCTTGAACCAGAAATGGTCGAAGAAATGGTGGAGAAGGTGAAAACCATTCAGCAGCATATCAAGGCATCCCAAAGTCGATAGAAGAGTTATGCAGATAATCGTCGACGAGACCTTGAGTTTAAAGTCGGAGACATGGTGTTTTTACACATATCTCCGTGGAAGAAGGTCACGAGGTTTGGAATGAAAGGGAAGTTAAGTCCAAGGTACATCGGCCCCTTCGAGATTCTTGATCGTGTTGGGGCTGTGGCCTATCAACTAGCACTTCCACATACTATGGCCAAGGTGCATGATGTCTTCCATGTACCCCTCTTAAGGAAGTACATACCATACCCTTCACATGTACTCTCTTCCGAGGTGGTACAATTAGAAGACGATCTTTCTTATGAGGAGCAACTAGTGAAGATCTTAGATCGTAGAGAAAATGTTCTACGAAATAAGACAATTCCCCTCATCAAGGTGTTGTGGAGAAACCACAAGTTTGAAGAAGCAACTTGGGAGTCAGAGGATATGATCAAGCTAAGTTACCCACATTTGTTTTAGTGTGGGAAAAGGAAAATTTTGAGGGTGAAATTTCTTAAGGGGGGAATATTGTAACGACCCAAAGTTTCATTAATTGAAAATCCCTATTGATCCATTTAAATGTTTCTTTATGAAAAATGTTTTTATAAGATGTCAACTTCTTTAGTTTTACGTTAAGATTTGTGACTGTTACTTTTATAGCTGTTGAACAGTGATCATCTGAGTAGTATAAATATAAGGCTTTAACGAACCCATTTCTACTTAGACGAAGGAAGAGATGGCCTCATCCAGTAGAATTTCCCCTTATGAAGCCCATTTGTCAGAGCTCGGAAAAGAGGTGGCGTCTTTGGGCTTTGCCCTTGACCAAGACCAAGCTGAGCTTCATCAAGTCAATCTCGAACGTGATCGTCTACGGGAAAAGTGGAAGTTGATTGAAATTACCACTCGAGCGATGTTATCCGAGCCGCCCCAAGAGTCTGTCACCATCGCACACCTTACCCTTAGGTCTTATGTGGCTATTTTAAGGGGTTATGTAACAAATAAGTAGCACCATGTTCATGTACATTATTTTTTGTATATAATAATGAATATAATTTCTAGTCATTTTTGATACATTGTAATTATTTTTCAAAGTACAAAGGGTGTTTTTAGTTATTATTTAATTAAGAATTATATTTTATTAAATTAAGGGATTTTTGAATTAAATAATATTTCAATAAAATATTATTATTAATATTAAATTAATTTTTTTAAGTATAAATGATCTTATAATTTTATGAATGCAATTAAAATTTTTATTAAGGTTTGAAAGCCATTTCTGTCAAAACCCGTGATTTTTTTTATAAATGTCGGTTTTTATTTTCAAAGTGAAAATTCACATATTTAGAAAATTATTTAGATAAAATAAATATTATTTTTGGAATCAGGACGTCGAAATTATCCAACGGTGAATTTTTCATAATTTTCTGAGACAGTCAAATTTTTGGGTAAAAATTAAATACCATTTAAATGTATAATGTGTTTTATGACATCATAATGACCCAATGGTGATGTAATAAAGTAACATAATCCTTATGTTCGGCCAATATGTGTTTTATCATTAAAATAATGAGGTTTTGGGTTTGTTTGACTTACTTTTCAAAGCATTAATGGATCCCTCAAGACTTATTCAACACTTTTCCTTTTTAAATTAATTTCCATGGGAGTGTGACTCACCTCTACATAAGCAACCCAAATTTTTTAATAAGTTCGGACCTTGGCCTTGTAAAATACTTTTTCCCTATTTCCTTTTCCAGAAACCATGGGCAAATACCGTGGGATGGTTTGTGGTTTGGATTATTTTAATATAAGGGGTCCCAAACCTGAATAATAAAGAATTCTCTCACCTTTCCTATATAAACCCACCCAAGCTCCCACTTCCTCCTCACTAAAATCCCTTGGAGTTCGTCCAACCTCTGACCTACTCTCTCTATAATCCTCCCAAGGTGCCCCAAGCTCCCAATAATCCTCTCACAAGCCTCTCTCTAGCCTTTGGAAGCACACTTCCAAGTAAGGGGTTTTCTTCCTTTCTCATTTTTGTCAATTTTCTTTAAGTTGTATTGCCCTTTTAATTTCAATTATGAATGTTGGGGTATGGTGTCACACCTCTCCCATACTTCCCTCTTATTGTTTGAATGATGGGAGACCCCTTTCTCTCTCATTAAATGCCTCCCATGTACACCCGTTACTATGCCGAAATTCCGAAAGAAACCTTTTTCTCCTCTTTTATATTCAAGCAATACTCTTGTATCATGAATCTAAATTCCATTTCAATTGTTGGGACATGTATATATATGACCTCCTTACTGTCCATTACATGTAAATATGATGAGGAACCCCTTTCTCTCTCATCAAACTTTTTTATGAATTCTTATGTCACGCCGTTACGCTGCCGAAATCACACCGATTTTCTAAGCTAATATCATTGTGTAGTGAATACCATGCCCATTTCTCCATCAAGGGTATTCACCTTTATGCACATTTACTTATTGATTATAAAGTTTCATGTATGAATTCCACATCCCTTTATCGTGGAATAAATGATTATGTTTTATGAATCCATGTTTTATGATCCATGTGGCACACTTATGCATGAAATGAAATGTTTAAGAAGGGTGTGCCCTTTATAGCGCTCCAATGCATTGGGTAAAGTATAGTATCATGATACGTCATGTGCAATGAGTGTTGACTCATGCTAATTCAAGTGCAACGAGGGTTTAATCTTGCTTCAAGTGCAATGAGGGTTTACTCATGCTCCATGTGCAATGAGCCTTGGCTCATGCTAATTCAATGTTAACTGTTGTTTCCACATTCCCATGTTATGGTTATCATGCTTTATTATGCCTTTATGTTCATGTTACTCTAATTCTCTATTGATGTTCCTATTGCCTAACATGTATTTTACTCCTCATGTTATTCATTGTGTACTCCCTTACTGGGCTTTATAGCTCACCCTTTTCTTATGCATGTCCTCAGGGTATCCCATGCAATGCTAAGTACGAAGGAATGTAGTGGTCATGTAAAGGAAGTTTTCAATAAAGATGTTGTATTTCAAGTTTAAAGTTTTTATGTAATGATCCTAAGACCCAAAGACACTAAACCTCTCGATCTTCTTTGTTGTATCAAGTGAAGTTTTATGTAATAAAGTATGCTTAAGTTGTAATAAAAAGCAGGGTGGTCATAACGGCGCTGGCGCCCGGCGCGCCGCCGGGAAGGGCTGCCGCGGCTGAAGCCGCAGCGGCAGGCTGCTGGTCCCACAACCGCGCGGGACCGAGGAGGCGAGGATGCGGTGCTAGGCTGCATCTATTGGCAAGGAGAGCCCCCACTCTGGGGCCGCAGTTTCATTCAAGGGGGCGGTACCCCATTTTGCGCGGCCGCTCGTCCAGCGCCGAGCCGCCCCAGGCCAGACCGGCCGCACCGGGCCAGGCCGCACCCAGCCGGGTCGGACCGGGCCCAGACCCCCCATTTTCGGACTGTTTCAGTCTGTTTCCCAAATCATGGGATACGAACCTCTGATAGATGCACCGCCAGCTACGATGCGATCCTTGGATCGAGACAGTATTTTCGGTATATTACACTCAAGGTTTTGGAGAATTTGTGTTCGGCCGAGTTGGTTCGTACACAAAACCAACTGGGCCCTCGGAGCGGAAAAGCTTATAACTTGAGCTCCGGATGTCTGATTGACATTTTGTCGACTTTGATGGATTCCTCTTAGTGAGACAGACCTTTTGGCTTACTCTGCTCAAGGTTTGGATGCAGTTGGAGTACGTTCGGGTTGGTTTTGACATAAAAACCAACCGGGCCCCTAGGACGAAAAAGCCAATAACTCTCAGACCGGGCGTCCGATTGACACGTCGTCTGTGTCGTTGAGTTCTTGTTGATGATACGGAACTTTTGGATACATCAACTCCAGACTATGTGTCAGTTGATGTATCAGCCCCTCAGCTCGTGGAGCGGACCCTCCCGAACAGGCTTGCTGTGTGCGGGAACCCTAGAGCTGGCTGCGACTGCAACGACGATGATGACTGTACATAAATCCTCCATGGATTCGACGACGATGACTATAGAACTCAGAGATCCTACATGGATCAGTGCTACCGATATTGTATGGGTCAGATCCTGTGTCGGTCAGTGCTCAGCGGTCCTGTGTGGGCCAGCGCCTACAAATCGTGTGTGGGTCTGATCCCGTGTGGGTCATTGCGGGAGTTAGTTACCTATCGATCATTTGTGGGTCATTGCGGGGGTTAGTTACCTATCGATCTATTGTGGGTCATTGCGGGGGTTAGTTACCTATCGAACCATTGTGGGTCATTGCGGGGGTTAGTACCTATTGATCCTATGTGGGTCTGACGTCTTAGATGAATCAGTGGCTACATCTGATCATCTCTATCGTCTTACGAAGAAGTATACCTGTGTGAGCTGAATCTTGACTTTCAATCATTATCTTCGATATGATTGACTTGCTTTCCTGTGTGGATTGTGTTGTGCTATCCTCTGTGGATGTGATCGAACTTGGGCTCGGATGTTGGAGCCGAACTGGAATTGATGACCGAGGTATATGTATGGGCATATACCTAAGTAGTGTCGGATGTTACTTCGTGATTGTATCTTTCCTTTTTGGATTATCCTTTATAGATCTTGGGAGACCTTCGGGGGTCTCGGGGTCCCTACTGAGTAGCTTATACTCACCCCTACAAGGGCTATGCCCACACTTCGTTGTGTTGGTTGCAGACGACGAACAACGCTGATCGTGGTTGAGGCACGAGGAGCAGGTCAGTACCCGGAGGTGGACCACTGGGCGGGGCGTACTCGGAGCGGACGGCTGGACCCAAGGAGCTGTGGAGGTTATCTGTACCCACCCTTCATGTGGGACTACTAGTGGACAACTCGACATTGAGGCATTACTTTTCAGTTGTTTTACTTCCTTTTTTCAGTTGTACTTTTTTTCAGTTTGGGTTTGTATTCTGGCCCACATACTTTTCCGCACTTACTGTTGTACCTAGCTATACTTAGTGTTACTTCTGCTTTCTTTCTTACTCTATGATGTTTGTTTACTTCACAAAGTCAATGCCTTCCCTTTTTATCGATAATTACGCCTTGGTGCTAGTCGCCAGCCCCTAGCCTATGGAAGGCGGGTTTCGGGTTGTCATGACACGGGCCCCGAGGACGGGTCGTGACAAATTGGTATCAGAGGAGTTCGGTTCTACCGCAAAACACAGGACTCTGATCTTTCTTCTATGTGATGAAATAGTGTTAAGGGTATTGGGTGTGGTTATCAGTCCAGGGATTCCAGTGTTGGTGTGACGGCCGACGTATCCGTACACCAGGACCCTACTTCTGATTTCCGACTTAATGCACGAAAACATTGATTGCATGTGTGTTTCAGGTTTTCTTTGTGATTACTTTATGTCAGCTCACCAGGTATATTGTTTGACTGTGTCGCACCTGTTTCTTTTCAAGATGGTCCCACGACGACATCCAGCTAGGGTTCTGAGCATTGTACGTTACAACAACCCACCGAGTGACGAGGCCTCGGTATAGGGCCCTTTGACAGCAAAGGCACCGGCGGTACCTCTACCCGCAGAGCCACCAATGCTACCAGGCCCAGCCGCTGACGTTGCACGTCGCCTTAGTGCACTGCATGAGTTTTAGGGTCAAATACCGCCCAGGTTCTATGGGGATACGGACCCTCAGGCAGCCGAGGATTGGCTGGAGGCAGTTCAACGAGTTTTCAGGTTAGTGAGGACACCAGCAGACCTCATGGTGATCCTCGCAGCGAGCCTCCTGCACGTGGCAGCAGGAAGATAGCGGAGCTTGATGCTTCATGCTCACGACGAGGCATCTCTCCTCTGGACGGACTTTGATAACCTCTTCCTCTCAGAGTTCTTCCCAGCCACCCTCCGTGCGGTGCGCATCCATTAGCTTCTACAGCTGCGGAAGGGCATCTTGACGGTCGCCCAGTACTCGGAGAGATTTACCAATCTCTCGCGCTATTCGATGGACATGGTACGAGATCCATTATTCCGGGCCTGGACCTTCGAGTATGGATTGAGGCAGGATATCAGGGCATCACTAATCTCCCTCAGCATTCCGACTCAGGCAGGGGTACTAGAGCGAGCCCTTCTCATCGAGATCTTCCTTGCTGAGCCTACATCAGCAACGAGACCTACCGCAGGGCAGCACGTAGCAGAGTCTTTTGCAGCAGGCAGTCGATTGATGAATCAAGGGTCCAGGCAGACCAGACCCTCAGGAAGACGACCTCAGGACACTGGTTCAAAGGTGCGGGGAACTCAGCACAGAGCCATTCTTTTGAGAGGCAGACAGTGCTACGCATGCGGCGGGCAGGGCCACATGGCTCGTGACTGCCCGACCCACCATACCAAGGAGCAGCAGATGGTTGAGGGACCACCCAGGCAGAGGCAGAGGGTCAACCTTGGTGGTCCGCAGGGAGCAGGCGGATGAGGTAGAGGAGTTGGCCGAGCAGCAGGTGGTGGGAGACGCTTTCAGGCTCTACCACCACCACCCCCAAGAGGTCCACCCTGACCACATGGAGCTAGCGGGTAGAGACAGGCACAACTCCAGGCAGCGGAGGCCTATGACCACGGCGCGCCAGACATGATTCGAGGTACTATCTGTGTCTATTCCACCCTTTCTACAGTTCTTATAGACACAGGATCAAGTCATTCTTTCATAGCTGCTGCCCTTGTTCGGAGCTTGGAGATTCTGACAGAGCTGTTAGCTCGATCCTTATGGCTAGAGACTTCTACGGGAGCAGACTCGACAATTACGCACTGGTGTCGGCAGTGTGAGCTTACTCTAGGAGGCGAGAGCTTCGGTTGGGATCTTCTTGTAGCGGCGTCGAGGCCTTACGATGTCATCTTGGGCATGGATTGGTTATCTACATTCCATGCTCATATTGATTGTATTAGGAGCAAGGTGCGGTGTGTATGCACCGACGGGAGCAGGTTCACCTTCACCGGCGAGAAGGGAGCCTTCATAGCACATGATGGACTCTCGCAGAGGAGAGGGCAGCCCATCACTCATCAGTTGTCTAGCCTCATCCTAGGAGCAGTTGACGTGTAGAGTCCTGGTTTTTCTGCAGTGGTGGATCAGTATGTGGACGTTTTTTCTGACGACGTTACAGGACTACCTCCTCACAAAGAGGTATACTTTTATATTGATCTGTACCCCGGGACAACCCCGATATCCACCCCAACATATCGGATGTCTCCCGCCGAGTTTTGAGAGCTACGGGTACAGTTGGAGGACTTGCAGGGCAAGGGATTCATCCGACCCACTGTTTCACCCAGGGTTTCCCCGATATTGTTCACCAAGAAGGTGGACGGGAGCTTGCGACTTTGTGTCGACTATCGTCGCCTGAACCAGGTGACAGTGAGGAACAAGTATCCACTACTGAGGATTGACGACCTCTTCGATCAGCTCAAGGGAGCATGGTGGTTCTCAGAGATAGACCTCAGGTCAGGCTATCATCAGCTCAGATTTCAGGATGAGGACGTGCAGAAGATGGCATTCAGATGTTGGTATGGCCACTATGAGTTCTTGGTTATGCCATTCAGTGTAACCAATGATCCATCAGTGTTCATGGGCCTCATGAAAAGGATCTTTCATCCATACCTCGATCGATTTGTCATGGTCTTCACTGACGACATTTTGATATACTTGACGACTGAGGAGGAGCACGCCTACCACTTACGGGTTGTAATAGACACACTTCGATAGCACCAGCTTTATGGAAAGCTCTCGAAGTGTTAGTTCGGGATACGTGAGGTCCACTTATTGGGACACGTCATCTCTGAGGCGGGAGTTGTGGTGGATCCTGCGAATATCGAGGTAGTGCTAGCTTGGGAGCCAACTAGGAGCGTGACAGAGGTGCGGAGTTTCTTGGGACTAGCTGGGTACTATCGAAGATTTGTTCCAGACTTCTACAGTGTTGTGGTACCACTCTCAGCTTTGACGAAGAAGGGAAAACCCTTTGTGTGGTCAGACAGATGTCAGCAGAGCTTCTAGGAGCTGAGACAGAGATTGACCAGTGCGCCTATCTTGAGGCTACTGGAGGAGGGAGTTGGGTACATAGTTTACTACGATGCATCAGGGACTAGACTCGAATGTGTCCTGATGCAGGAGCGGGCCGTGATCGCCTATGGATCACGAAAGTTGAGGCAGCATGAGCAGAACTACGCTACCCATGACCTAGAGTTAGCAGCAGTGGTCTTCGCTCGGAAGATGTGGTGACACTATCTCATGGGAGAGCGCTTTACAGTCTGTTCTGACCATCAGAGTCTCAGGTACATCTTCTCGCAGAAGGACCTGAACCTGAGATAGCGGCGATGGCTCAAGTTCCTCCAGGACTATGACTTTGAGATAGTCTATACTCCTGGAAAGGTGAATGTAGTAGCTGATGCTCTCAGCAGGAGGACGGGTATTCAGCTACTTGGGGAGGCGACAGAGCAGCTAGCCTCTTTGCAGATATCCTCTGTGGATAGATATGGAGAATCCCTCCTTCAGTCACTCATAGTCACTCCTACACTACTGCAGCGGGTCAGAGAGGCAAAGTGTGGGGACACCGACTGTGAGACGCGGCGTGTGCAGATATCCTCAGGATAGGAACCTGATGGTTTCTCTTTAGGAGGAGAGAATGACGTCCTTTTCAGAGGATGTACCTTGGTACAAGTTTCCTTATAGGAGGAGGTGGTTAGAGTGTTTCACACTTACCCTTTGGTGGTACATCCTGTAGTGGCGAAGATGTACCAGGATCTCAGACGTCAGCACTAGTGGCCGGGCATGAAGAAGGCTATGGCAGAGTTTGTTTCTCGATGCCTCACCTTCCAGTAGGTGAAGGCAGAGCACCAGGTACCAGCAGGCTTGGTACAACCCTTGGAGGTCCTGGAGTGGAAGTGGGATGGCATATCTATGGACTTCGTGACTGGACTTCCACGCACTTCCATAGGACACGACTCCATTTGGGTGATTGTCGACTAACTCACTAAGTCAGCTCACTTCTTACCCATCCGATATCAGGGCTCAGTGGAGAGCTTGGGACGTCTCTACGTTCAGGAGATTGTACGGCTTCATGGTGTCCCATCATCTATCGTCTCCGATTGAGATGCTCTCTTTACTTCCCTGCTATGGAAGAGGTTGCAGGAGAAATTCAGGACGCAGCTATGTCTGAGCACCGCCTCTCACCCTCATACGGATGGTCAGACTTATAGGACCATTCAGACTCTCTAGGATATGCTCCGTGCATGTTTCCTCAACTTTGGTCGTAGCTGTGAGGACCACCTACCCTTGGTGGAGTCCGCGTACAACAACAGCTACCACTCCACCATCGGGATGGCACCATACGAGGCATTGTATGGCCGACCTTGCAGATCTCCACTGTGCTGGACAGACCCTGGGGAGTCAGCACTTGTGGGACTGAAGATGGTCCAGGCCACGACAGAGAAGGTCCAGGTCATCCAGGAGCAGATGCGGATAGCTCAGAGCCGGCAGAAGTCTTATGCTCACAGGAGGTGGAGGCCACTGGAGTTCGAGGATGGTGACCACATCTTCTTGCGGGTCTCACCTTGATGTGGATTACAGAGATTTGGATGAGGAGGTAAGTTGTCTCCACGCTTCATCGGACCATTCTAGGTCCTCAGCAGGATTGGCGAGGTGTCTTATCGCCTGGATCTACCACCTCAGTTGCACTGGGTGCACGACGTCTTCCACGTATCCTAGCCGAGGAGATATGTGCACAACCCAACACATATAATTGACCTTGGGGAGCTGGACGTTGATGATGGGGGTGACTTTTGCAGAGGTCCCGGTGGAGATCAAGGATCGATAGGAGCGGGTCCTATGAGGACGGTCGATTCCTCTATTGCGTATCAGATGGCAGCACGGGAACCTCCATGAGAGCACTTGGGAGCGGTAGGCTCAGATGCGTTCTTAGTACCCACATTTGTTCCCCTAGTTTATGATGTATCTTTACGGGGACGTAAATCCCTGAGGTGGGAGTAATGTAAAGACCCGTAAAATTCATAAGAGTTTTTTTTCTTAATTTTCTTTGGGATTTTACAAGAACGTAGTTTCTGATGGCACCTGATTCTGAGGTCCGGTGTTCCCGGAATCATTTTCTGAAGTTTAACTCAGGTACATTCAGTGAACGAACGAGCAGGTTTTTTTAACTTTTGAACCGGTGCTCGGAATTGAATTACGAGGGCACCGATGAAATCACATCGCTAGTAATTGCTTAGACACACTTTTTCTGGAGTGGCGTTTGCTCGGGTGTGGTTTTTAATTTTTGGGGTTAAGTAAAGGAATAAAATAAAAATTGGACGCACAATTTTTATTTTACTTCAAGTTGATCAACCTAAGCTAAGTGTTTGGAGTGGGACCCACAATATCCTACCCACTAGGTAGGATATTTGTGAGGTGGGCCCCACACGATCCCTACTGTTTCTTTTCTTCTTAAACCTCCTCCTTTAATAAAGTAACGCACATGAACCCCTATTAAGTGGAAGTCAACCCTTGCATTTTTCTTTTTATGAAACGCCGCAATTAATTTGGCAGTTTAAACGTTTCTATTAATTCAATTAATTGATTGTTTCAATTTTTAATTTCAAAACATTGGCTTGTGTGTTAATAAAATTAGACATGTCTTATTTTATTATAGGTTGGTTGTGCAAGAGGGTTTGGGAGAAATCACTCAAGTCGTGAAACACTCCTTCCTCGACGAAGAATGCGAAGAACGCGAAAAACGCGAAGAACGCCGACCTCCAACGAAGGTCGATAAGAACCCCGGATCCTCGGAGATCGACGATGCAACGCCGACGAATCCTTTCTCCGCGACGCGACGACCCCCCTTCCGCGACGCCTTCATCCGCGACGTGCAATTCCGCGACGAACCCTCGCTCGATGATGCTTGAGGTAGGGGTTTTGGTTCAATTAAATCTATGAGATTTATATCCTCGGCATGTGTTTAAAATTTTTCAGAAGCCGTTTAAACTGCTAATGTGGTGGGTGCGGACCGACAAATAAATCTGAACCCACCTTTTTCTTCGTTCTTGGTGTGCGGATCAACGGGCGACGACGAAGAAGGTCACAAGGGAATTTTGAGGTCTTTGCAGTGAAGAATCGGTCCCAGGAGGACCACTGGCGAAGACGACAGGCAAAACAGGCCACCAGAGCGCGTCCGGTGGTCCGCGGAAAACCCCTCCGGTGCGCCTCGCCGGCACAGTGGCGCCGGCGGCCGGCACCGGCCGGCGCGCTGCCGGGAAGGGCTGTCGCGGCCGCATGCTGCCGGTCCCGCGACCGCGCGGGACCAAGGAGGCGGGGATGCGGCACTAGGTCGCGTCTGTTGGCAAGGACCGGCCCCCACGTGGGGGCTGCGGTTTCATTCAAGGGGGCGGCGCCGCCTTTTACGCGGCCGCTCCACTTGTGCCGAGCCGACCCGCTCGGCACGCGCCGAGCCGCCCTGGGTCGGGTCACCCGGTTTGGGCCGACCCAGGGGGGTTGGGCCGGGTCGGACCGAGCCCAGACCCCCCATTTTCAGGCTGTTTCGGTCTGTTGCCCATTACTTGGGCTACAGACCTCCAATCGACACACCGTCCGCGGCGATGCGATCCTTGAATCGAGATGGTCGTTTCATTATATTACACTCAAGGTTTTGGAGAACACGGGTTCGTCTGGGTTGGTTCATACACGAAACCAACCGGACCCTCAGAGCGGAAACGCTTATAACTTGAGCTCCGGACGTCCGATTGACGTGCCGTCGACTTTGATGGATTCCTCTTATTGAGACTGTCCTTTTGGATTACTCCGCTCGAGGTTTGGACACAGTTGGAGTACGGTCGGGTTGGTTTTGACTTAAAAACCAACCGGGACCCTGAGACGAAAAACCCAATAACTCTCAGACCGGGCATTCGATTGACGCATCGTCTGTGTTGTTGAGTTCTTGTTGACGATACGGAACTTTTGGATACATCAACTTCGGACTATGTGTCATTTGATGTATCAGCCCCTCGGCTCGTGGAGTGGACCCTCCCAAACGAGCTTGCTGTGTGCGGGAACCCTAGAGCTGGCTGCTACTGCGACGATGATGATGACTTTATAGAAATCCTCCGTGGATTCGACGACGACGACTACAGCACTCAGAGATCCTACATGGATCAGTGCTACCGATCGTGTGTGGGTCAGATCCTGTGGGGTCAGCACTCAGCGGTCCTGTGTAGGCTAGCGCCTACAGATCCTATGTGGATCCGATCCTGTGTGGGTCATTGCGAAGGTTAGTTACCTATCAATCCTTTATGGGTCATTGCGGGGGTTAGTTACCTATCAATACTTTGTGGGTCATTGCGGCGGTTAGTTACCTATCGATCCTTTGTGGTTCATTACGGAGGTCAGTACCTATCGATCCTGTATGGGTCCGATGGCTTAGATGAATCAGTGGCTACATATGAACATCTCTATCATCTTACGAAAAATTATACTTGTGTGAGCTGAATCTTGACTTTCAATCATTATCTTCGATATGATTGACTTTCTTTCTTGTGTGGATTGTGTTGTGATATCCTATGTGGACGTGATCGAACTTGGGCTCGGATGTTGGAGCCGAACTGGAATTGATGACCTAGGTATATGTATGGGCATATACCTAAGTAGTGTCGGATGTTACTTCGTGATTGTATCTTTCCTTTGTGGATTATCCTTTGTGGATTCTGGGAGACCTTAGGGGGTCTCGGGTTCCCTACTGAGTAGATTATACTCACCCCTGCACGGGCTATGCCCGCACTTCATTGTGTTGGTTGCAGACGATGGACAACGCTGATCGTGGTTGAGGCATGAGGAGCAGGTCAGTACCCGGAGGTGGACCATTGGGCGGGGCGTACTCGGAGCGGACGGCTGGACCCGAGGAGCTGTGGAGGCTATCTGTACTCACCCTTCAGGTGCGACTACCAATGGATAGCTTGACGTTGCGGCTTTACTTTTCAGTTGTTGTACTTCCTTTTTCAGTTGTACTTTATTTTAGTTTGGGTTTGTATTCTGACCCACTTATTTTTCTGCACTTACTGTTGTACCCAGCTTTACTTAGTGTTGCTTCTGCTTGCTTGCTTGCTCTGTGGTGTTTGTTTACATCACAAAGGCAATGCCCTCTTTTTTTATCTGGAATTACTCCTTGGTGCTAGTCGCCAGCCCCTGGCCTATGGAAGGCGGGCTTGGGGTAGTCACGGCATGGGCCCCGAGGACGGGTCGTGACACTGTAAAAGTTAAACTATTTAACTTAGAGTTAAATCTAAAAGATAAGGTTAAAATGGTAAACTAAAGTTGTCTAAAATCTTTTGGTTGAGATTATTTCGACCCATAAACACCTAAGGATAGACATAAATTAATTTGGAGCCATTATAAACTGAATATTATTGTATAATAAATTAATATTTTAATCATTTCCTAAAGTGACTCTCACCACTTTATAAAAGGGAACTTCCACTTCTCTTAATTTTACACCTTGAAATCCATTTCGCTCAGCCAAACCAAGACCAAATACCTTATCAATTATCCTACCTTCATTATATAGTACTTAATTTTATCATAAATCCATCCTAAGGATCCCTTTTGATCAACTCAAAAGGAAACACACGAAGAAGTGGTAAGAAATTCACCACCGTCTTTCAAGTTCTTTTCTTCTTCCACTTCCTCTTTCTTTGTTGTTTCCATTGTTAGATAATAACTCTAGTATCTTATATATATTGTGATGTTATTATAAAAATGTTATATCCATTTTCATTACTCAATATATCCTATAAATGACAAAGTCACTGTACGTGCGTATGTACAGATTACAGTCTCCACGTCGGGGTGTAGTTTGTTATTCATACACCTCATTATTTGGATGTGTATAATAATGAGTATAACTGATGTAAATAATAAATATAACATGTTATTTATTTAATATATATGATATTTCATGAAATTACATACGATTTCACCATAAATATAATGATATTGTCGCCCTTGCGTACGTACGGATTACCATCTCCACGACGCGATGAGATACATTTCCATGTCACCATTCAACGATGATTATAAAAATACATATAATTAATAAGTATGTAGTATATGAAATAATAATTCTACTGGAGATATATATAGATACATACATACATATATATATATACTTACATATATCTTATTCACTTATTTCTGTTCAATACGATATGAAAACGGAAATAGCGTTTATGTGTATGTACGACCTACCGTCTCTATAAATGGTGTTTTCCATTTCATATATATGTCTATTATACATATTTATATTCTTAATATATATGATATATAAATCATTTTTTATATTCTTGAAATATTTAATTCATGATCTATGTGATAAAATTAAGATTACCAAGTTAAAACACGTACGATAAATGAAGTGATTATTACACAAAATGTTAATTTAACATGGAAATCATTATTATATGGTTAGTATAAAGTCAAAAATTAATAATGTATGATATCATAAATATTAATATGGTTATACTATAATTTAATAACATACTAAAGTCTTTATAGAGGAGGTTAAACATACCCTCGACTAAAGGAAAATACATAGTAATGGTTAATTTCCCAATCTCTTTATTATCCGAGGTTGTTTTTACGTAAGTATATACAGGGAAATATTTATTATCCATTTCCATGTTTTATAAAAACGTTTCAAAATGGATTATTTTTAATGGACATTTTTACGAAAACATCATTTTAAATGTTTAAAAGATTTATTCTTATAAACCTCTCCCATTAATGTCCTTGTTTTCAAACTGGTTTTAGGGATTTAATTATATGGAAATGAATGTTTTAAAATGTTAATTACTTTCAAAAGTTTCAAAATGGTATGGGACAGTTTGATTCAAAACTACATTTTAAACAACTTCCTTTTTAAATTATGTAACTTTTAAATGATTTCAGGAAAAAGGGATATTTCTCTCAAAGAAATTTTACTGGTCATTTTCAACTATGTCAACATCCTTTACGAGATATTATTCTTGATCTAGGATGATTTATTATGATACAATTATTCTATATTATATTGAATTTTTTGTGATATATTTGAATGTGGATGTTTTATTTTTATACCATTCATGGTTTATGGTTAAATTATTGACATTTCGTATGCTAGTTTTAATACGAATGGTTATGTTATGTTTTAACCTTTTCATATGAGGAATGTATTGGACTAAGTAAGTGACGGGTGGAGCCATCTATAGCTCCTCGGTGAATCTGTGGGTCTCATGAGACAATTATACATGGAATTGCCCAAGTCCTTTCCCAATTTTTATATATGGTTTTTTCAGAGTCCTTAACCATTTTTAGATGTCTTGGATGAGGCCTTGAAAAAATGTTCAGAATGTCCGACATTTTACATTCCCTAATTATGAAAATATTATTGATAGTTCATGTTGTTATTTGACTAGTAGAATACCCATGACTATGTTTTATTATCTAATTATTTACGCATCTCATATTCCTTCCATAAAGTGTTCAAGTTTATTATTTATAAAGTCTTGTGTTTTAAATTATTCACCATGCCTAATGTGTATGTCACTTTCCGCTATATTTCTTACCCTTACTGATCATTTGATCTCACCCCTTTCTTATGTTGAATTTTCATAGGATTCCAATAAATGTATTATGATTGATAAGCAGGGTTAAGCTAGGGGATTAACGACATTCTCAAAGGATCACCTATGTTGTGTTCTATTTTCTAAGGTGTAATGTAACGTTCATGTATGTAATCTATTTTACAAAACTACTAAACTTATCAGTCCTTCGGGACATGATTACTTGTAATCATACCAATGATATGTAATAAAGCACCAACTCTGGGTAACTAGGGTTTTCGAATCACAGTTGGTATCAGAGGAAGTTTAGAAACAACCTTGGAAATAGATTGAGATAAACTCTAATTAGATAAAATTACCCTAATATAGACTTCAAGGATTAGTATAGAGAAACTTCAAAGAATTCTGGTAATGTAGAGATTTTGTGTATTTTCATGAAATACATCCATTTCTGTATATGAGATGGTAGAGGTGGCTCTAGCACATATGTACGTTGGAGTGAAAAATCCGACAAGGAGTTTCGGTCTTGACCCGGGGTATCCTGGTACACGACAATGGGCCTTGCTGCACTCTTTTTTATGACACTCCTGTGGGATATTCTTAAGATAATTCACATATTCATTAAAATCCATTATAAAGGATTTATGAGTAAATACTTCCTCAAAGAAAACATTATATGATTATAGATTTTATGGATAACCATTTCAATTTACATTAGGTATTTTACATGTTTGGAATTATGAATTGTGATTCATAAACTAACCTAGTGTATACCATTGTTTAGAAATGGAACCTTGAAAATGAATGAGAATTACAAAAATATTCATGATCGAAATATTAAGAATGATCATATCTTTCATGGTATGAAGAAAAAATTTAAAAGAGAAATTGTCTCCAACATATTCTCATCATATAAAGAAATAGTATCATGTGTTAATAAGATAGGTAAATAATTCTCTGAGTCTTATGGATTTGAAGGGAAGAAAGAGAAGAAAAGGATGTAAGAGATAAATATGAATAAAGGGAAGAGGGAAAGAAGGATTTTTCCCATATGTGATAACTATGGAAAGAATCACCTTGGTGAATGGTTGAAGGAAATGAGAGTTTTCTTATAATTGTTGAGAAAAACAACACCGAGTACATGATTTCAAGGGTATGAAAAATGATTCAAATGTAAAATAATTCATCTACAAGGAGTTTGGACACTACAAAAATTAATTCCCAAATCATTAGAGAATACCACAAATGGTGTTGTTGGATAATAATCAAGTTATGATATTACCACAGATGAAGACTAATGACTAATGTTCTTATGTTTATTTTAAATAATTATGTCTGTTGAGTATTATATCAATGATGTACTAGTTATAAAAATTAGAGAGTATATAAGGATTTTACTACAGCACTATTTCATTAACGATTTGAGATTGTGTGGTACCAAGAAAGGTGACTCAATACAAAGTTATATTTTTTGGAAAATACATGGTTGAAGGAAAGATAAAACTTTAATATGGTCCTGATACTGAGGTATTGATTTTGGAATAAGAGATGGATGATTTTGAAAAAATTTATTGGATATTATTGACATCCTTGAAACTCATTAATGGTTTGTTTATTCCATTATTGTTGGAGTTTACAACAGTTTTGGATATAAAGATTATATCCAATATTATATAAGGAATAAGAGAGAATTAATGTAATCAATATGGATTTATGGTAATTCAGGGTGTTACCATTTTTAAAATAATATATGATGAAGGTATTCAAATGTTATTACGTGGAAAAAAAGATCTTCATTGTGGTTACCTTCCATATGAATTTTGGACTGAGAATTTGGACAGAAGTATTTTGGTTAAGTATAAAGGTTAAAATGGATTAAGTTTGATGTTGAATACTATTATTAAGGTTAAATAATTTTTAAGATTATTTTTGGATTATTATAAAAAGGATAACCTGGAGGTCGGGCGATAACCCATCGCGTCTAGCAAGGCCACTATACTAGAACGTGCAACTGAAGGGCGACAAGGGTGGATCACCTACCACTGGAATATGGGATGTCCTAGTTTGTATAATTTAAATTTTTTAAATATTTTAACAAATGAATTATAAATTTATTATTTTTAGAACCTTATACGATTAGTATAAATAGAATTTTTTTGAATTCTATTATCTTTTGGAGTGAAAGATGAGTTTGCGGTAGAAATTAGTTGAAAGATGAAACTATACTTGTCAAGTATATTATTTATCCTTTTATTATATTTATAAATTAATTCTTAAACTTTATGAAAGATATCTTAAAACAAAAAATATGTTATCCTAATACCATATGTTTTCTTGAACCAACGATATTTTAAATCATCATAGATTGATGGATTTGAGGCCCTCAATTTTACACTTGTTTGTGATTGATGACTTCAATCAGTCCCTATAAATATTTACGTTTTTTCTCCAATTATGTGACTCTAATTTCTACTAATTTTCTCCTAATAAATATCATAATTTGGTGGTGACTTTTTCATTTCTCTTTCTCTCTTATTATGACAAAATTTTATTAACCCAATTTATGATGTGGGTTTTCCACAAAATTATTTTTATATTTTAACCTTTTTTTTGAAAAAAAATTAAAATTGATAGGACGCAATTTATTAAAGGAGGGGAGAATGTAAAACCCCAATATTTCATAGTATGTTATCTCTTCAATGTATTTCAATAACTTGCGCTACACGCAACACCGAGTTTGAGCGCACCATGACATACTAAACTAGTCATTCAAAAAAAGGTTTTGAATATTTTTAACCACATTTTAAATTTTATATAGCATATATTATTTTAACATTAATCTTTGTTTTTTGCTTCGACATAATATAAGAAAAATTCAATTATTAAGATAAAAGATGTATTTTTCCAAAAATGCAGTTTTATATGTTTTAAGGCAGAACCCTTTTAAATACAAAATTTAACACTTTTATATATTCAATTTAGTGAAATTAAATTAATCTTTAGAAGATGGACATAAAAATATATTTTGGATAAATTTTGGGTACTTTTCTGATAATTTCCATATATTTGATGAATAGTGAAAAAATATAAAATTTTAATTAAAAACATCATTTTTAATCAAAATAATTTATAGCAATAAATTTTACATTTTAATGTTTTTTAAGTATCATTAGATTATATTTTTATCATTTAATATAATTTAGGTCATTTGATTTAATTTCACCTTTAAATTTGACATAATCAAGTGTCAATATTTGGATAGTTATTATTCCTTAAAAACACGCTCATTTGTTTTGACAACGGTAATTAGTTTTAAATTAATTTCTGCCAATTATATGATTGAATTTGGAAACATGGATTCCATATTTGGAATGAGGAGGTCCAAATTTTTTAAATAGGTAACTTTAACTTTTATACAGTACGAATAATTACTTTAGTAAATATTTAATTTACCATGGTTAAAGAATTAATCCAGTAAATATGGGTAACGAAATAATAATAAAATAATAATAAATTACCCTAACACATGTCCTAACCCTATTGGATGACACATTTCTGACCATGGTAATACTTGGGTCGATTTTAGGACCCCATGGAGCCACTTGGGAGTGAGAATGACATTTCATATTAATTAATCTAAAGTAAAGACAAAAATAACAAAAACATGTATCTTTTGGTAAAACATTTTTATATGGGGTTATATAATTGTTCTATTAGACTATAAATATTAATTTGAAATATAAAATTAGTTCCTACATGATGATATTTTATTTATAATTTTTATAAAAAATATAAATATATTTATTTATGACACAATGATGATGCAGTATTTTCCTTATTAATAAAAGAATCCAATAAATGATATTGTAAATATAAAAATAAATATAATTTGAAAGTTTTGATGCCATCCAATAAATTTATAGGTGAATATGACATGTTATTATTGATTAAAAGTATTAGGTTTGATGTAATCATTTTTTTATTACTTTCACAAAAATCGAATACTAAATAGTGTCAAAATTGACATAAATTTGTTTTAAAAAATATATATATTATTGACTGACATAATATTCTAGAAAACTAAGGTTCAGCCAAAGGGTTTAAATAATATTATATATGTCATTAACGAACCACTTTAGTTTCTTTTTTATGTTTGGAGTATGTTTATTAACCATAAAGTCTAAGAATATAAGACGACATGGTAAAAGTTAAACTACAAAAATAGGAGTTAAATATAAGAGATAAGGTTAAAATGGTAACCTAAACTTGTCTAAAATCAATTGGTTGAAATTATTTCGAAACATAACCACCTAATTATTGAAATAAATTTATTTTGAGCCATTATAAATTGAATATGATTGTATAAGAAATTAATATTTTATTCTTTTCCTAAAGTGACCCTCACCACCTTATAAAAGGGAATTCCCCTTATCTTAATTTTACAACTCCAAATACATTTGGATCGGCCAAAAACGTCCCAAATACCTTCTCAACTATCATCCCTTAAACCTATAGGCTTTAATGTTATCATAAATCCAACTTAAATATGCCTTTTGATCAACTCAAAAAGAAACACCCGAAGAAGAGGTAATAATTTCACCACCCTCTTTCATGTTCTTTTCTTCTTTCACTTCCTCTTTATTTGTTGTTTCCATTATAAGATAATAAATTCAGTACATTATATATTATATGATGTTATTATAAACATGGTAAAACCATTTACATTAATCTATCCATATTATAAATTACAAAGTCACCACACGTGCGTATGTACATATTACCGTCTCCACGTCGTGGTGTGGTTTGTTATTCAAATACATCATTATTTAGATGGGGTATAATAATGAGTATAACTACTATAAATAATAAATATAACATGATAATGATTCTGTATATATGACATACCATCCTATTAAATACTATTTCACCATGAATATAATTATATTGTTACTCGTGCATACGTACAGATTAACATATCCCCGACGCAAAGAGATTCATTTCCACATTCACCATACAACGATAATTATAAAAATATATATCATTAATAAGTATGAAATATATGAAATAATAATGCTACTAGATAAATATATATATATATATATATACACTTACATATATCTTATTCATTTAGTTTTGTTCAATACGATATGAAAACAAAACAACGTTTATGCGTATGTATGGTCTACCGTCTCCATAAATGGTGTTTTCCATTTCATATATATGTCTATTATACATATTTATATTCTAAATATATATGATATATAAATCATGTTTTATATTCTGGAATTATTTCAATAATGATCTAAGTGATACAATCAATAGTAACAAGTTAAAACACGTACGATAAAGAAAATGATTATTACCTGAAATATTAATTTAACATGGAAATTATTGTTAAATGGGTAATATAAAATCATAAATGAATCATGAATGATATCATAAATATTAATATGGTTTTGGTATAATTTAATAACATACTATGGTCTTTTTACATGAGTTTAAACGTACCCTTGACTAAAAAACGTACAAGGTAAGGGTTAATTTCACAATCTCTTTATTATCCGAGATTGTTTTTACATAAGTATCTACTGGGATATATTTGTTATACATGTCCATGTTTCACAAAAGAGTTTTAAAATGTATTATTTTTTAGGGACATTTCCACTAAAATTTCATTTTAAATGTTCAAAAGATTTATTCTTCTAAACCATTCTCATTAATGTCCTTGTTTTCAAAATGGTTTTAAGGATTTAATTATATTGACATGAGTGTTTTAAAATTTTAATTAATTTAAAATGTTTCAAATTTTTATGGGACACTTTGATTCAAAACTATCTTTTAGATGAATTCCTTTATAAACAATGTATATTTTAAATGATTTCATGAAAAAGGGATATTTCACTCAAATATTTTTTACTGATCCTTTTCAACTATGTCAACATTATTTATGGGATATTATTATTGATCATGGTTAATTTATTATGATACAATTATTCTATATTTTATTGAATTTATTTTGATATATTTGAATGTGGATGTGTCATTTTTATACAATTCATGGTTTATGGTTAAAGTATTGACATTTCATATGCTAGTTTTAATATGAATGGTTATGTTCTGTTTCAAACTTTTTGTATGAGGAATGTATTGGACTTAGTAAGTGAGGGGTGGAGCTCGCTATAGCTCATCGGTGCATTGGTAGGTCTCATGAAACTATTAGACGTGGAATTGGTCTAAGCCTTTCCCAATTTTGATATATAATTTTGGTCTATTACTTAATCATTTTTAGATGTCTTGGCCAAGGCCATGAAAAAATGATCAGAATGTCCAGCATTATACATTCCCCCATTATGAAAATATTATTGATGTTTCATGTTGTTATTCTACTTTTTGAATACCAATGACTTTGTTTTTTATGGAATTATTTACTCATCTCATATTCATACCAAAATGTTTTTATGTTTATTATTTGTAAAATCATGTGTTTTAATTTATTCACCATGCCTAATTTTTGTGTTAATTTCCATTATATTGCTTACCCTTACAGGGAATTTGATGCCACACCTTTCTTATGTTTTATTTTCCCAGGATTCTAAGATGTGTATTATGATTGATAATCAGGATTATGCTAGGAGATAATGGTGTTATCCAAGAATCATTTATGTCATGTTTTATTTTCTAAGGTGTAATGTAACATTTATGTACGTAATCTATTTTCCAAGACTAGTAAACTTATCGTTCCTTTGGGACTTGATTCTTTGTAATCATGTGAATTTTATGTAATAAAACAAAGAATCTGGGTAACTAGGGTCAGGGAGTTACATGCATTGTATGTACATTTTTGTCTATTTTCATCATTGTAAAACTTCTTCCCATTATTGTGGTAATAAATTTCCTAGTAGGATACCCTTCCACACTTAAAAACACTAATTAGACCCCATAAAATAGTTCCCTCAGTACTTTTTTTCACACATAGAGAATAATTAAAGGCTCGTCTTCTTTACATCTTGGTTTTGATATTTTTCATTGAAATCCACCTTCTTTTTCTTGTTAAAACCATGTGATTGATATGTAACTCCAACATCCATTTAAACTTTGATTTTACAATGCACAAAATCATCATAGCTACTAATGTATTTTATATCTAATTCCCTTATGATACTAGGCTTTAATCTAGTGAACAACATATCAACAATACATTTGGGTTGGATTCTAATTCTAAAAGCATACCTCCCATGTCTTTTGAAATTATCCTCATAGGTATTAATAGATTTATCTTCATTTTTCTTCAACTCAAAGAACCCCATTTCAATCTTCACATGAAGAACATGAAAAAATGTACTTGTTGAAGAATAATTTCTTAAACCCATCACAATGCATGGGTTTAATTTTAAATTACTTTCACATATTCTTTATTAGAGTCCACTAGTTTAGTTCACCTTCTAACTAATAAACATCCATAATAACTTTCTCATGATCCAAACACAGGAAAACAATGATTATCATTTTAGTCGTACTGATCCGATGTTCAATAATATGTGGATCAAAAAACCTATAGAAATAAGGTGGATGCATAATCATGAAGGATTCAACAAAACAATGATACCTTTTATTCTTGTTTGGAATCCCAGCATGAATCATAGCTTGAGAATGATTTTGGGCATATTGATGAGGTTTTTCATTCCAGTTTTCATAGCATTCAAATGTTCATGAGAATAATTATTTCATTGTTTGTCATAATTACTATTAATGTGGTTCCTTCATGTTCAATCCATTTAAAAAAACTAATAAATATAGAGTAATATATAGTTGTAATAGTGAGGAACAATATAATCATAGATACCACTTTTATAATTTATAAATCATTACATCTTCTATAATTTATGACACCCTAGGATTATCCTAGGTTCATAAAAAACTTATTTTTAAATCCTTCATGAGGTTTAGTTAAGAGTTTATGAATTCCAAAATAATGTACCATTGAATTTTCAAAACAAGTGGAAAATAAGGCCCTCTGTCATGTACCAGGTTAGGCTTGACTAAGGCCTGAAAAATCTTTTCAAAGTTCTTACTTCTTGGTACATCTATTCCAAAACCACTTCTACTTGTATTATCTTGATAAGGATGTATTTTTATGAAGCCACTCTATTTATCCTTTACCAAAATTCTAGGACATCATTTTATAAATATACCCATCCTTAAAATTATATTTGTTTATGTCTTTATGGTTCTCAATAATGTTTCCTCTTCCTAGTTTCCAATGGTTAACTATAATTTTACTCTGATACCAACTTTAGTGACCATCACTTTTCATACATTAACATTAAACCAATTTTGAGGAAAACTTCATTCATTACACCAAGATATGAAAAGTGACCCAATTAGTCTAGTGAATTTAGAAACATGGAAACATAAACACCAGTACATGATTTAGATACCTTATTTCCCCATATGTTCTTTATCATTATCACCCTTTTTAGACACATTATACTTAATACATGTCTTCAAATCCTGGGGAAGGAAACATAATATGGGCTGAGCTCAGATGCTCAATAAGGGTAAACAAGTGAAATAAGTAAGCCTAAACATGATCATTTGGTTATGATAATGTGATCATAAAATTATAGGAACTTACCCTACAAATCAACGAAAATAAATGTAAATCATGGCATAAATATTATCAGTTCATAAGACATGAATCATAAGGGAATCAAGAGCATGATCAGTGAAATCATAACATATGAATAGGATATGGAATTTTATCATACATGTAAACATGTAACATCATTTTCTATAATTCAGTATGCATTTCTAGAACTTGTCTGGGCCCATCAAGTAGACTACACATATTGGGTGGGACACACCACCATCCCCAGTTGTAGTCCTTTCCGTATAATGGATTGGGTTTCCCCATATTATCATAGTTTATGGGGGTTCCCCATCATCCCATATTGGATAGAGTTTCTTTATATTCTATATCTAGGGTGACTACACCTTAAGGGAGGGACACGCCACCATCCATATTCACAGTGCTTTCCTTATAAGTTATTGGGTTTCCCCATAATCCCATAGTGGGTCAATCTCATCGACTTGATTCACATAATTATTTCATGAGATATAAATCTTTAACCAATGCATTGGAGGGAGGCATATGTACCAAAAATCATAAAATGATTTCATATATACATGTTTCATTAATTCATAAACAATCAAATCAAAACCCATGAAATAAAATAGATTTCATAAATATGTGATCATATAATAACCTATGGAAAAAGAGGCAGGTTTCATAATCATTTCATCAAATAAATAACTTATGAAAAGAAGGGAGTTTCAAAAAATTGTAAAATGTGAAAGATAAATGTGTTACATTAACATAATTACATAATAAATTAATACATTCATAAAATAATATGATGTTATCCTTTGGATAATTTTCCCTTAAATTCATGAGAAACACCAACAGATATCATCATAGATGGAAAATAATTTTGAAATATCATTTAAAAACATTTCTTGAGGAAAATATACTTTCTAATTTGAAAATTTATCTTTAAAACATAATACCTTTTGAGATATATTTTCATTGAAAATAATCATTAAAACATATAAATAAGTCCAAAAACGTTTTGAAACCCATTTGTTTGAAAACACCTTGAAAACTTATAAACAAATCATGAAATCATTTTGAAACCCATTTCTTCAAAAACACTTTCAAAACTTATAAAATATTTTTTGAAAAACATGAAAATATAAAATCATTTACAATAAAATGAGAATAAAATATATTATTTGAAAAAAAAATTTAATACAATTTTTAAAACATGGTTTTTTAAATTCATGGCATGTTTATGAGAGAAGGAAAATTGAGACAAAACTACATTACCGAATTAGAACTTTTGAAACATAAAATCCTTTAAAGAGTGATCATAAAATGGATATTTAAATAACCATATATTTGAGGATAATAATAATATAATATATTCAAGGGCAGTATATATTCCACACCAAATAAATGAGTGGTGAATAATGCTTAAATCTCATTGAAATAAAAGTGAGATAATAAAACCCCATACGTTATGTCTTGAATCTCTTCATTATCATAAAATACACTTTTATAATAAATATGATTTTATTATAAATATTTAAAATACCCATATTATTATATATAATACAATTTATGGTTTTATTATGACTTAATATTACCCTATAATTAACAATTTCAAGTTATGGTTTTTCATTGGGTAATATCTGCTTTGATTTTCACATGTCTCATAATTAGCAAAAATTTATATACTGAAACATAAATCATGATTTCTAGAATGTAAAACAAGACATATACATCATTTATTTTATTTATATTTTTTTTATTTCAATCTATATAATATATAAATGTTAAATGAATACACTGTTAATGGAGACGGTAGGTCGTACCTATTCATGAACGTTGTTTTAATTTTTTTTTCATATTGAAAAAAAAGAATGTAAATGAAATATATATATATATGATATCATAATAGTATAATTATTATTTCATATATTTCGTATATTTTCACCAAATCCATCCTTAATTAATTCCATGTAGTGTGCCACACTTCCACGAACAAAAATATTGTGTCTACACAAAATAGAAATCCTGAAGGCATGTGTTATATAATAATTAAAGAAGAATAAATACATAATATATATAATATAAATCATTTGAAAATATATTTTTCATCATAATTACTAACAATGATAGGTGGTAAATGGAAAAATAACAACATCATTTCATGAGGTGGTAGTTCACCACACACAAGAATTGTAAGCTCGTTACACATTATATGGAAGTGTGTATAAGTGTAGAAAGAACCTTTATCATAAAATAATATTAGTATATTGTGTATAACAACTATTTTAGGTATGAATGTAATAATAATAATTTAGGTAGTGTAAAAAGAAAATAAAGGAAATGAGTTTGAGGAAGGATGTTACCTCTTCTTTGTTTAACTTCTTTTTGTTTGCACCAAATGGATTCCTTGGTTGGCTTTATTCCCAAAATGGAGGATTTAAAGAGGACGTGAGAGATGTTGGGATGTATATTTCAAAAAAAAATTCCAATATAAAGTGGTTTTAGAGGTTTGAATAAGAGGATAGGTGGTGGATTTTTTTAAGGGAGTGAGGGGACACACTTGACAATTTTTAAAATAAAGTTAGGTGTGACCATATTTTTACGTAACAAAATTCATAAAAACCCAAAAATAATTCATTAATGGAACGTTTATGGATAATTTATGGACACTTTTTTCCTATAAAATGGTTTTTTTACAAGTAGATATATCATTTTGGTTCTTATGAATAAGTTTTAGTCCCTTGATTAGCTTAATTTTACCATAATAACTATAATTAATTTTAATCACTTACCTTAATATTTTTGGTAAAAAATTAAGTTGATATAATTATACTATAAATTTTTTACTGATTAAAACCATTTATGACTGACTTTTCAAAATTATGTTCGTAGAAGTGGAAAAATTATATTTAATGTTAATCCCATAGACGTGGCGGGAAAGTAGGAATTTAAAGTGAGAATGTTTAAATCTTTATTATGATATTATATGTAAATTCAATATTAAAATGATTCCAATTACATAAATTGGATTATTAGATGTGTAATTGGTTTATTGTTACTTTAAAAACAACATAAAATATAACTCACCTTTATAAATATATTTTATGAAAAAGTAGTCTAAAATTATAATTCAGTATTTTTCATTATTCATTCAAAAAAAGTTCCCCAGAAAAATCATCTTAATATAATTTTGATGATTTGAATTAAAAATTGAAATTTATTTTATAAAATTAAATTTCTACAAATTTTTTATTATTTTTATTATTTTTCACAAAATTACATAAAAAGTAGTTATTTATGAAATTAGTATTTTAAAACATCTACAAACTTACTAAAAACGGTATTTCTGATTATCAATTTGTATTATTTATATAAATCCATTATAATTAATATTTTAAATTTTTTTATTAATATTCATATTACATATTATAATAAACTGGTTGAAACTATATCATTTAAATAATTATAATAATAAAATAGTGTTTCATAGAAACTTAGTGTTGTGTGTAACTCAAGAAAAGTCAGTGTTGAGTAAAATGAATGTTTGAATTAGTGTAGTGTGAAATGCATTACATCAAATAAATTAATTTATTTATAAAAAATTTCACAAAAATTCATGGTGTTAAATTATTACCATCCTCAAAATAAATATCTTTCCACCCGTTATCTAAATAAATATTCTACTTTCTCTAAGAAATCCTCATGTGTCACTGAATCACCAAAACATTATTTAATATTTCATCTATGAAAAATGTTCCCATCAACTTCCTTTCTCCTAAATCATCCTAAAATGGATGCGCCAAAATTTTCATACAATGGATCAAATAATGCCATTTATATATAGGACTGAAAACTATTGTTATTATAAAACTCAAAAAAAATATGTCAATCCCAACATCCCTAGTAGTCCATATCTTCCATGGTCTAAATCATCTACCAAGACTTTACATCTAATTGAGGTGAAAATTTATACAAATATTTAATTAAGTACCTAATGACTTCATAATTCCTTTCCAATCACTGGATGTCAACCAGGGATCACAGTTTGGTACACTGGGGAGAGGAACTCCTTGTATCTTAATAATAACTTTATGATATAGTCTTCAAAGATACTCTAAATACATTATATATAAAATGGGATTGAAATTTTCTTATTTAGTTAATCAATCTTTAACTAAAAAAATCACATTATTACCATGATGAGTCTTTGTAAATCCTACCATGGAATCCATTGATATAATCACCAATTTCCACTCTAGTAATTTTAATGATCCTCAGTGGGAACTATTCCACACCTTAGTCATCCGCATCATCAGTCTTACATGTGGTGACCAAATTACTATCCACTAAACAATCATGTGTCAAGAATTTTCCTCTTACATCTATGTTTTTATTCCACATCCCTCTTTACACGAACTCGGGACCACTGGAATATGATTACATCGAAGAGAATTATTATTAAGTGGTACTCTTAATACACCTTGGGGGAGTCTTATGAAAGATGTACTGATATTTAGTTGAAAGTCCAGTGGAATAAAAACCAAGATGTAATCAGATAGTTCCTACCATATGCTTTTATAGTGGAGAGGAATTTGGATGCCACATAAAACCTTGATGGCGTTGCTAATTATGGTGTAGTTTGGTGCCACTAAGGATCGTTACACCTCATACCTAACCAAAAATACCAATGTCTCAATTTTTGATACATATAGGTTGTCCCATGGTGTATGGATATACATGGCCAGTGTCTAGTATGCATCCACCCTTTACATAGGTATAATGGAACAATTGACCTATTACATAAGCACACCAAAATATTTGGAAATTGTGACAACTCTCTCATGGTCTCCCCACTATAAATGATTTTACTGATGTGTTGACACTCATTGTATGTCACCTATTTGAGATGAAGTTTCTCATGGAAGGATCGATCATCTTTCATCGGATCTAATAACACATTCAAAATATCCTTTACCACTCTCAAACTCATCTGTGAAAAAAAACTCATCAGTGACCACTCAATAGATTCCTTCTTATCATATATTCATAATAATCTACAAACAACTCCCATAATATATAGTTATTCCACATTTACAATATATGAATAACTGATACAAATAAAACATTTTGAGTATGGAATTTCTTCTCATGATGGGGTAAATGGATAGATCCATAGTCCACTGCTTATTTCCCACATGTTAAGACATATCCCAAAACCATTCCAGAAGCATCACTGAAAATATTTCAACTCGAACATGGTTTTAGAAGATTTAAAATTGGTGTTGATGTCAAACTCAACATTATCTCTTCAGAATATTGAAGAAATTTTTAATTCAAGTAAATCTATACACCCTTTTGTGTTAATGATGTCATCAAAGATGACATCCAATTGAAATCCTAAACAAACCACCTATAGTAACAAGACAATCCTAATATCCAATAGATCTAAACATGTTTTATAGATTCTCACAAGATAAAAAAAATATTTTATCAGGATCCACTAAGACACCCCTCTCAGATATGACATTACATATAAAAATCAATTCATGAAATCAAAAATCACATTTAGAAATCATACCATATTGACGATATTCCTTCCAGATTCACATAATGTAATTCAAATGGTCTATATACTCCTCATATGAATTGGGGAATACCAAAATATAATCCATGAGCAGAACAACCAAATAATCCTTGAACCAATGAAATATTTGGTTTATGAATGCTATAAATATCACATGACTGTTTGTGAGATCGAACAGAATAACCCAAAACACTAAATTCCCTTACCAGATCCTAAATGTTGTATTTGGTATATCATCTTTTGAGAATATCAACTAGGGGTACCCTAACTGATTTTTAGTTAATGAAAACCAGCATTCACCTCCAATCTAGTCAAAATTATCATAAATACCAAGTAAAGGGTATTTGTTCTTAACAGTCACATGATTTAACCTGAATTAATCCACACAAATTCCAAGACTCGAATCTTCCTTCTTAGCAAAGATGGAAGGTGAATCCCCTAGAGACATTTTAGGACGAATAGATCATTTAGCCTATAAACCCTCATTTTATAATCTATATTACACTTACTTAGTAGGATCTATTTGATAAGATGATAACGAAATGAGAATCGTACCGAGGAGCATATCAATAGTAAACTCTACCTCCCTAGGCACCATTGAAAAACATGAATAATCTACAAATACCTTAGGGTATGCAATCACCACTGTAGGAAAAAATCTAACCAATAATTGACCAATCACATCAAGAAACATCTCAAATAGTTTGAAGGAAATTACCCAATCCTAGGGAACAACAATACCTATCCATCCTGATCTAGTGTCCCACTCACCCTATAAAAACATGTGTGACACCATTAAAAAAATATAAAATAAACCTAGTGATGAAAACAATCTATATGGTCCATACTTCTAATCATAAAATCCATGACATGTATCAGGTCATAGATGTTAATATCAATAAATCAAACTTCCCACACCACCAGAAATAAATATATCACCACCTGACATGTGGGAAACCTAAAACCTTATTTGGGACTCTTTACCAATGGTGTGGAAAGATAAAAAAATGTGGAATTAGTTTCGAACCTAGAACCGACATGTCTTATAATTTTGGAAATATAAAAAAATTGTATCACCTATATAAAATAATTCTAACAACATATAAGATGTAATAAACATCATACTGATAAAAAATTGTCCATGCTTTAGATTCCTTGGGACCGTACTCTTCAACATAAATTCATTCAGTAATAGCCTCATGAATAACCCCCTTGGATAATGTATTATACCCACCACCCATGGAAACATTGGTAGGAAGATGAGAACCCTTGGTAAGTGTGAATCCTTCCTTAATTCCCTCAGATATACTTTGATAATAATTATTTTAGAGATGATACTATCCAAAATGATGACATGTCTTAGGAGCCTCTGTATAGTTAATCATGGTATGATCATGACTTCCACACTAGTATTAAGTGATATTCTACTACCAAAATGAATCCCTCGAAACATGTCCTGATGAAAACTGACCACTATTAAACTTTATTTTCATTCTAGAAAATAATAACTGGCTAACAAAAAAACCTACTGAAGATCCACCCAGTTATATATGTCATTCAATGTTTACCTCTTCTAAAGATGATTTTTTTACTACCTTAGTGAAGGTATGAAGACACACCAGAATAAATATCAACCAAATATCCTTCCTCAGCCCTAACTAAAACCATTAATACATTTGGTTCTTATTAGTTACAAACTACAATGCCTGATAAATCAAATTTAAAAAATAGTTATAATACTCCAGAATAGTATTATCTCCTTTATCATTGTTCTTAAACTCCTTGGTGTTATCCTCATATAATATATTAGAGTAAAACATCTAATAGAATATTTTCTGTAAACATGTCTAGGTATTTTCCTCATGGAACTTAACTTGCAAGATATATTACCACCATCTTTATCCCAGAACCTCGATCATGTACATGATGAAACCCATCTTGGATTCTATAGATATCTAAACACGTTCATGATATATTCAGAACTCTAACTAAACTCCTCAAATTATTTTTTTCACTTACCACCACAGAAGATAGGAGGATTTTGCTTAGTAAATTTAGAGCCATTATTCACTCCTCATCCTAGGTTCTCGACACACACTTAACCCCAAGTATCAATTGTAATAATTATGGATTCATCTAAATATGGGTCCACTATCAGATTATCTTTTGGATCCTTCCTTGCATATTCCTCTCATGGATTTGGAAGGTATTTCCTCAGAGGCTGTATTTATTATGCACAAGAAAAAGACCAGTTAGCATTGAAGAATGATCCAAAATATTAATACCCTCATTAATAATTCATATCCATGATTTAAAATGTCCTGAACATGATAAAATCAATAATTAAAATGAAATATTGTGATTTAATAAGGAACATGTACATTATAGTAAACATACAATAATATTCATTGAAATGACCTCAGACACCATGTAAAAAACTTGGTAATGGCATTCCCACCACCCATATTAACTTGGGTTCAGACACGAAAGTGGGATGGTTAGGAACCCTCCCACACTTACCACCCAAATTCCTACAGTTCTTACTCCAGAAGACCCAATTCATAGAAACACACTTAAATATTTTAAACACACGTCTCGATAAGAAATGCCCAAATTCCATTATGTAATGTACCATCCAAAGTTAACTTGTCATGACACCAAATAAATCATGTCATGGTGATGAGTTTCAATAAGATAATGAAAAAAAGTCTCCAATAAAACAAAACAATACATTGCAAAATATTAACGAGAAAAATAATGATATAAAAAAATGACCAATACAAAGAAAACTTAATTGGATACACCAGAATGTATGAAAATACAAGACCAAAAAGTCTCCATGTGACCATTCTTCACATCCAATATATCCTACTAAGAATTATTGTACATAAATAGAATCCAAAATGCTACAATATTCCCTTACATTTACTTGTTTCCTGTGAAACAATTTCTACAACCACCCAAAGTAAAAATTAGATTGTTAGAAGAATTAGAATTTTCATACCACCATAGAGTCTATGAACAATCTAATAATATTAATATAGGGGTTCTAGATTGAAAAATAGTTATAGAAATGATTTTAATAAATCCAAACACAGTTTCAAATAATTTCCTTGGGTTTTTATAAAATCATATAATATTCAAAAATCCTTGAATATTAAAATAATATGAAATAAATTAGGATGAAAAATCACCACACCATAAGGTTTGAATGTAAACACATATCCATGAAATAATTCAGCATGATATTCCATGTGATGTGACCTCATGTGGAAAACATGTGAGTAACAATCAATGACACAATATGTCATGAAATAAACAAACAATCATTGGAAATGTACATTGTATTTTTTCCTAGGATTTTGGAATTAATATTAGACAAAAATGAATCTTAAACTAGGAAAAAGTCTGTATCAACCCATATCGATTCCTACCATAGTCTATCGATACCTTAAATCTTCCAGTGGAATTATGCACACTAAGAGTGACATGTATATTAATAATTCCCCAATGATTCCAAATGTTCCATGTTTATTACAATTCATTTAATAACCATTCTCAAATTTTATCAAAAAATCAAGTCTATTCCAATAAACTTCAATGTTTGGAAATCCATTTTTGTACCAAAATCACCCTTCAAGTATTCAATCAAAAATTTGGTGTGAAACCAAAGTTTTTAATAGAAATGCCCTTTAAAAACATGAACCCTTACATAAAATAACTAGATACCACATATTATTCTTATTTAATATATAAATCAATTGAATTTTCTTGGAACTGTAATCAATTCATAGAATTATCCATTTTTATATAAACACCGAAAATAAGAACATAGGTACAACTATTCACCATTGAAAATGGTTATTGAGGAAGTGTATATTAGGTACTCATAATTTTAGAACACATGGAATACATAAATCCTCTATAAAACCCCTTGGATCCATCATAAACACCCCCTTTGTGTTCTATGAGATAATTGTATAATAGATAAAGAGAGGAAGTTCAAGAAGAGTCTAAACTAGATCTAGAACACAACATACCTTGATATTATCAATAATTAACAATGGAAATACACATATAATTACACAATATATTTCTCTAGAATAATGGGGGATGATTATGCTGATAAAATATGAGATTAGGGGATTATTATAGACTAAATTGGGGTCCCTGGTATTTTTCAAATAAGTTTTCATGGTAAAACAATCTCCCAAATGGTTTTTTGTGGATATTTCATGGTTAGGGGTAATATAGTGCCTTAAAAATGAACCCTATACAAGGCCTATATTTTGATGTCATGTTTTAGAGGGGGTCGCCTCATGGAATTTAAATTTATTGTTCCCCATTCTAGTAGACCATGCTTTGCCCTACAGTTTTCTAGGACAAACCACATATTTTTCCACAACCACTATCTAATCGTACACATCCACCATAGGGTCCCAATATTTACTGGAAACTATTGAAATAACCCCAATGAAATATTATACCAAACCAAGGTGAACAAATATTCAATAGGTACCTATAAGAAAGTAATAGAACATTAAAATAAAAAAATTGTGTATTTTTTCTCTGTTTTATTGCTACTTCAAGATAAATAATGAGATATCATAAAATATATTTTATGATATATTTGAACTTTGTAATTTTTTTCAAAACTAATAGATGATATTTTATTTTGAGATATGTCAACATAAAAAATAATTTTACTAAATAATTGAAGAATTATTTGACATGTTAAACATATAATGTTTTAGACTAGTTATCTAAATTATTATGTCAATAAAATAATGATGAGATTAAAATAAATCATTTATTTCTTATTATAACACGAATAAAATAATTCAAATCCATCCCAATAAGGTTCAATTTTCATAAAGAATATTTAAGATTATGAATTTTTGAAAAATTGTTTCAAGACTTTCTAATAATATTGAAATTATTAATCATATAATTATAATGACATTCCCTATATTTTGGAAGTAATCATTCCTAGGATAAAATCATAATTTGTTTAAACATTTTGTATAATCATATATATATTACTAATGAGAAAATTGATATCTCTGTTACTATAAGGATATAATTTATACATTGTTGTGTAAAGGATAAAATAAAAATTACTATTTCATTTATCAATGAATAATATATGAACAAATTTTAATATATACTTTAGAAACAATATGATTTATACTTATAATTAATTTGATGTGATTTAATGGTCTTCTCCCACTCATTGATAATAGATACTTACAAATGTCAAATAAATCAAATAATTAGAAAAAAAATATTTATTATTATAATACTATTTATTTTCTAATCTATATAAAATTATATATCAATATAGATATTTAATCAAATGTGGTGGAACTTCTATTTCATTGTTTTCTATAAAATAATTTTTTTGTGACTTTATTTAATAATAATGAGTTGATCATTAGAAATGTAAGATATCATGAATTTTTTTGGGATTTATTATTCATAATATCTATTCTAATTATGTATTATATGTGAATAATTATGTTATATCCATTAAATAAGGCAATGAAACACTATATCACATTTAAATTGTTGGTCTATTGTTGTTGATTTGAAAAATCTAATTTATAAAAAAATTATTATTTACCCATCAAATAAAAAAATTATGTCAAGATACATATCCATAATGTTATATCATGTGTATATCTTATATATTAATTCACAAATGAGTTATCAACACAGACATTATGAAACATTATATATAAAATTTCAATTCATAGACTATGATGTCGACCATGAATAAATCTTTTGGAGTTGGGATTGGTGTACTATTTTCTCCCTCAACTGGTTTTCCCAAATGTGTTATGAAAATTATTTATTAAAAAATAAATATAAAATTTAAATTCAATTCATTTATTTAAATATAATATGAATTTTTAACATTATGATTTATGTAAATAATGATATAATATATTATGAAATTGATAACATCCATGGTTAAGTGCTGTAGATTTATATATTATGTGCATAACATCATTCTGCATTAATGGGGGGTATTAACTACCAATTCAAATAATTCATATACTAAATATTTATATTCCAAATATTTTGGAATTACTATTAATTAACATAAATATCTAACTATCAGATTTCACATGAATGGTGATTATTAATCATGTACCATGATTATAGTCCCTTATAGCCTACATACATATATATATATTTGTGTGTCTGTGTAGTATGGTTGAAAAGTGAATTAAATTTTGGTTTACATAATTTATTACAGTATATTATTTAATTATTTTCCATTGTAATTATACTTTATGTAAATTTTTAAATTTTCTATAATATTAAACAATGTTTTTTTATCTATTCAAAACACAGTTTGTTTACAATTGATAAACAGTTCTCAATTTTTTAATGAATCATGGGTTCAATATTTTTAATGACAGAATTTTATAAAACAAAAAATGTAACAAGTTTATTATATCAAATTAACATCAAATTTGGTTACCCAACTCAAATATAAATTGTGTGGGAATCTATTAATTTCACACAAAATAGTGCCAAGGGAAATCCAAAGAACAATGTTGTAATTTAAATTCAATTGGGAGAATTAAAATTCTTTATTCCTTCCCTAATCGAAAATTATTCTCTCTATATATTGGAATTGTACTCTAATACAATCTATAATTATAGAATACCATATTTATTCCCCCAAATCTCTCTTTTTAATCTTTCTACCCACTAACTAACTCTTCCATATCCATCTCTTCCACCTCACATCCCTCTTGACCAACATAATCACAATAGTGGATGAATATTCCATGGTATTGGACTCATAGATAAATAAGGAAAAGGGAATCAATGGCTCGTTACTCAACAAATCTTTTTGGGAGGATAAAATGAAGTTATACCCTATATTTTACAATGTCTAGAAAATGGTTTGATCCATTCTACTCAACATCCCATATAAGATCTCATATATTTTATGGGGTATGAATGAGACTAATTATATCCCCTCATTTATTATCACTCTATACATCCTATGAAAAAATATGGGGATGAATGAAAATGTTGTCAGAAATTATTTAGAATGAAACCAAAAACTATGGAAGTAATCATTCAATAGAGGTATTATCCTCTAAATCAACCCCTAAAATAGTTGATTGTTCATTTCATACTATACATTATTAATATAGTGGATATATAGATGAAATTATAGATGTTTTATAACTACCCAACCACAATAATAATCCAATATAAACAACACATAACATACACATATTATCCTCTATCCATATTCATCCTCACCAAGCTCTGCTTATTCAACTCTATCATTAGTGTCTCCATATCCCAAGTATTGATTCCCATGATATTATTGAATATTTACTAGTTTTATATACTATTTACGAAGATTTGTAAGGACATAATCTTTCTAAGAAGTCCGTATACATTATTTAAATCTATTTCTAATTATTAATCCTAATGTGGTGGTGTGAAATGTATAATCAATACCTCTTCTGCGGTAATAATATAACAATAAAAATAGTGAAAATTATAAAAAAATAAATGACACAAATTGTATTATGGAAAACAAACCAAACCGAGATAGCTACAAAATAAATTAATTTAGAAAGATCACTATGGGTAAAAGTGGTTACAGAAACGCTCTAACAATTAAATATATAATATCCTAAAAAAATTCCCCAAAATAATTATATAAACACATCAATCAAATACTAAATAAAGTAATAAAATTAATATAATGACTTTTTGATTAGGTGATAGAGATATGGAATGAAATTCCATTTTATTTTATTGACTCCAAACTTTTATTTAGCTATGATATTGTTATGTGGGGTGGGGGTAGGGGTTAAAACCAACCTTTTACTATATAAAATTGATCAAAACTAAAACCCAAGACATATATGGGGGTATCTACCATCCTAAAACAAAAAAATGGGAATTCTTCCACATATCTCTCATATAAATATTTTATTAATAACTATTTATTTATCCACCAATAAGATTCTCTAATATATATCTTATTGATATCTCCATATGTATAGTAACATATTTGTGTCGTATGATAATGTTAAATCCAATTTCCATCATCCAAAGATCTATAATGTTTTACTTAAGAATATTTTTCTTCTTAAACACATATTACTACTCTACTAAATATCAAAAAAAAATCATACTATACTCTAATGTTACTCATTCTAAAATAAAAACATGGATTCATTGTAATGTGATAAGATTTTACTATAATATAATAATTGAAATTATACTATATTTTTCCTATATCCTTGTGAAAAATTCTTATCCCATAAACCTCTTTATATGATTATTTTATATTCATGTATTATATATTATATTGATAAACCCAAATATAACACTATATTTGAAATCCATCACAGAACTTCTCTTACAAATGTAAACACATAAATAATTGTATGCTTCCTCATATCAATATCACCAGAAAAAAATGATTTAACATAGAATTTTATATATAAATATTATCCAAAATCACATAATTAAACTAAATAGGTGTCCTTAATGTAGCTCAAGATCGACTCAACTATGTTATAATGCTCTTATTATAGATTTACCATATATTGAATAACTGCTCCCAATACATGTGAATGTATTTTATTACAAACTATAATGTATATAAGTCTTTGGATGTGGATGTTATATTAGACCACTCTATCTTTACTACATCATTGTGTGAAGTCATCAAATAGGATATCCTAAAATTTATAAGAAAATGTCCTATAAATTAGACTAGAATAGAATATATACTGAACCATTTCTAGATATTTAACACGTAATTCATAAATGATTTCTAGAACATAAAATAAATTTTATTGTAGTAAATCAATATCAATTTTTTTTATTAATTTTACCCAATATTTTTCTTTCAAACATAATATTAAATGGTTCCTTAATCCTAAATATTTGATCCCAACCAATATTATATCCACCTAGAATAAATAAATGCATAAATCATTGTCATATAAAACACTTAAATATGTACAAGTTATAGAATGCAGTCTATTATATCAATGGATCATGATATAGGAATAAAATATGTTATATCAAAACCATTGAATCTTCTTGAAACCAAAATAACATTTTTTCAACTTGAAACCCATTTTTTTATTTCCTTATATTATAAATAATTATTGTTATATAATATATAATTCAACATCATGATTATCATGGAGAATTGATATATTAAAATCTAACTAAACTTTATATAGACTGTTTGTAGAAAATTGTACCCAGACATCCAAAAAACAATTATCATAATAATAAGTGAAATTATTTAATCAAAATAAATATGTTTATTATGAGAATATACTTTGAAAACTATTATTATTTTATATTCTTACACTTGTTCTATTCTAACCTACATGATCTTATATAACCATTTTATGGATTTCTATCCATGCTGTAATAGAATAATATTTCATGTTGTGTTATTCTATTAAGATTCATGATCCTCTTATATCACTACTATTAAAAAGGAAAGGTTTTAGATTTGGGTTTCCTCCACTAAACAATTTTCCTCCACATTATCTTCCATTAATCATTATGAAATATTTCTCAAAATTAAATAATTTTAATACCATATTAGAAATATTTTCATCAGATCATACACATCAAGTACATACTAAAATAGTTATTGATAATTAATTTGGTAAATATACAGATGAAATTGGATCTTATAATGGTTCATTTTGTACCAATACTATTTTGGAAAGTATTATTTCATTACCTATATACTCATAAATCATAATTGGATGATTTTGTTATATTAAAATTTCATCCCTAATGATGATATGTTGATAGGATATATATTCCCACAAATAATAACCTTTCATTCAATTAGTATATCACAATAAGACACAAGTAATTTAATATGAATCCAAATTTTACCATTCTTTGTCATTAAATATGTCATATATAAGACATTTAGAAATAGGTAACCAAGAATAGTAAGAAGGTTGAGTGATCCACATATATATTTTATACTTTAGAAAATTAATCAACTAAATATATTTATTGATCACATAACAAATATACATTCGATAATTAACTAATATTATCTTGAAAACTCTTATAATATTCATCATTAACCTTATTACTTGTAATAGGGTTCTCTTTATCCCACATGTATCACCATTTCATAGAAGGGTGTATGCTATTCCATACTATATCTTGTTGTCTTATTATAGTCAAATATTTTTAACGTCCTCAATTATATATTTACTATCATTTTTATTCCTTAAAAATTTAATCATATTTCTTGATATAATATCCTTTCATTCATTATATTTTTCTTATACATATTTATCATCATTCAGAATAATGATTTTTATGCCTAAAATATCAAATAATATACATCAATAACTAATACATTATACCATTCTCCATTGATGGAAATAAACAATGATTACAAATAATATAAATTGATCAATGTAAGAAAAACGTTCTCATATATATCACTATTTCTAACATCAACGTGTGTTACTTTCTCAAAAAAAAGGTTTAGAAAATATTAAATAATGAATTCTAAAATTGAGATGGAATTTTTTATCAATAATTTTGATTAAGACATATTTTAAAATATGCATAATAATTAGTTTCTATAACATCATAAATACTTTCATCCAATTAGTATATGTGATTACTACCTCATGGTCTATTAAACCATCATCATGAAGATTATAAATGTTCTCTATGATCCTCTATATCATCAACACCAATAAAGAATACACTATAATATTCATCATGCATAATTATTTTGAGTATTTCACTAAATATCACTACCTTATACTAAATAAGATATGTCTTTAATTATTCCATACACAAGGAATACTCAGTAAATGTTCTTTAACCTTCCATCATGCACCATCATTTTCAATGTAATCAATCCAACAATATTTAAGGTCATTTAATTATTTATATACAAACACATGACCTTTAGGAATATGTTTTCATATCACATAAGGATGTTTCTCCCACTTAGGGTGGGTTTTTAGTGTTGGTATATTTTTTATTTCAATTAAAATTTTTATCTAATTGTCACCTCATCACATATCTAGAGACATAATATCACTCTTTTCATACATCCTTTTTAAAAAATGAATAAATAGAACATAAATGAAAAATAAAAGAATACAAGGATTTAGTGATGAGGTTTCCCTTAAATTTAGTGGAATAACATCTTTAGTGTCTCATGGTTATTATCCCACACATGCAAATTATTAATTATTATTAAAATAAGCATGTTAATGGTTACTAACATGAACTCATTATCTTGGGTCATAATAGGTATATGGAAATAAATGTCATTAAATTCTGTATGACCTAACAAATATGAATTTTATCCGAGTCCATTTGAATTTGACAATCAATGGAGCATGTATGTCCCTCCATGAGAGTGGAGATGGTATTCTTCATCATTTATAGCTGTTAGCATGGATATATCAACATAATGATTTTAATAGTGTTCTCCCAGTATTCATCAAAAATCTAAAATTGACTCTTTTAGGATTGATTTCTCAATTTTTTCATCTTCATAGTGATATATTTTCAATAAGGAAAGAATATCCACTATTATTTTTCTACTAATTTTGATTTCAATTAATATAATTTTGGTAAAAATATTACTTGCTATTTTACCATTAACTATAACCAATGGAATTTTCATTGTAAATTCAGATCACTTTGACTTTTTCCGTCATTATTTACACTTGTAGAATATTTTTAGAACATGTATATTTTAAACTATCATTCATTTATCTACATCAATACCTGAGATATATATTCACACATAGCTCATTAATTTTTTTACGTAGGTCTTATTGAAACCATCAATTTATTTATGATAGGTTTGATTCTATAAAACTAACTTAAATGTAATTTGATTTCTCTATTTAATTACACATTATGAATTCGATTAACTTTCAACATATTTTGATATTCAAATTATCTCAGTCCTCCCCTTCCATGAGATTTCAAATTTATATCCTGCACGTGCACGGAAAACATGTGATATGACGTGGTACATTCTTATATAGTGTGGTTCTCTTCCCAGTATCCAGTATCATCATTATAAAAATTCTCCACAACATCTCTATGAGAATAAATATCATTTTATAGTGATCGTGATGTTGAGTCCATGAATAATAGGATATAGGAATTGTTTTTAAAAATATCATACATGTTTAAAAAATCCAATATAAAAAGTCACTAATAAGATATATTCATAAATATCTAAAGTCTATAATATCATACAAGTATATGAAGTGTCTAATGTGTTACATAAATTACATACACCCAAAAAATTGTTTTCTTCTATAAAATATAATAAAGTAAATAAAATATCCTATGTAATGATATTAATATGATATGATACATCTAATTTCATATATAGATCACGTCTTCTCAATTACATTCAACTGAACAATATTACATGTAGTTGAAATTAGTATGTATAAAAATTATATTAATAACTGAGAAAAAATTATATATCTAGATAGATTATCATGTATGATCTCAAAAATATTACATTTAAATGAAATATCATATTCATAATAGAAATATCTTACATGTACGTTGTTTTTTGTTATCATCTTACTAAATCTTGATTTTTAATTCCAGATATCATATATCTTAGACGGGAACTTCTAAAACTGATCTTATGGTTTTTCAAACACTTGGATAACGTATTCTAAGTCTTCTTAAACAGTAACTATAATTGGCTAGATTCACATCGAACCATGTATGAGTTTTAATTAGCTTTACATCTTTAATATCCCATTAAATAATATGTAAAATTCTATAATGAACACTTTAGTTGACATATATAGTAGATATATCTTATAACCCTTTTAAACTATTTTAGATTGAAATATAAAGCATTGTTAAATTTTATGAACAATAATATTATTGAAACAATCATTACAAATGAATTCAACAACATCAATGTATATTTTAATATATTTGTTTACTTTTAATATCAACAAAAATGGATATTCATAAATCTAATTAAACCAAATCTATTTATCATTTACAAGTAATTAGTATCCATTTAAGCTCAAAAAATATGTTTTGATCATCTATTAGAAGCTTCCTCCTACATCATCATTCTATATTATATTAATAATTGTAGAAAATCATGCCTTCAACCATCATGAAAATCATGTGAATGGATATTCATGAATATCATTGAATTAAACTATTTCATTTCAATTAATTTCCATAGAATTATTTTTTATAGCAGTGGATTAAATTCATGTTCCGTGATGTATCACCAATATATTAATTTTCACAACCCAAACAATATTTATTTCAAACTATATTCATATCAATATTTTTTAGAACAATAACTTCCTTTAAATATTTTATTTATACATAGTGACATCATGAATACACCCTTAATACCTTTCAACCTTATTGCAATTAAACAAAAAACAGTTTTGGTTGAACAACAAACCCCATTGTATTTTGTGTCTATAAATCAATGAAAATGATCTGTTAACATTTTCACTAATTTAAAAAATTATCCTATCTCATTTTCTTATTTAACATGAATATTGAAACTAATTACAATGTTTATGAGAAAGAATGTTATCACTACGTACAAAATCTATACTTAATTAATCATTCTTATATAGGTTTTCTTGATCCATTTTCAGTGTAAAGAAAAATTGGGTTTGATGAAGACAAAAAGTTTTTTTATTATTTATCATAATAAAATACTAAATCATTATATTTTTCAATCATAAACATTGGGGGATACCCAAATTTTTTTATGATAATCTGATATTAACCATTTGATGGAAATTTATTTTTGATAAATAATGTTTGAAATACCTGCACTGATCTTAATACCAAAATTATAACATTGAACGTCACATCATAGTTATTTATAAATTTTGTTAGTGGACCTTTAACTCCACAAACACTCACATTTATCATTGATTGATAAATTTAAAATTATCCCATTATTAACTTGTAATATTTATAAATAAAAATGGATTGTTAGATATAAATAAATGCCTCATAAATAAATTTTTCAATCACATTCTAGAAATTATATATCTATTTGTATTTAATGGTTCTAGAAACAACTCATGTTCATCCCCCTCCCCCCTCAATCAGTGATATCTATGTATTCTTCAACTAGTTATAATTTTTATAATGTATTTAATTTAAAGTTATATTGATATATCAAAACTATAGGATTATCCTTTAATATATAGAATAGTTATAAAATCATTCATCCCATCATTAATTATCTATATTAGAATTAGCCTCAAATTCCATTACCTTTTGTTTATGCATAAAAATAAAACACATGTAAGATCCAAATAAGGTGAATCATATTCTATTACTTAATATGAGTAGTAAAGATAAGATTTTCATCTCAACCATATAAATAATACATTATCAACTCTATATCTAGAAAAAATCATCAAGGATGTACTTTTAGATCTCTAGGAAGTCTTTGCATTCATGGAAACATTTTTTCTCAACATATATGGGAACATCATTACAATATGATCCATCATCATGCAAACATAACAGAGTGAATATTCCATGTTATTCAGAAATTATTCATCAGATGTTATGATTATTATACACCCCCTTAAGTTGGTTATATGTTTCTTTCACCACCCACATAAATCTATTGAATTCTTTTTTTTCATATTTGTTTTAACCCACTCTATAAATTTTTATTCAGTTTATTATGGAATCATATCAGTCAAACAGGATCTCACTTTATCTTATGCTTCCATTAGATTTTATTTTTCCAAATTAGCTGGTCAAATTTATAAAAAATTTTCCATGATTGTTTTCAAAAAAAATCTTCCCTATGTATTCCTTGTCATGTACTTCAGCAAGACAATATTCAATTTTTGAGTATGGGTTGAATTTAGGTTATTATCATGCTTTCTTTCTTTATGGCATAAATTAATGACTTGTTTACATAGATCCATGATATTTACACTTTTTCTATTGTAGTATAATTATAATACATTTCTTATTTTAACATATTTTACTCTATGTGATTGAATTTGGTAGATTTATTCATTTTCCAACTTCCCATGGATGGATGAATTTTTTAATAATTTTTTTTGTATTTTTTAACATGTTTCTTTAGATTATTTCGTAATGCTCTATTTTCTCCTTAAATCAATTTCTATGGTCATTATTGTTTTTTTATATTTTATATATTATTAAATTAATTAATAATTATTGTATGAATCCTACAACCACATCCATTTAATATTCCATTTATGTTTTCAGGTTTTTTATATCAATTTTGAGTATATTGATTATTCCCTTTCATTTGAGGTTATTTATTTTTTATCCATACCCAACATGATGTAGTCTCTCCATTTATTACAAAGTAAAATAAATTATTTTATAAGTAAAAAATTCATATTGCCCAACATATTATAAAATAAAATAACCAACCAACCATGGTTTCTTTATTCAAACTACATATTGTCAATATTTTTTAGAATTGGTTTCATTTTTTATCTTTTATAAAAAATGTTTTGGAGTTATTTGGGGAACTATAACACATATAAACACTTCATTACTGTTGGGAAAAAATCCCTCAAGTTATCATTAAATCATTTTTTAGGTGATTTTATTTGTTGACAAAGTGGATTTATGTGTTGTGATTGTTGACAAAGAAAACCATGACATACAAATTTGTTGACAAACGGGATTTCATAGTGGCATGTTGACCCCTCCTCAATCGGTGAAGAGTTCAACAATTAGAAAAATCAGAGATCTTGTTGCGCATGTGTGGTTGTCGCGCAAGTGGTGTGTGGTTGCACAAGTTGGAGTTGCGCGCCGGGTGATAGTTGTGCGCCTGAGGTGGTTTGGGCGTGAAAGGAAGTGAGTCGCAAAAGTTTCAAGTTGAAGAAGGTGGTGTCGCTCAAGTGGTTGAGGTAGACTTGGAAACTAGATTTGATGAAGCGCTAATGTTGTTAGTTGTGCGCCAAAATTGGTTTGGGAGTAAAAGGGTGACCATCATGCAAGTTTGGAGTTGAAGAAGATTGTATCGTGCAAGTGGTTGAGGTGAACATGTGCCCCAGTTTTTACATGCACACTGAGGCTTGCACGCCTACTTAGAGAAGGGTGCCAAGTAAGGTTATTTCACGCCTGTGATTCAGGGCTGCGTGGAAGCTAGAAGATTGCCCGATACCTTCGGTGCAAAGTGAATTTCATCTACAGGTGAAAACTGGACTTCAACAGAGCATCTACTAACAAAAGAGGATGAATTCATTAGTGATAATGAAGAGACCTATAGGTCTATGAACTGTGAGTGGATCCTTTCTGTAGAAGTGAGCAAAGAAAGAGGAAGAAGGTGATCCTCTCCACCGACAGAGAGATAGAGAGAGAGAAACAGGGAGTGACCCCTGGGAAAGTAGTGAGCTGAACCTAAACCTTGTAAAGGCAGAGAGCCTAGGCATAGAAGTGATATAGCCAGAACCTTGTAAATAGTAGTGTGCTTTAGTGGATTTGGTACAGTGGCACATCATCGTTGTATGATCCTTGGACGTAGCCTAGTGAGGGTGAACCAAGTAAAAATCTATGTGTCTGCCTGCTTACTTCCCTGAATTGCATTCAAAGCATCATCATCAGATAAAGAAGAAAAGAAGTGTTCATAATAAACAAAAAAGTGAAAACAAAGTGAATCTTATAATAAAGAGGTCAAGATTTAGTGGGGCTGGAACAATTTAGAAAAAGAATATATATACCCTAAATCACCCACCCCCCTCTCAGGGTATATATGCACCTATTGGTCCTAACAGTTGGTATTAGAGGGAAGTTATCTTTTATCAGATTTGTTTTCTCCAAATTGGTGTAGTTGATCTATGCGGTTAAAGAATCAGTCTGCTCTTATATTGGTGTGCCATGGCAAAGGGAAGATCTTCAAAGAAGAAGCAGAAGTCTGGTAAAATTATCCAATGTAGAAGTGTCAATGGAAAAAGTGTGATTCAGTTAAAGGAACCATGTAGTGAATAGAAGAATGGTTTGGATGAATCATACTGTGAAAATACTTACTCATTCAATGATGCTGAAGGAATTAGTGAAGAACCTGATATTCCAAGTGGTGTTGGAACCACTTATGGTGAGGAAACACGAAGAAGTTGACAAGTGGAAGTTGTCCACAAGGCAAAGGAACTGGATCAGAAATTGGATGAAGAGATTAAATCTAAAGAAATCAAGATTCAAGAAATGGAAATTGAGGTTAACAATATAATAGGATTAAATCAAAGTCTTATTGATGTGGCCACTGATCTAAGGGAGAATCATGATTCTCATGTCGAAGAACTGCAAAAGCTGTCTATAAGGAGAGAAAATTTCAAAGCACATGTTAATGGAAATAATCTGGACATAGATGAAATTCAGATTTTGAAATCCAGAAATGTTGATCCTGCTACATAGCTATCTGAGCTAGTTCAGATAAATCAAAGACTACAACAAGATAATGCAAGTTGTTCTGATTCTGTTCCTCATAAAAATTTGAAAGTATAAAAGCAGAGTGACATGGTGGATAAGATGACATGGGAATTGGAGATTGAGATGAGTAGAGGGAATCTTCTGAAGAGAGAACTAGATATCCATCATGAATCAAGGGAAATGATGATTCAAAAGTTTGAAGAAGAGCTATAATCTGTAAAGAAGGAATTTGAGAAATCCAATACCAAAGGAATGTCTAAAATGAAGGATTCATTGCACTTACTATTTGATTATCCTTCTACGAGTGATGATAAAATGAAGAATGGATATTATATTTCTGAAGAGAAACAACAGAATATTTTCTCAGCTCAGAGACCATATAGTTTGGGAAAAATCGGTAATTGATTTGATGAATCCCCTCCCATGCATGATAGAAAGAGAGCCATGAACAATTCCAGAAGTGGAGAAAATACTATAGGTTCTGCAGAGAGACCTAAGGGGACATTTATAAGAAGTAGTGACAACATGTGATATTTTTGTGGGATTCATGGACACAAATCATGTTTTTGTTCAGAGGATCATGAATACATTTCACATTATGAAAATATAAATTGTATAAAATCTGACAATAAGATGAAGCGTCATGATAAATCAGAGAGAAGAGTCTGTCAGAGGAAAACATTCATCAGATGTTATTACTGTGTAATAAAGGGACACACAATGAGTATGCGTTAGGAAGCCCATGAGCTCAATGTCAGAAGAGGAACTCAAGCTGCATCAACATATCGGCTAAGAGATTACAAAATCAGGTATGGCTTTAATAGAAGATGTTTCATATGTTCAAATCATGGTCATTTGGCAATATATTTCAGCAAGAAGAATGAGAGAAAGAAATGGATCCCATAAAGATATTCTTGAATCCAGTGGTTTATAAAGAGAAATATTACATTGGGAGACAATGTGGTAAGTTGTAGAATAGGATTAGAGCCTCAGGGGAATCACATGAAGATGAACTAAAGTTTTATTAGTCACACTCACGACCACACTCTAAGAAAGAACATGAACAAATCTGGAAGAAAAAATGAGTAAACACTACATTCGTGAGTAAAAAGAATGTATGTTCAGTGGAGGAACTACCACCAATGAATAATAGTGTGGTGACTCAAAAATATGATTAAAGTAAAATAAACAGAGAATGAATTGAAAGATTTTCAAGTCGTGTGCCACAACAAGAAGTGGAGAAAAGAGGTAGATCCCTACAATGGATGAAAGAGCCATGGATGTTGAAAATAATAGATATTCCTACTTTGAGAAGAAATCAATGGAAATAGAATTTTTGTAGATCATCAAAGACATGAATGTGTACTAATGGGTTTAAAACCAAAATGGTGAGAAAGGCCAGGCCTGCAGAATCATCATATCAGAAAAAGACTCAGCATTCAGGTGATGAATGCTCAGTCATATGGACAGAGAAATTAAAATTGGCTAGGTAGATAGAAAAATCTAGGAAGGAGTGTGATTCTCTATAAGAAAGAATGAAAGGGTTGACCCATCAGGATCAACCACAATCCTCATCTTGAGGAGTCCGAAAGACACCCCTATCCCTATGTATATAAATGCTATTAACTGATGATTCATGTGTTTCAGGTTTCAGGGAGATATGATCCAAGGTGAAGTGGAATCTATAGATGCACAGTGAAAGGTGATATGTTCCAGAGTTTCAATTGGCACAAATCAGGTACAAAAGTTGAAGAATAAAGTGAGCAACAGAGCACAATAGGAAGTGATTGTGTTATTAACTTTGTCTCTTGTTTACTACATCGAGTTCTGACTCAGTAGGCTTAGATATTTTGTTAATGACTCAATTCCAAGTGGAATATGAGAATAGATTATGCAGGAGAAGAAGAATGATATGGCTCTAAAAGGTGGGCCTAACCTTGGGAACAGTTGCATAACATAGGGGGAGATTTCAATAACAAAATCAGATGCAAGATCCATCAATACAATAATTAGATGTCTCAACTCAGGTGTTGCCTATGTAGGGATGAAAGAAACACAAGGATAAGTAGAAATAATCATGCATCTCATGCTTATCTATTTTTTTCTAATAAGTTTTATTAGCTGACCGTTTTCACAATACCAAGAAGCAGTGAGAGAGTATCAACAATGCTTCAACTATTAGATCATAAAATTAGTTGAAAGAAATGGATTCATTGGACAGTGACATAGTGAAAAGTTTTTTGTTGAAATTGAGGAAGTGGTAAGAGCCTCGGGGGGAGTAAAAGTGGTTGATACTAATTTAGAAGATAATTAGACGTGGGAGATTGTTTCAAGGATAGATGATAAGAATGTCATCGGGGATAAATGAGTCTATAACTATAAGATGAATGAAGATGGGACAGTGGTTCGAAAAAAATCTCGGCTAGTTTGCAAAGGATACTCCCAGATAGAGGGCATTGATGTTGATGAGACATTTGCAACGGTTGCAAGGATGGAGACAATCAAATTATTTTTAGCCATAGTAGTGCAATGAAAGTTCAAAGTGTTCTAGATGGATGTCAAATATGCATTTCTGAATGGGTTTCTAGAGGAAGAGGTGTACATTAAACAGCTATATGGTTTTCTCATTCATGATGATGAGAATAAAGTTTTTCATCTGAAGAAGGAATTGTATGGGATGAAACAAGCACCAACAGCATGGTACTCAAGGCTTGATCAGTACTTGAAGAAGCTTGGTTTCAATCGTGGGGGAGTTGATTACAATCTCTATTTCAGCAATGATAGTAATCAAAGGATGATGGTCTTGGTTTATTTCGATGATATTATATTTGTTGGATCCGATGAAGCTTAGTGGAGACTGTTTTCTAAATTCATGAAAACTGAGTTTGAAATGTCAATGATTGGAGAGCTAACATTTTTCCTTGGTTTACTGGTGACACAAGGTAGTAATGGTATTTTCGTTTTTCAATCCAAATATGCTAAGGAGGTTCTTAGAAGGTTTGTAATGGAGAATTCCAAGGAAATGAAGACTCTAGTTTCTACCTGAATGAAATTATCAAAATATGACAGTGGCAGGGCAGTTAATATCAGTTAATATAGGCAGATTAATCGAAGTTTACTGTACCTAATAGCAACAAAACCTGATCTTGTTTTCGAAATATGTCAAGAAGCACATTATCAATTCAATCTAAAAGAAAGGCACATGATCTAAGTGAAAATAATATTTCATTATATCAAAGGCACTGTGGATTTCGGTATGATGTATAATGAAAAATCTCAAATAGTGTTATTGGGTTACACAGATGCAGATTGGGACAGATCAGCAGATGACTGAAAATCAACTTCAGGAGGTGCATTCTATCTTAGTGTATTGTGTATTTCTTGGATAATCATGAAGAAAGATTTCATTTCATTGATAACCACAGAGGTTGAGTACATTGCGACCACTCAAGCATTCACACAGTTATTATGGATGAAGCAGCAGCTTGAAGATATGGGAGTCGTAGTGAATTCTCCAATTGGAATCCAATGTGATAACTCAAGTGCTATCAATCATAGCAAAAATCTAGTTCATCACTCAAGGATGAAGCACATTGCGATCAAATATCATTTTATCAAGGAGAAAGTTGTGCAGGGAATCGTGAAGTTGGAGTATGTGCCTATAGAGCTATAGGTTGCCGACATTCTGACAAAGGCATTACTCAAGGAAGATTTTGAGCGACATCAACTTGCTCTGGGAGTTCAGTCGACTCCCCTCACATAAAAGAGTGTGGATGTAGAACCCCCCTCTCCCTGAGGTATGATGTGTTTTTCCCTAATGTGCTGATATGTGTTCTCTACTCTGTTACAGACAGCAAAGGAGTGAACTTTGGGTTTGTTAAAAAGGGGGGAAAATAGTGGTTGTTCAAGGGGGAGACAGTGTGGCTACATGACAAATCATGAATTATATGAGTAGAATCTGACAGGTGGAGCAGTGGGATAGGGGGAGCAATGAGAAAGGGGGAGTGTATTAAATATGACGATGCTAGAAGAGATCGATCCAAGAATAGATATCACAACAGCTGAGGATCGTGATAAAAGCAGAAGAGAGGTGTTTGAATGAGGTAAGAATATTTCCAAAAATTGGTATCAGTTTGGTGTCAATATTGGATGTCAGAGTTGATGTAATTCAGTGATGAACATTTCATTTACTCTTGTTTATCACGCCGAGAATTGCTTATGTGGGCTTAGATTATGTATTGATTAAATCCTTGATCGCTATTGAAATCATGATAGGTGAATGGTGGATGATTAATTAATTATGAATCTTTTTATGGAAGGGTTGTCAACAAACCCAAATGGGGATATTGTTGGGAAAAAATCACTCAAGGTATCATTGAAGCATTTTTGAGGTGATTGTGTTTGTTGACAAAGTGGACATCTTAGTTGTGATTGTTGACAAAGCAAACCATGACATACAAATTTTTTGACAAAGGGGATTTCATAGTGGTATGTCGAGTTCAAGGGTAGTGGTTAGTGATCCATGTTTGATTCAAGAACGTCGACAATGGAAGGGATGATCTAGAGCTGGTACAAAAAGAGTAGATATAAGGTGGAGCCGTTTTCCAGTGTTTGCCAAATTTTTGGGCCTGAAAATCAGCAAATGAAGAAAAGTGGTTTTTGGAAAAGGGACATGTGTGACGTATACCTGATGGTGAAGAAACTTGCGCACCATGTGTTTTTCAAGATCAAAGCATAAAAATATAGCAAATGGATAAGGGTCACGCATGTTTTGGAGTTGGTTGCGCAAGTGATTTGCGAGGTAGGAGACTTCCACTCCGAAACTTGCACGCCGAGGGGATATTTGTGTGCCATTGAGCAGGGTGTCCAAATGCCTATAAATACAGTTCTACCCCTCCTCATTCGGGGATGATTTCAAAACATATAAAAATCAGAGCTCCCGTCATACAGGTGTGGTGGTCGTGCAAGTGGTGTGTGGTCGCACAAGTAGAAGTTACGCACCATCTGATAGTTGTGCACCTGAGGTGGTTAGGGAAAGAAAAGAACTGAGTCATGAAAGTTTCAAGTTGAAGATGGAGGTGTCGTGAAAGTGGTTGAGGTATACTGGAGCACCATATTTGAAGAAGCGTGAAAGTTGTTGGTTGCGCACCAAAATTGGCTTGGGCGTAAAAGGGTGAGCATCGCGCAAGTTTGGAGTTGCAGAAGCTTGTGTCATGCAAGTGGTTGAGGTGGACATGCATTCCATTTTTGACTTGTGCGCTGAGCCTTTCACACTGAATTTGAGAAGGACGCCAAGTAATCTTGTTTCATGGCAGTGATTCAGGGCTATGTGGATGCTCGAAGATTGCACGATACCTTCGCTGCAAAGTGAATTTCATCTACAGGTGAAATTTGGACTTCAACAGAGCATCTACTTACAACATAGGATGCATTCATTAGTGATAATTAAGAGACCTACAAGTCTATAAACTATGAGTGGATCCTTTCCGGAGCAGTGAGCAAAGGAAGAGGAAGAAGGTGATCCTCTCCACTGGCAGTCAGCCAGAGATAGAGAAACTGGGAGTGACCCTTGGGAAAGTAGTGAGCTGACCCTAAACCTTGTAAAGGCAGTGATACTGGGCATAGAAGTGATCTATCCTAAACCTATTAAATAGCATTGTGCTTTAGTGTATTTGGTACAGCGACACATTATCGTTGTATGCTCCTTGGACGTAGCCCAGTGAGAGTGAACAAAGTAAAAATCTTTGTGTCTTCATGCTTACTTCCCTGAATTGCATTTAAAGCATCATCATCATATAAAGAAGAAAAGAAGTGGTAATAATAAACACACAAGTGCAAACAAAGTTATTCTTGTAATAAAGAGGTCAAGATCTAGTGGGGCAGGAAGAATTTTGAAAAATAATATCCATTCCCTGATTCACCCCCACCCCAATCAGGGTATATAGGCCCCTATTGGTCCTAAAAATTACACTATTGAAATAATGGAAGGTTTCCAATAAATTATATTTGTTTATAATTTTTTATATATTAAATTAAAATCTATATAGTTTGTAAAAAAAATTTACTCATAAGAATTGTGTAACAACATGATAATTTAGAATATATTTCACTTTCATAAATTTAATAATTTTGATATAGTATGATGCATGAAACACCAAAAATAAAATAATTTTATTGTAATAAAATAAAATCTTTAATATGTTATTATATTTTATATTTAAATATTTAAAACAAATGACTTTGTAAAAAGGACATATTAATATAAGAATATAAAATTGAATCAGAATAGACATTTTTGAACTGTTTTTCAAAATTTTTTGTTCTATTCAATTAATCTTTAGAATGATATAAAAATTTAGTGATAAAATTCAAGTTATAGTTTATAATATCAATTATGGAAATATATTAAATAGTTATTTAATTATATGTAATAGTAGTATAATAATTGATAATGAAATCAAAATATTTTTTACATGCATTGTTTTTTTAATATTGGATTTATTTAAAAGATAATTTATATTATTTATTTTATTAAACATACAGAATATTATTATTTATAAATTCTGAATAATTAATTATCATTAAAAAAATAATACATTTTTTTATAAATATTAATATAATTTTTTTTGGTAAAATGAGATACTTCACAAAAATCTATTTTTATATCGTTATAATGTATTTAAATAAAAAACTAATTTATTTTATTTTGATGAATTAATTTTGATGTAATTTGATGAAACCAAATTAAATAAGTAAATAAATATTAAACTAATGGTTTTTATAGGGAAAAAATGAGAATAAAATATTTTTATTAAAGATTAATTTTTCTAGAAAAATGTTTTTATGCATTTCGTGTGAAGAAAAAAGTATAAATTTCTACAACCACAAGAAATTGAATCTTCTATTATGGATTCAATATTCATAACACAAATAATAAATGTTATGTTAAATGTCTAACTTAATCATTGGGAATGGAAATAATTTATCATGGTAAATTTTTTTCATCACGTTATGGGTAAAAGAGTTAAGAGGGCGTTGATGTAAGAGATATGACAACAATTAGCACTAAAACATTTACCAATTTAATTAATTATGTGAATTGAGTTCAAAAATTATCCAACCATAAAAAATTAATGTGTGTAAAACCTTTCTAGGAGAATATCATTCTATTATTTTAATTTTATGATTATTTACATGGGTGACACTACCTATCCATGTAAAAGGGAACCTCATATCTTCACATATCTGCCAACATTTTGAGCCATAAAGTGAAAAATATATTACCAAATAGCATACAAATTCTCAACCCCAAATCCTAGAGTTTTTTTCTCACCAAAATATATACCTATGAAAAATAATGGTTTATGAAAATATATGATACTCAATGAAGAGTGAATTCTATTAACCGACCAATTTCATGTTTACTACTTCTTCCACCTTCAAAAAATCTATTATAAAAAAGTTGATATAATATGATATGTAATATTAGGATATTATAATTTAATTATTCTCATGTAATTATCATTATGTGACTCTATTTAATCTAATGTAAAATTAAAACATCTTTTATGTCTCCATGTAGACAACCACCTCTATGTAGCTATGTATATCAATTTTGAGTGATGAATCACATTGATAGTTATGTATAAGTTAAGAGAATATATATATGGTATATATGAAATAATATTTATTTTTGGAATATAAATTATTCATTAACATCTTTTCCTTCAATCCATGGAGAAATGAAAACATCACTTATTTGTATTTGTAGACTATCACCTTTCTAAATTGATGTAATTCATTTTACAACAACACCTTACATGGAAAATTATAATAGTTTATTTAATGAGTAAATTTTATATTTATTAAATAGTTAATATTATAGTTGTAGTGAAACCATAGACAAGATTATAAAATCAAAATCAATTAAATGAAATATATGTGGTAACAATTACTAACACCCAAATATTTATTTTATTAAAGAATTGTATGTAAATGGGTAATTAGAAATAATATCAAAATGATATATAATAATAGGATTATAAATTTAGTTATGGTTTATAATCATAATAAATTTAAAATAATAATAAAATATTTAATATAATGAATGAAAAATTTATGGACTTGAGTTAGTGGTTTCAGTAAAACTCTAAGCTTCTAAACTTACTATTTATGTTTTATATTTTTAGGGTGAGAAATTCTTTGTTATTTCTCATTTACTAAACATCTATTTTATTATCCTAATTTTATTTTTTTACTGTTTTTATTTAATCTATTTTACTTCACATTGGTACTCACAAATACCAAAGAAATTTGTTAATAAAAAGTAACGTTACTTATTGTTTTTTAAGATTTTTTCTTCATTGATATCCAGGTTTTTCATTATTATTTTATAAATACTTTCATATACACATATTTATTTCAAAATGGTATCATTTATTACATCCATAATTAAATTTAGAAAATGTTTTCTATAAATATATATTTTGTGAACAAATTTTAACACTTTCATGTATTTTCCTCAATATTTAATTTCCTTAATATGTTCCTATTTTTTGCCAAAAAAATATTATATATTTATTACTATGATTTTTTATTATTATAGTTTTCCAAAAAGTAATGATATTTATTCTTACTTTTTTATCCATCGTTCCAAATCATTTATAATTGAATTTTTTATCTATAGAAACATTATTTATGGATTGTTATGTGTGACTAGGGATATGATCTTATGATATCATCCTATTTTTTTATTTGTAAATAATTTTAGTATAATTATTGAAATATGTTTTTGTAAAACTCTTTTCTTTCCCACGACTTCATTAAAATATTATGAAATGGTGAATGCATTTGTTATCATATTTGAAAAATATATTCTTTTTTTATTAGGTGATATGGTGGCCTATAATAACATATCCATCAATTTCATTAGAAAAATATTAATATAGAAAGAGAAAACATGAATGAGAATAGATATTTAACAAAATATTCTCAGGGATTTTGTATAAATGTTTATGGGAATGAGGATTGAACAAAATATACTATGGGATTCAATCAATAATGATTGACTTGGAAGTTATATTTAACTAGTGAAATTATTTTCTAGGAGAATATGTATTTACGTATATTATGTATTCTTTTTACTATATTATCTTATGGATTGTGATTTATTATTGAAAAATATGTAATATTAGGACACTTTCATGTTGTTTTAAAAAATTCCTATTTCATTGATACATTATTTATATTATATGAAATTATGGATATATTTTTAGATGTTATGGTTCTGTTATTATACCCATTCAATTATTTTATACTCACTTATGATCATCAATTGATTACTCTCATGATTACCCATATTGAGTACCTAATATCATCCTTTATCCTACTTAAATTTCACATGGTTTTGAATAATGGTTTTAAAAGTAGATTTGTAAGAATCGAACTCTGTCGGAATAGATTTATAGGAGATATTGAATATATCATTTGAAATTATGTCAAAATGTTTCTTATCCTTAATAAAAATAAACATTTATTGTTCTCTAATTTGTATTATTGTGGGATTTATTAACTATACATAAATAATGATTCAATATTTATATAATATAAATTAATGTCATTACTTATGGTTTTAGAACACGTATTAGTTATGTTTAGTGATTATTTTTATAGGAATAAGAGGTTAGAACCTGGAACCACCTATGTGATGTCGGATGAACATAAAATTTCATACATTAAATGAAAGGTTACATTATTTTAGACTTTTAATAATTTACTTTCCATATTATATAACTTATTACTATAATTACATTATACTTCTTCCAATAACCTTTTTCAAGTAAGAAAATGATAAGATCCTAAATCATGTGTACAAAGGTATGATTATTATGTATTTATAAACCTTGAATTTAATATTTGTATGGGGTTATACAATATTTTATTTCTAAATTATTTGAAAAGTGTATCACGTCACTACATAAATGGTTTTATTTTTATTTTCATTAAATATTTATAATTTTACTATAATTTCACTACAATTCTATAGCCCCGCTCCAATAGAAGACTATTTGAATGTGTATCTCAAAAATATTTTAATTCATATTATAGTTTAATTTGATGTTATTTTTATCATGTATTGGATATTTAAACATAGATCCCATATCATTTGTTTAATAATGGAAGTGACATTTGATATTTTAAAACAACCCATTATTATTTATGAATTTGAGAATTAACTTGATCATCAATTGGAAATTACATCACTTACATGGTTCATACTACCTTTACATGAGGTTATTTGCCTAATAGTTTTTTTGGAGAAACTTAATATTCACGATATTAATTTCTTTTAGAAATATGCTAATGTATATCATGAAGAGTTTCTTAGTCTCCCCTGGAATCATTTTTGTTATATTCATTAGAGATTATATCTACTATTATGACAATTCTAAAGACACTTTATTAAATAAAACCAATTGAATTGAAGAAAATGATGAAGAAACTATATTAGAATCCTGATTAGTGATTTATATGCCACTATATGTCACTATTGGTTGAACCAGGTAATTATTATAGAGAAATATGGGTCAAGAATCTATGAACTAGATGTCATGAAAATAAAATGATCAATATCAAGAACACCTATAAGATACCCCATATTAATGACATGTTTGGTTACATATATAGAGATCAATAATTTCTTATGAATGATATTTAATATGGATATCATTATTTAAGGGTAAAAATTAGGGTTAAACCCATGACTTCCATTTGTATATTGTACTAAAAAATTAATTTATATTGATTCCATTTATAATTCTCAATTCTATTAATATATCTGTTGATATGAGGAATAGAAAATTAATAGATTATAATGATTAGTTTATAATGGTCATTATAGATAATAATATAATCTATTTCATGAGTAATGAAATGTATGAATATCATTTGTGGTGTGGTATGATGACCTAAATGATGGAGAAGTTATAATCCAAATTTATAATGTGTAAATTTGTACTAAATAATCTATTATTATTTGATAATGTAATTAAAAATGAGGGAATATATGTGGTTCCTTTATATATGGATGTTATTTAAACATGTTGTTGACTAAACTTGGTGATTGATAACTATTTTTTAATTTATAACCATAAATTAATGATTTTTTGTTTGAAATTTCTTACATATATCAAATTTAAAAACCATTTTTACATAGAATATAACTAAGTTATTTTTAATAGATAACTATGAATAAATCATTATAAAGATAAAGTAGAGGTTTTTTGATACATAAATTCTCAAGGAACATGGTTGGAGTGATTGATTTATCATATATATTGACACATAAATGAAATTACTGGGATGAATTATCTTATAGAATCATAATGAATTGGATTATGAATCACAAAAAAATGATAAATCACTACCAAAATAGCACATCTCTTGATTTAGATCTGGTTATGGTAATTTTTATCATTGTAAATATAGTTAAATTTACTTAATTGTGATGGTATGATATATACATTGATCAAAAATTCATAAACTATAATAATTAACAAAAAAATAGTTGAATCTGATCTAAATGAAATAGTTATAATTAATTAATGATTTTTTTATTTTGAATACATCAACACCTTGTCAATTTTATCAAGGTGGATAACACTCTGAGTATAAAGGACCATAGTTATTTGTTCATGATGAAGATTTAATGAGATCAAATAGTTATGGATTTATAAAGGATGGACATAAAATTATGATTGAATTTGAGATTTTATATCTTTCACTAATGACTATTAAACCATCTAACCATATGAATATTAAAATAATACATGATTTTGGATTTGGAACTACAATATATGTTATTAAATGTTATATATTTAAAAAAACCAGGACGGGATGATAATATTCAATAAATGTATATGGATCCCTTAATTACCATAATGGAAAATGATATATTAAGTGTAGAAGAAAGATCATTATTCTATATCTATCCTGGAATAATAATGACCTCAAGGATCATTTCAGGTGGGATTGTATGATGTGGGTTAATTTAGAGTACATATATTGAAGCACGTTTTGTGTGTAACTAATGTGTCAATGGAAGAAGATAAAGGGGATTATGCAATAATAATAGAAAATTGTATATTAATTGGAAAATACTACCATGAGTTTCATCACAGGACTCCACAATACATTAAAGGAAAAGCACCATTTGTGTTGTATCTAATCTCATTATAAAAATAATTCATTTTATTTATATTACAAAATATTTCCAACATGTTTAGATTTTTTGGATATCAATTGATGAATTTGTAATAATTGATTGAGAAATACTATCTGTTAAATATAACCAAGATTTGAGGTTTACCTATATGTTTTAGGGAACTCTTAAATATAAATTAAATATATTATTGATATTTAACCCAATATATTATCCATTTATAGTTGTTCTATCACATAGGATGATTCAAAAATTTAATGATATGATTATATCATGCTCCATGGATTTAAAATATAATTTTTATCATCATATTCAATTGTGTAAATTTGAATATATAAATGGATTTCACTCAAGTATTCAAATTCCTTCTTATGAGTCACCTTATGGGATGAAGCATATAACTATAACATGTATGGATGAATTTTATAGATTAATTTTATATAAACCAAAGATAGATAAGGAAATATTTTGAAAATGTAGATCAATTCAGTTTTACATAAAATTAGATTAGTATCGATAGAGTAATAGATCTTAAAATAGGTGGATAAATAATGAGTTATCTGTTAGTGACAAGGTCTTCATAAGATGATATTATTTTGAATAATGGAATCTGATTGTGGTTTTGGAGAATCAAGTCCTAATATATATCAGTTACTATACATATGTTAATCAAATTGGGAGGATTACATATCAAATTATATCACAAGGTTACAAAGAGTTTGATATATTCTAATCTATTTTCATTAGAATAAAATACTATTTATGAGGATCTTCATTTAAATGTTGTATAATATAACACCCAATGATTTTAGAATATATTTCCCTTTAATAAATTTAATATATTGAATAGATAATAATAAATTTAAGATTAAATATATTGGAATATGTTTTTACTGTAATATAAAAAGAAATATATAATTATATTTTTAAATGAAATAGGTAAAATAAGTGACTTTCTAAAAGTTTCAAATTCACATAAAAATATAATTGATTCAAATGAGGCTATTTTTCTTTATGTGTTGAATTATTTTATTTTTATAAATTTAATAAATTTGAGTAATTATTTAAACATTTATTTAAAAATATATTTCATAATTAAAAATAATAATGATATCCATGAAATATTTATGTAATAATAAAATTGTAGACTAATAAATCAAGTTTAAAATGTATTGATTAGAAACATTTACATATATATCTATGTTTTTATTAAAAAGATAATTTATCATAGTTTGGGTAATAAATTGATTGAATAGAATTATTTATAGATTCATAATGATATATTATAATTCATAAATTTATAACAAATTATTTATAAATATTGACATAATCATTTGAATGTACCAAGAGACAATTTTTAGAAAATATATTTTTATGTGCACATTATATTTTTATCTTAATTGATTAAATTAATCTGTATTTTTGATTCATTTTAATGAAATTTAGGGATAATATATTCAATAAAATAAATTAGTGTCATTTAGTGGTCATTACATAGAATAGAATGAGAATGAAATCATTTTTATTCCTAAATATAATTTTTTTCAATAAAATATATTTCACTTTTTTTGGGTATAAATCCTTAAAATAATTTCTTCATAATTTATAAATTTATTATTATTAAATAGTTTCCCAATATAGAATTTAAAAAATTAAGTAATAAGTGTAATTTTTTTGGTCTTATAAATAAGTTATTGTTGTAATTGTTTATAAACATGACATTGCATAATAGAAATAACATTGGGTTAACCTAAGAGATAATGGTAAAATTATCACTAAAATAAATTAAATTTACAATGGTTGAGTGTATTTTTACCGTAAAATATTGTATTTTATAAAAAAAATTGTTTCATTTAATCATTCAAATGATAATGAGATTATAATATTTTTATGTTAATTGTATTTAGATACATGAAATAACATTCACATATAAAAGGTAACATCATATCATTATCTATCCACACATATTCATTACCCAATATGAGTAAATAAATATAGAAATCACTTCCAATATATTATCTACATGTCCTAGTTGATTTTACTAATGAAAAATCAATCTAAAAATTGATTATTGTAAAATAAATATAAGGATACTCAAAGAAGACGTAATTCCATTAAGTGGAAAAAATAAAGATTTATTTATTATTAAATAATACTTAAAATAATTTATAAATACATAAAAATAATAAAATTATTATTATTATTAAAACAAATTTTTGATAGGTTTATCTAATAATCATTGTATACCTCATTTACATCTAATTTCAAATGGAAACCTTTCTCATTTGTACGTGTAGACCACCACCTCCATAAAGAGATGTACTTCATCTTTCTTTATAGACATTCATGGATATTTATATAGATGAATTTAAGTATTTTTTATAATATTTATCATATATTTAGTATTCAATAAATTTATTTACTTTATATTTTTCTTTTTATCTATGCAATGAAAAATGAAAATATCAGTCTTTATTTTTGGTGGGTTACACATCTCTGAATTGATGTATTTAATTTTACATCACCAATATTCATGGATCATCAAAATATATTATATATATATAATATATAATACTTATGTCATTATTATTAATATATTTATAATTAATCCAAGACCAATATGCGAGGAATTGAATTTCCAAACTGAAATATTTTTGGAAAACAAAACATTTACCACCAAAATATTGATTTAAAAAAGAAATGCTAACAAATATCTAATTCAAAATTATTAGATAATAATATATATTAATATGATTATTAATATTCTTTTATAGTAGATTTATTATATGTTTAAAAATATTATATAAGATTTTATATCATATATAATTAAATTATTAGCTTGAGTTAACGGTTTATTTAAAAATCTCATCTTCTATTAAAATTTTCTACGATTTAAAATTCCAGAGTTAGGAATTGTTTATAATTTCTATCATAAACTATGTTTATTTATTTATCCTTTATTCTTTGATGTATTTTTTAATTATAAATTCTATTTTCCCCCTCTTTCATACTCAAAAATACCACATGAATTTATTTTTAAAAACATAAATATATTTATCATTTTTTGTCAGGGGTTGTTATCCATGATATCCATATTATAAAAATAATTGTTGTTTTTATCAACAAATAAATGATTGTTAATGTTATTTTCAATAACCTTTAAATGTATTTACAAATTTTTAAAATGAATCTTCTTAAATTTTTTCTGTGCAACTCACATTTACCATTCCTTTTAAATATATGAAAAGAATAATTTTCATAAATTTATTGAACATAATAAGATTATACCTTTTTCATATCCTATATACATCATTTATATTACATTAAATGTTTCAATGTGTTTTAAAAATATAATCATATTCTAAAATATATAAAAATTTTAATTTTTTAAATGAAAAAAAGTATATTTCTTATTATTATTCAAATCATCACTTAAAATATTTTTTAAATGTTTTTAAATGATGTAAATATCCATTAAGTATTGAATACATCACTAAGAATATGATCATAATGCACCATATCATTTATTATTGTACTCAAATTCGTGGTTTAAATATTTATAACTACATAGATAATATTAAAAGTGGTGTATAGAGACCATAATGAAAAATAGGACCATGTCCACTACATTTGTAGTAATGAAGATTAAAACCTATCCACTCTAGGATTCAATATAATAAGATGGACTTAGAAGTTATCCTTTTATATATAAATTATTTTTTAGGCTTATTTTTATTCTAAAAAATTAGGTATTTGGGTTATTAATTCTCACATGGATCGGGATTAATTATTGATGATTATGCACTCTTGTGACTCTGATATTTTGTTGTGAGAAAATTTATATTCCTTGAAACATGTGTTATGGTGTATGATTTTTTTTATGTTTTTTAATGTTATTATATTTTTATAATACTTACATAGATAACTCATAATTGTAGCCTAATTATTTCATTACAAGATCTCAGGAACACCTCCCCAAACAATTGTGGCATACTACTATCAACGGTGGTCTAAATATAAATTTCAGGACATTATACCTTCTTTACTAGAGTGACACAATTTAAGAATCATTAATAAATAATATTATTAAATAATAACAAATAAAAAATAGTAAAAAAACATATAACATAACCAAATCCATTAATTAGTAAATTCCCACAAAGTAATATAGTGAACTTGTCTTTTTATAATAGTACCATGTGTCTAGAAAACCAAAAAGAGAAACATAACAGAAAATTGAAAAAATTGGTCCTTACATCCAGTTTGGATTCCTCATCTGTGCTCCATCCCATAAGTCCCACTTTTACATCTATCACAATTCCTATTCTCATATATACTCCTACATCCACAAAGTATTCTTGGGTACCAACATTGGCCCAAGCATGGGTGAGTATGTCTAAGTATCCCACATTTAACGGTGTCTAAAGAAATATTAATAGTAAACCAGAGTGCATTCATATGTTTAAGGAAATAATAAATAGATAAATAAATGAATCAGGTTTTACAATAAACAATTATCAATTAGCCTCTTGGCCTATTTGGTTCAACCGTGACACCCAACCAACCAAAACTACTTCATCCATGATAGATTCAAGAACCTTATGTCATAAGGAATAAACAATTAAAATAAGAAAGGGTGTTAGTGTTTATTTAAATTATAAGTACCAAGTAGAAAAACACACATACATATACAATGGTAAATGCTATTTTTTCCTTTAAAAAGATTCCAATACAAAATCTATTAATAAGGAGCTCCATTTCCATCATTACAAGACAAGGATGCAAAATTTAAATTTTTTCTATCCTATATCAAGGATAAATAGCTTCATAAACATCATCATTTCTAATGGGTTTTGACAACAATATATAAAATTAAGAACAATTTATCACTAACCAAATCTCATGTTCTGTAATAAAATAACATAAACGATTATATGATAACTTGGGTGCACCAAACCTATTATTCATTATTTACCATGTTAAATTATAATGAACATATTTTTCATCATTACACAGTGTAGTTATTTCATAATTTCAATATATAATAGAACCATTAAATTTTCACAGAATTATTTAATATTTTATACAATCCAAGTTAACTTTATAGTATTTATTTCATTAATCGGGTCATCAAATAACTGATTTTTATTTAATCAAAATAACCCCTGACTTTGTGATAATGTTATATACAATAAATAGAAATGGATTAATCTAATAAACCCCTTTTATTTTATCATTAACAATTTTGTTACCATTTCCACTGGACTAGAACACCAAATGGGATGCCTTAGTTGAGACATAATAATCATCAATGGATCCAATAAGATCCATTAAGTGTTTAAAAAAATAGTTAAATTCTAATTTATCATTTTAATTAGGGACAATAGTTTTTTCTTAAGATATAATAATACCACATTATAAATTCACATGAATGACATCAAAACTATGAGAAATAGATTACAAACCACCTACCATATGCTCATATAAAAACACCCTATCAACTATAACCATTTATTCTTGATAAAATGGTCTCAGTGTTAAATGAAAAAAATATAGTATAATTAGGTATCATGAGACATAAAATAAGAGAATGAACATAGTAATAAATACACAAAAAAATACAGGGTAATGGAGTAAAAGACTCACTCTCAGATTTGAATTACATTAATCAGCAATTAGAATTATCTAAAATCGAAATAAAAATATTATTTATTGTGTTATGCGTATTTGGTTAATATAATTTGATGAATGGAGTTGAATGAGGGTGTAAATTTGGGTAATCTGATATAATATTAGGATAAAAAACTGTAAATAGAACACCTCTAATTAGGAGCATGATTTGGTCACACAGTTTGGAAAACCATGCTCCTGCAATGCTTTCACCATTTTCTATATAATGAAAGGTTTTAAAGTATCTCTATACCCCCCATTGTATATAAAAACATGTGGAATACCCATGGATAGTTCTTCCCAACTTTTCATGGTTTCCAAAAAACCCCTTTAACAAGATATAAATAATGCCTCTATCTTATCCATTTCACACATTCAGGATTCACGGTTACCACTAAGAATACACCATGAACTATAAACTAGGTTTTCTATAATTTTCAAGCCTCAATCCCCAAGAATTCTCTTATGGTGTTACATAATCTTGAGAATCATTAAACAAATCATTTATAAAGGAGTTTATGAAAAATTTAAATGGAATCATATCTCATCAAAGGGTGGGGATATTACATCCTTCACACCACAAAATAGATCATCCTCAAGATGCACTCCCCACAATAACTAATCCATAATAGTAAAAAAGATCAGATAAGTGGGACCTTATTTCAAAATCCATCTCACTTTTCTCCTTCTATAAATGATTGTGCTACCCTCTCACTAATACCAATGGAACGATCATAAACTGAAACATTTTCTCTCTATTATCAATAATATGAATCAACTGATACTCAAAGGATGTGTTTTACTCAATATAAACACCATCAACATTGAACACATGTGAAAGTTTTCTTAATACTATCAAATATATGACACATGAAAAAATCATTCATTTAACTGTAACTCTATTGAAGTGCCTATTAATATGCTACTAGACTGATCCTCACTATAATCTCAAATGGTTCTACATACCTAGGTGATGACTTAGAATTCTTGTAAATAAAATAGTGAACCAATATCTATGAAAGTGTAATAAATATATAGTCTCAAAAAATGATCTTGAGAGGCTGCTTATTTCAATAAGTGTATGGATTCTTCTACTTTGGTCTATAACCATATATCTCCAGATACACTAGCCATCCTAAGACTTCTTTTTCATGAGACTCATTCCTAAAAACTATTATTCTCCCACTTCCACCATATAAAGGTGATCTTCATGTATATCCATATAGAGCCAATATTTTTCTATATAAATAGTCTCCTAATAATAATTTTAATAGAATATTTGAATATGAACAAGGTTCTTCTCCCATGTTCCTCCAAAATAATGGTCTTATACTCATAGTGTGGCCTCTAACATCTCTATAGCACATTTTGAATGTTATTCTATCTATAGGTGGCCAATTTTACACATTAAATATGGGAACCACGAATCATAAAAATCTTCCAAAATCATAAAGTAAAATAGAGTTCCTAATCATAAGTAATAGTTTTTTGGAACCCATCATAAATCTACTATATACCTGATATAAAAGTCACCCAATTGATTGTAGTTGAAAATCTCCAGGATCAGTAATGAATGTTCTAACATTTAAACTATTCTATAATCCAACCATATTGCATCATTATTCTAATGAGTCCACCATAAACCTATAATGAAATTCATCATAAAATAATACAATTTCCATTACAAATTGTAAAATTTATATTTTTTCCCTACATGCCACTAATGTGTTGCATTCACATGTGGATAATTATAGAATATCATTACAAATCATGTGATATCCATTTTTATTTATGGACACCTATATTTTGTATGAAGATATTAGTATATTTTTAGAAAACAAGGTTTTACGTCACATAATAAAACGATTAACCCATTCATCTTTACGCAAAAATATAGGTAGAAGCAATAATATGACCATAAACATAGATAATATTGTCATCATCAATGTTCTGTTTATGGGATAACTCGTCACCATCAATGATATACCTCAATTATTTTCAAATTTGTCATTATATAGACACGTCTTGATCCAGTTCAGAAGATAGGGTACAATTGAGAAAGACATGAGGGTATTCATTTATTACTACACGTGAACTCCTACATGAATATCAACAAAAAATACATCATCTTCTATATATTCATAGACTCATAAATTACCTAAGTCTATGTATTTTGACTCAAATAATTTGAAACATTGTTTCATTTCCCCAACATATATTCTATCTCAAAGTCAAATTATTTCATATACTGAACCCTTCAAAACAATAAGAGTATTATAACTCATTGATAAAAGTTAAAATTAAAGAAATTATGGTCCATATAAACATTAAATCTCTCATTTAAGAGAGAATGATACAAAAAAATTTAACAAATGAACTACCTCAACCTACTATAGATCATGAATAGGATAGTTCGATTCATGTTTTCTCAACATTTTTTAGTCATACAAAATATATTGATCTCAAAAAATAAGAACAAACCCTTTTCCAATATCGAATGAATAAAAAAATAGTATACTCCATACCCATGTTAGATAATTTTAGAATTAGTATTTTGGTAAAATTCATATTTAGTGACTAGAAATAAATCTATTATGCCCTCTAACACTCAAACATTATATCCATATTGGTCAAGACTTATAGCATAAATAAAAAGTAATAAATGTATTTTGGAAATTTTTTTAGTAACCTAATTATATAAATCCAACCATTTTAATCATACGATCACTTGTATTTAACATGGACATCAATTAATTACAACCCAATGATCATGAGGCCTAGTTTCTATAGAATACTAGGTTTGTAATACAGAAAAAGTAAACTAAAACAAGAAATAATAAATTCATTATTCATAATGAGATACTATTTCCATTTTACCTTCTAAACTACATTGGATAAAATAGGGAATACATAAAAGAATTCAGTGAGCTAAAAATCTCATTATGGTAATATACATGATAAGGAAACATAACCTATAAACTGAAGGTATAACATTATATCATGAAACTAAAGTCCCATAAGTAATCACATGGAAGAATGAAATAAATAAAATGATATAAAATGAACATGGTAACATATGTAATGTGTTAGTAACATATAACATGGAATAAACATGTGTCAGTGAAAAATTCCAAGACAATATCACATTTTGGAAAATGTTTTACAATAGATTCAGTTTAATCATTGATCCCATACATGACGCTTCATGAGGGTAAAGAATTAACAGAATCATTAAAGAACTGTCTAGACACACCAAAAATAACACATTCATGATTTATGTGTACCATATAAAGAAAATAAATAATAAGTAATAATATAATAATTACATATGGATTGAAATGGGTTGGATAATCTTTCCCTATACTACAATTAATGAAATTTTTTAATGGAGGAATTTGTGAAATGCGAATATGGAATATATTACCTCGTCAATAAAATGGTGAATAAAAAAGGTATATTTTAAAGATATATATATATAATTTAAAAGAAATTCATAACACTCAATAGAGTTATAAAGTTGGTTATAGAGATAATGGTCATAATCCAATGGAAATGTTAGTTTTGAGATATCCCTTACCTCAAGTACGATTCATCATGGTGGTTCAATATATTATTCAATAATAAATATATTTAAATTTTTTACTATCTTATGATCCTTTTGAGTTATATTGATAATTTTATTATATATATTATCATGATATAAATAATCACATAATGATTTATTTTTAATTATGATATTTTGATGATGTTTGGCTCAAAATTCCATACTCACTTGGGAAGTATAGATATGTTCAAAAAAAATTGAATTAAATATTCACTAGAATAATAATAATGAAATAATTTTTATTTTTATACACCAGTTATAATTTTAAAATCAATCATTATTGACGGTCATGGAAAATTAACAATGTTACAATAAAAGTGATGATAGGATGTATGAACTCATGAGTAACATTTCAATTCTTCTATGGTCATGATCGAAAGAAGGTAAGTGATATTTTATTTTTTTTAAATTATAATAATATATTATTTATCATAATTATTTTTTAAAACAAACATATATATAAAATCCATGTGATTTTGTAATAAATAATGAATCACATCAATTTTTGAGGAGATGTCCAAAAGTACACACAAATGATGTTATCATTTATAAATGGATGAAAATGTAATAATTAGTATGATATATTAATTTTCTAGATTGATTAATATGTAATTAATTTCATGCATAATAATTAAATCCAAAGTCATGATCAAATTTGAGTGGTGATGGTAGAAAATTAATTTCATCCCATCATGTGGCGGTAGTTGGAGGTAGACACGAATAATGGTTTCGTTTCCCATGTGATAGTAGAGAATATAGTTTTAGGTTATTTCACATATATAATAACTTAATTTTATAAAGGAGATAATAATTTTATTAATTCATCATTATTATATATTTTTCACTGAGGTGGAAGAAGAAATAATACAATGAATCTCGGTTAAGAATGATGTATCTTCTACTCACATTCTCTTTAGGATTGTATATAATGCCTTCCCATATTTTATTTATAATCAAAAATGTTCTTATAAGAAATAAATATCAGATTATATAATTAAATTAGTATGTTTTAGGATGAATCACAATAATTTTTAAGTGTGAAAAGGTTATGAGTGAAGGTGACCTTTTATAAGTGAGACAGAGTGTCAGTTTTCTAAATACTTGAAACAATTCAATAATGGGTATTCAATATCTATCCATGTGCCTAAGAATTTGATAAATAATGTAATATAGGATATAAAAGTTTTATAAAAAACTCCACCATTGAAAAATATACACTTTTTAAACATTTATTTCATCTACATCTTTCGTTTGACCCCCAAGTATATTGGTTTCATTATTAAACATAGTAACATATTTTTTATTATTATTACTATTCATTATAAGAATAAATTAGCTTAACCATGTTATTAAATAATAATTATGGGGATTGAAAAATTTCAATTCTCTTTATTAAATTCAATTCATTATAGATTCAAATTTTAATTTCAAATTGAACCCATAAAAGGAGACGAGAAACAAGTTATGAAGAAATTTACTTTCCAAGCATAAAATGATCTAAAATTTACTATATGACTAGTAATAATAATGATATTAATTTAAATTAATTTAATAGATATATTATCTATATATTTCAGTTAAATAATTCCTTTCTAGGGTTTATTTTAATTATTTAAAATGGATATACTTTATTCACATAAAAACAGTTGCCAGAAGCCGACATTTCTAAGCATAAAAAGACTATTTACCAAAATTGATGATTCAGAGAATATTAATTATATTATATGAAATACAATAATTAATTAATATATTTCTGACCAAAAACAATAGACAATTATACATTAAATTACTTCGTTTAATTTAATGAAATGATAGCATTTGAAACATCATTATTTTTCAATATATACTAAAAAATAAAACATTTCAAAAAAATAAAAGTTTTAACCTACATTAATTTTTTATTAATTATTTCAAGAAAAATATTTATTTTATAAAATTAAATATAAAAAAATAATTTAAATATTTTTTTGAAAAAAAATATTTTCGAATGAAATGTGTTTTTGTAGAATAAAATATCATTAATAAAAGTTTAGTTCTTATTTACATTGAATTTATCAATACATTTATATCAAATAAGAACAAATATATATTCAATTATATATTTTATACTATTCATACCATCAAATGTAATTCCTTGGTTATAATGGTTCTTAATTAACTTGGTTATTTTAGGCCCAGCGTTTCTTATCGAGTGTACTATCAAGAATAGATTTCCATATTTTAAAACTCAGTGTGTTAAATTATTCTACCATTAATGATTTCAAAAATAAAACATTTTTATTAAAAACTGATGTAAAATTAGGTTATTTTAATTCTTCTTTGTGTCATCCTTTGTTTCCATGGTTTCCTATTCTTACTTTTATTCATCCATAAAACATTAAACCAAAGAATTATCTTATTGTGTATAACATTATCTCTATATTAAAAGAATGCCATTAGATACTCCTCATAAGAGAGATCATTTTAAAACTATACCATATCTAAATTTGGTACATGTGGGGAATTTTTATATACATACTCTACAGGGAAACATGGAATACGTAGTGTACTTGGGAAAGGGTAGGAGGGATTGATACTCTATAATCCACAGCTATGATATGATCATGAATTTCATAGAGGCTATTATACCTAGGTCAAAGGTTTCCACTCATCCCAAAATACCAGACTCACTTCAATAAATATATATAGAGAAACACTTTATCTCTAACCTTAAAATACATGTTTCATCAACGATTATCTGTATTTATCTTCTATCATCTCTAAGTAATCATTATGTGTGGCTGAATGATCTTGGCCTTTTTTCCAATCTCTTAAACTATTTCAGATCCTAACACCAAAAATTCGCTAACATCAACCCATCACATTAGATTATATATCTCTTACCATAAAGGGTTTCATATAGAGATATGTGTGTGCATGAGTGGAAAAAATTAATTCATGATAACTTGATCAAAGGAATATGTCAATCTAATCCTCGATTAATGTCTATTGGGTATATTCTAAACATTTTTCCCCATGTTTTAATATTCTTCAAATATTTTTCTTTTAGTGTGAGGGTGATAATCAATATCTGTGTTCAAATTAGTACTTAGAAAATATTGGAGGTTCTTCTATAAAATGGATGTAAATCACAAATCTTGGTTAGTTATAATTGATAGTAGTTTTCCATGATCCACATCCCTTATCTAATTTATATACTTGCATGTTGAATGAGTGATAATCCATATCAAATTGAAATTAATTGATTATTATATTTATATATATGTGATGATCCACAATAACCCATTTGTACTTTTTTTCTTGATTACATTATATAATCAATGAAAATTCTATGGTGACATTCCCCATTTCCATGTAGGAATGGGTAATAGTTTCATCATCTTATTATTATTTTTTCATTGAGCCTTCACTAATCAAAATTCTAGACACTATGATGTATATTAATTGATATACTTGTTATATTTTCTCACCAATAGTTCTTTTAGTGATCTTGATACCATATCATTCCCCCTTTATGGATGGACAAGGTGAAGTTGTGTGCATTATTCAACAACTCTTTCGTTTTTTTAGATTTTATGGTACACATAGTCATGAACCAAAACAAACAAATCATTCTTCATCAGTTTTGATCTCTAATCATTTTCATGTTCATAAAGTATCTAAATTTTTTGAATTTATATATCATCTATTTGATAATCCTTTATCATGTCTATATGAAATGGATGGGAAATAATTTGAGAATGAAATGATGATTTCAATCCATTCATGATTACCATGTCCATTGTGTTCATGTATAAAGAAGATTGGATCCTTCTTATTTATTATCATTGATAAATTCATTAGATTCTTTTTATATAGTGAATATGCAATATTTTTTTTAATACATAGAATGTAGAGTGATAGAGAAGTCATTTTCCTTCCGTACCTCAAACCATAATTTCTAGAAAAAAAGGAGCTCCTTTTGTGGGAAAATATATTTGATGATCTTATGGTATATATATATATTTAACACATATGCCCATAAAGATATGGTCTAATGATTTTCAAATAAATGATCCCTATGACCAACTAAAAGGTTATTAATTGGATATTTATGCCCATAAACATTCAACTACCTTGAAAAATAAACTTTCACTTTAACATTCTATATTATCAAACATCCCTAATCCTTCATTGAATCATTTTTTATACCATAGAAAGTTTCCCACTTGAAGAAAGTGTGAGTTCTTGTGTATTAATAAGCTTCCTTTTAAACTTAATAATTCTCTCTTCAGATTGAAATGTCTATAAAGAAATTACTTTCTTCTATGGTATCTTGGTTAGTGGATTGACAATCAATATAAGATTCTCACAAATAAGTTGTAGTACATAGAAAGTCTATATAAATTATGCATCTATATTACATATGTTTTTTTGTCTAGTATCAATATACATTGTCTTAGGAGGGTATACAGATATCTCATTTATTGTGATAATATTCCCCAATAATGTTATTTCCTTCATCCTAACTCAAATTTAATGTACTTAGCATATATCTTCCCCATTATAAATTACATTAGAAAATTATTCTAATTCTCCTAATAATCATCCTTAATTTTTTAAAAAATTACAATATAATATATTAATACTATAAAACAATTGTTGAGTTAATCTCTAAATACTTTATTCATCAAGTCTATAAATATTTTAGTTTCATTATTGAGTCTTAAAGGCATCACTATGAACTCATAGTGTCAATAACTTGTTTGAAATGAATTATTGGGAATATATTCCTCTATCACCTATAATTGGTTATTTCATAATGAAGGGATTTCCATAGAGAAATACTACTCACCACATAGTTTATTGAACAAGTCATCAATCTGTAGGATGGGTTACTTGTTCTTTATCATGATTCTATTGTGTTCATAATAATCAATCCATAGATGCATTGATATAATCTTCATCTTGATGAAGTAGACAAGAGAACCCCATAGTGAAGAACTCAAGGGTGTAATGACATAATCCTCATTCTATTGTAACCTAATAATCAGCCCTTCATACTCAATAGTGGTCATTTTTAAGGAGTCTTGGATATAGGTATAGATCCAATTATTTGTTTAATTGATAACATAACATATCGGTCAGAAGGAAGACCATGAAACTCTTTAGGTGAATAAATTTTTATAATTCCTCACTATGGGAATGTCTTAAATAATTATTCTCTACATTGTCTCATTAATTTGGGATATATACTCTTACTCAAAAGAAAATAATATCCACTCTTGAAAATAAGATTCAACTATATATTAATCTTTATCCTTACACTTGTATAGTGTCAAAGGATGACTTGGTACATGATGAGTGATATCCCACTCATGATATTTGGTTATGACTTTATATAGGGATATCCAATCCATTGACAATATAGCATCAAAATCCAAAAAAGTAATAAAAAATATTATGGAATATTTAGTCAATAAACATTTACTTGGGTGGATTTAAATAAATAGGATCCAACCATAAATTTATTTTATATTCTCAAATATATCTCAACCCATGTTTTGAGGTTGTGTTTGAATAGTTATACTAAACATAGAATCTAAATAAGAATGTGTATAACATGAATCAAATATCTTTTTAGTATTCATAAATAAATGAAAAAAGGTTCCTCTAGGACCAAAATTTTTGGGATCCACCTCATCATAAGTGATTTTAAATCCTTTAAAATTATTTCTAGGACTTGGTGGTTGTTGTAATTGATTGTCACCAACAACCCAAGGATTAGTGAATTGAATTTATCAATATTTTTTTTCTTAAAGTTGAAACACTACACCAATGGTTGGGGGTTTATTTGATAATTACCTAATTCATATATATTAGTGCGTTTTGTCATTGTTCTTTTGCACTGATGTTTCTAATGCCCTATTTTTCTACATTTTTAGTATCTCCCAGTTCCTATCGGACTATTTATTTTATGATTATACCAAAACATTTGATAATTTTTGTAACTTCCCAACCCAGATTCCACTAACCGAGGCACTGAGCTAGTTCTCCACAGGGCCTCAAGCGCATTTCCCCAAATGCCAGAGGCTGCCGACTAGTAGCGAGGGCCTTGGGTGTGATAGTGGGGAAACTATGCCCTCATTGGCAGAGTACATATTGGAAGTAATAATCATTCAATAGAGGAAGTAGAAAATAACCAACATTAATAAATATTGGAAGACTAAATCAACAAACTGGAGCACATATGTATATATATGGAATGATGCAATATACATATCTAGGAAAGTAGCCAAACAAGTCACAATTCTGAAAAACACCACAGTGACAAATCAAGTACAAAAGAAAGGTAAACAACTCCTCAGCATCACAAGCCAAAGCTTGGTCCTTTGCTCTCCTTCTCCAAGCAATCAAGTACCAGAAGTCGAAGGGTGCTTGCCCTTGTCTATACCTGCAACAACATTGTCTGTTTGGGCCCAAAAGCATGAACCAAACAAGGTGTGAGACTGAATCATAGTAGTCATTCACCCGAAGATCTATTCCTAACAATCATTTAGTATATGGCAGGTAAAATTACAATAAGTAATAAATAGAAACAGCAAAGCAGTAGGCAGTAAACAGTAAGCAGTAAAGCAGGATGATACAAAACAATAATCAATCTAAAACCAACAACAGCACTGAAGAAAATAGATAACAAGCAAGAAACCCTCTGGGAAGTACTCACATCCATCCTCTATGGTCTTATCCAAGAAGTTCCACAACCCTCTAGGCAGTGCACTCAGCCTAACCCCCCAGGTTTGGTCATAAAAATTTATGAGGCTCTTTGGGAAAGCACACTCGATCAATTCCCATTATAGTATAGGGTAGTCAGGGACTCTCTAAGGAAGATCATGTAGTCTAACCCTCTTATACCCAAGGTCTAGAGACTCTCTAAGGAAGCTATCTCGGTCATTTCCTCCTATAGCCTCAGGTATACCATAGACTCCTTGAGGAAGCTCACTCAGTCAATTCCTCCTCTAGCCTGGTAAGGTTCTTAAAAAGATTCAAACAAAGTAAGAATCTCTGATGAATCTCACTCGTCCTACCCTCCTGTAGTCTATAATATCTAAAGGCACTCTTGGAAGCTCACTCGGTTTATCCCCTGTGGATTATAATGTCTAAGACTCATTGAGGAAGCTTACTCGGTCTACCCTCCTATAGTCTATAATGTCAAAGACTCTCTGGGAAGCTCACTCGTTCTATCCCTTATAGTCTATAGCACCAGGTTCTCCCAGCCCCGTGCCAGTCAGTGCATAATAATGCTATAAGGCCAAAGTACACCTATAAAGCTAATTGGCTAACCAAAGTACACCTATAGAGCTACTTGGCTAAACAGTCTACAACGCAACAAGCATGTAATGAAAAACACTTCATCTTATAGACACAAGGCATGACAACAGTCATAACGGCCAAAGCCTAACAATACCCAAAGGTTGTAAACATAGCAAAGCATGAGAAAAAAATCCAGGCACAACAAATTATCCTCCAACATGTTCAATTTACTTCTACACAAGAATACTAGCATGGCAGAAAAACAAAAAATGTAAAACAGTAAACACGCAATACCCCATTCACGTGTATTGGCTAAATTTTCACATAAAACTCAAGGACGATGAACGATAAGTCACAAACCACCTACCTAGATCCTAGGAGATCGATATACTTAAACCACGACAATTGATTCTCCCCTGAACATCATAGATCAGAGAAAATGTCTAAAACTCTCATCCTTTGATAACTTGAGAGAGAGAGAGGAAGAAAGAAGTAATGAAACTCAAGAAGAAGGAAGAACTCACCGTTGTGGTTCCAACGCAATTGACGGCGGTCGAATCGGCCAACAGAAGGAGGCTTAGGAAACCGGAGAAGTTTCGTGGCTGTACGGCGTCTCTCGGTCGAACCAGACCTATAAGAAGACGGTTATGGTGATCAGGCATGACCTCGGTCCGTTTAATGAAAAAAATAAAGTACACGGCGTTTACTTTTAGCATACACGGCGTATACTAGGTCTGTTCATACTTCGCCAAAATCGGCCTCCACATCACCCCTACACGCCTTGTGTGTGGCCCAGACACGGCCAGTACACGACTTCGAGCAGGAAAAGAGTACATAGCGTGTACTCAGAAAGTACATGGCGTGCACTTCGAAAATTTCCAGAAACTCCATTTTCCTCAAAAACTCAAAAAAAAAAAGGAATGACATACCTGAAACGAAGATCTGTGTTCTTACAAACTTCCCTCCTTAAAGAAATTCATCCCAGAATATCCCTAGCGAGGCGTAGAAGAAGAAACCCCAAATAGCCCCAACCACTGTGATCATACATCGACCTCCCTCTCCCAGGTCTCATCCTGTACTCGCCCATGCTGCCATATCACCCTTACTAGAGGAACATTACACCCACGGAGAACCATTGTACTGCGATCGACAATCCAGATAGGATGCTCCTCAAAGGACGCATTCGCATTGAGCTCAAACTCCTCAGGCAGAAAGTCATGAGACGGGTCTAAAAAGTAACGTCGGAGTTGAGAGACGTGGAAGACGTATTTCATGGCCCGGTACCTCTGAGGTAGCTGCAACTGATAGGCAACTACCCCAACTCTCTCCAAAACCTCAAACGGCCAAACGTACCATGGTGAAAGTTTACCCTGTCTCTGAATCCTCTTTTGTCCCAACCTCAGTGCGACACGCAGGAAAACCCGATCCCTGACCTCGAACTCCAAAGGCCTTCTCCGCTAATCAGCATAAGACTTCTGTTGAGACTGTGTTGTATCTACCTTCTTCTGAATCAACTCTATCTGCTCATAGATCTCCTAAACATGACGAGGTCCCAGAAAAGCTGCCTCTCCTACCTCAAGCCAGCATAAGGGTGATCGACATGGCCTGTCGTATAGAGCCATGTATGGTGCCATCTGAATGGTCGGCTGAAAACTTTTGTTGTAGGAGAACTCCAAAAGAGGTATATGCTTCTCCCAGGAACTACCAAAGTCTATAATGAAAGCTCGGAGAATATCCTCATGCACTTAAATCATGCGCTCAGACTAGCCATCAGTCTGGGGACGGTATGCTGTACTCAAATGTACCTGTGTACAAAAAGCCTTCTGAAGTCCCTGCCAGAACCTAGAAGAAAAGCGTGTATCCTTGTGTGAAACAATGGAGTGTGGAACTCCATGTAGACGTACAATCTCTCGGATGTACAATCTTCCTAGATCATCAACACTAAAGGTCTCTTTTATCAGCATGAAGTGTGCAACCTTTGTAAGCTTGTTGACAACAACCCAAACAACATCACTCCCCCGAGGTGACCTCAGTAACCCAGTCACGATGTCCATCGTGACATCATTCCACTTCCACTCGGGAATTGGTAACTGATTCAAAAGCTCCGCTAGTCGCTGATGCTCTGCTTTCACCTTCTAACAAGTAGAACATCTCATGACAAAACCAGAAACATATCTCTTCATACTTGGCCACCAGTACTGGCGGTGTAGGTCACAATACATCTTAGTGACGCCAGGATGAACTGCCCAAACTGAGGAATGAAAATCTTGATCATCTCCTCACGTATGTCTACTGGAACCCATACATGTCCCTGGAAATGCAAGATCTCATCCTCGCCCACTGTCCATCCAGGAAGAGGGTCCCCTCCTGACACACTCTCCAGCAGGACTAAGTCCTCCAAATATGATAGATTCCTCATCCGTACCCGATCAAAGAAGTGTAGAGGTAATAGCTACAGAAGAAATAAAGTTATGTACCTATCTTTCATGCACGTCCAAGTGAATCTCAGAGAATAGAGCCATAATTTTCCACTCACTATTGGCCTCCTGAACTTTCTAAATCTGGGTTCTCTTACTCAACGCAACCGCCATTGTGTTGCCCTTTCCCGGCGTACAGGCAAGCTCGATGTCAAAATACTGAAGATACTCAACCCACCTACGATGTCTCAGATTTATATCACGCTGAGTGAAGATATTCTTGATAATCTTGTGGTCGGTGAAAACCACAAAGTGCTCTCCCAGAAGGTAGTGTCTCCAACAGCGTAAGGCATGAACAAAAACTGCCAACTCTAGATCGTGCGTAGGGAAATTCCTCTCATGTGTCCTCAACTACCGAGACCCATAGGCAATGACTCCATCTCCCTGCATAAGAACAGCTCAAGCCCGATACCTGAAGCATCACAATAAATAGTGTAGCTCTTACCTGGATCTATCAAGACTAGTATCAGTGCTGATGTCAACCTCCCATTCAGCTCCTAAAGGGAAGACTCACAAGAATCTGACCATAAAAACATTTCCCCCTTCTTGGTCAGACCTGTCAACCGTGTTGCTAGGCGTGAGAAGTCCGGAATGAAGCGTATGTAGTATCCAGCCGGCCCTAGGAAACTCCATACCTCAAAGACGTTCTTTGGATGCTCTCAGAAAACTATAGCTCTCACTTTCTATGGCTCCACAGATACTCTAGCCTCTGAGATGATGTGACCCAATAAGTGAATTTGATCCATCCAAAAGTGTAACTTTGAGAGTTTAGCATAAAGTCGATGCTCTCTCAGTGTACTCAAAATGATCTCAAGATGGGTAGCATGGTCGTGTCGAGCACAAGAGTACACCAAGATATCTTCCACAAATACCACGACGAAGGAGTCCAAATAAGGTTGGAACACTTGATTCATCAGTGCCATGAAAAGTACTGGCGCATTTGTGAGATCGAACGGCATGACAGTATACTTGTATAGACCATACCTACTCTTGAAGGATGTTAGAAGTATATCTGATGGGCTAATGAGAAACTCGTGATAAACGGACCTCAAGTTGATATTCGAGAACACCTGAGCTCCTAGAAGATGATCAAAGTGGTCATCAATCATGGGCAAGGGATGTCGGTTCTTGAACTTCAACTGGTTCAGCTTCTGATAATCCACACAAAGCCAAAGGGTGTTGTCTGCCTTTTTCACACACAGGACAGGCAGACCCCAAGGAGAAGTACTGGGTCAGATGAAACCCTTTGTCTATAACTCCTCCTACTGCTTCTTGAGCTCCTGCAATTCAGGTGTAGCCATCCTATAAAGAGGAATGGACAACAATTCCACTCCTTTCATGATCTCAATCGAGAATTCTACCTCACGCTCTGGAGGAAAACCTGAAAAGTCCTCTGGAAATACATGCCTGAGATGATCCACCACTGGGGGAAAGTCTAACTGTGAAGTCCCCTGGTCATTCAGAAAAAGACTGGAAATATCGGCTGTAACTCCTCCTAGCCCATGATGTTCGGGTCTAGCTCTACCTGCCTAGACATCCCACGCACCTCTAAGAAGAAAAGATCCACCCTCTGGTGATACGAAACTCTCCCTATAGTGATAGCAATCAACGACTTCCTGGAAAGGAACCAACCAGTCCATCCCGATAATAATGTCATAACCGGACATCTCTAGGACATAGAGAACCCATAAGAAGTGACACCACACAACCTCAAGAGGGCACTCTCTGCACTAACGTATACTAGATGTCATTGTTCCCAACGGCGTGTCAAGAGTCAACAAGTCAGCAAACGAAAAGATACAGAGCCCAAGGCTCTTCACAACCGCAACAGAGATAAAGCTATGGGAAGCGCCAGTATCGAAAAGAGATGAAGATTAAACTGGGGCTACTAAGATCGTACCTCGAACTGTAGAAGGGCCAGGATCCTGCTCCTGATAGGTCTGCTCCACGGTGAAATATTGGCCTGCACCACGGCCATGCGCCCCTGGCTAAATTCTCTGAGCTGATCTACTCTGCTGTCATAGATGATCTGGTGACTGACCACCACGGTCGCGACCTCCACCTCAGCCCGAATGGCTGGAAGAACTCGAGTTCCCGGACTGGTGGGAAACTGGTGAAGCATTTCCAGAACGCGGGGTCATAGAGGAACCCCTACCACCAGCTGAGGGTGAGAAGATCCGACAAAAGCGCTGAATATGGCCCATCGTTCCGCAAGATTGGCACTCCATCGAATCCCTCTTGCACTGAGGCCTAGTATTCCCAATCCTACCACACTGGTACCATACAACCTGGCTGCCATAAGACGCACCCCGCGAACCCTGATCTCCCCGAGAAGACTCTCTATGACGCTTCATACTATCCGTAGGAGGAACACCAGCACTGGATGACAAACCGTCGTGGCTCTCTGCCCCAGAGTCTCTCAGATTGTGCTTAGTGATCAGCTCTTGGTTGAAAATAGAAGATATCGAAGTCAACTGGAATATATTCACCTGGGAACAGTTCTCCTACCTGAGACCATCCTCAAACTTACTAGCAAGGAAAAACACATCACCTACTGGGATCAGTGTGAAATGCTGGAGCTCAGTGAAGCGAGATGAGTAATCCATAACAGAAAGAGTACCATTCTGCAGACTCATAAACTCCCGAGCTCGATTGGACCTCAGGGTCCCCAGATAGATTTATTCATAGAAGGTGTGTCAAAACTCATCCCAAGACATACCCTGATGATGCCCTGACTGTGAGATCACCTTCCACTACCTCTTGGCAGTGTCTCAGAGTATATAGGTGGCCAGCTTTACCCTCTTCTCTGGGGGTATCTCCAGATGCTCAATGATAGTCAGGGTGGCCTCAAACCATGACTCTATAGCCTGAGGTCCTCCATCCCTTGAGAAAGTAAGAGGATACTTATGCTGAAAACCCTTTGTCAACTCAGCCATCGACGGGGTAGGAGGCAGCGCTCCCTGAAAATTCTACATCATCCTCAAGAAATCCTCCCTGAACTACACATCGGCGCTTGCAACGGGTATTACTGTTGGTGCCAAGGCTAGAACATCAGGAGGATAAACAGGAGGATCAATAGGAGGTCCCTGATCAGCCATATCCAGTGTCTAATCACCATCTGGAAACTGACGTATGACCATATGACGTCTTGGAGGCATAACTCTGAAAGATCAAAAGCACACCTTAGATTAGGATTAATAAGGACTGAAAACACTGGAGTACAAAACGGGAACATGGGAAAGAAACTATCAAGTTTTACAAAACACGACTACACGGCGTGTATAAAAACTACACGGTGTCTCTTCTTTAGCAATTAACATGGGCATGTACCCCATCCCGACAGGTCGTGTAACACCCCAAACTACACGGCGTGTTGTCCCCACGCACGACGTGTACTTGAAATCTAAACCCCTGCCCGAGTCTCCTTACATGGCTAAACCACACGGTCCAACTAACCCCAGACTACATGGCGTGTTCCCTAGGGACACAGCGTGAACTAGACACGGTCTCAGCGGCCTGTGTTGTTATGTAGACGGCCGGCTACACGGCTGCCCTTACACGGCGTGTCCCGAACAAACACAGCGTGTATAGGAGAAGATAACACTGACCCGTTTTGTTCATGACACAGCCAGGTACTTGGGACAAAACTACATGGCATGTTCTTTACCAACATGACATGTTCTACTCGAGCTTCCTCGGCCGGTGTTGTTAGTGACACGGCTGGGTACACGGCTCTAAACTACACAGCGTTCACCTACCGTACACGGCATGTTCCTAAAGTTATTTTCACGACATCGTGTTTCTACTCACATAGTCGGTGACACAGCCTGAAAACTACACGGCGTGTATCCAAAAATTACATGCCGTGTATTTTGGGTTTTTCTGAGCAGTAGCTCAAAAACTGCACAGAAGCCTAGAAAACATAGAAAACAGAGCAAGGAGGTGCCAAATTCCAACCCGTGAGGGCCCATACTCCCCACAAATCAAAGCTTGGCACCCGATATAGTCATATATAAGGAAAAATAGGATCATGATCCACCAACTTCTGAATCAAGTGGGCCCATAACACCTAAAGATTCAAAATTTTGCATTCATTTAAGAAAAGTACAACATAATCAATTTCTCTACCACAACAACAAGGATTATATCAAGAATCTATCACAACAGCATACATAATCTACACAGAGTCTATCACAACAACATGCAATCTCTAATGCAACCGAGATGGCATGGAAAGAATGCATGACATGTGATTTCTAACAAGTGCATATATGATGCATGAGATGGAATACCCTTATCTCATCGGGTTGCGACAGAAATAGAACTTTAATATTAAAGCAATAACACCACAAAGCATGTGAATCACTCTAGGTGAAATCATATCAAATGTAAAATCTAAAAACCAAAAAACTACAATAAACGAGGTAGTATGGATTTTCCCTGTACATGGGTTAGCTACTCCTAGGCACAACTTGTTACCAAGTACTGAATCCGTCCTATCCCTGGCTAAAGTCTCCAAATAGTAAAGAAAGAGAAAAGGACCTCATCTGATACCACTTTGTAACGTCCCCACCCAGATGCCACTAACTGGGGCTCCAAGCCGGTTCGCCACAAGGCCTCAAGCACATTTTCCCAAACGCCAGAGGCTGCCAACTAGAAGCGAGGGCAGTGGGTGTGATAGTGGGGAAACTATTCCATCATTGGAAGAGTACACATCGGAAGTAATAAATACGCAATAGCGGAAGTAGTAAATAACCAACAACAATGAACAGTGGAAGACTAAATCAACAAACTGCAACACATATGTATATATATGGAATGATGCAAGATACATATCTAGGAAAGCATCCAAACAAGTCACAATGCTGAAAAACACCACAGTACCAAAACAAGTACAAAATAAAGGTAAATAACTCATCATCATCGCAAGCCAAAGCTTGGTCCCTTTCTCTCCTACTCTAAGCAATCATGTACCAAAAGTTGAAGGGAGATTTCCCTTGTCCATACCGGCAACAACATAGTCTGTTTGGGCCCAAAAGCATGACCCAAACAGGGTGTGAGACTAAATCCCAGTAGGCATTCACCCAAAGATATGTGCCTAATAGTCAGCAAATATATGGAAGGTAAAAGTACAATAAGCAGTAAATAGCAACAACAAAGAAGTAGGCAGTAAACAGTAAGCAGTAAAGCAGGATGATACACAACAGTAATGAATCCACAACCAACAACAGCAGTGAAGCGAAAAGATAAAAAGTAGGAAACCCTCTGGGAAGTACTCGCATCCATCCCCTCTGGTCCTATCCAAGAATTACCACAACCCTCTGGGTAGTGCACTCCGCCTAACCCCTCTAGTTTGGTCATACAAATTTATGCGACTCTCTGGGAAAGAACACTCGGTCAATTCCCCTTATAGTCTAGGGTAGTCAGGGACTCTCTGAGGAAGATCAAATGGTCTATCCCTCTTAGCCCCAAGGTCTAGAGACTCTCTGAGGAAGTTATCTCAGTCAATTCCTCCTATAGCCTCAAGTATACAACAGACTCTCTGAGGAAGCTCACTCTATCAATTCCTCCTTTAGCCCGGGAAGGTTTTAAAAAAGATACAAACAAAGTAAGACTCTCTGAGGAATCTCACTCAGTCTACCCTCCTGTAGTCTATAATGTCAAAGACTCTCTGGGAAGCTCACTCGGTCTATACCTTATAGTCTATAGCACCAGGTTCTCCCAGCCCCGTGCCAGTCAGTGCATAATAATTCTATAAGGCCAAAGTACACCTATAGAGCTACTTGGCTAACCAAAGTACACCTATCGAGCTACTTTTCTAAATAGTCTACAAGGAAACAAGCATGTAATGCAAAACACTCCATCCTATAGACACAAGGCATGACAACAGTCATAACGACCATAGGCTAACAAGGCCCAAAGGTAATAAATAGAGCAATTCATGGGCAAAACATCCAAGCACAACAAATTATCCTCCAACGTGTTCCATTTACCTCTACGCAAGCATACTAGAAAGGCTGGAAAAAACAGGGGTAAAACGGTAAACACGCAATACCTGATTCACGGGTATTAGTGAAATTTTCACATAAAACTCAAGGACATTGAACGGTAAGTCACAAACCACCTACCTCGATCCTAATAGATCAATATTCTTGAACCACGATGATTGATTCTCCCCTAAACATCGTAGATCTGATAAAATGTCCAAAACGATCAACCTTCGATAACGGGAGAGAGAGGAAGAAACAAGGAATGAAACTCAAGAAGAAGGAAGAACCCACCACTACAGTTCCAACACAATCGATGATGGTCGAATCAGCCAACAGATGGAGGCTCGAGAAACCGGAGAAGTTTCATGGTCGTACGACATCTATCGGTCAAACCAGACCTAGAAGAAGACGTTTATGGAGATCAGGCGCAACCCCGGTCTGTTTAATAAAAAAAAGTACACGATGTGTACTTTTAGAGTACATGGAGTGTACTAGGCCTTTCCCTACTCTGCCAAAATCTGCCTCCACATCACCCCTACATGCCATGTGTGTGGCCCGAACATGACCAGTACACGACATCGAGCGGGAAAAGAGTACACGGTGTGTACTCAGAAAGTACACAACATGTACTTAAATTTTTTCCAGAAACTATATTTTCATCAAAAACTCCATAAAAAGGAAAGACATACCTGAAATGAAGATCTGGGTTCTTACAATTTTGATGTTGGGTCTTCAATAATCCATGGGATTTATCAATTGATTATTCTAAAGAAAACTCTATTTTTTGTTTTTGTATCTATTTCCTTGATATCATTTGGAGCCATTAATATTCATCTAATCATTGAAAGAATAATAGAAAATATATTCATGGATGCTAATGTCTGAAATCGCTAATTCTATCCATAGACATAGAATTAACACAACAAAGAAGTAGTCTAGTATATATTCATTGATGTTTACAAAATTTAAGGCATACAATGTAAGATTCATGATTTTTTATATACAATGATAGAAACATGTTTAATTTCTTTTAGACTGATAACTCCCTACCCATTTTACAATTGTGTGTTTTTCGAAAAAATATGTATGGAAAAATATTTCTTGGATTTCTTCCCAATTCATGGAATCAATACTATCTTTTCAAATTGTGTTCTTGATCAGTGTCCTCCACTGATCAGCTTATCCCTCAATGTAAAAAATGGAAAACATGTCTTCTTCCTCCTCTATGCATTGTAGGTGATAGAATATCTTCTCAATTGAGTAAATACATTTTTTCATTGGGTAGATCATAAGATCAAAAAATTTATGGAGAGATTTTTCTCATTAATGACTCGACTAAACATGATCTTTTTTAGTATGAGTTGTGTGTTCCAAATGATTCATGTTAAAATAAATTTTAGGAGACTATTAACCAAATAATTCCATGATTTTCTAAGATACCACTTTTATAAAGTTAGGAATATAGTTGTGGAAATAATCACTCTAACTATCATGATGGTTTTTGGTACGGTTTCTCCCATTTCCATCCATTATCTAAAAATAGAAAAAAAGTTGATAATGCATTAAAATAAAAAATGAAATATTATATATATATATATGATATAACATATTAATGATAAGTATATAATTACATATTAGTATGTATGTTTCTATGTAGGTTATCCATGATAATATATTAAATTAGGTTATTAACCTAAATTTTTATTCAAGTTATTCATAATGGTTAGTAAAGAATTTGTGAATATACAAGTAATGTCTCCTAAGAGTTTCAAACCATGTGTGTAACAAGTCCCATTGCCATGAACCATTTTAGGATCATGTCTATCTCAATAATAACTTTTTGGAGTTATTACTCTTAGGTATAACTTTCCAGATCCATATCCACTTGTATTATCCATATAGGGATGTAATTTCTTATAAATTACTTGTATTATCCATTAGGGAAACTCCAAAATATTTTCATATATATATATATATCAATATGGTTTTAATTAATTTTATCTAATCATAGTTTCCTAAGGATAAATAAATTCATTTTTAATACCAACTATAGATATCCATCAATTTTATAAATATTATCATTGGATTTTAAACAGAAATATCCACTAAATGAAACCAAAATACCTTGAGGATTAGTTTCATTGAAAGAAAAGGTTCTTAGTACTTCAAAAGTAAACAAAAATATTACAACCTCATTTTATTCTCCACATTATGCTTGTATGTTCATTTTTTAATCAAAATCAATATAGTGTATCCTAGGTTACAAATTAAAGAAATGGGAGTTCTAAAAATCCTAGTAATGAAATAAATATGAAAAGGCAATATAGTGTAGGAGTCAAAGGTATAGACTGATATAATAAAATATAAGGTCCATGAGTAATCAGAATGAAATATAACATAAATAAAATGGTTACATTTGATCATGGAAACATTGGAAATGTTCTATAAACATGTAAAATGACATTAAGAGGATTCAATTATAACTACCTATAAAGTATCACACAGTGGAAAACGTACAATATTAGAATAGGTTTAATACATAATCACATACATGAATCATCATGAGACTAAAGAATTACATATTTAATTTTAAAGATAACACGGTGAACCTATAATAAAACATTCAAGATTTATATGTTCCATATAAATAAAATACAAAATAATTAATAACCTAATAAGTTCTCTTTGAAATAAAAAGGTTTTTGAATTCTTGTCTTATGCAATAATCAAAGGAAATTTCATAAATATGGAATTTGAGAAATTACCATAAGGAATGTATTTCCCTATAAAAGGATGGTATAATAATAATGGTATATATATATGATATATATATATATATATAATTTTGAATGATTTTATGAAACTAGAGAGAGATATTGTCACAGACCAACCAGGGTACCCTAGTAACCTGATAAACATGCTGGTCCTATCACAGCCTGAAGGGTGTTCCTGATTCCAACTGGTCAGTGACTAGCACTAGGTATCATACAAATTGGAAGTGGGAATGGTTTTTCCACAAATATTTTAGAAGTAAAAATTAAAAAAATTCAATATTCATATCAAAGGAAACTCCCCTAAGAGTAAAGTACCAGAAGTCAGACAAGAATTTAAAACCCAAAGTACTATAACCCAAGTACTAAACGGGAAAACATCCCTTGTCCCTAAGGAAACAACTCACTAAGTCTATGTTTTAACAACTGGATTTGCTTCTAAGAGATCCTTTCCCCTTGCTCAAACCTGGAAGGAGATAATCTACAAACACCCAGAGTTACACTTAGGTTGTGAGCTAAAGGCTAGTAGGATTTCATAAAAGATTCTATAACAGTATTCCAATATCAAATTATCTAATAAAGTATTTTAAATTTTAAATATAAATAGGTTTTTTATTCAAAATAGGCATATTTAAAAAAATCAAACTTTATGGTTTAAAATATGGAAATATATTTAGTTATTCAAGCATCACATTTCAAATTGTAAAAAAACATTTCAAAGAAGGAATTTACATTTATTGAAAGGGTTCATTGCATAATAGGACTTTTATAAAAATGTATTAAATAAATTTATTTATATAAAATAGTTTATATAAATTTTCATGGAATATAAAATAGTTTTTAATAGTATAATATGTACAAATTTGAAATAAAAAAACAGAAAAACGTGGTCCTGTGCTAAGTAGGTACGATTGTTTCAAGCTATAGGGACCCATCACTGTGATAACGGAAAATTATGTATATACAACACTTGAACCAAGCCCAAGATGATTCATCACCATCTCCTAAGTATTGGGAAGTGCTGATAATATGATGTTTTCGAACATTGTAAGTCGGGAAGTGTTTTCCGATATAACACAGTAACTGCCTAGGTATTTTATGTGCTCTAATACAAAACAATGATGGTTAATATAATTTAGCACTAATTTAAATAAAATTAAATCTCATACTTCATTTTAATATGCCAATTTTACCTTCAAAACTCATAATGGGTTTTTAATAAAAAAACATGTCTTTTCACAGAGATGAAACGACTAGGTTTCCATCAAAACCATTTTTAATCCATTTCTGTAAACAATGATTTTAAACCAATTCATAAAATTTCACAATACATTACACAATTAAATTAAAATTTTAATTTTCAAATAATTCATTAATTTCATCACAAAACCCACAATTCACTGGAATTGGGATTGGTCAAAAATATTCTATTAAATCAATTTCTGAAATTAAATTTAAAATTTCCATTAATTCAATTTCCATAAAAAACAAAAATAAAAATTAAAAAATTTAAATCCTGCCAAAATTAAAATTATATACTAAAAACCTATTTTTCAAAAAAAAACCTCAATTCAACAGAGTTGGGTTTTTCCAAAAACCAATTAAAAGACCCATGATCTCTAACCAAACAATTTCATTTAAATTATAACAATTTATATTTAGACAAATAATGTAGGGTTAATATAATTTGGGCATCATAATGGAACCACCTACTACACAACAACTAGATCTTGAAGCATCAAAACCTAATTAGGATTTTCCAAGGAAGAAAAAAATGGGATCTTGGAGAAATTGGAATCAAATTTAGGATACGATCTATAACATCGGGTAATCAAACCTCCAACAAAAATGGATATCTATAAAAACATATGATAAATAGACATACCCTGGAAGAAAGAGATTGGGAAGAGGAAACTAATCGGAAGAGGATCAATTGATGTTTTCCTACCTTTTGATCTCTTCCAGGAGGTGTTTGAGGGTCCAAGATTCCCCCTTGGGAGATTTACAGCTGGTAGAGAATTATTTGGGTAAAAGGAGGTTTTTTGGGGGCCTATAATAGAGGTTTGGAAATTTTTTAATCAAAATCATATCTCTAAAAAACTCACCTGCATGGTTTCATAAGAAATGGTGTAGGGTTTGGGAAAACAATGCACAGGTCATGAACCCATTATAAATGGGTTTCTTGGTTTCTCCTAAGGGTATGAATGGCATTACTATCCATGTAAAAGAAATGAAAATATCCCTATCCAAAACATACAATTTTCCATAGTATGGTGTACTCTTTGGAAAAATGTGTGCCAGTCATGCGCAAACCTCGCACTAGCCTAGAATTAAAAAGATTCTTAAATTTTAAACACAAAAAAACCCCAAATGAAACCCAACCAAAGGTAGATAAATAGTAGGTTTATTAGTACCTTAAAGCAGTATTGAGATGTTACAACCTCCCCGCTATAGAATCCTTATTTCCCTAGAAATCCTATAAATAAGCCATTTAAAAATCAATTTCACAACCAAAATCGTTAAAAAATACATTCACACCACAATTATAACTTATAATAAATTATAGGATATTCATGAAATCCAAATACATTAATCAAGAAATGTTTAATCATGAAACCACCTATTGTTTGGGGTGAAACCCCGAAATCTGATGTAAAATCCTCTACACACCATAATCGGAACAAGAAAGAGCAAGATCAAACCCCAAATCTAGTGATTGGCCCATAAATTTCATGGAAGAAACTAAAAAACCACAACCCTAGGGCTGTAGAACATGAAAACCCATGAAGAAATTAAGAACTCCTAGAATACATGAGGAATAGATAGAAGGCGATAATTACTTGGAGATTATGGGAGTATCCACACTATATCCAGCACAAAAATGATCCCTAAGGGAGGTGGGAAGAGGTAAAGAAATTCCTAGGGTGAGTTAGCCTGAGTGGGTTTTCAAAATGGGGGAAAGGGGTTAAACCCGAGTGGATAGAGAAAATTAGGCAATTTTTAATGTGCTGACAGGTCTGCATGGTTAGCTCACTCAGTTTGGGAAACTACGCGGTAACCGTGCAGACACTACTGGAAAACTAACCTATACCAACAGTTTGGAACCATTGGTATAGGCCTCAAAACCATTGGTATAGCCTATACCAACGGTTTGGAGAACCGTAGGCAAGTAAGCCGTTGAGATAGGTCTATACCAACGGTTTCGAAAACTATTGGTATAAGTAATATGAAAATCTATACCAATGGTTCCTTAACACCGATGGTATATGTATTTCCAAAAAAACATTCGCTGGGATTTGATCCCAAGACCTCCCGTTTATCATTGAACGACCTAACCACTAACCTAACATAACTTTTGTGAACATAATTTCATAAATATATATATATGTATTATCATATTTATTTTAAATTTTGATTTATAGAATTTTCTGGTTAAGAGGATCTGATAAAAAAATAAAAGGACCTATACCAACGGTTGTCAAAACCATTGGTATAGACCTTTCGCAACGGTTTTGACAACCGTTGGGAAGGTCCCTGGAATCTTGGAGGTGATGTTGATTTTGTGGCCACTTTTCCCAACGGTTTGGCCAAACCATTGGGAAAGGGTAGGCTTTCCCAACGGTTTGGCCAAACCGTTGGGAAAAGTGGCCACAAATTGGACCTTTCTCAACGGTTTTGGCCAAACCGTTGGGAAAAGTGGCCAAAAATTGGACCTTTCCCAACGGTTTTTCCAAACCGTTGGGAAAGCCTATCCTTTCCCAACAGTTTGGAAAAACCATTGGGAAAAGTGGCCACAAATTGGACTTTTCCCAACGGTTTGGCCAAACCGTTGGGAAATCCTACCCTTTCCCAACTATTTTGGCAAACCGTTGGGAAAAGTGGCCATAAAGTGGGATTTCCCAACGGTTTGACCAAACTATTGGGAAAGGGGGTATAGAAGTGTTGGGAAAGGTCACATTTCCAGTAGTGAGACCATTCTCTTCTACTAGAGGACTTCACATATTTACCTTGGAAATAGATAATAGTCATGTGGAAGCCATGTGGTAGTTAATGTCTCTTACAGCATGGTGTCCTAGGCTTGCGTACGGTTACTACTAACCATGCACAAACTGTTCACATGGGAATTCCTTCTCGAATATCTCAATTTTCTTCCCAAAATTTCAAATAGATCCCCAAGGATAAAGATAGACCCAAAATAAAATTGAAAATTACTTGAAAAAGAATCACATATGTGACCATTATCCCCACCAGGGAAACATTCCTCCCTTAGAAATGAAACTAGTAACTTGATCAGAATGAAGAAATGGGTACTCTTGCTCTACCCAATACTTTTCATCCCATGTATCATGCATATTATTTCCATGCTGCTAAAGGACACGAACCAATGTGATAGATTTCCTGTAAATCACCTTCTCATGGGATTCCACTATTTGCACTGTTCGTTCAAACACAAAAAGGTTGGGCTCTAACTCTAATTCATCTCAACTCAATAAATGAGACAGGTATGGGTTGAACTTCTATAGTTGGGAGACATAAAACACATAATGAATCAATGTCAACTGAGACGGTAAAAAAACTAATATGCCAACATTCCAATCTTCATGATGATTTAAAAATTCCCAACATACCTCGACATCAGCTTACCCTGCTTCCCCAAGTGATGATGACCCAAATGGGGTTCCTCATTCGAGAACACATAATCACCCAAAGTGAACTCTAGATCCTAACGCCATTAATCAGTATAAGACTTGTGGCAACTTTAAGCTCTCAAGAATTGTTTCCTAGTCAGCTTGACTATCTTAGATGTCTCTTGTACAAGACTTGATCCAAGAAGTTAGGTCTCACCTACCTCATACCAACATAGTGGATATCGATAAGGCCAAACATAGAGTGCCTCATAAGGATCCATTCGAATAGTTGATTGGTAACTATTATTATATGAAAATTAAACAAATCTCAAATTGTTATCCCACAAACCTATTAACTCCAACACACAAGCACAGAGCATGTATTCCAAAACAACATTTTCTGTCTCCATGTGTCCATCCATTTAAGGATGGTATAACTTACTCAGTTTGACCTACGACCCAGATTCCGTTTGAATACCATCCCAAAACCGAGAGGTAAAGTGGGGGTCTTTTTTAGAAAAAATGGCGATTGACACCCCATGAATCCTAAACACTTTCTGAATATACAACCATCCCAGATCATCCACCTTTGCTGAATCCCCGGTTGGGATGATTTGGGTTAATTTTAGTCAATTGGTCAATCACTACCCAAATAGTGCTCTTCCCTCAATGCATGTGAGGCAATCCAATAATTAAATCCAAGGTGAACTCGTCCAGATTCAAGATAGAAATGGGTAATGGATTGATAAAACCATAGGGCCCTTGATGCTCTGTTTTCACCTGATGATAATTATAGAATCTTGATACAATGTCATCTGTTTCCAATCTCATACCTAGCCATCGGAACTCCAGAACATGCGATGAACATCAGAATACATCTTGGTAGTACCATGATGGATGTCACACTATGACTGATGGTTATCTCTCATCACCAACTTCCTCAGAGAAAACAGAACCACAAACTAACCCTTGGATCATAGTATTACCTTAAGAGACAATGAAAAATTTGAGGACATCTCCCCACCATGATGAAATTTCATATGTTTCTGGAACAGCTCATCACTAGGCTGCTCCTGCTGTACCACCTTTAGAATAGATGGATCCAACTGAACACTTGAGATAAATGTGCCTCCACTACTCTCCCTAGTTTCTATGTTCATTTGGGACAAGAGCTCCATCATATTATTCTCATCACTAGACTTCCTCAAATCATTCACTAGCACTATCTTGCCTAAGGTATCAGCTACCACATTACCCTTGCCTGGGGTATTTACCATATCAAAGTCAAACCTCTGTATATATTTGGTCAAGAAACATTGCCTAAAATTGATATCCTTCTATGAGAAGATGTAAGTCAGCCTCTTATGATCATAATAGACCAAAACAAATTTCCCAAATATGTAGTGACACCACATCTTAAAATCATGCATCACCTCTGCTAGCTCCAAGTTATGATTTGGGCAATTCTTCTCTTGTGGTCGAAGTTTGTGTGAGTTATACACCAGCATGTGATCATCCAATATAATCACACACCAGAGACCAATATCTGAGTTGTTTTAGTAAACCATGTACCCATTTATTGACTCTGGTAAGATCAACATGGAGTGGTGTTCAACCGCCACTTCATATCCTCAAAAGACACCTTGAAATTATGGGGCCCAATAAAACATCACCCATTTCTAGTTGAGTGTGGTCATAAGATAATGTAGACATGGGAAATCATGAATGAACCACTGGTAATATCTTTCTAGGCCAAGTAAAATTCTAATCTCAATCACATTCCTCGGCTTTTCCCATGACATAACTGCACTGATCTTCTTGGGGTCTACCAAAACCCCTTTCTTTGAGATGACATTTCCAAAAAAAACATCACTTCCTTGATCTATAAAGTGCACTTTGAGATCTTAGTATAAAGACAGTGATCCCACAAGGTACCCTACATAACCCTCAAATGAAACTCAGGCTTCTCTTTAGACCTAGAGTAGACCATGATTTCTTCCACAAATACCACAATGAAGGAGTCAATATATTAGTGGAACGCCCTATTCATGAGTGCCATAAAGTCTTATGTATCATTTGTCAATCCAAAGGGCATGATCAAGTAATCGAAGAAGACATACCTACTTCAAAAATCTATCTTCAGGATTTCATCCTCTCGCACCCTAACTTGGTGGTAACCAGAGCACAAGTCAATCATGTAAAACCACTTTACCCATTTCATCTGGTCGAAAAAAATCATCAATCTGGGGAAATTGTTGTTTTTTCTTAGGGGTTTCCTTATTAAGCTTCTGGTACTTGACACACAACTAGAGAGATTCGTCAGCCTTATTTTCAAACAAAAGAGGATCAACCCAAGGACAGATGCATGGGAAAATAAATCTTTTAGATTCCAAAATGTCCAGTAGTATCTTTAATTCCTTCAATTTGGTGGGGAAATGTGATATGATGGAAGAGATATTGGTTGTGTTCATGGTACCTAATTGAGTGTGAACTCCGTATCCCACTCTAGAGGTAGTCCCAAAAAATCTTCCAGGAACACCTTCAATAACTCCTCCACAATATGTGGTAATCCATCCTTATGAGCACTATCATCCTACTCTAGAATGAGCGATGATAAATGAAAATCAAGACTACCCCAACTCCGGGAGTAGAAGTCCTGCTCAACCCAATTGAGGATCACATTCTCCGAGGAAAACATGACGACTTCTATCAGGTTCCATGAAGCTAACTAACCATAGATAACAATAAATGTTCACTTGGAAGCACACCATATTGTCCATTCCAAGGACCACATCAAACAATTCCATATCCAAGACCCTGAAATCCCACCCTATCTCGACCCCCAACATTGAAAGCGCACATGATGGACACCTGAGGCCTTGCTACTTCCTCTTACCTAGCAGCATCACCAAATCTATCAAAAAAAAGATAAAAGATCGTTTTTTAGATTCAACTATTTCACAAGACAAGTAGACATAATAGATATAGATGAACTAGTATAAAAAAGAATGATAGTTGCTCATGATGTAATCAGAATGGTACCACAAATAGTTGAGGGCCCCACATCCTGCCCCACTAGTTCCTTACCCACCTCATAAAGGTTCTTGGTATCAGTGTAAGTCTAACCGTGATCACTATCCTGAGGATCTTCTCTAAGTTGACTCTGACTATAAGAACATCCAGTCACACTACCTCGACCATCAAACCAATACCCAACCATCCTGGATGGTTTTGACTGATTTCTCATACCACTATTATCCATTGATCATGCACCACCCTGATTAGAAAATGTAATCATACATAATCACTTCAAGATCCCCAATTCTATGCACTGATTAATGGCTTTGGAATATCCACACAATCTAGTTGAGTGTGTCCCACCTTCCCATAGTAGTGGAACACCACAGATCCTACATCAGAAGCCATATAGGGAGGCTGGCTTGAAGGTTGCCTAAGATACTTCAACCCTTCATCCCTTACTCCTCACGTTTACTCTACTTTTTGGAATAACTACAACTTCCCATTATTGATATTTCCCCAGGGTCGATTGACCTACCCTTGTTTTCAATTTCCACCATGCATTCTCAGTCAGCCACTTTAGCATTATTCATCTATTTAAACAAGAATACCTAAGAATAGATCTCTAGATGTAATCCCTTTTCAAACCTCTGAGCTTTTATTTTTTCATCAGAGACTATATCTGGAGCATACAAAATCATATCAATGAAACAATTAGCATACTCTATCACGGTGAGGTCCCCCTAGATGAGATCCATAAACTCTAGGGATATTTCATACACCAAGACCTCAGGGTAGTATGAATCATTAAAGAACACCTTGAAATCCTTAAAGCGCATAATTTCATGCTTTCTAGCCTGAATCATAGAGTCCTGCAACTTTTTATTGGGACTCACTAGCAGAAACGAATCACATTTCACTCTAAATTATTCGAGAGTGTCCAGGAACTCAAATATGCACTCGACCTTCTTTATCCATTCTTCTACTTCTTGAGGTTCTGAACTACCTCAAAAGGTAGATGGATTATTATTCAATAATTCCTAGGCCTTATCCTTCAGCGATCCAGGATCAAATTACTTAATTGGATCACGATCAGGACCCACTCCCTATCCTAGAGCTTGAACTACTCAAACCACAACATCTACCAGCCTCTGATCAAGTGGGGTGGCGGAACACTCTCCATCTCTTTCCCTCTATTACAGGGGAACTCTCTGGGAGGAATTTTTCTACAAGAAGAAATAGTCACATTAGAAAATCCTATATATACCAATTCTATGAAAATTACAGCAACATCGTAGTATAAATAAATCAAACATGAAAAGGAAACAAAAAAGACCACTCCACTTCACCCCCACCCAATGTCCACATACAGTCTGCTGCCTTCATGTCTTGCCTGGAGGAGAAGCCAAACAAGAATCCCAACATCCCATGGATACTCAAGGACTGTCATGAGGTTTTCTAGCTAGAAACCCTACTCACAACAAGAACTCTGACCCCCAATGGTCCTAGCTTCTATATATCCGGACTCATCCCTAATATCATGACCCAAATACCTAAAACCTTGCTTTGATAACATTTTTTCATAAACCAAGCCAGGTCTCCATCCAACCCATCACCAAAACCAGTCTGCAATATGGCTCCAAGGGTGTTTCAGATCCCCACAGACTGGAAAACGTTCCCAGGTATCCATATAAAAATGTGGGAATGATTTCACTTGAAAATACAAGCCCAACACAATAAACAAAATAACTGAACAAGGAGAGAATATCCCTCTCATAACCAAATAGATCTAGATAACATGACCATACAAGTCCATACATGGTTTCAAATTTAAGTTTATAAATTTTATACAAAATAAAAAAATAATGATACTTCAAAAAGGCACTAAAACCCAAGAGCCAAAAACCACCACATTCAAGGGGGGTATCTCCCTCAAGCTGTCTCCACAACACCTCCCAAGAATCTCACAAGTATCCTGATCAACCTTCACCAAAGGCTATACCCTTACCTATATCAAACATAACCAAGTCTTCTAACACCCAAGGGTATAAAAAGGGTGTGAGCAATTTCCCAATAGTATTTCACCATAAAATTTATTCTATACTCTAAACATTAGAATGAAAAAAACATTTTCAGGCTTAGATAAAAGTAAAGAAAGAAATTGAACATTTTAAAGAAAAATAGTTAAAAAAACAAATTCTAAAAAAAATATGATTTCAAAGAAAAATATTAACACCTTTTTCCTTTCAAAAATCTCAAGATCCACTGCATATTCCAATGGTGAGTGCATAATGATCAAAGATCACCAAACACGGGAAATTTCTTATGGGTGTTAGCTATCTATAGGGGCCCTAGAACTTCACATCTTGATGTAAGGTGGTATGTGATCCACAAAAATCCATGTTCTCATGCACGAGCCACTAGATATGAGAATCATCCATTATTCTTGTGGTATCCATTCATCTATATGTTTAGTTATTGTTGTCAATATCAATCTCGCTAAGTAAAACTAGGCCATATCCACTTCTTAATCACTATACCTATTGTTCTAATATACCCTCTTATATACCCAATATTCTCATTTATTTCTCATATAAGTTTCACAAATAGAACATGTTACCACATTTATATCACACAAGCTAAACAAGGCCCAACACACACCAAAGTAAACATTTCACAACAAATTCCACTTTCACAATTTAACGCACACCAAATCCATTTAAAAATATAGTTTTCACCTCATACATGGTTTTTTAAAAACATTTACTTAGTGTATAAATCATTTACAATGTAGAAACTAAATCCATACTCAAGAATTTACCAATTTGTCATAGAAAACCCATTTGAAAATCAATTACACGAACAAAATCATTAAAAACTACATTCTCATGAAACTTATAGTTTTTAAAATATGTAAATAAATACAAGCAATACAAATACATTCGTCATGAAATGTTTGAGCATGAACCCACATACCATGTGTGGCACAACACCAAATTATTGTGTGAAACCCTCATTGTACCCTAATCACACAAAGAAGCAGAAAGATCGAATCTGAAATCAAGAGATTGAACAATCAATGTCAAGGAATAACCCTAAAAATCACAACCCAAGGAATGGAAAAAATGAAAACCCAAAAAATAAAGGAAGAAATTCTAGAATATAGGATGAATCAAGAGATGGAGACACTTACTTGAACATTTTATGAAGATCCGTGCAAAATACAGCATAAAAATGAACCCCAACTGAGGTGGAAAGAGGGTGAGGCATTCCCAGGGTGAGGGTGCCCATGTGGGGTACCAAATGGGGGAAACGGGTTAACCTTGGGAGGAGAGAGAAAAGAGAACAATTTTTATGTTCAATAAGGTCTTCAAAGTTTGTCCGCATGGTTTGGGAAACTGTGTGGAAACCATTCTGACCATTCTGTTAGACCAAGATACTTCAAATGATTACTTGGGAAATGGAGCATTTTGTGCAGAATTCATTCGGTAAGTATTGTCTCTTACCGCACAGTTTCTTAGGTTTGCACACAATTACTACAAACTATGAGCAAACCATCCACATGGGACTGCCTTCCTGAATTTATCCTTTTTCTTCCCCAAATATTAAATAGAAACCCATGTAAAAAAGATACAACCAAAATAAAATAGAAAATATCTAAAAAAGAAATCATGGAGGTGAAAATTATTAGTTGGTACTCGTAACTCTTCTCAGTTGGTTGTTAAGAATGTGATCAGTGGATCGAGTTGCGGGGGAGGTGAATTAAAACCCCCGCTAAGAAGGGGACAGTTCCATCCACATGTTATCTCTGCCAGAATGTAATGGGGGTATAAGGGCATACTATCAACCAATGTTGGGATGGGCATGGTCGGTCTTCTATGTGGGCTTGGCCCAATCAGATACCGTTACAAAAATTATTGTATGTCTTCCACACAAAACCTCTAGAAGAGATTCAAATATTTTTGAGAGAAGATATAACTCAATCTCTAGTTGTCAGAATACATGGTAAACATTTCTCTATAAAAGAAGATCATCCTACTCTTAACTGTTTCTATCAAAGATTCATGTTCATGGTCATGGAGCAGAAAATGCTTCTCTTGTGGCCTTAGTTGATGAGATCCATAATCAAGAAATGGTTATCCTGAATAAGAACACGACACAATCCTGAACCTGATGCATCACAATTGACCACATAGACATGTCTGGCCACTGGAAGAGGAAACACCGACATGGTAGTCAACATACATTTCATCTAATCAAAATAATGCTAACATTAATCATCCCAAGCATTATTTACTCCCTTATGAGTTAGTACAGTCATTGTAGAATCCATCTTCAATAATTCATTCACGAAATGGAGATAATATCTTGTTAAGACCAAGAATCTTCAAATCTGTAAGACATTTTTTGGTTTCTCCCAAGTCATAACTTCCTTCACTATCTTAGGATCAACTGATATTCATTTTCCTAACACTAGTTATCCTACTAACTTCACTTCTTGGATCAAAAAATTGCATTTTGAAAGCTTGGCATAATGTCGGTGATTTCTCAGCAAACTCAGAACAGTTCTTAGATAATGCATGTGATCCTCCTTGAACATAGAGTATACGAGGATGTCATCGAAGAAGAATACCAAGAAAGTATCAAGATACTCATGGAAAATCATGTTCATCAAATACATGAAAATATCAAGAGCATTGGTAAGACAAAAGGGCATGACAAGGTACTCATAATGGTTGTACCCACTCTGAATGGTTTATTTATAAATGTCAGGCTCTTTTATCCTTAACTGATGGTAACTGAATCTATGGTCGAACTTTGAAAACCAATTCTACCCATTCAAATGATCAAAAATATCATCAATCCATGGAAATTGATATTTTTTTGTTATGGTCACTCAATTGAGTTTTTGATAATCGACGCATAGGAAAAGAAAACCATGAGCCTTCTTTGAAAATAGAACAGCCACCGCCCAAGGTGACACACTCGGGCATGTTAATCCTTTCTCAATAAGATCATACAACTAGGACTTCAACTCTTTCATTTCAATTGGTTCCATCTAGTATGAAAGAATAGAAACTAGTTATGTACTCCACATTAAGTGAATAGGAAAATAAAACACCATTATTGGTTGAAAACCGAAGAAATATTGAGGAAACACATTAGGAAAATCAATGATGACTAAAAAGAGATCACCTCTCAAAGATTCCAACTCAAGATTAAAGGAAAACATTGATATCACTTTCCCCATCATTGGATAAGAATTTCCCGATCTACTTGGTCTTCGGTCCCATTCTACTTTAAATACATGGAACACACCACTAGGTGTAGTAAAGGAGACCCATTAAAGATAAAAATCAATCTAGTCTTTATTGGAAATTAGCTAATCCATCCTGAAAACAACATCAAGCGATTTCATGTTGAGAATCAGAACACCCAAAAAAACGTCAACATCTAATAGAGAGAAGACACATGATGGACTATATAGACTATATGCTATATTCGTAAAAAGGGTTATAGTAATATCTGTTGCACAAGAAAAAATATCCATATAAATATATAGCATTTTAACACCATAGGTTGAAATAAATGAGTGAGGTTCACTAGTATCAAATATATAAGTAACTAATGATGAATCTATAGTAATGGTATCTCTGAGAGTCACTAGACTCATATCCTCTTCCTATGGAGACTCTACAACTGTGTAAAGAATCTTCATTATAGATGCATGTGGATGGAACCCTTTTGCACATGAATCATCTGATTGCCCCATAATTTTAGGAGGATCTGATGATCATGTTCCAATACACAGAGCTGAATAAATATGAAAGAATCACTAAATGTTCCCTGAGAATGTGCATGATCTATAGTTATTTTGTGCCTCACTACAAACAATATTCATATTTCCTACTTTTCTAAACTATTAAAAAACCATAGGACCTCTTCTAGGTACATTAAGAGATCTATAATGACATTATTATTTTTTAACTACTATGATAATCATCATGATTCCACATTCCCTTTAAGGAACTCATGCTGCCATTATGAAAGAAAGAAACTCATGATAAACCTGACTTTCTATATAGGTCCATCTAAACCAGGAGAATAATATCCATCACATCATCATAAGAAGTTATCTTCAATAAGAAAACCTAAGAATGAATATCTTGACTATTTCCCAACTGGATCCTTTGATCTTTTATCCTCTCATTTCATACTATCTCAGGTGCAAAGTGCACGAGCTTAGTAAAAGGCTTTTCATACTCTATCACGGTCTTGTCAAGCTGCTCGAGTTTGAAAAACTCAGTAGATAAGGATAACAACATCGAATTTTTATAGAACTAGTTGGTGAAAATAACATTGATGTCTTTACACTCTAGGCCAACATTCTTCTTTGAAATTATCATCATTACCCACCATCTCAAGCATGGTCATTCAGCAAGAAGGTGTCACACTTTACCTTGATTTCACCGACTATGTCCCAGAACCCAAAAAATGATCTATTCTACTCATCCACTCCTCATCCTCTTAATGATAATTTGACCCTTTGAATAAATTTTGGGTTTAGAAAAATATACTCTTGAAAAAAAAAATTGATATTGTCTCTCCGAGGTTCCATGGTTGGAGCCTGAATGGGAACTGGAGGTCATTCCTGTCCTAGATATTGGATAGTTTACAAAATAACCTCTACCAGATTCAGGTCCATATAATGATTTGATTTCTCTTCTTAAGTATAAACTTCCTCCTAGATCTGATTCTCACATATCCTTAGAGGAATGATTCTACATAACATTATCAGAAAACAATGAATACATAAGATTATCACTCAACATAGAGGTAATGTAAATTTATCTCAAGAGATAGAATGAACAAGATTTTTATTTCAATCTATCCAAATCAAAACTGGGAAAAGACAAGAACTAATCCACAATATATCTTTCCTTAACCACCCCTGGTGACTTATGGTGTTTTGCGGTGAGAGTTATTTAGGCACCAAAGCAAAAATACCTCCTAAGTCCCTATAGAAATTCACAAATGCATACAAACTTCAAGACAAAATCTCAACATGGAACTCTCATACAACCTTTTTACAAAATGACTTTTGTACCTTGGTAACATGATAAATGAGCTGGTCCTGACATGGTTCTAAGGGCATTTCTGATCGCCATGGTTTAGTGACTATCACCTGAATCATAAAAAATTGATGTGGGAACAGTTTTCCCATGAACTTTACGAATGTAAAAAAGGATTAAGATAGTATTCAAATAAATTCTATCTCTATTGGGACTAAAGTACCAAAATTCAAATAGGAATTTAAATCCCAAAGTACTATTTCCCATGTATCAAATAGGGAAAATAGCCTAAGTCCCTAAGGAAACAACCCCCTAAATATAAGGTTCAATAGATAGATCCACCTCTAAGAGATATTTTCCCCTTGCTTGAACCTATAATGAGATAATATAAAAACAGCCAAAGGTACATGTGCGGTGTGAGAAAAATCCCAATATTATTCCACAAAAGATTCTATAACTAGATTCTAATATCTAAATAACCTATAAAGTGATTTAAATTAAAAATGAAAACAAGTTTTGAATTCACAATCGTAATTTTAAAACAAATCATTCTTTACTATTAAAAATATGGAAATTCATTTAGCAATTCATGATTCACATTTCAAATGATGGGAAAAATTCGAAGTTATAATTTACATATAATCGAAGGTGCTTTACATAATAGAAATTTTCTCAAAATGGTTTAAATAAACACTTTTATATAAAATAGTTTATATAAATTTACCAAGCATGTAAAACAGTTTTCAGCAATGGAAAATATATACAATTGAAATAAAAACATGTGAGAAACAAGGTCATGTTCCAAGTAGGTATGATAGTTCTAATCTATAGGGACCCAACACTGTCAGTACAGAAAAGTATGTTCATATATCTCTTGAACTAAGTCCAATAAGATTCATCACCATCACCTATGTAATGGGATGTGATGATATGATTTTTTAGAATATTATAATACTTTAAGTGTTGTACAATATTCGATAATAACTACCTAAGTCTTTCATGTGCTCTAATTCAAAAACATAATTGAAAATTTATTTTATCACTGCAAAAAATTAAATTAAATCCCATACTCCATTTCAATATGCCCAGTTTCCCTTTAAAAAAATAAATTTTTTTTAATCAAAAACATTCCTTTTCACAAAGATGAAACCATCGTGTATCCATAAAAATCATTTTTAATCTATTTTAATAAATAAGTATTTGAAACCAATTCAATCTATTTCATAGTCCATTATACAATTAAATTCAATTTTTAATTTTCAAACAATTCCATCAATTTCATCAAAACCCCTCATTTCACTAGAATAGGAGGTTTTCACAAATTACCCTTTAAATCAGTTTCATTAATTAAATTCAACAATTTAATAGATTTAATTTCCATCAAAAACCGAAATTTAAATTAAACAATTAAAATCTCACTAATTTGCAATTCTTGGCCAAAAACCGATTTTTCTAAAAAAAACCCCAATTCACCTGAATTGGGTTTTCCAACAACTAATTAAAATCCATATGATAAAAATCCAAAAAAAATACATTTATTTTCAATTAATTTAAATTTAAACAATGTAATTAGTGTCTATATAATTTGGGCATCATAACGGAACCACCTACCTCGGAGTTGGAAGATATCAAAGCATTAAACCCTAATCAGAATTTGTCGAGGAAGAACAACAACAATGCGATCCTAGATAAACAAGAATCAAACCTAGGTTTAGATCCATAATATTATTTATTATATCCTCAAATAACAAGTGATGATCTATAAACCCCTAGTTGAATGAGAGAGACCCTAGTATAAAGTGATTATGAAGAGGTGAAAAATGATAAGAGGATCGATTAAAGATCACCTTTCATAAGATCACTTCTGGGAGGGTTCTGATGATCAAAGAATCCAAATTGTAAGCTTTATATTTGGTACAAAATTATATGGGACAAAGTAGGTTAATCATGGACCTTTAACAAGGGTTCGGAAATTTAAAAAAAATGGATCTCTAAAAATCATGTATGCATAGTTTACGGGGAAACCACACATGGTTTGGAAAAACCATGTACATTCCATGCTCCCATTATAAATAGTTCACATGGTTTCATATAAGGGTATACATGTCTTGAATATCCATGTTCAATCCATTAGGATATCTCTATCCAAAACATTCCATTTTTTGTAGTAGGGCACACGGTTTGGAAAACCATGCATTAACCAAGAATTCAAAATATTTTTAAATTCTCAACCTGAAACAACCCCAAACTAAACCCAACCAAAGCTCAATAAAAATAATGGTTTAATAGTACCTTATAACAGTAATTATATGTTTTAAAGATAAATTGAGTTAGATAGTAATGTCTATAAATCAATGGAATTGGTGGTTTAGAGAGAACCCTTACCTCTACTCTGATTTTTCATGTGTATTCATAATATTCTTAAGTAATAAAATTATGTTAATTATTTTCTTTTTTAAGAACTTATTTAAAGTTTATTGTTTATTGAATTTTATTTTTTTCATGTTATATTCAATTTCTTATTAATTTGGGTCTATATGGGACCATTTTATGATGTTTGACTCGTATGCCCAATATCAGATTGGAAAGTTGATTATTGTCAAATAGATTTTAATTTCATCATGTATAGAATAATAATAATTACATAACTATCATTTTTATAAACAAATTATAATTTAAAAAATTGAAAAATGATGGTTATAAAAAATAAATTGTATTGCAATCGTGGAGACATTATATCAACCGTATGTAGGAGTAACATTTGCATTTTCAAACGATCATGATAGGAAAAAGGTAACTATGATGTTATATTTTGATTATTATAATTATATCATAAATATAAAATTATATATTTAAATTATCATACATATCCATTTATTTAATTCATTAATAAAAAACTGATCACATTGATATGCTTGGCGGTAATCCTCCGTACACATGAATGATTATTTCATAACTCAAAGGATTTTATGTTAATAATTTATATATTATATTAATTTTGTTGAATTATTATTAAGTAATTACTATAATAGATATTTTTTAAATACATATTCATGTTCTTCTATGATAGTAGATGATGGAAAATTAATTTCATCAATTTTCAAGGAGGTAGTTTATCGTACACACGAATGACGGTTTCCTTTCCCATTTGATTGAATGGGAGATAGATTTATGTTAGACCATTAACAAAACAAATTCATTGTAAATTTAAGTTATTTATTTCATTATCTCTGCATGATTTAGTTTTATTTGTAGAAGGTGTAAGAAGAAATAAAACAAATATTCTTTGAAAAGAATGACACCACCATTTCAGACCACCTATTTAGGACTGTAACTAAAGCCATACTATGTTGGATTATTTTAGTGAGCCTAACTCTAATAACATGGATCTGGTGTTTGAAAGATTAAATTATCATAACATACAACGATTCTCATCAAAAAGTACTTAATTATTTAAAAGTCTTGATAAACTAGATAAATATAAGAGTGTTAAATTATATTTAAAAACACAAATCACAACATAATTTTTTTTCAATAATAACATTATTTCCAATATAATATCCTTTCATATCATTAAATGTACACATTATAGAATCTAATTAAAATAAACAAAATTAGGTTTTTTAAATATTCTCAATATGGATTAAGAAAAATTAAAGTTACCATGAATCAATAAAAAATAATCAATATGTTAGGATAAAAAACTGAACACACCTACTAATAAATTAATAACTTGGATCTCATATTTAAATAAAGAATAATCAATATGGTAAGGTAAATAACTGAAAATAAATTCCATTTAATCATTAAAAATTAAATTAAATTCATCCATAGATAATATTATTAAAAAAAATCACATGGATTATAAAACTAGTCATAATAAATATGTCACTTTAAATAAAAAACACATTCTGTTTAATCAAAAAACATAGAATGAGATGAATCTAGAGGAAATATCATTCTTAAAATATCATGTCTAATCAAAAATAAATTATTAATCAATGAAATTATTAATTAATAAATATCATGATCTTAGGAATCATGATACATATATACTTGAGTCTTTCATTTCATTTAAAATAATAATAATTTTTATTTCAGGAATTGCATTATTCCCTCTATCATATCCTTGAATATCATTCCTTATACACTTAATGGATTCATGGGAATATAAACAAAATAAGAGTGAGCTCAAATTATCTATAAGGTTTATGTACAGTGGAAGAAACCATGAATCAAAAAATAATAATAAATATATTAATGTAAATAACTAAACAAACATTCCATTTAATAATCAACTTGGGTATCATAATTATATAAGGAATTATCAATATAGAAAGTTAAATAAATGAAAACACATTCTATTTAATTGATAAATGGATAACAAAATCCATCAGAAGATAATATCATTATGAAAAAACAAATGGTTAATTATATATAAAATAATCAATATGGCTAGGTAAATAACTAAAAATAATTTCCATTTAAACAATAAATTAACGATAAAATGCATCATGTGATAATGTCATCGTAAAAATATAATGTATAATAATAATTGAATTGTTAATGAAGAAAATTATTAATTTTCGAACATTATGATCCCGGATATCAAGATATATCTACCATTAAGACCTTTCAAAAGACAGTTTCAATCTAAAGGTATAAAATCATTAAATTCTAGCTTTCTCATTCCCCTCACAAGACTACTAATTCATAAATGTGATATATAATTTTGTACCCCACATATTACTGCATGTATAAATAATACCTCATTTGTTAAATAATTTATTTAATTCATAACCTATATGATTTATCATCAATTATCCATATTGAGAATAGAATATAGATTTTTCAATATTTCCCTGATAATCATATAACATTTTAATGTATGCACCATATTTAAATATTGTATAAGTTCTAGGAAATAATAATATCAATGGTACAAATAATATTTATATAGAAGATAATAAATATAAGAAAAAATTGATATATGTTTTAGTAAATAATCATATCAATGATACAAATAAAATTGATATTTAGGAGAAATGAATTATATAATAATCAGAAAAACTTGAATGTTTTAAATGATATCTATTGAATAAAAATGAATCAATAAAGTTAAATTAAAGGAATTATTTGGTCAAAATTATCGTAAACCATATTAAGAACGAATAAGGATAATATGAATAAATATATCCCTAGTGTAGTATATTTAGAATAAAGGGATTTTGTCATTGATGAATATAATTTTCATAAAAACATTATTGAGAAAAATATGCCTTTCATTTTGAAAATATCAATTTAAAATATAAATATCAAAAAAATATAATAAAATAATTTTCATTGAAAATAAACTTTTAAGGAATAAATATTTCTTTTAAACATTGATTGGTCGTGACAACCAGAAATTCTGTGCATGAAGAGTATGTTAAAATAAAGATTCATTTATCATTATTGTAAAAATAACATTTTATCGATAATAAATTATTTAATAAATTTTAAAAACATTTAAAAAAAATTAAAACATTTTTAGGAAACAATTTTTTGGATGAATCTTGATTTTTTATAGAAGAGAAAAATGAATTCTAATATTATTAAAAACATTGTATCAAAATTTTATATTATAAAATAACAAAATATTATAACTATTACTTGATATTTATCATGAACAACTAGATAAGATTAAAATTAAAGATTGTATTAAACAATGATAAAATAATTTCATTCAATGGAAATTCGAGTGTAAACAATCTTGATAAAAATGAGATTGTGATGTAAACCCTTTAATAGATTATAATGTTGAATTGAGAAGTAACCAATGAATTTATTATGTATATTAAATGTAAATCCAAATTAAAAAATTATATTTAAAAGATTATTTAATTAAAATTAAATATACACATATCTAGATATTATCAAATACAATGAAGAATTAATATTTTTGATTGAAAAGAAATTTATTTATAAAATTAATTACCACATGGTTACATTTATATAGAAACCCAGCCCTAAAAAAGCCAGATCTAGTTTTATGATACCATTACATTGGAATGATTATAATAAATCAGATCCCAAAGGAAAGAATATTTTAGTATCCTTAGTGAACCAGATACATACAAGATTCTTATATTACAAATTAATACATTAATTACAATATTTTTTCTCTCAAGGATAATAATATATATATTCTATCTAGAATATCTTTTCTTATCGTTCTTATTACACTTATTGGATTCATGGGGAATGAAAATTAAATACGTGTGAGCTCAAATGCTCTATAAGGGTTAATAATATTAGAAGAAATAATTAATAAATTATAATAACCATTATGGAAAGGTAAATAACTGAAACATTTTCCTTTTAATTAATAAACAAAATAGAAAACCAATATATAATAGTAGTAAAGGAATAAAATATAGTCAAATAACTAGATAATTTATAGTAAATATATAATGGAAAATAACTGAAACATGTGTCATTTAATCGAAGATCTGAGAATGAAATTTATCTATAGATATATTGATGCAGACTCTAACGGATAAAAAATAACTAAATATAAATAAGGGAAATGAAATTTTTTTGGACTTCATGTTTCCTAGAAACATAGAACCTTTACCTTAATTACCTTTGATAAGATAGTTTATAACATGTCGATAAAAACCCCATCTAAGGATAGCTTGTTAACTCGTCCCATGAGACTATTGATGCATCGAAAGGCTACTTATAACCATGCCCCTCCATGTCCTACATATCCAAAGGATTCAAAATATATCACATAATAGATTTAATATTGTTCCTTACAAAATATCTGTACAGATTATAAGAGAATAATTTTTCAATATTTCCTCAGTGGTGGATAACTATCAACAGGGGTTGTTGAAATTGATTAATGGAGATACCATTGAAATATCATTAATAAATTCTTGATGAAAATAATCTGAAAACATTTCAAAGTGTCCCATACCAAATTGAAACATTTTAATCATAATTCCCCATGAATTAAATGAATCTTATAATATCATGACAATAATGATATTCTTGATATAACTTTTTAATGTAATTAATGTATGAAAAAATGATATACTGTTTTGGGAATAAAAAAATCATTGATAAATGATATATATAATTAAGTGAAATTCAATGTCAAATGATCGTAGGAAATTTAATATTTCAATGGTACTTAAAGGAATTAAGTTAGTTATGGTCAATACAATCCTTGTTCAAAAAATGATAAACCATGTAGAGGAATAATAAGGATGGTGTAAATATTATATATTGAAATTGATTTAAAAAATAAAGGTTTGTTGTCATTGATGAATTGAAATACTATAAAAAGATCTGTTGAAAGCATTCTTGAGGAAAACAACCTTTTTATTTTGAAAATAAGTCTAAATAAGATTCATTTAAAACATGTTTTGAAAATAATTTCATTATAATTTATCATTTTAAACATGAAAACGAAGATTCAAAGAAATGACGACAATAAATATGTACATTTCGTACAAGTTAAAAAAGAAAATTCTTTTTGCACAGTAAAAGGTTAGAAAGGCGGCTTGTTTGTAATGTGACAATAAATTTCTTTTTAAAACATTTTTAAAAGAAAAAAAGTATAAAAATGTCTCTAATAAATCATTTCTGAAATGTTTAAATATTTTTTTAAACCTTTATAGAAAACTGTATTTTTAGAAGAAAAAAGTTTCTCTGACTAATGAGGAAAATGAAGTCGGGATCTCTTAAAAACATTTTCTATGTAATCCCCCAAACCCTGTTGGTTAGAGTTAGTTATTTATTTTATTACATTGGTATGATCACTACAAATCGAATCTCAAATAACCGATCAGTTTAATAGCCTTGGAAAAACTAGATATAATCATAGATTTTATATTACATCATGAAATGAAAAAAAACATAGTATCTTCTTCGAAAACAATTATATCACTTATACTTACCCTATAGGTCAGTCATAATATACTTGATCACATATTGTCGAAAATTGAAACATGAGAAAAGGGTGATCTCATATGCTTAGTAAGGATAAACAATATAGCATAAGCTACCATAAAAAATAATGAAATTTTATGGAAAGATATAAAATTGAAGAACAAGACTTTTAAGCATAATCTTAAGCATAATATGGAAATAATAAATCAAATAAATCCTTTTAAATATTCACATGGATATTCTACTAGTCGAATAATCACATGTAATATCAACACCTAATCTCATAACAAGGAAATGCATAATGTCAAACATCATAACCATACTGTTAAGGCCTCGTGCCAACACCATACATAACCATACCATTAAGGCCTCATTCCAAGAAACAATTTTGTGTCATGAGACCTACCAATGAATCCAGGATCTATAGCGGGTCCCACCCATCACTTACTAAGTCCAATGAAAACATAATATAAACATTCGTATTAAAACTATCATACATAATGTTAATATTTTAACCATAAACCTTGAATGGTATCAAAATAGAACATTAATAATAAAATATATCACAAATAATTAAATAAAATATTAATGATTGTATCATAACAAATCAACCTCAATTATGCAAAAAATTCAACATAGGATATTGACATATATGAAAATAAACTAATAAAATCATTAAAACTCTTTGATATAAATATCCCTTTTTAAAATTGAAATCATTCAAAAGCCGCATAATTTTATAGGAAAAAATTACTTTTGAAAATAACCTTATAATATTATAATGGAAGCTACAAAAAATTAAGTCATTATGACTGAGAAAATAACTAATCACACCGTATAAGTTAAAAAACATTCTTTCGTTAATTTGTTAAAATGTTCATTAAGTACCTCATTTGACAAAAAAATGTACAGATAAATTTAAAAATATTTTATAAAAAGTAAAAAATGGATAAAAAATATATTAAACTATTTATTATAATATTTTGAAATTCATTTTTAAAAAATATGAACATGGATGATAAATGTGTCCCAGTAGATACTTATGTATAAAAAACCTCGGATAATAATGAGATTATAAAATAAATCCTTACCTTGTAATTTTTTTTAGTCGTGGGTGAATTAACCTCTTTTATAATATATAAATCGTGTTATTAAATAATAACAGGACCTTATCCATAATTATACTATCATATATTATCATTTTATATCATTTTTTTAATAATATTTCATTATTAATATTGTTTCAGGTGGTAGCTGCTTCATTTTCTTATACATGTTTTGTTACATAAGTCATATTTCTATTGAATATAATATGTTTTATCCATATTTATGATTATATTAAGTTAATAAAAATTATATTTACTCATAATATGAATTTTATAATCATTCTTGAATTCTTAACATTGGGAATGAATCTCACCATGTCATGGAGAGGGTAGGTCGTACGTACGCACGAGCGGCGATATCATTCCTTTGATGGTTAAATGGTATGGAATTAGATGGAATATTAATTATAAAGATTTATTATCATTCTATATTCATTATTTATCTTCATTATACTCATCATTATACTCATCCAAATAAATTAGTGTTGAATAACAAATTACACCACGACGTGGAGATGGTAAGTTGTATGTACACATACCTGGTGATATTTTTATTCATAATATGTATAAATGGAGGATTATGGTTGTTAAATAATTATAATAATATCTAAAAATATACACAATACTGGTGTTATTACATTGTTATGGAAACAACATAGGAATAGGAAGTAGAAAAGTAAAAAAAAATTGAATGGAATTAGTAAAACAATTACCTCTTCTTTTGAGTGTCTCCTTTTTATTTTCACAAAAGGACTCCATATGATGGATTTATGCCCAAAGTATGGACTCTAGGTTGAATTTATGGTAGTTTAAAGAATATATGGTTAAGTTTTTTCTAATCCAAATGTCTTTATAGGTGTGAATAAAAGAGAAGGACTGGTTCTCTTTTATAAGAGAGGGGATGGGTATTTTTGGAAACTCCAAAAGTATTAAATTATTATAAATTGATATTCAATTTAAAATAGATCCAAACTAGTTATTTCAATTATAAGATGAGTATTTATAGAAATCCTTTCATCCAATAATTTTTATACATTATTAAGTCACAAAATTAACCTTTTCTTTTGGATTTAACCCTTATTTAAATAGTTTAACTCATATAGTGTTTACTTGTCTTTTTATAATACAGGGGTAATATAGTTAATATAAAATGTAAAAAGAATCCCTATTTAACCATTTATGAAATATTTAACATTATCTTAGTTATTTGGATGGACCATATTTTTTTTAATTTTATAACATTTAATAAAATATTATTTATTTTAATGGATCATTTATTACAATTTGGACACTATTCATTATTTAAATTTTTTAAAATATCTAAAAACATGATAAATTCAAACGAATACTTTAAATATTTCACTTAAATGATTATTTGATCTATAAAATTATTTTATGTCATTAATTAAGTAAATTTATATTTATTTGATTATTTTAAATATCATTTTATTGTATCTTCCTTTAATAATTCAATTACTGGATTATTATTGTGAAACCATTAAATTTAATTATTTATTTTATCAAATTATAAATAAACTAACATTATGTACATAAAAATTTTATCTTTATGTGGACTATTTTATAGTCTACCATATCTCTTATATAATTTCATATTAAATATGATATAGTTATTAAAATTTGAATATGACATTTTTAACTATTTAAAAAAATATTATAAATTTATTAATATAAAACAAGTTGCTTAAAAATAATCATATTTTCTACCTAATTTCTATTTTGGTTGAAAAAAACTTATCTAATGAAATTAGGACAAGTTTAAGGGTAATATTTCATTATTATAACAATGGTAAATAAAATATAAAACTTATTATTCACCAAAAATTATTTTGATCTTATTAGACCACATTTTTCATACTGATTACAACCATGTATGTATATTTTTTAAAATTCAATCCATATAAGTGGTAAAATTAGGTATCATGCAAATCTCATAGATGTGGCTAGAAGTCGGGTAAAAGAGACGTTCAAAAGATCAATAAATATTTATATCTAATTCAATTATAAAATCATTCCAATGAACTATATTAGATTTATATATGTATCATTTATCTATTGAAAAAATAAATTCAATTTATAGTAAAATAATTATTAAAATAAAAAAATCATGTTTTTAACAACAAAGTAGTATTTTTCACTATTCGTCAAAAATTGAAACTTTTCAAAAAAATACAAAAAGTTCACCCTAACATAAATTTGATGTTTTGAATTTAAAAATTAATTATATTTTGAAAAATTAAATTCATAAATTTTATAATTTATTTAATATTATTCATGGATAATTTTTAAAAGGCTAGTTTGATAGGTCATGGTGTCTTCGTATTCGGTGTTGCATGCAATGAAAGCTATTTAATTATTTAAAAATAAGTGTACCGTGGAATCTTGGGGTGTTACATTATTCCCTCATTAAAATAATTTTTTCCTAAAAATGTCTAGAAGATCAAAAAATATTTGAGTGGTTCTTAATCATTAGTTTTTCAAGTTTTCATGTCACCTCTTTCAATTTTTTGTTTCTCCAAAAAACTTTTTACCAAACTAATAGTCTGATTTCTCAACATGTGTTCTCTGGTATAGAGAATTTTGATAGTATCATCACAATAAGATATATTGGGTTCTAGTTCAATTTCTTTATTGGTGAGTACATGCGTTGGGTCTAGAATGTATTTCCTTAACAATGATACATGGAACACATCATAAACTTTGGAGAGGCTTGGAAGAATTTCCAAATGGTAATCTACATCTCAAATTCGTTCTAGAATTTCAAAAGGTATGATGTAACTTGGACTTAATGTAACCTTTTTACCAAATATTATAACACAATTCCATGGAGATACCTTCAATAAAACATTATCTTCCAATTGAAATTACAAATCCTTCCTTCAGTTATTATCATAGATCTTTTTCAGACTTTGATATGTTTTGATATGGTTCTGAATAGTCTTAACCTTTTCTATTGTTTCCTCAACAAGTTCTGGGCCTATGAGTTTTCTTTCACCAACATCATCCCAACAAGTCATTGTACTAAATCTCTTTCCACACAATAAATCATATGGATCCATTTTAATACTTGAAAGAACGATATTATTATAAGAAAATTATACCAAAGGAAAATACTAATTACACATATCGTGAATGTCAAGTGAGAAAGATCTCAACATGTCTTATAAGGATTGAATAGTAATTTACAATTTTCCATCATTTGAATGTGGTAGGAAAATCTCAAACAATGATCAGTATCTCAGTACTTCTGAAAAACATTCCAGAATTGTGATGTATAACATCGATCATGATTAGAAATAATCAATATGGGTACACCATAAAGTTTGACAGCATCATTAATATATATTCTTACTAATAATTCTAGTTTTAAATATTCTCTTATAGAAAGAAAATTTCATGATTTGGTAAGATAATTTATAATAATCCACGTCGCATCATTTCTTCTGGGAGTATTAGGTAGCCTTATGAAAAAGTCCAATAGAATATCATCCCATTTCTAAATAGTTATAGGAAGAGGTTACAAGAATCCTCTAGGATGTTGTCTTCCATCCTTTATCTATTTAAAAACCGAGCATCTAGACACATAATCATCAATCTCCCTCTTCATTTTTTCTCATTAAAAATGTTTCTTAAAATATCTATAAATATTAGTGCCACTAGGGTGTATAGAGAAATTGGATCTATGAGCATCATCCAATAATTCCATTATTAGCTCTGGTGTAGTGGGAACATAAAGCCTCTTCTAAAATTTTAAAATTCCTTTAAAATAATTCAATCAATCTCCCTTCATTCATATATTTAATTTTATTTTTAAAATTATTAACATAAGACTGGGAACTTTTTACACTTTCCAATAAAGATGGTTTGGAAACCTTTTAAAAAAATTAGTGATGTTTTACCTTCCATGATAATTATTATATCCATATTTACTATATCCTTGAACATAGAATCCTTTTCAAATATCATATTGTTTAAAACTCTGTGGTCCTTTCTTATCAAATCATCTGCTACTTTATTTTCCTTCCCTAGGTGGTAGTTTATTGTGTAATCATAATGTTTGAGTTGTTCAAGACATCTCCATTGTCTTATGTGAAGTTCTTTCTGTGATAAATATTTTTCAAACTCTTATTATCTATATATATCTCACATCATTCACCAAAAATATAATGCCTCCATATCTTAAGAGAAAATATTACTAGTTCTAACTCAAGATCATGAGTTGGGTATTTTCTTTCATGGGTTTTTAATTGCCCTGATGCATAAGAAATAACTCTTTCATTCTTTATCAGGACACAACCAAGTCTTTTCTTTGAAGCATCACTCAAAATAAAAAACCCATAATTTCCATATGTTAAATTTGATATGGGATCATTAAATAATCTTCTCTTCAATTTTTTTAAAATAGTCATCACACTATTTTGTCCAAATGAATTTAACCCCTTTATGTGTGAGCTTGGTTAACGGGTTACCCAATTAGGAAAATTCTAGATGAAATGTCAATAGTAACCTTCTAAACCAATAAAACTACATACCTTGATTATACTTGTTTGTGTGGGAAACTCTTGGATTGTCTTTGAATTTGTATGATCAACATATATTTCATCCATCGAGAAAATTTGGCCATGAAAAGAATATTCATAAATATTGAATTCACACTTGTTAAATATCACATTTATTTCATTTCTTCTAAGAGTCTCCAAAAAATTCCACAATTGGTTCTCATGGACTTTTTAGATTCTGGAATATAACAAGATGTCATAAATAAATACTATGAACAAATCATCAATATATTACTTGATCAATTAATTCATTTGATACATCAAAACAGAGGGTGCATTAGTCAGTTCAAATAGCATTACTATAAACTTGTAATTCCCACACTAGGTTTCCGAATACTATCATTGGAAAATATTCCTTCTTTACACAAAATTTATGATATCTAGAATGAATTTAAATATTCAAAAAATATTTATCTTCATGAATTTGATCACAAAAATCATCAATGTGAGGTAGGGGATACTTGTTATTTTTTGTAATAGCATTGATTTCTCAATATTTAATGCATACCTTAATTGATCCATGTTTGTTCTTAACGAAAAGGAACTAGGGATCCCCATAAAGAAACACTGGGGAAAATATTTCCCCTATTACTCAACTCCTATAGATTTTTCATCACATCTACTAATTCCATAGTGTCTATTCTATAATTATTATTTGAAATTAGTCTTGTATTAGGGATTATATCAGTAGAAAACTCAACATCATGTACAGAGGGGTGCCCATGTAAATCTTTGGGAAAAACATCAATATATTCCTTTACAATAGTTATTTCCTTAATTTGAATATTTATTTATTCATCCCTATACATTATTTTCTCTTCATCCCCAATAATATCATGCATTAAAGCTACTGAGGGTGGGTTTTGAAAAGAATTATGTGATGAAGTTTCTACTCTAAAGATAATGGATTCTACATTTATCTCATATATCACAACTTCCTTCCATTGAAGATAAATTTACACATCATATTTTGGTAGCCAATACATATCAAGGATTATATAAAATTAGACCATTATTATTATGATAAATTCATCTAATAAATCATTTTAATCCATAATGGGAACTGCCTAAGACATATTTGTTGCAATGGGACTTCCCTTAAAGGTTTTCACGGAAAAATACCTTGTTAATATGAATTAGAAATATATAATTTTTAAAGTAAATTAATAAGATATATAGAAATTTGAGGATCTATATTCAATTAAATCCTTGGATAAATTTTAGAAAATGATTAAAGTATCTTCCAGCACATCATTTGGAACTTCAAACTCTGCAGTTGTGATCGCAAAACATAGTCATGCATCATTTTCCTTTTTTGGGGAAACTTTTCTTGGCACATAGGTCAATAATTTTCATAATATCCTATATCTATACAATTATATCAATAAAAATTAGTAGTTTATTTCTTCCCCTTTCAATCACAATCTTGGTGGCCTTTTCCTCCACACTTGTAACAAACAATCATACCCTTTAAGCAAGTACCGGGGTGTTTCTTCCCATGATTACTACAGGGTGGAATGTCAACTATTCCCTTCTTCCCCTTATTTCCTTTTCTAGAGTATTCAGTAGCTCCCTTATTCTCTCACTTTATATTAAATTCATAAGACTTAGAGAATTAATTTTCCATCTTGATAGCACATGAGACTATGTCTTCGTATGATTAGAAAGATGATGATATCAATGACCATTAAATGAATGGTTATAACCCATCAAATAATTGGTCAATATTACTTCTGGTGTAATGTGTTTAGTTTGCATCATTCCTTGATAACACTTTAAAGTTATCATTGTACTTTACAGCATTCTCATCCTACATTTTCCTCAGACTCAGAAATTGCCTCTTCATATCTGCTCATAGATCAAAAGGAAAGTATTTTTCTTTGAAGAGTTCTTTAAATTCAATCCATTCCATATTTTCAACATCTTCATCCTCTTTCATGTTTTGAATTAATGACCATCATTGATTTAAATATCCCGATAGATGATATAATTTCATACCAACAGTTTCCCTTTTGTTACTCCCCAAATCAAGAAATGTTTTATCTAAGGAACTAATCCATTACTCCACTACAAATGGATTTGTTGTCCCACTAAATTTTAGAGGTTGTTGTCTCACAAATCGGTCTAACATTGATCTTTTGTGTTGGGGTTCAGGATACTCCATACAGTTAAGGTTATTATTCATAACCTGATTCAGATGTCCCATTATGGTTATAAGTTATTCAGTACCAATTGTATCACCAGCTCCACTATCATTGTCTTGTATAGGAGGGAAATCTTTACATAGATTTCATGTGTTGATAAATATTCCATCCCATACCCTATGTGTCATTTCTAAATAATGGCATACACTATATTTGGTTATGAATCATAATTCTTAATTCCAAACTAGTAAAATACTTTACATAAATTGAAACTTTTATGAATATATAATTCATAATCATAAAAATGGTTTATTTGGGGAAATATTTAGTCATAAATTACTCATTATGGGTTTTTAATGAAAATTTTAATTATCCAAACCATATCCGGTGGGAGTGTCAAACTAGGTGTGTAGTAAAGCATGTTGTCATGTACCAGGTTACCCAGAGTCAAGCTTGAAACACCTTGTCAGAGCTGCTACACCTAGGTAAATCTATTCCAGAACCATGTCCACTTGTAATATCTATATAGGGATGTATTTTCTTGGAAATCCCACATAATCTCTACGTTACCAAAATTTTAAAATGTTCTTATATAGTTATCCACAAATCCTATATTAGGGTAGTGTCCCCAAATTAAAGTATTTTCTAAATATAGTTTCCAAGGTTTGTACTAAACATCCTTTGATACCAACTATAATTCCTCGACCCTAGTTTCCCAAAGTTGGAACATTATTTTGTTAAACTGGCATTATCATAAAAAATAAATTCTTGAAGGACAGAATAATTTAGTAGCCTTAGAATAACTCGATATAAACATTGGTTTTAAATTAAATAATTAAATAAAAAATATCATAGTATCTTATCTAAAAACACATATATCCTATAGATTATTACTGAAGGTTAGTCATAATATAATTCTTCACATCCTAGGGAAAAATGAATCATAAGAAGAGGGTGGGCTCAGATGCTTAGTAGGAATAAACAATATAGTGGATGCTGAAATAAATAAGCATGAACTTTTCACTCAAGATATAAAATTGAAGAACATTCATATTAAACATAATTTCAGAATAATATATAAATAATAAATTTAATAATTACTTTTAAACATTCACATGGATATTATACTAATCTAATAATCACATGTAATATCAATAAATAATATCATAATGATGAAATTCATAATACCGAACATCATAACTATACTATCAAGGCTTAGTTCCAAGAACATACATAACCATACTATTAAGACCTCATTACAAGACACTAGTTTGTCTTATGAGACCTATCGATTCATCGAGCGGATATAGTGGGCCCCACCATTCACTTAATAAGTCCAATTCATTCCTCTTATAAAATGGGTAAACCATAACATAAACATTCATATTAAAAATTGAATACGAAATATTAATTCTTTAATCATAACCCATGAATGGTGTAAAAATAACTCATACATGGTCAAACATATCATAAAACCTTAAATAAAATATGGATTATTTTATCATAATAAATCAACCAAAATTTAGCCTAAAATCCAGTAAAGTATGGTGACATAGATGAAAATAATCTAATAAAATCCTTAAAACTCTTTGAGGGAAATATCTCTTTTTTACATTAAAATCTTTTAAAAGTCGCACAATTATGAAGGAAACCATTACTTTTGAAAGTATCTTTGTAATATTATAAGGGAATTTTCAAAACCATAAAGCTTCATGCTTGCAAAAATATATGCTCACACCGTATAAGTTAAAAATACATTCTTTCTTTAATTTTTCAAAAAGTTCATAAAGTACCCCATTTGGAAAACAATGATATGATTACTTTCAAAAAATCTTATAAAAAGTCAAAAAATGGGTAAAAATTAATTTAAAAAATTTTCAATAATATTTTGAAATAAGTTTTTATGAAACATGCACAAGGATGATAAATGTTTCCTAGTATATACTTACAGATAAACAACCTCAGATAATAATGAGATTGCAAAATTAACCCTTAACTTGAAGGTTCCATTACTTGAGAGTGTGTTAACCATCTTCATAATGGTTAAATAATGCTATTAAATTATACCAGTACCAAATCTATATTTTTTATATCATTTATTATCCTCTATTTCATTTTTTAATAATATTTTGGTATTACCATTGTTCCGGGTGTTAAATACTTCATTTACATATACAAGTATTGTCAAATATGTCATTGTAATTATGAATAGGATATATTTTATCCATATTAAAAATTATATTATATTCATATAAATTATATTTACTCTTCATATGATTTTTTTAATAATTTTTGAATGGTTAATGTGGAGAATGAATCTCACCGCGTTGTGGAGATGTTAGTTTGTACGTACGCACAAGCAACAATATCATTCCCTTGACGGTTAAATTGTAAGGAATTGGATGGAATATTAATTATAAAAATTTATTAAAATGTTATATTAATTATTTATAACAATTATAATGATCATTATACCAATAAAAATATGGTAGTGTTGAATAAAAAATTACACCACGGCGTGGAGACGGTAATCCATACATACGCATGCATAGCGATATTGTTATTTTTAGGATGGATAAATAGAGGAATATGGTTGTTAAAAAATTATAATAACTTCTATGTATTTATATTATACTTTATTTATTACTTTGATATGGAAACAACATAGGAAGAGGAAGTATAATAAGACAAGAAATTGAAAAGAATTGGTAAAACAATTACCTCTTCAATGAGTGTATTCTATTGATTTGCACAAAAGGACTACTTATAATGGATTTCCATCCAAATAATAGCCTCTATAATTAAGTTATGGAGGTTTGGAAAACATTTGGTAAGTTTTTTTTCAGTCCAAATGTCTTTAGAGGTGTGAATAAAAGAAAAGGATAAGTGCTCTTTTATAACAGAGGGGATGGGTACTTTTGAAAACTCCAAAAGTATTAAATTATTATAAATTGATTATCTATTTCAAATAGATAAAAAGTGATTAATTTAGATTACAAGATGATTATGGGTCTAAATAATCTCAACCAATTACTTTATGACATTTTTAGGTTGCAAAATTAACCTTATATTTTGGATTTAACCCTTAGTTAAATAGTTCAACTCTTACTATGTTTACCTGTATTTTTATAATATAGTTTTAATATTGTTAATTTATAATATAGAAACCCCCATTAGATAATTTAGGAAATATTTAAAATTATCCTATTTATTTGGTTTATCCTGATATTTTTTATGAATTTTATAACATTTAAAAAAATATTATTTTATTTGAAGTATCATTTATGTCAATTTTGATACTATTCAAAATTTTCATTTTTACATATATCAAAAAATCATGATAACTTCTAAACAATACTAACAATTTGTCAATAACTTTTCTATAGTTTCTATAAAATTTTTGGATGTCATTAATTAAGTCAAATTTTATTTTTTTTAATATTTCTAATATCATTTAATTGGTTCTCCCTTTAATAATTCTATTACTGCATCATTATTGTGTCACAATTTAATTTAATTATTTACTTCGTAAAATTATAAATAAATTACCATTATTTATATAAACATTATATCTTTATAAATAATTTTTATATTAAACCATATCAACAATATAACCTCATGTTAATAATTAAATAGTTATTAAAATATGAATATGATATTTTTAACGCTTCTTTAAATAAAATATAATAAATTCTCTAATCTTACACAAGTGGATTAAAAAGAGTCATATATTAGGAATAAGGTTTATTTTGGTTGAAAAAACTTATCCAATAAAATTAGGGAAATTATTAGGGTAATATTATATTATTATAATATTATTTCTAACTTTAATTGCCTAAATTACATTTAATCGTGGTAAATAATATCCAAAAGTTACATTTCATCCAAAATTGTTTTGATATTATTAGAACACATTTTTCATAATATTTATAACCATATATGTCCATTTTTCATTATTCAATTAAAATATGTGGTGAAATTATGTTTAATGCAAATCTCGTAGATGTGTCTCGAAGGTGGGTAGAAGAGACATTCAAAAGTTCAATCAATTTTTATATCTAATTATATTATAAAATTATTCCAATGAAATATATTAAATTAATATATGTATTATTTATCTCTCTTTATTTTAAATTAAATTTATATTAATGTAATTATTTAATTAAAAAAGTCGAGTTTTTTACAACATAGTAGTATTTTTCACTGTTCATCAAAAATCGAAACTTTTCCAAAAAATAATAAAAAATTATCCCAAAGCTAATTTCAATGTTCCCAATTAAAAAATGAAGTCTATTTTAAAAAATAAAATATATAAATTTAATAATTTGGTTAATACTATTCATAACTGCTTTTTAAATGGCTAGTTTTATAGGTGATGGTGTGCTCGAACTTAGTGTTTCATCTAGAGCAAGATGTTGATTTATTTAAAAAGAAGTGTACCATTGAATCTTTGGGTGTTGCATTCTAAATTATTTTATGTACCAAAGAGTAGTAAAATGGTATTATTACATGAAAAATGTCATTAATAACTAGTGAATTAGAAAATTTAATGTTGTATTGGGAAATAACAAAATAATTTCCTCTAATGGAAATTCAAGTGTAAATAATCCCTAAGAAAATGAGATTGTGAAGTAAACACTTGAAAAAACCATAAAATTGATGTGAGATTCAATCAATGAATATATTATGTGATTCAAATTTAAATCCACATAAATCTAGTTTAAATAATACAATATATACTAAAAATTTATTACACACATAATCCTAGAATATTAACGATAACGAGAAAGTAATTTAACCCAACGAAAAGGAATTGGGTTTTGAAATTACTTGGCACTTGGGAACATTTATCTCAATTCCCCTCAGAATAAAAAAATAAAATTAAAATTTAAAATACCAAGAAAATAAATTGATTAATTATATAATATACCAAAATGAGAAGTATGTACACCCCACAAATAAGTAAGTCTTGAATCTGTCATTTATCTCACGAATGTAAAAAGTGAGATGGAAATCTCTTATATTATGTTTCCATTAGAGTTAACATCCATTTAATTATTGAATTAATATTTTAAATATTTTAATAAATTATTAAAAACCCATATTAATATTTATGATATCATATATGATCTCTTATAATATCTAATTACTTGGTTGTTAATAATCTTCCATTATTTTAACTATTTTGTGTGTAAATTTTATTATTTTTGAAGTATGTTATGACTTGTTACATGTTATTCCTATTAATTGGATTATGGTTTCATCATATCCAGAATTCAAACCATTATTTAAATATCATATGTATTTATAGTATATGTATTTATAATAAATCAAAAAAATTAAATCCATGAAATGGAATGCACCGTTCATGGAGATGGTATGTCGTACGTATGTAGGAACGCTATGTTCATTTCATGGCCATATTAAAAGAAATAAAATAAAATTATATATATTATAATTACATCATCATATATATTAAATTTTCCTATTAAAATCATATTGTATAAGTTTCATTCATATTGTGAATGATTGAAATCGATTTGAGGAGGTGGTAGTCCACACGTCCACAAACGATGTAATCAGATTCAAACAAAATGGAAATCAAAAAGATATGTGTTGTATATAAATTAAAATAAGCATAAATAAATTATAAATATCATATATATAATATATAATTTTTTTTAAATCATAATTCCAATCTATGATAAGTGGTAAAGGAAAAAAACAAACGACGTTGTTTTTTGAGGTGACAGTTCGTTGTACACATAAAAAGTAAGTATGTTACCCATTAGATGGAATTTTGTGTAAGTGATGGTAAAAACCTTAGAATAAAAAAATATAAATATATTTATTTTTTTGTTATTATTATATAATCCATGAATAAAAATATTTGAGGGGTGGATAATGAAAATAAACAAAAGAGCTTGAGGGAGGATATTAACTCTTATTTGGGTAACTCCTTTTTTATTGCAGCAAAGGGCTTCTATGGTTGGATTTCTTCCAAAATTGAGTATTCTAGGTTTAGGGGCGGAATTTTTAGGATTTATTTGGGTAGATATTTTTTTATCCAATTTGGATTGATAGGTGTGAGGAAGTGGGAGGCTTGAGTTACTTTTTATAGAGGAGGAGGAGTGGCATTCTTGTAAATTTTTGAAAAGAGAATTCCACCCATGTTTTTCCTATGAAAATTGGATCCAAATAGAAAAATAGATCTAAGGGATTATATATTATACATAATAAAAAACAGCGGATTTTTTATATTATTTTAGTAATTCTGGCCCTCAAAATTAAGGATTAGTCTATTATTAAAGAAATTTATTTTTTAATCGTTGTAATTGATTTTAATTACATTCACTAATATTTTTGGGGAAAAATGTTTAAAATATTATAAATTATAAATTATTTTGATTAAAAATATGGAATATATATTTAAAAATTCTAACAAAACAAGTGGCAGAAATTAATTTAAATTTAATCTCGCATAAGGGATGATAATGTTGGTTTTTAAAGTAAAAATGTCCAAATTTTTTTCTGCTTTTATATTGCATTTCAAAGTTAAATTTATTAATATTACATAAATTGTATTAATTTATGTAAATTTTATCAATATAAACATTAAAAAAATTAAATTATAATTTAAATTTATAAATAAATTGGATGAAAAGGATGTTTTGAACTAAAATTCAGTACTTTCACTATTCATCAAAAAATGAAACCTCATATAAAAATACCAAAAGTTTAGCCTAAGAAAATATTTATGTTATTATTTCAATAATAAATTTATTTTACATTTAATATTTATTAAAATTTTAAATTTTTTTTTCAAATAGGTTCTCAATTAAAATGATGCAAAAGTTCCTTTAGAAAAATATTAGATTTTATATATAATATTGGGTTTGGTCTTATCTTATTAATATCTAATATATCGTATTATTGTTAAAAATATTTTTTTGAATATTTAATATATATATATATATATAATTAAAATCACTCAGTATTTTTATTTTTTTATGATAAATTGACTTTGTGAGCAGAAATTTTTTTTTATAAAAAAACTGTTTCTATTCATTTAGTACTTATAATAATGTCTAATTATTTTTTATCCAATGAATTCATTTTATTTTTAATAAATTATGTATTTTCATATTTTAATTTATACTATTCATAACCTCTAATTTAACTACTAGGTTATACATTATTATATATTTTTAATAATACATTGTCTCTCAGTAAAACATGCTATTGCGTGTAAAGAAATCTATCGAACAAGGACATTATTTTGTGTTAGGAAAGATAACTTAGTATTTTTTTCCATTAAAATATATATCTTATATTAAATTTAATTAAAAAAATTATTTATATTATAATTTACTGAAAATTTATATTCCCTTATGAGTTTGGTGTTGGTTGTCATATGTGATATCGTATACAATGTTCTTACTTTAGAATTTTGGGGTGTTACATTATCCCTAACTTAATTAAATACTATCCTCACAATTTAAAATCTACCTTGGTAATTAATTGTTTTATATTTCCTATGTTTAAATCCCACATCACGATAAGGTCTCGTAAAACATCCTCTACAAAAGAGTGAATGAGAAGTGCAAATGTCACATGGAAAAAAAATATGTGGGTCTCTATATTGGAGAATAGTAGAGGAATGTATATATAAATACATAGAGGGGAAATTGTAAATATTTATAGGTATTTATTGAGGTCATCAATCACAAACTAGTGAATTACCAATGTATTATTTAGTTCCTTAAATCCATAAATCTGTGGTGATTTAAAAGACCATTATTTCAACAAAAATTATTGAATTAGGATAACATTTTTTTCTAGATCATTTTCTTAATATTGAGTAATTAATTTACTTCCTATGAATATAATTAAATATAATTACATGTTATTTTTCTATAAACACAATTTTCATTGTTTTATTGGGATTTAATCAATTTCCAAGTCACCATAAGATTGACTATCATGCCTAAATCACTAAAATAAACTTTTAACATATCATAAGTCCCATAATGTATTTTCATTTGACTATAACTATACTTCAATGCCAATATAGTTAATATATAAATCTCTAAACCCAAAAGATAAAAACTACAGTTTTATCATTAATATTTTTTTTCATCAAATTGTTTAACTAAAATCAATTACATATTAATGATGGCACTGCATAGGCCAGTGGTAGGCGTGAAACCCTTATCATCCTTTGGTAATAGGTTCAAGGCCCATGGCCTATCCAGATATAATGGGTTTTCACCTAGCAAATAGGTTTTCATTTTCTAAAACCATATTAAGTTAATTTCCAAAATAAATATGAGGGACATCCTTGAAATAAGGTTACTCACAAAATATCCATTTAACTAATGTTTTCAATATAACTCCAATACATCAATACTTCATCCATTTATTTCAATATCTGACATTCCTTGGTCTAAGATTTAACCATTAGAAGTGGGAATTTACTAAAAATGAAACCCATAATGTGATAAACAATTATCATGTTTAAAACACTATAAAATCATTTTTATGATTTCTAAATATTGACACATTGTTTTCAATCTAAGAAATCTAGGGTTTAAAAATATGTCATTAATTTTCATTATCTATTGAAATCCTTTATAATTGTTTGTAAATGTAATTTGAACGATCCTAAGCAAATCACATAGAAGTTTCAAACTAGGTGTCTAGTAAAGACCAATGTCATGTACCAAGTTATGATGAGTCAGGCCTGATGCACCTTTTCAGAGTAGTTACATAGATATACATTTGTTCTTAAACCACGTCCACTTATACTATGTAGACATGGATGTATTACTAGGAAGACCCACATAATTTCTAAATTACCAAAATTCTAGGATGTTCCTCTATACTTATCATCAAATTCTAACATAGGTCTATGTTTTCTAATCTATGTTTTCTAAATCTAGTTTCTAAGGATTCTACTAAAATACCTTTGATGCCAACTATAGTGACCCAACTCTAGAAAGCTCTAAGTCAGTGTCAGGATTCCATTACATTGATTTTATTACATGGAATCGAATTCTGAATGATCGAAAAGTTTATTAGCCTTATTGAACAATATATATACACGGGTCTTCTATCATAAATGCAGAAAATAATTAAAAAAAATCTTTAGAGGATAATAATATCTTAATTTCATCTCATGTATCCTTAAATATATTTATTAGTACACTATTTGGATTACTATTGAAATGAAATTAAATAAGGGGGTGCTAAATTTCTCATTAAGGGTTAATCATAGTGGAAGAAAAAAATAAATAAATAAAAATAAAAATTATGAGAAGGTAAATAACTGAAACACATGGAATTTAATCAATAAACTAAATTTAAAATCAATATATAAATGTTATAATTGAAAACACATTCCATTAAAATGGTTGGATATGGAATAATCAATATGGTAAGAAAAAAAACTAAAAGGCATTACATTGACTCAGTGAACTGAGAATGAAATTCAGACATAGATATATCGACAAAATATCTCATCGAAAAATAATTACGGAATCTGAATGAGTTAAATACTTAATTATTGGATTCCATGTTTCTTAGGTATATGGTACCGTTACCATCAAGACCTTTCAAGAAATGTTTTATCACATGTTAGATAAAAACCCATCTAAATTTAGCCAACAGACTTATCACATGAGACTATAGATACATCAAGGGGTATCTATAATTAGGCCCTACCCATGTCATACCTAATCAAATAGTTCCTAATATATTTAATAATAATTTTAATAATGTTACTTATCAAATATCCTTATGGAGTAAAAGATATGTATTATTAAATATTTCCTCAGTGTAGGATAACTGACATTCAGGGTTTTTGATGATTATGAAAGGAGATACCATTGAAATTTTATTAATACATTATTGCAAAAAATAATCTATTAACATTCCAAAGTGTCTCATACCACATTTAAACATTTGAAACATAATTAGTCAAGAATTAAATGAATCTTTTAATATCATTAGAATAAATATATTCATGATATGACATTTCAAAGAAAACACTATATTCAAAAAGGATATATGGTTTATGCAATGAAAATATCTATGATAAATAATATGGATAATTAGGTGTAATTCAATTTCAAATTGTCATAGGAAACTGAAAATTTCAAAGTAAACCAAAGGAATCAAGGTAGTGAATGTTGATACTATCCTTGGTCAAATAATTCATAAACCATCCAAAGGAAAAATAAGGATGGTATTAAAATAACATATCACAAGTGCGGTAAAAAAATAAAGGGTTGTTTTTATTTATCAATAGAATTATTGAAGAAAGATATTTTGAAAACATTCTTGAGGAAAATATCCTTTTAATTTTTAAAATAATTTTGGTAAACCTTTTATATTAAAAAAATGGACACAATTTTATTTAAAATGAAATATTTTATAATTTCAATGAAATATTCAAATAAATTTTGTTGGTAAATCTGTACATGTCTTAAAAGGTAAAAAAACAACATTCTTTTCACATGGTAAAAGGTTATAAAAGTTCCTTTTTCATAAAGTGAAAAGATTAATCCTTTTAAAACATTTTTAAAAGTAAAAAAGGGTAAAAATTTATTTAATAAATCATTTTGGAAATGTTATAACATTTTTTTAAACCTTTTAGAAAACTGTATTTTTGGAAGAAAATAAATTCTCCGACTAAATAGGAAATGAAGTCGTGTCATCTTAAAACATTTTCTAAAACATATTAAGTAAAAAATAGTGTAAAATTAGTAATAGTAATTGAAAACGTTATTCAATAACTAGAAGATAATAAAACTAAATGGTTTATTATACAATGATCCAATAATTTCTTTTGATGGAAATTCAAGTGTGAACAATCCCAAAAAAATGATATTGTGAAGTAAATAGTTGAAAAGACCATAACATTGATGTGACATTAATTCAATGAATATATTATTTTTTCTAATTTAAATCCTCATAAATCATGTTGAAATACAAAAATATATTTATAAAATTGATTACACACACAATCATGGAATATTGATGACATCATGAATGTAATATAACTCAAGGTAAAGGAATTGGGTTATGAAATTCATTAGGATTTGGTAACTTTTAAATGAAGTCGCCTTAAAATAAATAATTAAAATTAAAACTCAAAATAAAATGAATATAAATAAATTACTGATATTATTTATATAATTGGGTTGTATGTATACCACCCAAAATAAGTAAGTTGTGAATATGACATGTATCTCATTGATGTAAAAAGTGAGATGAGAATCCCTTACATTGTGTTTCATTTAGGGTGAACATCCATTAAATTCGTATATAATGGTTTTAAAAATGTTATTAAATTATTATAGAACCATATTAATATTAATTATATCATATATCAACTTCTTATAACTTCTTATTACCTTTTTTAAACAATATGTTATTATTTCCCCTATTTCGAGTGCTAATTATATATATTTTTTGAGTATGTTTTGACTTGTTACTTATTGTTATTGTTAATTAGATAATGGTTTCATTATATATAGAATATTAAAAATTATTTAAAAATAAGATTTATTCATAATATATGTATTTATAATAAATCATAAAATTTGGACATGATGAATTGAATGCACCGTTCACGGAGATGGTAGGTTGTATGTACACGTGACTGCTACACTCATTTCATTTTAATATTAAAATAATGAAAATTAAATTAGGTATATTATAATTCCTATATCATATCTATGTATTATATAGTACATATATTTTTTTAATTCATCCTTTATATATTCCATGTATATTGTGAACGGGTCAAATCGCTTTGAGGAGGTGGTAGTCCAAATGTCCACAAACGATGTTATCGTATTTATAACGAAATGGAAAGGATAATGGTATGTGTTGTATAGAAATTAAAGAAGAATAAATATATTATAAATATATTATATTTAAAATATAAATGGTGTGTCCATCATAATTACCAACCATGATAGGTGTTAAAGTAAAAACGAATGACATCATTTTGTGAGGTCGTAGTTCGTTATACACATAAACAGCATTTTTGTTACCCATTATATGGATGTGTATTTACGTTCAGGCTGAACCATTAGAATAAAAACATTTATGTATATTAACTATAATATTTGTATTATATAATCATGGAATTATAAGAGTTTTGTGTGTGGATAATGAAAATAAAATATATATCTTGAGAAAGGATGTTACCTCTTATTCGGGTAACACCTTTTGTTTTTCACCAAAGGGCTTCCATGGATGGATTTTTTCCTGAAGTGAGGATTAAAGGTTGATTGGATGGATTATTAGGATCTATTTTTGTAGATATTTTTTCATCCAATGTGGATTTATATGTGTGAGTAATTGAGATATGTGGATTCCGTTTTATAGTGGAGGAGGAGAGACATTCATGTAAATTTTTGAAAAGGGAATTCCACCAACATTTTATCCCCTAAAAAGTGTCTCAAAAAATGAAAACAAATTTAGAAAGTAATTATTGGGTATAAATATGAATATAAAATGTTTTTTATGGGTTTATAGGAAATTATTGCTCTTAAATTTATGTTTAATTCCCTTATTAAGATAATTATTCTCTTAATCATTGTAATCAATTTTAATTACTCTCACTAATACTTTTTGGTCAAAAAAATATTTAAAATTATTATAAATTAAAAATTATTTTGATTCCAAATATGGAATCCATTTGTTTCAAATTAAAGTCACATAAGTTTCGTATATAAATTTAAATTTAGTCCCATAGACGAGAAGAAAATGCGGATTTTTAAAATAAAAAGGTTCAAAAGTTTGTTGTATTGTTATATTCAATTTAAAAGTAAAATTGATTAAAATGAACTAAATTGGATACAATTATATAAAATTATCTAGTTAAACTTTAAAACCAGTAAATTTTTTAAAAAAAATTATAAAGAAATTAGATGAAAAAACAGTTTTGAACTAAAATTCATTATCTTTCACTATTCATCCAAAAAATGAAACCACGGCGAAAAATATAACAAAAATAAAAATAGGATAATTTTTATGTTCTATTTCAAAGATGAATTTTATTTTCACATAAAATATTTATAAAATATCTAAAAAAATTGAAATTAAAATTGGTTCTCCATTAAATGGCTTCAAAAGTGCCTTTATATAAATGTTGATTTTTATGTGTAATATTGGGTTTGTTATTATCTTATGCCTAAAAAATCTATTGGATAAATTTAATAAATAATTGATTGAATATTTAATATATATATTTCATTAATATAAATCACTAATTCTAATTTATTAGGATAAATCCACCTTTTAGACATATATTTTTTTAAAATGTTCTCTTTATATTTAATTTGTTCTGATATTCATTTCTAATTAATTTATAACCAATGAATTAATTTTTTATTTATTTAAACCCTATATTTTTATAATTTATTTAATATTGTTCATAACCTCCAATTTAATGGCTTGGTTATACCTTATTATATATTTTTAATAATATATTGTTTCTCAGTAGAACTTGGTCTTCCATGTAGCACAAGCTATTGAACCAGGTTGTTCTTGTGTGTAAGGAAAGATAGCCTACTTTTTGTGTTCATTGAAATATATATCCTATATTTAATTTATTTAATAATAGTAATTATATCATAATTAATCAAGATATTATTTTCCCTTACGCACTGGGTGTTGTGTGTCATACATGCTATCGAATACAATGTTCTTACTTTAGAATTTAGGGGCATTATATTTTAAGTCAAATTCTAATGGATGAAATATTTAAAATTGAATATTAAATGACAATGAAATATTTATTAATAATTATAAAACATGTCTAAGAGGTAGTATATAAACCATATAAATTAAATTTGGTGTGCAACATTACTATATAGATCAATGAAGGGGAATTGATATGAAGTCCCATACTTCACTCTTCTGTTTAGTATAACATTATTTATCCTCATTTATAGAGGTTTTAAACGTGTTATTAACTTATACTAAGAGAATATTAATATTTATAAAATTATATATTATCCTTTTATAACATCTTACCAACTATTTGATAATTAGATTTCATTAGTTTCATTGTTACTGGTGTAAATTGCCTTGTGTTCTCGTAACTGTTTTGTATTGATAGTTATGGATTTTTTGCATATTATATATTCATATCATCTACAGAATAATAATAATGTCATAATTATAATATTTATAAATCATTAATACTTTTAATACCAATCATGATATATGGTTTTGATAAATGCAATATGTTACGATCATGGAGACGATATGTCGTGCGTAAGCATTAGTAACATTTCCATTTCTAAAAGATCATTATATAAAGGTGGTAAGTAATATATTATCTTTATAAAATGATAATGATATCATAGAAACCTTAGTTTTTAAATATATATATATATATATATATATATATATATATATATAATCCATGTTGTGTGTTAATGAAAAAAAGATACACAACTCTTTGTGAAAGAGGTATTCCACATGTACACAAACAATGCAATCATCTTCTGTGAGTGAAAATATAGTAAATAATATGATATATTATGTTTACAGAATGATAAATGAGTCCATTAAATAATAATTATTACATTTTTATCACATATATTTATATAATTTATCATTATTATCTTCCATTTAATAGTTAGAGAAAAACGAATCACTTCACTTCGCAAGGCAGTAGTACATAGTACACATGAACGAGGTTACTGCATAATCTACAGAATAGAAATTAGAAAAATATATATGATATAATGAATTAAAATTTATAATTATTATATATATATATTATTTTATATAAATCATCATACCCAGTCATGAGAGGTTTTAATCTAAAAACGGATGAAATCGTTTCGTGAGGTTGTAGTTCCTCGTACACATGAATGATGACATTATAACCCTTTAGATGGAAGTTGATATGGTTCTAGGATAGGATGACAATATAATAACATCTTATTATATCAAATATATATAGGTTCTTATGTCATCAGAATATATTAATAATTGAAGGAGGTGGAGAATGAAATAAAATAAAAACATTCATTGAAGGATGTTACCTCTTCTCCGAGTAACCGCCTTAGAATTACATATAAAGCCATCCTAGGTTGGAATTATAACCAAATTAATAATTATAATATAATAGTATGTAATTTGATAAGTGAATTTTCTATGTATTTTCCTAACCAAATGTGTATTAATGTGTGATGAAGAGAGCATAGGGGTTTCCTTTTATAAGTTTGGTGAGTGGCACACATGTAATTTTTGAAAGTAAAAAAATGAGTACCCACGATTTTCATATTCCATAAGGGTAAAAATGGATTCTATTATAGAATTAAACATTATAGGGTTTATATATGCCTAAAAAAAATATTTTAGATAAATTTTTATGTTATTTTGACCCTTATATTTTATGTTTAATTCTAAGTAGATCCATTTGTACTTTAACTACTGTAAATAATTTAAACTATTTTCACAATTAGTTTTGGTAAAAAAATCATGTTGACCATATTACATTATATATATTATTATAATTCCAAATATTTAATCCATTTTAAAAAAATCAATAAAAATAAATTGAAAATTTTAATTTAAAATTAATCTCACAAATGTGATGAGAAAGCGTGTTTTTAAAGTGAAAATGTTCAAAATTTTACCATGTTTTCATATTAATATTGATTATGAAAATGATTCCAATGACAGGAATTTTATTAATTGAAATATAATTGTGTTAATTTTAATTTAAAATAAATTTAAATTTAAATTTAAATTAATAAATAAATTAAATTAAATTTAGGTTTTAAATTTAAATTTGGTATTTTTTCTAGTCATTGAAAAATAAACCATTTTTGAAAAAAACACAAAAATTCAAAATTTGATAATTTTGATATTATGAATTCAAAAATGATTTTTCATTATTAAATTCAATTTTATAAATTTTGTACAAATTAATTTTATATTTTGTGCACAAAGAAGGGCTAAACTGTCTTTTAGAAAAATAATATTTTCCAAAAGACATTTGTTTTTATATTAAATTATTATTATTATAATTTTAATCAATTGGTAGATATAATTAACATAATATATATTATACTATTCAGACCCACCAATTTAAAGACTATATTATAATGGTATACATTATTATGGTTCATTTAGACTTGGTGTTGCGTCTTCTGCAAGATACTGAAGGGATTGAATTTAAAGTAAAATATTTCATCTGGTTTTTAAGCACAATGTTACAAGTCAAAAACATTATCAAATACAATGTTCATAATTTATAATTTCAGGTTGTTAAATATATGATCAAACCTATAATTCTAGGACATGGGTGTGGGGATTAATTATGGTATTTCAGTCTGCCTTTTCCAATTCACAAGGCTTATTAAGTTTATAAATTTTAGGACAAGAGGTACCCTTTTATATGTGAGAGGGAGTGACACATTTGATAATACACAAAAAATTTCAATAATGAGAATTCAGTCTCAGGAAATGTGTGTAAAAAATTAGAAAATAATTAATTTTATTGGTGATATTTTTGAGACAAACCTCCACCATAAAAAAAGAATCATAATATAAACACGATTCTCCATTTAACTATTTATTTTAACCCCCTCGTAAAATAGTTTTAACATTAACCATAGTAATATATTTTTTATTATTTTTACTTTTAATTAGGATAGGAAATTAATTTATCCCTATTATATAATATAAATTATTATGAGTTTAAATATTGAATTTATTTTATAATATTTGATAAAAAAAGAGTCAAAATTTAATTTTAAATTAAACCCGTGAAACAAGTATAAAAACTGTTTTTCACGGAATATACATTTCAAGTATAAGGTAATATTGAATTAACTACTTGAATTGTAATAATGATTATATTAATTAAAATTATTATAACATGGAATATATTATATTTATTTCATTTAAATATTTACTTACTTGAATTTTAGAATTAATTAAAATTTATTTAATTTATGAACACAAAAACATATTGCAAAAAAACATGTTTTCAAGCATAAAATAATATTTTACCATAATTGACGATTCAAATAATGGTGTTTTGAAACCAACCATTCATTCCATAAAATTAATTAAAGGGTTGAAATATCAAGAATAATGACGTCTCATTGAATATAGTACAGACCATTCTTGATATCACACTTCATAATAAAATTATATACTCATTAATCTAACCTATAATGGTGTTTTAATAGAGATAAATCCATAAAAAACTACTAAACCGAACCCAATAAAAAATTGATAAGATATAAATGAATATGAATATATGGAATCAAAAATAGAACAAAAATATATAGATTATATAGGTATCATACATTGAATAGTTGATGGACTAGTTTCACCACCATCGAGTATAGGTTAGACTACGTGCAGCTGAGTTATTCTTCTAACTAGAGCTCCTTTATAAGTCATAATTGAGATTATGATTTGATAATATGGATGTTTGTTCCTAGTATAACCTCATCATCCATCTTAAACAATATAACTTTATGAGCCCCAACTACTAGATTAATATGTGATATAAGATTCCTTGATGGTTCTCTTCATCAACTTAGATCCTCCATCACCAGCTATTGGCAAAGGGTTCCTACTAAACATTTGTAAGTGTCTCATCCCACCACATGATCACCACTGCATAGTTGGTTGAATACACTGATTATTTATGTGACCAGGCTTTCACCACTAATCGAATACCACCTAAATACTTCCCTGAGAGTCAAATCATATCACAAAAATACTCGCTCACTACCACCGAGAAAAAATATCTCATAATTAGGATTCCTACTATCCAAAAATGTAACTGTAGATTCCCAAATAGAAACCATCTATTCACCCATTGATTCCTATTTTAGGATTATTTAAGAAATTTTTTCTATATTCCTAACCTAAGTAAATATATTCTAATTCAAAATATTAAATTAGGATTTCATCTCATATCTAAAAATACAATAATAATATTTTATTTCCACTACCCCATCCCATACCAATACTATCATAAAATTACTAGGTAGTGAATTGCTCAACATAATCCATCATTGGCATACTCTCCTAGGTAAGATTAATTTAATCAATTGACCTTTACATACTCAATGTCTTTAGGAAAATGTGTCACTAGAAAATCTATTTGAATTCCTTCTATTCCATTCCCACTAACTACTCATATCAAAACTCAACATCCCAAGTACTCATCATCCATCCTCAAAATATATATTTTCCATCTTATCCAAATTATTATGGGATGTCTCTATGTGACCCAGAATCATATTGATATACTCAATCTACAACTCATGTTCCTTAGTTCCTCTATCTATAGTTTTTATCATAGGATTGTAATGTCAGAACTCCCAATTCAGGTAAAATATTCTCATTATAACCAATACTAGATTTCACTCTATAAACATCATAATGATGGTTATATTCTCATGGAACTACTCATCTATCTATTCATATGGTATACACATCTATTTTTTCTTCCACTTCCAGATGTTTATTCTCAGAAAATCCCTCTTATATCTATATAGATTAACTTCTTCATAGAGGTATCCCTCTATAATTCCTAACACACTTTTAGCGTTCGTAAAAAATAACATCCATAGTTACATAGAACAATTCTCAAAACTATCCCTATCATTCTACTCTACAAACACTATTCAAACATTCTATACATATCATTGTAACTATAGAAAAACATTCCATATAAAGTATCATTGGATAACTAACGGTATATTCATTTTCCTACTTTTAAAATCATTTTCATTTGGTAAAAAAATTAACAATTTCAATCAACAACCTTTAATTCAAATTAGTTAATATCCTATATTAGGATTGAATCTTCTAATTAACAAAGAAACATAAAAGTATTTCAATCCTCGTAGTAAAACCATAACATTCCCATTATTGAGTTCCTAAGAAGATTCATGTTAGTGAAGTAATAGAGTGCCAAAAATGATGTATAAATACACAATAACGTGTCATATCATCCCATGAGTAATCCAATAATAACTACATTACATAAAACATTATATGTATCAACCAATATGAAATAACATACAATTCTAAGAGGGAAACATCTTGAGATGGATTTCCACTAAGGGGGGTATTGGTTATTCCCTTTCACATAGGTTATCTAATCCCATGAACTAACTCATTAACAAGACTCAACAAAAAAATAGCCTCTTCTATAAATTCCACAAATATTTATGAAAGGAAAATACAAGAATCCTCTAATACAACTTTTAAGAATATTTCCTCAGATCACTCTAACTATTAGCTGAAATGGTTAATTAATTGACCTCATGATTTCCTCCCCAATTCAAAAAGCAACTGACTATATTTGAGGGTCTAAAATGTGATGTGGGTGGGGATATTCCCTCTTACCAGTGTAACAATATAATAAATTTTATATTAAATAATTTCATGTAATAATAATAAATAACCAGAAGAAACCCACACCTCACATACGAAAGTCTAAAAACTCGGTAGATACCCACATACCAATATAGTAAATATGTCATGTAATAATACTTTCATGATTTGTGAAACAAAACATATATACCCAAATAAAAATCCCTAAAATGGGTAATGTAATCATTTCTGGTCCCCAAATCCATGTTCCATCACATATGTCCCACTAATCCATCTATTGAACAACCTTTTCCCTTATCCAGTCCTTCAAGAAAAAATTCTTCGTGAATAAAAATCGCATTTGAAGAAGGGTGTAACTCAAACTTAATAGGTCAACACCAATAGTTTCTAAAGAAATATCCATTCTAAACCATACTATGTTAAAAATTATAAGTAACTAATAAACATTAAAATTAATTAATTATGTTTGAAAATAAACAATTATCAATTATTTTCTTGGAAATATGGGTTCTACCATGACACCCTACCAACCAAGCCTTCTTTGTTCATTCTAGTAGTCTAATCCATATGTCAAATGGTTAATTAACTCTAACTAAAAAGATTCCATTCATTTATCTTTTCAATTGTATCTACCTAGGTGTATCATCCCACATACCTATAAAATTCAAATTCCATTAGTTCCTGGCAAAAACATTCTAATCCCAAACCAAGGATAAGGAGCATAATTTCCAATATTATAGTTACGTGATATATAATTCCATTTTTATTCATACTACATCATGCATAAGTATAACATTTTACACCATCCATACCTAAGGGTTTATATCATCATGTCTAATATTAAAAATAGATTATTAATAAATAGATTCCAAGTTCCATCATTCATGATCTTAAACCATACTCTGATAACAAGGGTGAACCTAACATAACATTCATTATTTCATAGGGTCCACTATACTCATACGCGTTTATCATCCTTAAAAAATTAAATTCTTTCATTATTCTATCAAATAACACAACTTTCAAATATTCTAGAAACAATTTAAAATTTTAGTCATACCCCTTTATTAATTTACTATTTAATTAATTAAATGTTTCATGAACTATTTAATTTAAAATTAATCCAAGAAAACACTTATGTCATGATAACATAGAAGACAAAAAACACTACTAGTTTAATCTTATAAACCCATTTAATTTTATTATTTATAATTCCATTAAAATTTTCTTGGGAGAGAAACACATCGTGAGTATCCTCAGACTAGATCTCATAGTCATCAATAGACAAAATATGATCCATGAATATATTAGCACAATATTTGAAGAAAAATTTATCTTTTTAAAGGAAAAATTCTATGAAACACATTAGTTTAATATATCATACCACAAACACAAGGACAATATCAAGGCTCTGGGAAAAGATTTTGGAGTACCTACCTTATGCTAGAAGCCAAGCCCACACCAACCATGGCCCTTGATTCAATCTAGTGTGGCCTCAATCATGAAATTAAATAAATATTTTCATGAAGCTATTATGAGACATAGATTAAGAGAAACAAACAAGATTCAAATAAACCTAAAAATTGAGGTAAATAGCATCATACTTTCTCCCAATTCTTTGGATAATAAGAAATGGTACCTAGAAGTTTATATAATTGAAGAAGAATCATCTTTGGGAGTATTAAGATAAGTTGGTTTAAACCCTACAAAAATTGGAGTAGAATTATGGTAAAAATCATGGAAATTGTATATAAGATATAGATAGAAAAATAATAAATTGGAAACCATTGTTGAGGCACATGGTTTGGAAAGTAGTGCATTGATTAGGCATTCTTCTGTATCTCAAGAAGGTAGTGGCCTCATGATTTTCTGTGGAACTTGTAATATATTTCAACATATGAGGAAGTTGTGTGGCTATATTTCTCCAATTTTTTATGATTTCGAAGCCACACCTTACATAGTTTGCATGTCGTGCTTCTCCCTTATCTATTCCTAAATTATCAAAGTGCATGATTAAAACTAACCATCCACTAACTATGAACCATTCACTACACACCTTATTTTATAAAATTTTCATTTCTTTATCCATAGAGATGATCTCAAGGGCTTCCATACTCTTGTAAATAATTACACAAACCATTTTAAAAAGGGTTTAAACAACTTTTAAATATTAAATTACCTCATCAGAGGATTAATATCTTATAATATTTTTCTCAATCCCTAATTCTTATCTTATTATCACTTATGATAATTGATTGATATCTCTTATTTTAATCTTACTTTACATTTAATCTCATTGTTTTTTATGTTTTTTCCCTTGGTAATGAAGACATGTATGGAATAATATTGGTTTATGGAGGGTAAAATTTGTAACGAACATTGTGGAAAATTTTAAACATAATTTTTTTAAATGAAATGATTATTTATTTTTCTAAAGAGAAAATTAACCATTATGTATATCAAATGTAAATTATTGGGAGATTTATTGAATATTCATATACAATTATTTAATAATAATTTATGATATTATTGGGTACTTATAAATTTTATTGTAAAATATTTTACTTCTTTTTAGAAATTATGTTTTGATAAAAAGGTAATTGAACCTAAAATACATTCGTGGTGTTGGGAACACCAGAAATGTTATGGATTGAAATGAAGGTGTTATAAATTATAAATTCCTATAATTAATTTTCCATATGATATGATTTTTTACTATTATTATTTTTTATATCTCACTCTAATAATATTTATGTACTAAAAATGATGGAAAAAATAATCATATCGAAAACTTTATGTTTACTATATAGTCAAACACTTTGAAAATAAAATATGTGTACTTCACAAAAAACTATATGAATCCTATTTTCTATGATATATCAAAATATCATAAAACATATATATTTTTATTTGTCAATGAATAATTTAAATGGTATGATAATTTCATCATAATTATATAGATCATATCTGATATATTTTTATTGCAATTTGAATCTATAAAATCATGTTATTATCTATTAAGTTATATTAGTTTAGATTTTGGTCTTAGATTCACTCTCTCTATGTAAAACCCATATAAATTATCATTTAAGGGAAGTAAAATTTTATATTCCAATTCATATTATGATAATAAATCCGTCTGATGATGCATGTGAACTTACAATCGAAATTTATTACATTTAATGTGTCTTTATACCTATTTATGGGGGTTATTTTCTCAAACGGTTTATAAGAATTGAATATTATATGTATTCATATTTTTTAGAATATTATTATGTGTTTTTAGAATATTATTAAAGTGATTATATTAACCATGAATTTTTGTTTTAAATTGAACCTATACCTGGTTGAATGTTACTTTTAAAAAGTTTATATCAAATTCCACTAATTGAGTTTCTAGAAATTTAGAAAAAATGAATCTAGAAATATGAATAATACACCACGGTTCATATCAATGGATTTCATGTATAAATTTTATTATAAATAATTATGTGTTAATGCATCATTCACTTAATAATAAAATCAAAAAAAATATCTATCAATAACTGATATCAATTACCCCATATTGACGAATTGATTAATAAACTATGTGGACCCCAATACTTTGCCCAGATTGTTCCTCAATACATATTTCATTAGATAATGTTCAAAAGGGGGGATATAACCATGACAATATTTTGTATTGGTTGTAGACACTAAAAATTTATAATGATCCAATTTATACTTCCAATTCCACTTATATATTAACAAATTTCATAAATATAGAGTTTTGAGATTACCTTGATCAGATTATGATATTCATTATAGGTGATATTCTCATATATTCAAAAATCAAGGATGGGTATAAAGATTATATGTGGATTGTTTTTAAGACCTTGAACAATAATAAGTAATTTGGAAAATTAATCAACTGTGAGTTATGTCAACATAAATAATCATTCACGGTTCATATATGTTGGGTTAATAAGGTTTTCCTTATGACTTTTCCATTCCTTCTTTTTTTGAGAGTCACAAACACCTTATCACTAAGCAAATCCTTTTTATTCCATGCTTTTCTTTTATAAGGAAAATTTCCTTCTCTATGTAAATTTATTCTTACCATATTTTCATTGTTCATATTTTGACTAAATAAAAAATTCGGATTCATATTTCTAACCTTGGAATCCTATAAATACTTAGATATGATGAATTCTGTTTTAGGATCCGAATTCTGGACGTGAACTTTAATGAAGTTCCACTCCGAATTCTAGATGTGAACTATAATGAATTTCCACTCCAAATTCTAGAAATGAACTCTAATTAAGTTCCACTCCGAATTCTGGATATATACTGTAATGAAGTTCCACTCTGAATTATGGATACGAACTCTCATATAGTTTGACTCTGAATTCTTGATACGAATTCTCATATAGTTTGACTCCGAATTTTGATTACGAATTTATCTAAGTTCTAACTCCAAGTTCTCTGAATTCAGACTCCGGACTCTTATGTGTTCTGACTCTGAATTTCTATGAACTCTAACTCCGAACATTGTAAGTTCTGGTTCCAAATTATGATGAAACTAGACTTTGAATTTCCCTGAAGATCAGACTCCAGATTTCTACAAAATTCAAGTTCTGAATTCCTATAAAAAAGAATCCGAATATCTCTTTATTATAGACTCTGAATTCCATTTTGGTTAGACTCCGAACTTTTATTTTCTTATATTCCGAACATCAGTTTTACTTATTCTTACTTTTGTTTTAATTACAAAATGATGTCGTGCTTTCAGTTACAAAGGTTTTGTTATAAAACGATGTCATCCATTCTATTTCTAACTAACCATTGGTTAAGTGACACATGTATAGGTCCCTCCGAAATTTAAGGAAAATATGACCATTGGAGGAAGGAGATGACCATTCCAACCGAGCCTATAAATAGAAGCTCATTTGAAAGAGCTCAAAAAAATAATGAAGTTGATCACTCTAGAGACCACATGTTGTTAAGGTGATTTCTAGAGAGAGAATATTTTCATGCCTTGTGCGTACTAAATTGCTCATTCAGATTTCTTTGGGCAACTTCGAATGTTGGTGATTACATTTGTGGGCTTCCGGGGATAGGAAGACAGAGGTTCCAACAGCTTGAAGTTGAGGGATTCCTTGCTGAGAAAGACATAGGTTCCAACTACCTTGAAGTTGAGGGCTTGCGGGGATATCAAGACAGAGACTCCGATATTCATATCGAGGGATTACCCTGGTGTGGGTAAGACAGACTTGGTTGAAATTATAAATCAAGGGACCTTTATCCAATGTTGTCGGATACCCTTCTCTTTGGGTTAAAAGACTCGTATCTTGTTACTTGTAGTTTTGCTACTTTTTTTTCACTGCATTTAGTTTTTTAAGGAATGTATAACCTTCTTATATTTCCTTACACTTCTACTCTGATTTATGTAGATTATGTACTCTTTATGGAAGAATCTCATATTGTAAACTTTGGTTAAGTTTCAATTTCCGGATCCATATTTCCGGAACCTATTTTTCTGAATCACATTCCAGATTTAAGCAAGTGCATAGAACTAGTAGTTTGTAACTTCATACTTTTTCCCAATATTTCATCAGTGTTACAGGTGTTGTGAATTTTATTAGTTTAACATTGTTAAACTTAAAACATTCCTTGTTTAAAAAAATTTGTAAAGTGTACAATTCAACCCCCCTCTTGTATATTGAGCATCTACATCTTCATTTCGAACCTACAATTGGTATCAGAGCAGTTTTCTGAAATACTTATACTCACATATAAGTTTTTCTTTCTCAGTTTTTCATTGTTCTATATTTTCCTTGCTTAGGAATATTTTTTTAAATATGAACTTTTGTTATTAAGAAGTTTTTGTGTTGAAATATTTTTAAGATGGTAGGTTTAAATGTAGGCTCCATCGACAACTTAAATCCTACAAGACCACAAATTTTTGATGGCAATGATTATGAGTATTGGAGAGATCGAATGAAGAATTTCATTATCAATACTGGAGTAGATAACTTTGTTATTCTAACTGGAGGTTATAAAATTCTTGATAAGGAAGTGAGTGCTTTCAAAAACCAAGAGAGGAATGATTATCAATTAAAATATAAGGTACGGAATACTCTAATATGTTAAATAAATAGGAACATATATAGCCAAACTTCTTCTTGTGAAACAGCTAATTCTATATGGAAGAAACTTGAAGTTACTCATCTTGGTACATCTAAAGTCATAGAGACTGGAAGAGATATGCTGAGAGCTGAGTATGATGGTTTTAACTTTCATTATGGAGAACCTATAAGAAAAGTACCGCAAAGGTTTATGACTATCATGAATATCATACAATCTATGGGAGAGAAAGGTCTAGATGATGAATCTCTTGTATACAAGATTATTGATATTATGCCCAATGAGTGGGAATCAAAGAGAATATCTATTGAAGAAAACAAAAAGGTTACTCAAATTTCCTTAGATGAGCTGTTTGTAACTCTTCCCCAACACGAAACAAGGATGAAAAGAGATATTGACAACATCAAAAAGAAGAATGAGAATGGTACTGTTGCTTTTACTACTACATCAAATCACTTGAAAGCAAAGAATCCTAAGAGAGTGACCAGATCCAAGTCTATGAAGGTTACTATCCAATTCGAATCAAGTGAGAGTGTAGTCTCAGAAAATGAGTTAGCTAATATTTCTCAAAGAATGAACAAGATAGCTGGTCAAAGAAATTTCCAATGCAGTTATAAGAAGAAGGAATGGAATGATAAGAAATTTAGAGGTCACATGCTATGAATGCAAGAGAAGTGGACACATACGACCTGATTTCCCAATGCTTAAATAGAACGAAAGAAAAGAGAGGCATTATGAAAGGAACATAAAGATGTTTTATAAAGCCAAAGCTAAGAAAAGTCTGAAATCTAATACTACTTAGAGCGCTAGCTATGGAGACTCTTAAGAAAGTGAATCCTCAGAATATGATTCATCGGCTCAGAAGAATATGAGATTCATTTCTAATACTTCTTTTCCACATACATGTCTTATGTCCAAGGTACACTCTACCGAGGATTTGAGAAATCTCTCTCTTGATAAGAATTACTATTCCAAAAGTAGTACTTCTAAAGAAGATACTTCATCCTCAGAAAATGAAGAACCTCCATATAAAGAATTATCTAGATTTTCCATGTTACTTGAAGCAAAAAATTATAAAATTTCTAAGAAATTAGACAAGGAAAATACTAGGGAATAAATTCTTACAAAAGAGATTTCAAATCTTTCTTCAGATAGTAAAGATAAAGAAGATATTTTAGAAAAACATTCTAAAGACCTTGAGAAAGAAAATTCTGATAAGGAAGAACTTTATAAAGATCTTAAGAATGATATTTTAAAGATGAATATTTTTGAGGAAAAATCTAACTCTAAGGAAATGATTTCTGAGGACAGAAATTTAATCATTATACCGAAATATGAAATATTTTCTCATAAGAAGCTTCTTGCAAAATTTACCTTTGGGAAGGAAAATTTTGACAAGATGTATTCTCAAATTAAACCTCACAGAAACACTACTGGAGTAGGTTATACTCACCAAAAACCAGTTTTCAAAAACAACTATTTTGTTCCTTCTAAAGACCCTTTTTTCACCTAGTGTCAAAGTGGTGAGCTTTGGAAGAAAATTTTTTCTTTGAATAAAGTTCAATCTCTTGGCTTTCAGAAAGCATATTTTTCTAATCAAATGTGGATACCCAAAATATTGTTATCTGAAAATCTCGGATCCAAACAAGTTTGGATTCCCAGAGTCTAATTCTTTTCTTGTTTTCAAGAAGATAAAGGAAGTACCAACAACAATATTTGGTACATGGATAGTGGATGTTCTTGGCACATGACTGGTAACAAAAACTATTTTGAAAATATTATCAAGACCAAAGGTGGGAAAGCAACTTTCAGAGATAATGCTCCGGGAGAAATTGTTGGTACAGGTAATACTGTTCTTCTTGGTAAAACATTGATTTCAAATGTTTTATTTGTTAAGGGTCTTAAGCACAACCTAATTAGCATAATACAATTATGTGATGAAGGATACCTTGTGAATTTTAGGAATGATAAGTTCTTAGTACACAATTCCAAGGAAGAGTTTATTCTTTATTCCCATAGGCAAGAGAATTTTTACACTTTGATCTTAGAAGACCTAAGGAGCCAAGACTTACCTTGCCATAGTGCAATGGAAGATCATTCTTGGTTATGGCATAGAAGGCTAGGTCACTGTAACCTTAGAAACTTGTGTAAACTCTCTAAAAAGAAACTAGTTAAGGATCAACCAGAGCTTAGATTTGATTCTTATAAAGTTTGTGATCCTTGTCAATATGGAAAGAAACATAAATCTTGTTTTAAATAAATCGGTGAAGTCTCAACAACTAATGTGTTACAATTGGTCCACATGGATGTTTTTGGTCCAACACAAACCTGAAGCATTGAAGGAAAATATTGTGTGTTTGTTTTAGTTGATGATTACACTAGATTTACATGGGTCTATTTTCTAGCAATGAAGTCAGAAGATTTTTCTTATTTCAAAAGTTTTATAGAATAAGTTAAAAATGATAAAAACCTTACATTGAAAACTATTCATAGTGATCATGGAGGAGAATTTGAAAATTCTGATTTTGAAACTTTTTGTAGTAGAAAATTTATTACTCACAATTTCTCCGCACCTAGAACTCCTCATGAAAATGGTATAGTTGAAAGAAGAAATAGAATTCTTCAAGAAATAACTAGAACCATGTTGAGTGAATATTCTATAGCCAGACATTTTTGGGGTGAACCTGTAAGTACTTCTTGTTATACTATAGATTGAGTTTTGATTAGAACTTTTCTTAATAAAACTTCTTATGAGTTATGGAATGGAAGAAAACCTAGACATTCCTACTTAAAAGATTTTGGTTGCAAGGTATTCATTCTGAATACTAAAGATAATCTTCACAAATTCACACCAAAATCTGATGAAGGAATTTTCTTAGGCTGCTCCACAACTTATAAGGATTATAGAGTTTTCAATAAAAACACTTGTACTGTGGAGGAAACAGTACATGTAAAATTTTATGAAACGGATCCATTTGTTTTTAAACCATCCCAACCTACATCCTCATATGTGTTTTCAAAAACTGATTATCAACCATTGTTAGAATATCCTTCTGATAAGGAAGATGTTTAAGAAAATACTTTTGGAACATTTACCCCAGAAGAATTTCTACCCTATGTTGATGAACAGGTTTTACAAAACCCAATTCATGTGTTTCTTAAGAATCATCCCAGTGATAGTATCATTGGTGATTTGAATGAACAAGTAAGGACTAGAAGTTCCTTATGAAATGAAGTAGAACATCTAGCATTCCTTTCCCAATTGGAACCAAAACGCACAGAGGAAGATTTATGTGATGATGATTGGATTAAAGCCATGCAAGATGAGCTAAATGAATTCGAAAGGAATAAAGTTTGGACCTTGGTTGGAAAACCTAAGGAAACCTCTATTATTGGAGTAAAGTGGGTCTTCATAAATAAGTGTGATGAAAATAGAGTCATCTTTAGAAATAAATCTAGACTATTTTCTAATGACTATAATTAGCAAGAGGGAATAGACAATGAATAAACCCCTGATCTAGTAGCTAGACTTGAATCTATTCATATTTTACTTTCCTTTGCAGCATTCTTCAATTTTTAACTTTTTCAAATGGATGTGAAATATTCTTTTCTTAACGATTTTGTTCAAGAGGATGTTTTTGTTGAACAACCTCCTGCCTTTGAAGATACAAAACATCCTGATCATGTTTTTAGACTTACCAAAGCTTTGTATGGCCTTAAACAAGCCCCGCGATCTTGGTATGATAGACTAACATGATTTTTGCTTCAAAATAACTATGTTAAGGGAAATGCAGATCCAACCCTTTTTATGAAAAAGATAAGAAAAATGTTTTGATTGTTCAAATTTATGTTGATGACATTATATTTGGTTTAACTCAGTAATTTTTAACAGATTCCTTTGTGGATCTAATGAAATATGATTTTGAAATGAGTATGATGGGTGAGTTAACTTTTTTCCTTGGTTTTAAAATTTCTAAAAAACCAGAAGGAATCTATATATCCCAACATAATTATATTAAAGTTCTTCTTAAAAAGTATGGGTATGAAAACACTAATAGTACAAGTACTTCTATTGGTACCTCAAACACACTTGATCTTGATGATGCTGGGAAACTAGTAGATCAAACATCTTTTAAAGTATGATAGGAAGTCTACTTTACTTGATAGCTAGTCGACTAGACATGATGTTTTCCGTATGATTATGTTCAAGATATCAATCCAATCCTAAGGAATCTCATTTAAAGGTAGTGAAAATAATTTTTTGCTACTTAATGGGAACCATGGATCTAGGATTATTTTATACTTCTGGAAATGATTTCGTTTTGAAGTGTTTTTCGAATGTTGACTTTGGTGGATGTAGAATGGATAGAAAGAGTACATCCAGAACTTGTCATTTCTTAGGAGATTCATTAGTTTTTTGCTCATGCAAGAAGCAACATTCTGTAGCACCCTCCACTGCTGAAGCTGAATATGTAGCAGCTGGAAGTTGTTGTGTTTAAGTGTTGTGGATTCAACTTACACTCACAGATTATGTCTTGAGTTTTAATAATACTCAAATTTTGTGTGATAACACATGTGCCATTTCCCTTAGTACAAACCATACACATTACTCTCTTGAAAAACACATAGATGTTAGGCATCACATTCTTAGGGATCACACACTTAAAGGAGATATCATTTTTCAGTTTATCGGAATGCAAGATCAACTTGCTGACATTTTCACAAAATCTTTACCCTCTGACAGATTTTAATACATTAAACAGAAGTTAGGAATGATAACCGTAAGGTAATCATTCTTTATTAACTTCTTGTTGAACAATTTTCCTTATAGTAATAAACTTCTTTTCATAGGGGGAGTACATTTTCTTGTTAGCATAATCAAAATTTTCATAGTTAGTTATTTAAAAAAAATTAAAAATCTTTCGTAATCAAAGTTTTTGTAATCATTTTTTTTAAATAAAAAAAAGCTTTTGTAATCAAAATTTTTGTAGTCAGTTTTTTAAGGCTTTTGTAATCAGATTTTTCGTAGTCATTTTTTCAAAATTTTGTATCTAAAATTTTCATAATGAAGGTTTCAGAACTGAAATTTTCGTGATGGAAAATTTCAGAATTGAAATTTTTATAATGAAATTTTCGTACTGTAACATTCGTAATGAAATTTTTGTACAGAAATTTCGTAATAAAATTTTTGTACTGAAACATTCGTAATGAAATTTTCATACTGAAATTTTCGTAATGAAATTTTCGTACTAAAATTTTCTTAATGAAATTTTCGTACTGAAATTTTCGTAATGAAATTTTTTTACTGAAACATTCATAATGAAATTTTCATACTGAAACCTTTGTAATGATGTTTTTTTACTTGAAATTTTTCTTAATGAATTTTTTGTAATGAGAATTTTCTTAATGAGAATTTTTGTACTGGAATTTTTCGTACACATATTTTTTTCCGTAGTGAGATTTTCGTAATAAGTCTTTCGTAGTTAAAATTTTCCTCAAAAAGAATATTACCTGTTACGAATAAACTTCCCTGGAAATCTAAAAGGTATGACTTCTTTACTCAAGTTTTCCTTGTCAAATTTTTTTTAAGTTGCTGGTTGTTTCTTATTCTTATAAAATTTCTCGGATTGTAATCTTCTTAAATCTGGTTGTTTTTCTTAAAAACTCAAAGGATCGGATTCAAGATTTCCTTCCCCATATGATTTCAACTGTCAGATCAGATCAGAGAGTTTTTCAACTGTTAGATGGTTTTTGGAAGTTCAAAGATCACATCCATCGCTTATATGAAGGGGATCCCCCAATGGTTGTCCCAGATTGTTTTCAATGCTCTTGTGTGCCGAAGTCCTGCCTCTACTCTTAAAGCCTGTTCCGAATCTTTTAGGGCTCTTCATTATGAATGTCTGATAAAGAAACTTCTCAGGATATTTCAACTACTAAGCCAATCTCAAAATGGTTAGTTTACAGGGAGAGGTTAGTGCATCCGAGTTTCTACAAGTATTAATCTCTTATATCTAAGAATATCAGATTGAATGGATGGGAAGATGTTTGCATATCCAAGCCAGAGAAATAGGATCCAGTTTATACAGATTTTCTTGTTGAGTTTTACGAGTCTTTTTACTTCCTTAAAGAAGATGGAAGAGAGATGTTTTCGTTCAAGTATTATGGGAAGACTTAGATGCTTTCTTACACCAAGGCTGCAAGGTTGGTGTGTTTATCTTATGAGGTAGAAGCTGAGTTTTGCTCCTACAAGCTGACCGATGATCAAGGAAGTTTCAACAAAGAAAAGGCCATGGAATGCCTTGGACTTTCAGAAGATATTACAGCAAAGATTTCTCATCTCTCTTTGAATAATCAGATTCCACAACTTTGGGTGCAAGGGTTTTTCGTACCGAGAAGGGGAGACAAGGATAATCTCAAGAAGAGTGATATTTACATCCAAGATTTCTTGGAAAATATAAGGAAGATAAATCTAATGAGGCATATTCTTATTATAGTTAAGAATATAAAAGAAGGGAATTTGATGTCTCAAATCATCATGTACCCAACTTTGCTCTCAAAGTTGATTGTTCAAACTCTTGACTCATTCAAGATTGCTTGCACCTCTAAGCAAAGGAATTGTAAGGTAATGATTGTCAGCTATGACACATTAAAAAGGATGAAAATGAGTTTTTCAGCTGAATTCAGAGAATTCTATCGTTTACCTGAGGAAGAGATTGAAGCTGCTGAGAAGGAGAAAGAAGATCTAGAATCATCTAAGAAAGATGAGAAGAAAAGGAAGTTAAAGAATGTGGTTGATGCTAAAAAAACTCCTAAGTCTAAGGAAACCCATTCCGCACCTCCCAAGATGAAGAAACAGAAGTCTTATCCAGAAGATGTGGTTTCCAAGTGGAGGGAGGATAAAGAGAAAAGGAAAGAAGGGGAGCCACAGTTTGGCTTGGACCCTACTCAGGGTAAGGCCCTAAAGGAAAAAGCTGGTGAAGAACTTAAAAGGAAAGTAAAAGAAAAGATATTGAAGAAGAATATGTCTGAAGCTGAGGTTGTTCAAAAGCTCTTGAATTTCACTGAAATCTCCTCAGAGAATATTCTCGTTCTAAAATCTTTTCTGGTTGAAGATTTTCTTGAAACTCCGGGAAATAAAACTCCGGAAAATTCTAAAGAGATAGCTCGTAAAGAATTGGAAGTTGAGACAGATGCAATAGTTCAACAAGTTGTGGAATAAGTCCAACAAGCTGAAGGAAGTGGAGGTTCTGATGATATAATAAGAAAAATCGATGATTATCATGATAAGGGAACTCCATCCGAGAAAATAAAACTCCAGACTTATCAAGCCGGTTCTTCCAAGTTAGCTACTCCTGTAGATGATGAGAAAGGTCAAGAAGAAGTCAGCAAGCCTTCTGAGGAAGAAATTTCTCATCATGATTTCTTTGAAGGAGCTGGAAAAGAAAATTTTGATAAAGATAAAATTTTTCAAGTGTCTGAAAGTGAGCAAGAATCTCCAAATGAGGAAGAAGTTCCGAAAGTTGACAAGGGGAAAAAGGTGATTTATGTTACACCTAGAAAGTTTAATGTAAAAAAGAAGTCAGTTTCTGGTTCAACTAAATAAAAGTTTCATGAGATAGAGGAAGAACCATCTAATATCCATCTTTCAGTTTCCGAGTCATCTGTCTTTGGACATGGCTTTGTGGAACAGTCCATCAAGAAGCTAGTGGAAGTCATTCTGATTTTTCCAGTAATAGATTCCAGATGCCAGATGCTTCAGTATAGCATAAATCAAAAATCAGACTCTGTATCCATGGTGATGGATAAATGTGCTAAGCTTGAGGCTGATCATAAATTTTTTTTAATCAATTATGATGCTCATAGATTTTCTTGCAAGAAGATAACCAAGTGGTCTAAGAATTTTTTTCAAGACATGGAAGATTTTGATCAATTCCAAGTAGATTTTAAAGATGCTTTTGATGCCGAAGACTCTAAAATCAAAGATCTTACAAATTATTTTGAGAAGAAGTTGTCTCTTGAGAAGGATGTTAGTATGAAGGAGGTTAAAGATCTTAATGGAAAGCTAGGTTCTCTTGTCCAATATTACAAAGAGGAAAAAGATCTTCGGATTCAGTTGGAAGAAAAGGTTTTAAAGCAATATAAAACACTTAAAGATCAAGAAGTGGCAATAGAGGCTCAAGATGCAAGAATCGTTTCTTTAGAGAAACAAGTTGAGGAAGACCATAAAGAGATTAAGAACATGAAGACCATTCTGAAAATCTTGTTATCCAAGGAAAAAAATCCAAATAAAATCAAACACGATCTTTTGTTGTACTCTTTTCCTTGTACAATTTCTTTCTAATATTATGGAATTTTGGTTACCTGTCTTTTGGATGGATGCATGTACTAATATTTCATGTACTTTATTATATTTTCCATTCCCTAAAACTCTTTTTGAAAATCAAAAAGGGGGAGAAGGGAAAATAATTCTAAGGACACAAAGAAAAGTCCTCTAAAACATAGTATAAACTTTCCTATGTTCGGGGGAGTTTATCTAAGGGGGAGTGTTTTAAAGGATATTTCCACATTTATAAGGAAAATTCCATTCCAGAAATCTAGAATATGATCCTTATAGTTTCAAAGCCTAAGGGGGAGTTAGTCTTATTCATCATTATCCATAAACAAATGGAGATATGCTTTAATTTCAAATTCTACAAATTTATTCCACGTTCTTATATTCTTTTTCGTAAGGATGTTTGTGCTTTCCAAAAAGGGGGAGATTGTTGGGTCAATAAGGTTTTCCTTATGACTTTTCCATTTCTTCTTGTCTTGAAAATCACAAGCACCTTATCTTTAAGAAAATCCTTTTTATTCCATGCTTTGCTTTTATAAGGAAAATTTCCTTCTCTGAGTAAGTTTATTCTTACCATATTTTCATTGTTCATATTTTGACAAAGAATAAAATTAGGATTCATATTTGTAACCATGGAATCCTATAAATACTTATATATGAAGTAGTATATTATAGGATCTGAATTCTGGATGCGAACTGTAATGATGTTCTACTCCAAATTCTGGATGTGAACTGTAATAAAGTTCCACTCCGAATTCTGGAAATGAACTATAATGATGTTCTACTCCAAATTCTGGATATAAACGGTAATGAAGTTCCACTCCGAATTATGGATACAAACACTCATATAGTTTTACTCCAAATTCTGGAGACGAATTCTCATATAGTTTGACTCTGAATTCTGATTACAAATTTATCTTAGTTCTGACTCTGAGTTCTCTGAATTCAGACTCCGAACTCTTATGTGTTCTGACTCTAAATTTCTATGAACTCTAACTCCGAACTTTGTATATTCTGGTTCCAAATTCTGATGAAACCATACTTCAAATTTCCCTAAAGATCAGACTCTGGATTTATACAGAATTCAGGTTCCGAATTCCTATAAAATAGAATCTTAATATCTCTTTATTATAGACTCTGAATTCTATTTTGGTTAGACTCCAAACTTTTATTTTCTTATATTCTGAACATCATTTTTACTTAAGCTTACAGTTGTTTCATTACAAAACAATGTCGTGCTTTCAGTTACACATGTTTTTTTATAAAACGATGTCATCAATTCTGTTTCTAACTAACTGTTGGTTAAGTGAAATGTGTACATGTCCCTCCGAAATTTAAGGAAAATATGACTGTTGGAGGAGGGATCCAACCATTCAAACTGAGCCTATAAATAGGATCTCATTTGAAATAGCTCAAAAAAATGAAGAAGTTGATCACTCTAGGGGCCACACACTGTTAAGGTGATTTCTAGAAAGAGAATATTTTCATGCCTTGTGTGTACTGAACTGCTTGTTCAGATTGCTTCGTGAGACTCTGAATTTTGGTGATTACATTTGAGGGCTTTCGGGGATGGGAAGACAGAGGTTCCAACACCATGAAGTTCAGGGCTTCCTTGCTGAGGAAGACAGAGGTTCCAACTACCCTGAAGTTGAGGGCTTGCAGGGATAGCAAGACAAAGACTCTGATCTTCGCATCGAGGGCTTACCCTAATGTGGGTAAGACAAACTTGCATGAAAGTATAAATCAAGAGACCTTTATCCAAGGTTGTTGGATACCCTTATATTTGGGTTAAAATACTTCTATCTTGTTACTTGTAGTTTTGCTACTTGTTTTTCCACTGAATTTCATATTGTAAGGAAAGTATAACCTTCTTATATTTCCTTACACTTGTACTCTGATTTATTTAGATTCTATGCACTCTAAGGTAGAATCTCATATTGTAAACATTGGTTAAGTTTCAATTTCCGGATCTATATTTCCAGAACCAATTTTTCAGAATCACTTTCCAAATTTAAGCAAGTGCATAGAACTAGTAGTTTGTCACTCCATACTTTGTCCCGATCTTTCATTGGTGTTATAGGTGTTGTGAATTTGTTTAGTTTAACTGTTTTAAACATAGATATTTCCTTGTTTAAGGAAATCTGTAAAGTGTAAAATTAACCCCCCCCCCACTTGTATATTGAGTATCTACATCGTTATTTCGATCCTACAATATATTTATAGGTGAGGGTATATTAAAGGAACCATTATGGATGAATTATAATGTAAACGGACTAAGATAAACATAATTAATGAGATCCTTATTTTTTATGGATTTTCTTGATATTAGTGATATATTGAGAGAAATTTCTGACATCAATCATATAAAATAACCATGTTGAAAAAAAGTGATCCAAGCTACATCAGATAAATTAAAGTGAAAAAATTTTTATTATAACACCCCAAGGCCTTACAATATTTTCTTTTATAAATAAATTTAATTTTTTCCCAGCATAAATTATATAAAATACCATGTTAATATTATGGTTCACATTACATAATGTCTAGAATTTTCTAGATAAAAATTGAGGTTATCTTGTGTTACCCACAATAATGACTATCCTTGATAGCTTGTGTAACACGAAATACCGAGTTTTACCACACAATAATATATTATTAAAAAATTTATTATTTAATATAAAAATATGTAACCTGGACATTAAATTGAGGGTTATGAATATTATTAACTAAATTATGAAAATATATAGTTGAATTCATTGGTAATCTATTAATTATAAATTAAGTTAGAAACCAAATGAATAAAAATGAAATTATTTTATAAAAGAATATTTTTATGTGAAAAAGGGATATTTATCATAATATGTTAAATTAATTACTAATTGTGAATGATTTTAATAAAATTTATATAATATATAATCAACAAAATATTTTTGACATTTATCCAATATAATTTATAGACATAAGATAAGAACAAACCAAATATTACAGATAAAACCCTATATTTTCATAAATTCATTTTTACCGTCTTTTTAGGGTGAGCATATTTTAAATATGAATTATGAATGTTTTATAAATATAATATGAAAAGATAAGATTCATTATTGAAATAAAAACCTATAAATTAGGTAAGGGTAAATTTTATGTATTTTTCAGTGAAGTTTCATTTTTTATATGAATAGCAGAAAAAACATAATTTTAATTCAAAATTACATTTTCTCTTAATTTATTTATAAAGCTAAATTATAATATTTTTTGATTTTAAAGTAATATTTTATTAATTTTACATATATTAATCCAATTTAGGTCACTGGAATAAATTTCACTTTGAAATTTCACATTAAAACTTTGGATACTTTTGAATGTTTTTATATTAAAAACCTGAATTATCATCACATCTACGGGATTAAGTTTAAAATAATACCTACCACCCATGTGATTAGAATTTAGAAAATTTTATTACATATTTGGAGTCAGAATAATTTATAATTTCTAATAAGGTAAACTTGTTTTATTTTCAAAATCATTGGTGAATGTAATTAAAATTAATTACTGTGATTAAGGGAAAGAATTAGCTTTACAAGAGAAAAAACCTTAATATTAAGTGCCAAAATAAACTAGAAACGTTCCAAAAATAAATTTTATATTCATATATATACTTTATTCTACTTTTTATATAATTTATTCCATTATTGGAGACACTATACATGAGAAAATGGTTAGTGTAATTCCCTTCTCAAAAATTTACAAGAAAGCCTATCCTCCTCCACTATAAAAAGGAACTCACACTACCCACTTATTTAAAACACTAAATACACTGTATCTCACAAAAGATATTAAAATAATATCCCATATTCCCTACCCTAATTATAAAATCCCTACCTTGGTCATAATTCCATCCAAGTAACCCATTTTGTCCAAAAAAAAAGGATTTACCCAAAGAACAGGTGACATCTTTCCTCAAGTTATATCGTTTTATTTTCATTATCCATCAATCGAATATTATTATTCAATGATTAAATTACAAAATAAGTATCCTAAATATACTTATATGTTTTTATATTATGTTTTATACATAAATATACACACTTCCAACAAATGGGTGACGAATTTACCATTCATATACGGTGAACTACTGCCTCTCTAAACGATGACTGTTGGTTTTTCCTTTAACACATCTCATGGTGTGAATTATAATGAACACAATATGTTTATATTATATATACAATATTAATGTTCTATGTATGATTATTTATGTTTTATATAACATATAAATTTACGTATTCTATTTTTTGTAAATACGATAACTTCGTTTGTGGGCGGGTGGACTGCCGCCTCCTCAATGTGATATCATATGTTCACACGTTGCAGGGAATGTGTTATGTATGAGTTTAATTAAAAAAATATTACAGAAATTAAATATATGTGATATTTTGGAAATAATTTCCATTTTGTAAATATTATATATTATTTTTATTATTACCCTTTTCACATATTAAAAAAGTGATAATGTTGTTCATGGACGTGTGGACTACCACCACCTCAACGCGATGTGATTACTTTTACGTCCATAGAATTATATATATAAGTATATATGATTAAATATAATATTAATTTTTTTATTATTATCATTCTAGAAATATATAATGTTACATACCTTCTTTCTATAATGATCATCAAAAAATGTTAATGTTACCCATGCTTATGTACAGGCAACCTTCTCAATGGTTGTAACGTTGGTTCCTTTTTAATACCCATATTTCATAATTTGTTTTAAAAGTATAGTTCATTTAAAAATATTATATTTATTTCAGGATTATTCTTCATTATATATTTATATAAATACCTTTTTGACCATATTCGACCTATAAAAGTTGTTTTTCACACGTGAAACAAATTTTTTCAAAACACCCGACATAAATTTAATTATTTTAGTTATTATATAAAACATTATAATAAGTAAAGTAAATGTGATAATAAATCTAAAAATTGTTTTGAAGAAAGTAAATAATTAACAGAAGTCTATTATTCAGGAAGATAAAGACAAATTTTACAAGTCATAGGTAAGGTAAGGAATTCTTTTTGACTTTTCTTTCTGTGAGGCTTACACCATATACACCAATTAAATAGTTGTATGGTTTATCTACTACCACTTTTGATATATTGTACCTTGAATTATTTTGTCTTCATGGTATTTAATACTTTAATTTAATTTTATTCTTTTATGAGTATTCTCATTCAAATGTTACAAAGTGTCGTAGAACACTTTGTAATGTTTAAAGATTATTTTCCTCAAGAATAATTTTAATGATCTTTCAATGGTATGTCCATTAATCGACGAAAAAAGGAATTATTGTTACTTATCCTTTATTGAGGAATTATTGATAACTTTATATTATTTATTCAATATGAATATTTTATGATATGGCACATTTTTTATTAATTAAATCTACTAATCAATATATGAGGAATGATTTAGACATGCAATAGACAATTTGGGGTCTATTAAAAGTTAGAGCCATGGGGGATTAGTAGTCCCGTGGGATAAACTAATTTGTAAAAACCCTTCTTGTCTATAACCAATTTGTTTTAAACTATCATTTGAAATATATTGATTTTAATGGTACCATGTACCTAGGAAAAATATCTTCCAATAATTAAGTATTTCCTTTATCGATAATTTGGTTGTTATTATTGTTATTATCTGTGATATTTTTTATTTGACCTATCTATAGATGCATTCAATTTGTAGTCTATTGATTAAATGGAATGTGCTTCTATTTCTTACATTCCCATATTGATTATTATGTTTCTTGTTGTTTTAATGTGATGTGTTATCAGTTATATACATTTCTATGTTGGTTATCATCATCAATTCATTATTTATTCTGATTTTCTTACCCCTACTCATCATTTGAGTTCACTTTTATTATGTTTAATTTCCCCATGTTATAAAGAAGAAATCATTAAATAAGCTTTCAAGAAGGCTGGCATTTTCATTTAATTATGTGTTGTGTTTTATTTTCCATTTCCCAATGTTAAATGGGTATCACGTATGTAATTTGTTTTTCCAAAAAAATTATATTTTAGGCCATTGTAATTTGATTCCTTATAATCATGCATTTGTAACCAAGTATGGAATCAGCTCTAGGATTCCGAAAATAGGGTGTTACCGTTGTTAAAACAGTAATGTTAGAAGAATATTTGGATAGAATATTTAGAAAATATATAATGTGTAAAATGACCCTAAGTAAGACATTTAGGATAAGTATAGAAAAAAATATGACAGTTTTTATAAGTTAGAGAGTATGTGTTTCTTCCTAGAAATATATCCCTGATTGGAAACTACAAGTGGTCATTATTCTTGCACAGATGTACCTAGGAGTAATAACTCCAACAAGTTGTGTCGGGCCTGACATGAACTTGAACTTGTACATGAAAATGGGATATACAGTGTGCCTGGTTTGACACGCCTTAGGGATACGCTTTGGATAATTCACTTTTTCTTTGAAAATATTTATGATGGATTTCAAAGTATTGATATCCCAAAAAAAGCCATATTTATGATTTTTAGATTTTCTGTGCATGAGTTTTTAAATTTATTATATGTGTTATCCTATATTTGGAATTAAAAAAGTTAATAATTTTAAGATCTAATACAGTGTATGCCATTTTTTATAAATAAAACCTGTAAAGAAGAAGTGAATCAATACTCATAGACAATGTAGAGTTTCCACTACTGATAAAGATAGTGTAACTTGTATTGGAACTAAGAAAGTTGTGGATATATTATGGTATCTTAATTAGGTTTCAACACATAAACATTCCTAAATGGAGAATTGTTTCCATAGAGAGACTCTCTGATGTCAGGTTTCTTTATGCAATATAGGTCCCCATGATTTAGTGGGACAACTAATCCAATGGAAACTGAGTAATGGATTAAGTCTTAAAAGAATATATTTATTGCTTTGATATGCACTTAAAACGAATATTTTCCACTTTTGGTGTATTGTCTCAATGATGATTTTGATAATTAGTGGTCTCTAATCCAGAATAAAAGGGAGGACTAAGAAATAGAACTCAAGGAAGAGAAATATTTTATGGGTAGATTCATCAAAAAATATTCCATTATGATAAAAAAACTGGGATGAATAAGAAGTGAATTATATTAATGAAAAAGGATAAAAAATTTGTTTTGGAGTATGAATATACATTTATATGGTTATATATGTATTCTACGGATTACATATACAATGTGGAGTGCAAGATTGATCACTTTTTTGAAGGGATTAAGCCATGAATATGAAGAACACTGGTCTCCAAAAGAAATTCCATATTATGAAATAGTTTTATGTGATATAAATAAAAAGAAAAAATTATCTAAGTATTATGTTTTTGAAGGGAAATTATAGAATAATGGGATGGTAGATCATAAAATGGACAATGAAAATAAGAGGGTAAAGTATTTTCCTATATATAAAAATTGTGCAAGAAAAAACCTTGGTATTTTCTTGAAGGGGATGGTAGATTGTTATAAGTTTGTAGAAAAAGTCTATAATGTTCCGTGTTCTGAACTGGATGAAAAAAACACAAGAAATAAAATTTTTCCATTAACTGGGCATGCTGGTTTTAAAAACCAGTGTCATAACTTTTTTCCAATAGCCGACACTGTGGCATTGATAGAATAAAAACATTAAGATTATTTTATTAATACACATGTTTGTTTCTTTTCAAAAAAATGAAATAACTCTCATATGGTGCGTCATATATGGAATCTAAGACCACTGTTAGGTCTGAAACGCTGGGTTTTCCCTAGGTAGGGTATAACCTTGATTCTCATCGGGTGTTTGGCACCCTCGTACATGCTAATTCCATATTTTTTTAATTAGTTAATTATTCTATTTTTTATATAATAATTAATTTCATTCTCACAAACGACTCATAGAATAAGAAATATGAGACCACCAATAGTTCCAAGACATGGGTTTTACCGTATCAAGGGTATATCATTTGCAATTATTGGACATTTAATCATATCGCACCTGAAGATAATTTAATTGGGTTAAATATTTTTCTTGGATGTTAGAAATAATAATAATAATTTTGTTATTAATATTATTATTTGCATTGATGTCAACAAATGAAAATACACTACCACAATTAATAAATTGTGTTTCGGTGTAAATAATAACCAGGTAATGTAATAAATATGGTATTATTAATTGTTCCAATTAAATATAAATGTGCAATCAATATTTATTTAATAATTGTTATCCTTTTTATTAATGGTTGTTATCATTAAACTATTAATGGTGTCATTGATGGGTTGAATTAAATAATAATAATTATTTTAATTATTGTTATTATTATTATATTGGGAAAAAACATTGATGTATATATATATGATGTATATCTATATATATGGGATTAAATATATATATATATATATAGTAATATATACTTGTGTGGGTGTATATACATGAATACGCAGATGTGTGTATATATATATAACATGTATATACATGGGTGGATATTTATTGTTAGGTTAGATAAAATATTATTAATTACCTATATATATATTTATTTAACATGTCGACCTAAATATATTTCTGGAATTTTATGTTTCTAATCCAAATCTTTAAAGCGACATAGGGCGCGCACCTGTGCACCCCGTTGCAGGTCCCGGACAGCTATTAAAATAAATGAAATGATTGTTCAGGCTGTATGTAAAATATTACATCACGCCATAGTGCAGAGTTTGGGTTAAAAATAATTTCAAAGGATTAAAGGAAATTAATGGAATTTAAATATGGGTAAAAATAAATAATAAAATAGATACAGATCGAGAAAAATTTAAAATAATTAAAATGAGGTAAACCTATTTTAATTATTTATATCATTTCTTTCACCATTTTATTTTTATTATTTTATTTATTTATGTCTTTTTTATTTTTCCTTTTTCTTTTTCTGTCCATTATTTTTTTCCATTTTTTTCCTCTCCTCCTCTTCTCTTCCTCTCCTATGTGGGGCACACATCTCCTACCTAGGTGGTGCACACAACCCTCTCCTCCCTTCGAAAGGTCGATGCGCCTCCATTCTTCATTTGTTTTCTTTTTCATCAGGTGCATTGGGAACCTATCAGTAAGGCTCATCCCATGAACCAAGAATAATTCAATCTCATTTCAAATCCTTTGCACAGTTCTCCATGAAAAGATTTTACCCTATTCTGGGGTTTTTCTAAAATCTTCTATTTTCTTCCGTTTTAGGTCAAATAAATGTCTACCACAGATCATAGGATTATATACGACCATAAAGTAGTATGTACACTCTCTTTCCCTCTATTTCGTTGTGATTTATAAACACGCACAGTTGTGTCGTTAGTCGGTGTCTATCAGCTTTGTAAAAATTCACCCAATTTCTATATTTCAATTGTTTCACCTAGTTTTTGCAGCCATATTGACCATGAATTAAATTGTTTAAATTATTGAAATGTGGTCAGACACCACTTTGGGTGTGCCTACGGGGTCGATATAAATTCAGTTAGCCCATATATTTAACTCATTTAACATCTTGTATTGCACAACCTCTTTTTGTTGTGTTTAATTTAAATAATTATGTTAAAAGAATTATGAAAATTGAAATTTTTTGATCTTTGATTGTTTTTTGTGCTGAATTATTTATTTATTTAAATGTGCATGCGCGGGAATTTAATTTTATTAACTCTATGTGTTGCGTAGCCTATTTCTGTGATGTTTAATTTAAATAATTAATTTAGATTAATTATAAACATTGAAAATGTTGGATCTTGGTAGTTGGTTGGTCTAATTTATTTATTTATTTAAAAGTGCATATAGCTACTTATGTTTATGTGGTACTTTTCCTTGTTAATACTACTATGATGAAATATTTAATTTGCTCTGTGTGATGCATGAGTATACCTGTTGGTTTCAAGCTACAATTATATATGTTTATATCATATCTGCGGCTGTTAAAACATTAATTAAATTAAGGGTAGGGAATGGAGGTGGGCCCTGTATTAATGGAAACTCTTAGACCTTTCGTTCTTGACGGTTACCTCTATGTGCCGAGGGGTGGTGTTTTTGGATTTTCCGAACAGAGACTTCCCGGGGCTTTCTAATACTTATGAGTGATACTGGTTCCAAAAAGGACCATTGGGATGGATCCATTGGCCATGTGGCTAAGCTAGCCCCGTATGACACTTGACCCCTTTTTGCGAGATCGGGACAGACTTAGGGTAAAGCCATGCCACAAGCGATACTTGGTTTTTCGAAAGATTTCCTTGGACGGGCTCGGTGGTATTGGATAATTAAAGGATGTTCTGTAGTGATACCTTCGGGAAGGGATCGTACTCCAACTCTCAACTTGAACCTTAATAATGAAGTGCTGATGGTTTATAATAATATCATTGTTAGTCTCTTGATATTTGAGATATTTTCTAATATGTTGAAGCACACTTGCTAGACAGATGACTTAGACACCAAGTAAAAGCACAAGATTGGGGGTATGCCTCTTCCTTGTTTTACTTCACTCTTCCAGGAATCATATATATGCATATGTGTATTCTAATTACAGGTACTCCTTTAAGACTTCCATCTTAGGAGGAAGCAGGTGATTAGGCACGGGTGTCGTTTGGAACCCTGGCGGACTTATTTATTCCATTGCACTTAATAATTATCTGAAATTGTTATATAATGGCACACTGAATTTTATCATTGCATGAAATGAAATGGTTTAGAAACCTTGGGTGCTGGCCTACTGGGATTTTATCTCACACCTTGCTCGGGTGTCGTTGACACCCAAGTAGATTATATGCATGCAGGTATTGACAAAGGTAAGCATGCTACTTCTGATGCTTAATTGTTTCTTTCTGCTTAGGAAGTAGTTTGGGGGCAGAGGACTGATCCTTTCTCGTGATGCAGTTGTCAAACAATGTATATTTTTATTTTTTTGATATTTTTCTTGGGATTTTGTTTTTCACACATTTAGTTTATACATATATCATGGAAAGACATCATTTTCTGAGCTTCCACACTTGAGTGTTATTTAGTTGGATTATTTATATTACTTCTACTACAATTTATTAATTTATATTCTTCTGCTAATTATTAATAATCATTGTTTACTTTTTAGGTGATAATACGTATTACCTATGAGGGCATAGTCTCCCCCTCGGACACAAAAAGTCTTGCACTGCTAGTCGGTAGCCACTAGCGTTCAGGGAGATGCTCTTGAGGTCTTCTGATACACCAGTCCGGACACCATCTTAGAGGTGTGCCGGGTTGGGACGTTACAAAGTGGTATCAAAATGTGGTATTTTTCCCCTTTGTCTTACTATTTTGGGTTGGTAGACATGAGACTAGAAATGCTTCGGCACTTGGATAATAGTCGTGCTTAGGACTGATCACCCCACATACGGTAAATGGCTAAGTGGCTAGGGTTGGGATTTTTATTCATGCTTTTTGATGTTACTGTTGATATGATTTCACCTCGAGTGATTGGTGTATTCTCCTCTTCTTATGAATTTATGGAATTTATGATATTTTAACTTAGCCTTTTATGTTAAGGATGAAGCATTGCATGCATCATAATAGGTATATAGTAATTCACATGCCATGCATAATGTCATGCCATATAGTTGCATTTTAGGATGCCAGTGAATTCAAATTGTGTGCCTTGAATGTATGAAATGTTTGGTAATATTTTAAATGTTTTTTTATACCATGTTTCAATGATAGATTTATCATGCTAGATTTTTGTCATGCTTCCTGTTTAATTCCATGTTTTCCTTTCATCACGCTTCTGTGCATATTAGCATGTCTCTATGATTAAAATTTTATAATTCTGTGATTACAACATGTCCCTCTTAGTTAGCTTCTTATAGTGATCTGGTAGCTTTTTTTATGTAATTGGTTACTTTGGTAAAATTTATTGGTTGCCTTTAAATGGGAGCAAAATTTCAAAAACAATAAAGTGTTTAGTAACTTATTAGTTTGATATCCTCCCATATATCTAGGATAATATGTGTTTCAGAATGTTATAATTTCAAAATAAAATTGGTTAACTACTTAAAGGCACAACTAGGACCATGTAGGCAAGTTGGTGCATGTTTATTATGAGATAACCTATTATGAGTGTTATGACTCTTAATAATTAAACAACTATTTTTTTGGGTTGCATTCAAATGAACCCAAGTCGGCTTAGTGGGACACTTGTATGTTTTCGTATCTACTTAAAATGAATTAATGTGATAGATTTCCTATTTAAGGATATGATTCCAATTTATGTAAATGTTTTAAAATAGGGCTTTGTAAAACTTTTTTTTTACCCTTGAGGTGTTGGTTAAGATCAACTACCTTGTGTTTTGTTTTGAAAAATAGTACTTGTTGTTTGGATGATGATTAAAGATTAATTTTGATTAAATATAAAGGTCTTGGATATGTAACATGTAGCGATGTCCTCTGTTTAAGACCCTTGTATAAGCGTAGTTTGAGTTTCTCCTTAAGTTTCTTTGGAACAGAACCATTTGCATTTCATTGTCCCTATTCGGACCACCTTGCTTAAAATGACACCATTATTCGGATGGGTGGTCATGTTTCCCATGACTTTTGTTTCGGGCTTGAGCATCGGTAATTCTCACTTCTATTAGGTTAGGCATGCCTTAGGAATGGTCAGTTGCTTCGTAGGTTGTTCGTCCCTCTCTTCTCTATAGTGATGGATGATTCAGTACATCGTCCTCCGAGTTAATAGTCATCTTTCTTCTGTATCACTTTCAGGTAGAATGCGTTCACGTACACGGTGTCGTTGAGATCTTAACGTTGTGATGAACCAGATGAGTTCAGTGTAATCATCAAGTCTTACACTGTTAAATATTTTTCAGGTAATCTATGTACTATTGTGACTTCTTTGTTAAAGGAATCATGTTTTTTCCAATGCTCGGGATGGATTCTAGAGACTCGTGTGTTTGACACACCGGTCAGTTTGGATGAACATTCATGCCAGTAGTCTAAATATTTTCCTTATGGTAATTTTCTAATCCTCTTAGTGTACTCTTCCTTAAGTGACAAGCATGTCCCTTATCTTGTCTTCATCCTTGATGCACTAAGAGAGCATCGGTCATATGCCATGCTAAAGCTTTAAAAGTTGTTGGGATTTGTTAGGGTGATTTTCCTCAGTGTTTCGCGATGATGCATCATTATTATCTAGACATTGGTTAGTCTTGAGTGACCTTGGGATTTCTGTGTAGGAATTCTTTGGAAGAACTCTTGTACACCTGTTGTTTCTTCTAACGTGACCACCGGGTGGATGTTGGTCTGGGCCCAATCAGCAACCTTTTTTGGAGCGTATTTCCCTTTTACCAATGTCTCACAAGTAATCATGGAGATTGGACTACATTACGTTAGTTCCTTTCACTCATGTTGTGTCAATCTGAGTTTACCCTATACTTTTTTTCGGGATCAGTGATGCCTAAATCAAGTAACGACACTAGAGGTCAGGTATGAACTTTAGTGGATGTTTTCACGGAAAATGAGAGATACATTGGAAGAAGGAATCATAGTTGAGTTCATAAAACATCTACCATCTAAGCCGGTCATCTTCTTAATTGTTCACCCAAAGTGGATTGACTAGTTATCTCTCTTTCTCAATGAAGTGGTCAGTGAAGGACTTTTTCTTGCATGTTATCAGGTGAGATGAGTACAGTTTGTGTCAACCAGGGTTTTCCATAAAAAGGTAACACAACTTGGGTTTTAAGGGAGATGGGGAATCGACCATTTTATCCATTTCAAAAGTCATGAAAAAAGTGTCGCTAGAACACTTTAGAGCATCTCTTATAAGAAATTCTGATTCTAGAAGGTGTTTTGACTCAGAATTGTTTCCTTTATAACTGTAAAATCTAAGGTGGGAAGTAAGTTTGACCATATGTTTAAAAAGACGATGACATGGTCATGTCTAGAAAAAATAGGTTGGGTAAATATCATCTTGGTGTTTTCTGTTGGATAATGAGTGTTGACTCAGATCTTAATGGATTTTGTGTCATTTTCCAAACCAAGGTTAAGCGTACTTTGTGCGTTTAGATACGCAACACGACCTTTTGTATGAGACTGCATGACCATGTAGATTGGGTGAGAGTTGTGTTGTTCCCAAAGGCTTCTTAGGGATGATAAGTTCTATGGTTGGAAGGTTGTAATGTTCTATGTTTTGAACCGGATGAAAAAAATGTAGGAAATAAAAATTTTCCGTTAACTGGGCATGTCGGTTTTAAAAACCGAGCATCAGAACCTTTTTTCGATAGCTGACACTGTGGCGTTGATAAAATAAAAATATTAAGTTTATTTTATTAATATGCGTGTTTTTTTATTTTCAATAACATGAAATAACACTCAAACGGTGCGTTATACGAGATATCTGAGACCACGGTTAGGTCTGGAATGCTGGGTTTACCCAAGGAAGGGTATAACCTTGATTCGCATCAGGTGTTTGACACCCTCTCACATGATAATTATATATTTTTTTTAATTAATTAATTATTCCATTTTTTTTATAATAAAAAATTCTTTTCACACAAACGGTGCGTCGAATGGGAAACATGAGACCACCGATAGTTCTGGGACACGGGGTTTTATCCTATGTAGGGTATAACATTTGCAAGTATAAAACATTTGGTCATATAACACCCGAAGATAATTTAATTGGGTTAAATATTTTTGTTGGCTGTTAGAAATAATAATAATAATTTTATTATTAATATTATTATTTGCATTGATGTCAACAAATGGAAATGCACGACCATAATTAATAAATTGTGTTGCGGTGTAAATAATAACAGAGTAATGTAATAAATACGATATTATTAATTGTTTCAATTAAATAAAAATGTGCAATAAATATTTATTTAATAATTGTTATTCTTTTTAATAATGGTTGTTGTCATTAAAATACCAATGGTGTCATTGATGAGTTGAATTAAATAATAATAATTATTTTTATTATTTTTATTATTATTATATTGGGATAATAACATTGATCTATATATATATGAGGGATATCTATATATATGGGATTAAATATATATATATACATGGTTGGGTGTATATACATGTATATACATATGTGTGTGTATATATAACACGTATATACATGGGTGGATATTTATTGTTAGGTTAGACAAAATATTATTAATTACCTATATAAATGCATTTAACATTTTGACTTAAATCAAGTTGTGAACATTTAAGTTTCAAATAAAAATCTTTAAAGCGGCCTAGGGAGCACTCCTGCGCACCCTGTTGTGGGTCCTGGATAGCTATTAAAATTTATTAAATGATTGTTCAGGTTGTATGTAAAATACCACATCGCGCCATAGTGCAGCGTTCGGGTGAAAAATAATTAAAAAGTATTAAAGGAAATTAATTGAATTTAAAGAGGGATAAAAATAAATAAGAAAATAGATACAGTTGGTGAGAAATTAAAAATAATTAAAATGAAGTAAACCTATTTTAATTATTTATTTCATTTCTTCGACCATTTTATTTTTATTATTTTATTTATTTATCTCCTTTTTCTTTTTTCCTTTTTCTTTTTCTTTTTCTTTCCTATCTTTTTTTTTATTTTTTTCCCTCTCATTCTCTCCTCGTCCTCTCTTGTGCGTGGCACACCTCTCCTCCCTATGTGGTGTGCACCACCTTCTTCTCCCTTCGGAAGTTTGTCATGCCTCTGTTAATGTTCTGTTTTTTCGCCATATGGTGCACTGTAAACCTATTTCTAAGGCTTTTCCCATGCACCAAGAATCGGGCGATCTCATTCTAAATCCTTTACACAGTTCGCCACGTAAGGATTTTACCCTATTTTGGGTTTTTCTAAAATTTTCTGTTTTCTTCAGTTTCAGGTCAAATCAAAGCCTACTGTGTATCATAAGATCACCAATGACCATAAGGTAGGGTGTCTACTCCATTTCCCTTCATTTCATTGTGATTTATAAAAACGCATCATTGTGCCGTTAGTCGGTGCCTACCAGCATTCTGAAAATTCACCCAATTTCTTTAATTCAATTGTTTCTCCTTGTTGTTACAACCCAATTGATCCTAAATTAAATTATTTAAATTTTTGAAATGTGGTCGGACACCCCTCTGGTTGTGCCGACATGGGTGATATAAATTCTGTTTGCCTGTATATTTAACTCATTTAATAGCTTGTGTTGCACAACGTATTTTAGTTTTGTTTAATTTAAATAAATATTTTAGAATAATTATGAACATTGAAATTATTGGATATTTTATTTTTGTTTGTGATGAATTATTTATTTATTAAAATTTGAATTCCCGAGCATTTTATTTAATTAACTCCATGTGTTTTATGGCCAATTTCTATGATGTTTAATTTAAATAATTAACGTAGATTAATTATGAACTTTGGAATTGTTGGATCTTGGTAGTTGGTTGGTCTAATTTATTTATTTAGTTAAAAGTGCATATATCTTCTTATGTTGATGCAGTACTTTTCCTTGTTAAGACAACTATGATGAAATATTTAATTTGCACTCCATAATGCATGGGTGTACCTGTTGGTTTCAAGATTCAATTACATATATTGATATCATATCTAAATCTTTGAAAACATTAATTAAGTTCAGGGTGGGGAAAGGAGTTGGGTCTCGTATTAAAGGTCATGATTAGACCCTTCATTCCTCACGGTTACCTCTATGTTTCGGGGGGGGGAGTGTTCTTGGCTTTGTTGAACTGAGACTTACCCAGGATTTCGAATACATATAAGTGATTCCATTTCCAAAAGGGTCCATCGGGATGGATCCATTGGTAATGTGGCTAAGCCAGCCTCGGATGACACTTGACACCTTTTTGCGAGATCGGGACAGACTGAGGGTAAAGCCATACCACAAGTGATATTTGGTCTTTAAAAAGATTGCGTTGGATGGGCTCAGTGGTATTGGATAATTGAAGGATGTTCTATAGCGACACCTTCGGGATGGGCTCAGACACAAACTCTCAACATGAACCTTAATAATTATGCACTAAAGTTTTATATTATTGTTTTTATTAGTCTCTTGAGATTTGAGATATCTTCTGTTATGTTGAAGTACACCTGGTTGACACATGACTTATACCCCAAGATAAAGCACAAGCATAGGGGTATCCCTCTTCCTTGTTTTACCTTAATCTTCTAGGATTAATTTATATGCAAATGTGTATTATACTTATAGGTAATCCTTTCATACTTCTGGCATAGGGCAAAGTAGGTGATTAGGCATGGGTGCCATTTGGAACCTGGGCCAACTTATTTATCCCATTGCACTTAATGAATTATCTGAAATTGTTATATAATGGCACACTGCATTTTATCATTGCATGAAATTCAAATGTTTAGACACCTTGGGTGTCGGCCTACTGGGATTTATCTCACACCCTGCTCGGGCATTGTTGTCACCCGAGTATATTATTTTCTTGCAGGTATTGACAAAGGGAAGTTTGCAGCTTCTGATACTTGATTGTTTATTTCTGCTTCTGAAGAATATTAGGGGAATAGGGCCAAGCCATTCTCATGATGCAGTTGTCGCACTTTATGTCTATTATTTTTGTTGATAGTGTTCTTGGGCTTCTGTTTGTTTTTACTTTCAATTTAGACATACACCATGGCATGACATCATTTTTTTTTCTTCCGCACTTGAGTATTATTTAGTTGGATTATTTAAATTTCTTATGCTACAGTTTATTCATTTTTTTTCTTTTGAAATTTATTATTAATTAATTATTACTTCCGTAATGATAATACATATTACCTATGGGGGCATAGTATCCCCCTCAGACACAAAAAGTCCATCGCTACTAGTCAGAAGCCTCTGGCGTTCGGGGAGATGAACTTGAGGTCTTATGACGCACCGGTCCGGCCACCATCTTAGAGGTGATCTGAGTTGGGACGTTACAAAGGCCACCAAGATCATGATTTCAAGGTAAATAAAGAACCATAAAATGTGAAATGACCGCACTGTAAGGATATTGGGAACTATGAAAATGAATGCCCTAAACATCAAGGAAAGATAGCTCATAGGAATCCAAGGTATCAAGGTCAAGCTTATGTTATTGATACTACTAAAGTGGAATGATTAATGTTTCTAAGTATTTGGATCACTGTGTAATTCTTTAAAAGTATTTTATCAGTGATTTACATGATATGATAAGTATGAAATATGCGAGGAATGTATTGTAGTACTATTTTAATAAGAACATAATATCATATATTTAATGGTACTAAGAAAAGTGATTCAGTAACAAGTTAGACATTATGAAAACAATACAGGGTTGAGGGAACAATAACCCCTAATATGTTCCTGATGGTGATAAAATGATGCTTGGATAAAGAAATTATTGATATAGATAAAGTAAATTGGATACTACTAGCTTCCTTATAACTTTTTCTAATGTTTCATATCATAATACTTGAATGGTTCATAGGGTTAACTTTTTATGAAATGGTTTAATTTGATCTTTGAGAATGGTTTTATATATTATCGTATTGCATCACTATGTGAAGAATCATGTTCTAATAGATGAATTAGAAATAGTTCAAGTGATAATCAAATGAAAATATTATGTTTATAGAAATGTATATTTAGTTATATTCCTAGAGGGTGAAAGAACTCTACAACCCTGGAAAAAGGGTCTTGAAATAAAAATTCTACAATATTATATTCATATATAATGATTAAAATAGTCTTTTAGACCATCTCATATTTATGGTTTTGAGGCCCCTAATATTCCATTAATCACTTAATTTCTTGCGACAAATGACTATTGTTACATACACTTTTCTTCAATGTCCATGCTTATATGTCCTAACTGTGTTCTCCTACTTGGGACACTAGTTGTCTGACCTTAATACTTCATTATCTATCTTATTAAGAATATTTGTTATTAATCCTATTTAAGATTTGCATTTTTCCAATAATAGTATTTTCAAATAACGAACCTTATATTACTAAGATCAAGTTTAAAAATCAATGTCATGATTTTATTAAGGTGGGGAGAATGTAACACTCAAAGACTTTATAATATTTTCCATTTAGAATAAATTTAACCTTTTTCCCAGTATGATTTACAAAAAACACCATGTTAAGCTTATATTAAATGAGACATAAGTTTTATCTTTCTATACATGGAACACCAAGTTATATTGTGTTACATGGAAAATTTACTTTTCTTGATGGCTTTTATAACACAAAAGACCAAGTTTTACCACACAATAATATATTCTTAAATATATTATTATTTAATATAAAAAGATATTACTGATCCATTAAATTTATGGTTATGAATATGATTAACTAACTTATGAAATTATATAGTTTAATTCATTGGTTACCTATTAATTATAAATTAATATTGAAACCATATGAAAATAAATGGAAGGATTTTATAAAATGCTATTTTTATATGAAAAATGTGATTTATCTAAATAAGTTAAATTAATTACCATTATTGTATTATTTAAATTAAATTTATATATTATATATTTATCAAAATATTTTTTACATTTATCCCATAGATTCTATAGACATAAAATAATATCAAATCCAATATTACACATAAAAACCTAAATTTTAAGAAATTTAGTTTTACCACCTCATAATGGAGAATCTATTTTAAATATGAATTTTAAAATTTTAATAAATATAATTTGACAAAATAAACTTTATTTTCTAAATGTAAACATTAAAATAATATTAGGGTAAAATTTTTATATTCTTCTGTGATGTTTTATTTTATCATGAATAGTGAAAATACTTAATTTTAATTCATAACTACTTTTTTGTCTAATCTATTTATAAAGATAAATTATAATTTCATGAGTTTTAAAGTAAAATTATATAAATTCTACATATATTAATCCAATTTAAGTCTTTATAATAAATTTCACTTTGATATTTGATATAAAAATATAGAAAATTTTAGAACGTTTTTACTTTAAAAACCCACATTGTTGTCCCATCTGGGAGAGTCATTTTAAATTCATTTCTAACAGTTATTTGATTTGAAATTAGAAAATTTGATTCCATATTTTTAATAATAATAAATTATAAATTATAATAAGTTCAACTTAAACTTTGGCCAAAAATATTAGAGAAAGTAATTAAAATTAAAAACAACGATTAAGAGATAAAAAAATTAATGATTAACTAAACCGTAAACATAATAGAAATAATGACCTATAAACTTTTCTAATATCCATTTTATGTTAATATATTGACACTATGATCACTATTATTTAATTTTTTCCATTATTGGATCTACCTAACATCCAAAAAATGTGGTTGAAATTCTCCTTTCCAAAATTTACAAGATTGTCACTCCTCTTCCACAACAAAAAAAAACTGACCCCTCTAAATTATTCACACCTATAAAACTCTTTTTATTTCCAAAAATCAACTCAAATAATCTCCCAACATACCTATAATCATCCTAGAATCTTCACCTGTTCCATAAATCCATCCAAGTAATCCCTTTCGTTAAAACCAAAAGGAGTTACCTAAAGAAGAGGTAAAATACAACCTCAAGATATTTTGTTTTATTTTCATTATACACCAAAAAAATATAATATTTTACCATGTTTAAATAATAAACTGAGTATCCTAAATATAAATATTTTTATATATGAATTTTTTTACCAATACCTACAAACACTTCAACCAAATGTGTAACGAATTTACCGTTCATGTGTTTCGAACTACCGCCTCACGAAATGATGGTTGTTCATTTTTACTTTACATATTATCATGTTGGTAATTATGATATACAAAATGTTTATATATGATATATATCATATTTATGTTTTATTATTACTTTTGAATTTTTTATATAACACATACCTTTATGGGTTCTATTTGGCATAAATACGATAACTTCGATTGTGGATATGTGGACTACCACCTCCTCCAAGCGATGTGATATGTTTAAACATTGCATGGAAAGTATTAAAGATGGATTTAATTAATTATATATGACATAAATTACATATATATTATATTCACAAAAAATTATTATTTAAATATAATATATCATTTTCTTTATTTCCATTTTCACACACTAAAAATGATAACTTCGTTTGTAGACGTGTGGACTACCGCCTCCTCGACCGGATGTTATTTTTTACATCATGAGAATTATATGCATAAGTATATATGAATAAATAACATGGTATTTATTATACTATTATCATTATATAAAGATATAATGTTACATACCTATTTGAAAAATTATCATTAAAAAATGGGAACATTGCTCATGCGTACGTATGACACACTGCCTCCATGATTGTAACATTGGTTAATTTTTCATAAAGAAAATTCAAAATTGGATTTATAATTATAAATGATGTATAAATATGAAATTTGTGTCTTGATTATTATTATTTACATGTTTATATAATGACCACTTTGACCATAGTTGACCTCCCAAATTCTTTTTTAACACATGAAGCATATTAAGTCAAAACATTGGACATAAACATAATTGTTTAAGTAGTCATGTAAAAGATTATGATATGTGATGTAAAAGTGATAATAAAAATGAAAAAGGTTCTAAATAAAGTAAATAATTAACATATTTTTATTATTTAGCAAGATAGAGACTCACGTTACATGCCAGTCACAATTTAAGAGATTATTGTCTCACTTTTCTTTCTTTGAGGCATACACCATTTTTCTCACTTACTTATTTTTGTTTTATATCTACTTACACTTTTGATATATTACATCATGAATTATTTTATCTTCATGGTATTTAATACTTTCATTTAATTTCATTCCATCATGAGGATTATGATTCAAAGTCTCAAAGTAGTATGGGACTCTATAGAATGTTTAATGATTATTTTCCCCAAGAAAATTTTTAATGATATTTCAATTATATTTCCATTCATCAAAATCTTCAAACCTTTTGTTACTTATCCTCCACTAATTAATTATTTATAAATTTTTATTATTTAATCAACAAGTATATTTGATGATAGGGTCATTTTTTATTAGTTAAATCGATTAGTAAACTTTAGAGAAATTCATTGGACATGAAAGACATAGGTTGGGTACCATTTAATGCAAACCCCTCGATTCATAGGTAGTCTCATGGGACAAATTATATTGGAAAAACGGATAATGTTTGTAACCAATATGTTTTAAACTATCTTTTTAAAGTCTTGAATATATAGTTAAGGTTGGGAAAACCAAGTTGGTTTGTAACTAGTATGTTTTAAACTGCCTTTTGAAAGGTCTTGATGATAATGGTTCCATGTACATAGGAAACATGGTGTACAAAAATTATGAATTTCCTTTATTGAGAATTAAGTTATTATTATTTTTATTATCCATGAGATTTTTTCTTTAACGTATCTATGTAGTCATTCTATTCTTAAAGCATTAATTAAATGGAATGTGTTACAGTTTCTTATATTTCCATGTTGATTATACCTTATCTAGTTATTTATAGGAAATGTGTAATTTTTTATTTACCTTTCCATGTTTGTTATTATATTAAATTAATTATTTATTCCTCATTACTTATCCTAATAATACTTTTAGCTCACCCTTATTATGTTTCCTTTTCCCGGGTTATAAAGAAGAAATCTTTGAATAAAATTTCAAGGAGGCTCTTAATTTCATTTTATTATGTATCATGTTTTGTTTTCAATTTACCAATCTAAAATGGGAATCATGTATGTAATATTTGTTTCCAAAACATCTAAATATTCAGACCTTTGGGATTTGATTCCTTATAATCATACCCATTTTATAAAGTAAGGCCACTCCTCTAGGATTGTGGGCTTGGGGCATTACATTCATGGAGATAATGAGATGGTTGATCATTGAACTTGTTATCAAAATAAATTTTTAAGGATAATTTCATTTAATTTTTATTTATGCATACATGAAATGGTTTGTATGTATTCCCAAAAAATGACAATTTAGTAGCTTATTCAACATGCCAGTTGAATATTACTGGGAAAATCACCTAAATAAAAATTTAGATATGTAGTTTTTAATATTGTCATTGAAAATATGTTGGAATTATCTTTATATATAAAGGTTTGATATGTATACATATCATAAAATATTTATGTATATATTCCCAGAAAATGTTTTTAATGAAATCATGAGGAAATGGTTTCATTTTATTAATTATTGTGACTACTCAATACATTACCACCTTTGGAAGGAGAAAATAGTGGTTGATGCTCAATATTAGAAGGAAAAAGGTTATTCGTTCATTATGGTGATTAAAAGTGGTCATATAATTATTTATTTAGAGGTTATTGAACTCAAAATCAGGAGGTAATTTTAGAAATCCAATCTTTATCAAATTATAGTTCAACCATCCATACATGTGAAGAGTAAAAAAAATATTTGAGTTGGAACTTAAAAATATTGAAATGAATATCCAAGAGTATAATAATGACTAGAATTTGATAACATGATTTAGGAATGAAATATATGTCACTTTAATACCAAGACTTAAGTCGTAGTTATTATATAATGAAAATAGATCCTCATTCTCAATCCATCAAGGAACTACAAATATGTATAGAGATCTCAATGATAATTTTTACTGGTGAAAAATGCAAAAAATTTATTGATGATTATATATCGTGATGCATATCATGAAAATAAGTTAATATTGAACATAAAAAGTTTAATGGGATAGTGAAATAATTTCCCATACTGATATATAAATGGGAAAAATTAAACCTGTATTTTTTCATAATACTCTTGAAGATATCTAATGGCCAGAATTCTATTTGGGATTTAGTTAATTGCCGAATAAAATCAAAAAAATATATCAGAGGTGATTAATTTTATTATCAACACTCAAGGATATAAAATAAAGAGTTAGTGAGGTTTCTTGTAATACAACTATTGACTGCATCTAGTCAATATTTATGTTTTAATAAGCTCTTTTAGTGAAGTCCATTGGAATAACTGAATATAGAGATGATCTTTAACACTATAAATCATTCTTATAAATATATTCAATCTTAGAGGAAAATTAAAACCCTAGAATATATTATGGGATAATTATCCATTTATTTCATAGGTAGATGGAAATATAACTTAACTTTCATTTAATTTTCATAAAATAATAACCTTTACTCTCATATTAGGATTTACCATTAAGAACCTACAAATTAACTGAAGTGCGCAAATCTAAATTTTTTGGCTAATGTTGGGTAATGTAATCTATTTGATCCTATTATAGTTGATGAATTGGTCTAGTTTTTTATCTATTCTACGATATATCTGATAATATCATAGTGTAAAAAAATTATGTCCAAAATAGACATAGATATCCAGAGTTTAATATTGTTGATAAGGTATTTCTATCAATATCGCTATTGAATATTTTTATGTGATTACAAAATAGGGGATAGCTATGAACAAATTAAATTGGTTAATATTTGATTCTTGAAAATATATTAAGGTTAATATTTCACAAGGTTCTTCCAACGAACCATTCCCAAGTTCAAAATGGGTTCTATATATTTCACTTAAGGATATACTTTCCAGATTCTTCACATTTACTGAACAAATAAGTTTTATGGCTAGGGAATGATTGTTCATATAAAGAAATACCAATAAAGATTATTAATTGAAGAGATAATGTGTTGTTGGACAATAAAAATAACATAGTAAATGTATTATAGAAAAATCAATAAATTTTAGGAAGCTATGTGGGAACTCGCGAATGTAATCAAGAATAAATGTACTTATATATTTCAATTAAAATAATATAGTTTTTTTGGTGGATTTCTATTGTTTGAGGTAATATGTAACACGCTAAGTATAGAATATTTTACTCTTTAATAAAGAAAATATGTTTTATAGGTTATGTTATTTTAAACATAGAACATACATTAATAAAGCTTTACTAATTGATAAACTTAAATACATTATTTGATAGTTAAACATAATTTAAAATAAAAATATATTCCTATAAGATTAAAATTCAATTAACAATATAAAATTTATTCTAAATTAATTTTTTTTAATTATATTTATTTTATAATATTAGTAGTTTTTACGAAGGAAATCAAGTGATATTATATAAATTGAAGTGAAATTAAAAAATAATAATTTATGGAAATCCCATAAATTTCTATATAATAATATGGAATACTATTGTAATAATTCAGGGTGAAATGGAAATTTTTTACATGCAAAAATTTTATTATATATATATATATATATTTTAAAAATATAAGTTCACATATTCTACACATTAAACCCAAGGAATAGTATATTTTTTAAAATTCAAAAATTAATTATCATTCATAAGTTGATTATCAATCCTTGGATGATGATGAGTGCAAGTTTTATTCCCTAAGTAATTGGAACTATGGATCTGTCCAACTTCTTCAGTTCATTATGTGATGATTGAGTTTGGTATGAAGGTGATGCCTATAATTGTTTTATAACATTTTAATTTTATTCTCATGAACAAACACTCTTATTCTTTGTTGGATTTTTTTTGTAGGTACAAATTATCTATCTAACCCCTATATTTATTTTCTATTGAATTTGTTTTGTTTTTTAAAAATAAATGGGGTTTGACCCCAGATAATTTGAGTTACAAATAAATATTTAATCATTTTATGTTAAAATTGTAACACCCCAAGCTTCCACGGTACGCTTCTCTTTAAATAATAGAGTAGCGTGTGTTGTACGCAACATCGAGTTCTAACACACACCACAACCATTAAAAGTATACGTTATGAATAGTAATACCTACTTTTTTAAATTTTATAAATTTTTTCATTCAAAATGGACTTCATTTTTGGATTCAGAATATCGAATTTATCCTAGGGTGAAATTTTGGAACTTTTCGTATAACTTTTCTATTTTGATGAATAGTGAAAAATACTAAATTTTAATTAAAAACAAATTTTTTAATCAAAATAATTAATAGAGATAAATTATTATGTTGATGGGTTTTAAAGTATAATTAGAATATAATTTTAACATTTTATCCAATGGTGGTCATCAAAATTAACTTCACTTTGAAATTGGACATAAACAATTGTCAATCTTCTGATTGATATTGTTTCTTAAAAACACGCTATTTGTTTTGACAACAGGAATTAATTATAAAATTAATTAATGCAAATTATATTTTTGGAATTTTTTAAAATAGACATCATATTTTAATTCAGAATATCAATTATAGCTTAGGGTGAATTTTTGGTATTTTTATGAAAAACATCAATTTTTGATGAATAGTGAAACCAGTAGTGGTAGTTTAAAAACTAATTTTTCGTGTAAATGAAACATTACCACTTTTGTGATTTGATTTTCAAAAATCCAACATACATGGTTGTCATTAGGAAGCAAAATTTTGTTCAATGCGATTAAAATAATGTTTTGGTGAATAGTAACTTTTAAGTTTTATTAATCGTGATTAAAGGTAATTAGTGAAATTTAAGGTAAAAATGATATTATAAAAATATGAAAATATCTTGACACTTGTCCTACACTTATTGGATGAGTCATGTCCGACCAATAAAATCCATGGGTCAACTTGGGGACCCCATGGAGCCACTTGGGTAAGAAAATGACATTAATAACTTTTTATTTAAAGTAAAAATAAAATTATCACAAACATGTGTTGTTTTACTAAAACAATTATTACATGGGATTATATAAGTTAAATTGTAGACTATAAATATTCATTGGAAATATAAAAATATTTCCTACATAATTAAATTTTTTTATAATTTTTATACATTAAATAAGTTAAATTTTGTATCACACCATGATGATGCACCGATTACCTCGTTAATTAACGATTTAAATAAAATGAAAAGATAATGTAAAATCTAAGACTTAAACATGTCAAAAACCTATTGGATGAGTATATTTCTAACCCTTATCATCTTATCCTTGAAATATATCATTTTGGGACCTTTAAAATCCGAAAATAATTTCATAATAATGTATCATGTCATGACTATCCAAGAGTGCCCCTCCTCTCCTCTTATAAAAGGCCCCCCACCTCTACCACCTTATTCACAACTTCAAAGCCATTTGGATCGGCCAAACTCTGCCCAAATACTCTCTCAACTTCCCTATATTACTCCTAGAAGCCTCACTTTGGGCAGAATTCTTCCCAAGGAATCCTTTGGCTCAAAACAAAAATAGTTACCTGATTTTAAGTTAATGTCTTCTCTTATGTTATTTTGTTTTATTTTGCTTCTCCAACCCCTTAAACTCTTTTTATTACATTCTTTTGTAAAAAAACGAGTATCTAAAATATAATATGATGTGTTTATTATAATTATTTGATTTACACTTACACACACCTCCGTCTAATGGTTAAATAACATACTGTTTCTATGTGTGGCGAAATACTGCCTCACGAAACAATGATTGTTCAATATTCTTTTAACACCTATAATGGTGGCCATTAAGATGAAACTATTTCAATATATGATATATATTATGTTTATGTTTTACTTATTCTTCTTAATTTCTCATTTATGGCAAACATTTATGATTTCCATTATGATTAAACGTGATAATTTCATTTTAGGAAGTGCGGACTACCGCCCCCTCAAAGTGATTTGAATCATTAATGTCGTATGTGGGATGTATAAAGGATGGTGTAAATGATATTATATTATATACTATACTGGAATTATAATACACCTTTATATAATTATAATTTCATTCCATTAAATACGAAATAGAAATGAAAGTAGCGTTCATCTGTACGTACGACTTACCGTCTCCATGAATGGTGCAATTCATTTCTTACCTCTAAATGTTACATAATATTATGAATGAAAGTATATACTGGATATATATGATATATATGATATCTACATCATGAATATAATTCTGTATATAATGGATTTTTTACCACATGAACAAATTTTAATTATAAGAAGTTTATTTTTGACTCAAGTACCAAAGATCGACAAAATGACCGTTATTAAAATAAATAATTACATAATGTACATAACATGGTAATAAGTGATATAAAAAGAATAATAAACTGGAAAAAGGTTCTTAATAAATTATAAATTAACTCTAGTTTATTATTCATGAGTTTAAATAATGGTCGAGTCAAGTCAGACACGAGGTAAGGGAACTTCTTAACCCAGTTTCTCTTCTTTGGGTTAATCTCCTACTTTCAAATTATGTCATGATATTATTATGTCCTATCTTGTATTTGTACTTTCATTATGTGTACTTATAGTTAATACACATAATAGATCTATTTTATTTAAAAATAATTATCTTTTTAAGGGACTTCGTCTCAATCTCTATTCATTGAGTCATATTTTGTTTTATACACAAATTTATTCTATACGGTGTATATACCCTTTTGAATTTTACGTTTATTCAAAAGGAATCTTTTTATACGATGCGTTTTACTAAATGAAAAAAGGAATGTTTTTCTTGTCAAACGTATGCGGCGACAACGACTTCTCCACCGCCATGACCATTATTTGATTTTTGGCTTCCTCTACAAGCCAAAAGTTTTTTTAAATGAAAAATAAATACCAAGTCTTAATTTTCTTTTATTTTGGTCTTAAAAATGGTTTTGATAATGTTTTTATTATATCAATGTGTTGTATTTAAATCTTTTGATTGAAATGTGGAAATGTTATGATTCCTTTATGCATGTTTTATGTGATACGATTATGTTATGGTTTATGATATGTTTAAACCTGTTCATATGAGGAATTCATTGGACTTAATAAGTGACGGGTGGAGCCCGCTATAGCTCCTCGAGGCATCAGTAGGTCTCATGAGACAAACTAGTGTCCTGGCATGAGGCCTTGACAAAATCTTATTTGTTGTCTTGGCATGAGGCCTTGGCTACGTGGTTATGATAGTCTGGCATTATGCATTCCATCATTATGAAAGTGGTTATTGATATTGCATGTTATTATTCGACTAGTATAATATCCATGTGAATAAGTAAATGGCATTATTTCATTTTATTTTTCCATATTATACTGAAGTTCAAGTTTAAAAGGCTTTTGTTATAGATATACATTTCCTTAAATTTTTATGTTTATTTATGAAAGTTTCTGCTATATTGTTTTCCTTACTGAGCATCTGAGCTCACCCCTTTCAATGTTTTAATTTTTCCAGGTCGTGAAGAAGTATTTTATGAATGACCTGCAGGGATAGTCGGAAGGGGATATGAGTGTGGACTATGGATACCATGTTATTGTAGTTTTTCACTTTATTATGTAATGTAATGTTTATGAATGTATCTAGTGTTTCCAAGGCTACTAAACTAATAGGTCTTTTGAGACTTGATATTTTGTGATCATGCCAATGTTACGTAATAATGCACCGACTCAAGGTAACAGGGGTCGAGGCGTTATAAAAATAAAGATATTTTTTTAATGAAAAAATATGTGTGCACTATATTTATATAAAAAAATACAGCAGTCACATTTAAGGAATAAAATTAATTAATTTTTTTAAAAATATATTCAAAAAATAAATTAACATTTATATAATTATTGTTACTTAGCATGGAACAATCATACAATCATTTCTATGCTTAAAAACAAGATATTTATAAGAAATGTTTTTATCTGTTTTATGATTGGAAATTAGAATTAATTTTTTCCAACACTATAAATTGAATCATAAAAAATGGATTTAATATATGTAATAAGAATAAACATTTCTGTTTAATACAGTCAACTAAATGTTTTTTCTTTTAAATATGTTATAGTAAAATATTGTCACTATGGTAACTATTAAAATGGTGTTAAACGAAGTGGTAAGGCCTCAATTATTACCATCACATGTATGGATTTTATTTTAGGATTTTATTTCTACCATAAAATGTCATTTATTCAAAAATTCATATTTCACATCCAATTTTCTTAGATTATGTCTTTATATTATTTTTTACTAATGTTATTTAAAAGGGTTTTACACTATTAACTCATAAAATTGAACTTCATGTCCTCAATTATGCAAAAAAAAATTGTAATTTATCTTAATCATGATCTACCCATATCACATCCAAAATATCATTCCCACTTCTTAGAGTTTTCTATCACACCAAAATACATTCCTATAAGGTTTTATAGAATGATCTAACTGAGGATACATAATGAAGAGGTAATTTAATTAAATGAATTCTTTAAAGATTATATCTTCTTCCAACATGTAAAAATATTTTTTAAGACTAAAAAATTAGTATAATCATTATAATAATACTAAAATGTTATTATATTTATGGTAAATTAATTTTCTAACATCTATCAATCTACTGGAAAATGAAAATGTATCTAATGTGTATGTGCATATTACCACTCGAATGAAGAGATGCATTTAATTTTTTTCTTACACACTCCCACATATGGTCATATAGTATGATATTATTAATATATAAGATATTTAAAATATAATTATTATTTCATACAGATAATTTTTTTTGATTTTTTTTCTATCAATCCATTTCAAAAGGAAAAACAAATCACTCACCTGTATGTGTGTATTATCGTCTCTACGAAGTGATGTTATTCAAATTTCATCCCCAAACATACATTGATTGTTATAATAGTGACTATAATTAATATTTATTATATGTCTAACATGATAATGATACATGGTATGGTGTGTTTATGACCAATTTTCAAATACTGGGATCAATTAGTTTAAACATTAGTAAAAAAACAGCATAGTTGACATCAAAATAATATTTTTAATGTAGAATTGTTAATGGATAAGTAATTTAAAATTATAAAAGAATGATATATAGTGTTATGAGTATTAATATGGTTCGGTTATATATATTCAAGAAATATTAATTTAATATACTCGTGGATAGATTTCATTAGAATCAAGTTAGGAATTGAGGTATCTGTTTTTGCTGAATTGTTCCTATTTATCTAGATTTTTTATGTTTTCAATTAACACTATTAGAATTTATATATAGTTGCGTTCATAAAAGAAATATATTTCGATATATTATTTTTATATCTAATTTTTCCATGTATTTTTTATAATTTACCGCTCTCTCTTACTAAAATTTTCCAAAAGAATATTTTCATAAAAATACACAACTTTTACCATTTGTGGCTATAAATATTTTCAACCATATAAATGATTTCAAATTAAAATTTAATATGATTCTAGGTAAACATAAATTTTTGATAAACTTATTTTTCAAAACCATTTACTTTCATTACAAATAATTAAATTGAATATTTTCAATCATTTTATGTACATATTAATTTTGACTATCAATAAAAAATGTTTGAAAAGAATGTTTTTCTTTCATGTTTAGAATATGAACATATTTTCTTTAATTATTTTCCTTTATTCATTATTTTATTTTAATAAAATATTATAATTTTTATTAGATAGAAAATAAATTTTCATTTTCTATTGGAATTATTGGTTTATAAAATTCATAAAATGAAAAGTATATTTCATCTTGATTTTCAATGCACCGTTATAATGATTTTTCGAAATTATTTTCATATATTTTAATATCCTTTATAGATTATTATGGTTCATTATTAATAATATCTTATGATACCATCCTCTTTATTTCTTGAGATGGATCATTATGTTGCTTTTTTAAAGATGTTTTTTGAATACTATTTCATTCCCACATAATAATGATGCAATAATTAAATGGTGAATTTTTGTATCTAATAGAACATATAATTATTATTTTACTTATTTTATGGGTTTTACCAAATTCTTATAAAAATCATATTCATTGGGTAAATATTGATATCCAAAAATATATTATGAATGTAAATTGATAGAAAACCAATCAACTACAAGACTCTACTTATTGTGTTTATAGAAATACGACTATGTTCACATTGGTAAGCTCAGTAGTGAGAATTTAAAATATGAAGGTTTTTATATGTTTATGTTTTTTACACAAAATATGAATTATTTTAATTATATATTTTCATAGTTTATCATTTATTATTGATGATTTAACACTAATATCATCCAAGTATTTTATAATAACAAATAAATATTCCATGACATGTGATTTATAAACTATGATATGATTATTATGTCTTTTTATGTTATGATAATTTTATAATATCATAAATATTATCTAATACATAATTATATTCATCGATTTATATCTTCCATTTTTAACCATACTGATCATTTGAGATCACTTTTTCATATACTTCCTTTTCACAAGGTTATGAAAAATAGTTTTTGTTATGATATGTCTAAGTATGATATATGTTAGAAGAAAATTTTTGGGTATATTAGTGAATATTAATGAAATATGATGATTTTAAATCTAATAAGAAAAGAAACTATACCTTTATAATTCTCCATCATGAATGTATTAGCTATGTAATAAATATTCATGTAAAATGATGTGATAGTTATATAAGTGCTACTTAAGTTCTCTTAAAATGACATTTGAGTCATACAATACATTTAATTTTTTATGTCATTTATAATTATCTTTAGTTCATTATAGTGGGTTATTTCAACTAGATAGAAGCCATTCAACATAATAATCCTCTATAGTATATTTTCTAGAAGAAACATTCATTTAATTTAACTTTATAGTAATGTCTTTGGTTGTTTTTATATTTCTCAATTTAAATTCAAAATCTAAGGAAATAATATTGAGAACATATTTATCAATATAAATTGAATTAATTATATCTAAAAATTCTATTATCATTTATTAATCTTGTTTTTAATTCGTTTTTTCATCTTATAGAAGGAAATGATCTATAATCCTCACTATCTCAAACTATATATAATAATATTTAATAATAGTTACTTCTTCAAATTCATTATAATTTTATTCAATACCAATATTTTATTATTATCTCTCGTGAATTGGAGTAATCCATCAATATTCAGAATAAGAGAATCATGTTCAAACTACCCATTCATGGAATAATCTCAACCATTATCTCAACATATCTATTGGATGGTAAACCCAAAAAAGTATTCCTAAAAAATCATAGAAAATTCCAGTTATAATTGAAAATTGTGATGTCCCAGACTCAGATGTGACTTAACTCATGCCACAGGCCCGGTTGTCCACATGACCACTAGTGCATCTCCCTATATGTTGGGGGATACCGACTATCAGTGGGGTGTATAGGTAGTAAAACAAGGACAATATACCCCCATGTTAGAGTAATGTAGTAGATAAAACAAATAGTAAACAATAGAAAAAGTGTAATACAAAAGATAAATGCAATAAATAATGGAATCATAACAATCAACTAAATGACTAAGCAATGGAAGAAGTAGATAACTAAATCACTGAATAACATAACCAAAAGCCTCAGTGATAGTGTCTAGTAAAAATATGTAAGGCATGATGATTATATAGAAATGAAATAATAGATACAAGCATGTTATACAATAGTATAAAAGAAAAAAAAGTATCTTCATGAGCATCTGAAGACTAATCCCAATCCTCGGCTCCTAAGTTTTATCTAGGTAGTACATGTCAACAACCTGTAGGAGGGCCTTTACCCTATCCAGTGCCTGGAGTAACATAATCTTATCAGGTGCTAACGGAATCCTGAGTAGGGTGTGAGATAATGATCTTATTATACCACTACCAATGGTGTCTACGTGAAATTCAGGTTGGATCTCATAAGTAAATAGTGTGTACGTATAAACAAGAAAGTAATGAAAAGTTGAATATACTATTTAACCCTTTCTCGGGTTCCTAAAGGAAACATAGTGGGTCTACCTGCATCATCTCATGGATATTATGTTTGATCATTCCACTATATGTATATAGTAGAAATATATATATAGATATATAGAAATATATATATGTAGGTGTTCAGGTCGTAACAATTAACATTTAGTTCTAGGGGAAGATCTTACATTCTACCCCCTAACCCAAATCCAAGATCCCTCATAATCTCTTGGAATGCATGTACTTGAAATACCAGGATGTACCCACTTTCATCCATCACCAGGGTAGATTTCATGGTATATCCCCTATCTCTGGATTTTAGTAGGATCGGTACATACCCTAAGGCATCCATCACCAAGGGATCTCTCACATTCTATCCCCTAGCTCCAATTGGGAAGCTCCCGTAGTCTCCCCTCCCAAGGACTCTCATGGTTCCTCTGCCCTATTACCTATATATAATAATGATATCATACATATAATACATGAGGAATTAACCTATCAATTATCTCTTTATAATTCATAGGCATGTTCATATTAACCATGAGGATCACAAGGCATTACCTCTTGTCTCCGGTCATTAAGACTTTTATATAGAAAAAAATGCCTAAATGATTGTACAAAATGAAAAATGAGGAAAAAACAAATCATTTATTCCTTTAACCATAATCAAAACATTCAAGTAATTCCATTTATCATTTATCAATTTACACAAGCCATGGAAAAGGCATGGGTTCACTATCCATATATCAAGTTCATGATAATAACACAATCCATTTCATATGATGTGTTTTTAATGAAACATGAACAAGTGAAAGTATATTCCATCTCTTACAATCATTCCATAAAAACCAACTCATTATATAGGTTATATTAATCTTACCTTATCCACCCTATACAAGCGAAACCATCCAATTTTTCTAACACCTGAACAATTTCATTATAAAACATATGGATTAAGAGTAAGGACAAGTAATAACTTAAATGATCATTTGTTAAATTCCACTTCTAAATGATCCAAACACCATTGAGTAACTTTGGAATACATTAATTACACAAGATTCAAGGGATAATTTATTTAAAAGTCAAATCAGAAGCTAAATTTATTGCCATTATTTTTAGACCATTTGGCCCAAATGGACATTTTCAAGGTGGCACACCTATGGGTGTCCCTATAAAGTATGTGTGATTTATAAGCACCTAAAAAATAATATATTCACTTATATCAAGGCACTAGGTTTGTTTATACATGAAGGAATCAACACAATATAGAATCTGGACAAAGTATGACTTATGAAAGGATGGAATAAATATGAAATTCCCACAACTCAAATAGAAAACTATGTGACCACCTACCTTAGGATAATAGATGAATCCATTCCTAATATCAACCTCATATTCAAATAAGGTTGGAAGATATCTGAGTTTCAATCCAAATCCTTTAAAATAGGTGGAATGATACTATATCTAAATAGTGCAATAAAATGTGAGATTTATCGAAGAAGGAAAACTGTGTGGAGTTTCCATTACCTTGGGATGTCCAACTCCTATGACAAAATTAAAATTGGATGTTATATGGAGGAGTATCATGAGATTATGGTTTGATGGATTTTAGAACATGTGGGAGGAAGAATCCACTAGTAAGCTGCTGGAAAGAATGATATATGGGAGAAATGTTTTTTATAATTAAAGAAGGGAAAATGGTAATTTTCCCCAAAATCCCAATTGCAGTATTTATGTGAATGGTTTTCAAACCATGATAAATGGATTTGTACCACATCTATAGTAGGATGCATAGCCATGCACCTAAGCCTTCATGGTTGTAGACAGAACTTGTGAACTTTTAGGTGCCCCTGTCTATGGTCACATTGTTTAAAGAAATCATGTGGTCTAGGTCCCATGGTTTCCCTAACCATGTGGCCCAGCCTGTAGCCCACTTTTCCATAACACCAAGATCTAAACAATACCTGAACACTCCTTGGGATTTCCCAAGGTCATATCATACCTTTAATATAATAAAAGTAAAGATTCACATTGATAAACTAATGATCTATACCTTCCTAAAAATGGAGAGTCATTACAAACTCCCATCCTTATTAAAACTCATCCCCAAGTTTGCCTTATGAGGGTAAAGAGGTACTATCAGAAAATATTTCTATCCACTGAGTTCTTATATCCATTTTTTGGTCACATATCTCTTCATGTACCTAGTTGTGCTACCATAGCGCTCATACAAGAGAAACATACCTGTCTCCAAGTGTCATCATGAACTGATAAATAATTCACACTAGATACTCCTATAAAAAAGAATCTATATCTAATTCCACCACTTTAGGCTGAAAGACATGATTTGGGTCTGGATAGTTTCAGCAAATCTAAGATACATGAATGACATTATGCATAGACTAGTATCTCTGAGGAAGTTCCTGCCAGTAATCTAATAGTCTGATCTAGTTCAAAGCCTCTAAGGGTCCAATGAATCTCATTAATGAATTACCCTACTTATGAATATGACTATTCACTAATAGGGGTGAGACTTTCAAGAAAACATGATCTCTGACCTCAGACATGGGAGGTTTACAACTTTTGTTGTCATAGAACTACTACATAGATAGAGCTATCAACATACAATTTCTAATCAATTGGACCTATTATGCAGTCTCCTACATGAGACAAGGCCCAAGCATTGCTACATCCCCTACCACTATCTAATACAGAGTTGAGTGTAAAGCCCTACCAAATAATGAATCATATGAAATCAATATCAATGGTAGCTTGAAAGCTATATTTATAAGAAAATTCCATAAGAGTAGTATGCTTCTCCCAAGAGCCTCAAAATTCAAGAAAACAATCATGGAACATATCCTTTATCACCTGAATTGTACTATCTATCTATCCATCTATCTATGGGTGATAGGCCATTCTCAAAATTTCTTATGTACCCCAAGCCTTTTGCAACCCTCCCAAAATTGTGATGTGAAATAATCATCTCTTTCAAACATGATAGAATAAAGAGATCTAGGAATACGTACCACCCCATTGATGTACAACCTTCCTAGATCATCTACCGAGAAGGTCTATAACATATGTAATGTGTGTGTTACCTTCTTCAAATAGTCAATAAAAACCCACATTGAGTTGTTTCAATGAGGTGATCTTGGTAAACCAGTTGAAAAGTGCATCAAAATCTCATCCCACTTCCACTAAGGGATGGAAAATGGATGGAGGAGCCTTATCGAATGCTGATTTTAAACCTTCACCTTCTGACTGGTGGAACATCGAGTGATTAAATCAGTTATCTCATATTTCATGATAGGCCACCAATATTTACACTATAGATCTCGATACAGTTTGGTGACAATAGGGTGAACCACCCATGTGAGGCATGGAAATCTTTTATTAAATCCTCTATAGTGCCTATTGGGACCCACACATGCCCATAGAAAAATAGAGTATCATCACCATTAACTTTAAAAATAGAAATAGTATTGTCATATAAGACACTTTAATGTAGGACAAGTCCATTAAGTTCAGATTATTGTCTTGATCATACCCATTATAGAAGAGTATATATCACTATTAAGGCTAAGTGAATAATTTGGCCATGCTCCTCCCAAACATCAACATGCTTCTCTTAGAATAAGTCCATAAGCTTCCATTCATTACTAGATTCATGAAATACCTCTGTCTGAGTATTTTGGCTTAGAGCATCGGCTATTGAATTCCCTTTACATAGAGTGTAAGAAAGTTCAAAATCAATGGATTGTAGGTACTCAACCCACTTACGCTGCATGAGATTCAGATCATGCTGAGTGAAGATGTACTTGATGTTTTTTTGGTCTGTGAATACCAAAAAAATGATCTCCCAATAGATAATATCTCAAAAACTTTAAGGCATGAACAATATCATTGATCTCAATGTCGTGTGTCATATAGTTCCACTCGTGAGGGATCCACTGATGAGATCCATACATAATGACTCATTTTTCCTACATTATAACATCTCTAAGCCCAATACCTAATGTATCATAGTATACAGTATAGGCCCTCCCGCTCTCTGATAGAATTAGTACTGGTTATGAAGTTATTCTACCCTTAAACTCTTGAAAGGCTTCTTCACAAGATTCTAACAATTCGAATTCCACACCCTTCTTTTTCAAGACTATAAGTGGTACTATAATGAGTGATAAATATTGAATTATGAATCTATAATATCTAGAAATACCCAAGATAATCAGAATATCAAAGGCATTCTTCAGCTTCTCCCAAGAAACAGCATCTCTCACTTTATACGGGACAACAAAAACTCTTGAATCCAAGATTATATGACAAAGGAAGTGAACTTTATCAATCCAAAAAAGGAATTTACTGATCTTAGCATAAATTTGATGCTCACTCAGCATATTCATCATGATATACATCCATCCAATGGACCTAAGGCATTCATTTGTTATTTATTTTTTATAATCTACCTTTCATGGGGTGAGGTGGAACCCTTACAAGGCCCGTAGGCATAAGTATTACATGGCCCATAGGCCTTAGAGGAATTCATTTCCCATAAAATTCAAACATTACATACAACCCAGACTAATTACATAGAACTGCTCCTCCCTAGCATCCTCATCGTGAAATCATCTCTCCACCTTCGCTTAGCTGTCCAACTAGGCTATCCCATGCATACACAAGCTTGTCCTGATATCAGGTGATATACCCTCTCATTCTTGTAATTTTTGTATCTTCTGCTATGGTGAAAGCTCCTTGCTCATCCTCCTTATAGAGATCGTTCCCTGTAGGTTTTCTGGTTTACATCTACACTTAAGGTGGCCTGAAGTCCTTGAGGTGGCCCGAAGGACTTACTGGCCCAAATGCCTGGGTGGCTCGAAGGCCTTAAAAGACTGAGGGACCAAATTGGTGGCTGGAATGCCCAAACATGGGAAATTTCCTAGCTCATACAATACCAAAAAGTTCCTGCTATAGTTCCTACTATAGTACCTACTACAATACTGCACAGATCCCATTACAGTACATGCTACAGTACTGCTACAGTACCCTGGAAATTATGCCTCCACCTGGATTTGAACCTAGGTTTCCTGGATGCACTTCAGAGTCCTCACGAATCGGGTTGAGGCTCATGTGATTCATAACGATATCAATATGGGTGTCATGTTTGTGTATATAGTTTCAATAGACCAACATATCAACAATGAAGATAACCAAAAATGTATCCAAAATGGGTGGAAGACCAAGTTCATAAGATCCATGAGGACTGAAGGTTCATTCATGAGTCCGAATGGCATAAACAGGTACTGGTAGAGACCATAACTACTCCTAAAAATGTGTGAGGTATGTATAGAGTCTTGAAGCACACCTGATGATATTCCAACCTCATATCTATCTTTGAAATCACCTTCGCTCCTTGAATATGATCAAAGAGGTCATCTATTCTAGGAAGTGGATACCAATTTTTAATATATAGTTGATTAAACTGACGGTAATAAACCTAAATCCTAAGGGTACCATTTTCTTTCCTAGAAAATAGGACTCGTGAACCCTAAGAACAATTGTTGGGGTGTATAAATCCTTTCGCCTCCAGATCCTCCAACTGCCTTGTGATATCTAGATGAACCTTCGGTTCCGTCCTATAAGAATAAATGGTCATATGTTATAATCCTAGAACAAGATAAATAATAAACTCTACCTCTCTTTCCATAGGTATACTAGATAAGTCTTCAAGAAATATGTCTCTGTAATGCTCCACTACTTGAAGAAAAACATCATGATGTAACCCCTAGTCATCAAGAGAAATATCATTGACCTGTTTTGTAACACTAAACAGCCTCTATTGCTCAGGTCCTTCTCATGTCGCACTGACATACCATTATATCATATGCACATATTTAATGCCCTCTGGTGATATAAACACCTCCCTATGATGATAGCAATCAATATGGGATCAATAGGGAACTAACCACTCAACCCCGATGATTACAAAAAAAACCTAACATGTTGAGAACATACATGTTCCATACGAATAGGTAACTGCCTATGTCAAGGGGAAAATTATGACAATGATGAACACCATCTAAATGGATACCTAAAAGAATATTTAATATCATAATTACATTATAGTTCATAATTTTAGGGCCCAAATACTCAGTGATTTCCTCTGTTATAAAATATTGAGATGTTTCTGTATCAAAGTAGAAAATCAAGTTGAGGCTACTATAATATTAAATCATGTAGTATATGGTCTATAATTCTATTCCTATAGCATGAGATGGAGTACATTTAACTGGTATGTATCGTGGCCTTGAGTCACCTCCATACTTCCCTGAGTAGGCCTTCTCTACTAGAATCGAGAATTATAAGCTTGGTTCCCTCTTCCTCAAACACCACCTTGGCTTGAATGACTAGGAGTGTTCCTATTTTTTGGTTGTCATGATCCAACTAACCCCACTCTAGACGAAAGACTATGTGCATATCCCTACCAGCTAGGCACTATTGGGAATATCTAAGAGAAATTTTGAATTTGGAACATCCTGCCATAGCCTCTACGCTCCACTAGATCCCATGGACATTGTGATTTGAAGTTCCCTATCTTTCCATACTGCTGAAAGACAATATAACAATATGAACTTGGAGATTAACTACTTCTACCACTATGAGTAACCTAAAAATTCCTCTTTCACATAGATGAAGATCCACTAGAAGCTCTTGGTGTAGAACCACCATATATTGCACCTTCATCATCCCTCAAATTCTATTATTTAATAAGGTCACTGTGGATGATTTCAAAAATAGTTATAAGCCCAAAAAATTGACCTACACTCAAATGGCATAACACGTCCCATCTTTGGATTACCTAGTAGTCATTAGATTTTCAGCAGCTAAAGATGGTTTTAAATTCTAATGCTTAGTGAAACTATATGAGTATTCCATAACTGATGTGGTCCCCTACTATAAGTTCATAAATTATCTACCTTTCTTCACCCTCAATGTCTGGGGAAATATTTAGTCATATAATATGGTTTGGGAATCAACACAAACAATTTATCTATGCCGACCAACCTGGGTGATGACATCCCACCACCTCTTAGGTGAATTGCATATCATGTAAGTTGATAGCTTGACCATTTGATCTAGAGGCATCTCTAGATGATCAAATATATATAGGATCACCTCAATCCAATGCCCCAAATCATGTGGTTATCCATCCCCGAAGAAGGTGGGAGGATGCATATACTAAAATTCATGAGTCAACTTTTCCTTACTCGAGGCAGTTCTTACTCCATCTTGCATACACTATAGAATACATAGAAAACCCTCTCGAAACTAGGCATTAGCGACCACCTAAGGAATATGAAAAGAATCCATAGGTGGCTCTATAGGAGGAACAAATAGCATCTCATGGACCTCCACCTTAGTAATATGATTTTCACCGCCTTCAGGGCATGTGAATTGATGATATTGTGGTGGTTTAATGCTAAAATTCCAAAATAATGCCTCTGAAAAGATTCGTGCAATTTAAACAATTTCTTTCAAGAAACTATGGATGTTGCTAAATCCTTATTATAAGAATGAAAATTCATGTTTTCCTGATTCTAAAATCAGCACTATAAGTTGTAATAGACTATAAAAGTCCAAAATAATAGAGAAACACCCACTAAAAAGTCTGTTTTCGGGTCTTGTTTATTTGTTAAGCATGTTAAAGGTGGATATTCTCAAGTTATAAGTCATTTTCCATCCAAAAATGTGATAATTTAAATTGCATAAATGCAATGATATTTTATTTTTTGGTCCATAAGAGAATATACACCTTGTGAAGCAAAATATTGCATTCACATGGATGTCATTTTAATTTAATTAGTTCTTATTCATGTAATTACATTACTTTAAAAAGTTTGAGCTAGTGGAATTATATTTTATGATCCATAATGGTCCATACAACTTATGAATAAAAGAGTAAAACCCACTAGACTCACACAAACGTATGATCTAAATCCTGAAATAGGTGTTGGCATAACTGTATATATGAAATAAGGAACCTTGACTCTGAAACAGGAAATGCTCGCTGAAATTTAAATGTGACATGGAAAACATTTGTGGCCTATTCATATTGTGCCTATCATGATTCATGTTCTAATACATAACCCTCATTTCATTAAGTCAAGGTAATGAAATTATAATTCCAATGACATCAATATCAATGAAATCACAATTCAGGTGTATCACCCAATGGTGAAATCGTATCAAAACTAAATAATACAATGAATAAGAATATCAATTAAGGAAACTTGGGATTTACCCAATACATGGGTTCTAAAATCCCAATAACAGCTTGTGTCCATGACCCAATCATTACTCATCTCCATCCTATTGTCTGTAAATATTAAAATAAGAAAGGAACCCCTCTGATACCATTTTGTGACATCCCAAAATCAAATTCCACTTAACACAAGCCCCAAGCTCATTTGTCCACCTCACCCCTGGTGTGTCTACCCATATTCTAGGGGATACCGACTAACATCGAGGGTGTATAGGTACAACGGTGGGGAGACTATACCCCCATGTCATAGTAACACAACAGATACAAAAAATAGTAAAAAGTGGTGGAAGAATAACACAACAGACAGATGTAGTAAACAGTAGAAGAATAACAATCAACTATATGACCAAGCAGCGGAAGAAGTAGATAACTAAATCACTAAATAACATAACCAAAAGACTCACTGGAAATGTATGATGAAATAATTCATGGAATGATAATAATACATAAATTTAGGAACATATACAAGCCTGATATATAGAAGTACAAAAGGTCAAAAGTATCTCTATGAGTATCTTGAGCCTAATACCAATCCTTTACACCTAAGTTTCAGCTAAGTAGTAAAATTCAACAACTTGATAAAGGCCCTTTACACTTTCTAGTACCTATGGACACATAATCTTCTTTGGTGGTAAAGGCTACCTGAGTAGGTTGTGAGATAAAAAACTCAGTAGTCCATGACCAATAGTGTATCTATGTAATCCAAGAAGGTTATCAAAAGTAAACAGTGTACAGGTATAAATAGGAATGTAAATAAAAGATGAATATATAATTAACATCTTGCATAGGTTCCTAAAGGACACCTAGTGGTTCTACTTATTTCATACCATGGATGGAATGTATAATCATGAAACTTTATATATATATATAGTAGATATATATATATCTATATATATATATATATATATATATGGGGGATTATTGGTACATAACCACCTCCATCCAATTATAGGGGAAGCTCTCACAGTCTCTCTTGTAACCTAAATCCAAGATCCCTTGCAGTATCTTGGCATGAATGTACTGGCAAGACCATAATGTACCCACTATCATCCATCACTAGGGGAGCTCTCGTGGTATATCCCTTGGATTCAGTTGCTGGCAGGACTAAAACGTACCCTAAGGAATCCATCACTAAGGGAGCTCTCACATTATATCTCTTGGATCCATCTAGGAAGCTCCCATAGACTCCCCTCCTAAAAACACTCATGGTTCCCAAGCTCCACTGACTACATGGAATAATTATCTCATACATATAATAAATGATCTATTATCCTCTCATGCGTCTTTTTATAATCCAAAGGCAAGTTCATATTAACCAAGATGGTCACAATGCATTATATCTTTTGTCATGTCATCAATCCTTTCATATGAAAAAAAAACGCATGAATAATTATACCACAACACACATGAGGAAAAACCTCTCAAGTGTTTCTTTAACCATATTCTAAACATTCAAGGCATCCCATTTAGAATTTATCAATTTACACAAGGCATGGACAAGGCATGGGTTCACCATTCATATATCATGTTTATGCTAATAAGACAATCCACTGTATATGATTCCTTTTAAAAAAAACATGAACAATGATAAGGCCATTCCTTAACTTGGAATAATTTCATCAATACCAACTCATTATATAGCCACCCAATTTTCCAAAATATTGAAAATTCCATTATAAAATATAGCGTTCAATAGTAAGGCCAAGTAAAAAATCAACTGATCATTTGGAAAATTCCACTTTTATAGGATCCAAATACCATTGATACACCTTGGAATACATTGATTTCACAAGATTCAAATGATAATTCATTTAAAATTCAATCTAGAAACTAAATTTGGTTCCATGAATTTTGGACCATTTAGCCCAAATGGCACACTTATGGGTGTCCCTATATAGTATTTGTGATTTCTAAACCCCTAATCAAGAACTAATTAACCTATATCAAGTGACTACAATCATTTAGAAATTAAGGAATCAATACAATATAAAATCTCATCAAAGACAGACTTATGTCACGATGGAGTAAATATGAAATGACCAAAACTCAAATGGAAAACTATGTGACCACCTACATTTGGGTTATATATGAAACCTCTCTTGATATAGGCCAAGTATTGGAAGCAGGTTAGAATAGATCAATGTTTTAGTCTAAAACCCTGAAAATAGTGTGAATAAGTCTGCATCTAAATAGCACAAGAGAAAGAAATATTGAAAAAAGAAATAAGAGTGTGCGGGGTAAGACATTCCATGGGCTATCCAATGCCTTTGACAGAATTGAAATAAAATTCTGGATAGAATAATAACATTCGACTGATTCTTGAGGGATTTTGGAACCCTCCCACTTGTTAGCTATTGGAAAAAAAGGGAGAAATGATAAATGGGTTTTAGAATTAAAGGGGAAAAATAGTAATTTTTTCCCAAAATCTAAGTACTCATGATTTATGCGCATGATTTATAAACTGCTTAGAAACCATGAAAAAGGGCTCCATCCCCCATTTGCAGCTTAAAACATGGATTTTTGCCTAAGACCACACAGTTCTTGATAATTCATGAGGACTTGAAGGTTTCCTTATCTATAGCCACATGGTTTAAAAAATCATGTGTCCTAGCCTACAACCCACTTTTCTAGAACTCATGGATTTTAACAAGCCTTAAACACCCCTTTGTCCATCCCTAGGCCATAGCATACCTTGACCATGACTAAAGAAAATATTTAAAATGAAAAAACTAACAATTCATACCTTCTTCAAAAAGGCATGTCGTAACTTAAATATATAGTACCATATCTTATTCACAACATTTAAAAAAATCTAAACATAAAAAAGGAAATAATTATCTCTTCCTATATGTGGTCTCATCCTAAAAAACCTGTATAAAAAATCCACTCCTCAATGATTGTTAGTAATAACTTTATTCTGACATGAAAGATACTTAATGATAATAGAATTGAGTTATTTCTAAATAGTGAGACACCTATTTCATCCTAAGGTGCACTTCGAATCTATTTATTTTTAATCAAAATAAATCTAATAGATACTAATAACCACTAATCAAAATGGAAACAAATATATAAAATTAAATACATTCATAACCCACAGATAAATGTATGATAGTCGTCATTCCCTTGAAGTGAATTATATGGATATAAATATATCACCAAAAAATAATTATAATTAAATGAGTTTTACAAATATATATCAAACATATCATATATAATGCCTAAATACATTAAAATTTACATTGAATAATTTATGGTTTTTTACCATTATCATGAGTAATCGACTCAATTACTTGAAGTCACCTTAATCATTATACCATAACATTATCTTTAATATACTGTAAACTCTAATAATCATTACTATATATGTTATTAATTTATAGAGAGTTATGAATATCTCTACATCATGATTTCATATAGGTATCTCAACTTCTATTCTTATGGGAGGCAACAGACCCTTCACAATATCGTTATATATCACATGAACCTCTTCCACTAGTTTACTATAAATAATTCACATAAAATAATATTTTTCACCATATCTATCTTCATAATAAACATTGTATAGCCTATAAAGGGAACTATGAATTTATATGAGAATTATTACTACACATGCATATATAGGTAAAGTAACTTCTCCTTGGAAGAAATGATGAAAACTAAACATGGATTCTTTATCCATCACATTACTTGTGAGTAACATAAATCATAAACTTCTGGATAACTTATTACCTGATATTAGTATTTTTAAATCTAATAAAATTCCCTAAAGAACCACACTAATTTAGGTTTAACATAGAAATAAGGGATTTATTTATACCAAAAAAAGTGTCAATTATAGAATGTTAACCTAAAAAAAATTATAACTCAACCCATCTTCAATGATCCTGACCATGAGGGAGTCGTATATTTATTCCATCATATCAATGTAAAGAACTTATAATATATTTTTTGAAAATACAATAACTAATATCTTTAATTATGCATGATTTCAAAACTTTAGAGCCTTATATTTATTGAATATATCATCAAACTAATTCAGATTAATTATTATCTGAATGTATTTCATTGACTAAACCCTTTATTTATCTACCTATACAGTCACATCCCTTTATAATTTATCTTCCCCCAATAACATGAATGTAACAAGTACCATCCTCCACTCGAGAGAATCCCTAATCATGTTATGTATCATCAATAAAGACACTTGACCGAACTCTTTAGAATAAAAATAAATGATAGGCATATAGTGATGTAGATTCTTTATCTAGAATTCTCATGTAAAATTTGATATATATGTCTCAACACATGAAGTTATATTATCCATAGAATTCACAAAAACATATATTATCATAGATATTCCCATTTGTACTCTGTGATATATAAATAAAATGATTTCACAATATTATCAATGGGGAGTTTATATACATTCCCTCCAAAACTCAACCTAGATTTTACATAGTGTCATATCTTCAAAACCCCCTATTAATAACACATAAATTTCTTCAAAATTTGAGACATCATTTTTTGGGATATGTTGTAATAAATTGATTTTACTGTTAATTTACACACACTATTGTCTATAACTATCTCACTCGATATAGGAACACTTTATGCCAACATACCCAAATTTAGGTTAGGTATAAAAAAACATATATCTATACAACAAACATCAAATATTGAAAAAAATGTTTACTTTTTTAGTATAATTAGGTAGAGTTTCACTAAAACATATATAAAAATTCACATTATTGTTTATTATGGAATCTATAAATTAGTGAACCTCATATCATAATGAAGTTATTAATCCCATCTAATAATACAAATGTTATGTGAATCCAACATACCAATAATGGTATATGAACATGCACATATTTCAATATCAGGCCATGAACACCTAAAAACATAAATCAAGAATGAAAAAAATCATATGAAAAAAATACACAATTTTTTTTAAAAAAACAATAACATATTAACCCATGTGATATTAACATTTCATATACAATGTTTTTCTACATCAAATCATAGTTTATATCCAAGATACCAACCATAATCTATCAACCTCTACCATATCCCAAATAATATGATTATGAAAACTAAATTCTTCAAAATTTTATTATAACATCCCCAAAAAATTCAACCAATATTATAGGAAGACATATTCACTAATTACCTCATCTTTAGATTCATGTATTCTAGTTGATTCCAAAACGATATGATGCTCTATAGGTAACATTGTATTGGATTAAAACAAACCAAATTTACATAAATTGATAATCTTTAAAATAAAAAAATCAAAATGTGTAAATGGTTGAAAGTACATGTAACAAATATCACTAAAATGATCTTGTTTTTAATTACACCAAAATGAACCACCATAAATTTCATTATAACATCTAAATATTTATTAATCATTACACTCCAAAAATATATAAAAAATATAAATAGAAATAGAAAATTTATATAGTAATTTGAATAATTCTACATGAAATCATGGGGTATCTTCTAACTCTACAATACACATTACATTATAATGGATATCCACACATAATACTTCCTTTATCAATTTTATATTTCAATATGTATAACCATTATATAATACAAAACATTTATGAGTGTTCTATTCTAATGGATGAATTTTCCCCCTTACTTGTTTAATAATGTCATAATATAACCATGGATTCCCCATTATAGTTCACATTTTTCAATATTATATCACTTTTTATTAGGGGAATCATAATTTATGACATTAAATTATAAATAAATAATATGATATTTATTTATTGACCCTAACTGTCAATAGTTTACTTAATAAAACATTAGCAACCATATTTATTAACCATGTATTCCCCATTATAGTTCACATTTTTTAATATTATATCACTTTTTATTAGGGGAATCATAATTTATGACATTAAATTATAAATAAATCATATGATATTTCATTCATGACCCTAACTGTCAATAGTTTACTTGATAAAACATTAGAAACAATATTTATTTTCATATCCAAACATTTATAGAGGCTCAAAAAAAATGTCATCCCATAATTAACCTGAAAATATCATGAATATATAATAAATTTTAGTGAACACCTACTTTGTGGTTAATTAAACCAAATTCTCAATTATTATAAGATGATATATTGATAATTGAATGAAATCCAAAAAAATATCCTAAATCACTAAACTAGGGGGTTTTAAGAAATATATAATAGTGATAAACATTATGAATATGGGGAAGTATATTCATAAACTTGAGAGTACTGATATATACAGACATAAAAACTACAATTTTTGCATAATAATTGGATAAATGATTCTTATAGTGAAGAATAATGAAGAATGATGTTGAATAATCATTAAAAATATTATAATTAAAAAGAAAATTTATTTTAAAAAAATTAACATTTAAATCAAATTAATTAAAATATTATAGGGATACATCACAGAATGTCCATGCGTGTCATACTGAGATTCCAAACTCAAAATTACCCTAAAATAATAATGGCTAATAGTTATGATGTGATCGAGTACTTTACAGTGAAATTCCTTAATAATGATCATATGATATTATTTTAATCTTCTCTAAAAGTATATATCCGGGTGTAATGGATTAGGTTTTAATGTGACACTCCCCCCACATGGAGACCATAAAAATCCTCCCCTTGAGTGGTTGTGTTATTCATTATATTCCCTAATAGACTTTAATTTCACTAAACTAGTGCATAATAATATATCCCTCAACCCAGAAAAATTTAAATACCCTCTAATGGATCAAAATTAAAATAGTACACATAGTTGGGAGAATTGTAAAAAAATTAATTCATTTGAATATGAGGCTTATTGTATCCATAAATAATTATATTCCCATTACCAAAAATAAATTTCAAATCTGATGGAATATAAATAAAAAAAATATTCATATACACCCTAATTCTCTTTACAGATATTTGATAAAAAATACCTAACAAAAAAATGATTGATCAATATTATCCCTAATATATTTCATTACACTTATCAAATTTACAAAAAAATCTAAATAACACATGTTTTGTAACTCTTCTCTACCTTAATTACTAGAATTTTACATACTACCACTGAACATAAAATGTAAAAGAAATGGATAATAAATTAATTTGTCTCTTTATATAGTGAATGAGAAAAAAACATATTGATGTATCTATCTAGTGGAAAATATAATTTCATAAAAACCCTATCATTGTTAATTCTATTTCTAATAACTTGTCTCTCTTTCCCTAAGTACATTATTAAAAAATACTTCAAAAATCATTCTTTAACATTTCAATTATTTGAGCATCATGGAAAATAATAAGTGTATCATTTATATAATTATGTGATGTAATAAAAACATTACTATAAAATAACTGAACAAAAAAATTGATTAGAAGTGGTATTCCTAAATCTATGATGATAGAAATTAAGATGATAGTACACTTCCTCATAGCCTGTTTTAGTCCATTTAAACTCCACTTTAACATACAAAGGTGATTTTTTATACCAGCTTCAACAAATAATTTTGGATACTCTGTATTAATATCCAAATATAAATCACTATATAGGAAATTATTCTTTATATCCCTCAACTAAATATTATAACTAAAAATAGTATAAAATAACTAAAAACATTAATGGAAGGAATTTTTACCACATGTGTAAAAATTTCATCAAATAAAATACATTTCTTTTAGTGGATTCATTTGAAAACTAACATTTACTTATATAATAAAATATAACTATATTATAAATTTAGAATATGATAAATCCATATATTTTTCAAATATTTATCCACATTAGGGAACTTCACAATATCAAATTTTTAGTTTTCCTACAACACTCTCATCTCATCATACATTATTGTAATTTATATCTATATTTTATCGCATTTTATCAACGTATTATGAGAATCTTGTCAATCCCATACAATCTAGATAGCATTCTTATCATGTTAATTTAATGAACAAGTCGTGAAATGTTGATATTATATACATAGTGTAATTTATATTAACTAAAAATATAAAGAATTAGGTTATCAAAAAAAGTTGTGAGATAAATAAAAACTATAATTTAATAACCATAAAAATAATTATTCATGACCACATGATCATATAAGTTGCCAATGTGAGGTAAATGTGATTTAAAACTATAACATAAAAATAAAAAAAGAATTTTATTATTTTTTATGTTTCAATTTTATAAATTTCTATAATTTTGTAATCCAACATAAATAATGCATCATAGATTATGATTGGATTATTCAAAAATGGATCAAAAAAATTTCTTCCAAATACATCATTCTCATGAAAAATTAATATGAACTATCATTTCATACCATACAATTTTTATCTCTTATAAACATTTACATGAAAAAAAAGGAATTTAAATTAGAATACATTAAAGTATTAATGTTTAATCTCTTTTCCATGAAAAAACTTATCGGGTGTATCTACATGATATATAATGGTGAGTGATTAAATTATAATACACAGTAGTGAATAAAACCTCAACACAAGTATGATAAAGAAATATAGTTTTATTTTATAATCATTAAAATATACAATTATGGTCTAGTTCATCTTCTTATTTTGAAATTAATTTAATATAACTATGAGTAATCTTATGAATAAAAATATATTATTTCCTATAATAATCTTTAAAATAGATATAGTAATCAAACATAAAATCAATATATAGACATTTTATCTTTTTTTACTATCCCTAGTAATTGAAATATGAAATTTATTAAAAAAACTAAGCATATTCTACTTTTAATTTAATATATTATCCCAAATATTAAATGAATATTCATAAAAAATATATCAAGAAACTATTCCAAGAAATTTATTTAAAAAATTGAACATCTTCTACTTTTCATTTAATATATTAAACCAAATCATAAATGAATATTCATAAAAATATATATTAAGAAAATATACCAGGAAATTTATTCCATTTCAAAGGATTGAAATTGGGAGATTATGTCAACCTAATTATGTATACATTTTTTTGCATAATTTGACTCATTAAAAACCATACTCAATTTTCCATCCAAACTACGATAATTTATTAAAATTTTGATATATTTCAAAAGGAGAAGAAAATATCACTTTTATAGAAAAAAAGTTTTTTCCAATGTATGTGACTAAGCCTCTTATTACGTAATTTAGAAGAATCACTACACTCAAAATTGAAATTAGTACTAAATTATATTGAATCTCAATCCTAGTACAAACATGGGTATCTACTTCTTTAATCAAAAAGTAAGGACCCATTATTCATCACCCAACATTTATCAATAAAAATATGAATATAACCATTATCATTATGAAAACTAGTAGAAATTAGATTCAAAATATCCTCTAGATATTGTATAATACATCTCAAAATCCACTTATTTATGGTTTTGGTATTTGGAAAAATAGTTCCCATACCTGCAACATAAGCATAACCATATTTTTATATCATTATATTCCCTAAATTTCATGGTTTTTCAGAAAAAATTAAATCCATCCTAATATCTCATAAAATCTTGAGAAACATTTAACAAAAAAGGGAAATAAAAGAATAAAAATTAATAAATAACCTACAAAAACAATGTCACCATAATTAGTAGTAGTAATATAATCATTATAATTACCATTTTTCTTCTATTCCATTTACATAATTTTCTATTTTTAATAGATATATTTAATTTTCAATACTCTATTTCCTACCACATTGATTATATAACAGATCAAGTATTTGGTTAATGTAATTTGAGTATATGTTTCGGATAATCATGTGTACATCATTGTTCTTGAGGTGTTATAGTGATTGGTGAATGTTTGGGGGTCTATCTTTGGATAATAGTCCTTGTTTGATGACATTTTTTTTATATATATAGGGTACCTAGTACTTGGTTTACAAGTAATAAGTACTTGGTATCTTCTGTAGTGGTGGGATGGTTATGTGATGCCCATCAACCATCTGTTGGATTTAGAAAAGGTTCCTGATGATAAATGAGAACCCATAAGATAGTGATTGGTAACTATATTTATAACTTTGTCCAATTTTTTAAAGAAAATTATATTTATTAGTTAATTTTTAAAATTAAAATTTTATTAAAAAAACCCACATTTTATCCCAAAAGAAAATAATTAACATGTATTTCAATAACTCATTTACACACCTCCATAGAGGTATATTATCAATCGCATAATATAACACTGATTGATATATACATAAGAGTAACTGTGGTTAATTATTTTAATCCTCTATTATATATTTCTAGTTTTTTATTAATTATAGTAAGTCTAAAATATATTATCTCTTTTAGTGATTTTCTCTTGTCTAAATTTTTCTTTCGATATAAGGTAAATCAATTAGTTATATTTGGCATGTAGTGTCTTAATATCACTTGGTAGGAGTTGAAACTATATTTATATTGTAATATATGTTTTTATTCAATATTTCATTTGTTATCATAGTTAGAGATGTTTGGTTAAATTTGAATTGAACCATGTGAATTTTTCAAGGTACATAGGGGAGATCTAGGGGTACTATCATGTGTGTAATAACTAAGATAAATTATGTCCATGTTATTAATATAGCTGTTTTTGTTATTTGGTGTAAATGTTTTATTATTTATAATGTTATGATTCATTGGTTTCGTGGGCTGATTTTGTTCATTTTTAAAAAAATGGGTGTGTCTTGTGTGGATGTATCCTGATATAGTTCTCTAAGGTAATATTTCTAATGATGGCCACTAATATTGGTGATGATGCGGTTTTCTTACATGGTATGAGGTTTATATCTTATTAATTGATAATATGGTAAAGTGAGTTCACCATGGTATCATAATAAATGGTTTTTGATGAATATCATAATGGTGTTGAGGACATTGGGTTCACAGGATCATAAAATAGGCCCATGAGTTGCTATTAAAAATAGGATATTTTGTATTACCATATATATATGATTACCGTATCATGATGATGTTGATCATTTAATTTAAGGATAGATACACAGTATGTGGCCATGGGAAATATGGACAAATGAGATCATTTATTAGGAATTAGATACCAATTATTTATGGAATTATTTGATGTTATTGAGATATGAATTTTGAGAATAGTTTATGGATCATGTTTTTTGTGGTATATCCTTCACTAAGTGGGAATGGGTATGGAGATATAATATTTTTTGTTTATAATATGACTAGTGATGCATCATTATCCTTTAGGTTATTTATACCATGGGTTCATCATCTCACTCTAGAACAGGCGAAATCTAGTTAGGTGATATCCAATGGATGGCCAAGAGTGGGTAAGAGTGTGTTTATTTGATTTTATCAGATTCCATATTTTATAGATAGAACACACTCATATATATGTAAATATTATCTAAGGAAAATTTTGGTGGTTTCCTATAGATTAAATACTCACACCATGTACAATACCTATGGGGAAAATGAAAAAATTATGAATTATGATACAAAGATTGTGATAGGCCCTTCCACTAGGGCATAACTGGTTGTAGGTGTTATTGGTTTATAGGTAAGGCATTGAGGGTTCTTTAGATAGGACCACATAGAAAATTAATTAAACACTTGAGTTTTATTTTTATTGTCTTAAGACATGTTTATTCATTATTAGTATATGGGATATCCAATATTCTTTTTTATATTTCATATGAAAGGTAGAAATTCATTTTACAAACCATGTGTTGTATTTCTTATCATACAAAAAATATTCTCACTATTTACAATTCAATTATTTTTTATTCACTTACCATTGATTCTTTTTATATCATAGGATATATTCTCTTAACACTCACCTCCTAGAACCAAGTCACATTTTAAAATCATTTGCATACAAGGTGTTGTGCTTGACATTAGTGTCCCCCTTTTTCAGTTGTTTTTCAACAAATTTCTGTAATGGGAACTATAAAGTGGTATCAAAATTGGGTTTTTGGTTACATTTGATGTATATCTTACGATATGATAGGAAAGTAGATAGAATTAAAAAAATTAAAATCAATCATGAATATTGTTAGAAATCCATTTTTTAAGGGGAACTAGAATTTTTCTTTTGTTTTTCAAAATTAAAGTTTAATTATTTTATATGGATAGAGATGTAATTTGATGATTTGGATTTGAGGCTTAAAACTATTATCCACAAAATGAAATCTATTGTATCAGTATAACATGTTAGGAATATATTACTCACATTAAATTCTTGTGCCTTATTTTTATCAATGTCATAGTTCTAGAAAAGGAATTTATTGTTTATTAAAATGAAAAAAATATGATAAAAAACGTGTACCTGTATATATTTCTGGTCACATTATACTTATATAAAATATGTTTTTAACCATCATTTTTATAAATAATATTGATATAGTGTGTGTGGTGTGTCTATCACTTAATAATGAGAGGTATATTTTTGGTTTATAGGCTTGATATTACATGACATGTGTTTGGATGGATAATGGTAGGTTCAAGTGGGTGGTGCTTCCAGTTAAAACATTCCCTATTTGTGAAATCAATATTTTTATATACGTACTAACAATGGAATTTGGTTCTCAATAATATAACACCATGATAACCACTATTGGATGATTATGAGAGAATCAATGTGGTTTCATCGAGTAATTAAATGGTTGAACCCACTTATGTAATAGATCAACATGCACTACATACATAGGTTCAAAGGTGCTGAAAGGATCCAATCAAGAATGGGATATATTTTTATAATCAATTATAGGATATCCTAATATGGATCGTGTAGATCATTTATTGAGGAACTCATGGAGGCAATCAATACATGGATCTTCTAAAATGGAATTTTTATTCTCCACATCCTCTATTTTTCAAGGGTATTGTAGATACTAATTATTTGAGTTAGCTATTTTGGTAGCTTAGAATATATTCGATTAGATCGATACATCTCTAGTTTGAAGGCTGGATATAGGGATGTACATTCTCAAGTGACCTAGAAAACAAAAAGGAGATGTTTATTTAAGGGAATATAGGCATGAGTGGATGAAGTGTGATGATTCTAGGTTTATATTTTTTATCAATTTTCCTTGAGATTCCATGGAAAGATCCTTTCAGAAGTTCATATATTTATACAAGGGAGACATGTGTTGGATTATTTTTCTCAATTCATAGATTTTATTAATTTTTATGTAATTTAATTGGGATTTAATATTATCATGGTTCTTATATTTTAGGTTAGTATTATAAATCTTATTATTGTGTATGTTAAAATCTTCGTAGTTACCAAGTTATATATAGAGGTGAAGTAGGAATTGATGATGGAGTAGTATTTTTTTATGAAAAACATACATTTTAAGTTAGTGATATTATGTGATCTTGAATATATGATTCAAGATTCTAGAAGATAGTAAATTAGGTGACCTACATGGGTACTTAGTGTAGGTAAATTACTATTCCACATTAAAGTGGGTTATCTTTCAGTTGAGACTAGTAGCGTATGTTAGGAAATTTGAACCTCGTTGAAATTTTTATCTTGACATTTGTTAGTCACAAAAATATATTGGTATCCTATAGAGGATTAGTTAGACAATATCATAGTCTCTAGGAATCATTGGATCTGTTCATATAATCTATTTGAAGTGGTTCTAGGGAATAATTCATTAATCTGTAATAAGTGACCATTTTCACATGTAGGTTGTGGAAGAGGATGATGTAATAAAAAATGGGGGCATTGGTTTATTCAAATATTTAATCCACATAGAGATAAGGTATTCATATGATGGTTCCTAGGGTTATTTCACCTAGTTGATCCATCCATTTCCATATAGGATAGATATCCATTAGTTTTTAGAGATTGACTACAAATATAATGATTCTAATATTTGGTAATGGGTGTTGGTGAATAATAAATTTTATGTATAAGTGAATTTAATAATTATAGGTGCAGGGATTGATATCAAGTATAATTTTTTGTTTCTATGTGCCTTTGAGTGTTATCAATATAATATAAGAGAAAACATTTTTATAATACTATCATTATATCATGTAGCTCAGTAGTGACATTACTAACTTGCTAACCTTTAAGGTGTGGAGTTATAATGGTTAGAATCAGTTTCCTTGAAACTTTATTTCTTGATATCTATGTGTAAATATTTTATTTTTTATATTTGTAGTTTATTGAGGTGGATGATCATGTTTTTTGGGTTTTTTCAGTGTTTTGATACCATAGACCCTACAATAGTTTGTATACACAACATCTAAAATCATTTACAAAATAAGCACTCTGAATATACTTCATTGATGAAAGTATTTAAATATAAAAATTTAATTTTAATTCAACCAAATTTAGCACATTTATTATTTATAATTTCAATATTAAGTGGAGATGAATTTATTATGTTTTTATGAAATTTTTGATTTTCTAGTATACGGTAAAAAATATATCTTTTATAAAAACTATAACTTTTATAATAACATTGTAATATGATAATCATGATATAAGATTTATTCATATTAATTGATCAAATATTTTTTAAATGAGTAAAAAAATATATTTTTAAAGTTAGTAGAAATAAATAAAATTTATTTTTTAACATTTTCTAAACATAAGTAATATTTTACAATAATAGAAAATGCTTACAGTTTTCATCATTAAATATAAATTTAATAATTTTTTTCCTTTAATTGAAATCCAAAAAATGTTTAATTTTTTAATTAAAAAATTTATATAATGAAAATAAAATATGTAAATAATTTTATCATACTCATAAATTTTATGCATAAAATTATTATTTTTTAAAAAACAGATATTTCACATTACAGTCGCAAGTGTTTAAATGGATTTTTCATACACATTACATTGATATATGATAAAATATATTTCAGATTCGGAATATGTATGTCCAAATTATTTAACAAGGTAAATTTTATTATTTTTAATGTAAATTAAATTTCCAAGTTATAAACTATTTACTGTAGTAAAACCAAAAATGGAAAAGGTAAAAAAACCCAAATAGTAAAGGACATAAAAATATGATTAGAAAATGTGTGAAAATGGATTGTTTTATGATGATCATTCTTATCTCATTCCCCAATTGTTTTCCTTTTTTGACCATAAGAAATGTGAAACTAGTGTGTATATTTTATTTGGTTTAAATAATTAAAAAAAATCAATTTTCACTCCTTTAAAAAGGTTATCTCACCACCCATTAAATACTATGTAGATTTTTTATTTTATTTTGAATCAATGAAAATAAAAAATCATATAGAATCGTATTTTAGGGTCTTAACCATAATGATATTTCAGATTATCTTAACCCATCATATTCCAAGGAGTCCAATAAGGAAAATATTTTAATTTTTTTCCCAAAAAATTATTTTATATAATAATTTTAGAAAAATAAAAATATCAGTTTTTTATAATGACATCAGTATTTTTTCAGGATTATTTTTATTATTATATGGGAATATCAATTAAACGCCTCTCCCTTTTTCCACTCATCAAAACAAAAATGGAATTCATATGTGTGTGCAGATTACAACTTCCAAAACCATCACGTTATGTTTTCATTAACCACCATACATGAAATTTCATAATATATAATTTATAAAATAAATATGATATTTATAACATTTCTTAATTTTTAAAATTTTAAATAATATTATACATTTCCATGGTTCTACGGAAAAATAGAATCGTTTACCATGTATATGTTCAGACTACATCCTCCATGGAATAATTTATTTCAATTTGTTTATTTTCATCACCACCCTCTATGGATGGTTATTTGATTGGGTTCAAGTGATAAATATGATTTTAATTAAAATTTTATGTTTATTTAAATAAAAATTGAAAAACCTAAGAAAAAAGGATCAATAAATTTTTTTGGTAAATTCAACAGTCCAAAATAGTATTCTTACAATAAAAAATAATTCTAGCATAATAGGAAATAATTTTTTATATGTTATATTATTCTTATAATTCACTAAATTTATGTTATGTTAAATTAATATACATTAAATATGGTCATTTTTCTTATTTTATGAATATATTAACACAAAATCACTTCATAATAATCTATAAATTATTATATGTTCATGTTTTGGTTGGTTTAACAAGCAACTTAAACAATGCAATAAATTTATATCATAGAGTACTAATTCAATTTAATTTCTAATAATAAATCATATGAATAAGTAAATAATTATTTTAATTTATATTTATAATGTTCACCCATATATTAAACTCCTTATTTATGATAATAATGTCTGTTTTTTTAATTCATTGAAACATTCTTGTTGTAGATTAAATATTTATATATCATACCCAAAAATCAAATATAAAAAAATAATAACATTATAAAAAATTAAAAAGAATAATTTTTATTTACATTTATTATACGGTATTGATTAACATTAGGATATGAAATAATAAAAACCGTGAAATTACAATACATTTTTTTAATTGAGAAAAAATTACTCAGGGCTAATGTTTAAAATATATAAAAATTAAGTAATATGCATGTAGATAATGATTTTAAATGAATATAAAATAATTATTGGTATGGATAAAATTTTGGAATTAGTGATTAATATTTTAAATTTTTTATATTAAAGGATAGACCACATGAAACTCAGTTGGATTGATGTTTTAGATATTTTTCTCAAAGATTAATACATTAAGATATTTTCTCGTTATACATTAAGTTTTGTTATTCATATTGTACATACTATTGTATAAATATTTTTTTTATAATTATTCTCTCCTTATTAATAGTATTTAATTTTATATTTAATATCCAATCCTATAAAGTATTTTGATTGATATTTTACCAAAATAATTCAAAATTTCCTATAATATGATATTTTGGAATAAAACATGGGTCTGTGGTTTTCAAATCAACTAGATTCCAATTTGGATAATGGGATATGGATGTGGTTATGGAACATATGCAACCAGAGGTCATCACCCTAAAAATGGTTGGATATATATCAAATTAATCTTGACTTTGTGTATGATGTGTAGATCTAATAATACACACATTATATGACAATACTAATAGATATTCATTAGATAATTTTCATGATACTTATGAACCTTAATGAAGTATTTTCATTCAATTTCTTTAGAATCCAACCAGTGTAAACAACTGATTTTAATTATTTCATTCTATTGTCAACCCAATATAATGAAAGTACAGTCTCCACCACCTTAAATTTATTTCATTGATAAGGGTGATTACTATATAATTTTTAATACCTCATTGTTTATATATTTATTATATGATATTCACCTAGACAATCACTTCATTCCATTTATTTTCTGAGGGAATATTCACAATAAGTTTAATTTTTATTTGATATGGAATTTTATTGAGTATTAATTCTTTATTGTTATGAATCATATAGTTAACTAATTAATTCTTACGATGAATTAATTTCACTTAATTAGTGATCGTTGGGTCTCATTATAAATATCCCCTTATTTAATTTTTAGGTCTAATAAGACAATGAATCTTGGGTATTGGGGTAATCGTTAACTATTTACATAAAATTTCTTGTAACATGATTATGGGAACATGTTTAGGATTTTTGGAAGTATGAATCCCCATAAATTGATATATGTAATTTTTATCTAGTTTTAATTTATTATCATATATATATTATTCCTCAAATATCATATTATTTTGGAATTATTTTTATTTTTACTTCTTCGATACTAATAATTTGATACTTATGCTATTATAGAATCCATTGTATGCTACTCTATACCACACATCGGAGCTCACCCTTATTTTTTTACTTACCCAAGGAAACTGTAATGAGAAGTATGTTTAATTTTCAATAATATTATTTAATAGATAATAATGTTCTCATAAATATTATATTTTTTATTTCACATTATAAAGTGTTATGTGAGAAAAAATTAATGGACAATAATTACATTGATTCATATCTATTGGAATATTTTTTTGAGTAAAAGGATTACATTATGATGTTATCTAAACATGATATAAACAATATACGTAATCATGAATGTAAGTTTTATCATTTCATTATAGGGGTAATTTACATCCTATGAAGGGGATTAGTATCTTAAAATTTTTCGTTATATATATATGAATTAACAAGTAACATTAATAGATAAAATCGTTTTCCCATGATATAATCCATTAATCGAAATATAAAGAATAATATGACAACCGAGAACCAAAAAAATTTGTGTATAATGGGATAGAAGTATTAGTTGAATTTATCACATATAATAAAGGTTGAATGAAAAAATTAGGTACTTTAATGAATAAAATAGGACTTTGTTTCATTTTCCTAGGGAATGGTCGTGAAGGGCATTAATGAAAATGTATGGAAGAAGTTTTTGATGTTCAATTATTTAATAGTATTGAGAAGGGTCTCTATTCAAACCAATGCCCAAAACATCATGGGAATTTACCATAGAATTTTTGGGTGAGAAAGGTCTAGAATATGTGATCACTACATCATAGTTTGTGGCATAAAATGAAATGATACAATATTCAATGATCCTAAACTCAATATCAGTGAATTATTTATTTGATCTTGGATCTATGGAATCCATTATATCCATAATATTTTCATAGAAAATTGAACCATCCCTATTACAATGATAAAGGATATGTTATTTAGTATATATAATGGGATTATTATTACAACAATGATTTACTAAATAGTCTCTATTATGATAATGATATATTATAAAGTGGGAAACATGATTGTTATACCTATATTTGATTGTTAACTAACACATGGAATGTATTGGATCTCATTGTATGATGAATGAATTCACTTCTAAGATAATGATATTACTAATTATTAGGATTGTATATATTCCCTTGAATTTAAGGCAGATACTTCACCTCTCATTTATTTTATAGACCCACCTTTAGTCTCCCATATTAATTAAATTATTGGATACGTTGATGAGAAAAAATATCTATAAATTATAAGTATATCCTATAGATAGAAGATTTACCAATTGTATAAAAATACATTAATTTAATATCATATAAATTATCTATTCATACACATGATCACGATGTTCATTTTTACATTAAAATAATTCCTCTTACAAAGACCATATCTAAAACTCCCATTAGAATGTAATAGGTGTAGTTGGTATATTTTGATAAAAACTATATGAATTGGGAGATAAAATATTTGTATTATATATTATTGAAATATTCAGAGAACTATATTTTATTTGTGAAAAATATGGACGGTTATATTAGATTATCAATTAATTATTGAGTGATCAATTCCATTAATGTAAATAATATGAATCCCTTGCGAGAATTTTATGACTTCTCTTAACAAATTCATAGAGGTAAATATTTTTTTATTGATCTTAAAAATAGTTATTATCAGTTTAGGGTTAAAAAAGAGTATATATATATAAGATTATTTTTTGAATGATATATAAACATTATGAGTTTAAGGTAATGTCCCTCATATTGACTAATGAATATTCTATTTTTATGGGTTTTATGAATAAAGTATTTAAGTATTATCAAGATAATATTATTCTAGTATCATTGATTATATATGGATATAATATAACTATTATAGTGAGTATAAGAACCGTTTATGAATATTTTTTGATACCATTAATTAATATTACATACAGTATAAATTTAGTAGGTATTTATTTTGGCTTCAGGAAGATTACTTTTGTAGTTATATTATCTCCATCTGTAGAATATCTATTGATATTTTACTGAAAAATCTAGTAAATAAATGGTAACCATTGAATAATATAACCTTGAAATGTAGTTTATGTTAATTATCATGTTCTTATTTATGGTTTGTCAAAATTCTATGTTATTTTCAAACTATTTGACCATATTAACACTTAAGGGTATTAAAATCACATGTACCATAGAATTTTAATAATGATTTGAAGAGCTAGATAGGATATTGACTAATAAACCATTGTTGAATTTACTATCATGAATGGAAGGATTTGTAATATATATTGATGAATAAAATAAAATACATGGATTTTTCTTTATAGAGGATGAAAATGATGTCTCTTATGAATAAAGTCAATTGATGAACCTCAAATATAACTATCCAAATCATGATATTTATGAGGGAAAATTAATTTTTTTGTTGATTACATTGAGTGAAAATCACTATACAGAATGATGTTATATATATAAATAATACAGAAAATTGAATTATATATTCTATCAGAAAGATATCAATAAGTGGAAATGAATATAATTAGATGTGTGAAAGTTCTATGATTGTTCAATGTATAACCACCTCAGGAAGGGAGATAATGTAGTTGATGCAATGAGTCTTATGGGATATGGATTACTAAACATGATGGGTATTAATGAAGATCAGATATTATAGATGTGGAAATTTTTTGTAAAGGGGGGACATGTTTAATTTTTTAAGAAATTGTTAAACCATTATTAAAGAAAATGATAAGGAATTCATAAAATGATTATTATGATTTAAAAATTAGTATTAAAGAGATGACTGATGGAAAATCTATTGATTTTATCTATGTAACAACCCAAACCCATATTCCAATCAACAGTGCCCTGATCCCGGTTGGTTATGTGGCCTCAAACTCATCTCCCCAAATAATAGAGGCTACCAACTAGAAGCAAGGGCCTAGGTGTGTCTATAGTAAGACTATTACCTTATTACGAGAGTAGAGAATAGTGTAAATATAACAATATACATGAAGATGAAGTAGTAAATCAGACATACAAATGATAATTAGTAACAATATATGACAATATCAAAATAAATATCACATACAATGATGATAATGACATATTACATATGTATCTATGAAAAATTCCAAAAAATTACAAAATAGTACCATAAAAATATATATCAAAAGTAAAAAATCCCAAATATATACCAGCTAGCATTATGATCCTCAACTCAGTCTCATACTCCCCTGCTTCTAACCAGCTATCAAGAACCGGTAGTATGGAGATTTACCTTGTCCATGATGGCAATCATATAATTTTTTTGGGTACCCAAAGGTGGCCCAAATAGGTTATGGGAAATAATCTTAGTATGAAACCACCCATGGTATTGTTATATACCATTAGTGAGTATATAAAATTCACAGTGTGCAGGAAGAATTATAATAAGTAAATGATGTACTAAATGTAAACATATTATAAGCCCATGTTATCAAATATAATCAAGTTCATTTAATTATTCAATTCCATTTATTTAATAAGAATCAATACCCTGTGTGTATCTTGGTTTCCACTGTGAAAATATTATCAAAGGATGCCTAAGAAGTTCATCAATAACATATAAATAAGGATAGAATCCATACTTGTGCATTATCTTCGCATACGCATTATATAACTCATTTAATTCATTATTTATTTATGAACTTGAGCCCATACATGGAATTATTACTTCGTAATATAGGTATCACTTTTGGAATAATATAAACCAACACTCTACAAGTCCATCCATGGTGATCCTCAAGAACCCAGTTATCGCTCTAGGTATGGAATAACATCACTTCCCCTTGTGTCCTTCTTTGGAAATCCACTAGAGGATCCCAAGTATAATCCACTTTATATATGATCAAATTACTTTTTTGAGTTCTTACTTGGTAATACAATAGGAATCCATGTATCACTCATCATATAATATTCATCCCCATTTAGTGTTCCCTTGGTAGTCCATATAAAGAGTCCAAGTGTCACTCGTGTATAAGCAAGGTAAAATCAAGATGAGTTCATCCATGGAATTCTCAAATGAATCCATGTGTCTCCTAAGTGTTATAATCGCTTAATATAACTCAATACCATTTTATCAATTTAAATTAAACATGTCAATGTCAACACTAAGAACAATTCAATTCAATCTCACATAAAAAGTTTACACAAAGCATTGGTCAAGTTTAGAAGGATTACCTTAACATAAATAAGATGGGAAATTTATTATAACAAGAATTTCAAGCTTAAAAAATATATTACAAAACAAGGGAAAAGTTTTATGGTCATCCAACCCTTCCCAATAATAAAATAATTTCAAATTTCTTTCACAATTCATTTTAAATACCAATTCACAATTTAAATCATCCATTATCAAATCAATATTAACATCCCATGATAGGGGTATAGGGTAAAAATAAAGGGTATCCAAATTCATATGCCTTAAAAATGTCCCATTTAATTAAATAACTTTCCCAATGTGTGATTCTATTTAAAATTTATCAATGGGACTCATTAATTGAATATGATATACCTGTGAATTTAATTCAATGATCAAAATCCATTTCAAATAAAATCTGGATAATTGGGAGCAGAGTACAACATCCTATATATATATATATATAAACAATCCAAAATTTAAAAAAAAATCCATGAGACCACCTAAAATAGTTATTTAGTGGATAGATAGTCCATTATTATCTCTTGATTCAACTAAGATTGGTTAAAAACAAAGAAAAGATGAAGAACCTCATAATAAAAAACTTATCTTATACCTAAATAGCATAGACGATACCAAATAAAATGAGTAATGGATAAATATTAATTGAGAAATCACTAATGTATATCCAACAAGATGATAAGTTATTCAATCGTAGATCATATGGAGGAGTTACCTTGATTCCTAAAATATACATCAAATAGTGCTTCAAAAGTGATAATTTTCTATTAGGGAGGTGAAATGAGTAATTAAGTTAGAAGCAGATTTAATTAGGTTAAAAATATAAATTTAACACAAAATAAAATTTTTTCATGGTCTGGTTGCAAGGATTGGCCAAAAAGTTCACTAATCGTGCACACTTAACTTTAGGGAAGGGAACATTGCATGGTTTATGCACACAATTTTACTAATGATGTGAAAACTGTTCAAATATCCACTCTCAGAATTTTAGACATAGCCACACAACTATGTTCCCCATTTCACATGGTTTTTCTAAACCATGAGGCCTCCTCCTCCTCTCATCCTAGGTATCGTATAGTTAGTCAGACTCTGTGACCTACACCGTATGGTTTATTCTAACAATGTTTCTAACCATTTTCAACCCAAAATCAAGGTTAATGGCTTCAACATAGCCCCGAACACCATGAATAACTCTATGAACTTAAATGTAATTAATATTATGTCATATTTAAAAATTTAAAATGAGAATTTATAGAAATTAAAAGACTTGTATCTTAAGAAAGAATAGGGTTCTTACAAACTTCCCTCGTTAAAGTAATTTTTATAAAGACCCTCTCTTTTTAAAACATTATCATAACCTGGGGGAATGGAAACATAAAAGGGGTGAGCTCAAATGCTCATTAAGGGTAAATTAGGGAGACATGTAAGCATAAACATGAGAATAAGGGTATGAGAATGTGATCCTATAAACAGAACATCATACTCTGAATATTAATGAACATAAGTGAAATCATGGCATAATATAGGCAGTTGATAATACATGAATCATATAAAATAAAGATCATAAGGAATGAAATAATAACATAGGAATAATACATGTAATTTTGGATAACACATAATCATATAATGATTACCATAGTTTCTAAGGCGTCACTACCAATACCATCCTAGTGGACAAAGTCCTTTACTGAATCGAGTAACCCTCATTCCATCCCTGTATTATTGAACTGAGTGAACCTCATTCCATCCCTATATTACAGAATTGAGTAACCCTCATTATAGCTCTATATTACGTAACTGAGTATCCCTTCCTCCATCCATGTATTACTGAGCTGAGTAACCCTCATTCCAGACCTGTATTACTAAATTGAGTAACCATCATTCCATCTCGGTTTAATCTCATTAGATATAAATGTTTACCTACTGCATTAGAGGGAGTTATAGGTCCCACCCATCATATAATGAAAACATATATACATGTGACATAAGATCATAAATAATCATATCATAACCAATGAAATGAAATAGGTATCATAAAAAAGTAAATATATCATAACCTGTGGAAAGATATAGGTTTCATAATCATTTCATCAAAACCTATGAAAAGAAGCGGATTTAAAAATCATAAAACCCATGAAAGAGAAACAGACTTCATAGTCATCATTCCATCAAAACATAATCCATTCAGATAAATAATATGAATGGAAACATTGAATAATTTCCCCATAAAGGCATGATTAACTCTAATAGATGTCATCTTACATGGAAAATAATTTTGAAATATCCTCTAAAAATGTTTCGAGATGAAAATATATTTTCTTGTTTGAAAAAGGTTTTTTAACACATAAAACCTTTTTTAAATCATTTTATTAGAATATACCATGATAGTTATGAAATAATTCTACAAAACTTTTTTCTTAAAAACATATAAAATAAGATTCAAAATATTTTAAAAACCATTTTCATTGAAAACACATTGAAAACTTATAAAAATATTTTTCACTTTTTTTGAAAACCACTGTACATGAAAGCTTATAAATAAATCTTGAAAAATATTTAAAGCAATTTTTCTTGAAAAATAATTTTTGAAACATTTTATTAAAGATTCCCCTTTTTATAATGAAATGGAAGCTTCAAATGAATGATAGTGGGTAAATATGTACATGTCGTATGAGGTAAAAAGAACATTCCTTTTTCACGGTAAAAAAAGTTAGAAATGTTCCTTATTCGGAAATAAATAAGAAGATTGACTTGAATAGATTTTATAAAAAAGGGGTAAAATTTTATTTTAAATCTTATTGAATAACGGTATAATATTCTTGGAAAACCTTTTTAGAAACATATATTTCTTATCGAAGAAAGGGTAAAGTCAGGATTTCCTAAAAACACTATCTTAATTGTATTATATACCTAAGAGTAGAATATGGTACCAATAAATGAGTATATCCTGAAATAATGTGGAAGAATAAAACTCATGAATATTATTGATAGGTGGATCATGATATTTAATCAAGGAAATCATAAACATAAACAATCTCAAAAAGCGTTGAAATTGTCTCAATAAACTCTTATATCTCAGTAACTTGGGATCATACTACCCATGAAAAGAAAAAAAATTAAATGAAGCTTAAGATATCCTGAAAATAAGTTTATTCATTATAGAAAATGTAATTTGGCGGTATATACACCTTCAATAAGCGTTTAGGTTCATAAAAAATGAATCTCACAAAAGGCAAATTGAGACAAAACTGTTTTACCAATTTGGTAACTTTTGAAAGGTAAACCACAGTAAAGAAGAATCATAAAATGGGCATGTGAATAACCATAAATTTAAGTACAATATTCATATAATAAAATCATGTTCATTACATACACCATACAAAAGGAAATATTGGTGAACATAGCTTGTAACTCATAGAAATTAAAAGTGATGTGAAATACCCTTACCTTATGTCTTGACTCTCTCCGTACACATACAATCTTCCTATATAATAAATATTAGTTTATTATACATATTTTATAGAATAATATTATTATACATAATACCATAAATTTTTTTATTATGACCTTATATTACCTGCTTGTTAATGATCCTATGTTAATGTTTCACTCTGAGTAAAATTCACTTTATTCTTCACATGTGTCTTAATTTGTTACATATTTTGTCCATATACATATATAATGATTACATAATTTAAAAAATGATATAAATATCAGGTATATACATTATATTTTTATTATAATAATATATATAATATAGTATTATGTAATGGAATACACAATTCTTGGAGTTGCAAAGTCTTACGTACACATGAACATTGTTATCGTTTTTATTGTTGTACTGAAAGAAAGTATGTAAATGACATATGTATATATATGTATGTATATTTATGAAAATATATTTATAATTATTATATTATCATTAATGTATTATATACATCATATAATTTCATTAAAATCATCCTTAATACATTCCATGTGGTGTGTCAATGAATCACATCGATTTGAGGGGGGCGGTAGTCCACACTTCCTCAAATGAGATTATTGTATTAACACCAAATGGAGGGTAAATATATGTGTGTCTTAAAATAAATAAATAAGCATAAATACATATTAAATATAATATATTACATATATAAACATATTATTCATTATAATGTCCCACATGATTGGTTGTAAAGGAGAAATGAACAATCATCATTTCCTGAGGCAGTAGTTCATCATACACAGAAACAGTATGTTCAAAATCCATTAGAAGGAGGTGTGTGTAATTTTATGTTAGAAAATTTGTATAAAAAAATCCTAGTATATATAGGATATGGGTTTTTTACACAATAATGGGATAAAGATATGGTATGTTGTGAATAATGGAAATAATGTAAAAGAGCTTAAGAGAAGATGTTACCTCCTCGTCGGGTAAATCATTTTGGTTTGTACCAAAAGCATTCATTGAGAATATTTATGCCTATATGGAGGATTAAATATATAAGGGGGAATTTTTGGGATTATAATTGGGCAGATACTAGACTAACTTAAAATTTTTGAGAGGTGTGGGGAATGGGCAGAGGTGGTGGCCTTTTATTGAGAAGGAAAAGGACTCGCATTGAATTTTTAGAAACAAGTTAGGTGTGTACATTATCGTACCTAAATCAAGTCATAAAAAAGAAACCCAAAGATGTAATTAATGTTTTATGGATGCAATATAGACATAATATTTTTTTTGAAAAAATTTATAGTTCATTTTGGCCCTTAATTTTAAGGTTTAGTCCCTAATTAAACTTAATTTGGCCTTAACTTCTATGATTAATTTTAATCACTTTTACTAATAATTTTGTTCAAAAATTAACATGGTATTATTAGACTATAAATATTATAATTAATTAAATGGTTTATATTGGGTTTTTGAAATTAAATTCCTAGAATAAGAAAAATTAAGATTAGTGTTAACCCCACAGATGAGACAAAATAACCAGGTTTTTAAGTACGAAAAAGCTCAAAAATTTGTAAAGATTTTATATTCTGTTTCAAAGTGAAATTGATTCTAATTAATTAAAATATATTAATATATGTAATATTTATCTAATGTGACCATAAAACATATTTTTAATATCATTTATCATTAATAATTAATTATAAAAAATGCAGTTTTTATCTGAAAAGCAGTATTTGGCACTATTCATCAAAAAATGAAGTTTCTCTGAAAAATAACAAAAGATAACCCGAGTATAATTTTGATATTATGAATTATAAAATTATATTTCTTTAATAAAATTAAATTTCTAAATTTTTCTAAAATTACTATCATTATTTTTAGTGGTTTATTCATGAAAATGATGTTTTTAAAGATGGAATACCTTTACAAAAAATCACAACATTCATTATCAATATGTTTTATTTATATTAAAAAATTATAAACAATATTTGGAAAGTATTTATCACTATTTATATAAATATTTTTAAATTTTAGGATATAATTATCTCTTTTAATTAATTATATATATAATGATGTTTTATAGAAACACAATGTTGCATGCATCGTACACCAAGTCGGTGTTTCTTGTAGTGAAATCCATGTTGGTATTGCATGTAGTGTAAGATAAGTTGGTATAATGTGTGAAAAAGATGTTTGACTTAGTGTTTTAATATATATATATATATATATAACAATTCAGAGTGTCATCTGAATTGAAAAATATTGAAAATAGAAATTAATTCAAAAAAATAATTCAAAAGATATATGGGTGTTACATTCTACCCCCCTTAAAATGAATTTGACCCACATAATTCATCTAGCTTATGAAATTTTTAATACTTGAAAGTTTCATTTATAGAAACCCACATTGTGAAAATGGATATTAAAACTTCCCTTAAAAATTTATATTTGGAACCATAATGGTTTCCCAAATTAACATATAACTGGGTTTCCACATTGGATAATATAGGTTGTGTGTGAAGATTGGACATGGTGGAAAAGTGTAAATATTAATAGGGAGTTATTTAGTTAATCAATAACAAAAAAAATTGAATGATCAAAAGAAAGTTTAGGGCCTCAAAGTCATAAATCTGTGATGATTCAAAAGGCCATCAACTCAACAAAAAATAAGCTATTAGGATGACAATTGTTTCTGATCACATTCAGAATGTTGAGTAATTCATGATAAATTTTTATAAAAAAATCACTCTTGGGTTGTTATTTGAAAAAATTATAACACGTCTATTACCTCATGGAAATAATTTCTAGAAATTTACTTTGATGAATAAAGAACTAAAATATGATTTTAACAAATCTTAAGACCCATAATGAATAAAAATTCTAAATATTTATCTCTTAAGAAAAACAAGATGCATTAATCTATGAAAATAAAAAGTAACACTAATAATTTTTCATAACTATTTAATCATTAAAAATAATTATAAATTAACCTAGACATCATGTAGGACAATGGAAGGGGTGAAACCCTTATCATCCTTCGATCAGGGGCTCAAGACCCATAGCCTTACCCGACTTGGTTGGTTTTCACCTGACATATATGATTTCCTTTTCGAAAAATATAAAATATTTACAACCATGAAATAAGATTAATCGTTGGTTATCCTTTTTACCATGGTTTTCAATACAAACTCAGTGCACAAACACTTCCTCCGAATATTAACTTGAAATTTTCATGAACAATTAACCTTATAACCCTTCTCAAAGATGAAAAATCCAAAACATTAGAAAGCGAGCCAAAAAAATAAGCTTATAATTGATTCCCTTGTATATCAAAAAGTATCTCTTACTTGTAACATTCCAAACATTTGAAGAACCTCATCATATAATCTCTCAAAACATGGTTACAACCTGAATTACTATAAATCTTTTTAGAAAACATGCATGCTTTCTTACTCCAATGTGTATCGGATCTATTCCTTAACTTTAAAAATATTGTAAAATAAATTATTGGTAACATTAACCACCTATAAAAAAGTCCTTACTTAGTTCCAAGGTAATTAATAATATCCAATTTACTTATACATATAACATGTATCATTATCCATACAAAATTATCTTATAATAAAGAACATATTAAGGGTTACATTCCCTATGTAAAAATATCATCTTTCCATTAAATCACTTCACCATTCCATCTGGAAAATTCAACATAAACATGAAAATTATGAGTGAAAAACATAAGTATAACAATCCTTATATATTTTAGCTTTCATAATTTTTGAATATGAATACATAAATACTTTGATTACTTCATCCTTAATCCATTAACAATAATACCACTTTTCTTCCACATTTCATATGTAGTCTCATCATCATCCACATTGTAGCAATTACTCGCATCACCTTGACGATTCTCTTCAAGAATATTCCTTTTGGAAAATTTGGTTTCATAATGACCATTTTATCTGCACTTAAAACACTTAACCTTCAATGATGACTTAGGGAGGCCACAATTCTCATCCATTTTATTAATATAACTCTTCATTTTTTCCTTGTAGTCACTTGATTTGGGTCCTTTTCCACATTCAAAACACCTTCTTGTTCCTCTTTGACATTCACTTCGGTTATTCTTTCAACATTCTTGACACAAAGGAAGCTGAATCTTCTATCTTATATGGTCATCATTACCAAAACTCTTAGAAAAATCATTCTTTCTCTTTCTTTGTGAGTCTAAAAGTTGTTTGAGGTAAACATTTTTAATCTTGTTCTGTGAAAACAGATTAGGCATGATCATGAAAACTTTTGCTCTGGTGATTTTCCAACTTGATTGCTCATCAAAAAATCTTATATCGCATTCAACATTAATCCAGTTACTTATGATTCCCACCATTGACTAAAACTAGAATCATATATTGATAATTAATTATCATATAATAAAACTATATATCCATGAAAAGAATTATGTATTGGATTTATAAATCATGAAACCTTCCATAATCTATGACCCCTTAGGTTTATCCTAGGATATTCATAGCTAACATATATCTAAATCCTTCATGATGATCTGTGAATTATTTTTGAATTCCTAAATAATATCACCCAAGAGTTTCAAACCAGGTGTACAGCAAGGCTTATTGTCGTGTACCAAATTACACAGAGTCAAGCCCGAGATATCTTATTAGAGTTGTTACCCCTAGGTGCACCTGTTCCAGAGCCACATCCACTTGTAGTATCCAGATATGGATTTATTGTTTGGAAATCACTCACTCTATCCATTTCCAAAATTCTAAGGAATTTTCCAAAATTATAACTCATCCTCACACATATCCTTAGATACATTACTAGATATATCGTTTCAAAATATACCTTGGGATCTCACTAAATTTTTCTCATGATAGCATCAAAAGGTTAATTATACATTTTATCTGATACCAAATATAGCGACCCTCACTTTTTAAAACATTAACAATACATATATTTTACAGAATACATAAACATTAAACCAATAGACTCCCAAAGTCCATAGTTGGTATAGTGCCTTTGGAAACATTGAAACAATAACACTGGTAAATATGTGAGCTACAACATCTCTCAATATGTTATTCTTGACTAGCACCCTCTTTAGAAATATCAAACATAGTACATATCACCATAATCTGGGGGAATGAAAAAATAAAAGTGGGGATATCAAATGTTGAGTAAGGGTAAACAAGGGATCCATGTAAGCATAAATATGAGTATAAGGGTATGATAATGTGATCCTATAAATATAAAATCATACCCTATATATTAAATATTATAGCCAAAATAATTGAATAAGATTTAAATTTCATAAGACATGAATCATATGAAATAAAGATCTTACGCCATGAAAGCATAAGATAGGAATAAGACATGGAATTTTGGAAAACACATAATCATATAATGACTTCTATAGTAGAAAAGGCATCACTACCAATACTATCTTAGTGTAAAAAATCATTTACTAAACTTGGTAACCTCCATTCAAACCATTTATCACTAAACCGAGTGACGTTTATTCTAGCCATGTATTACTGAACTAAGTAACCCTCATTCTAACAATGTATTACCGAACCAAGTAACCCTCATTCAAGCTATGTATTATTGAACATAGTAACCCTCATTCAACCCCTATATTACTAAACTGATTAACCCTCATTCCAGGCCTATTTAATCTCATGAGATATAAATTTTTACCTAATGCATTTGAGGGAGATATAGGTCCCACCTATCACATAATGAAACCATATATACATGTGCCACAAGATCATAAATAATCATACCATAATCCATGAAATGAAATGGGTATAATAAACATGTAAACAAATCTTGTGAAAAGAAACAAGTTTCGTAATCATTTCATCATAACCTACATAAAGAAGAGGGTTTCAAAAGCATATAACTCGTGAAAGAGAAAGGGGCTTCATAATCATCATTCCATCAAAACATAATCCATTAATATAAATAATATGAATGGAAAAATTGAATAATATCTCCATAAATTCATGAGTAAGAACAATATAATTCATCTTATATTGAAAATAATTTTGAAATATCCTCTAAAAATGTTTCATGTGTAAAATATCCTTTCTTGTTTGAAAAGGGTTTTTTAACACATAAAACCATTTGAAAATAAATTTCTTATAAAATAGCTTAAAAATTAAGAAATTATTTTGAAATAATTTTCCCTTGAAAACTTATAAAATAAGATTCAAAACATTTTAATAACCTTTTTCATTAAAACACTAAAAACTTATAAAAAGAGCTTGAAAATATTTTGAAAACCATTGTACTTCAAAACTTATAAAAGAAGCTTGAAAAAATTTGGAAAAACATTTTTCATGTAAAATAATTTATTAAAAAATCTTAAATATAACCCTTTTAAAAATTCAAAGTAATCTTCAAAGGAATGACGACTGGTAAATCCATACATGTCGTACAAGGTCAAAATACCATTCATATTTCACAGTAAACAAATTATAAAATTTCCTAGTTCGAAAAAGAGAAAAAAATATTCCCTTGAATATATTGTTAAAACAAAAAATGGTAAATTTTATTTTAAATCTTATATGATAATGGAATAATATTCTTGTAAACACTTTTTAAAAAAATAGATTTCTGATCGAAGAAAGGGTAAATTCGGGCTTTCTTAAAAACACTTTCTTAACCATATTATGTACCAAAGAGTGGAATATGTTACCAATACATGATTATATCATGAAATAACAAAGGATAATGAAAATAATTAATATTCTTTATATGTGTATCATAATATTTATTCAAGGGATCATAAATACAAACTATCTCGGAAAGAGATGAGATTGTCTCCATAAACTCTTATAACTCGATAAATTGGGATCAAACTCTACATGAAAAAAAAAAATTGAATGAAGCTTAATATATCTTGAAAAGAATTTAAATCATGATATAACATGTAAAATTTAATTATATACACCTTGAATAATAGTTTAGGTGCATAAAAACATGAATCTCAAAGAAGAAAAATTGAGACGAAATTGTTTTAATGATTTGATAACTGATGAAAGATAACCCCCATGAAAGAAGGATCATAAAATGGTAATTTTAATACCCATAAATTTAATTAAAATATACGAATAATACAATAAAAATAATTACATACACCACAAAAATGAAAATAGTGGCGAACATAACTTGTATCTCACAGAAATTAAAAGTGAGATGAAATCCCCTTACCATGTGTTTGGACTCTCTCTATACTCGTAAAAGGTTAATGTATAATAAATAAAAGATTATTATAAATATTTTAAGGAAAAATATTCTTATAAATAATACCATATATGGTTTTATTATGACCTAATATTTCCTTCTTGTTAACCATCCTATGTTAATGTTTCACTTCGGGTAAAATTCACTTTATTATTCACATATGTCTTAATTTGTTACATATTTGGTACTAATACTTATATCATGATTACATAATAAAAAACATGATATAAATATAAGTTATATATAGTATATGTGTATTATAATAATCTATATAATATAGGATTATAGAATGGAATACACCGTTCATGGATACGGTAAGTCATACGTATGCGTGAACATAGTTTTTGTCTTTATTGTCATATTGAATGAAAGTATGTAAATAAAATATGTACATATATGTATTTATGTATATTTATTTATATGTATCATTATTCCAGTATAATTAATATATTATATATATCATATAAGTTCACTAAAACCATCCATAATACATTCCATGTGGTGTGTGAACAAATCACATTGCATTGAGGGTGTGATAGTCCACACTTCCTCAAACGAGATTATTGTATTAACCCCAAATGGAATGTAAATAGATTTGTGTTGTAAAATAAATAAAAATATTAAATAAATATTAAATATAATATATTAAATATATAAATATTTTTCCATCATAATGGCCACAATGATTGTTGGTAAAAGATAAATAAACAATCATCATTTCATGAGGTAGTAGTTCGTTGTTCAGTGAAGCAGTATGTTCAACATCCATTGGATGGGGGTGTGTGTAAGTGTAGTTCATACCCTTTATAAAAAAACAAAATTTTATATATATGATACTGGTCTTTAACACAATAATAGAATAAAGAGAGTGTAGGGGGTGAACAATAGAAATAAAGGAAAGGAGCTTGAGAGAAGACGTTACCTCTTCCCCGAGTAACTCCTTTTGGATTGTGCCAAAAGGATAACATGAGAAGATTTACTTCTAAATGTATTATTTAAGGAATAAGGTAGAATTATGGGAATGATACTTGGGCATATCATGGATGAACATAAAATCATTTAGAGGTGTGAGAAATGGGTATAGGTGGTGGCCTTTTATTGGGAAGGAAAAGCACTCACTTTGAATTTTTGAAATAAAGTTAAGTGTGCACATGACATTAACTAAATGATGTCATAAAAACAAAAAACAAATCAATAATGGAATGTTTCTGGTTGAAAAATTGATATCAAATATTTTTTTGGGAAAGATCTAGTTCATTTGGGCCCTTAATTTTAAGGTTCAGTCCCTAATTGAGCTTAATTTGGCCTTAACTACTATGATTAATATTAATCACTTTTAATAAGCATTTTGGTCAAAAATTAACATGATATTATATGAGTCTAAATATTATACTGAATAAAATGGGTTATGTTGGATTTTTTAAATTTAATTCACATAATTGGAAAAATTACGATTAGTTATAATCACACAGACGGGATGAAATAACGGTGTTTTAAATAAAGAAAAGTTCAAAAGTTTGTAATGATTTTATATTCATTTTCAAAAGTAAATTGATTATAATGTATTAAATTTTATTAATAGATATAATTTTTATCTAATTTTACCTTAAAACATATTTTTAATATCATTTATCATTAATAATTAATTAGAAAAAAAAGGTATCTTTTTACTAAAAAGTAATATTTTGCACTATTAATCAAAAAATGAAATTTCTCATAAAAATCCCAAAAAATAACCCTAGGATAATTTTGACATTATAAATTAAAAAATTAATTTTATTTTATAAAATTAAATTTCTAAATGTGTATAAAATTACTTTCATTATTAGAATCGGTTCATTTGAGAAAATGATGTTTTTAAACATTGAAGGACTACCAAAAATCATATCTTTCATTATCAATATGTTTTATTTGTATAAAACAATTATAAAAAAAATTGGAAAGTATTTATTATTATTACTATAAATATTTTTAATGTTTAGTTTATATTTATCCCTTTTAATTAATTAATTATATATATATATAAATATGTTTCATAGAAACTCTGTGTTGTGTGCACTGTACGCCAAGTTGGTGTTTCTTGAAGTGCAAGCCATGTTGGTATTGCATGTAGCACAAGCCATATTGGAATTTCATGTGAAAGAGATGTTTGACTTAGTTTTTTAATATATATATATATATATATATATAAAGAACTATTTCTAGTTTCATATGAAATGAAAAAATATTGAAAAGATAAATTAATTTGAAAAAAAATAAATCTCAAAATCTCGGAGTGTTATAATTTGTCCTTGAATTACATTCTAAAGGGTGGTAAAGAATGTATGAGAATAAATATGGCCACTATGATCATGCATTGAACTTTTTCTCCCATGTCTTATTCTTTACTCGTTTTTTCTTCCAAAGAATGTACTAAATGAACTGACCGGCCTTGGAGAACATTTGTGCCATAATCCACAATACGTATAGGATGCTCCTCAAAGGAAACATCTTCCTATAATTTAACCTCTTCAGGATGAAAGGCATGATAAGGCTGTGAATAACAGAGCCATAATGGAGATACATTGAAGTATTCATGCATGTACTGGTACCTCTGTGGTAACTAAAACTGATAGGCTACCGATCAGACTCTCCCTAAAATCTCAAATGGCCCGACATAATGTAGTGAAAGATTACCTTATCTCTGGATCCTTCTATCTTTCAGCCTTAGTGAAACCTTTAAAAAAATCAATACCCAACCTCAAAATATAGAGTTCATATAAATTGATTGATATATGATTTTTGAAAATTCTAAGAACATTACATTCACTTCTGAATCAACTGAAATTGTTTTGGGGTCTCTTGAACAATACGAGGTCCAAGCATTGCTACCTCTCCCACCTCTAACCAATACAAGGGTGATCTACATGGACTACAAACACATCCCCATAGATTTCCATCTATATATTATCCTAAAATTAATTTTTGTAGGAGAATTCAACAAAGTAAATATTCCTCTCCCAAGATCACCTGAAATTGAAGATGCATGCTCATGACATGTCCTCAAGTACGTGAATTGTGCGCTCTGACTAGTCATTTGTATGGGGGTTGTATGATGTTATTATAATCACCTATATACCCAATTATATCTATATCCCTTTCCATATCTGTGAAGTAAATCAAGAATCCCTATCTGAAATGATAGTAATTGGGACTCTGTGACGTCGTACTATCTCACATATGTACAACCTTCTAAAGCTCAATAACAAAGAAGGTTTCCTAGATCAGTTGGAAATGTGAAACCTTAATGAGCCTATCAAAAAACCCATAAAGAATCATTACTATAAGGAGACCTCAGCAAGACTATCAAAAAATATATCATGATTTCAACCTACTTCCACTCAAGGAAGGGAAACTTCTGTAAAATTCTCTTTGGTCACTGGTGTTCCGCATTCACCTACTAATAGGTGGAACACCTCATGAAAAAACAAGCTACATATCTTTTCATACCTAGGTACCATTATTGGATATTTATATCCCAATACATTTATGATTCCAGGATTCACTTACCAAGATGAAGCATGAATGTATCACATCATATCCTCATAAAAGTTTTCTACAACCCATACGTGTCCATGTACTCACAAAATCTCATCCTCACCTACGGTCTAACTAGGAGGAGGGTCCCCACCAAACACAATCTCCCCTAGGAATAGAATCTCAGAATGTGATATCATCCTTATCCTCACTCAATTCATTATGGTATAGGTTACGTCTAAGGATGATATAAAATTCTACACCTGACTATTGTGCCCCTCTAAGTGCATATCACATAACAAATCTATGAGTTTCCACTTGCTACTATCTTGTCGAACTTCCTATATCTGAGTCATCCTTATTAGTGCATTTTCTACTACATTTTACTTAATAGGCATATAGTTGAGCTCAAAATCGAAGTACTATAGTAATTCCACCAACGTTCTATGTCTCAAATTTAAATAATGCTTTTTAAATATGAACTTGAGGATTTTATGGTCAATGTACCCCACAAAATTCCCTCCAAGTAAGTAATGTCTCCAGTAACGAAGTGTGTGAATAACTATAGATATACTAAGATCATGATTTAGGTAATTACTCTTGTGTCTCCTCAATTGTAGATACCCATACTCCATAAATCTTTCCTCATGCATAGGAACTACTCATAACCCGACACTCGAGGCATCATAGTAAATAGTGTAACTCCTTCATAACTCTAGAAAAATCAATATTAGTGCTGAATTCAACCACTATTTCAGATCATAAAAGTCCATATTATATGAATCGAACCATAAAAATGTTACACCCTTCTTATCTAATAATATAAGTAGTGTTTCTAGGTGTGATATGTTCGATATGAAATGCCTATAGTAACCAAATAGCACCAAGAAACTGCATGCATTAAAGACATTCTTCAGATACTCCCAGGAAACCACATCTCTGACATTATTTGAGTTAACTAATACTCATGCAACTCTGATAATGTAACCCAGAAAGTGAATCTGATACATCCATAAGTCAAACTTTGTGAGTTTAGCATATAATTGAAGATTTATAAGTATATTCAATACAATATCAAGATGTTTAGAATTGTCATGTCGATTGTAGAATACAAAAATATATCACCCAAAAAAACTACCACAAAAAATAATGATAAGGATGCATGACTTGGTTAATCAATTATATGAAGACCACTGGCATTTTCTTGATACTGAATGAAATAATAAATTCTTATAGAGACCATACCTACTATTAAAGGTTGTGCAAGGTTTGTGTGATGTTCTATCATGGACCTTATGATAATAATATCTAAATTAAATCGTTGTGATCAACCAAGATACTCAAAGATAGTGGAAGATTTCATTTATCCTCGATAGAGGATACTTGTTCTTACCTTTCCACAAGTTCAATTTATATAAATCAAGACATAGCCTAACTATACTATCTACTTTTTTCCAAAAAGGATTAGTAAACACCATTGAGAAGTATTGGGTTGAACGAATACACTATTCTATAAATCATATAGATATATCTTGAACCCATGTATCTCAGTAGTGGACATATTTTAATGAGGATTGGATAATGGTTCATCTTATGGAACCAGCTCAATATAGAACACTACCACTCTCACTGAAGGTAATATTGAAATTTCAATCAAGGGGATGTTTGTGAAGTGATCAACCACTGGTGGGAAATGTACATGATGTTTTCCCTAATCATATAGATATAAATTTACTATCTGGGTAATCTTCCTGCCCATCCCATGATGCTCATGTCCATTTCAAATCTTATGGGCATCCCATTCACCTTTTTTAAAGTACTCTCTTCCCTCTGGTGATGTAAATTTCACCCTTTAGTGATAGAATTCAATGAAAACATGAAAGGTAACCAACTAGTGAATCACTATAATGATGTCAAAGACATTCATCTCACGAAAAAAAAAGGTACCATATGAAGTGAAAACCAATCCCAAGGGGGAACTCCCTACACTGACATACCACCTTTGTTATAATCTCCAACATAGTTTCAAACATCACGAAGCCATCATAAGTATGAAAAATAAGCCCAATGATCTCCACAATGGGAAATATATAAATCTATAAGAATCCCAAGTATCAAAAAGTGCAGAAGATAATTTAGATCCTACTATAGTAGTACTACTTATAGAGTAATATCTTGGATCCTACACCTCAAGGGTCTATTGCACCATTTATATCTGTCATGAACCACTCCCTAATGATACTACCTGGAAACCCTAAGTAGATCCGCTTTTTTGTCACTAAAAATTGGGGTGTGACTAACAACACCACGACCACAACCTTTGCCTAATTGGACAGATGTAATCCACCTCCCTACCTAATGAAAAGCTAATAACCCTACTCTTGTATTGGTAGTCAATTCAAACCATCTCTTACTAGCTTCTAGTAGAAACATTCTATAGAATCATTATAGATGGCCCATCGTGCTGCAAGATCGACACTCAAATGGGTCCCTAAAACATTATGGCCTCGTATTTCCTAACCTACCGCATTGATAGCATGTCACCAGGCCACCTGAGTAAGTTACATAATATCACCATGTTGAAGATCCATATGATGCTTCATACTACCATTTGATACAGTAGCATATTTATTAGATTAACAACCATGGCTTTCACCCCCAACCCCTGTTAGGTTACTCCCTCTGATAAGTTTTTGGTTCACTATTCCAAAAATGGTAGTGAGTTGAAATAAATTCACTAGTAATTAGATGGTGTACCTTAGAACATCCTCTAATCTCTGAGATTTAGATATCTCATCACCCATTAGAATAGGTGAGAAGCACTGGAGCTCAGTAAAATGATGTGAATATTCCATAACTGATTATATTCCCTACTCCAGGTGGATAAAATCCTGGGCTCTATCAGCCCTCAACATCTTCAGATTGATGTATTCATATAATTCCATATTAAAATAACTCTATTAAATATCTCGATCATTATATTTCTGATTAATGACATCCCACTAACTCTTGGTGTAATCACACAGCATGTACATAGAGATATTTAAACTTCTCTAAGGTGGTGTCACTAGATGATCGATGATCAAATAGAATAGTATCTAGCCATGACTCTATAACCTATGGTATGTCATCCCCCAAAACCATGGTAATATTGTTTTAATGGAACTCATGTTTCAACTATTACATAGTTAGGGAAGGTTGTAGTGCGCCCTGAATGGTCTGTATAATGTTCAAGAAACCCTCATGGAACTGTACCTCATCACTGATGTCCAATAAAACTATCGGTACCGTAGATGGAACTACATAAGGATACAATGGTATCCCACAACCGACCACCACTAGATTATGTTCATAATACCATCTTAATGTATGATTGGATGACATCATAGAAAAATACCTCTACAAATTCCAAGTGCATGAATCAAATCAATATTATTATCGACGTTCATAGATCAAAAGTACAGATACTAAAATAGGATAGGTACAAGCCTTCCTATATAAGAACACACACTAATGCCTACTCCATGAATCAGGTCTGGGAAACAAACAGATCATATATAAGAAATAAATAGGAAAAACTTCCCACTACTAATTTTAGGAATGGTTCATGTTATCTTCTCTAAACTATTATATTTTCCAATACATTTTATTTTTCACTTAATTTCACATATTCACATTAATTTTAATTCATTGTGATTTCAAATTTATATCAGAGTTAATTTAAAAAGGTTGGACCAATGGTTCACCAAATTTGGATCCATGAAGGCCCATATTCCTCTGGAACCAAAGAATGGAATCCACCTAATTCATAGCATAACACATTCCAGAATACCTATCACAATAGTAGGTATATCTATCACAACACCAATCACAACAACATGCAGCAATTAATGCATTCAAAATGGCATGGCATAACACATGGAATGTGATTCTTGTATAGTGCCTATAATGATTAATGAGATGGAATACCCACATCTCATTTGGTTTCAACAAAATAGAACCCATAATAATATAAATAATAACATCACAATTCATGGGCATCACCCAACAATGGAATCAAATCATCTGTAATAGTCAAAATCTATAAAACATCAATTTAATTCAAGGAAAATATTAAGATAACACTTCAAAAATTCCCCTATTATACCCATATATTTCTATTTCATACTATTATTCTTCTAGAAATAAGAGATTATCCAAACACTTCCTTTTCTAAGGAGTCCTCAAGGGAATTCCCATGATATCAATGTGTGTACAATTTTTCCATAATTAATTTTTTCCGCTATATTAATTTTCCAAATAAATATTTTTCATTTATATAAAAATACATACTCGTTATGTTTATAATTAATTATATTTATATAATGTGAATATCTATCAATCATAATGACCATATTCCATTAAAAAATGATTTGTGTTCATGTCTATAAACTATTACCTACATGAAATGTAATGATTTATTTTCCCAAACCATTATACATAGATAGTCCTAATGTTGAATATAATAAATATATAAATATATATATAATTATATATATTATTAAATTATAACCACATTTTATACATTTATTCTGATTAATAGAAAATTAAATCATCTACCATTTGTATGTGCAGACAACAGACTTAATGGAACAATTGATTTTTTTCATTTTATCAACACATTACATAAATGGTCATGATAATGGGTTTAATTGATAAATATGTTCTTTATGAAATTATTAAGATTTGGTAATGAAAAATTGGACAACCTATTAACAATATGAGTAATAAATAACCACCGTAAATTCAAACATCCAAAAGATAGTTATAAAATAAAAAATTGATGTTTTTTCACAATATAATAACATCATCTAGGTTATATTCTTCATTTAATTATTTCCAATAATGATATATGATAGTAATAGACATAGAATATGGTTATTATTCTTATTTTATAATAATATTTCAATTATATTACTTTGTAATCGTCCATTAATTATAGTGTTTTATTGTTTGGGTTAGTTTACCCACATACTTTAACAATACTATAAATTTATATCAAGGATGACTATGATATTATTTTAAAATTTATGATGTAATTATTAATATAATGCCCATAATTTTTCTATAATGTAAATATTAATATGAAACTAATTAGTTATGATTCCTATAACTATTTTTCTAAAATTTATGAAAACATGTTCATCGCTGATTTCATCTTTAATGATCATAGCCAAAACTCCCATGGAATGAAATTATATAATTATAAATAAATATAGAAAATATATTATAGTAACTCTCATGATATTATAATGATATAATTTTTGTATAAAATTAATAACAACACTGCATTTATGAAACTGGTTCCAAACCTTCAAGATTACTATCTCCCGAAATCAAAAAATTGATAATAACTAACTAATATGCATGTATTGAGTAATTATAAATGATGTTAAAAAAATATTATATGTATCAATAATGTTTTTTAATTGATGATTAATATAGTTATATTTTTATATTGAAGATTATAACACATTCAACTAAGTGGGATTAATTTTATGTGATCTTCATCACAAATTTTAGTTCCATAAAGTATAATTTTGTTATACACAACATAATCTAATGTATGATGTACTTACTAAACCATAAATAATTTATTTCATGATTCAATATTTATTAATGATATTTAAAATTATAATTTATATTCTTTATGTTATGGGACATTGATTGAAATGGTACCTAAAGTAATCAAAATAAAAAAATCCTCAATATGGGAAAATAAAGTGTCTTTGTGTGGTTTTTTCAAAACAGAATTTTGGTCCGGATATTGTAATGCTGATGAAAAAATAGTAAAATTATCATAGTGGTAATAAAACCAAACAATTATAGTTAATTATCAACTCAATCATCACTTGGTACATAATGGGTCGGCTTATGACTACACACTTGGAAAACATATCTAGTGGATAAGGTAGGGATAATTCACATGCATCTTACAAACTGTATTGAAGGATTTATCTACTAATTCATTATTTTACTTCCATTGAAAACCATTGACCTTTTTTACTATATTCTATTGATAAGAAAACACTTTCAAATAACCCTAACCATCACATTATCATTATTTAATTTATAAGGTTGCTTCCTATTTCATTGAGAATACCTCATAGTTATTATATTGGTTATGCGATATTTTCATAAACAACCACATAATTCCAATTAGTAATTTTGTAAATTCTATCAATATGTATACTTTTTATTTCATATTGTATTTTTATTTAATACTAAGTAATTTTGGTAATGTATTTAGTAGTTTATTGATTCCATCATATGAAGAATTAATTGGAAAAAATTAGTAACGAGTTGATACTAATATAAATATTCATACAAAGAATATATAGGTCTCATAGTGAAAACTACCTTGGGTATTAGATTTTTTTTAAGTTTGGGGCTAGAGCCTCATTTAATTATTAAATCAATGCAACAAAATCTTTGGACTAGGTAGAGGGAGACCCATTACATATCTCGAAGGCCTAGTGGACATGTATCCCATTACATGGCCCGTAGGCCCAATTTTTTTGGCACAAGGCCCATTCTGTGAATAGTACAACTATAGTACCCACTTTCTGCAGTACCAACCTGCTACAGTACCAACTACTACTATAGTTTCCACCACTACTACAGTACCAACCACCGCTACAGTGCCTCCACTGCTACATCACTACTATAGTGCTTGTTCCCAATAGGTTTTGAACCCCCATTTTTCATGTAGGATTATGGGTTTCTTACCACTAAGTCGAACCCCAACTACCTGGGTATTAGAATTTTTGTCACACCTTGATATTTTGATATGTATTTATTAATTTGATGAATATTTTGATTGATATCTTATGATACATTCTATGTCTAACTAAAATGAACTATGATACTTTAATTTAAATTAAAAAATAATAATGAATGATAAACATTAATTCTTTTGGAGGATTAAATATGAGTAAATGTGAAAGTGGAGTAAATTAACATATAAAGTATTTATCATAATTTTCTCTATGATTATAGTGACCCCAACATAAACTATATAATTTGGTAAAATAATTTGGAATGCAGTTAAACTGATATGAAATATGTTAGTGGATAAATTTTATTGAAACATGTGAGGCTATATGTAGAAATTTAATAAGATAGTTATATATATTATCACTCAAAAATAGAATTTTTATATATATTTCATTTATATATATATATTATTTTTGTTTATTTAAATTAAATTTTTTTTTGAAATGAAGATAAAATATATAATATCTTGCCCCTGTTCATTGGATTTAGAAGGTAAAAGGACATTACCTAGACTTAAGCAACATCCCCAAGCTACCAATTTCTAGAAATTGAAGACAAGGGATTAAATAAAAGTGGGGGAAGATTTTCCCTTTGATAAATAAAACAACTCTACCAAAAAATCCATAAAAAATAATTCTTCATGATTCATGGTGACAATATAAACCAAATCTAAGTAATAACATTGATATCAAACCCAAACTACAACATAGTACCATAGTGGAAGACAAATAACATCAAAGTAAAAAAGCTGAAGTCAAACCAAAATAATCAATGAAACTAAACATAACTCTAAATCTCCAAACATTATTCATGCTTCAACACTACAAGATATCCCAAGTATCACAATGCACCATAAAGGATTGTGATACAATACCGTTTCATCTTTCTAGATGAATAATATCTAAAAAAGAACTAAAGTAACAAAGAAGGGGTGAGTAATTAAACTCAATAGGATTTTCTCAAATGAATCCCCTACTCATTCCACTAGGATATAACATGTTATAACATTATACAAAACAATTTATAGAAAACAATTAAATAAAACAATTAAAAACATTTTATCACAAAACCTAAACTATTTATAATCAAATTAAGTATCTAAACCAAAACTATTTTACATGGAAAGAAAACAAGAAATATTAATAAAAGATTTAATAATCCATTTGGCACAACCCATTCCAAAACACACATCCACGCATCTACACATCCACATATCCAAGCATGTGTGACATTTCTATACTCATGTGAGGTCTCTCATTGATCTACCAATTTCTCTTAAGGTAACCAATATCTTGTGCTACATTACACCTTTACCACAAATAACCAAATCATATTTCCACCCAACCATGTATGCAATATAAACACACACCTCCAAGTATGCTCAAAAAATATTCCAATATAATTATTCCAAAACCATTTAAATAAAACAATATTTTATTAAAATCATCTCCACAAAACCTTTTTCCTTGAATCAAACCAATAAACTATTTTAAAATTAACATTTTAAAATAATTTATCAAATTACATTTCACATTAATACCACAATTCCATAAACAATCACTAAATAAGGTTTATATGATGATTTGAAGAATAATTTTACAATAAATTTCAACAAGCATAAAAAAATACTATACATTCAAGTTCAAATAATAGGAGTTGAGAGTGAATCCACCTACCTCAAGAATTATGGTGAAATCAAATAACTCCATGAAAACAACCAAAAAAGTAGGTTGAATTTCCTAAAAAAACCACCTTAGATTTCTTCTGCTAATATCAACAAGGAAAAATCTAACCATGATTGTCATCAAACACTATAGATCTATCCATAGTGGACTAGATTAAGGAAATTGAGAGAGGGGATAATGTATAACTAAAAACTATAAAAACCTACCAAAAAAAGATACCTACCAGGGGAATTAGGTTTCAACACACCAATAAATTCCTCTGGATCACTTTCAGATCCATTATTTAAATCGTACATGGTTAGTCACATGGTTAGGAAAACTATGCGCTAACCATGCACCAGTCTCTACATCAAGGGGAACCTCGCACGGTTGGTCCATATGATTAGATACAATGTGAGCTGACTATGCAAAAGTTCTCTATCCCACATTTCACAGTTTCCTCTGGATGGGCACATGGTTTGGCCAAACTGTGTGCCAAACCATTTTCCTTCCCATTATGTCTAGTCTCACTATTCATGGTTTTCTGTAGGATTATCATAGTTTCCACCAATCATTCTCTAACCGTGCACCTTTAAAAATTACAAAAAACACATTTTAAATTCTACCAATCAGTCCCAAACTTCATCCAAACTCTTTAAATATGTAAAATTCTTAAAGAAATGTTTACTTACTTGAAATTGGTGGTGCTAAAAATCATTTTATGGAAAAAATAAAACATTTTCATAAAATCTTTTCTATATGAACAATATATTTTTGTCTTAATAAATTAAATTATTCACCCTTGATAAGTTAATAATATGAAATAATTTGATCTTATATTCAATTTAATGAATTATAATTCCTATAAGTGGACATTTTTTAATGGAATGTGAATAATTTCATTCTATTCATTAAAAATATATTTTCCTCAAATATTTGTTTATTGCAATTTGGGAACAAGATTATAAATAATTTCTCTCAATTTTAGAAATATATATTTGAAAAAAATATAATATTTTAAATCGTAATCTCAAAATTATCATAAATTGAAATTTTTTTATTTTTCATTAATGATTGGTTTTTCTATGAATAGTTCAAAACAACTGATTTTATAGAAAATTATATCTTCTATTCAGGTATTTAAAAATAAAAATTTGGTATCCAATTGATTTTAAAATTTTAGTGTTTTCATTTTATTAAAAATAAAATAATTAACTTATTATAGATTAAATTTTTTTTATATTGGAATAAAAAATAATACTTTAAAATACATTACTTTGAATAACAATTTTGTATTGAATTTTGAAATATTATTTTTGAAATATATTTCTTTCACATATTGAAAATGAATTTAACAAAATGGATTTTATATTTTTAATAATAATTTATAATATTTTTAATGTGGCCTCTTCCATATTTGGACATTATGAAGAGTAACATTAGTTATAAAGTTAATTACCATAATAATTTTTAATACTTTTAAAAATTCTTCAAATTTAAAAAATAGTTGTTCAAATTACATAAAAAAATTATAAATCTTATTGACTTAACATATATCAATTTTATATCATCTCCATTCTAATATGAGTTCTTTTGGATTCATTTGTTTTGATTATGAAATTTATATATATATATATATATATATTATTCTTCTAAAAAATTTCTTATGTGTCCTCTTCCACTCATATAAAATGATGTCACTTATACTCTATTATAAAAAATTCAATATCAACATAGATTGGAAAAAAAATCATATATAATATCCTAAAATCTACCCCTGTGGCCTATAATTCTTGGTTTTATCATAATATTATCCTTTAAAGGTTTTAGGAATAAACCTAAGAAGGTTGTCTAAAGAAGAGTTATAGTTCTTAACCATGTTTTTTCATGTTATTTTGTCCTTTACATCATTAAAAACACTCATTAACATTGAAATATTATAACATATGTATCTAAAAATAGTAAAATTTTATTATTTTTGTTTTATCACCATTTTTCATCTTTTTATAATTCAATTTCAAAATGAAAACACGTTTCAAGTGTATATATATATTACCACCTCATGAACACAATATTATTCATTTTTCATCACCAACCCTTATTTCTAGTAATAATTATAGATAAAAATGATAAAATATTATATATATAAGAGATGGATTTGATTCGTTAATATTATATAAACATTATAATTCTTTATTTACCATTCAATGAAAAATAATGACATTTCCCTTGTATGCATGTGAAATACCACCTCACGAGAAAATATATTTAATTTTTCATCACCACCTCCCATATAAGGTATATAAAAATATATTTAAATAAATAATATAGTATTTATGATAAAATTTTCATTTTAAAATGAAAAAATTATACTTAATTTATTTTCATCATGTTCATTTAAAAATTGAAACATTACACATGTGAACATACAAACTACTATCTCCACGTTGTACATAAATTAATTTATCATAGCAACCTTACATATTTGTTTTAAAAAGTATAATTAATTTAAAGAAATTATAATTACTACATTGTTATGATTTTTTATGATATAATCATGATCTATGTGACTATTTATATCCTATCGAAGTCATTTTGTAATTATAAAACAAGCATCCTCAAAATGATTGAAGTAAAAATAACCAATAAAGTGATTAAGTGTGACAGTTTAATAAGTTAAATGAAATTAATAATAAAAAAAAGAAATTTAAAAATATTATTAATTAATTAAATAATTAACATATATTTTTTGTTCAACACATTAAATAATTTATGGGACAAATTATAATCTTGGAAATGGATTTTCCATTAAAAATTAATTTTAAAATTATAATAGTTTTTTATCTATTTATCCTCCATTTTCGTATTCATATAAATAATTTATTTATGTTATTAATGTTATGAAATTTATATCCAAAATAATTTATATCATTTTTTACTTTCTTCTTATCATTTAAAATTATCCTTTTATAAATTTTCTAAACTGTTTATTTTTTACATATTTAAAAAAATATGTTCAATGAATAATTTTATTAATTTATAATACATGATCTTAATTCCACACTATCATGACCACTATTTTCTATAAATTATATTCCTAATTTTTAATTTTTTTCAAAAAATAATAACCTTTTTCTTATTCTTCTAGTAATTTTTATTTAAATTTTTTTTATGAAAATAGATTTTTGTTCGTAATTTTTTAGGAATACCTAATGTACATATAAATATGTGATAAAAGGAATGTTTTGTGACATTTTATAATGGTAATGAAATATTATATGGGTTTTATGTATTTTATATTAATTTTACATTTCTTATGATCATGGGTGAGACACAAGTATCTTTACAATTCATTGTCTAATGATTATGCCCTCCAAAGAAATATATTAGGATAAATAGAGTATGTTATTCCATTAATATGGTTTCTTTTATGGGTTATTATAATGGTTATAAAATTATTTTCTATGAAACCTAAAGGAATTCACTATTATTTAAAATATATTTTCATCTATATATTTTGATAATATATGGCAATCTAATGATATTTTGTTTACAAGAAATAATTATACACTATAAGGGTAAAATAATTTTTTTAGAAAAAAAATTTCAAGGATTTTTATGTTTCATATGAAACTCTAATGATTGGGTTTTTTCCATTATTTTAATATAATTTTTTATGAAATAAATTGGGTAGTTCAAAAATTCAGGTTTAAGTAAATAATTGCTTTAGTTCAATGTTAATGATGTTAAAGGTATCATCCTTTATATGATCTCATGGATTTATAATGGACTAAGGGTATATTTTCATAATTTTACATGTCCCTTAGTGAGAATTTTTTTATCCTATAACTTTTTAAAATTATAATTCATAGGGTATGGGTATTGGAATAAATTTTAAAAGGTTAGATTTCTAAATATAGGAGATTCCTTTGTCGAAGGATTAGTGATATTATAAATATCACATTTTTTGGGAAAATGAATACTATGTCGGAGTATAAATTTTTATATCTAATATTTTTTTCCTATATCTATAAAACTTAAAACAGAAAATATCTTGTTTATGTATTTGATCCAATATTTCCATTTTATAGAAATGTTTTGGATGGAGAAAATTTCTTCATGTTATCAGTACCAATCCATAAATTTATAGATTATGTTTTTATCATTTGAATCAGGAGATTTGGATTATGTTAGTAACTATTATAATTAAAGGATGGTTTTAGATAATATTATAGGATATTTTGTCCCCAAAATATTTGGAAAAATTATAGGGTTATTAATTTGCTGAGAGAAAAACTTAAAAGTCTTTTATACCCGTAATAGTTAGTGTTAGGATAAATTATGGTTATTTGGGATTAGTCTAAGAGTTATAAGAGAAAAAATATTAAATAAACCTCGTTCTATCCTATGGTTAATCAAAATTTTCATATAATCAAGGTATAATGTCATAGAGTTAGAAATTTACAATAATTTTTTTATTTGTTCTCACAATTTTCCTTAATGAAATTTCTGGTCACTATATAAAAAATTACAATCAACAGGTAAAAATAACTTATTCAAGGTGGATAGGAAGTAATAAAAAAGAAACCTCATTTCGCTTAAATAGGATTTACTTGAAATAATTATTTAAAAAAAATTATCATGTGAATTAGAAATTTTCTGTAAAATTAAACTTACCATAAAAAACACTTTTTAATTTATTGCATTCCTCTTCAATACATTCATATATTGAAGGGACATTGGATAAATTTTTGGATTTATTAATATAAAACCATCTTATCATACCAATTTTTTAATATACAATTTGGTTATTTTTTATTTATTTACAATGGATGACACAAAAAAGATTCCCAACCATATAATCAATAAAAATGATGGTGGCCTTCATGTATCTTATGTATTTATATATTTTTATAAATATTAACCCCTATTTTAAAAATTAATTTCAAATGATAACATAATTTATTATATTAAATATGTTATATATAATGTCTCCATGCTACGTATTCAATGCTATGGGTTGTTTAAAATTTTCAATCACTTTCAATATCCATTTCATTCAAGATGTAATTATTTCATCAGGATAAATAGAGAAAATAAAAAATGAAATGTCTTCATGAATTTGAACAATGTATTAAACCGACCAAGTAGATTAAGGATTTACCATATTTTAATATGGGGTACTAATTCATGGTGATCTATATTTTATATGTATGACTTGTTTATTTAAAATTATGAAAATGAATAAATCGTGATTGATGAATAATTTGACTGACTGAAAATTATTGTTTATTTGATTATTTAATCACTTTTAACAGAGAAGTGAGAACCACTGAGTCAAACATCACAACCAAAACAGCAACATAAAAGAACCCAAAAAACAAATTTCAAGCCTCACCCCAATAGCTACCTGAATATTAGGCCCCCACCAAGCATGAGTACTCGTCAACTGGTCCCATGAAAGGATGCATGGGCACAGAACCGATGGCTAGGCTATACCCTCTCAGTCTTCCACTCCAAGTGCCATGAAGAAGTGGCGGCACTATTCTCTATATCCATATGAAGTATATCCATGTAACAAGCAATGAAAAATACAACAAAACATCTCTAGTAGCACAAGCTGAGAGTAAGCCTCCACATAGGAACAAGGAAGGTGATAGTGGAAAACCAAGTATTACATAGAGATGGTTAAAGAAACATCATTGAAGAAAAATACAATTCTTCCAGAATCCATATCCCTAAACAACTTACAAGAAATAGTTGTTACCTGAGTTAGTGGATCATCACTTAGAAGAACCTCTAATCCAAAGGTTAGTTTATCCCAGACCTCTATATACTCTTCAAGTCTGATCAACCCTTTATTGAAACCCCCAACCAGTATCGTGTCCTATTTGTCAACCCTAGAATATTGATACTCAATTAGATTCATTCCAATGTCTTGACCCATCATCTTGGCCACTTCCTCTTCCGAGGCATTGAGAAACAGCACCTACTCTGTCACCTCACCCTCTGAACACAAAAGTAGATCCAAGGAAAGTTCAAGTTGGCCAGATGAGTTCTCGCACATGGCCTCACATTCCACCTTCTCATCCATTTTATTTTTTTCTGATCGAGCCTTCAATGGAGGTGGAAAGGAGGATTAGTCCCTCTTTCCCTTCCTCCCCATGTTATATAATATTTCAATATTTATGTTGTAACACCCCAAGATTCCACGGTACGTTTCCCTTCGAATAATGCGATAGCGTGTGTTGTACGCAACCTCGAGTTCTAACACACACCACAACTAATTAAACTAGCAGTTGTGAATAGTAATACCTACTTTTTGAAATCATATATATTTTATATTTCAAAATGGACTTCATTTTTGGATTCGTAATATCTAATTTAGCCTAAGGTGAAATTTTGGTACTTTTCGGATAACCTTCATATTTTGATGAATAGTGAAAATTACTAAATTTTAATTAAAAAAAACTTTTTTAATCAAAATAATTAATAGTGATAAATTATGAATTTTAGTAGTTTTAAAGTATATTTAGAATATATTTTTACCATTTAATATAATGTTGGTCATTGGACATAATTTTACAATTAAACCGAACATAAACAAGTGTCAATCTTTTGATAGTTATTATCTCTTAAAAACACGCTTTTTGTTTTGACAGCGGGAATTAATTTTAAATTAATTTCTGCCACTTCTGTGTTTTGAATTTAGGAAAATGGATTCCATATTTTTAATCAGGATGTTCAAATTGTGTAAATAGGTAACTTTTATTTTTAGACATTTTGAATAATTACTGCGGTAAATATTTTATTTACCATGGTTAAGGGTAAATCCGATAAATAAGGGTTAAAAAATAATATTATAATAATACTAAATTACCCTAAAACGTGTATTAACCCTATTGGTTGATACATGGTCGACCATGGGCATCTTTGGGTCGATTTTGGGACCCCATGGATCCACTTGTAAGTGATAATGACACTTTATTTTAATTAAGTTAAAATGAATACAAAAATGACACAAGCAAATATCTTTTAGAAAAAAAATTGTTACATAGGGTTATATATGTTGTATTTTAGATTATAAATATTAATTAGAAAGATAAAAAGATTTAATACATAATTATATTTTATTTATAATTTTTAGACATTAAATAATTTATTTTATTTATGACACAATGATGATGCAGTAATTACTATAATAGTGAAAAATTAAAATAATTGATATTATAAATACCCAAATAAATGTAATATGAAACTTTTAATGAATTAAATTAATTTTATAGGATAATATGATATATTAGGATTGATTTAATTGACTTTTTTCGAAGTAATCAATCTGTTATGAGTTTCACAAAAATCAACTATTGAATAGTGTCAAAATTGACATAAAAGAGTTCTTAAAACAAATATTATATTATTAATTGATATTAAATTCCTAAAAATCTAAGGTTCGGCCAAGAGACTTATATCATGATAGGTTCATCATTAATGGACCACTTGGGGGTCTCTTGGATGTATGTAGTAAGTTTATTAACCATATTATATAAAAATACAAAGAGACATTGTAAAAGTGAAACTAATTAACTTAGAGGTAATACTTAAAGATAAGGTTAATATAAGTACCCAAACCTGTCTAAATTCTATTGTTTGAGTTGTTTTCGACCCATCCCCACCTTAACCTTTGAATAGTCAACTTTGGAGCCATTGTAAACCGATTATGAATTTATTATAAACTAATATCTCTAGCTTTTCCAAAGGTGCCCCTCACCCCTCTTATAAAAGGGCACTCCTCCTTCTCATTTCTTCACACCTTCAAAGCCTTTTGGTTCGGACAAACTCTGCCCAAATACTCTCCCAACTTCCCTCACTACAACCTTGGTGCCTTAGTTTGATCACAAAGCCAACCTAAGGAGCCCTTTTGATCAAATCAAAAGGAAGAACCCAAAGAAGAGGTAATGATTTCACCACCCTTTTCCATGTTCATTTCTTCTTCCACTTCTTCTTTATTTGTTCTTACCATTCTAAAATAATAAATCCAGTGTCTCACATATATTGTGATGTTATTAGAAATATGGTACAACCATATTCAGTATTCTATCCACCCTTTGAATAACATGTCACCATACGTGCGTACGTACGGCTTACCATCTCCACGTCGTGGTGTAATTGTTTTTCAATATATTATTATTTGGATGGGTATAATAATGATGTGTAACTCATGTAAATAATAAATATAACATGTTAATGATTCTGTATATATAATATACCATCCATTTATATATTATTTTAATATCAAAATAATGATATTGTCACTCGTGCGTACGTACGGACTACCGTCTCCACGAGCGCGATGAGATTCATTCTCCATCGTATCCATTCAAGTATAATTATCATTTGATGATTTAAAAATGATGTTAAGGACTTGATATCATTCTGGATATGAATAATATACAACCTATCCTTTACAAAAATGTCTTACATAACAAAACATATAAAAGAAAACAAGTAAGTTAACACCCGAAACAACGATAATACTAAGATATTATTATAAATAGATATTAAAAGATCATATATGATATCATATTAATGTATATGATTATTTTATAATTTAGTAACAATTATTTCACCATTATACAGGAGGTTAACCTACCCCAACCAAGGAAAAGTACAAGGTAAGGGTTTACTTTACAACCTCTTCATTATCCAAGGTTGTTTATACGTAATAATCTACTGGGATCTCTTTATCATCCACATCCATGCTTCTTAAAAATGTATTTCAAAACATTTTTACTATTTACTAGAATATGAGTTAAAGTCATTTATACCCTTTTTGACTTTTATAAGTGGTTTATAAAGGAATCTTTCGGTCGTTTTCAAAACAAGGTCCTTTTTAACCTTTTCGACAGAATTAAGGTAAGAATGTTTTTTTTAACTTATACGGCGGGTGCGGCTATTTTCCGCCGTTATAAAATCTTCAAAGCTTCCCTTACAAGATTATAAGAATATTTTCAACGAAAATGTTTTATTTTATATGGATCTTAAATTATTTAAAAATAAAAGGAGATATTTCTTTTAAAAGAATTTTGATTTCATCTATGTCAACATCCTTTGATGGATTTTAAGATTATTTGAAGTTGATTTATTATGATACAAAACTTCTATATTGTATTGATGGTTTTGTGATATGTTTGACTGTGGATGTGCTATTTTTATACCATTCATAGTTTATGGTGAAAGTATTGACATTTCGTATGCTAGTTTTAATATGAATGTTTATGTTATGTTTAAACCTTTTCATATGGGAATGCATTGGACTTAATATGTGACGGGTGGAGCCCGTTATAGCTCCTAGATGCATCGGTAGGTCTCATGAGACAAACTAGTGTCTTGGCACAAGTCCTTGGCAAAATCTTATTTTTAGTCTTGGCACGAGGCCTTGACTATGTGGTTATGATAGTCTGGAATTATGCATTCCAACATTATGAAAGTGGTTATTGATTTTTGCATGTGACTATTCGATTAGTAGAATATCCATGTGAATAAGTAAATGGAATTATTTCATTTTATTTATGTCGTACCATGTTGAAAGTTCATGTTTGAAAGGCTTTTGTTTTAGTTATACATTGCTATAAATGTTTTTCTTATTTATGAAAGTTTCCGCTATATTGTTATCCTTACTGGGCATTTGAGCTCACCCCTTTTCTATGTTTTATTTTTCCCAAGAAGTGAAGAAGTAAATTATGAATGACCTGCAGGGGTATTATGTGGGGATATGAGTGTGGATTATGGAGACATTATGTTGTTGTAGTAGTTTTTCATTTTATGATGTAATGTAAAACTTATGAATATATCTAGTATTTCCAAGGCTACTAAACCAATCGGTCTTTCGAGATTTGATCTTCCTTGTAATCATGCCAATGTTATGTAATAATGCACCGACTCTGGGTAACTAGGGTCAGGGCGTTACAGTTGGTATCAGAGGAAGTTTAGTACAAACCTTGGAAGCTAGATTTAGATAAACTCTGATTAGAGCACGTAGACCTAAGATGAACTTTGAGGATTAGTATAGAAGAACTTCCTAGAATTTTGGTATTGTAGAGATTTTGTGAGTTTTCCAAGCAATACATCCCTGTCTGGATACGAGCAGGTAGAGGCGGCTCTGGCATAGATATACCTAGGGGTAAAACCCGAAAACACCGCTTTGAGCTAGACTCGAACGGGAACTGGTGCACGACAACGGGCCTTGCTGCACTCTTGGTTACGACACTCCCGGGGGATATGCTTAGGATAACTCTCATTTTTCTTTACAAATCATTTTGAAGGGATTATGAGTATATACTTCCTCAAAGAAAACATTCTTATGATTATGGATTATATCCATAAATAGTTCAATTTATGTTAAGTGTTTTATAAGTATGGGATTATGTATTTTGATTTATAAACTGATCTAGTTTATGCCATTGTTTAGAAATGGCGCCTAGTGGAAGAAATGGAAACCGTATCAATCCACACACTCCATGTAGGGATTTCCCTCCTGTTCAAGATAATTATAGTGGGGCTGGTGATGCAACTGGTGCCGATCAGCTAATCACCATACTGGGACAACTTACTCAGGTTATGAATAATAACCTTACCCGTATGGAGCACCCTGATCCGCAGCGTGGAGGATCAATGTTGGATCGATTCATGAGGCAACAACCACCAACGTTCAATGGGAGTACAAATCCCTTAGTAGCCGAGCAGTGGATAAATTCCCTAGAGAAAATATTTCAGGCTTTGGGGAGCAGTGAAAGGGAAAACGTTATCATGGCAGTTTACCGCCTCACTGGAGATGCTGATCAATGGTGGTCATTGATTCAAAACATGAAGGAAGATGATGAAGTATCAAATATGTAATGGAGGGAGTTCAAAGATCTGTTTTTAGAAAAATACTTCCCTCGCGACCATCGAGCAGATATGGAAAGTCAATTTCTAAGTCTGAGACAAAAGGAGGATGAAAATGTCACAAAGTATGAGGCTAACTTTACAATGTTAGCGAGGTATGCTAGAGATTATATTCGCAACCCAAGAAGTAAGATTGATCATTTCTTTGATGGGTTAAAACCATTTCTCCGTCGAGCATTAGTCTCACAATCCTTTTCATCGTACGAAGACATTGTCTCATGTGCTATCAAGACCAAAAAGGAATTCTCTAAGTCTTATGACTTTAAAGCAAAGCAAGAGAAGAAGATACCTGCTGATCAATCTGGGAATGGAAATAAGGGGAATAAGGGAAAGGTTGAATATCCATCTTGTGGTAAATGCAGGAAGAAACATCCTGGCACTTGCTTGAAGGGAATGGGAGTATGTTACTAGTGTGGTGAAAAAGGCCACCAAACTCTTGATTGCAAGGGGAAGAAGGAAGCTACCAACATTCAGTGCTACAATTGCAGGGAGATGGGGAATTATGCAAATGCATGTCCTAAGCTTCAGGAGAACTTACCTCAGAAAAGGCCAAGGGATCAAGGCCAGGCTTATGATATCACTACTGCAGAGGTAGAAGCTCCAAAAGACGTGGTGGCAGGTAATTTAATGGTTTCCTCAAGCTTAGCAAATGCATTATTTGACTCTGGATCGTCGCATTGTTTCATATCTTCCCAGTTTGCTAAGAAAATTAGATATTTCCAATTTGATTTAATAAGGGAGTTGTCAGTTAAAACTCCTAAGGGAAGTATCATTGCAACAAAGTTTTGTGAATTAGTCCCCATTAGAGCACATAAATTTTCTTTATCTGCTGATCTCATCGTCATACCTATGATTGAGTTTGATATAATCCTCGGTATGGACTGGATTTCGGACTATGATGCAAAGATTTATTGTAAGAAGAAAGAGGTTACGATTCTTGATGATAATGATAAGGAACACCTTATCTTTAGAGCAGAATCGTCACCACCTAATTCTTATTTAGATCCACCCCCAGTAGCTCAACTTAATTCAATTATTGGGGAGGAAGAGAATGAAATAACTGTCGGTGAGGAAAGGAATGTTCAAATAGAGGATGTACCTGTTGTGAAAGAATTTGTAGATGTATTTCCGGAAGATTTACCTGGACATACTCTAGAACGAGAAGTTGAGTTTTCCATTGATTTGATTCCTGGATCAAGGCCTATATCGAAGACCCCTTATAGAATGGCCACTGTAGAGTTATTCGAACTAAAGAAACAACTAGAGGAATTGAGTAATAAGGGATTTATTCTCCCTAGTGTTTCTCCATGGGGAGCCCCTATTCTTTTTGTTAAAAAGAAAGATGGATCTATGAGGTTATGTATCGACTACAGGGAGATCAATGCTATAACGATAAAGAACAAGTATCCCCTGACTCGTATTGATGATTTATTTGACCAACTGCATGGAGCCCAATACTTTTCAAAGATTGACCTTCGATCTGGATACCATCAGTTGTGTGTAAAGAAGGAAGACATTCCGAAGACAGCATTTCGAACCAGGTACGGGCATTACGAGTTAGTGTAATGCCTTTTGGATTGACTAATGCACCCTCTGTATTCATGGATCTGATGAATAGAGTTTTCAAGGAGTATCTCGATGAATTTGTGGTGGTATTTATTGATGATATCTTGGTATACTCCAAAACCTACGAAGATCATGAAAATCACTTGCGCATTATCTTGAAGACTCTGAGGAGGCATGAATTATATGGGAAGTTTAGAAAGTGTGAATTCTGGCTTCAGGAGATTTCTTTTCTTGGCCATATTTTCTCTAAAGATGGAATCTCTGTTGATCCTTCTAAGACCAAGGCAATCCAAGAATGGATAGCACCTACGAGTATAACTGAGGTACGCAGTTTTATTGGTTTGGCAGGTTATTATCGAGGTTTCGTCCAGAATTTTTCCCAATTGGCTAACCCATTAACGAATCTCACACGTAAAGGGGTTAAATTTGTTTGGACAAAAGAGTGTGAGAAATTTTTTGAAGAACTGAAGAAAAGATTAGTCAATGCTCCTATATTGACTCTACCATCGGGGAATGATGGGTTCGTTATTTATAGTGATGCATCAAAGAAAGGACTTGGCTGTGTCCTTATGCAGAATGATAGAGTTATTGCCTATGCATCACGACAGTTGAAAATTCATGAACAAAATTATCCTCCTCATGATCTCGAGTTAGCAGCTGTGATCTTTGCTTTGAAGATATGGAGGCACTACCTCTATGGTGAAAAATGTGAGATTTATACTGATCACAAGAGTTTGAAGTATATTTTCTCACAAAAAGAACTCAACATGAGGCAAAGGAGATGGCATGAATTACTCAAGAATTATGATTGCACGATACACTACCACCCGGGGAAAGTAAACAAGGTGGCAGATGCTTTGAGTAGAAAAGACCATAGAGTTTTGAACAATATGAGAATTGAAAGGGATCCAATTTTCATGGATCTAGTGAAGATGGACATGGGAATAACCAGGGAAGGCGAAACATCATTTCTTTTTCAAATGGTTGCCAAACCATCTTTACTAGAAAGGATTAAGAGTTCTCAGACCGATGATGAAGAATTCCAAAAGAAGATTAAAGTTGTGAATGATGGGAGATTGAGAGACTTTGTGTATGAAGATGGAATTTTGAAATTCGGGAAGAGACTTTGTGTTCCCGATTTACCTGATCTAAAAAGGGAATTTCTGGATGATGCTCATAGTTCCAATTTATCTATACACCCTAGGAGCACAAAAATGTATAGAGATTTGAAGGAACATTTTTGGTGGGACAACATGAAGAGGGAGATTTCTGATTTTGTGTCAAGATGTATGGTTTGTCAACAAGTGAAAGCTGGAAGGCAATAGCCTGGAGGAGTCATGCAACCTCTTCCCATACCGGAGTGTAAATGGGACAATATTATGATGGACTTTGTCATGGGGCTACCAAAGACTCCTAGAAGGAACGATGCAATATGGGTTATTGTAGATCGTCTTACCAAGTCAGCACATTTTCTTGCTATAAGAGAAGATCTACCCCTGGAACGTCTAGCAAGACTATACATTAATGAAGTTGTGAGACTTCATGGAGTACCCCTATCTATTGTTTCTGATCGTGATCCCCGTTTTACTTCAAGATTTTGGAAAAGTCTTCAGAAATCCCTGGATACTGAACTTCATTTAAGCACTGCCTACCACCCTCAGACAGATGGACAATCAGAACGGACTATTCAAACCCTAGAAGACATGTTGAGATCTTGCTCACTTAACTTTCAGGGTATGTGGGATCAATATTTACCACTGGTAGAATTTTCCTATAACAATAGCTTCCATTCGAGTATTCAGATGGCACCATATGAAGCGTTATACAGAAAGAGATGTCGTACACCAACCTGTTGGGATGAGGTTGGTGAAAGAAAACTTGTAGGCCCAGAACTGGTGGAGGAAACGGTGGAAAAGGTGAAGGTAATCCAAAATCACATCAAAGCATCCCAAAGTAGGCAGAAGAGCTATGCCGATAATCGAAGGAAGGATTTGGAATTTCAAGTCGGTGATCATGTTTTCCTGAAGGTATCTCCATGGAAGGGAGTCATACATTTTGGTAAGAAAGGTGAATTGAGTCCCAGGTACATCGGACCCTTTGAAATTCTAGAACGAATTGGGGTTGTAGCTTACCGATTGGCAATGCCGCCAAGTCTCTCCAAAGTTCACGATGTGTTCCACGTATCTCTGTTGAGAAAATACATGCCTGACCCAACGCATGTACTCACCTATGAGGAATTAGAACTGGAACCCGATCTGTCTTATTGTGAAGAGCCTGTCAGGATTCTTGATACAAGAGAACAAGTACTGAGAAACCGGACGACGCGTCTGGTAAAAGTTTTGTGGAGAAATCATAAGATGAAAGAGGCAACGTGGGAACCCGAGGAACTTATGATGAAGAACCACCCGAGTCTTTTTATGCAGTAATACCCTAGAAATTGTGAGGACGCAATTATTTGAAGGAGGGGAGAATGTAACACCCCAGGCTTCCACGGTACATTTCCCTTCGAATAATGCAATAGCGTGTGTTGTACGCAACCTCGAGTTCTAACACACACCACAACTAATTAAACTAGCCGTTGTGAATAGTAATACCTACTTTTTGAAATCATATATATTTTATATTTCAAAATGGACTTCATTTTTTGATTCGTAATATCTAATTTAGCCTAAGGTGAAATTTTTGTACTTTTCGGATAACCTTCATATTTTGATGAATAGTGAAAATTACTAAATTTTAATTAAAAACAACTTTTTTAATCAAAATAATTAATAGTGATAAATTATGAATTTTAGTAGTTTTAAAGTATATTTAGAAGATATTTTTACAATTTAATATAATTTTGGCCATTGGACATAATTTTAAAATTAAACCGAACATAAACAAGTGTCAATCTTTTGATAGTTATTATCTCTTAAAAACACGCTTTTTGTTTTGACAGCGGGAATTAATTTTAAATTAATTTCTGCCACTTCTGTGTTTTGAATTTAGGAAAATGGATTCCATATTTGGAATCAGGATGTTCAAATTGTGTAAATAGGTAACTTTTATTTTTAGACATTTTGAATAATTACTGCGGTAAATATTTTATTTACCATGGTTAAGGGTAAATCCGGTAAATAAGGGTTAAAAAATAATATTATAATAATACTAAATTACCCTAAAACGTGTCTTAACCCTATTGGTTGATACATGGTCGACCATGGGCATCTTTGGGTTGATTTTGGGACCCCATGGATCCACTTCTAAGTGATAATGACACTTTATTTTAATTAAGTTAAAATGAATACAAAAATGACACAAGCATATATCTTTTAGAAAAACAATTGTTACATAGGGTTATATATGTTGGATTTTAGATTATAAATATTCATTAGAAATATAAAAAGATTTCCTAAATAATGATATTTTATTTATAATTTTTAGACATTAAATAATTTATTTTATTTATGACACAATGATGATGCAGTAATTACTATAATAGTGAAAAATTAAAATAATTGATATTATAAATAACCAAATAAATGTAATATGAAAATTTTAATGAATTAAACTAATTTTATAGGATAATATGATATATTAGTATTGATTTAATTGACTTTGTTCGAAGTAATCAATCTGTTATGAGTTTCACAAAAATCAACTATTGAATAGTGTCAAAATTGACATAAAAGAGTTCTTAAAACAAATATTATATTATTAATTGATATTAAATTCCTAAAAATCTAATGTTCGTCCAAGAGACTTATATCATGATAGGTTCATCATTAAAGGACCACTTGGGGGTCTCTTGGATGTATGTAGTAAGTTTATTAACCATATTATATAAAAATACAAAGAGACATTGTAAAAGTGAAACTAATTAACTTAGAGTTAATACTTAAGGATAAGGTTAATATAAGTACCCAAACCTGTCTAAATTCTATTTTTTGAGTTGTTTTCGACCCCTCCCCACCTTAAACTTTGAATAGTCAACTTTGGATCCATTGGAAACCGATTATGAATTTATTATAAACTAATATCTCTAGCTTTTCCAAAGGTGCCCCTCACCCCTCTTATAAAAGGGCACTCCTCCTTCTCATTTCTTCACACCTTCAAAGCCTTTTGGTTTGGCCAAACTTTGCCCAAATACTCTCCAAAATTTCCTCACTACAACCTAGGGCCCTTAGTTTGATCAGAAAGCCAACCTAAGGAGCCCTTTTGATCAAATCAAAAGGAAGAACCCGAAGAAGAGGTAATGATTTCACCACCCTTTTCCAAGTTCATTTCTTCTTCCACTTCTTCTTTCTTTGTTCTTACCATTCTAAAATAATAACTCCAGTATCTCACATATACTGTGATGTTATTAGAAATATGGTACAACCATATTCAGTATTCTATCCACCCTTTGAATAACAGGTCACCATACATGCGTACGTACGGCTTACCGTCTCCACGTCGTGGTGTAATTGTTTTTCAATATATTATTATTTGGATGGGTATAATAATGATGTGTAACTCATGTAAATAATAAATTTAACATGTTAATGATTCTGTATATATAATATACCATCCATTTATATATTATTTTAATATCAAAAGAATGATATTGTCGCTCGTGCGTACGTACGGACTACCGTCTCCACTTACGCGATGAGATTCATTCTCCATCGTATCCATTCAAGTATAATTATCATTTGATGATTTAAAAATTATGTTAAGGACTTGATATCATTCTGGATATGAATAATATACAACCTATCCTTTACAAAAATGTCTTACGTAACAAAACATATAAAAGAAAACAAGTAAGTTAACACCCGAAACAACGATAATACTAAGATATTATTATAAATCGATATTAAAAGATCATATATGATATCATATTAATGTATATGATTCTTGTATAATTTAGTAACAATTATTTCACCATTATACAGGAGGTTAACCTACCCCAACCAAGGAAAAGTACAAGGTAAGGTTTTACTTTACAACCTCTTCATTATCCAAGGTTGTTTATACGTAATAATCTACTGGGATCTCTTTATCGTCCACATCCATGCTTCTTAAAAATGTATTTCAAAACATTTTTACTATTTACTAGGATATGAGTTAAAGTAATTTATACCCTTTTTGACTTTTATAAGTGGTTTATAAAGGAATCTTTCGGTCGTTTTCAAAACAAGGTCCTTTTTAAGCTTTTCGACAGAATTAAGGTAAGAATGTTTTTTTTAACTTATACGGCAGGTGCGGCTATTTTACGCCGTTATAAAATCTTCAAAGATTACCTTACAAGCTTATAAGAATATTTTCAAAGAAAATGTTTTATTTTATATGGATCTTAAATGATTTCAAAATAAAAGGAGATATTTCTTTTAAAAGAATTTTGATTTCATCTATGTCAACATCCTTTGATGGATTTTAAGATTATTTGAAGTTGATTTATTATGATACAAAACTTCTATATTGTATTGAAGGTTTTGTGATATGTTTGACTGTGGATGTGCTATTTTTATACCATTCATAGTTTATGGTGAAAGTATTGACATTTCGTATGCTAGTTTTAATACGAATGTTTATGTTATGTTTAAACCTTTTCATATGGGAATGCATTGGACTTAATATGTGACGGGTGGAGCCCGCTATAGCTCCTAGATGCATCGGTAGGTCTCATGAGACAAACTAGTGTCTTGGCACAAGGCCTTGGCAAAATCTTATTTTTATTCTTGGCACGAGGCCTTGGCTATGTGGTTATGATAGTCTGGCATTATGCATTCCATCATTATGAAAGTGGTTATTGATTTTTGCATGTGACTATTCGATTAGTAGAATTTCCATGTGAATAAGTAAATGGCATTATTTCATTTTATTTATGTCGTACCATGTTGAAAGTTCATGTTTGAAAGGCTTTTGTTTTAGTTATACATTGCCTTAAATGTTTATTCTTATTTATGAAAGTTTCCGCTATATTGTTATCCTTACTGGGCATTTGAGCTCACCCCTTTTCTATGTTTTATTTTTCCCAGGAAGTGAAGAAGTAAATTATGAATGACCTGCAGGGATATTATGTGGGGATATGAGTGTGGATTATGGAGACATTATGTTGTTGTAGTAGTTTTTCATTTTATGATGTAATGTAAAACTTATGAATATATCTAGTATTTCCAAGGCTACTAAACCAATCGGTCTTTCGAGATTTGATCTTTCTTGTGATCATGCCAATGTTATGTAATAATGCACCGACTCTGGGTAACTAGGGTCGGGGAGTTACATATGTTCTAGTACAATTTTATAGAAGGGTTTACAATTTATTAATGATTATGAGTTAAAAGGAATTAATGATATTTCTATGTTTTATGTGCTGGAAGAAAATTGAGGGAAATTTTTTATTTTTAATAGATGATTTATATATATATATATATATATATTATTTTTAACAAGTGAGTTTTTTTTAAGAATGAATGATTTAACATTTTATGGACTCATGATAAAAATGTATTGAAAACAATTATGATTTATATTATATTTGATGATGGGGTAATTTAGATTAATTGTAATAAAATGGTTAGTACAATATTTGAATATATCTATTTTCATATATATAATCATGGGATTAAAAATTTTATTTTGTGAGTGACTATTTTTAATTTTGAAAAAGAACCCTATCATTGAAAAATTATATGGTTTTGTTAATTGAAATTTGGGGAATATAGATTTGGTTATTCTATAGAATCATATTTTATTTCAATATGGATATATAGTTATTATGTTTATTTATGGGAAGGATTGAAATATTTTGGATATTATATGATTAGGGAATATAAATTTTGTGTATTTGACTTCATGAATTGTTTTTTAGAAATATTTTCTTATTTGTTCTTATAATAATATATGAAAAATTTATTCTTTTTTGGATTTAAACTTGTCCGAATATATTTTAGAGAGTTCTAATATTATTTTAAATAAATGATTAATGTTGTAAATTTGGTGATATTTATGAGGATTTTGGTATTAATATCCTTATGTTATGGTTTATTCATATTGAATGTTATTATAAACCCAGAAATCAATTTTTGGTTTTTGATAAAGTATAATTATTGGATAAATTACTTTTCATTCATTAGTGGATATTACAATCCTTTAGAGGTTGAACTTTGTGATTTATGAATGAAATATTGATAATTTTCAAGATGATTCACATAAAAAAGCTGATGTTATCTTTATATATTAGAAAAAAAATCATGTATATAAATATTATGATATTTTCTATTTTAATGGTAATATGTTTCTCAAATTCAAGTAAACCACTAATAAAACAATTCAGTATTATGTGAAATGTAACACTAATCTACTAAGGTAAGTTATCATAAAATAATTTCTATTTTTATATCCTATATTGAAACATGTATAATATTATTCTTTTCCTTGTCCGTGATGATAATCATCATGATAAAATTAATATCTGTTTTATTATTATGTTATGATATGTTCTTTTTAGTGATAATGAATTCAAATTATGAGGATGTAATTTTTGAAAGAGCAGCGGGGGTGCGGGGAATGCAACACAAATTTATTTCAAATAAAATTTATTTTTTGTATATATTGACACATGCTAAATAAATCTCAAATGAACAGTTCTGGTTTATTGAACTAAAATATTGCAATTAATGGTTATCACTAATACATTATGTGGTTGAAATATTTAATAACATAATGAAAATTGAAATTTGAATAAAGGAACACACACACACACACATTTATATATATATATGAAAAAAAAAAGAAATCCTCCAATTTGTTTTTGACCATGATGATTGTGGTTAGGGGTGTACATGGGTCAGTTCAGGTCGGGACGAGGTTGTTTTGGAACCCAAACCAACTAGAAAGGGTGATTTCAAGTTGGGTCAGGTCACATGCTTCGTGAGCAGCTGACCTGACCCAACCCAACCCATTGGAGTTGGGTTACCCGACACATGGCCGAAGGACCCAACCCAACACAACTTGTTTTGGGCCATGTCTGTTCGGGTCGGGTTATATGAGCAAACCCCAACCCAACTCAATAGAGCCATACTCAGACCCATACCCAGCCCCCCAGATCTAGACCCAACCATTATACCTATCCCATTATAGCATCCCCCCTCTACACCTACATTAGCCTCACCTCACCCAAGTTGTAGCCTCTCCTCCCCCCCCCCCCAGAACCCTTGAATTGCCTTCCCTCCCTCCCCCCAACCCCCTACAGTCCCCCTACAACACCCCCCACCCCATACAGTAGCCCCCCCCCCCTACCCCCCTCACACCAGCCACATACAATGTCTCCCCCCCCACTCCACTACCAACCATCCCCCGATAGTATCCCCACCCCCAACCCTTTCCCCCCTCCCTCCAAAAACTTTAAACATCCACCCCCCATCAACCCCCTCCCCCTCTCCCATGCAACACCCCCACAATCCCCACCCCCAGACCCCTATGGGATTCTATAGCCACCACCAACCCAGAAGCATCCCCCACCTTCTCCCCCCTACAATACCCCCTAGTCCCTAAAAAAACCCCCAGCCCCACCCCTCTCCCATCCAGAAAAGAACTCTTTAACATTAAACTTTTTTCTAAAAATAAAATTTTAAGGTAATGGGGTACTCTCATATAGATAAAACTAATCATACGATCAATAAAGATCAAACAGGAACTGGATTTCCTAAGAGATTATTTTTTGACAAAAATGAGTAAGAAACGAATTCTTAAATGCCAATACAATTTTGAGGTGGCATAGAATGTCATGATTCATGAAATGGAAAAAAAATTATCATTTAAAAAAATATTATTTGTGATTAATATTTCCTATTAAAACACACCAATACTCCAATGTAATAAAAATGAAATCATTCACATCATTATAAATTCATTCCTTCGTATGAAAACAATACAATTTGCAGTATATTGATAAGAAAATATTTATCAACTAGTGGAACATAAATTACAACATCCAATTACACATATCAAGGTAAGGTCACTTACATCATGATGATGCAGAAACACAAACATATGGGTGATATTTTCAAGAAGAAGGTTAAAATTTTCAAAAATGGAAAGAAATTATATGAAACATAAGAAAAGAAAATTGTGAGGAAATGAAACATAATAGAGTATCATGTTTCTTCAAGGACAGATGTCATGTATAAAAATATTTAATCAAGTATTGGACCATTCAAAAAATTTTATAAAGGAATAAATATTATGTTTAGATGAGTGCATTGATATTATCATGCAAACAATAGTATATTCATAAAGAAAAACTACCATCCATCATTAAGAAAAGTGATAATGTTTGAAGAATAATTCTTCTTGAGACTAAGATTCATAATATATAAGATACAAGTCATGGTTCCCTGACCATAAAAATCATAACACTAGTATTTATCACATGACCTTTTAAGGTATGATACATCCAACACATATGGAACTAAACATCAAGTTATTTTTAATTTATAGCTTATAATTAGAAACCCAAATTTATAAATATATGTGACACACATTTTTATAGGTATTTAAACTATATGAAGTGAAACCATGTTATTTATGAATCCCCTATATGGGATATGTAGGTATCCCTCTTACATCCTAATCCAAAAACTATGTCACCATTAAATTATCTCTATTTTACCCCTAAACCATCATGGACGAACCTTAACTATAGTTTAATGTTAATAATTATTAGATGAAAACAAATCCTACTATATACTTATTTCCTCTTGGATATCAAAAAATATAACATATTTTTAACTTTCACTAGGAGACTGTAAATCCCAATGAATGCATCAAAACATTCCTAGACAGAAATGAACTCTAAAATTATATTTAAGTTTTTTCGGGGGACCATAAATCCAATATAAACTATATATTCTTTGGGGTGATCTATGTATATGATGAATTTATATATTAAACCACTTTATAACTACCCTGATGGAATATAAATCTATATAACATTTCAATAGATCATTAAAATATAGTATGCAATATGAATGCACATCCCCGTGGAATAAGAATGATATTTCCTAAGAAATTGAAGGATACAAATTTAATTTAATATTTTTCCCTTTCAAATTATTATGTTACAATCGATCACGGTCATAATGGGTTTTCTCCATGATTTGGTTGAAATAAATTTATGATAAATTAAAATACCATCAATCATAATATTATGAAAATAATTTGTAAAACAATCATAAATTTATACCTTAATGAAGGGTACTCCATCATAATTTATTCTTCTATTTTAGATAGTGAAACTTTGATCGTAAATTGTGGTGGTTAATGGAATATCTTTAAAAAACTCAACAAAATAAAGATAATCCCGTATTTTTCCTTTTCAAAAAGTGGTCTATAATTGATAATCATAAAATGATAAATAAAACATAATATTTTTAATGGTACCTGATTTAATAAGTTCCACTTAATCTAGTTTCTTTTGAATACCAATTAGTTTATACTTTCTAAATAAATTTTATTAGTAAATCAATGTCTAAATAGTGTTGGGATTCAAACAACTATAAAATGGATCGAGGACTCATCCTCCGGTACTAAAATTGGACTCTAAAGATACTATAGTTAAAGTAATTTCTATAATATATCTTTAAATTCATAGGAGAACATGATTATTACTTTACTTTCCTTTCCAAAAACATAAAATATCAAATACATCAAAATCATCCCTATAATCATCAATGTATACATATCTTTCATGTTCATTCCTTTATTGTTTCAACTGCCTTTTCCTTTTCTTTAATATATATTATTATTTCCATTTCTCATCATCCTCACTATCGGTAATAGAAACATGAATATGTGACTCTTGATGAGAACTTGACCCACATTTATCAAAAACTGGAATGGGATATTTTAATTTGTAAAATTCATAGAGATTATTCAGAACCTCTATTAATTTATTAATCAACAAACTCTTGTATTCATCATCAAACACCACTTCAAAACTATCCTGAACATATTCTAATTTATATTGGGGATCAACAATAACTGCCAAAAGTAAGAAAGAATTAATATTAGAACTAATACCCCTTTACTTTTCCATCTTAACCTTCATTGCAATAGTCATTCCACTCATAGTAATAACATTAATCTTCATCCATTCCTTGATTTTTCTATATATTTCACCAAGATTATGAAGAAAATTTACATGTCACATGCATAGAACAAGAAATCTCAGTATTTCTATCATAAAATATTTTAAGAAAATTGAAAAATACATGGGCATGCTCCCAATCAAATGATATAGGCTCCCCACCTTTATAGACAAGAGCACTCCAAAAACTTTCATCCTCCTCATGGAGAATAAATAATTTCTCTTAATTTCATGCAATATCCAACATAAAGTACCAATAATTCCACCTAGAAGGCACATCTTAAATTTTGTCCAGTTTAAAATATATTTTTAACTCCATAATGGTGGTCTTGAAAAGCGCCAATATTGAAGGTGAACCTCTGAAAAATTTGCAGGAAACTATTATTATAACCATTAATGTTGATATTTACTTTATCCAATCACTAATAATATGGTTTAAAATATGTTCATAGTATCTCATATACATATACTATTCATTAAGAATAGAATAATTCCAATCATTAACCATCCTCACCAAATAAATGATCATCGTATTATTAAAACTATCATTATATATGGTAGTGGTACTAATCTTTTCAATCCCCCATTATTTCAATGTATGTTCTAATACTCATCCAATTATTTTCCCTTTGTGATCCACAATAAGGTAAAACCAGATTATTTTTTTTCTAAGATCCAATTAACATCAATAAAATGTGCAGTCACAAACATATAATTCAAATTCTAAATTGAAGTCCATTTATCGGTGTTAAGACATAAAATATGAGAGAACATATCAAACATAGATTCCAATTTTTCTTTATCAGTAAAATATAATATCAATAAATCCCTAGAAACAATTTTTCTTGACGGAAATTTAAATTGAGGTTGAAACTTCAATAAATTCTCTAAAACCTTGATTCATAACATATTTAAATGATAACTCATCAATGATTATAATTTTAACAAGTGTTATTCTGAAATATTCTTCGTTAAAATGAGATAATGGAATTTTAATCATCCCATCATCCTCATTTTTACACTTCCTTTTAAGATCAATATTAGTTTGCTTTTTTTCAATATTTTTGTGAGGATTTTTATTGTACCTTGTGAAATGCCTATTCAAATTACTAGTTCCATGTCGGCCAAACGTGAAAGCATAATATTTTCCATAATAATAATAAACATCCCTTACATTTTTCTTTTAAAAATTATCCTAATCTTTAGAAACTCTATAACCAGTAATAGTTTTAGGAATTACTGCATATTTAAGAGATCTATTACCCTTAGTTTCTTCAATTGGTATTCTACTACTCCCCCCATTTTATTTCAATATTTTAATGTGAAGTTGGAGTATACCCCATATGACTTTGAATTATTTTAGAATATGGAGGATTATAACCACTTGTTTTATTACCTTCCATTAATCTCTAGTTGATGTCAAAAAATAATTTCACCCGAAACCCAATGGAAATACTCTCTCTGTTGTGGCATACACCTGGCACAAGAAGAAGAAATGGGTTTGAGATTAATGGTGGTGTTTCCATCATAAACATAGAATAATGGAAAATATAATAAGAAATAACATGATAAAAATTAATTAATTAATTACCCATGCATAACAGTATGAAGGAGGAGGAGGTGTGGTGATCCATGAGTGATTTCTCCTGATTTCTCATGAGGGAAGGTGTCTAGGGAGGTGGCAAGCGAGGAGATATTTTATTTTCAGGGTGTCTTTGAAGGTGTGAAAGAAGGAAAGATGATAGGTGTATGAAAGGAGGGTTTTTCTCAATGTAATGAGAAGAGAGAAAAATATAAGGTGATGGGTTGGGAATCTCGAGGAAAGATGAAGAAAGAGATCAGGGATGGGGTAGGGTTTCATTTTGTCTATCGATCACGATGGAATGGGAAAGGAGGGAATATGGTTTCATGATGCGAGGGAAGGTCAGGGTTAGGGGAGGAGGAGCATGCGAGTGAAAGGGATAGAGGGGGAGGAAATGAATAGGAATACCACAACTCCATGATAAAGGGAGAATTTGTTTCATACATCCATCAGGTCATGGGTTTGATTGGGTATAAATGTCACCAGCCTGAGACCTGACGAACCCATGCACCAGTCAACCCGACATTAACCCAACCCTAGTTTTTTCCTATAACATAACCCAACATGGTCGGTTTGGGTCTGGAAACCCTTAATTATGAACTAACTACAACTATGGAGAAAAGGAAAATATTTGGGAATATAGTGGACATGATAAGAGAGAAATAAAAAAAATAGGTACATATAAGGCTATATATCGGGACACAATATGATAGTTATATATATAGTCATTATAAAAATAGAATTTATATATATTTAAAAAGATATATATTAGATAGATATATAGATTTATATATATATATTTTTTAGTTATATTTAAATTCAATTTATTGGAAATTAAGATTAATTCATTTGAAGGTAAAAGATATATTTTAATTAAATCGTCTTTTATGTGCATGATGTATTATTATTTTAATATAATGAATTAATCAAAATTGGAAAATTTTATAATGAAATTTTTTTTTAATATATTTAATTTATTGAATGGAAATTTACATAATTATGGTTATTTTAAATTGAATTTTAATAAGGTCAAACTTTATTAAAATTACATTTTCTTCATAAATGGTTTGTACTGTATTTTGTTTGTGTGTGGATATTATGACTACATTTTGACACATTGTGAAATTTTATTTTATAAATATGATATATATTTTTGGAGTTATCATATTAAAATTTTTTAAGGTGATATTTTATTATTTTTCTAAAAGGGTTAATTCTTAGGGAATAATAGAAAAATAAAGATTTTATAGAAAACAATATGTTCCATTAATGTATTATTAAATTACCATTTTTAAATTTATTTTCAAAAATAATTATTTATTTCTTATTATTCATAATAAAAATAATGTTATTATAAAAAAATAAAGATTAATGTGTTTACAAGAACATTTCTGTACATTAAAAATCATTTTTATGGGAAACCATTTCATTCCATTTTTTGTGGATTTATTTTAAAAGAAATTTTAAAAACAAATATGACTTGAATTTTATACAATGGAATGTCTATTTTTTATTATAATCTATAAATTTTCTAATTCTTACCCTTTATTATTTGTTCATTATAAATAATAACTATGTTAAAAATGTCACTTACCATAGTAAAAGATAATATATGATAAAAGGGTTATAACATAATAGATAATGGTTAAAATTACAATAAAACATTTCTGAATGATATTTTATTTTCATAAATCAACCCTATAACATCTTCCATTCTTATATGAGTTATTATATATCCATTTTTATTGAGTAAAACATAAATATATATTAATATTTTGAAAATTTTCTTGTGTATCCCCTCCCTTACTTACAAAATTATATCACCTCTCTTTTCTTCTCCACACTTCAACAACAACTAAAATATGCCATGAATTGACCAAATAAATTCCCAAAATACCTCACCATGTCCTAAATGTCTTAATTTTATTAGATTATCATATTTTGAAGGTATGTGGTTATTTGTAGAAGAGTTATACTTCTGAACCAACAGTAATTTAATTTATTGTTTTACCTACTTAAAAATTATCCTAACCATTTACATATTAAAAAATTAGGATAACCAATCTAAATAATTTTAATTTATTTTATTTTATAACACATTTATTTCTACTTCTACATATACTATAACTTGAAATATGTTTTCACACATACGTACAGACTACCACCTTGTGAAGTTGATGTATTTCATTTTACATCATTAACATATTTAAAATGAAATAATAATAGATCCAAAATAAATTATATGGTATAAGTTATATATATACTATTAATTATATATAAATATTCTAATTACTTCATTACCATTTAAATAAAAACAAAACATTTTTCATAGGCATGTGTAGACTACCACCTTGCAAACTGATGTATTGTATTTTTCATCACCACCTCATATGGATGTTATAAAAAGGTTATAAGAAAAATTAATATGATATTTATTATATATTTATTTTTAATGATTATTTAATAATTTCTTTCATTCCCTTAAGATAATTGAAAATTGTAAATGTTACTCATAAGTATGTACGGACTACTATCTCCACAATGTAACAAAATTCATTTTTTATAATCACCATACAATTTGGGTTATAAATATATTATTTCTATATTAAAATAATAATTAAAACATGATTAGTATTTTGGAAATTATATAATCATGATCCATTTGACCATATTCTACCTATTGATGTCAAATTTTTCTTAAAAACAAAATATCCTGAAACAACATAAGTAAAAAAAATAAATTATGATATTAAGTATAACATTGTAATAAGTGATATAAAATTTTATAACAAAATTTTATAAGAAAATTTAAATGATAATGATAATTACACATAATAATTTAAATAATTATAACAAAATTATAATTAAGGATGATAAAGAAATCATTTGACAGGTCAAACATGAGCTATGGTGTTTTTAATTAAAATTTTATTTTTAATGTTTAATTGTTTTTATTTTATTATTAATCCATATATGTGTTCTATAAAATGTATCATGTTTTTAACAATTTTCAAAAATATATGATCAATGTAATTTTGAGTAATAATTTACTATATTTATAATGTTTCTTAAATAAGAATTTTATATAATTTTGAAAGATTTTATGTTTACCTTTTTAAAATAAGTTTAAATAGAGTCGATTTTTAATGTATAAGGCCTGAATATAATTTCACAACAATGATACCATACTAAATTTACAATATTCATATTAATTTTTTAATGTTTTTTAATAGAATTTTTCATTTACCTTTCTAATGGTATTTTTAAAGTGGTTTTTATAAAATTGTATTTTAATCCTTATTTTTACATGAAACTAATAACTAGTTCTGTATATGTGTTAAATGGAATATTTTATGTAATATTATGATGAAAATTCTAAATTTCTTGTATTTTATGCATCTTATGGTCCTTGAAAATTGTTTCTAGTGATGGGTGAGATCCAAAATATCTCTCAATTGTTTTGGGTAATGATTATGTTCATTGAAAAATTATATTGGAATAAAATATGAAAGTTATTCCATTTATAAGGGTTATTATACAAGTTCTTATAATGGTTTTATAATGATTACATAATAAGTAAAATACATGAAGTTTTTATTCCAAAATAAAAGAGATCATGGAAATATATGATTTTAGGAGGTATTCTAATAGAATTTTGTTTAAAGGAATGATTATTCCATTTAATGGTAATGGTTATGTTTTCTATAAAATTATTTTCCTTGATTAAAATGTTTTTCACCTAATTTTTTTATTTTTAAAATTGAATCTAGAATTAATTTTACAACCCCATGAACATAAGGTTCGGTGTCCATGGATATTATCTATATAAAAAATCATTTTTCCAAATTTTTTAAAATATCTCCTTAATTATTTTAACATAATACTTTTTTATGCATAATACTATGTCTATTTCCCAATGTAAAAGTTAAAAAAATTATGTGTGAACACAAAATATCATTAAGATAGAAACATATCAACAAGATATAATGGGTTAGAGTTTATGAATATCAGAAAAAATGAGCATGAAGGAAATATATAACTCATAGGAAATGTAAAAATAATTTTTCCTCATATTTCATGATAAAATAAGTTGTAATCTAAAAAGGTATGAAATATAAAATTTTGTATGAATGTAATAACATGAGACAATATTCCATGAACTAGGGCAGCTACCCTAGAAACCTAATAACTAGGTCAGACCTGACATAGCATGAAGATCATTTTTGATCCCCATAAGTCAAAGTCTATCACCTGACAGTTTACAAAATGAGATTGAAAATGAATCTTCCAGTAATAATGCGGAAGAAATATAACGAATCAGTATGCATAGAAACGAAACTCCACCTGGAGTAATTTAGAAGAAGTCAAACAAATATAACAACATAAAGTACTACAACCTCGTAACATAAAATTGTAAAAACTGCCCAAGTCCTAACAGATACATCTCGCCATGTCTATAGATCCACATCTAAAACCACCTACGAGTAGTGTATTACCCATGCTCAAACCTCGAAGGATATAATCTACAAAAACTTGTATTCATAGGTAGGGTGTGAGATAAAAATCCCAGTAGGGTATCACCAAGGATTCTATAATAGATTCCAATATTAAATAAACCAATGAAATTTCTTTAAATTTAAAACAAACGTGTTTGGAATTTGATAAGCATAATTAAAACAATTCCTGATTTACACTTCAACAGATGGAGATACTTTAGAATTTCTTTATTCAGATTTCATAATTATGGAAATACATTTGAAATGATGGGAATACCATTAAACAAAGAGTGCTTTACACAAAGGGAACTTTTAAAAAATTGATTAAATAAAGACTTTTATATAAAATAGTTTATATAAATCAGAAGTCATGTAAATAAGTTAAAAACAATGGCCTATATTCATTTTAAATACAAACAAATGAGAAACATAGTCAAATTCCTATGAAGGTATGATAGTTCCAAGATATAGGGACCCCACAATCAATGTGATATGGTAAATATGTACATACTCCCCTTTGAACCAAGTCCAAATAGAACTCATCACCATCTCCTAAGTGATGTTATGTGATGATATGATGTTATAGAACATTTTCAATTGTAAAGTTCCATTAAAATGGATGACCAACTACTTAAGGCTTTCATATTCTCTAGTAAAAAACAACAATGGGAGATTTATTATAAGAGTACTTAAAATACAATTAATCTTGTTCTCCATTTCAAATATTCCAATTTACCATTCAAAAACCAAAAATGGGTTTTTAATCAAAAACATGTATTCATACCAATCTAAAACCCTAAGGTTTTTATCAAACCCATATTTAAGCCATTTACTCATATAGTGATTTGAAATCAATTCTCCATTCAATTTTAGAATCTAATTTCAAAATTAAATTCAACAATTTAATTTTTAAGCAAATTCCAAGAATTTCATAACAAACCCCCAATTCAAAGAAATTGGGTTTTTTTTCAATTTTCCATCAAATATTTAGTTCCATAATTATATCTAATAAATTAATTGAAACAATCTCATAATTTAAATTTAAACAATTTAAATCCTACCAAAGCCCATAAACACCCCCCAATTCAATGGAATTGGCAGTTTTCCCATTTAATACCCAAAAAACCGTTTCCAAATCCCCAATTAAATGGAATTATGGTTTTCTAACAAACCAATTGTAACCCATTTAATCTCAATCAAAAAAATCATTTAATTCAAACAAATCAAATTATGGTTAATAAAACATGGGCATCATAACAGAACCACCTAACATGGGATTAATGGATATTTAATCACAAATCCATAAACAGAAAACTTCAATAGTGAATGATTGAAAAAATGATCTATGAATCAAACCTAGGTTTATATTTAAAAAAGTGGTTATAAGATCCAAAAATCATCAAGGGGATTCATGGAACCCTAGGGAGGAGAAGAGAGATCATAGGAGATAGAGATTGGAATAAGAAAACTAACCATAATAATATCAAAGGGAATTCCTCAACATTTTGAATTACTTTTAGGAGGAATTTGATGTTCCAAAAACTCTTCTTGGGATCTCCATGAATGGGAAAAATCAGTTTGGGGTTGTATCGGTCTGGTAGGGACCTAAAATATGGGTTTAAAAAAATTTCATTAAAATTTAAATCATTTAAAAACCCATCTACTCTATTTCTTAGGTAGGGGAATGCCATTTATAGAAACCATGCTCAAGTCATGCACCTATTTTAAATGGGACTCACATTTCCTCTTAATAGGGTGCCTAATTTTTAAACCATGTGTTACCCATGAAAAATCCCACTACTTTGGGTGACATGGTTTTCAATATAAGGGTGCAAGGTTTGGGAAAACTGTGTACTAACCATTAAGTATCCCAGAAACTTCCATCATTTTCATAATTTCACCTGAAACAACCCCAAACAAAACCCAACTAAATCATGATTAAAAATAGGTATTTAGGAATACCAGAAAATAGTAACATGATGTTACAACCTCCACACCGTATAAAAATTTTGTCCCAAAAAAAATCTATAAAGAAGATTCCATGCAAAAAGATTAGTCCACCGCTCTCTCATTAGTGCCTCCCTCTCCCACATCTCATTATTATCTGAACTGTGATGCCATAGAACTTGAACCAAAGGTATCATACTCCCATTATGCACATTGGATTCAAAATAAACTATCCTAAATGGTTTTTCAGTCATGGATAAATCAGGTTCAACCACAATATCACTCTAGCTCTGAACATGAGATGGATTATATAGGTAATTTATCATTTACGATACATGGAACATGTTATGTATTTATGTCAGCTTCGATGGTAGTTCTAAATGGTAAGAAACATTCCCCACCTACTCAATAACTTCAAAAGGTCCCAAAAAATGTGGAGAAAATTCCCTTGCCTCCAAAGTCATCGATGACTCTACTAAGGTGAAAACATCAAGAACACTTGGCCACCAACTAATAATTTCAAAGATCTGTAGTGAAGATAAACATAAGACTTATATCATCTCTATGACATTAAAAACCTTTGAATAATCAATTGGATATCTTCTATTATCTCTTGAACCAAGATTTATCCAACCAAGGAACCTTCACCATTCTTCATCCAACACAATGAATATTTTTAAGGGCATACATACAAGACCTTAAAAGGATCCATTCTGATTGAGAACTAGTAACTATTGTTATAAGAAAACTCAACCAACCCCAAATGATCATCCCAAGAACTACCAAATCTGAGAACACAAGTGTAAATAATATCCTCAATAATCTATATATATCTTTCTATCTAGACATTTGAATTATTATGGTATGTCATACTCAAACATATATGATATCCCAATGCCTCCTAAAGGCCTCTCCAAAAACAAGTAGTGAACTGAATATCAAAGATCATAACAGATGGATATTCTTGAAAATAAACAATCTCTTTCATGAAGATATTTACAAACACCTCAACATTGGTTGAATCATGAATGGGTATAAAGTTTTTCGATTTATCCAGCATATCAATCAGAACCCATGTCACATTCTTCGTTCTTTGGGTATGAGACAAAGAAACAACAAATTCCATAAAGATATCATTCCACTTAAAAATAGGGACCAGTAGTGGATGAAACAATCCTAAAGGTTTTTGGTGCTCATAATTAACCCATTGGCATGTATATCAAGGAGAAACAAACTAAGCAGTAACTTATCTCATACATGGACGCCAAAACAGTCGTAGTATGTCATATAAAATCTATTTGGTTCTTGGTTACACAACCCACTAGGATCTTTAGTAATCCAACATAACATCTTTACTCATCGAATATGGTACCACAAAATGGTTCTGAAATAATATAATTCTATCTTTGAATAATGACCAATCAAGCATGGTATCTATATCATTAAGAGTGTATTAAATGCTACAGAAGTCACCATCATGTTTTTGTTCCTGAATAATCAAATTGAGAAGAGAATATGTTGACTAAACACTGGACAAAGAAACCTAGGCCCCTATTTCCTAGAATACTATTTTCAGTTGTTGAAATAGATCCATCAAGTTCCACACTTCAGATGATTCTTTCATTGTCTTGGTTAGAAGTTTCTTGCTCAAAGAATTTGTAATGACATTCCCTTTCCCCTAGGCATATGCGGCGCAAAAATTGAATTATTGTAGGTATTCCACCCAACACATTTGGCAGATATTAAAATATATTTTGGATAAGATAAAACTCATGCCCTTGTGGTCATAAAACATTGTAAAACTTTCTCCATAATTGTACTACTTCAAAATTTTAAGCACGTGAATCACAGCTACAAGTTCAAGGTCATGGGTTGGATAATTATTCTTATGTGGCCTAATCTGATGAGATCTATAAACAATGACATGATTACCCTGCATAAGAACATATCCATAGACTAAAGTCAATGCATCACAAAAGACCACATAACCCTGACCTATCTCTAGAAGAGTCAACACAGGAATTGTAATCAAAATACGTTTCATCTCAACAAAAGAATTATGACATTTCTCATTATTAGAAAACATTGATCTATTTAGAGATAGATTAGTTATTGGAAAAACAAACTTTGAGAAGTCCTTCAAGAACTGGAGATAATATCAATCTATGTTCAATAATCTCCAAATATCAAAAAAAATATGGTTCTTCCCATGTCATTATATGTTTCACCTTATCAAGATAAACTGAAATACCATGTTCCAACACCACGTGTCCTAATAATTTCACTTCCCAAATCCAAAAATTAAATTTTGAATGCTTGTAATTAATTTGATGATTTCTCAACAACATCAAAACTAATCTTAGATAATGCACATGATCATCCTCATACATAGATTAAACATGGATTAAATCCACAAAGGCTACCACAAAAGTATCTAGATACTAGTAGAAAATCTTATTCATTAAAACTGTAAAAACTAACAGACCATTGGTTAGACCAAAGGGAAAAAAATGTACACATAATTATCATACCTACTCTAAAAGGATGTTTTCTGAATGTCAGATTCTTTTATCCTCAATTAATGGTAACAACATTAACGTTATTTCTTTGAGAACCACTTCACCCCTTTCAACTAATCAAATAGATCATCAATCCATGGAAATTAAAAAAAAAATCTTAACCAAAACATGATTGTGATTTTGGTAATCAACACATAGGTGTATTGAAGCATCAACCTTCTTATCAAATTGAACTAGTTCTGCCAAAGGTGACTCGCTTAGGCATATAAATCCTTTCAAAAAAATATCATCCAATTGGGAATTTAGATCTTTCATTTCATCTAGACCCATGCGATAAGAGGGAATAGAAATAGGTTAATTATAATGGACTACATCAATAGAGAACTCTACCTCCTTTACTATTGTGAGACCATAGAATTTATAAGCAAACACGTTTGGAAACTTGATGAAAATTGGAGTAAGTTCACCACTCAAATATTCCCAATCCATATCAAAATAAAATACTTATATTACTTTCCCCAACTCTGAATAAGAAGGTCCAGATCTACTCGACCTTAGGTCCCATTATCTTTGAATGATATGACATGCACCATCAGGTTTATTAAAGGAAACCCATTGAAGATAACATTAAATCTATGATTTATTGGAAATGATCCGATCCATTAATAAAATTACATCATGAGATTTCATGTTAAGTATCAAGAAAATCTTTGTAATATTTACATCTGAGAGAGATAAAACAAAAGAGGGACTATAGAGACCCTACTCTCTCTTTGTACCAAGTGTTGTAGTAATATTCATTGTACAAGATAAAATCTCCATAGGAATGTTATGCAGATTAAAAATATGGTTAGAATTAAATGGATGAGATGCACCAGTATCAAATATATTAGTCACTAATGATGAATATGTAGTAATGGTACCTCTCATGGTTAATGGACTCGTATCCACTTGCTCTAGAGACTTTTTTATTATATGAAGAAGCTTCATTATAGATGTCTATGTCTAGAAACATTTTTCACATGAATCATCAGATCGTGTTGTAGTTGTATAAGGATCATATGATGTCGTTCCATTAACAAAAGTGGAATAAACATGTAATATTCTCTACATGTCACCTGAGTGTCTGAATGAGCCATAGTTTTTGGGTGGCTCAGTGGAAAACCTATTTTAATGTCCTTGATTTCTAAACTGGTAATAAACCAAAGGACTTATTCTAAGCACTAAATTAGGACAAGAATGAACCTCATACTGATAACTATCACAATACTTGTCATGCTTCCTATTACCCTTATAGGAATACACACTGCCACTAAAAGATAAATAAAATCCTGATAACCCTGACTTTCCAGTGTGTTCCGTCTCTACCATCATCATTATATCCAAATACATTAGCATAAGAAGACAGTTTCGGTAAGAAAACCTAAAAATTAATATCCTAAATAATTCCAGACTCAAAATTTTGATCCTTCATCTCTCATTCAAGACAATATTAGGTGAAAACTGCACAATAATAGAAAAATACTCTACCACAGACTCGTGAGTCTCCTCATATTTGAAAAACACCATATACTTGGATAAAAACATCGACTCTGGATACAGATGGTTGGTGAAAATAAATTTTAAGTCTTTCAAATATAATCCCTCGTGCTTCTTCTCCATCACCATGGTTTCCCACCATCTTATGTTTGGTCTTCCCAGCATGATGGTGGCAAACTTTACCTTGATTTTTTCGGCAGTTCCCAAGAACCCAAAAAAAATGCTCCATTCTTCTCAAGCACTCCATAGCCTATTAAGGATAATTTTATCATTTTAACAGAACAATATTATGGAAATGGAACTCCTGAGAACCAATATTTATAATGTTCCTATGAGGTTCCACAACTTGATACTAAATGAGAACTGGAGGTGGTACCTATCCCATAACTTTGATAGCGCACAAAATCACGTCAACTAGACTCAAATCCACAAGATGATTTTCTCATTGGGGATTAGTAGTAGTTTCCCCTAGAATCTGAGTCGTACATCATCTTGGAGGAATCATGATATAAAACACTAGCAGAAAACAAAGAATACATCAGATTACACTCAAACAGAGCTATATGGGAAAATCAATCTCAATATATAGACAAAAAAGATTTGGATTTAAATTTATCCAAATCAAAGAATGTAAGATATTAGAGATAATAATAAAGAAGTCTTTACCTAACTACCACTAGTTACTTAAGGTATATTATGGTGAGATATAGATAGGAACTCAATCGCAACTACCTCCTAAATCATGAAAATATTTCAAAGATTCATACTGACGTCAGGACAAGATGAAGAACATGTATCATTGATACCTTTTTTCATGAACTAGCATGGGTACCCTAGTAACCCGATAACCTAAATGGCCCAAAATATCCCAAAGGGAGTTCCCAATCCCCATGGGTTGGTGACTAGTACCTTGCAGCATAAAAAATGAGAGTTGGAATGAATTTTCTACTAACAAGGCAAAACCAAAATAATGAATCAGTATGAATACAAAATAATCTCCACTGGTAGTAATGTACCAGAATTCAAATAGGTATAAAAACCCAAATAATTATAACCAAGTACTAGAATATAGGAAAAACTACCCATGTCCCAATGGATTCAACTCCCCAAGCATACGAATCAACAGCTAGAACCACCTCCAAGTGGTGTTTTACAACTGCTCGAACCTAGAAGGAGATAATCTAATAACACCTGAAGGTACAGGTAGGGTGTGAGATAAAAAGACCAGTATGGTCTCATAGAGGATTCCATAAAAAATACTAATATTTAATTAACCAAATAAAGTGATATAAATTTAAAAAAATAGGCTTGACATTTCATAATTATAATTAAATCAATTCAATCGTTACTTTTCAAAAGATATAGATAATTTACTAATTCTTGTTTCATATGTCAAAATTATTAAAATATTTTTCAAATGATAAAATTAAATTTAAACAAAATGTTCTTTATATGAAGGAAACTTTTAAAAAATGGATTAAATAATCATTTTATATAAAAAAGTTTATATCAATCAGAATTCATGTATAATAGTTTAAAAAATGGAATATATTCATTTGGAATACAAAAAGGAGAGAAACATGGTAATATAACTAAGAAGTTATGATAGTTCTAGGATATAGGTACCCCACACTCAAAGTGATACAAAAAATATGTACATACACCCCTTTGAACTGAGGCCAAAATGAACTCATCACCATCACATAAGGGATGTGATGTGATGATATGATGATTTAGAACATTTTCAATCTTTAAGTTTCATCCAAATAGATCACTAACTACATAAGTCATTCATGTGATCTAGTACAAAAAAATGATGAGAAATTTATTTTAATAATGCATAAAATATAATTCATCCCAACCTTAATTTCAAATTTTCCAATTTTCCATTCATAAACCAAAATGAGTTTTTAATCAAAAAATGACTTATTACCATGATAAATCCCAAAGGATTCTACAAAACCATTTTTAATACATTTCCACAAATTGGGATTAGAAATAAATTCACCATTCAATTTCACAATCCAATTTCACAATTAAATTCAATAATTTAATTTTCAAACAAATTCCATCAATTTCATAACAAACATCCAATTCAATGAAAATGGGGTTTTTCACAAATTTCCATCAATTCATTTTTCAATAATTAAATCCAAAAATTCAATTGAAAAAATTTCACACTTTAAATTTAAACTATTTAAATCTCACCAAATTTCATAAACACGCCCCAATTTATTGGAATTGTGATTTTTCTAATTTCATTATAAAAACCAATTTTAAAAAGACCAATTAAATGGAAATATATTTTTTCAGAAACCCAATCGAAATATATTTAATGAAAATCAAACAATTTATTTAATTAAAATAATTAAAATTTAAAAAAAAATCATTTTTGGGGCTAATAAAACATGGTAATCATAAAAAAACCACCTACCTCAGGATCAACGGATCTCGAATCACAATCTCTTAAATGGAAAAATCCAATGGAGAATGATGGAAACTTTAATTTATGAATAAAACTTAGTTTTAGATCTAAACCAGTGGGTATTAGATCCAAAGATCATTATAGGGATTCGTAGAACCCTAGTGAGTAAGAGAGAGTGATCGAGGGAGATAGAGATCAGGATAATGAAACTAACCATTAGAAGATCAAAGGGAATTACTCAAGCTTTGAATCACACCTATGAGGGATATGAGGGGCCAAAAACTCTTCTTGGGAGCTTTAATGATGATAGAAATCATTTTGGGGTCATATCAATCCTTTGGCAACCTAAAATAGGGTCTTGAGAATTTTTAATTAAAATTCAGATGAATTAAAAAACCATATGCAAGGTATCCTGGGCAGAGGGGTACGGTTTAGACAAAAAGTGCACAACTCGTGTGCTTATTTTAAAAGGGTTACACAATTCCTCATAAGAGGGAGCACAGTTTTTTAAAAATTACTCCAACCGTACAAAGTCCCACAACCTTGGTTTGCATAGTTTTCTCCTGCAGAGTGAACAATTTGGGAAAACCATGCGCCGGCCACAGAGTAGCCCAAAAACATCAAATATTTTCATAACCTCACTCGATGAAACCCCAAACAAAACCCAAAAATATATATATTAAACAGAAGGATTTAGGAATACCTAAAAATTGTAATATGATATTACACAATAATCCATAATAATGTATAAAAACATATTAATATTTAATAACAAGGAGTTATTCGATATTAGGGGATGTGTCATAAGATTATGGAATAAATATAAGAATATGAATCAGTTTGATAGTTAATCAGAATTTAGGATCAATCCACCCATAGCATAGAGAAAAAAATATAATGATCTTGTATTCCATTATGGATAGTTTATTGCAACTCAAACAATATTTTTATATCATCAAGGATAAAAAAATAACCATGGAATTTTTGGGAAATATAGAACCTCAGTAATAAAAAATATGTATTTTTTATACTAAACTAATAATATAACAAATAATCAAAAATCCATGTAATGAAAATTAGTTTCATTTAATTTATAAATGATATTACATAAAATCTCATTATGTGTAGATCGATCGATACTAAAATTCAATCACACAAAAAGAGTAATTTCATAATTTAATTTTTAAGGTGACTTCTAAGACGGAACTATATAGAAGATCAGTCCATTTGAGTTAAATGAAAATGTATATGTAAAACATAAAAAGAGTTTTTTGAAAACCTTTCTTATTATGGTCGTAATGAGACACGGAAACAATTTTATTTTAAAAGACCATTTTTGTAAAGTTGAAATGACTGGTTTTTTAAAATATATTTAAAATGAAATCCTAATCTTAAATACTTGAAAAATACATAATGGTTGTCCAAATTAATTTTGTAGTGAAAGAGAATATATATTATCATGAAAGGGAAAATATTAAATTTAATATTTTAGAATAAATTTAGTGAAATGCACATCATAAAAATTATAATAATACATAATTTTGAAATGGGTTGAATGGAAATATGAATATCAAAAGTGATAATAAATATTTAATACTATTAAAAAGAAAAAAATAATTTTGGATTAAATAATATAGAAATAAATGAAAATGTAATTTTAGATAGGATAAAAAATATTTTTAATAAATATTCATTTTTATGAATTTACAAATCCATCAAATGAGAAAAAAATTATAAAGAAGTAAATTTTCCCTTTAGTGATAATGAAAAATTCAAGATGATATAATGATATGGAATAATATAATTATATAAGAATAAAATATTCATGGGGTAAAACTATGACTCAATAAAATTTTGGTTGAGTTTATAGAACCATTATCATTGATTCATTCTTGGATGGACAATTTTTGACCTCGTTTATGATAATCACAACAATATTAATTAATTTTTGTAAAATAACTATTTAAATTTATAATATTTTATTTAATTTTGATAATTCACTATAATTTAGTTAGTTTGTTATTATTTATTTTCCTCATTAAATGTTAGTGATTTTTATTGTTTATCACATGATTTATGAATTCATTATTGATGCTTACACATTGATACCTCATTCAACATTTATATATTATATATTTTATAGGATTATATATTATTTAATGATTTCTGATGTTTTAATTTCATTCAACTAATGTTTTATTTAAAATTCATGAGCACAAAATCAATGATTATTGAGTTTTGGAAATATTTTAAAAAAAAGTTTTTTATATTTATAATGGTATAGATATTAATTTAAGGCCTAAATCTTTATTCTATAAACTTAATAATTTAATAAATATCATTTTTATTCATTTCATATATTCTTATAACAATCCACAAATTTCCACAAATAAAAATGAAATATTTCATTCATGGATGGGGTAGTCCACTCAAAACACAAGAGTCATCTCCAGTTTCCTATATATATGAGGGATATTGATAATGGTTTTTATGTCAATATAATAAAATTTTAGTATATTGGTAATATTTTATTCACTATAATAATATATTTATAGTTTTGTTAGAGGTTTTTCTATAATTTTATACTGAATAAATTTTTAGGGTTGGATAAATTAAACGTTGTGGACTTTAATCCATCTTGAAAGAACACTTTTAAGTACTGAACTTTATTCACATTCTTGTAACCATAATGTAAAATTCTAATCACAATAGACATTTATGTTACATATTTACAATTCAAAATCAATATATCTCCAAAATAAACATACCTAATAAACAATAAATTTTATTGTATATAGAGACTAGATGCATAAACTTATAATTATTGTATAATATTTATCATCTAAAAAATTATTCTTTACATAAGGTACCCCTTCTAGATTTATAAAACATATATCCTTTCATAAAAACATAGGGAAGTAAAAATATAAGAATTGGTAATCTTAGGTACTCATTAAGGATACACATGGGAGATATAAATCATAAAAAATATTAATACTCACAAAATGGTATGATACTATAATCATGTTGATGTTCCCAACATAAATATTCATTCATGTTCAATAATATCTCATAAAAATCAAAATAATTTCATATCAATATTCATGGTCAATACGAGTGTCAAATTATTTATAAACATAAAAGAGTTATAACATAGGAATGTTTCATCATGATCATAAGAAATCATATACTTTTGAAGAAATATATTCACAATGATTTCCATTCATAATCTTGTGAGAAAATCTATAATGTGATCAAAACCACTTTTCAAAATTTGAATAATTCCATTTTAAATCATATTAATGCTTAATAATTCTTTAAAAAATAGAAATTGATCAAACTCATGCATCAAAACATGAACACGACTATTCAAAATGATTTTCGTGGATAATATTGGGACCATATCTTGGAAGAAAACAAGATAATGATTCAAAATCTGAACAAATCCATTCCCCATAATGTATGAACATATCATAATCATCTGATGGGTTATAAATATCATAATACCAAATGCATTTGAGGGATATAAAGGACCCAACCATAAAGTATTCATAATCCATTCATATAAATTCTAGATGAATATAAAACATTAATCGTATCATCATAGCATAACTCATGTAAGATAAATGGGTCTTGTAAATATCTCTTAATCATATTTACAAAATATTAAAATAATGAATAAGGATGTTATCATTGCATCAGATCCCAAGTAAAGAATAATTAACATCAATGGATGTTATCATTGATTAATAATTCCTTTAATGTATTCGTATAATATTTCTTAATTAAAATAACCATTACATTTTTTAAATAATATATTTGAAATCAAAATATTTACAAAATATTCACTAAAACATTTTCTATTAATTGAAACATTTATACAAGAAAATGAAGCTTCAAATTTAAAATCCTTCATCATATAATAGAATGTGATTCATTCCATAATCATTAAAATAATGATTATTTTCAAACTTTAATTAAAAATAACCTTTTTTAGAAAATGAAATGTATATTTTATTAAATTTCATTGTATGAATTCATCCATGGGTCAAAATTAATTTAAATAATAATTTATTAATAGTAAAAAAAATTCTTTAAAAAATCATAGAAAACATCAAAATGGAAGAAAATGTTTTTTTAAACAAGAGATGAAAAATACAACCATATTTTCTTAAAAAAGTTTCTTAATACTTTTGAGTGTGAAATATAAGAATATAATAATAAAACATAAAATATTCAGAAATTACTAGAGGATGAGAAATGAATGAAAGGGTTTTATCTGATAAGGATTATATAATTTCCTTAATCTAAGTTTGAGAATAAACTATCCTTGTTAAAATGGTATTGAAATATAAATCCATTACATAAAGTCTAATCTTGCTTCGTATGTGTTCAAATATATTATGTGTGTGTGTGTTATATATATTATAAAACCATAATATTACATATAATAACTTATATGGTTTATTTATAATATATTATAAATGTTTTATTTATAATTATTTATTAAAATCATTTTTCTAATTGATAACTGCTTTATTATCCATGTATGTTTCGATTAGATTGTTTTGGTACATACACCTTATACATTAGTTAATAATCCATAGGATATTATTAATTAAAAGTTATAGTATTTATTTATCATATTCTCTATTATTTTTATTCATTGAAAGTGGTTATCAAAAATGAATTACATTGCTTTACAGTGACCGTAGTCTATACGAACACATGAGTGATGTTTCAAAATTTTTATGGATGTAATAAAAGAAAGGTAAAAAATAATTCCAATTTACAAAATCATTTTAAGATAATAGATATAATATATATTCATTAAATCTAGTTGTATTAACATCCATGAAATATTAAAATGATAAAGGAATCACAACACTTCGTGGGGATGGTAGTCCACATGTACAAATGAGAGACATTATCATTTTTCTACATATTGAAAGGTAATAAGGAAGATCATATATTTAAATTATAAAATTATTAATAATAAATAAATAAAAAAATTAAACATTAAATGAATAATAATAACCAAAAATTAATTATGGTGATGGAGAATTAATCATATCACTATGTCGTGGTGGTAGTCCAAACATGCACAGGAGTGATTCTTGTGTTTCGTTCTTGTTAAGAAGATATTGGATAATTTTTTTTCAATTATTATAATTACATTTTAGTATATTTAGGATACATAAAATTATATTTTATTTGGGATAATATATATTTTCAAATTATAGTAGATGAAAAAAATGAATGAGGTTGGGTTGGATGATAACATCTTCTTCAATAAATATCCTTTAGATGCATTCATAAGAAAAATAAAATTGAATTTTAAGAAGATAGGAACATCATAATAATTACATAGGAAGTTTAAAAAATATTTGTGATGGGATTTTTCTATCTAGGTTGTTCAAGAGGGTGTAATAAAAAGATATTAGGGTGTGATTTTATAAGGTAGGTAATTGTCACTGTTGTTATTTTTCAAATCATTAAATGTTATAAAGTCGCAGTCATTAACATGTGGTTCAAAATAGGATTTATATAGAATTAAATATTTAATTGATCACAATAAACTCATCCAATTTTATTTAGACAAGTTTTTTGGTAATTTATAAGCTAATGTCTTCAGTATAACCACATGTTAACCCTTTAGAATCATTACCACGATAACACATTTTTCAATCATTTAGATATATAAATTTATATATGAACTAAAAAATTGAATATAAATTGTAAATATATGAGATTATGGACCATATACCGTCCAATTTCCCAATTTCATAAATTTTATGATTTTTAAATCTTTTAATAAAATATTATATATCATAAAATATTAATAATTTCATTTTAATTAATATTCCTTAAATTTGAAATTAATGATAGGAATAGATCAATTTATTTCGAATATCGACCCAACAAAAACTTCTTATACATTTTAATTATCCAAAAAATATTTGGAACATCATAATTCATCAAAATTGTTTTGTTTTTTTATATTTATTTAATAAATTGTTCTACTCTTTGTATAATAAGTGTGTCGATGTTGTGTTATCATTTAAGGTGTTTATAAAATATTTAAATAATAAACAAATCATAAAAATAATTTAGTATTGTTCAATATAATAATTTATAGTCCACAATAACCTCATATTATCCCTATAATAAAATATTAATTTTTAAAAAAGAATAAAGAGTTATATTTTGTATTTTTCATTACATAAAAAAGATATAAGTCATTATCAATGAAAAATTAAAACTAAAAATTACATAACATCGTACACATGATTTTTATTGTCTTACACCACAAATTAAATTGATTAATGTTATGTTTTGTGACTATTTTAAAGTATTCTAACAATGTTTTAACCTTATTTTCCCATTTAACCCTTAGTGTGATGGAGAATATTTACCAAGGTTACTATTCATAATGAAAAAAAAATAAAATGGCAATTATTTAAAATACTTGGAACACTTTATTCCATATATATTATCCATTTTTAAATATTGAATCTAAATAAGGGTTATAAATACATTTTAATATAAAATGTATACAATGTAATGAAAAAAAATGTTTTCAGAAAATGCATTTTTATGAATAAATTTAACTTATGACAAAATCAGGAATATAGAAAATTAGAATTTAATTAATTAGATTATTATAAATAAATGTAGTATAAGTATATTTATGAATAATTAAAAAATATAATTGTTCTATTAAATTACTTGATTTAATGATAAGAAAAGATAGTATTTGAAAACTCATTATTTATCATTATTCACTAAAAAATCAATCATTTACTAAAAATACAAAAATTTCAACTTAAGTTATTTTAAATTTTATTATTTAAAAAATAATTTTAATTTATAAGTTATAATTAATAAAATTGGAAGAAATTAAATATAATTTCAATGCATAAAATGAAATAAAAATAAATTGTTTTTAAAAAAATATTTTTAATGCATAAAATGAATTTACTAAAAACTTGGAGCTTATTTTATATTAATTAATCTAAAAATTAATATATATTAGGAATAAAATAAATATATTACATAATGTGTTACTCATAATTATACTAGTCAATTCAACAGCTTGGTTATAACTTTCATATTTAAGTAATGATTTTTAAATTGTATATCATAATTTCCATAATGCTCAATGATGTGTTTTAGGAAATCTATTGAGTTTATGATTTTTTTTAATGAAAATTTTAGGGTGTTACATTATCCCACAATTAAATTCATTTAAACCTGTCATTTTTTCTCATACATCTATGTTTAAATATTTTAAATTTCCATTATTAAAAACCCATATTGTAAATATGTGCAATGAAACTTCATTATAAAAAGGTAGACAAAAACATAATAGTTAATTGAAATAACATATCGTTAAGTTCATATAGAAGGATAAAATTATTGGAAAGTTATTATATAGACATTGGTGAGAATATAATGTATATAGAATAATAGAAAGTGATTGAGAACATCGTGATGAGAATGTTATTGACCTACAAATCCTAAACTATTGAGTTTCTAAATAACAATAAATTCATCAGAAATGAATATAAAAGAATAACATTTTTATTTCAAAATAATTTTCCAAATTTTGAGGTATTATTTTACTATTAACATAGGTTTCATGTTAAAATATTCTTACTTTATTTCATTCCATTTCATAAACACAATTCAATCATTTTGTTGTGCATATATCAATTTCCACTTCATCTCCTACTCTAAGAAATGATCATTTTGAATTAATTTTTCATGAATAAGGAACTAAAATTGGCATTTAATTTATGTTAAAATCTATGAAGGAATTAAATTTCATTCTTTATTCCTCTATATATTTAACAAAACCAAAAATGGGTAACATTTTTTATCCAAAATGGATAAATAAAATACATTAATATTTAAAACCTATTTAACAACACCCAAATCTCAACTGAAACTATTCTATATTTAATTAACCATTATAATCCATGAAATATATATATGAACATAGTCAAAATCCAAAAATCCAAAATTTTTGATATTTTTTTCATAATGTCAACTTCAACATTTTTCCTTAAAAAAATTATTGTGGTTCAAATTTTCACAAAAAAAACATGTGAATTCCTTGATCATATATGTCTAAAAACATGGTAATAACCTGAATCAGTATAAAATCATAATGAAAAAATATATGAATCCAAAAATGGAATATATATGTATTCCAAATATAAAATTACCAACTATTGAATATTTACAAAATATATAAATATTATATAAACATCATCAAAAAACATAGTGTCATCAAATGACTAATCAATTCCACCTTCATCAATAGTATCTAATTTACAATATTAAAAAGAAACTTTTAATTATCATATCTATAAAATGCTATTTAATAATTAAACACATATCAAGTGTCATTTAGAACTAAATATTGTGTTTTCCAAAAACAAATATCACCATAACACTTAATATCCATTCTAAATTAACATCTCCATTCGAAGAAATATTTTTAATTATTAATTAAAATCTATAGAAGAACAATCCACATATGTTTCATGATTCATATTACTATTATATAATTGATAAAACACTTCAATAACATATTTCAATCATTCAAATACAAAAACACATCAATCATTCTATATAAATGATTATTATGGCCTCTGACCTTTCCTATTCTATGATTTAACCCTGTGAGTATGCCATGGACTTAGACAATGCTCAGTGTCACACTCATAATATAATTAAACTATAAATTTTACCTTAGTATTGAATTCATTTTCTAGAATCAAGCTCTTAATTTTCCCACTATAATGACAAGAAATGTTCCCTTCTTTTTCACACATAAAAAATCTTCTCATTCACTTGATACATTCCCTTGTGTGATTATTTTGAGTTTATTCCCATGTAGAAAGTGATATTTTATTTTTTTTATATTATATATCAATTTAAATATTGTGAAACTGTATTTTTTCTTATTTGGTGTGTCAAGAAAGGCACCCATGTTGACATTGTTAATCATATAATGAGATAGCTAACTAAGAATAATAAATAGGTTTCAAGTTGTAGATACTATTTAATTTGCAAACTCATGAGGAAAATTATTATATTTACATTAAATTAAGAGTTATCATGATTATTATTTGTTTATTCCAATGAATACAACAATAAATAATATTTTTAGAAACAATAATCATAGTTATAGATTTTATAACTAATAAAAATAATTCCTATGATGTATAAATATAATACCTTATTTTCACTAGATAATACCATAGGTTTTACCTAAGTCAACCATGGTCATTATCTTTTCAAATCCATTATAATGGTTCATAATGAAAATGTCAATTTACCTAATCATATCCACGATGAGTGTCTAGCGAGGTGTGATATCATTGTACCACTCATCGTGCACCAATGAAGATCATGTTAATATAAATTCCACCACATTCATGGTTTTTAAGCCTATAGAAATATATTCCACAATCCCATAACTTTTTATTATATATACATATTTTAATTTCTTGGAAAAAAACATAGTTTGTATGGTACGACCTGTCCCAATGGGTTATGTGCCATGACTACCCCAATCCTTCCACCAAATGGCTACGATATAGAGACCAATGCAGAGTAGGCATATCAAAAATTTTGGAGGCCATAGCCTAAGGATTCTATACCCACTCACACATCTATAAGCACATATAATGATTAAATGAAAAACAACTGGTAAAAATTAATGCATGTATCTAGAATCCCACCATTATAGTACAAAAAAATACTAAAAATCCAAATAGTAAAATACACACCTATCATAATGAAATTGAAAAAAAAATCAAAAAAATATTATTGGTGGTAACTACTGGAAATATAACCAAATGACACATGTCATTCTCTCTATCTCATAAATCTCTCCCTGGTCCCTCTAGGACTCTGTGAAAAGGTAAATCATCTACAAAAGGCACAAAAATTATTATAAAATTCCATATATGGGTGATTCTAACAAAACCTAGAAAGACACCAAAAAATAACTAATCATATAAAATAAAAAATAACAGTTCTCTCATCACAAGTTTATTTCAATAAAACATATAACAATAATATCATGATATACTCAATATAGACACACATTCTCACGTAATGTCACAACTATAATTCTAGCCTATGATACATACTCAAAGGGTCTATATAGAACTCATCTAGGAGAACGCACTCCATGAGTCTGAGAGCACTTATAGTATCTATATGAGATTCCATGATCATTAGTAATTGCCACAACAAGTGTACAATAGAAGTATAAGGATATTGATACACATATAGACATCCCATCCAAGGCCATGGGGTATACCAACAACCCAATATGGATTAACTCCCCCCCCCCACCCACATAGTGTTGGTCATGAAGATACTAGGAACACAACCTAGGGAAAATTGGATGATAGAGGACCAATATTTGAAACTCATAAAGGTATTCCAAAACTCAATCCATGAATAAAGTTACATAGATGGGATCAAAATCTTATTCCCTGGATGTGATTCCAAACAATTTTCAGGGAATGGATCAAGAGAACATGTCCTAATGAAGCTTGTAAAAGCTAAATAGGAAAAGGGATACAAGCCACCTATTAGGGAGTACACGACATTTAATGGTAGTATAAAATGTGTAACTTCAATAATGGGTACTACTTTTGTATCAAGGCCTATGTATATGTCTGTGTTTGTGCACACTATGTGTTTTAGAATGTGTACTCCTGACTTTGTCCAGGTACATGTATCTACCCATTTACACCTTCCATGGTCATGTTTGTGTCTAATTATAAGGTTTTTATAATAATATGTACTCCTAGATATTTCTATGTACCCTCCATGGAAAAGGATGATCCATCAAGTAAGGTTCGTACACCACGTGACATGTGTCTCACACCTTGTGATAGTTATCTCCACCTAGAAAAATCTAAATCTACAGCCCGATATCCATGTAGAATTTCTTCTTTAAATACATGACATGTATTTCTAGATTTATATAATTTTATAGGTTCCTCACACAGATTACGGAATCCATCCTGACCACCATCAATCGCACCAGTAAAACTCATATCTAGGGTTTGATATACCTTGTAGTTATCATTGGTTGGATTCTTGAGTTTGATTTCATGGAAACAGTAAACCAAAGATACACCTACATAATTTTTCAAAACCCCACATACAAACACCTCTAAACTTGTCCCAATCCATCATTGTGACCATCATGTCTCGATCAGTCGTTAATACTAAAAACAAATCCATGATTCCAATCCATTATACCAAGAAATATGGACACAACGATTGATTATCTAATATTTTATAAAACCATTAGAAAAAATGAATGTCGGAGACTAACACATGATGCAATGTGGAAGAAAATCAAGGAACACATAGTAGAGGAAATAACAATTTATTTTTTGGGGTTTTCTTTGATCTGTTGCTGTAAGAACAACAAACAGTGATCCAAAATAAAAATAAATAATTTCTCCTAGATATCCCTCATAGAATAAGGCCACATATATAATATGATTGAACTATGAATTAGTCTATTGGTTTATTGATTTGTGTTCATCATAGGATAATAAAAAAGTGGAAATATTAAATATACAAATTTCATACCATGACCTAGATCAATCACTAAAGAATAATGATCGCACATCATAGTAATTGGTGAGATCTACATGTTTTGCTGGATCGTTGATCCTCAATAAAGATATGATATGATGTTGTCTTCTAATATCTCTTTCAAATATCTTTATTATCTTGAATGGTCATGTATATAACCCTAGAATTTTTCCATATCATTGTATTTATAGAAATAAATAAGGATTCTATGTCATTTAATAAAATAAATAAATTAAGAAATTTATTTTCCTAATTCACCCAAGATGGAACTCAACTCAAATATCCAATGTGCTCTAATGTTAAGTCAAGCATATGATAAAACACATGATATTAACACAATATAGGCCTAATATTTATTATCTAATCCTATTTTAAATATTTATTCCACATTTTCATGAAAATGTGTGGTCACTATATTTAATATTTTTAATATTTTTTCAAAAATCAATTCTGAGCACAACAAGCCTTAGAATCTCACTACTTCTGAGTCCCTAGCTCAAAATTTAATCAATATAATATTACAATGTAATAAATATAAATTTTTATTAATTAAATTCTCTCATCCTTAGGGAATGATGTTTGAGAAATCCAAAACAAAAGGTTACACAAAGTGGTGTAGGTACTAAGTAAGCATATGATTCTCCCACTCATAGGTTCTCTACTGATGTTTTTTGTGCTACCACAGAACACATACTATGGGATTAAATCACACATAAAGTATCCTACCATTTAGATCCCCTATATATACTGGTAACTCATAAATGGTAGTTTTATCCTTGAGGTCTAGTTTACCTTAGTTGACAACATGTGACGGTTCGTGCACGTACCTCTTCAGTTGTGACATGTAGAAACTTTTGTGTACCTATTCTGACTATGGTGGTAGATTTAAAAAGTATTACACCTATCCATATATATAAAATATTTAGATATGTCTAATTTTTCTCAGATATAACTTACCGACCAAGAAAAATCTTCACAATCCACATCAAGGTGAGACCTTCAAGAACACATATTCTCTCTCCTCGGACTCCAAATGCCACCATCATCAGTCCGCATATGACTTATAAGGACTATTTGTAGTACTAATTCACTCCTATATTATCTATACCATCTCTATAAAGGAATACACCAAATCTAAAACCATATTTTCTACCTATCTTGGGTCAGTCTGGCAAAGTGGTGACCTACAGGTTCTCTAATACAAGGCCTCAAATGGTGTCATACTGATGGTAGAGTGGTATCTGTTGTTGTAGAAAAACTCCACCAATGGTACATGATACTCTAAACTACTGAAAATTTCTAACATTAAATCTTGTATAATTTCCACCAAGACCTCAATGGTCTATTTAGTCTATCCATCAGTTTGGGTGTGAAACATCGTGCTCAAATGCAATGAAGTCTCAAAAGCCTCCTGAAATCCCTTCCAAAACCAAGATTTGAAGTAATAAATAAAATAAGAAATGATCTTAATGGGTAATTCATGGATTTTAACTATCTCATATACATAGAGGTGTCACTTTTTCTATATTGAACACCGTTATCTAATAGCTAGGAAGTGAGTCAATTTGGTGAGTCATTCTACAATCAACCTGATGTTATCTTTTTTCCTAGATGTATGTGGTAAACCCATCATAAATTATTTGGATATCATATCCTACTTAATCTATGTAACCTCTAGGTGGTGAGATAAACCCTCTAGAACTTAGTGCCCATCTTTCACCTGCTGACAAGAAAGGAATTGAGAGACAAACTCGGCAACAACCTTCTTCATCACTGGCTACAAGAATTGATGTGAGAGGTCCTAGTACATCTTTTCCACACCTAGATGCACCAAAAAGTAATATATATGAAACGTAAGCATAAACTATTACTAAAACATCACTAGTACCATATTAAGTCCTCTAAAAATAATGAGATACTCTCCACCTTTAGAGAATTCATATGGGGCATGTTTGGTGGATATCTGAGTAAGTAAGGTGTCACGGTCGGTATCACCACGATGTTTCTACCTATATCACTATAAAACCGGAGGGATAATAACTATAAATTGAATGTATACTGATCCATCCCCATCCAAAAATGGATAACTATAATGAGGTTCATTACTCTGACAACTCTCTAATAAACTAGTAAAAAGATCTCTTACTAATGGAATCTGCTACCATGTTCCCATTCCCAAGAGTATAGAGAATATCAAAGTTGTAATCCTAGAGGACTTCTATCGATTGCCTCTATATTAAGATATGATCCTTTTGATATAATCAATACATGAGAATCTTTTGGTAATACTATATGATAAAGTGCTTGCCCAATAGGTGGTGTTTTCACATCTAAATTATGAAGACTACCAATACTAGCTCAAGATTGTGGGTTGTGTAGTTCTAATCATGTGGTCTCAACTAACATGAAACATATAAAATCAGCTCCTACCTTGTCAACATAACACAACCATTCCTGGTCCCCAATGCATTTCATAATTCTCCATACTCAACACCCTCCTCTGGAAATCTCTCGATGGGAGCTCTCATCAATCTCTACCTGAACTATCAGAAATCCTACTGGTACATCTCTACCCAAAAAATGCTACCCTTTTTGGGTCAAATATGTCAAGGAATATGTTATACTAGAAAATTTAGGTGTTCATATTAGATAGTATCCTTTAACCCATGTAAGCTCTGCACCTCTATCACTCTCTTGGGTATTTCCAAATCTAACCCTATCTCGAACTTTTATGGGTCCATTGCTACACCGTCTTCTAAGATAACATGTACCAAAAATTTGATCTCCAGATATAAAAATGGTACTTCGAGAGATACTCATAAATATGGTTCTCTTATTTTATGTATATTACTATCCTAAAGTGTATCATGTGATCATCCTCAGATGTCGAGTACACTAGGATATCATAGATGAATTCAACCACAAAAAAATCTTCAAAATTATGAATGATATGGTTCATGAGTCCCATGAACACTGCTAGTTCATTCATCACACAAAAGGGAATCGCAAAGTAATAATAGTTATTATAAAGACATCATAATTTTATCTTCAGTATATCCCCATCCCATGTACACAACTAGTGAAATCTTGGTCTGAGGTCAAACATTAAAAACCAATATTCCCCTATTAATTGATTGATGTGGTCATAGATCCTCAGTAGTGGATTCTTTTTCATTACATTCACCTAGTTTAGATGACAAAAATCCACAAACAACAACAACCTATCATCCTCCTTATTGGTGGACAACAGAAGTGTTTCCTAGATTGAAACACTGGGTCTGACAAATCACATCCACTAAAAGTCCTCCAAGTGTACCCTCAACTCACAAAGCTCTATGAGAGTCATCCAATATTCATGTGTGGATATCAGGTTCATCTCTAGGTTTAGATCAATACTGAATTATATCTTCTAGTAGGGATTCAAACTTGGAACATCATTAAGAATGATTTCCTTGTACTCCAACACCACTATAGGAAACCAAAAACTAATAACATCCACTGAAACAAGGTTTAGGCTATCCAACTTACGTATAATCGGCTAAACCCCCTATGAATGAGTCTATCATACTTTTTATGGGTTTTATTTTCACCCACAATAGAAAATATAGATCCATCGTAGTGTACATACCACATCATACACCTAAAATACTCTTTCTAAGCATGAACAATAGATAACTAGTACAAACTTAATAATAAGTCATAAGGAATCATCTCTTTTACGAAGAGATGCCGCACAAAACTCTCACCACCAAGAGTTAGGTCACACTTTTTAAAGAGGTGTGTGAATTATGATCTGCCTCTCATAAGAGTCTCCAAACACAATGGTTGAGCCAAAGGATTAACTAGTACTTTAATTCTATAACCAAATAAGTGTAAACAATGGAATAACCCACATATATTTCTATCAATACTATATATAGGGTAGAAATAAATAGATCATATCTTGAATCATCTATATAGAAACTAGGTCATATTCTTTGACAGGCTATATCTTCCATCAACCCTATACCCCAGTTCCCTAAGCCTCGCATGGAGGAAATGGGGGTGGATTTAGAAACAAGTCAAAACATATCCCACCTCTAACAGGTCTCTCAGGTCCTCTTACACATCCACCACCATGTAGAACTACATTCTCTTTCCATTACCTCTACCTTGGTGTCCCATCCACTATCTCTCTATCATCTATATAGTGGGTTAGACAATCTTGTGTGATATTTCCCCTTCCATCACAAGAGTATAACTACCTCTCTCTATACATACTAGGTCAATCATGTGATCCCTAAACCGTAGAAATTATGTACTAGTATTTCCTCCTAAAACATATCTTATATCCAAGTCCCTATGTTTTATTTTAGGTAACTTCTTCCAAAGACGCATCTCTTATGTTCCCACTTTCATCACCAATTATATGTATCTCCTAATCAACGAAAATATCAACCACCAAAGAACAATCTTGACCCCTAGAATAAGTAGGAATTCATAGAGGTATCATGTGACTTTGGATGTATCTGCATAATACTCACTTGATAGTCTGAGTCTGAATGAGTTGATCACACACCATATCCATCAAGTTTCGAGAGGGGTTGGTGAAACTCAATGAATACTGAACCTCCATATTACTTCCTTTTTGAAGAGGTAGAAGCTCCTGGATGGGAACATCCCTCAACATAGTTGTAGAAATATTCTATTTGAAAATTAACTCAAACTCTCACCATTCAAGATTCTCATCATCATATGATTTGGTCACCAATCCTCATTATCTTCATGTAGATCCATGTAAAAGGCTCACTTCCAGGACCAAAATATGATTTTCCATTTTCCTAAAAAGACAAGAGACTCATTTCACATCCTAAAGACTATCCTCTTCCACCTAGGGACTATATCAACTCCAAACCTAAGGGGTCATTTTCACTGAAACTCATAAAGTACACTCATCTTGTGTACCTCACCCCCTTGTACTAATGGTGCCATCTGCTACTCGATGGGAGGTGAAATGACTGGGGAACCACCTTGAGGTAAAATCTCTTGAACAAGACCCCATATTGAAGCCACATAATTGAAGGTATCATCCTTGTGATACTGATAATGAATTATATCTATAAATTTTTGTTGAGGCATCCTAAAAAAATGTACCATAATCAATGATAATATCTTCACAGCTCACTCAAAAATGACCTTGAAACCATTACTCAATCCTATATGATTCATGTACTAATGTTTTCCCTACAAGAATTTTCTACATGTACTAACTCAACAAGTAGGTTTTCAATGTCTGGGTGTATATATATGTTGACTTCCACACTAATTATGGAGTCCCTTACCTAAGATCCAAACATGAAACGCTTAAATTTTTTTCCCCAAACCAATATCATATACTCTAGTCCTAAGGTAAATTTGACTAACTCTGATACAACTTAATTGCCACCTATCTGAATAAGGAATGAGCTGTAATTTCCCCAATCCCGCATGAAATAGGATAGGGTATAGAGACTAGAACTAAGTAGGCAAATCACCCACATGGAAGGACTTAAACTATTGTACATGTACAAATGCACACATATCCAATCCCATACAATGCTGAAATGTAAAAACACTAATAATCGTGCATGAATACATATAGAAACCCACCATCAGAGTACGAAATAAAATTTTTCAATTATAAATAGACAAATACAAACCCACTAAAAAGTAACTAAAAAATTACAACCTATTAATTTGTTGACCACTACTAGCAAGGTAACTATAGAAACAAACCCCAGTCTATCTAGATCGCTAATATCCTTCTGACCACTATCCCTCTTGGACTCTATCAAAAGGTTAATTGTTTATATAGGACATTAAAGGTGTGGTAAAATCCTATTCAGGGGATAGTATAAAAATTCCCAGTTGGACACCATGAATTCTCTAAGCATATTACAAGAAAAAAAATATTTATTATGTCATAGGTATATGTCAACATCGTAGATAAAAATAATATCCAGATATACTTAACATAGAAACACAGTCTCAAGGAAAAGTCATAAGAATAATGATATACTAGCATTACTTCTCTAAGGTTCCACATAGCACTCATATGAAAGAATACACTCCAAGAGTCATATAACATTGATAAATTTTCCTAGGATGTTGTGATTATCAGGTCTCTCTATAAGAAGTACACGTTGGAAATATGAGGAGACTGATAAAGAGATAGGGATCACACCCAAGTCCCTGGGGTATACAAGAAACCTAATCAAAATTAACCATTTATGTGAGAGAACTATACCCACTTAGTGTCGTTCATAAAGATACCAAGTATCAAACCTAGGGAAAATGATATGAGTATGATATCTCTTTAGGAATCACAAAGTCATTACACAAATCTATCCAAGACTGAAGTTCATCACTAGGGATCACCATCCTATGAACTAGGCATGATTCCATTTAACCCTTAGGGATGGGATCAAGGAAATTTAACCTACCAAAACTCTTCCATGAAGAATAAATCATGGCATCCAATCCATCTTTGGGGTTTACCCAGTGTGTACTGGTATTACATGAACTTTACCTTCTCTATAGGGTACTACCCATGTATCATTGTTTGTGCCTATGTCCGTGTCTATTTTTGGGTACACAGTATGACAGATCCCTTATAAATTGGACCATGTACAAGTAAATGGATATTATGATGTATTATTTTTTTATTCATGTCTATATTTGTGAACACCATATGTTTTAGATCATGTACTCATAGTCATTTACATGTACCATATAAGTTACATGCCAAGTTTCCATGTATTGGTCACACACCATGTGACACATATCACACACTTTGTGATACTTATCTCCTCTGTGGAAACTCTTTCACAACATCTAGATCCCCATAGGGAATTTGTTCTTGAAATATATTCCATGTATTTTTTTATTTAATTAATTCCATAGGTTTCTCACATGGAGCCTCATATCTATCACCACCAATGACAATCGTGCACCTAACACTTGATTCTAGGATTTGAAAGACCTTTCCATCAAAGGTGTTGAGATTCCTGAATTCTATATTTAGGTAATTGCTAACCAAAACTACGCCTACATCATACATCCAAAACCCATGCATGAATTCCTATGATCCACTCTTTATCCATCATTGCTACCATCACATCTCAATCTATCATCAATTTCGAACCTAGATCTATGATTTTAATCTATTGTGGAATGAAACACAGGAGAAATGGTTGATTATCAAGTATTTTTTCAAACCAATAGAAAAAATTAACACCAATGGATTAACACATGATGAACAGTGGGAGAAAATCAAGAAATACACAAAAGAGGAATGAACCTCTACTGTGTTTAGGTTAGCCTCAATCCATTTTTATAATTTATAACAAACAAAAGGTGGTATATTAATAATGGTATTTATATTAATATAATTCCTAATATATAATTATTGAATCATAATAATTAAGTATATTTTATCCCACTAAATAAATTCATTAAAATTCTATTTTAGGAGATGATGAAAATTCAAATTTTTCAATCATGGGAGCAGTAGTCCGTACATAATACTTGTGACTTTTCTATTTTATAATGGATGTGTGGGAAATAGATAATGGTTATTCCATAAATATAATAATAATTATGTACATTAATTATGTTTATGTTTTTATATAAGTATGGTTATTATAATTTTTTAGTGGATATATGGTAATGATAGATAATAAAAGGATAGGGAGAGGATGATAATATCATTTGGAGTTAAAACTTCTCTTGAAATACATCCAGAAAATTCGACACATTGGAAAAATTATAGTTACTGGGGGATACCAAAAGTGGAATAGGGATCAAAGTGAGGATAAATAGGTATATGAAGAAGTTAATTTTGAATTAAAGTTGTTTTTTGAATTGGTTGGATGAGAGTAAATTTCACAGGTGAAATAGATAGAAATTTCCTTGAAAACTAATTTTATGTGAATGGTGAAGATGGAATAACATTGGAATTAGGTTTTGAAATGTTGGTCAGGCATAAGGGATTGAGATTCATATCAATAAATGATCATATATAATTTCTAAGTGAAACTTTTTTTTTAAATTAATTTTATCCTTGGTAGATTACTTCCTTTTCACCCATTAATTATAATTAAATGTTTACTTTGGTAATTATATTTTTTCTAAACAGATAAGATGTAACATATTACCAAATTTTGATATTATGATTCTTAAAATGGACTCCATTTAATCTAACTAAATATCTATATATCAAAGTATTATATTTTAAATTAAAAGAGATGATATGTAGGAAAACTTTTTTCATATAAAATATTTTTATAAATGTAAACATTTCTTATTCTCATTTCCTATACTTTAAAAATTAAATGTTTTCTAATCTAATTGGTTAGGAAATTAATTATTTTTTCATATTTTTTATTTAAAATGGATAATTTCATATTATTATGATAAAAATAAACAATTCGTAGAAAAAACAATTCATTGATAAATAACAATTGTATAAGTTTGAAAAATATTTATCCATGTAGTATATTTCAATATTAAAATTAAAATGACATTTTAATCATTTTTATTTATTTTGATTGAAAATATGACACCCTTTTTATTTTTATCTATTTTTATATTTCATAAAGTAATTTTAATATATGAATGAAAAATAGTTAAGAACATTTTTAAAAAACAATGTATCTTTAAGAATAAAATGAATTTCTTCCTATTAAATTCCTAATAATAACTATTTGATGGATGGTAAATTAATTTTTTGGTATATATGATAAATATATTTCATTGAATATCAGTATTTATTAGTGATTAATTTTATTATGATTAATATGCTCAAACCATAAAAATAATGTTCTTTGAAAAATGAAACTTTTAAAAATTTAATAAGAAATTCCATTCAAATTATTTATTTATATGGTGGCCATATAATTTTATTAATAAATTTATATTAATAATGTTATTTATATTTTTTAAATACATCATATTAAACATTAATAATAATAATATTTATCTCATACATTTTATAAAAGTAATAAATATTTTAATTACATATTATATTTTCTTTCATTAATTATTATATGTGCAATATGTTTTCTATATTTTGATACTCTAATTTATATAAATCTGTATGCCAATAAGATAAATGTATATAAAAATACAATATATCAAATGACCATATTTATAATGACCATGTTTCCTATTATAATATATATATTATAACCATTACTCTCTATAAATCCATTCCCTTATAAGCACTTAATTCATAATTTTGACACCTTTAATTTTCTTTTTATATTTCCCATCATCATTTATATTTTTATTTTGTTCTTTATCAATAAATTTTTAAATATAATAATTTTAATACTTTTGGGAGATAAAGATCTAGAGGATTTTCTAATTGTTAAGATATTATTCTTTTCTACCTATTAGCTGATTTTAATTGGTACAATTTTAAAGAATGTTATCATACATGGTGTGTAACATACATGCATTTATATACTTATTTTCATGTTCTATTATCGAAATGTTAAATAATTATTGACTAATGTTTTTTGTTTTAATTATATATTTTATAACTTCTTTTATACTCAACATTATTTCTTGTGAAAAAATATAAAATTGTTTTAACAAAATAGTGATGTAATTGAATGAGATAAAATATTTCCTAAAATAGAGGGTGTTACATTCTCACCCATTATATAAATTAAACCCATTATATTTTAATTTCCCCCATTAATTAATGTAGATGAGTTTATTGTTTACATATTCATGATTTTAGATAAAATATCAAATGAGATATATAACATATGATCTTATGTTAGAATAGGAAGAACATATTGTTACTTATAAAGGTAAGGTCCCTCATATTGAGTAACTGTCTAATTATTTGATCTAAATCCCTTTATTATTTTGTATTAAGAAAAAAATTAAAGGAATTTATTTTACTTGAGATATTATATTTAGAATTTGAGAAATAGATTATCATTGGATTAAAGGATTATAAATTGTGATTTCACCATTCAAGAAATTATTTTGGAGTTTATATGATGTTTTTTAATCCATTTAAAAAAATCACCTCAAACTCATCTAATGGAAGAATGATAAATGTTTCCTAAAGTTAATTTCCACAAAGATCAACTTCTAATATAATAATAATACAACTATGTATTTTCTATGGTAATTTAATATAAAATATTTTGGGTGGTGATTTTATGCTCTTATAAAAATTACTATATATTATAGGGTGGATAAATGGAATCTAACAATACATCCAAGTATATTGATATTAGGATATGTGTTCCATTAATATTGTGATACATTTGGGTGGATGTTATTTTGTATGTTATTCCATTTCCCATGGTATTTCAGGTTGTTGGGGAATATTCACCTTATAGGCCCATGGTTTAGGGAATTTTTTTGAATAATTACTAAATTAAATAGAATTGAAACATTGATGTGTTGGTGGTGAATTGTTTTGGACCATTATATCCAAAATTTTATTAACCAACCTATTTATCCAATTCTGATTATCACTAGCTTAATGAGAACCCCTTTCTCAATTCTAAAATTTTATCATTCCTTTATGACATTCAACGGATTTCTTCTTCCAACATATATGATATGTAGGAAGTTTAATTATCTTTCCTATGTAGTATTTATCATAATAAAATCCATAAAATTTTATTTTACAATATTTTTTGGGCTCGGAAAATAAATTATGTTCAATATATCAATAATTAATTAAGATGGCTGGTTATGCTTCAAAAAATTATTTTTCACTGTACATAATATCTTGTTTGGTTTACTCATTATTAATATCAATATATAATACAACTAAAGCAATAATAATTTTTTTTCCTTTAGGATAGAGACATTTCATTAATAAAACAAAGGTTTAGGTATGAAAAAATTAAAACACAAATTATAAATTTCAATCTATGAACATAAAAAAGGTAGCTCATAAATAGAATTAACATATGAATCTACATTTTTCAATATAGGTAATAAATGTTCTGATTTATATTAGTACCTAAAAACTATCTAGTTATATATTAAATCAGAAAAATCATTTTGAATCCTCTATAATTATTATTATATATCATGTGATTCATCTAGAGCATATACTCTTAGTGTGTCAGACCATGTGTGTAGTTAGGCCCACAGTTATCAACCATGTGATAATAGAGTTAATACATAACAAACCTCTTTCGTAGTTATTACCTCTAATTAAATCTTAGAAAGCACATAAATCTACATGTTTGAAACCATACATGTATTTCACTATTAGAAAACCATTGAATCTTTATTTTACTACAAATTTATGATTTCTACGTGTATTTGGGCTTATTACTTTGGTTTTCACTAATTGTTTCCCATACTAATCCACAAAATCAACTAAATCATACTAAAAATCTATTCTATATTCTATATATCATTAATCTTGTGTCAAGTAATAAAAAGACATAAATTTTATGATAGATTTGATACCAAATATGATGACTTGATGTGAACAATAATATTTTTCACATCATTTTCATAATCTAAACATTAAATCTTAAAACTAATCACACATCCACTAGAACAGAATCATTAGTGTATATGGATATTACTTATATAAAAAATTCACATAATATCCGAAAACATATCCCACAATAAATCCATGTTTTATTTCCTTCTTCACATAATCATTCATTTAATTCTCTGGAGAGATGGGAAACATGTGAAAGGGTGAGTTTAACACCCTAGTAAGGTAAATATTTATTAGTGATTCATAAGGTCTTATAGAATAGATATATAAGGAAAAATGATGTCATGTCCCCCTTCCCAAAAAGATACCCCTTTTGGTCTGGCAAATCCGAAAGGTAGATAATGACCCCCATACCCCACCACCAGTGGGCCCTGGGTTTGTGACTAGCACCAAGGGTGTACAAATCTCACAATATGGGAGGCATTAACCTTTTTAAGAAAAAAATATTAGGAGATATAATGGATCATCCACAAAGAAACTCCATGACATATATGAAAGAAATCCAAAATTCAACCCACATGCATGTGAAAAATAAAATTGATACAAATAAAAAAGTCTCTAAAGTAAATACCAAAAGTATATCTAGGCAGAGACACAACAACTATCAGGATCCAAGATAGTAAAGTCCAACATGGTCTAAGAAATACTGCTAGAAACCTAAAATATGTTTATATACATAGGGTTAGAATACAAGTATACTCAGTAGAAAAACCAAAGGCTCTCATGCACATTTGAAAGAATCATACTAATGCCCATGTGGGAAAACAACAAAACCAAAATAGCACCTAAGAATGTATACTAACCACCCCAAAATCACTATGGAAGTCTCACTGAATAATGTAAGTTAAGTAATAAAGTATAAATCACATCGATGATTGGGAACCATACCACACTTTCCCACTGATTAGACACTCTCACACCCTAATTGAAAATGTTTTGGCGCTCCCACCTCTTCTAAACATACCACATCACACCCTGACTGCACACACTTGTGCCTCACAACCACATCACAACCCACCTAAAAACACCTGGTCCATAACCACATCATATACCAAAGACACTTGGGAAATTACAACGCATCCCATCCTGAAGACACCTAGGAAAGCACAACTCATCTCATCCTGAAGACACCTCAAAAAGCACAACTCGCCTCATCCCAAAGACACATGGGAAATCACAACTCAACTGCTCACACCTAGGCCTCACAAACCAAAGTATTCCTGAAGAATCATGGGCTATCACTGTCTTTAAGAAGGAGTAGGGAAGAGCGGGTGTCCATTTATCCATCCTTCCACCGGGATGTTGGGGAGAGACACACTCCCCCATGAAAATGGGGGTGTTCGGTACATAGTTCTCAACTAGGGTGGGGTATGTATAAAAATCTCAAGGAAAATATAATTATATACATATAAGATATCAAAGACTCATACACAACCTATGGGTTCTCATGAAAAACAACCAATTCACCACATCATCACCTTTTTTGCTACCTCTAAATGCATGACACCATGCACCAAGCCAAAAAACCATTTCATTTTCCCAAACAATTCATTTAACTAATTTCTATTTTTTTTTAAATTTAATTATCCATACAATCAGTACCTGAGAAACTACCAATAATAGAAAATAATGAGAAACATAGTAAAATTAATATAGAAAAGAATACCCAGGGTAATTTAACCCACTTCACATCTCCTCTATGATCAACACTCATTCATAATATAACATCCATTGGTCTCTAGATATAGGGTGAATATTTTGAAATGATACTCATGGATAAAATATGGGGGAATTACCCATACCAAGAGCCATTATCCTTCTTCAATTTCATCCATCAAAATCCATCCATGCACAACCACACCCAACAACACTTCAACCCACAACCAGTTTCATAGCCCTACTACATAAAGCTCCTCATCTTCCCCACAATCAATCAATCTCTCAACCTGAGATTTCATTTCACCACCCAATCCTTCTCACAACAGACAATCGTGCTCACAAATTCACCACAGCAGAATCCAAACAAAACACAATTTTAGATTTAATAAGGCATCCCTTATTCAATTTAACTTTTTAATTTAGGGGTTATCATAGAGACTGTATAATCTTGAGGTATCCATTCATTAGCAAAATTTATGTGGTTAACTAATTCCTATATATAAGTGTTCAATAGAAACCAAACAACATTCAAACCATTTTGTGCACAAACAAGGACCCCCAACAACAATGGTTTTTAGCGGGGATTTTAGCCTATATTGAGATCATAGTATCACAAATAACAACCAGGTTGTATGGGAAAGAAAATCAAACCCCTCCAAACCTTTTCAATTCCATTTATCCAATTCTTATTTTTAGTTAATTTTCCAATCAAAATCTATAGGTAGGAAAAGGTAAACCAAACCAGCATGATGCATAATAAGGAAAAATGATGGAAATCATACCTAGAATGTATTTCAATGTTATTTTCAGGAGAAAATTATGTAATGGACATACGATTACCTCTTCGACAAGATCTGCATTCATCTAAGGATTCCACAGCACCACTGTACCAAAAACAGCTGATGGGACCCCCATTAGAAATATGGGTAAGGAAAATCCATATCCCAACGAGAAGATATTGAAGTAAAATAGATCAACCAAGAGAAATTGAAAGAAACTTAAGACATAACGCGCCATGGATCACTATAAATAACCAATGAGAAATCATTAAGATCAATGGATTTAAAAGGGAGGGAGAGGGCTCGAATAACTCCTTGGAATTCCTAGGGTTTGTTTGAAATTATAGAATGTAGAAATCACTTCCAAATGAATTAAAGTTCATCTAAAAATAATTTTAAAATAGAAATGCATTAGGGAATTACAATAAGTGTAATACCCTTTCACATCATGCAGTACCAGGGGTTCAGTTTCTACTAAAAAACATTTTTCTTCTCGGTTAATTTTTTTTTAAAACCCTGAAATATTACAAGATATGAATCCTCCAAGGAAAGTTGTGAAACTAAAGTTCATTTAATGTAATCCCATTACACGATGTGTAATCCCCCTTCTTCTAGCCATAAGAAACTGAACGTCCCCAAACTCCTTCTGATCCTCCCCCAGAAATCTCCAATAACCAAAAATCATTAAAGTAATGGACCAGGAGGACACGGACCATTACATCAGATAACTATCAAACAATTCTCACCCTCAAGAATCCAAAAACAATCCCAAAAGAAAAAATTGTATAAACAACCACCTCATGAGATGCCTCTCAAGTGTATTTCTATAATGGAAACATCTCTAACAAAAAACACATCAAGGTTCAGAAATGAACCACCCTGTGTTGTTTGAAGGATTGAACGAAAACCTCTATATCCAAGAACACCTCCTCTTAAATTTTCAACCAGGCCTTATCATATTAACCCAAACAACCACAAAATCACAACAACCAAACCATCGAAACATACTAATCAGTGAATTCCATCCTCCATGTCAAGATATTAGCCACTATGGGTGGCACTGACTCTCCCTCATTGGTCTAATCACATCATAATTTAGGTGTATTGATTAGGAATCAAGTTCTCCCCTTAACGCACATTAGGAATTTCTCAAAAAAAATCACACACATCACAAGACAAGGGAAAAATATATCATATCATATTAAATAGGGTTCAAACATCTCATTACAAAGAAAAATAGGGAAAAAAAACTCAAAACAACTCTGGGTACTAAGAACACGTCTGCATCTCTTAATCCTATGTACTCTCATCCTAGACACCATGCCTCCGCAACCCATGAACCAAAGGGATGATCCATTCACACAGCACCTTCTCTCATTAATCTTGGATCTCTACTAATAGTTCTACAAATATTGTGTCACCCTTGATATCCAGCTCCCCCTATAAATGACATGGTATTAATCATGAAGATACCAATGAAGCTAGGAGATGTGGAAGATGTCATGGATCCTCTTCAACCACAGTGGAAATGCCAACCAGTATTCCACCTCTCTAACTCATCCCAAAACCTCCAAGGGTCCAACAAAATAGTGGAAAATCTTACTCTCTCTGCCAAACCTCTGCTTCTCACATCGGTTGGAAACTTTCCAGAACTTGTAGTCCCCAACCTTGTACTCTAAGGGCCTCCTCATGTGGTTGAAATAAGAATTATGCCTATCATGTGCTTCTTACATCCACTCACGAACAAAAAGAACAATCTAAATCATGATTTTCATCACATCCGAACCAAGAACCCTACATCCCCAACCTCCGCCAGAATAATGGGGAATGACATGGCCTCCCATAAAATGCCACAAACAAAGCCATGCCATTGGAAGAGAGATAACTATTATTATATGAAAAATCAAACAAGGTAAGGTGTGGTACCCAACATCCACCAAATTCTAATATTCAAACCCATAACATATCCTCCAATGTATGGATAGTTCACTATGTCTTCCCATCTTTCGGAGGTGGAAAGTACTACTGAGGTCAATCCCATCCAGACTCATGAGGTAAACTGTGTGTATTGATCTGAGACTATGGACTTCAGAACTCCATGATACCACACCACTTAATCCGTATACCTCTTTTCCAAGTAATAACTATACATGAATCCTTGATATCTAAGAAGTGAGCTGATTTCATTAGTAGGTCAACCACTACCCTGATAGCATCGTAGCCACCCAAATATTTGGGTAACCCTGTGATGAAATCCATTGATATTTCATCATATTTCTAGTTGGGTACATCCAAAGGATTAAAAACCACAATGGACATAGTGCTCAGATTTTACCTACTCGAAAATGAAGCACTTCACAACAAACACTACAACTACCCATTTCATCCTGGGCCACTAAAACTACATCCTCAAACCATGGTACATCTTATAAATTCCTAGTTGTAATGATAAAAGAGAGTTATGAAAATCATGAAGGACTCCCTCACGTATCACCAATATAATGAAAAACTTCCAATGGAATAACATCTGGTTTGGACCATCCTCTGACTATCCCTACAGTGTATCACTATGGCCAACACGATCGCGCATCACTTCTACCTCTGAGTCTCCCCACTGAGACTCCTCCACCTGCTATATTAGAGAGGACTTCACCATCATCGTAAACAAATAACCCTTATAGTTGTCCACTCTTAAATATATCTTAAAGGATTTTAACTCTCCCATTGCTCTCTAAGAATCCACAGATTCTTGAACAACATCCTTCTCTGACTTTATGCTCAAAACATTGGCCAAAACATTTCCCATACCTATGGTGAAAGAGATCTCAAAATCATATTCCTAAAGAAACTTCATCAATCTCCATTGTTTCAAATTCAGATTACACTGGGAAAAGATATACCTCAAACTTTTTTAATCTATGAATACCAAAAAAACACTCTCCAATAAGGTAATTCCACAAAACAATTTGGTGCAAACGTGACCACTGCTAGCTCCAAATCATGGGTGGCATAGTTACGCTCATGGGTACATGTCTTCCTAGACCCATAAGACGTCACTACTCACTACTTCATCAAGATGCATCCCAATCCTAGATGGAAATCAGCACAGAACACCTCAAACATTTCCCCTTCCCCAAAGAACCAAAGAAATAAATCACTAACCAACATCCCCTTTAGGTAACCAAATGCTTCCTGGCACTGATCACTCCACACAAAATTTTAGTCCTTCCTAGTCAAAGTTATTAACAGTGCTACAACTCAAGATAAATCGGGTACAACCCTCCGATAGTAGCCTACAAGACCAAGAAAAGTGTGAACTTTAGCTACATTCTTGGATAATTCACAATAAACAACTACTTTAACCTTTAATGGGTCTACTGCTACACCCTGATGATATTCCACATGCCCCAGGAAACACACCTCCTGTATCCAAAACTTACACTTGCACAACTTTTCGTAGAGCCAGTGACATCAAAGAACCTACAAAACAGTTCTGAGATGCTCAGTATGATCCTCCTATGACTTTGATTAGATCAAGATATCATCGATGAATACGATGAAGAAATAATATTTTAAATCACGGAACACATAGTTCATAAGTCTCATGAACATAGCTGATGCATTTTTAACACTGAACAACATGACTACAAACTTGAAGTGCCCATACCTGCATCTGAAAGCGGTCTTTCAGATATTTCCCTCCTTCACCCTTAACTGGTGATATTTGGATCTTATATCAATTTTATAAATCCATCTTACCCCTCTCATCTAGTCAAAAAGATAATTTATCCTTGGGAGAGGGTAATGGTTCTTAATCATTACCTGATTCAACCTATGGTAGTTTATACACAACCGCGTACCACCATCCACCTTCTTGGCGAACAATACTAGAGCATCCCATGTTGAAATGCTAGGTTAGATAAATCCCTTATTCATCGGATCATAAATATGAATCCTGAACTCCCACAACTCATAAGGTTCTATCTGATAAGGATCCATCAAAATCATAGAATCATTGAGCTGCATGTCTATCCCAAACTCAACATCAAGTCAAGGGGAAATGTCACAACATCCTAGGGGAGAAATCTAGTAACTCCCCAATGACACTGGGAACCTATACCATCTCAGTGTCCATTTATTCCCTCGATATATCATCCAATAAAGAAATAAGAGGTTCCACATGATGACTTCCCACCAGACAACTCTACTCTCTAATGAAAACCATAGGATGGATATCTACATTTGAAATCAAGACTCTCCTCCAGAAACTATAGATAACAGCATTCATGGAATATAGTCAGTCGGTTCCAAGGTTGACATTTTATGGTTTAATTTGTAGTAAGAACAGATCCCCATGGGACTGATGTGGTCCCATCATCTATCTACTTCCCCGGCACACATCATAAAAGCTAGTCTGACCTCTCAGTCATGTACTCAACATCAGGGGAATGGGAATCCTTTATATGTATATTAACAAAGTATGGGATAGAATAGGTGAAATAAAGGACTGTAAATCTCCTAAATCAATCAAATCACAACAAAGGGTACTGAAAAAACTGATTGTAGCTCTGATGACTTCTGGACTCACTAAAACTACCGCCTCTGCTGCCTACAACTGACCACACCCATCTTCCTTACCTCTCTAATGATGACAACCTACATGGACACACTCAAGTCATTGTCCCTAAGCATGAGGGGCATCCTAGGGTCAGCCTCTACCTATTACATCTCCCCTCAGTAGAGAAAAATCATGATTTCCCTGCTACTAAATATGCCTCACCAGCAACTGCTACTAGGGATGGCGCTGAGACTATCCACCACCCCTAAACTGAGTTTGAGTAGCCACTGGGAATGAATTATGAAGATATACATGAAGCCCAAAAAATAAACACATCAACCCCAATACCATTGGAAATTCACATAGACTACTGGAACTAGAAGGTCGGTAAGGAAGCTACTGAGGTCATCTCCCCTCCGGTCGAAACCTCAAAGGTCATGACACCTGCTTTCTTCCACTGACAACTCTACCTCTCAAAGAACCCTATTGGCTACCCTCTCATGGTAGACCTCCTCATGAGTGTATCTTCTCAATAACCTCTACCTTCTTCTAAACCTCTAAATAAATTTTCAATGTAAAAGGAGTAACTACATACTTGATATAAGGGTGAAGTACCCCTTCAAGACATCTTGCATGAGACCCCTCATCTAAAAACATATAGGGAAAAGTGAAGGAGGTTATTGAACTTGATCCCAAGATCCTTTACTGAAATAATCCCCTTATAAAGGGAGAGTAGCTCCCACCTCTTCTTAACCTTCATATTCGATGAAAGGGACTCTGTTTGAAACTTCTTTTGAAAGTTGACCCACAACGTGTCTTCCTCTTTTCACTCTCCATGAAACATCATCCACCACTAACATACAGCTCCCTTCATATGAGTAACTTCTAAAGGGACCATGTATTTTTTCAAGGCCTGGATCAGATTGAAGGAAATCAACATATCCTCTAGAAAACCTTATGTCTCTACATATTAAACACTTCCCTTGTACTTGTCCAAAGCATGCTGCTGGAAAGCATGTAGTGACCTCTACCACTGATTATCCTCCTCTAATGGATCAAACCTATAGTGATCCACCAGATCAGTCTACTAAATCTACACTACCTAATTCATATATGAAGGATGTCTAGGATACATATATTAAAGGTAAAAAAAATATTTCCTAACCCTGAGTAGTATGGAATTTCACCAAAATCTATTTTAATTTATTTTATTTATTTTAACGTTCCCAAAATAACCCATTTCAAATAAGAAAACTATTCATTATGATTCATGTACCTTTCCTAGGTATCAATATTTCAAGTAGTTCTATCTTTCTTCATCATTCGATAAGTTCAGAGTCCATGCACTAGATCATGGGGGCCCTAAAATCCTATGTCCTAGCTATTCTCCCAATACTGTGTCACACACCAAGGTCAATTGGAACTATTGTCATATCATCCCATACAATCCTCACCATGCATATCTCCAACCTCCATCCTATCTCTCAACCATTGCCTTTGATACCACTCTGTCAAGACCTCTCTTCCCTAAATATACCCCTCCTTGTCTGGAAAAGAGAAAAGGGAGATAATTACCCTTGATTTCTGCCTCTAGTAGGCCCTGGTTTGGTGACTATCACCAACTGTGTAAAAACCCCACAATATGGGTGGCATTAGCCTTTTTAAGAAAACAAGATTGGGAGATATGATAAATCATCTACAAATAAACTCCAAGACATGTATAAAAGAAATATAAAATCAATCACACATGCATGTGAAAAATAAAACTGATACAAATACAAAAAGTCACTAAAGTAAATACCAAAATTAAATCTAGGAAGCAACTCAACAAAATTCAGGATCTGAGCTAGTAAAGTCTAAAATGATCCATAAAATCCTATAAGAAACCTGAAAGATGTTTATATACATTGGGTGAGTATATAAGTATACTCAGTAGGAAAATCAAAGTCTCTCAAGCACAAGTGAAAGAATCATACTAATGCTTCTATAAGAAAACATCAGAACCAAAACAGAACCTAAGTAGATATAATAACTACCCCAACCTCACCAAGGCATGCTCAACAAATAATACAAGTCAAGTAATATTGTATTGAACACATAAATGAGGATACAAGGGACATTTTAGTTATAATGAGATTATTTTTTTCTATTTATAATCCAATTATAATTATGGAATTTTAATTGTTGTAATCATATTTTCATGTAACCCTCCATGGAAATTTTTAGCTATTTTTATATACTCTTATTTTCAAGTTTGAATATTATTAAATAATGAGTTATTAGGTTGAATTATATATTTATTACATGTTTTTTAAGCAAATATAATTCTTATGAATGAATAGAAATAATTTAATCTAATTTAAGACTTATAGTTTAATGAAATAATATATTTCCAAAAACATCTATTTTTACAATCTTGGTGCATCAAACAAATTTATATCTAAGTAGTTTCTTATGAGTAATGGTTAGTTGTTCGGTACCAATATATAGTGAAATCTATAAAAATAGTTGGGATTCCATAAGAATGAATCCATTGATGTATTGACTATATTATTACGATTATTGATATGGGATTCTCAACTATTTCATCATGTTATAGATTCATAGTTTTGATGTGATACATGGGAAATATTGTTTACTTAGTATCAAGTGCGCATCAAATACTATCACTAACATGTGTCATTAACATAAGTAGTGAGTAGTATTTATACCTATGTAAGTGAGTGGGATTTATCGAAATGCCAATATAGAAATTGTTTTTAAAATTTAGGGGTGATATTTTCCTAGTTTTTAGATGTTATTCTAAGAGATGAAGAAGCTCTTCATTTGGTCTTCATTCTAGTTTTCGATCAGAACTAAGTTGTATTTCCTATGGATTTATGAGGGTTTTCACATGATAGAGATATTCAGTAAAAAAATAAAAAACCATGAACAGAATATATATTTGGTGCACCATACAAGATTCCACCAATATATATATTATATTTAAGTACTAACCTATAGGATATAGAGGGTGAGATATTGGTTCATAAAAGAATGACCTATGGGGGAGATATTTTATTATTCAACAAAAAAGGAATATATCTCTATAGTAGTCTATAGATTACCTAATTATGAAATAGGTGATAATCATGAACCAATATCCTCTTCCCTATATCAACAACCTATTTGACCTATTTTTTAGGACCAAGTGTTTCACCATTATCGACCTGAGGTCTGTTTTCACAAATTTTGATTTAATAATTTTGATATTCAATGTAAAAATTTTTGAACTACTTACTAAATTTATGAGTATATTATAATATTATTTATATTGATGAATGAATTGATAGTGTTTAATAGCCTTATGGGTAGTTCCTTCAATCTATATCATGATTTTTTTATAGTTGTCTACTTTGGTGATATTCTAGTGTAATTATAATTAAGGTAGGATTATAGTAACTATTAAGATATTTTTCTAAGTATACTAAGGGAATAGCTGTTATATGTTATACACAAAATTTTCAACATCTGGTTTATTGAGGTAAGTTTTCTAGGGCATGTGATATATTATAAATTTATAATAGTTGACAAAGGTAATTTTGATGTTATAATTTCAATGGATTTACCTAATAATTGTTTTTATATTTATTTGTTTCTAGGATTTTTGGACTTTTATAGAGGTTTGCCATAGAATTATCCAATTTGAAACATTAATGATGGCCCTGAATCTAAAGGGGGTGACTTTTGTGTTGTCTAACTCTTCATGGGGGAAACTCTGAAGATATAGAATAGATATTTTAATCCATAACAATCCCAAACATACCTGATCTAAGTTATAAGTATATATTATACTTTTTAATTTTATGTGTTATGCCCATGGAAGTTCTGATCCATCAAGGGATAGAAGATCCATACATGTGTAGGAAGATGAGGATGCATGAGTGGAACTATCTTATACATGATTTATAACTAGAAAACATTTTTCTCTCATTCTGATGTTTTTTTAAATTCCTTTTATTTTAAAGTTTCTTATTTTATAGGAACCCAAAAATCCTTATTTATTTATTTTATATGTGTTCCATGATCCTTTGGTAGAGATGGTGGGTTTAGTACATATATGATTTTTTTTAAATAGAATATACCCCTAGTAATTGGAATGTTGTTTATGATGCATCGAGAAAGATGACATAGATGTATGTTGTGTAAGTATCTAGTAGTGAGTGTTAGGTGATAAGCCTCTTCAATAAGATTACCTGTGATTCTTGGGGGTATCAGTGTTGGGAGATTATTTTATCCTTAATTATTACATATCCACTCTTTAAATAGATAAATAATAGTCTTCTATTTGAGTCGTATTTATATTTTATGAGTGGAAATATATATTGTGGATCTTACACTTTATTTGTAAATATATTTTTACTATTTTCTCCTTGTGAGTTTTCTTGTCATAGTCCTTTTGAGAAATTTTGAGGACATAAAATCGGAACAACATGCCTCGTGATAGGATATACAATGAAGAAATATATAGAGGCCTAGTCCTTTTATGCATATTATTAAACTGTTTTTAAAATATATATGTATTAATAACAACACATATATCATGAGGATTAGTGTCTTCGGTATACTAGGATCATAATACATCAAATTGAGTTTAAAAAAATATTTTAATTTCCACAATGAGATCTTAAATCCCTTTAATATCCTAAACTATATGGGATAACATAGCTAACACGTAGACCAAAGGGGAGAACTAAACTTACAAGTAAGGTAATAAACATAATAAATAATCAAAACAATTGATTAAAATGTGTAACATGATATCATAAAAGTTAAGATGAAAAAGTAAACACATGATAGAGTTGATTAAGGAAATCAATGATGCAAGAAGCTTGAGAGGGGCAGTTCAAATGGTTTGGGACTATGGTTCATGTAATGGGCATGGTATGCCTCAGGGCCTGTGGGTCATGTATTGTGGGTCATGTCGGGACTTGTACCTTGGGCCTACGGGTCATGTACGGGTTCCCCTTCAACCATTAAAAGGGGGATTATCTATAATAAAAATAGAAGTCCTTCGGGCCCTTCGGAGGATAACATAGTAATATATAATCATGATATCATCAGAAATATAGAATTAACATTCCTCATGGAATAAATATGAGTCAATGGTAACTTCTTAGATAATACCACATGGTGGGAAAATTCCCATAATGTATTGGGTTTACTCCCTAATCCTACACACGGAGTGTCATGAGACTAAAAACATAAAACAACAAATTGGATCACAATCTGGGTGCACCAATTATAGTATGTTCATGATTTTTTGTTCCACAAAAAATTAATCAACTATAATTCAAAAATATATGAGTTACCCATGTTGAGAAATTTGTTTCATATTCTTATCACGTATCATAATGAAAATAGATTTTATGATAAATACATTTTAGAGAATAAAATAATACATGTATTACAACATATATGTAAGGGATAATAACCCAAGTATATATGTGACAAACATATATATATAATTTAATAGAAATCCATAACATCAAAGGTTTTTTTCATTGATGAAAATGTCATTATGAGATTAAATGAAACATTTATTGAGAAAAATATCCTTCTCACATTGAAACCACTTCTATAAAATATAATAATTTTCAAAATAATAAGGATTACATTTTATTTAGAAAACACTATGGAGACATATATAGTAATATTCAAATAGTTTAGTGGGAATCGAGTTGGGTAATTCGGTACAAGTGGAATAAGTTATAAGAAATATTCCTTTCACACTATTTTAAAAAAGTTTTAAAAGTGAATCAATCAAAAAATGACAAGAATATTACTTTATAAATGGTTTTTAAAAAGATTAATATGGTGAAAAATGTCATTAATAAATATTTTTTCTATATTTATATTTTTTTAAAGATATATTTAGAAAAAAATATTTATTAAAGAATAATTATTTTTGACTGAAGAGAGAAATGACATCAACATTTCCAAAAAACATTTTCTTAACCATCTTATGTAAAAAAAAGAGGAAAATATTACTATTACATTAATATTTCATGAATAAAAATAGTAGAAGAATATTAAATGGTTTTATTATAAAAAGATCAAATAATTTATTACACTTGAAAATCAAGCATAAAAAATTCTCATTAAATAAGATTGAAACATAAACCCTTATTTCTTTGGTAACATTTGAATCATAATATGAAATGCATAGAGTATATTAATTTTAACATAAAATATAATTATTTATTAATTTTGAATTATATATTATGTTAATATGATATATATAAACCATTTAAATGAGATTAGAAAGAAAAGAGAACATGTGTCTTAATATAGGAAGTTTTGAGACAAAATCCTTACCTCGAGTTTAGGCTTTGTGCTGTTTGAATTTTATATCCATTATAATAATAAAATATCAGTTTTTTGTTTTCATAATAAAATTTTAAAAGATAAATAATTTATACTTATACCATTAAATTTATAAATTTTAATGACATGATTAATTACATAATCAGTTATGTCCATGTTTGGTGTTTTGAGGATGCTCGGTTCATAATTTCAAAATAGAATCACTAGGTTAACCATGGTTAAAAGGGATGTTTTTACATCAACTATAGATGAATAATCAAGGAATAATTATATTTTTTATAAAATATATTCTTTTTAAAAAACCCAAAATTATTTTTATGAAAAATGAACTATGTTATAATCATGGAAATGGTAGGTCGTACATACGCATGATTAAACTTCTCATTTTTCAGAAGTCATTATTGAAGAATTTTAAGTGTTAATTAATCATTATATACTGATAAATATATCATAAATAACATTTTATTTTTTTATATACACTTTTATATACCGTCTATGTGATGATAAAATAAAAAATGAATCAGATCCCTTAGCAATGTGGTAGTTCACTGTACACATGAATGTTGGTAACATTTCTTAATAGATTGTAAGGTTTTGAAGGTATATGGTATGTTAAATTTCCATATATATTATTATATAAACATTAAATACATCATCTTAAAACTTAATTATATTAGATGGTGGAAAAAAAAGTATGTTAGTCCAGGAGGAGGTATTTCATCATACTTGTGAATAATGGTTTTAATTTTCCATTTGTTGGATGTGCACATGGATTTAGGTTATGAGATTAAAATATTAACATATTAGTATATTGTATTTATTTATTTAATTTATATGATCACCATTGATTAATATTTGATCTATTTTGAAACAAAAATAATACAAGGATGTTGGGTTAAGAACATTACCTCTTATTCAGAACACCTCAAAAGGATTATACCAAAAGCCCTGCTAAATTGGCTTTCTAAACAAAATATGAATTCTAAGATGTGGTAAAGGAAGTAAATAATATATTTTTTAAGTGAATAGAACATAAAATTTGTTTTGGATGTTTGAAAGGATAGTATATTGGGTACCCTTTTATAATGGAGTGGGAGTGGTATTCTTGTAAATGCCCAAAACTAATAAATAATGGGTAGCCACTCTCAATTCATGTGTCTAAAAAATTTAAAACAAATAAAGTGGTTGATGAGATATAATGTTAATCCACACATATAAAATTAAAAATAATCATTTTTTAAACATTTTTTCCTCTTTACCTATATGGTTATTCATTTTTACCCTTTTATTTTTTTCCATGATAACTATTTTTTTATTGTTTTACTATTCACTATGAAAAAATTTCAGTGAATATATTATATAATATTCTTAATTATAATATAAATTATGAATCCTTTTTATCAAGTCCAACTGATTTAAATAGAAAATTTTAATTTTAATTTAAAACATTAAATGTGTCAAAAAATAGATTTTTAAGAAATGTATTTTTTCAGTATTAATTAATATTACATTAACTATATTTCATGAAATGTTAATTAAATGTCTTTAAATTAATATTAATCGATATATAATATATAAACTTTAGTTAAATAATTCATAAATATGGGTTATTTTAATTAATTAACAAGGTGAAAAAATATTCACTTTAAAATAGTTTTCAGAAAAATATGTTTTAAATCATAAAAATATACATATATTAAATCCAATATAATGATAACTTAATTGTAATTAATTTTATTAATCATAAAAATAATAAATATTTTAAATTAAAATAAAAATTATCATAATTATCGAAGTTTTAAATTTCTTAATTTATAAATATAAATGACATTTTTACAAAATTAGGTATTTTTCCCTATTCACTGAAAAATCGATTATTTCATAAAAACCAAAAATTTCACTCTAATTTAATATTAATATTATGATTTTAAAAATTATTTTAATTTTATAAAATAATATTTATAAAATCTATTTAAATTTATTCTAATATTTTCTCACATGAAGCAATAGAAAACATTTTTTAAGAAATTTTATTTTTTGAAGATTCAAATTCCATTTTTTAAAATTGAGTCAATATTTCCTAATTATTTATAACAAAAAGTTATATTTATTTATTTCCATAATTTAAATTTTATAATGAACTTATTACTATTAATACCCACTAATTTATTGATTATTTTATAACGGTCATGTTTAAATAATAATATTTTAACAGTATATCACTGTTCATTTAAAATCAGTGTTTTGTTTTTTATATAATATTGAATGTGGTGTTCTTGTAAAACCTTGGGGTGTTATATTATATTCCCATAAATAAAGTTTCTCTTCTCAATTTGAACTTTTTCTCAAAATTCAAGGGTTTTTCTTTTGAAAATTCAATTATGGAAAACCCACATTGTAAAAAGGGTTAATAAAACATCCTCATAAAAGAGGGAAAGGGAAATATAAATTTCATCTATAGAAACACATGATTAGGTTTTCGTATATGAAAATATTCATGGGATGTAAAAATATGGTCATGTATGAAAAGTGTAAATAATTTTGGTGAGTGATAGAGGTTATTGATCACAATAAATTGAATGATTAAGAGAATTTTGACAACCACAAAACCATAAATTTGATTTGGATTAAAAGACCATTAATTCATCAAATATAAGTGTAAGAGGATAAAATTTATTTATCATGATTCATTTCCTAAAGTTGAGGTATTTTTTTACTATTAAGATAGAGAAATAAATAAAATATACTTCCATGATATCTTTTTATTTCATAAACAAAATTTCAACCTTTGGTTATTCATCGATCACTTTCCACTTCACCTCATACACTAAAGAATGAATATCATTTTTTTATTCTCAAATTATTAAATTAACTTATAATGGATAACATGATTCTATAATATGAAATAAATATATTCCTCTTATATTATACATTAAAAAAAGTAGAAATGGTTAGAATGATGTTTGATAATTCCAAAAAATGAATATAAATATATTAATCCCTAAAATTATATAATATGACCAAAGGAATAACATATATCATTACTTAAATAAATAACCCTATATTTCCAACAACCTCAATGAACTCGTCATTGAAGAAGGTTTTAACCTCAATAGTTATCTCATACCCTTCAACATACATATCTGAAAATATAATAGAATTCATGAAAAAAAATTCATCATGTTAAATATGAAGGATATATATATATTTATCATAGAGTAATGAAATTTTTCCAAAAATATCATTAAACACATTACATTACAGTCAAATAGACCCTAAAAAGGGGTTTCTAAGTGTTTTAATATATATTCATCCTTAAACGAATAAACCCATGATGGTGTCCAGGAATTTTATGTTGATATTATATGAAATAATTAATGAATATAAATACAAAAATACTTTAAATTAATTACTTCAATGATTTGGTATATCATATTTCCTTCCTTGTTTTAGGGGATATGCCATTTTTAATGGAACTGACTTGTATAATTCCAAAGTTAACAAAATATAAGACATCAAATATCATGGAAATTCGTTTCTCTATGACCTCCATTTCCATATAGAAAACATCTTCCACTACATTTCAAATATTTTTCTAGGTGATTATTTTCACATCATTGACATATAAGAACCAGATCATTTTTCCTTCTATGTTCCATACCACACTAAATATCAAAGAAGTTCATATTTATCTTTTTTAACATGATAAAAATCTCGCTAAAGTTTATGTTTTTAATCATATATTGTGATAGCTGATTAGGAATAATAAAAATTTCTTTCTATCCATCCATCATCAAATTTAGTTTCTCATAATTACCAATAGTTTTTCATATTTAGTGTGAAAATGATTATTTTTGGTTCTTTCCATTGAATTAAACCATAATTTGTAGTATGAGTAATAATAATAAGACTAGGATACCACATAATCATGAAAAAACATCTATAGGATGAATAAATCATAAAACCTACTTTTCAATCTATGACATATTAGGTTTATCCTAGGTCATTTATGCTCATCAACTATTTGGATACTTGATAATGGATGGTAACGTGTTTTTGAATTTCCAATGAAAATCCCATATGAGTGTTAATATAGGTTTTTAATAAGGCCCATTGTTGTGAACCAGGTGATGATAAAGTCAAAGATCAATGCACCCTTTTTGGAGTTATCACCTATAGGTATAAATGTTCTAGAGATACATCTACTTGTATTATCTATACAAGGATTTAATATCATAGAAATCACTCACCCAATACATCACCAAAATTCCATGAAATTTTCATATACATAGAATTATCCTTATTCTTGTCCCTGGTATTACCAATAATGTTTTATTATCCTGGTTTTAAATGATTAATGAAAAAAATTCTCTAATGTCAACTATAGTGATCCATGTCTATACTCATATTATTACATGGTTTTTATCATAAATTCCTATTAATTATGAGAAAAATATCATGAGTCCTAGTTTATTCAGTTGACTAGTTTCATAATATATAAAAGTGAGACTAAAATAAAATTTCTTATTTTATTTTCCATATTTAGATCCTAAATGAATTCAGGCTCCTAAACTGCATGGAATAACCTGAGGAATTCATAGATAAAAGTATTGATCAAAAAAATCTCATATAGTGAATAATCATGACAAAGAATCATAACTTGGGAGTCCAATGTATAACATGATATCACAAAAGTGAAGGATTAAGAGTAAAAACATGGGATCATATCATAATTAAAATAGTATCAAAAGATCATGGAATCAGAGGAAATGACATGAGAACATGAAACATAAAATTAATATGAGTCAAGGCTAACTTCATCGATAATATCACATAGTGAACATTTTTTCATAACAGAATTTTCTTAAATCATAATCTCATACATGAAATTTAATGAGACTAAAAATAATACCCACTTAATTTTATTTCTATTTGGGAATAATGATTATAATATGTTAATGATTTTATGTGAAATAAAAATTAAATCAATCATATGGCATAAATATAAAAATTATCCAAGAAAATTAATGATTTTCATATTCTAATCACATATAATTATTAAAATAAATTTCACAATGAAGTAATTGGAAAGATGAACATGAAGAAAGAATTAACCAATTAATGTTAGGGATAATATGGTAGTTATAGAGGTGAGTGACATATATACTTAATTTAGAATAAATAAATAACATTAAAGGTTTTCTTTGTTGATGAATATTTATTTAAAAGATTATATGGAATATTTCTTGAGGAAATTTACATTTTAACATAGAAATCACTTCTTAAAATTCAAAAAATTTATAAAATTTTATTGAAATTTTTTTTATAAATATAAATGGAAACGTATAAACTAAGATTTAATGTTTTGGGTTGTCATGATGGTGGGTAATTCGGTAGAGGTAGTATAAGTTAAAAGAAACATTTCTTTCACACTATTATAAGAAGGATAAATAATTTCTTCATTCAGAATATAAAAATAATATTTCATTCCAATTGTTTGGTAAAAATAAAAAATTTTATAAAATGTTATTAATAAATATTTTTGGGAATGTTAAAAATATTTGTGAACATATTTTTATAAAATATGTGTATGAATGAAAAGGATTTGTAACCACAAAGAAAAATGAAGTATGTTTTTTCTATAAAATATTTCCCTATCATTTTTAGAACCAAAGAGAGAAAAAATGATATAATTTCATTAAAATTTCATTAATAACAAGAGAAAAAGATAATTAATCGGTTTTATTATACAAAAATTAAATAATTTCCTATAATTTTAATTCATGAATACACAATCCAAATTAAAATTCAATTAAAAAATAAACCCTTATTACTCAAATAACTTATCAATCATAATTTCCAATTAATAGATTAGATGAATTTTAATATAAAACTTCATGAAGTATGAATGATTATTTATATAATATGTTAAGGGTAATTATATTCACCATTATAATAAATAGTATGCATAAATGAACATGTTTCTCAATTAATAATTTTTTGCGAAGAAACAATTACATAAAGTTGAAGAATTGTCTTCTATTTATTTCACTCACTTATAAGAAGATTAAATCAATTACTTGACTTCATAAGAAAATTTTTAATTTTTAATCCTCAATTCATAAAACATTTACTTATTTTATTTAAATGACGTGTTTAATTATATAATTATTTATGTCCACATTAGTTGTTTTGGGGATTCTCAATTCTAAATTTCAAAACAAAATTGGTGTGTTGCCCAAGGTCAAAGGGTATATTGTTCTATAACACCCATAATGATAATAGTGACGTAATTATCATTTTTATACATAAATTATACTTCAAAGAACATGAATTTTGGTTTTGTATAATGAACTACATTGCAACCATAGAGACAGTTGGTCGTACATACACATGAGTAATGTTTCCATTTGTCAATGAATATAATATAAAGAAGATAAGTAATATTTTATATTTATTAATAAATAATTATATATTAAATAAAATATTATTTATTTATATACTCTTTTATATTCAATAAATCTAATAAAATTATAAAAAATATATATAATTTCTTCGGGAGGCAGTTGTCCTTCATACAGATGAATGATTTTATCTTTTTCTGTAGATGATAAGGTGAGACTTTTTATGTGATTTTATATATAAAGAATAATTTTTATGTCATGAATATAACATATACACATTAAATACATCACCATATATATATTTTCAATGTGATGATGAAAAATGAATAGCATTGGTCCACGATGTAGTAGTCTGCCATAGACAAGCATGGTGGTTTCATTTCCCATTTGATAGAGGTGGAGAATGATATATGTTATCATATTAAAATAATAACATATTAGTATATGGGAGACACTGATGATATTATATGATCATTATTGGGTAATATTTTAAGGCGGTGGAAGAAGAAATAAATCAATAATTCTTGGTTAATAACGTTACCTCTACTTTAGACCACCTATTTAGGATTATAACTAAACCCTCACTAGATTGACCTTATGAGAAAAATAATGCCTATAGGTTTTCAAGAGGGAATTAAGTATGTTATTTGAGTAGGGATTGGATGAAATAATTGGTTATGTTTATTTTTAAGGGAGAGGAGAGTGGGTGCACTTTTATAAGGGATGGGGAGTGACATTCTCATGAATAGTAAAAACAATTCAAATATGTGTAGTCATTCTCAAACCTAGTGTCTCTAAAACTAAAATAATAAAGGATTATAGGGGATATAATTCCCATAATAACTAGTACCAATAAAAATAAACTTTATTTATACGTGTTATTCTATTTACCTCTAATAATACTCACTTTTACCCATTTAATTGTTTTACCACGATAATTGTTATTTTCTTTATATTATTATTCATTTTGACTGATAATTATATTGACCTTATTATATAATATTAATTATTCTGATTCAAAATATTTAATCAATTTTATCAATTTAATTAATATAATTTTAATAATTTATTTTAAAATAAAACTTGTAGATGTGTCGACAAAATAGTTTTTCAAGGATTATATTTTTCCAACATAAGATGATCGTACATTATCTATAAGAAAATTATTCATTATTAAATGAATTTAAATTCATATTTATAGATATAAAATATATATATCTCATTTAAATTATTACTCATAATGGTTTATTTTAATTAGTTATAAGGGAAAAAACATTATTCTTAATAAAAGAGTTATCTTAAAAATTTGTTTTAAATACTAAAAAATATTATATTAAAATCTAGTATAAAGATTATTTAAATGTAAATAATTGTATTAAATATAGCTAAATAATACCTCTCCTAAATTATAATAAAAAACAATCATGGGAATTTTTAATTAATTAATTTATTAAATGAAATGAAAGTTTTACAAAAATATGTATTTTTCTCTATTCATTGAAAAATAAATCACTAAAAAAAATCAAAATTTCACCCTATGTAAATATTGATATAATTATTTAAAAAATTAATTAATTTTATAAAATAAAATTTATTCATTTTAGAAAATAATTATAATATTTTCTCACTAAAAAGTAAAAAACATTTTTGAAGGAAATGTAATTTTTTGAAGAATTCAACATCCTTATTAAAAAACAAGTTCTTATATCCTAAATATTTTTCGATACATTTATATAAATTTAGAACATTTATATATATTTCATAAAGTGTTTAATATTATTCATACCATCCAATTTTTCCTATAATTTATAATAGTCTCATTTAAATAATAATATTTAAATTGTATATATTTTTCATTTACACTTAGTGATGCGTGATGTATATGCTTTTGAATATAGTGTTATTTTAAAATCTCAATGTGTTATAGAAAAACAATACATATCATGAAACCTAAAAGAAGTATTAATTTTCAAATATAAAAAATTACATGGTAGGGTACATCGCAAAATTCCTCACTGCTAAGTAGGTGAAGGATGAGAATCACTAACATACATGTGTTCTTCAGTCATTCGACATTCCCGCGTAGAAGTGAGATGATGTGACTATTGATTTTGTAACTAGATTTGTGAGTTCATATCATATATGATATGGTTTATTGGTTTTGGTATACAATATTTTGAATGTTATTAATTTCATAATGATCTGGGAGCCTTACTGTAACTTCTTAGAATTTTATAAATGAATTCTCCTACTCAATTAATATATGCTTTTAAGTGATGTAGTAATAAAAAACACATGAACTATCATTCATTTGTTATTTTGGACATCTGTAAACTATTTCCAAAATTTGTATGTTGGTCTTACAATACCATTATCCATCCTATATGTTTTTAGTACAGCTCTTCTACTTGGACCATTAGGATTAGAAAATATCAATGGATATAATAAAATCTAATTATCATAGATATATTAAGTGGTGGCCTTGGCTAGTAGAATCCGACCTGATGACTCACATTTATGACATCTTCAAAGGGCGATAGCCCCTATTTTATTTTCCCTTAATCTATTAAAACACTATGGTAAATTGGTTGTGTAACCTCTTTTTTTAATAATATTTGGTGTTTTGGTCTTTCACCAGAACACAACCTTGGGAACAAAACTACAGGAAATTGGCCTTTTGCAATGGGTTATTTATGACGGAAATAAATCCCATTGCAAATGGTTTTTTGAAGAGGTTATTTTTTATGGGGGCATCGACCCGTCACAAATAATTAGTTATTTGCAACAAGACTAGGTGTCTCATCGGAAAAAATTAGGCGCGGTTTGCATTCCAAACCGCAGGAACGGAATTTGCGATGGGGAGGCACCCCCCATCGCAAATACCCAGAGATGGTAAACTACTATTTGCGATGAGGAAATTCCTCATCGCAAATAGTTCATTTGTGGGTTATTATTTACGACAGGACCCGTCACAAATACCCAGCATTGGTAAATACAATTTGCAACGGGATGTTGCCCCGTCGCAAACAGTGTGTCGGCAGGCCATTATTTGCGACGGGTCCTATCGCAAATACCCTTCTAATCGTCGACAGTAATTAATATGGTCGAAGGTATTTGTGACGGGTCCCATCACAAATAGTATTTTTTATGACGGGAGTCCCGTTGCAACTAATCTAACCTATATATATACCCCTCATATTTTTTTATTCTTTCACTCAATTCCTACTTTCTCTCTCTAAACTCTAATTTTAGAGTGACAATTTCTCTGAGTTAATTTTTTTTACGAAGAAGTTTTTGAAGTCGTCTAGACCTATAAGAGATAAAGTTTAAAGGTATTTATATTTCATTTTATTTAATTTTTCTTTTATTTTTTTATATTAATAATAATTATTGTTAATTAGTTGTAATTAAATTAGATTTAGATTGTTTTGTCATTAGTATTTAAACTATTAGTATTAATTATTATAATTAGTAGTAATTAGGAATTATTAAAGATAATTAGTAATGAATATAAATAATTAGCGGTAATTAGTTATTATTAGTAGTAATTTTCAGTAATTAATAATAATTAACATTAATTAGTAATAATTAGCGGTAATTAGTATTAATTTGGAGTAAATAGTAATAATTAGGAAAAAATAGTAATAAATACTAATAAATAGAAATAATTAGTAAAAAATAGTAATAAATACTAATAAATAGAAATAATTAGTAAAAATAGTAATAAATACTAATAATTAGTAATAAATAATAATAATTAGAAATAAATACTAATAATTAACAACAAATAATGATAATTAGTTACAAATACTGATAATTAGTAACAAGTACTAACAATTAGTAACAATTAGTAATAAATACTAATAATTATTAATAATTAGTTTTAGTTAGTATTAATTAGTAATAAATAGTAATAAATATTAATAAATATTAATAATTTGTAAGAATTAATAAAAAATAGTGACAATCAGTAACAATTAGTAATAATTAGTAACAATTAGTAACAATTAGTAGCAATTAGTAGCAATTAGTAATAATTAGTAACAATTAGAAACAATTAGTAACAACTAGTAACAATTAGTTACTATTAGTAAGAATGTGTAAGAATTAGTAAGAATTAGTAATAAATAATAATAAATAGTAATAAATAATAATAAATAGTAGTAAATTGTAATAAATTGTAATAAATTGTAATAAATTGTAATAAAAAGTAATAAATGGTAATAATTAGTAATAATTAGTAATAATTATTAATAATTTGTAGTAATTAGTAATAATTATTAATAATTTGTAATAAATAGTCATAAATAGTAATAAATAGAAATAAATTGTAAGAATTAGTACTAATTAGTAAAAATTAGTAATAATTAGTAATAATTAGTAATAATTGGAAATAATTATTAATAATTATTAATAGTTAGTAATAATTATTCATAATTAGTAATAAATATTAATAAATAGTAATAAATAGAAATAAATAGTAATATATAGTAACAAATAGTAATAATTAGTAATAATTAGTAATAATTAGTTATAATTAGTAATAATTAGTAATAATTAGTAATAATTGGTAATGATTTTAGGATGAGCCTGTAAGGGGCGCTAAACCTAGGTCTATATCCCTGTTGCCACCGCCCATCGCCTCGGATCGGCTCGGCTCACCACCTCGGCGATGATCGACGGGCTTGCGGCGTCTCTCTCTCTCTCGCGGTGATGTCGTGCGACCTCGTGGATCCGTCTTCATAGGATTTCCTCATCGATGTTGGCTTACCTCCTGCCTCACTCCCCTTCGCTGGATAGGGCTTCTTGCGGCGGCACGATGTTGGCTCCGTGGTCGGTTTCCAGTTGTCGCGATTGAGGGTTGCAACCTCGTCGTCGGTGTGTTCGCTGGGTGGTCTGTTGCGGTATCTGAGTTTTTGAAGGCGGCAATGGGATCTATGTGCTGGTTTGTGTTTTTATTTGTTTGTTGTTGCTCGCGTGCTCTTCCGGTTTCTGGTTTTTTGTTGAAATGTTGTGGATGAATCTACTCCGGGGATCCCCTTGACTTGCGTTGCGCGACGGTGGTACTACTTTCCGGCGTTTTGAGGAGTGGGATTCGACTGCCGAAGGTGCTCCTCGCGTGGTCTGTTTTGTTTTTCAGTGTTGGTTTGTTTTCTCCTCCCGCTTTGGTGGTCGATCTGCTCAAGGATTTCTCGGTGAAGTTCGGACGATGATGACAGCGGCGGTGTTGGCTGTATCGGTGATGGTTGTTTATGGTGTTTGGGTTTTCTTTGTTTCTGGTTTCTGTGATGGATGGTCGATGATGGAAAGGTGATGATGTTTCCGTGGTTGGTGATGGATCTTGATGAAGTGGATGTCATTGATGTTTCTGGTCATCTTCTCCGGTGGTGGGTCTCGCCGACGATGAGCAGTCTGGTTGGTGACGGTGAAGCTGATGAGTTTGATGGCTGGGTGAGTTTCGAGATGTGAGCGGCCCGAGGAGGCATGGAAAGGTGTGCGGTGATGGCATGCTGATCGAGGACAACTGGATGGTTTTTTGAGTTTGAAATTTGAAAGTTGTTTTGAAATGTATGGCGGGATGTTTTGTAATGGGTACCGGTAACCCTGAAACCGGTTTTATTTCTCTTTTTTAACAAATGGTCAGAGGGTTATCCTCTGACGGCTTTTCTGGTATAATAATTGGTAATAAATAGTAAAAAAGTAATAATTAGTAACAAATAGTATTAAATAGTAAAAATTATTAATAATTAGTAAAAATTAGTAATAATTAGTAATAATTAGTAATAAATAATAATAATTATTAATAATTTGTAATTATTAGTAATAATTAGTAATAATTATTAATAATTAGTAATAAATAAAAATAATTGGAAATAATTAGCAATAATTTAAAATAATTTAAAATAATTAGGAATAATTAGGAATACATAGTATTAATTATGAATAATTAGGAATAAATTAGCAATAATTACAAATAAATTGTAATAAATTATAAGAACTTGGCACAATTTCCAGTGGATTGGTGACACTCCTTTTGCTCGATCACTCTTCTCCTTTCAACTCTCACTAACTCAAAACATTATGAAAAATGTGCTTTTACGTTTTTATATCCAGTATCGTATGCATAAGATTGGATATGTATTCATATGACCAGATGTTTCATAATCTTTTCAAGTGGTGTCAATTGGAAGAAGATGATTTATCGATGAAAAGGGTGATCTTTTGTCTAATGGCTCATTTACTAGCATCTTTCTTACACTTAAATCACAATAAAGAATCTAGTTGGAGGTACGCTTATGCATTCTTGTATGAATGGGAATGGATATGCATACCTTTGAGCAGATTATTCAATGTGATTTCAGTGTGAGAAAGTTGCAAGTAAATGAGCCGTTAGAAAAAAGAGCAACTATCAATCCACTAGAAATTTTGTCACCCATAATTAGTGGTAATTAGTAAGAAGTATCTATAATTATTTATCTTCAATTTTTTGGATAGTGTTTTTCTTTTTTAAAATTATTCAAAACAGTAATGATTTTATATGTTATAGAAAAATATAGAACAAGGAAGTCGACAATAGTCATTATTAGATGATCGCGCATGGACAAATCAGTGAAGAAATCCAAATGGTTCTTGTTTAAATCTTGTATATATTGAGGGTGTTGAAGCTTTATTATCATTTGCATCATCAAAAACAAAAATTTGTTTCAGAAGAAACAATGAAGTTTCCTTGTAATAAATTTTATTTGAGAATGTATGGCACATTTGAAAATGTTGGGGGACGCCTCTTGCATTTTGGTTTTCAACCAGAGTATGTTTTTTGGTATCAATATGGTGAATGTAGTTCCAGATAAGATACTAATAATTTGATTCTGGATCCATCATAGTATTAAAATTTAGTAAATGATGTTGCAGGTCTATCTGTTCAACAAAGTGAAACTTAGGATGATGTTGATATAACTCCTAAGTTGGCACCATATGAATTTTATGAGTTGTTGGGGTCTGTTGAGGATTCATTATATCCTGGTTACAAGATAAGAAAAATAAATGTGGTTGAAAATTTTATGGATATTAAATATGATAATGGAATGTCAAAAAACTATTTTGATAAGATATTTTCTTTGGTTAAAACACTGTTATCTAAAGAAAATGTGTTTCCTGCAAATTACTATGAGAGAAAGAGAATGGTTCGTAATCTAATCCATAGTTATCAGAAGACTCATCCATATGAAAATGATTGAATCTAATATTCTAGGGAAACTGATCCATTGAATAGTTATCCCACATGTGAACAAGAAAGGTATAAATAATCCCAACTGGGGACGTCTGGATTGATTTTTGTAAAGAAGTTGAGATATTTCCCACTTACACCAAGGTTGTAGTGTTTATTTATGTCTCAAAAAAACTACAATGATGTTATGGATCAAAACCAAGATTTCATCCAGTAAAATCTCGAATCATCAATCTGGTGGTGATTCATGGAAAAAATTTGACTGAGTGCATTCTATTTTTTCTTTAGAAGTCTGGAACGTGCGATTGGGTCTTTCTACTGATGGTTTTTGTCTATTTTGTACTTATTTTATTCATTATTCATGTTGGAATGTCTTTATAACTCCATAAAATTTACCTCCATGGATGTTGATGAAGGATCCTTATATCATTTTGACCTTATTAATCCCAGGACATCCAAAAAAGAATATTGATGTTTATTTGAAACCATTTCTTGAAGAGTTAAATTAATTGTGGTGTAATAGTGTGAGTACAAATGATGTTGCTTAAAAAAATTCTACTAAAAGCTGCATTAATGTGTACAATTAGTGACTTCCTATCATATGTCATGTTATCTAGCTGGAGTACACGTGGTCTGAAATCATGTCTTTACTATATGGGAGACAAAAAATCATTTATGCTCATGAATGGAAAAAAACCTTTCTATTTAGACAGTCATCACAAATTTCTTCCAAATGATTATCCTTTTTAGAGGAAAAATATCATTTTGGAAAAGGCACAATTGAAAGGGATCAACCTCCAAAAATGATCTTAGGTACAGAGTTAAAATCAGTTGTATTTTCATTTCCTCTCATCACATTTGGACCAACAATAAACCAACAAAAAATTCATGGCTTTGGGAAAGAACACAGTTGGATAAAATAGATCATTTTTTGGGATCCTCCATATTGGTCTGATTTTTTGGTCTATCACATGTTTGATGTCATGCTTATTGAGAAGAACTATTTTGATAATTTATTTCGTACAGTTTTGGATACACTAGGTGAGACCAAATATAATTTAAAGACACGATTAGATTTTTCCCAGAATTGCAGACGACCAGAACTTGAACTGTTCAAAAAATTTATATCATAGAGGTTAATGAAGCCAAAAGTGGCGTATAAACTTTCCAAAGATATTATCTTATTATTTTTTTAGTGGATTGCAGATTTGAGACTTCCATATGGATATGCTTCCAATTTGGGTAAATGTGTTAACAATGGTCATATTACAGGACTAAAAAGCCATGATTGTCATGTTATAATGGAAATACTTATGCCGATTGGATTAAAGGGTTTTTTGAATTATATGATTTGGGATTCGATAAGAGACATATCATTTTTTTTCAAGACATTTGTGTGGCGACAATAGGCTAAGATGCACTAAGACAAATGGAAGAAGATGTTGTTGTAATTATATGTAAACTGGAAAAAATATTCCCACCAGCTTTCGTTAACTCAATAGAATATCTGATATTACATTTTCCACATGAATCAAAATGTTGAGGTCTGGTACAGTTTCTATAGATGTACCCATTCAAGAGATGCATGTAGAATGTGAAGAAAAAAATTTGTAACAAAGCATTAGTTGAAGACTAAATTGATGAAGTTTTTTTTCATGAGGAAATTTGTTTTTTCTTCTCTCATTATTTTGAATATTAATATCATTAAAAACACAACCAAATAGGATAGAATAAGAGAAATGTTGATGATGAAATGGAAATCGTTTTTTAATTAGCCAGAACTTGGCTTCGGTGGAGTTCTTGAACGATGGATTTCAGATAATGAACATCACAGAGCTCGTACATATGTTCTGCTCAACTGTGAAGAAATGTCATCATTTATACTGTGAGTGCTTCTATCACTTATTCTATAATTTATGTTAATATAAGTAAACTTATTTTATTTGTAGGTTATATGATAATCATATCAACAATAATATTCCAAAAATTATGGCAGTTGTTCTTGAAGAAGGCTGAAAAAAAAATTCTCAATGGTTTCAAAAACTAGTAACATAAATTATTGATGGTATAACATATCAATTCAATTTATTATTTATTTTATTGATAATTGTTTTACAAATTTTCAGGTGTCTCAACATGCTGATAAAATTGATAAGTGACTGTGTATATTGAGTAACCCACCATCCAAAATTGTTAAATTTTATAATTCATATTTGGTGAATGGTTTTAGATTTCATACACAAGCATATGGGGAATCAAAAAACAAATAAAAGTAGAGTTTTCTTGAGAGGATATCATCATAGAAAAACTTAATTTGACTTTTACATCATGTTGGATGAAATTTTTGAACTGTGTTATATAAGACAAAATTACAAAACAATTTTTAAATGTCAGTGGTTAGATACTGAGAGAGTCTTGTTTGTTCATCAAACTCATGGAATCATCAATATTAAATATAAAAGTATTATTGCAGTTAATGAACCATTTTTACTGGCTCAACAAGCACATCAAATTTATTATGCAAAGTACTGTGCTACTTATTGATACCTGAGTGATTGGTGGAGCATAATAAAAATTAAATATCGGGAAAATAAATTTACACAAAGTAAATGTGGTTCCGCTAAAGTGAAAGAAATTGAAAATTTTAAAGAGACTACTCAAAATTTATCTTATTCACAAAGAGACGTGAATATCAATGATGACACCCCACAATTAAGGATCGATGGTGATGATGATGTTAATTATGTTAAAAATGTATTTTTAATGGAAATAGATGATGAAAATGAAACTCATATGGATATTGATGATGCCAAGGATGAATATGAAGATATTGAAATCATCAGATATGAGGATGATGATGAAGGTGAACATTGACGTAGTTAACTGCTGGTTATAATCATAACTAATATATATCTATATATAATAGTTATTTTCAACTATTTTCTAACAATAATCATTTGTGTTTTATGGATGATGATCCATTTCGTCAGTTATAGGAGGGTGTCCTACCTTTGGAAAGGAGGGTTTGAGATCATCTGACACACAACCTACTGGAAGTTTAGGGGGTATGTGGAGGGGGTGCGGTCTTGCATGACTGATGAATCCTGACCCTATCCCCGAGCGATGTCCATGTATTGGATTTGATCCATGCACGCAGAGTTATGGTATCCTGTGTATTTTAGTTAGCTTTCATAAATTTATTTATATACTGATTTTTTGATTATTTATTCTTTTTTCACATTTTTTCACATGTAGATGTTGGATAGGGGAGCTCTATCTGGCACAATTATTTTTCTCAGCCATTGATTACATGGGAACAGATTCACGTTGATGTGTATCTCAGTATGTTAAATCATTGGTAAGTGCATAAATAAATAATATTTATTTTTAAATTTATTTCATTAATTTTTGATATTATAAATTATTTGTAGGGTTTATGGTATCTCATCGATGATAGCATGTGTGACGCTATCCACGTGGCGTGGTAGGTGTCTATGCGTGACCGCTTCCATTAGTTTTTTCACAATTTGAGAAGGACAGCCATAAAGAAATCAGTAATGATAGTATTTGATGAGTTTTTTAGAGGCCACCGACCAGAGTACATCTCATCTCACGTTAGGGATGGATTATGTTCACACTAGTAGGGTGGTGGATTTTAGAGGAGATCTTCATTGGGCTAGCAGAACTAGGGGAGACATGAGGTGACGTATCGAGCTGTTATTCGTACATTCAGTACACATATAGGGAATCTAGTAAGAATATTTCTTAAGTATTTTATATAACATTAAATATAAATAGTTAATTTTATATTCATATGGGAAGTCGAGTAGCCTGATATTACGGAGTATGACGTTTATCAGAGGATGTACAGTGATTTATCCACATGAGAGATTAGAGGTGATCACCAGCATCAAATTGTTGTTAGTATTATTTTTTTTCAATTTGAAAATTAACTACATATAATATTTTCACTATTTAAATTTCAGATTTTTATTGAAGAATTTATATGAGGTCGTGAACTCTTAGAAACAGGCTGAGGAGACTTATCATATTAGTTCCCAATATTTCAATGAGGTAGCATGGATGTAGGCGACCCAGTATGCCTTCGAGAAGGGCCAAGTAGTTATTATCAGCTCTCATTTGACTCATGGGACTTATTATGGTACTTTTATGATGTCGAAATCCAACTCAAGAGGATCTCGTAGAGAGGCATCATCTTCTGACGCATAGTATCTGGAGAAGCTATGAGCTCAAAGTGAGCTTATAGAGAGTTTGCAGAAGCAGCACAAAGAGATATGTCAGCAGCAGCAACAGAATCAGTAGTACGAGGAGGATATGCGTTGATGACAGTAGCAACAGCAACTGCACGAGGAGGAGATGAGTCATTGGAAGTAGCAACAGCATGAGCAGATGGAGTGAATGGGTCATGTGACTAGTAGTTTAGGTATGGATTTTTCTCCACTATCTCCTCCAGCTCCTCAACCTCCTCCAAAAGACTATCACCCCAAGTGATTTTTTTTGTTATGTTAAAAATATTTGAATTCAAGATTTTTCGTAATATAAACTCTTTATAGTTTCTGTCTTTTATATTGGTGCGAATAAACTATAATTTATTTATTTTTAATATTTTATTATTTAATTTTTTATTATTAGTTTTATATTTTTTAATTTTTGTTTATTTTACTAATAATAATCATAATATTTTATGATTTTTTATATTTTTTTGCGAATATTGAGAATTTTAATATTTTATTATTATTTTAATAATATTAATTTTATTTTTTCATTAATTTTTCATAATTTTATAAAATATATTTTTTTATTTAGTATTTACGAAGGGACCTTTTGTGAGATGACCCCGTTACAAATAGTTCATATATATTTTTTAAATAATTATTTTTGACAGGAAAAAGGGACTGCCGCAAATACTTTTTTGCGGTGAGCCTGTTGAAAAAGGATTTGATATGTATAACACATATAAATGGATAACTATTTGTGATGGGACCCCGTCGAAAAAGGTCATTTGCGACAGGATCCCATCGCAAAGATCACGTCACAAATAGCTTAAATTCTAGTAGTTAAAGGTGTGAATCAATAGCTAATGCTCTAGTAAAACAATTTATTAGAAATGTTCAATATTACAGTGTTCAGTATCAATCCCATTTGTGCTGAACAACTCTTATAATGTATTATTATCTCCAACCATACCCTTATTGAGTATGTTGGTGTTATAAGGGGTTATATATATATATATGTCTTAGTTATAATTATTTTTATATGTTATCAATAAAATTAGTATTTTACTCATCCGTTTTCATTATTAATATATATATATACATGATTATATATATAATTTTATACAAACTATGCAATTATATAAGAAAATTTAAATTGTATTTTTTGGAAATATATATTTTTTATTAATGTGATATTTATTATAAATCCAAGATGTTTGAAATAAATATTATTTTTAAAATATTTTCTTACTAAATACTATTTACTTAATTAAATGTTTACATAATTCAATGATGTCCCGTGTAATAATTCTAAGATTCAGAATGTTAATTATGTAGTAAGAATTAATATTTTCTAAGAAAATTGGTTGTTTATTTTAAATTGGAAGATGCAATATTTAGTAAATTATTTATGAAAACTAAATATAAATTTTTAAATTAAAACATTTAAATTATTCTTTGGTGAATGTTTAATAATTTTCTGATATAATATCTTTTTTTTAAAAAAAATTTACATATCGTATAAATATCTGATATGAATTATGGAAATATTATAGATGTAAAGTGAGGTAATAAATACTATTAAAGTAATGCACTACCAAACTTTTTTATCTTTTATAATTATTTATTTTAATATTATATTATTAATTTTGAAAACCTATATGGAATCCTCCAAATCCTATATAATATTTTATAATTTTATAAACAATTCTATAGAAACATTACTCACTACCACATAATGAATGGTATTATTTCAATATGTTTAGTTCCTAATTAAATATTTCACACCACTATTATTTTGAGGAAACCATGAGAAAAAAATAATTAAAAGTTTTGTAATTTTGATTATTTTATTACTCATAGAACAAAACAGACGCTTATAAATTAATAAACAATTCCCCTCTTTTTTTTTAAAATACTCAGGAACATCCCATTCCTTTTCACTCAAAACCCATTAGAAACTATGTTCCTACCCTTACACATTTATAAATCCCTCTCATGTAGTTATTAGGATATTAATAAGCTGCTCAAATGATTTTATAATTACCCTCTCATGTATAGTATTCTCCTCCTCTTCCTCTTTATTCTAGTACATTCTTTGTATTATGACTTTTGATTTCTAATTAGTCATGTTGAAATGTTTTTACAAATCCAGTAACATTCCTATTCATTCTAAAATAATGATTAACCGCCTTATACCTTAATTATTGTCTTTATTTAACATTTAAGTTCACCTATGACATTACCATAATTATTCAGTGATGTTCCTTAATAAACTTTTATCCTTTGAATACTCATACTCATTTCAACCTCAAGGGTATTCACCAGGTTTTACCTATCCATAATTTATTGGGTACTCCCATGAATGAAACACACACCCATTTTTCTGTGATTAGAAGTGATCATATATATATTTATATTTTATGATCTATGTGTCTCATAAATTCATGTATATGTTTTGAATATAATAGAAGGACGATGAATTATATATCCCTCTCAGGAATTTGGTAATATTTTTATCTCTTAAGATACCATGTATGGTGAATGGGTGGATATCTAGAGAACAATATGGTATGATTTCTTGGTGTTCAGACTTTACCAATGCTTGTGATATCATTTTTTATGTTATTTCCATAGTCCACTAATTCCATGATGTTATCATCTCATTTCATGATTTGATTTTCATGATTATGATTCTCAAAAAATTTTAGCATCATGTTTTTCCCTTGACAAAAATTTATTTCATTCCTTCTTTCTAATATTTGATTAATCTCATACTAGCCTTTATATCTCTCCCATTCTTATATACATACCCTTTTTATCCAATTAGTGTTGAAAGATCAGTTGCATTTGATAGAATTATATGGTGTTTTTAAGTATCATTATTGTATCCATGTTTCATGTTATTATTCGATGTTTCTAATTCATCAAATATTCTACACCCATTAATCGTTTGGGATTTAATTTTTTATATATTTATATAACAAGACATAAAATAATGTGTATAGAATATATGGGTTTTCATAGTTCGTATGAAATAAAGGTGTAATTATTTTTTCAGATTAGGATTTGAAAACCATCGTGCACATCGTAGGTAATGACTAATCTTAATAAAAAACCCTAAATATCAGTAGTATATATTTATTGGTTTTCCACTAGAATATATCTCTATATGGAAAATATAAAGTGGATGATTCATTATAAAAAATGTACTAAAGGGTAATAACTTTGAAATGGATCTTTTAGATTAACTTTATCAATACCTGGTGTATGATAAAGGGTCCTAGAATTTATCATCGAATAAGACACTTCTCATGGATATGCATTAGTTAGTCATATTTTTTTTACACCATTAATATGGGAAAAAAATTCCAATGAAATTTATGGTTAACAAATAATATATGGATAATATTGATTTAAATTATGAAATTCTTAGGTTAAGGAATACATTTCATTTAACGGTTATCGCTTCAATGTTCATAGTTACCCTTTATATTTCCATTAGATTAAAAATTATAAACCCTAAGGCTATTTTTGGATAAAGTATATTATTAAAATAGAATAAAATATTGAATGGTGGGATTATTACACATTCATAAACATCATATTTTCTATGTGATAATGTATGTAAACATTTATTTGTATCACACAATTTTTTTGGAAAAATTTAAACACCACCTTAATTAATGAAACTAAAGGTACACATGAAATAGAAAATGGAAATATTATTTCATCCCATGAATAAATATTCTCCCCTGACAATATTTTGGGTGTGAATTTCTCAGTGAACCTTCTGATACTCCCTTTAGTAAAATTTTATGATACACTTGTTATTGATTAGTTTTACATGTATAAAGACACCAAAAATTATTTAGGGAAGAAATAACCTACCATATCTTAAATCACCATGTGATTATATACATTTGTAAGGATGTGTAAATTTTTCCTTTAGAATAATCATCTTATAGTTTGATAGGATTTACTTATCAGAAATAATATCTTGAAATTATTATTGAGACTAAGTAAAAGATCATTATTTATGAAGTTCCAATTTTAAGGGAATATGTAGATATATTCCACATAGTATTTCCTATACTTCCTCTATGGTGAGAGTTTATATTTTCAATAAAACATATACCTGGTCTTTACCAATATCTAAGATTCTATATATAATAGGAACTATTAAACATGAATATCTGATTAAGAAAATACAAGATAATTTAATTAAAAAATTTATATTCCAATGTGCTTTACCATGGTGCTTGTTGGCCCATTTCTACAAGTAGAACTATAGTTCAATGTTCCTTTTAATTATTTTTATTTATCTCAATAATATAACATTAAATAACATGGATCCCATTCCATGGATTCATGGATTATTCAAATGGCTATGTGGATCACATTAATTCTTTAAGGTGGATCTTGGGTGTTGATATTAACAAGTAGTGGTTATTAAGAATTATTTCCACATGATGAAATTTTTTATAATGTACACAGACTACGTTTTCATAGTGCTTATGTTTATATTTAATAATTATCTATATATATTTATGTAAATATTTTAAAATGTTTATATAGATTACCTCAATAAAATTATTGTAGTATTTATAAACAATATTCTTATTTACTCAAAAACCATGGCGAAACATTAAGAGTGTTTAAATGTTTTACAATAGACCATGTAAAGGTAACAGGTATATATGATTTATAGAATATTCTTGTTCTTTGCGGATAAAGTAACATTTATTGTCCATGTTGTCACTAGAAAAGGGATATATGTCAATCCATAGAAGATAATTGTAATTGAAGGACGTACAAAAAAAATATGTGATAGAGATCTATATATTCCCTATATTAGATGGTTAGTATTATTTATTTGTGAGAAGAATCCCATGATTAAAGAACCTAATAACCATTATAACTCCGAAGGGAGTGAGTTTTTTCTATACTGATGAATGTGAGGATAGAAATAAAAATTTCATGAAGAGGATAATCAAAACACATGTACTACCATTACCCACTTGTGAGGGTGAGTTTGTGATAAAAAATTATGTTTCATAAAATTTATTGGGTTGTGTACTCTTGAAAAATGAAAATTTTATAGCATATTCCTCATGACAATTTAATATCCAAGAGTAGAACTACCCAACACATGATCTATAATTAACTATTGTGATATTATTATTGATTATATAGTGACATTATCTCTATGGGTGAAAGTGTGAATTATATACAGATAAAAAATTTCAAATATATATTACACAAAATTAAATCAATATGTGACAATAAAAGAATATAGAGATGATCAAGGATTGTGATTATTTAATTGATGATCATCTTGGGAAGGAAAATAATGTGGCAGATACTAGGATTTGAAATGATCCCATAACTCTATCTATATTGAGGATTGAAAGGAAACTATTCTTATTATACATCCCAAGGGTATACACGGGAATCATAAAAGTGATTTCAACCTACCATTCACAAATAACATCTCAAGAATCTATTCTTGAGATGATCATAGAGGTCGAAAAAGGATAGAAGTACATGTAGAGAAGGATAGTGAATATTTCGGGGTTCAACTCTTATGAGGATGGAATTATAAATTTTAGAGCTCGGATATATGTCTCGTAAAAACTAGAACAAACAGGGTGAATTCTGGATTATTCACATTTATCATCTTTCTTTATTCATCAAAGACACTCGATGTTATATAAATATCTAGATGAAAACATCTTATGGGATAACATGAAGAGGTAGATTGTAAATTTTGTATCTTGATGAATGATATTCCATCACATAAAGGATAAATGGTAGATTTTTAAATGGTATGATTACACCATTTCCCATACCATTATTCAATTTGGAAAAATCATGGATTGCCCTTAGAAAACCCATTAAATCTAACCATCATAAAACCATTTGGGTGTTAGTCGATCTATTTATAAATTCAGTACATCTCATTGATATCAATAAAGATTCTTGTCTTATAAAATGACTAATATGTATATAATAGATATTGGAAAACTGTAGGGAGTACCACTCTCTATTAAATATAATTGAGATCAGAGGCTTACCTCAAGGTCCTAGAGAATATTTTAGTAATTTTCTGATAGAGTATTGAGTTTCATCACCGGTTATCACACATAGAATGATGGTCAGTCTGATAGAACCATTAAGAATATAGAGGATATGTTGAGATAATTTAAAATTGATTTCTAAAGTGTTTTGATTAGAACCATTCCATATTGAAGTTACTATATAATAATATATTCCATTCAAGAATTGACATTTCCATTCATAAGGATTTTTATGGGAAGAGATGTTAGAATCTATCATATCAGAATAAAGTTGGAGAGTAGAATCTAATGATACATAATCATATATAATATATATCAGATAAGGATCTATCTATTAAATATAATATGAAATATGTGAAAATATGATATAAATTTATGCATAAAGTCCTTAAAGAGGCCTATATATTGAGGCCATAGATAAAGTCTTCTTTGGTATATAACTGTATCAGACTATCATGAGGCTGGGGAAGAAGGTAACAATTAAGTTCTAGGTATATTTTCCACTTTTAGATCCATGATCACATCAGGGATTTGTCTAATCGACTATAATTCCAACCTAATATGTCTTAACTACATGATAAGTTCCATGTATCCATGTTAATAAATTGAATACTAAACCACACATATGTACTAAATATGGAGGTGGTTCCTTTAAAAAATTAAAATTCATAAGTGGATAAACTGGAGAATTTTGTGGATTTTAGAGGGAATGTTATATTAAATATGAAAATTCACCTGGTCAATGTACTATAGAATAACTACAAGTCTTAGGAGGATGCATTTGAACTATTATAATTGATGAAATGAAATTCCATAATCTAATTTAGTGAATAAAAATAAATTTTGTGGGCGAAATTTATAAAAGGTGGAATAATATAATGAAAAATAAATTTTAAATGAAATTTCCCTCAAAATGAATAATTGTATGATTTTGTAATTTATGTAGAAAAAACTGTAGCACTGTATTTCATTTTTTATTTTAGACTATTATAAAATATAGAAAAATTTTGTATTTTAGGCTTCAAAGACCATTATGTATCATCATCATTGTTAATATAGTCATTATATAGTGACAATTAAAAAAATAATATATTAAGGGATATAATTAAATCTAATAGAAAATTAAATTTGACTTGATGGCCTCAAATAGTAGAATCATACCTTATAAACCCCATTCTATAGAGAATTTGAGGTAGATGGTATAAATGGGATTATCCATTGACCTAGCAGAAGATGATATTGAACTACTAAAATTTCATCAAAACCATTTAGGTGGTAAGTTAAACCATATATAGATCACTCAAAAAACCATGTTTGTAATACCCAATGATTTTCTAGTACCCTTCATTTAAAATATAATCAATCACTTCAATAGATTATACAGAACACAACAGTGAGTTTAAAATAAACCACGATCTATAATGAAAATATTATTATTTGATTGTTATAATCGTACCCATAAAATAGTTATGTATGAATAATAATAACTAAATTATCAAAATTATATATTTTACACATTCATAAAATAAATTAATTTGTTATCAGTAAAACTAAAAGTCATTTTTCTATAAAATAAATGTTTTCCTTATAAACTATATTTATGGACACACAATGTGTTTTTATTTTAATAAATTAAATAGATAACAATTTTGAATGATTTTTATGAAAATTAAATATTATATATTAAATAAATTTTTTAACATTAATCATTATTTTTTATTAGGCATTATATTAGAATAAATATTTTTTTATGTTTAAAAAATATATTTTTCTAAAAAATCATTTAAATTGTGTTTTTCACACTTACATCAATTTTAATTTATATAACATACTGAAATGTGTTCTTAAAGAATGGACACCATGTTGGTATTCAATGGGTTTATATTTTATAAATAATAGCCTTTTTGGTAAATATAAATAATAACTATGGTAAAATTTATCACAATGGTAAAGGGTAAATCAGGTTAATCTATGATAAAACTATGTAATAAGGTCATAATATTTCATATTAATTCATATTTGATGAATGGAATTTTACCATTATCACCTTAGTATTGATATTGATATATTTAATGGACAATTTTCCATGAAAATTACTAATATAATATTTAAATAAAATAAAGTGACAAAATTTCACTCTCATATTTTTAACGAATAAGGAATGAAACTTAATTTGTGATTACGTACGACTTATCATTTTCACAAAGTGGTGTAATTAATTTTCCATAATCTATTTTTATGTACGATTATAAATATGGAACTAATGAGTATATTTGTAATATTTATGAAATAACTATAATTTTGGAACTATATCTTATATAACTTCTCACCTTCCAATCTATTTGAAAATGACAATGTTGATTGTGTATATGTATGGACTACCAACTCCACGAACCGATGTGATAAATTTTTCATCTACTTTTTTAAATGTATGGTAATAAGGATTTATTTAATGAATATATATGATATATATGGTATAGTAATTATTCTGTAAAATTAATTATTATTCACTTTTTTTCATTCAATCCTTTAGAATGTGAAATTAGTGTTCATGCGTACATATAACCTACAATCTCAAAGAATGGTGTGATTCATTTTTATATATCTACATTTTATGGATGAATATAAGTATCTATAAAATAAATATATATGTTATTTATACCATTAATATCATTTTGGTTATGATGTCACCATAATTAAGGTACAATGACTTGAACTGTATAATCAAAACATACATGAAAACCCAAGCAGCTAACACCCAAAAAAATGACATTAATAAAAGATTATTAAAAAATGGGTTGTAAAATTTTATAAATGGATCATATATAAAATAATTGATATTAATAATGTTCTTTTAAATATGTATAATTAATTTATATTTGTTATATAGGAGGTTAGAGAACCTAAATGACATGTTAATCATAAGGTAAGGGATTTCATCTCAATTTCCACTCTATTGAGTCATATTTGTTATTATGAACATGTTTGTTATTATTTGGTTTATATACCACACCTTTGAGATAATTAACATGAATATATATTTATTCATTATTATTAAAGTTAATTTAATGTTTACTCCATTAAACATTTTCAATAGTTTTTATGACTTTCCTCTCTTTTCAACTTAATTCAAGTAAAGAAACATATAAAAGAAAAACTAAACGTATTTCTCATTTGATCAAATATATTTTCTTCCATATAAATATTTGGTAAAAATGTTATAATTATGGTTTTTAATATTCATTTATTATTTTTTAATGCCATTATATCCATGTTTACTTTTTTAAAAATGGTTTGAAAGGAATATTTTTGTCATTATCCGAACGAGGTACATTGCGACTTTTAAAACAAAGAATGGAAGGAATGAGTTATTTAAATTATATGGAATGAGTAAAATTTCTCATTGTCATAACTAATATTTGATTTGAGGATTCATTTATATGATTACAATTTTATTTTAAATTAATTTTTCTCTTTATAATTGATTATTTTTTAAAAATATAATTTAAAAAATAGAAATTTTATTTTCTTCATTATTGATTTAAAAATATTTTAATGGAATTTCTATTCATCATTAACTACAACCCATTATTTTATTTATTAACCTTTGGGGATTTGATGCAATGATGGAATCCATTGGTACATATGTCACAACCCATCTAAGAAGGTCTCGTAACATGACTCCCCATCCCCAACTCCAATAGGCTAAGATCCGGCGACTAGCACCCGAGTAGGAAGATCAGTGATATGTGAGGCCTTAGCCTAAGTACATGTACACATTCATAAATCTCTAAGCCTATATAATGATGAAATGTAAAAATGGCTAAACAACCATGCATTCATATATCAAAATCCCACAAACAGAGTATGGCATGATGTAAAGGAAAGTAAACAGGGCCAAATACAAGCCCACCAAAAATATTATGAAACATAAGTCCAACAAAATAGTAAAACCAAGACTGCTGTCAGAATACTGCAGGAAAACACCTCGGTCTTTCCGATCTCACTAAGCACTGAATAGTCCTGGTTCATCAAGAACTCAATCAAAAGTTCAATCATCTACACAATAAATGACACGAGCAGAAAAATACCATGCATGGGTGAGTATAACAATACTCAGTAGGACACCTTGAAACCTAAAAGCATACAACAAAAGAAATATAATAATATCTACCCATGTATATGTCTATAGCACATATAATAAGAATATATAGATATACTCAACCAATACATATAGTTAAAAGGTATGTCACAACTATAGGATGCCAGCCTAGGATTCCAACTCAATGATTCCAAAAAACACTCATCTGAGAGAACACACCCCTAAGTCTAATAGCACAGATGATGTCTATCTTTGAGGTAGTTCTAATCGTATCCCACAATTCAAAATACACACAAAATTTTTGAAGAGATATGATACAAAGTTTAGGATAACAACTAAGGACATAGGGTGATACCAACATTTAAATTTGGATTAACCTGCTATGAAGAGAATCACCTCTTGCATAGTTTTGGTCAGAATGATACTAAGAACTCCACTTTGGGCATGAATATGAAGAGAGGATTCACTCTGGGCCTCACTAATGGATTCCAATGATTCTACCCAATAATTCTAGTTGAAGTGATTTTAGTCCTAGGAGTAGGATATGATTCCATATTAACCCTCAGAGAAAGGATAATGGGAACACAACCAAATAAATATTTTTCTAATATATGGAGGACACGGGATCCAAGCCATGTTTAAGAAAGTACACTATGTGTAGGAGGTTTACACACCATGTCCCTTGACCCCGGGTCCTATTTGTGTAAACAGACCATATCTCATCTTGTTTCTATGTCTGTGTGGAAGTACATGGCATGACCATTTTCAATGTACTCTACCCGTGTATGAGTACACAGCTCAACTTGTGTACTCATCTAGGTTGTGTATTTGTTGGGTTTTACATGGAGTGCTCTAACCCATGTACTCCAACTCATGGTTCTGCTTCTTCTAATGTACTTTTTGAGTCTCTGGGATTGGGACCACACGTTGTGAGATAGTTTAGCCCACCGTGTGACAACTAAGTATCTCTTGAAACCATATCCACTTCAAAGGGGGCACATGGTTTGTAGATATGAATTATGCATAGTGTAGTGTGGGATTTTCTAGAATCATTAATCTAGATCTACCCATCTTCTTCGATTCTCTATCCACCGATTAGTCTTTTCCTCACTTGTAAAAACAATATTTTATCTCATATGAGTCTCTCCATCAAAAAACAATGTGTTTTGGTAGTAAAATCCATTTGGAAAATGAATCTACACCTCATTCATTATTTTAACCTGAAGAAGGTGAAATTGGGTGTCTGCTTCATTTGATCCATTGTTTCTACCACCGCCGCACCATTACTAAATCATTACAATCCCAAATAAATGATTTCAGATCATTTCACCACAAAATAGGTTCTTAGCGATCAATTCATCAAGATATTTCAAACCTTGGTCCAAATTAATAATGACCATGATGAACATAGAATTGGGGGATAAAGATACAAGAATAATCAAGAGGAATGAAATTCGATCAACATTTGTGTCTAACTCCACTCTTTTCCATTATAATGGTAGTCAAATAATAAAAAATCATTAAGAAATATTTGGATAAAATCCTTGTAATAATACCCATCCAGCAATACGCACAATCCAAAAATAAATACATTATTAGATTGGTTTGAATTTTTTATACATATAAAGAACGTGTAAGAAATTATAATAAACAAATTCCCTAACTTGATTCAAATTGAATTCTGCTGAAGAATAGGGTTGTTCCATGATTTTTGGTGATATCCTTTGAATCCATTATGTGTCGATCATCGATCCACGATCTGGTCATCATTATTTTGAAAGAGATCCTCCAATACTCTCTCTAATGGATCTAGGGTTATGAGGATAGCCCTAGAATTATAACATAACAGTCTATTTAAAGACTCTCAAACCATTACAAAATTAATAGAATTAAAATAATTTATTTAATTATTTTATGCATTTTTATGTCTGCGATGAATTTTCCACAAATGACTTTCACTGACCAAGGTTAAGTTACGCCTAGCGTAAAACCTATGTTCTAAACTAAATAGTTCCCTTAGATTTCTAATTCGATCCCCCATTTATATGTTATTACACTTTTTCAATAAAACTATATACTCTTTCTATTTAATATATTTAATATACTTCAGACATTTATTCTGGGCACACCAGGACTCAGAATCACACACTCTCTCAATGCCTGGTATTGAAAATAATCCATACAATATCCAAAAATAATACATGGAAAATCTAAGTCATTAAATTCTCCCCACCTTGTGTATTTACATCTTAAAAATCAAAAACAAGGGATACACAAGGATATGTGGGTATTGAGAATGTATCTGAGCCTCCCACTATCATGTGCTCTCTAAGAGATTCTCATTATGCCACCAGAAATGTACTAAAGGAATCGATCGCCCATAAAGGCTTCTATTCTTCCAATCCTCAACCTTTACTGGGTACTTAGAAAATGTACCTCCATCCTCTATGTCTATCTCTCCCCCGTTGATAACATGCGATTTTTTATGCATGTATCTCCTCAGCTCCAACATGTGGAATACAACGTGTACTCGGTCTCACTACGGAGGTAGAGCTAAGAGGTTTGTCACCTCACCAACTCTATGAAGTATCTGAAAAGGGATAATAAACCTTATATATAACTTTTTTCCACATCCAAGTCTATGTAATCCATATTGAGTTGAAACCCATAAGAACACATGGTCTCCCTTCTTGAACTCCAAAGTCTGTCATCGTCTATCTATATAATAAATTTGATGGCTCTACGCCGTCCTCATTCACTACTGGATGATTTGCACCATCTCTATTTTTGATCTCACCAAATCTAGGCCCATGTGTTCTAACTCTCCTTGGTAAGTCTAATAAATCGGTGACCTATAAGGTCACTAGTAAAAAGTATCAAATGGTTCAATACTGATGGTGGAATGGTGTTTTTTGTTTTACATGAACTCTAATAGTGGTAGGTGATCCTCCCAACTATGTCCAAAGTCCAATATGAAATATCATAGCATTTCCTTCATAACCTGAATGGTCCTCTCAGTATGACCATCAATTTGGGGGTGAAATATTGTGCTCAAGTGTAACTAATTCCCAAAAGTCTCCTACAATCCCTTCCACATTGGGGATATGAAGCGAGCATCACAATTAGAACTGATCATTTATGGAACTCTTTGGATTCGGACTATATCCTACATGAATATGTGTCTTAATCCCTCTAATAAATTCTTCTTTTGAATCATTAAGAAGTGGGCCGACTTGGTGACTTGGTCAATGATCACCAAAATGGAATTGTATCCCCTGGACATATGTGGTAATATAATTACGATTCCCATGGATATCTCATCCCACTTCTACTTTGAAACCTCAAGGGGTCGAGTTAAACCCACTATAACTTGGTGAATAACCTTGACTTGCTAACAAGTAAGGCATCGATAGAAAAAAAATATCAACTACATTCTTCATCCATGGCCACTAAAACTGACTTCGGAGATCCTGGTACACATTTTCCACACCCAGATATAGTATTAAAGGAGATGTATGAAACTCTCTTAGAACCTCCTCCAACAACAACGTCTATACCATTGCACATCCTCTGAAAAGAAAGATATTCTCCCCATATTTAGATAATCCATCAAGAGCATTTCATGTGGATATTTGAGTATGTATACTCTCACATTCAATATCCTTTAGATTTACCTCTCTAAATCATTGTAAGAGAGGAGGGGTGACAACCATTTACTGGAGTTAATCTGCTTCATCTCCATAAACAAAGGATAACTATAATGAGGATAACTACTCTAACGCCTCATTCCACAACTGGAAACATGATCTCTTAATGGGAGAATCTGCTACCACTTTCCCCTTCACAAGAGTATAAAAAATTTAAAAGTAATTATCCTAGTGTAACTCTATTCATCACCACTATCTCAAGCTGATATCCTTCTAAAAGAAGATATAATTCAGACTCTACTAATAAAAATTGATGATAAACCACTCTCCCATTAGATAGTGTCACCATATCTTTAGTCCAAAGACTACCGCTGCTAACTATAGATCATGGGTTTCATAGTTATGATGATGTGGTCTCAACTAGAATGAACCCTAGACAATCACTACCTTCCTCTACATTAGAACATAAACAAGAAAAGTTCTTGAGGCCTCACAGAACACTACGTAATCAACACCCTCATTTATAAATAGTTATATCAACTACTTAAAATCATGTTGGAACTTCTCCATCCACACTAAAGGCGACCACTTTCAAGTCAAATCTATCATGGGTGTTGATATTTTTGAACAATCAGGTATGAATATCTGGTAATAGCCTGCCAACCCAAGGAATCTCTAAACCTCCATTACAATTTTTGGGTTGCTCCCAAGATAACACTACCTCAATCTTTGTTGGTTCCACTTCCACTCAATATATTGAGATAATACATCCCCAAATAGTGGACCACCTGAATCCATAACTGGAACTTTGAGAGATTTTCATAAATATAGTGCTCTCAAAGTAAATCCAAAACCATCCACAATTGTATCTCATGATCCTCCTTGGATTCTGAGTATACAAGGATATTTTTGGTGAATACTACCAAAAACTTGTCTAAGAAAGGATGAAGGATCTGGTTCATGAGTCATGTGAACACTTCCGATGCATTTATCACACCAAAGGGCATCACCGTGTACTCATAGTGACCATAGAGAGATATGAATTATATCATTAGTATATCTTCATTTTGAACACAATGTTTTTAATAGCCTGACCTAAGTTTAACCTTCGAGAACCATCATGATCCTCTCAACTAATCAATGTGTTCATTGATCCTTGGTAGTGAATACTTGTTCTTCATGGTCACCTGGTTCAAAAATTGATAGTCTACATACAGCCATAATCACATATCCTAATTCTTAGCAGACAACACTGGAACTACCCAGGGTGAAACACAGGGTATAATAAATCCCTTCCTTAGCATGTCCACCAACTTCACCCTCATCTCGCAAATCTCTATGGGATCCATCCGATATGATGGCGTAGATATTGGTATCATCACAAGGTTTAGATCACTGAAGAAGTCTATTTATTAGTAGGAAGGTAAACCTAGAGCATCCTTGAGAAATACTTCCCCATACTCTACCACCACTGTAAGAAACTGAGGACTCATTACATCCACTAAAACAAGGGTTAGGATATCCAACTTATGAGAAATTGGCTACACCCTCCTATGCATGAGTCAATCCTATAATTCTTGGGCATCCTTTTCACTGACAAAGGAGAACCTAGTTATGTCATTGAGGACACACTGTATCCTCCACCAGAAATAGTCAATATGGGAATGAATTGAGGATAACATGTACATACATAAGATTATGTCATATGGCCTCATCACTTCTACAAATAGATCTCAATAGAAAATATCTACTCCAAGAGTTAGGTCACACCATTGGTTCAAGTGTGTGATCACTGAGTCTTATCTAGTTGGATTCTCCAAGCAGAAGGGTTAATCCAAGGGATCAACCAAAATCTCTATGTCTCATACAAGGCATTTGGAAAGAAATTAATGACTATCACATGCATATATCACTACTACAGTTAAGGTAGAAAGGACATAGATAATATATCAAATAATTCATATATCATCTAGGTCTTATGTTTTGACCGCCTGTAGTTATACCCTCACCTATTCTCTATCTCCCTGAGCCTGGTGGGGAACACCTGGGGGAGGTGGTGGTAATAATTCGAAGAATCCACCACACCATGCTACTCTCCCATCTCCTCTTCCACATTTATTTCCTTACAAAACTAATTGATCCTACCATTGTCTCTACCTCAATGGCCCATCCATGGTCTCTTTGTCAGTTGTATAGTGGGTCAAACAATCTCTAGTGATATTTCATATACCAACACATGAGTAGAACCACCTATCCCTAAGCAGACTGGACCCACGCTGTGAGCCCTAAACCATAAGCCCTCTATCTGGGGACCTCCTCCTAAAATGTCTAGCATGTCTAGGTCTATTATACTAACATAATCTCCCTGATTTCAAGGCATATACTTCTATATTATGTCTACCAGCAACCACTGGTTGCATCTTCTCATCTAAGAACCTATCGACCACCAAGGATCACTCTAGCACCCCAGCATAGGTACAAATTCATATAGTGATAACACTGGATCAAATTTCTCTAAACAACACTCAATCGAAGGTTCAATCCCTAAATAATTTATCTTAAACCATATCAATAGAGTGCCAAGAGAGGTTGGTAAACCTTGATAAATACTCAGCTAATGTCATGTTGTCCTGCTAGAGCTACAAAATCTCCTGGATACATCCATCCCTTAGTGTAGCTAGTGAGAACTCCTCCCTAAAAAGGTTCCCAAACTCAATCCATGAACGAGTCACCTCATCATAAGACTAGGTCACCAAACACCACCATCACCCTAATAACTCATTAGGAAGGATCACTGTGAGGACCACTATTTAATATACTAGTGTCATGAATAGATACAAAACTTAGTTCACCGCCTCAAGCCAATCCTCAACCACCTAAGGGTCGGTCTAACCTAAGAACCTTAGGGGTCTCTATTGCTGAAAATTGTAAAGTGAGATCATCATGCGCACCTCATCTGCTAAAACTACGGATACCACATGGTTCTCTATGAGTGGTGGTGTAGCTGGTACACCTCCCAAAGGTAACATCTGGGGAACCGGTCCCTGTATCAATTCCTCATCACTAAGGGGATCATCCTTGTGATCATGATACTGAATCCTATTCAGAATACATCATGAAGGAATCTTGAAAGTAAAGATTATGTACCATGATCAATGGGTAATTATAGATAGTTGACTCAAGAAATTCATGGAATCTACAACCCATTCCTATAAGATTCATGTACCATTTTTCCTCGTAACTAGTATCATCATGTACCAAGTCAAAATATAAGGTGATTAGATTTCTGGTGTATGGATATGTTGGTCGTAGCACCAGCACTATAGTCCTTTTCATGAATGAAGAACTTGAAAAAGTTGACAATTTTTTCCTAAAACTAACTCTTATACAATGGTCCTAATGTAGAACCTATTATCTCTGATACCACACTATCACATCCCTTCCCATAGAGGCACATTCTACAACTCCTCAAGCCCACATCCTACAGTCCAAGGGCTGGAAACTAGCACCGAGTAGGCATATCACTAACATGGAAGGCCTTATCCAAATTACCTATAGATAGGCATACATCTCCAAGCCTATAAAATGTTGAAATGTAAAAAAAATTGAACAACCAAGCATGCATACATATAAATCCCACTTTTAGAGTACATCAAGAAGTAATGTAAATAGGAATATATAAAATCTCACCACAAAGTGTTTGAAACACAAGTCCAACATAAAATTAAAACTGGGACTACTATCAGTATACCATCTGAACACACCTCGGTTTGTCTGGTATCACTAATAACCATCTGGTCCTCATCAATCATAGACTCTATCAAAATTTCGATCTTATGCATAAGACATGACACATTCAAGAAAACCTATATCTAGGTGTGTATAAAAATACTCAGTCGGACACCACAAAACCACAAAGAATACAAGAATGGAAATACAATCATCTCTACACAAATATATGTCTAAAACATATATAATAAGAATATCCATATATTCTCAATAAATACACATATTCAAGAGGTAATCCACAATTGTAGTATGCTAGCCTAGGATTCCATCTTGAATATTCCATGAAGCACTCATCCAGGAGAACACACTCATGAGTCTGGTGTCAAGGATGACCTCTATCTGAGATGTAGTTCTCATCTGCTATCACCATTAGAAATACACACTAAAGGTATCAATAGATACATTATATAGATTGGGATTACACTCAAGGCCATGGGTGATACCAATAACTTAATATGGATTAATCCTCTACGTAAAGGATCTTCTCCCATGTAGTGTTGGTCACAATGATACTAATAAATCCACCTGGGGCACGAAGATGAATAGTGGATCTCACTTTGGGCCTCACAGAGCGATTCCAGCATCTCTATATAAGAATTCTTACTAGAGAGAATGTAGTCCTGGGATTAAGAGACAATTCCATAATAGCCCTTAGGGAAAGGATATTGGGAATTCAACCTAATGAAACATGTCCAAGATATAGATGAAAAGGGATCCAATCCATGTCTATAAAATTACATGACGTATAAAAGTGTTACACGATGTGTCCCTTAACATCGGGTGCTACCTGTGTAAAGGACCCATGTCTCATCCTTTGTATCATCCCTTGTCTTTTTTTGTGTATAAGTACATGGTGTGTCAGATGTATTTGTACTCTACAAGAGTACCAATACACATCTCAACCTGTGTAATCATCCATATTTCTTCCCTATAGGGGAGTACATTGTGTTCTCCAACTAGTGTACTCTAACCCATGTATGTGTACCCTCTAAGGTACGTGCCAAGTCTCTAAGAAGAGACGACACCATGTGTGATATGGTCAAATATCTTATGATACTGAAGTATCTCCCAAAACCATATCCACCACATAGGGGGCCATACTATATATAGATCTGACTTACATGTCATGTAGTGGGGGATTTTCCAGAATCCTCTATATGGATCCACACATCTTCTTTAGTGCTATAACCATCAATTAGTTCATGTCTTGCCTAGAAAAATCCATATTTCATCTCATTCAGGTATCACTCATCAACAAACAATGTATTCCATCAATCATATCTGTTTGTAAAATGGATCTACACCTCATTATTCATTGCATGTCGTAGAACAAGAAATCAGTACCTACATCATTTAATCTAATGTCTCTACCACTGTTGCACATCTACTACATCGTGATGATCCAAGATCTATAATTTTGGATCATTGGGATAATAAAATGGTGTGAAATGGTTCATTTATCATGATAAGTTGAACCACAGTCCAAAAAAATAACCCCATAAGAAATGGATAATCAGGGGAGAAAATCACATAAACATTAAAAAGGAATAGACCATGATCAATGTTTATGTTGATCTTGGTTTCTTTCCTTAAATAATGATAGTAAAATAATCAACAATCATAAAAAAATATTCTAATAAAATCTCTGTAACAAATCCTATCCTTTAATACACATGATCCACAAATCAACACTTTAGTCAATTTGTTTGCATTCATCGTATAAATCAAGATCAGGGAAAATTTCAAATAAACAAACACCATAATTTGACATGAATCTATTGTTGATGAAGAATAAGTTTTTTTTGTAATAGTTGGAAAATTCCATTGAATCTTTTATTCATCAATCATTGATCTATGATCCAGTGGATGTTCATTTGAGAGATATTTTCCAATGCTCTCTCAAATAGATCTCCAATGGTTCCAGGGTTATGTGGATAACCATAGAATTCTAAAATAACATTCTATTTAAAGACACCACAATCACTATTTCAACAAGAAGAATTAAAATAATTTAGTTTTTTTGATTCTCTTTAAATCATTTGGGGACTTTTCACCAAACAACCCACACCGACCAAGGTTAAGTCATTCCTATGGTAAAACCCATATTCTAAACTGAATAGTTACTAAAGAATTCGGATCGGGTACATCATTTAGATGTTATTACATTTTTTTTAGAAAGTTGTGTTCACGTTCTATTTAATATATTTAATATATTTCAATAATTTATTTCAGGAACACTAATCCTCAGAATCACACGGTCTCTCAGCACCTGTTCTAGAAAATTATCTATACATTATCTAAAAAATAATACATTTAAAATTCAAGTCATTATAACATACACATACTTGTGATCAATGGATATTACATTTTTCTTATATATCCGTGTTCTTTTTAACATGGATATGATTATTTTATAAACCTTATACCATTTATACATATTGTGTTATACTTTAAATTTATTTAATTCATATATAATTATTGAAAAATACATAAAATTTACTCAATACAAATATTTTTTAAGGAATATTTTTCATGAGTTTAATCTATTATTTGATATATGAGAAATGAAATGGACATACAGTGACAAGTGGGGCCTAAAATTATTTAGCTCTTTGATATATCAATAGATCTCATGAGAAAAATAATTTGACCATATTAAATGGGTATGTACCCATAATCTTAAACTATCATGGTTCAAGGTCTTTATGGTAGAAAAATCATGATTTCTAAAATCATAACATCCAATATTATATGTTTCCTTTATTGAGAATTAATTTTTTATTATACATGAGATTATTACATTGAAACTATCTATAACATCCACGTTTTTTATGAAATATTTAAATAATTTTTATTCTTCAGTAGCTTGTTTTTCACGCAATCGTTAGTTTAAACAAACTGTGAGATGCTCTTAATATAAAATTTCCATCATAACCTAGCAGTTATGTTAGCAGTAATAAATATAACTAACTTTTAAAAAATATATCAATTATATGTCATATTAGTTATTTGAGTGAATAAAATTAATATGATATTTATGTTATATAATTAAAATGATATTTTTGATATTTATCAAATAGATATTAAAAGAATGTTTTTCTGCCTTTTAATGGAAAACCCTTTTTAATTTTACATTTAGCCACATTAATAATTTAGATATTAAAATTAAAAAATTTATTTGGAAGCAAGATATAAAAATTTACTTTGGCTAAAATTCTGATATTTTTCTGATAAACTTCATAATTTGATGAATAGTAAAAATACGGTAAATTTTAATTAAAAACAACTTTTTTCATCGAGATAATTTATATGGTTAAATTATAATATTGAATGGTTTTAAAGTATAAATAGAATATATTTTTACTATTTAATATAATTTATGTCATTATAATTAATTTTACAATAAATTCACAGGTAAAATCATTTCAATCATTTGCAATGTTTTAAACAAAAACCCATTTTTTCGACAACGGGATTAATTTTAAATTAAATTACTGACTATTTTGTGTTTTAAATTTGGAAAAATGGATTCCATATTTGGAATCAGTAGGTCCAAATTATTTTAATAGGCTACTTTTATTTTTTCCCATTATGAATAGTGACTATGTTAAATTTTATTTACCATAGTTAAAGGTAAATAGGGTAATTAAAGGTAAAAATAATATTATAAAATTACCCTAAATTTTGTCTTAATATAATTGGCTGGTTATATTTCTCCCTATAATATACTTGGGTTGAATATTTATCTATTTAAACCCACTTGGATGAGATTATGACCTTTAATTTATTTTATTTAAAGTAAAGTGAAATATATCTCACTCAAACTTTAATAATTAAATAATTTTTAATATAAGGTTAAACGTAATAAAAATTTGATTATAAATATTCATTTTAAAGTTAAATTTTGTTTCTTTATCATGGTATTTTATTTTTAATTTTTAAGAAATTTATAATTCCCCTAATAGCTTATACATTAATGATACATAAATAATTTATTTAGTGAAAAATCAATAATATAGTTTTATTAAAATAATAATACAACTAAAAAGACACAAAAACATTACCAAAAATTATTTTTCGAGTATATATACATCATAATCATTCATGTGTCTACTTGTGGACCATTTGGAGCCTTATAAAATAGATTAGGAGATTTATAGTATTTTATTTTAAATGATGTCAAAGTTGTCACCTTCATAACATAATAAACCTAATATTTTAAAAGTTGGGTTTTTTAGGATATAAATTCGAATAAATATATTCTTTAGAAATATATTAGATTTATATTTATCATGGAATTTTATTTATAATTTTTATGCAACAAATTAGTATATTAAATAATTATACAAAAATGTTGTAGTAATTATTTTTTCTAGAGAAATATCGAATAAATAGATTTAAAAATATTCAAATAAATATTATATGATCTAATTAATGTTATCCACTAATTTTATATATTAATATGACTTTTTAGAAATCTATTAAATATTTTTTTTCGATAATATATTCTGTTTAAATTTTATTTAAATTCAAATAAATGAATAGTGTCAAAATTGACTCTATTGATATTTTATAAAAATAACATATTATTAAATTGCTTAAAAATCACAAAAATATTTAAAAATTAAAAATTGAAATTTATATGGTATATAATGTCATAAATTATCCAATTATGTACAATTAAAAACACATAAGTAACTATGTATAACCATCTAAAATTTATAACTTTATTACCACAAATAAAATTAAATACATTAAATAAGGATAAATCAAAATGATAAGGTTTACAATAGAACTAAAAAATGTCTAAATTTTATTTGTTGATTATATTACAACCCTATATCATCTCATATTCTAATTTGAGTCATTTTGGAGGTTTTTATGTGGGGTTGGTTTTTATTATAAATTAATATTTTGAGGTTTCCAAAAGTGCCTCCCCCCCTATTATAAAAGGTCCCCCCCTTCCCTCTCCTATTCTCTCAATTTGGAGCATTAAATATCATTAAAACCCTGAAAATAACTCTTCTAAGCCTCTCTAGTAACATTATATAGATTCTGGTCTTCTCAAAATACCAACTCTAGTGCCCTAAGAGGAAGTTTTAAGGAGGCACTTCGAGGAAGAGATAATATCTTCTATCGATTATTTCAAATTTATTTCTTCTTATACATCCTCTTATTTAGTTGTTTCAATATAAAGTAATAACATCAGTATCAATCATATAATGATATTTTATTATAAATATTAAACAACCATATTTCACCTTTTATCCATCCTATGAAAAACAAAATCACTGCGCGTGTGTACGTACGGAACACCGTCTCCACGCCGTGGTGTAATATTTTTTTCATCACAAAGATACTTGGATGGGTATAATGATGGAATAAATTACTATATATTATTATTTTAATGTTATATTTATTCTGAAATATTATACACCATACACTTCAATACAATTCCACAATCATGGGAATGATATCATCGCTCGTGCGTACGTACGGTCTACCGTCTCCACGATGTGATGTGATTTGTTCTAAGTGATCATCATTGAAAAATGATTATATAAATAAATTTAGTGAATAAATATGATATATATTATACTAATACTATTCTTTAAATGATATATCTATAACCTAAAAAGAGGAATAATAATTTATTTGAAAAAAATGCATAAGAATATAAAGTCGTTAACACCCGAATAACAAGTAAAAATGAAATGTTACTAATAAAAAGATAAGAATATGAACATATATGACATAATAACAATGAATATGATTCTGTAATAAGTCAATGACATTATTTAAATCATTATACAAGGGGTTCGGATACTTACAAAGCATATCAGACCTAACGTAAGGGAAAATCTCGCAATCTCATTTTTTCTATCCAATATTTTTTATACTTCAGTATTTATTGAGGAATATTTATCATCCATATATATGTTTCCTAAACATGTAATATTATTTTTATCCTCCTATAATTTTTTAAATCCAATTTTACCTATGGATGAGTTTTTAGTAAAAGAAATCAAAATATCTTTTGTTGTTTTAAGTACGAGATACTTTTTGACATTTCTAACCAAAGTATGAGAAGAATGTTTTCTTATCTTATAAGTCATGAGAGATTTTTTATGATTTCATAGGAAATTATTTCCATGTAAGCTTCCTTTACATGTTTTCAGGTTTATTTTCAATTATCTTCTTTTAATTTAAAATTTCATGACATGTTGAGAAAAGAAAATGTTTTTGATGAAGAAAGGTTATTTTCCTCAAGAACTAAGTTCTTCTATTTTATAAAAAAAAATCCATATAAGATGATATAGGGTTATGTTTCTATCCCTATTATTACATTTATTTGATTATGTTCTGATGGAATTATTTTTTGGAAGTGTTTTTATCTTATGATAGCATGATGTTTAAGAATCCCATTTTATTACATGGGTTATGCTATGATGTATGATTTATGATTTTGTGGCACAAATAAGAATAGTTTCATTATGAGATGGGTGGGACCTTTATCTCCCTCCAATACATTGGGTAAATATTTGTATCTCATTAAATAGACATGCCTGGAATGGAAAGTTAATCTAGTTCAGTGATACATGATTGGAACGAGGATTGATCTCAGTTCGGTAATGAACATTATCTGCTATGATGGTCATGGATATGATCCATGACTAATATGAAATGATTTTCTATTCTTATGTGTGTATTCCACAAAGTTTCATGTCTTATTTTATGATGATTGGGATTATATTGTTGTTCTATGATTTATCCCATGACATGATATTATGACCACTTATGCAGGATATGATTTTCAAACGTTATGATCTTAAGAATATGATATGATTGACATTTCATTTGTTTACCCTTAATGAGAATTTGATCTCACACTTTTGTATGTTTCCTTTCCCCAGTTCATGAAGAAGGGTATTAAATATGATATGCCAAAAATGATTCTAGATATGATCAAATAAATGAGAGACAACGTTGATGCTTTATGAACTAGTTGTTTATGTTACCTAGTTTCTAAAGATACCATACCTATACGGTCCTATCATGGTTCTGTTATATGTTTTAATAAATATACTTCATTTATGAAGTATTAAAATGTACATAATTTATGGGTTGTTATAGTTGGTATCAGAGGAAAGGTATAGTTAACCTTTGGAAACTAGGATGTGAACGCCTTGGTAAGAACCCTTAGGATTTGTCTAAGCATAGGACACAATCCTAGTGTTTTAGAAATGGCCATGAATAACCTATGATAAGACCTAAAGTGTGAAATTTTATTCTTGATTATGTGGTTTTCCTATTGTAATTAGTGTTTCACACACTATGCTTCTTGGTTTTAGTCAATGGAAGGAACCTGAAGGAATCGTGTTAATGCTGAATTCAATGGGTAATCCAATGATTTCCCCCCTGAGAAACCAAATTTTATGGGAGTTGGAATGAAAAATCTTATAGCCATGCTCACACAACTTTCTCAAGATATGAATCATGCAGGACTTAGAAACGAGTAAAGGAAAGAGCAACATTCTGTTGAATCCTTCATGAGGTAGCATCCACCTTCATTCAGCGGGTCTTCTGACCCATTAGTGGCTGAACAATGGATTAGTACCACTGAAAAAGATATTTTCTATGTTACAATGTTCTGAACATGATAAAGTCATCTTAGCAGTATATCGTTTGGAATGTGAAGCAGATAAATGGTGGAATCTTATCAAGAATAAAAGGAAAAGAGATGAAATTTATTCCATGGAATGGGATGAGTTCAAGAACTTGTTTTTCAATAAGTACATCTCTCTTATTCTTCGAATAAAGATGGAGAAGGAGTTTTTTGAACTAAAGCAAAAGGATGATTAATCGTTTGGTACCTACGAAGAAAATTTTACAAGACTAGAATGGTACGCTACTAGAATTATTATCCAACATAAGAGTAAGATCAATTGATTCTTTAGTGGAATAAAACCATGTATCCAAAGGGTGTTATCCATAAGGGACTTCAATAGCTACGAGGAAATTTTTTGATGTGTTCTCAAGGTTGAGATTGATATTTGAGTAACCCATCAGTCATATGGGATTGATAAGAATAGGAAAATTGAATTCAAAGGAAAATATAATGACCACACTGAAAAGAATATGAGTTTCACCTTATGCTAAAAGTGTGGAAATAAACATGGATGGAATTGTCTTAAAGGGAAAATTAACTGTTTTAAATGTGGAAAAGAAGGTTATCGGGCAATTAAATGCCATAATGATGGGAAAAAGATGTCTAATGATAAGAACTGAGAAAATGATACACAGAATGCACCTCCTACACTTCAATGTTACAAGTGCGAGGAAATGGGGAATTATGACAATCAATACCCTAATCCAAGGTTTTTTGATGATGATCGACATCAACAAACTCTTAAGGCCAAAGACAAAGGAAAGTCACATGTAATTTCAATCAGCAATGTAGAGTACGATAACGAAGTGGTGAAATGTACACTTACCATCCACTCTAAAGTAGAAAATGTTTTTTTTATTCTGGATCCACCCAATCTTTTATTTCTGAAAAATTTTCTAAGGATATCGTCGTACTACCTCAATAATTAGATGTTGAGTCAGCTGTGACAAATCCTAATGGTACGACGATTGCATCAAAAGTTTATAATTCTTCTCCAATTGACGTTTATAGGAAATTGATTCCTTCAAATCTTGTGATCCTTCCTATAGTGTAATTTTATGTGATTCTTAGAAAGGATTGTCTTTCCTTATATGAATCTCATATCAATTTCCAAAGAAGGGAAGTCACATTTCATATTCTAGATCAATCTATGATCATATATCGATGTAAGGATGAATATAAACTTCCAGTGGAAATTTCATCCATCTTAAGGGTCTTCATTCCAATAAATAAAGGTTATTTATCTCAAATGGTTGGCGAGAAACTCACGATTAAGAATATACCCATTTTATGGGAGTTTGATGATATCTTTCCAGAGGAATTTATAGGTCTTCCACCAAATCGTGAAGTTGAGGTTTCAAAATGACTCATACCGGGTGATATGCCCATTTCAAAGACACCTTATAGAATGTCCCCAATTGATTTGTAGGAATTGAAGAAGCAACTCCAATAGAATCTTGATAAGGGATTCATATACCCTAGTACATCACCTTGGGGAGCACCTCTTCTGTTTGTTAAGAAGAAAGATGGATCAATGAGACTCTACATTGATTATCGAGAACTTAACAAGATCAATATCAAGAAAAAAATATCTTATCCCACACATTGATGACTTATTTGACCAACTACACAGAGCTCAATACTTCTCCAAGATTGAACTTCATTCAGGGTATCATCAATTAAGGGTAAAAAAGGAGGATATACCAAAGACGTCTTTTCGTACAAGGTACGGACACTATGAATTTATAGTGATTCCATTTGGCCTTACTAATTCCCATGTTATCATCATTGATCTAATGAATAAAGTCTTTAGATACTATCTTGAATAGTTTGTGGTAGTCTTTATAGATGATAGTCTTGTTTATTCAAAGATCAAGGAAGAACATGAAGATCACTTAATAATTACATTGAAGACCCTAAGAAAGGATAATCTTTATGAAAAATTTACTATGTGTGAATTTTGGCTTCAAAAAGTTTCATTTTTTGGTCACATAATATCAAGAGAGGAGATATTTATGGATCCAGCAAAAATAGAGGTTATTGAAAGATGGTTGAGACCAACAACAGTAATTGAGATCCAGTGTTTTCTTGGTTTGGTTGGATATTACCGATGATTTGTGAAAGATTTTTCATGATTATATAATCCACTCACCAGGTTGACTTGAAAATGAGTTATGTTATTTTGGAAGGAGGAGTGTGAAGAGAATTTCAAGGAGTTTAAAAGAAGGTTAGCCAGTGCACCTGTTCTCACACTGCGTTGTAGTGGAGAAAGGTTTGTGATCTAAAGTGATGCATCCAAGAAGGTAATGGGGTGTGTTCTCATGAAAAATGATATGGTGATAGCTTATGCCTCTTGACAGCTAAAAATCCATGAACAAAATTACCCAACTCATGATTTGGAGTTAGCAGCGGAAATCATTGCATTAAAAATATGGAGGCATTATCTTTATGGTGAAAGGTGTGATATTTATACTGATCAAAATATTTTAAATTATATTTTCACGCAAAAGGAGCTAAATATGATCCATAGAAGATGGCTAGAGGTGATTAAAACCAATGAATGTCCAATACATTACCACCCTAGGAAAGAAAACAAGGTGGCAGATGCATTATACTGACAAGACCATGACATCTTATCCATGATGAGGATCACAAAAGTTCCAAAATTTATGGATTTTCAAAGGATGGATCTTGAAATTATAACAAAAGGGGGAAAATATTATCTTTCTCAAATAAATATTCAACAATATATACATGTGAAGATTAAAGAGGCATAGAAGGTAGATGTAGAGTTACAAAAGAAGGTGATAAATGTTCCTAAATTCAACATTGATTGTGATGAAATAATAAGGTTCGGGAATTGGTTTTGTGTTCCTCTCATACCGGAATTAAAGAAGGAAATATTGGATGAGGCTCATAGTTCTTCATTCTCTAGAATCAAGAATATGTATAGTGACCTGAAAGAGTACTTATGGTGGGTCGGCATAAAAAGAGATGTTTCTGAATATGTCTATTGATGCTTGGTTGGTCATCAAGTTAAGGATGAAAGACAGAAGACTAAGGGGATGTTGTAACCATTACCCATACTATAATGGAAATGGGAAAACATCACTATGGACTTTGTCACCAGACTTCCCAAAACATCCAAAGGAAATAATGATATTTGGATTATATTTGATCATATTACAAATTCGGCACACTTCATTTCTATTAGAGAGGATGTCTCTTATGATCAACTTTCCAGGATATATGTAAAAGAAGTGTTAATATTTCATGGAGTACCACTTTACATTATATTTGATAGGGATCCGTGGTTTACCTCGAATTTTTGGCGAAGTCTTCAGCATGCTCTAGATAAAGAGTTGAGTTTCATCACTGCTTATCTTCCTAAGACAGATGTTCAGTCTGAAAGGACAGTTAAAACTCTAGAAGAAATGTTGAGAGCTTTCTCTGTGGATTTAAAAGGTTGTTGGGATCAACACCTACCATTGGTGGAATTTTCTTACAACAATATCTTTCACTCCAATATTCAGATGGCTCCTTATAAATCCCTCTATGGAAAGAAGTTCTAAACACCAACTTGATGGGATGAAGTTGGGGAAAGAAATCTATTAGGACCTGATCTTGTTGATGAAATGGAAAAAAATGGCAGATCTATTCAACAACATATAAGAGAAGCTCAGAGTCGACAAAAACGTTATGCTAGAAACCGAAGAAAAGACCTAGAGTTTGAAGTGGGAGATAAGGTATTCTTATAAATATCTTCCTGGAAGAGAGTAATGAGATTTGGAAAGAAGGGAAAGTTGAGACCTAGGTATATTGGTCCGTTTGAGATTATGGATCGTGTTGGGAAGGTAGTTTGCCAATTGGCGCTTCCACAAAATCTCTCTCAAGTTCATGATGTGTTCCATGTGTCTATCCTGAGAATATACATTCACGATCCTTCACATGTACTAAGCTCAGAAGTCGTACTACTGGAGAAAAATATTTCTTATGAAGAAAAACCCATAGAGATGTTGTATCGTAGTTAAAATTTTCTACGAAACAAGACTTCTCGATTGGTTAAAGTTTTATAGAGGAACCACCAATTAAAAGAAGCTGCATGGGAACTTGAGGATATGATGAGAGAGATCTATTCTCATCTGTTTGTTTCCAAGTGAAGAATTTTGAAGGAAAAATTCAGTTTAAGGGGGATAAAATGTAATTCCCATGTGTTTTATGAAATATTTATATAATATTTATTCTTCAGTAGCTTGTTTTGCACGTAATCGTTAGTTTAAACAAACTGTGATATGCCCTTAATATAAAATTTATATTATAAACTAGCTGTTATATTAGCAGGAATAAATATAAATAACATTTAAAAATCTATCAATTATATGTCATATTAGTTATTTGAGTGAATTAAATTATTAAGATATGTATGTTATATAATTAAAATGATATTTTTTATATTCTTCAAATGGATATTAAAAGAATGTTTTTCGGCCATTTAATGGAAACCCCTTTTTAATTTAAGATTTAGGCACATTAATAATTTTAGTATTACAATGTAAACCTCTTCTTTGGAATCAGGATATAAAAATTTACTTTGGCTAAAATTCTGATATTTTTCTCATAAACTTCATAATTTGATGAATTGTAAAAATATGCTAAATTTTAATTAAAAAAAACTTTTTTCATCGAGATAATTTTTATGGTTAAATTATAAAATTTACTGGTTTTAAATTATAAATAGAATATATTTTTACTATTTAATATTATTTATGTAATTTTCATCAATTTTACAATGAATTCATAGGTAAAATCATTTCAATCTTTTGCAATGTTTTAAACAAAGACCCATATTTTCGACAACAAGTTTAGTTTTAAATTAAATTACTACAACTTCTGTGTTTTGAATTTAGAAGCATGGAATCCATATTTGGAATCATTAAGTCCAAATTATTTTAATACGATAATTTTATTTTCTTCCATTAGGAATAGTAACTACGGTAAATTATATTTACCTTAGTTAAACGTAAATATGTTAATTAAAGGTAAAAATAATATTATAAAATTACCCAAACATTTTTCTTAATATTATTGGATGATTATCTTTCGTCCTAAACTATACTTGGGTTGAAATGTTATCTATTAGAACCCACTTGGATGAGATTAAGACCTTTAATTTATTTTATTTAAAGGAAATTGAAATATGTCTCACTCAAACATTAATAATTAAATTATTTTTAATACAAGGTTAAACGGAATATAAATTAGATTATAAATACTAATATGAAATCTAAAATTTTTTAATTTATCATGGTAATTTTTTTGTAATTTTTATGAAATATATAATTACCTTAAGATCTTATACATTAATGACGCAGAAATTATTTATTTAGTGAAATATCAATAATATAGTTTTTATTAAAATAATAATACCCATAAAAAGAAACAAACACTTGAACAAAACTTATTGGTTGAGTATATAAATACTATAATCATAAGTGTTGACTTTTGGATCATTTGAGGCCTTATAAGACATATTAGGACATTTATATTATTTTATTTTAAATGATGTAAAAGTTGTCACCTTCATAATTTAATAAACACAATATTTTAAAAGTTGTGTGTTTAAGAAGATAAATTCAACTAAAAATATTATTATGAAATATATTATATTTATATTCATCATAGTATTTTATTTTTAGTTTCTATGCAACAAATAAGTATATTAAATAATTATACAAAAATGTTGTAGTAATTATTTTATCAAGAGAAATATCAAATAAATAGTTTTAAAAATATTAAAATTTATATTATATGATATAATTAATGTTCTACATGAATTATTTAGATGAATATAACTTTTTAGGAATCTATTAAATATTTTGTTTCAAAAATATATTCTGTTTTGATTTTATATAAATTCAAATAAATGAATAGTGTCCAAATTGACACTATTGATAGTTTATAAAAATAACATATTATTAAATTGTTTAAAAATCACAAAAATATTTAAAAATTAAAAAATGAAATTAATATGGTCTAAAATGTCATAAATTATCCAATTATGTAAAATTAATAACACATAAGTAAGTATGTATAATCATTTAAAATTTATAACTTTATTACCACAAATAAAATTAAATAGATTAAATAAGGATAAATCAAAATGATAAGGTTTAAAATAAAATCAAAACATATATAAATTTTATTGGATTATGATATTACAACCCTATATCATCTAATATTTGAATTTGAGTCATTTGTTAGGTTATTATGTGGTTTTGGGTTTTATTATAAATTAATATTTTTGAGAATTTCAAAAGTTCCTCTCTCCTCTCTTATAAAAGGGCACCCCTTCCCCCTCCTCTTCACTCAATTTTGAGCTTTCATGCTCGGAAAAACCCTGAAAATTCCTCTTATAAACCTCTATAATTACATTCTAGAGGTATTTTTCTTCTCAAAAGACAAACTCTAGTGCCCTATGAGGATGTTTTAAGGAGACACTTTGAGGAAGAGATAATATCTTCTACCGATTCATTCAAATTTATTTCTTATTCTAATTCCTCTTATTTAGTTGTTTAATTATAAAGTAAAAACATCAGTATCAATAATATACTGATATTTTATTATAAATATGAAACAACCCTATTTCACCTTCAATCCATCCTACGAAAATGGAAATCACCATGTGTGCATAGGTAACGAATATCATCTCCACACCATGGTGTAATCTTTTTATTCATCAACAACATACTTGTATGGGTATAATGATGGAATAAATTACTATATATGATTATTTTAAAGTGATATTTAATTTAAAATTTTATACACCACACACTTCAATACAATTCCACAATCATGGGAATGATATCATCGCTCGTGTGTACGTACGGCCTACCGTGTCCACAATGTCATGTGATTCGTTCTACATGATATTCATTGAAGAATGATTACATAAATGATTTGGATGAATAAATATGGTATATATTATATTAATACCATTATTTAAATGATATATCTATAACCATAAAAGAGGAATAAGAATTTATTTGACAAAACATGGACAAGTATATAAAGCTATTAACACCCGAATAACGAGTAACAATGAAATGTTACTAATAAATAGATAAGAATATGACCATATATGATATAATAAAAATTAATGAGACTCTAGAATAAGTAAATGACATTATTTAAATCATTATATAGGGGTTTTGGATATGTACAAAGCATATCAGACCTATGTTAAGGGAAAATCTCGCAATCTCATTTTTTTTATCAGAGATAGTTTATACTTCAGTTTTTACTCGGGCATATTTATCATCCACATCCATGTTTTCTAAATATGTAATATTATTTTTATCCTCCTAAAATTTTCTAATCCAATTTTATCTATTGATGAGTTTTTAGTAAAAGAAATGAAAATAATCTCTTGTCATTTTCAGTACGAGATACATTTTGACTTTTCCGGCCAAAGAACGAGAAAAATGTTTTTTTAACTTATACAGCATGAGCGGATTTTTATGCTTTCATAGGAAATTATTTCCATGTAATATTCCTTTACACTTTTCAGGTTTACTTTCAATTAATTTCTTTTAATTTAAAATTGAATGACATGTTGAAAAAAGAAAATGTTTTTGATGAAGAAAGGATATTATCCTCAAGAACTAAGTTCAAGTGTTTTATAAAAATTATTTTCCATCTAAGATTATATAGGGGTATGTTTCTATATTTATTATTACATTTATTTGATTATGTTCTGATGGAATTTTTTTTATGAAGTATTTTTTATCTTATGATGGCATGATGTTTAAGAATCTAATTTTATTACATGGGTTATGTTATGATGTTTGATTTATGATTTTGTTGCATACATAAGAATGGTTTAATTATGAGATGGGTGAGACCTATATCTCCCTTAAATTCATTGGGTATAGATTTTTATCTCATTAAATAGACATGGTTGGAACAACAAGTTAATCTGGTTCGGTGATACAGGATTAGAACAAGGAGTGAACTCGGTTCAGTAATCGACATTGTCTGCTATGATGGTCTTGAAAATGAGCCATGAATAATATGAAATGATTTTATATGATTATGTGTGTATTCCACAAAGTTTCATGTCTTATTTTATGATGATTTGGATTATATTTCAGTCCTATTATTTATCCCATGACATGATATTATGACCTCTTATGCAGGATATGATTTTCAAACATTATGATCTTAAGAATATGATATGATTGAAATTTTATTTGATTACCTTTACTGAGAATTTGATCTCACCCTTTTGTATGTTTCTTTTCCCTAGGTTAGGAAGAAGGGTATTAAATATGATATTCCAAAAAGGAGTCTAGATATGATCAAATAAATGGGAGACAACGTAGATGCTTTATGAACCAGTTGTTTGTGTTTCCCGGTTTCTAAAGACACTATACCTATACGGTCTTGTCATGGTTTTGTTATATTTTGTAATAAATATACTTCAATTCTGAATTATTAACAATGTACGTAATGTATGGGTTGTTATACTATCCATGGATTCATTTTGTGTTAAAAGTTTTTATTAAATGATATGCTTTTTTATTTATTTAACTTACCATATTGATTACTACTTATTTACTCATTATATATTCAACTGTATGTAAACCTAAATGATCATTTGATCTCACCCGTATTTTGTTTCATTTTCCTAAATTTTAATGAATAAATATTTTAATGATATTTAATGATTAATAGATTTTAATTTTTTTATGTTTATATTTTTAATTCCAATGTAATTTGGGAATCATGTATATATATTTCATACCAATACTAGTAAACTTATTGATCATGCATGGTGAGATATATTTTATTGATGAAAATGTAATATTTTAAACACCATATCTAGGTTACTATAATTAGTGTTTTTATAGTTGGTATTAGATAATATTTAGTATAAATAATGGGAACTAGAATTGAAATTATCATTTATATCCTGAGAATAAATATAATCCAATATTGTATTTTTTAAAATTTACCATTAGAGAAATCTTATTTTGGGGATCAATTTTCATGATCATTATGAGATAACTCATTATGTGAAAATATTTTAGTGATGGTACCTAATAAAATAAAGAGAATCAATACTTGTGCCCATTGTAGGGATTTCCCCACTAATGAACCCATTTTAGTTGGTATTGGATTTAAGAAGATCATAGCCATATTAGGGAAGCTAACCCAGGTTATTTATAATAACCATATATATATAGAACTATATGATGTTCTAATACATGATAAATTTATATTCAATCATTTCATGTGACAAAATACTCCATGTTTAAATCGAACTACTAATATTTTGGTTGGTGAGCATTGGATCAAATCACTTGAAAATATATTTCTCACCTTAGGATAAAATAAAATAGAAAATGTTATAGTGGTATGTATTTAGTTGTAGGTGATGTTGATCAATTGAGTCAGTTGATATAGAAAAAGTAGGTAGAGAAAACTGAACATATAGATTGGATAAATTTTGATATAATATTCAACAATAAATATTTCACTGAATAGAAATGAACTTAAATGAAAATAATGCTCCTAATTTTAAAGAAAATTATTGAAGAAATTGTTGTAGAGTATATTATTAATTATTAAAGACTATACATGTATTCTATAGATTATATAAACAATAAAAATTTCATTATTGATCATTTCCTTGAAGGCCTTAATTCAAACCTCTGAAGGCCACTAGTTTCTCAAACACTTTCATCATAAGATAAAATAGTACTATGTTCTATTAAAATAGAGAATGAATTTTCAAGATTATATTTCTTTAAGGGAAATCAAGATAAGGAAAGGTTGTATGAAAACCATGAAAATGGTTAATCATAAAATAAGAAGAAGGTAATAAAACCAAATCTCGTCATTTAAAAATTGTGTGAAGAAACATCTTGGAAATGTCTTTAAGGGAATGGGAATTCGTTACATTCATGGAAATAAGGTTCATATATCCAATGAATTTATGTGGAAGAATCTAATAATTTATTAATGGTTCTTCAATTATAGATAAATCGTGAATTATTCAAACCAATTCCCCATGTGCTAAGGGAATATACCCCAAAAGAGGTCGTGGGGAGAAGGAAAAGCATAGGTGATCACTACAGTTGATGAAAAAGTTCTCAATGATATGGTGTAAATGAATTTAATCATTTCATTGAATATAACCAATGAATTATTTGATTCTGTATTATCACCATTTTTATATCATCCATGTTTGTGAAGAAAATTTGATATTTACATAGCTCGTTAAGAAGGGATTTTTTAATCAAAACTCCATGTGGAAATCTAAACAAAAAAAGTATGTGTTAGTCAATTCACATTATGACTCATAAACATTACCTATATTCATAATTGATTATTATACCTATTTTTTGTTTTTATTTAATCATTGGTAAATATTTGATTATAAAATATGATTCAAAAATTGCCTTCAAATATAACGAATATAAAATTCATAATGAATATGTGGTCTTCATTATATTTAAAGGGGAGACTTCATCACCTGAATCATGTCTAGATCCACCCCCAATAGCTTTCCATAAATTTATTCTATAGAAATAATAGAATAAACGACATAGATATGGAAACATTAATCCATAAATAGATGGTCATCATATTGTATAAGAATATATTGATTTACTTCCTGAATAATTGCATGGTTAACCACCGGATATTGAATTTGAGTTTTCTATTGATTTAATCCCCAATGTAAGAACTATATCAAAAAGTCCCTATAGAATAGACACTATACAATTAGTGGAGATAATAAATGACTAGAGGAGGTAATTTATGCATACATCTTAGCGATTCACTATTGGGGAGAAACCTCTTTTAATTAAAAATAATAATTGGTCTATGAGGTTGTGAATTTATTATAGGGAAATAAACGCTATTTAAAAAAATGAAAAGTATCCTCTTCATTGAACTTAAGAATTAACCAATCAACATTAAGAATATAATTATTTTCAAAGATATAAAATAATTGTGGGTATCAAAAATTGTATGTAAATAGGGAATATATCCAAAAGGCATCATTTTGAATGATTTAGGAATATTATAAGTTCACAGTAAGGATACTATAATTAAATAATTCACCCTTTTATTTTATTGATATAATGAATAGAGCATTCAAGGAATATAATTATAATTTTCTTGGTATTTTTTGATGATATATTTGTATAATCCAAAATCTATTAGGACCTTGAGAATAATATATAGAATATTCTTGATATACATTGAAGAAAAACGATATATGGTAAATTTATTAAGTGTAAATTATAGCTCCATAATGTTTCACTTCATGGAAATGTTGTCTCCAATTATGGAATATCAGTTGATCTTGTTGAGATAATGGTAGTCCAATAATGGAATGCACCAATGAACATAACTGAGGTACATAGTTTATTTTCTTTGGTAGTCTACTATTAGTTATTTTTTCAAAATTTAGCTCGATTGGATAACCAATTAACCATTATTACTTCTAAAAGGTTTAAGGTGTTACCGAAAAATGAATGTTAATAATTTTTTGATGAATTGAAATAAATATTAGTGAATGATAAGATTTTGACTATACCATTAACAAAAATTGGATTTGAGATATGTATTAATTCATTAACTATTGGACTTGGATTTTTTCTTATGTTGAATGAAAAAATTATTTCCCATACATCAATACAGCTAAAGACTCATAAAAAATTAAATCCAACCAATGACCTTGAATTAGGAGTTGTAATCCTTGTTATAATAATATATATAGAATATCCCTATGGTGAAATATATGAGATATATAAATATTATAAGAGTTTTAAATACATATTCTCAAATAATGAACTCATCATAAGGAAATGATGATGGCTCTAGAAACTAAAGGATTATTATTAATCAATACACTCACATGCAAGAAAGTTAAATAAGCTATAATATGTAATTAGCATAAAATATCACTGAGTTATAATAAAAATATGGATTGATATGGATATTATGTTCATAGATTTTATAACAATAAATAAAGTATTATTAAGGAAGGGGAAGCATCAATCCTATTTCAAATGATTTATAAACGATCTTTATTGAAAAACATAAAATGTTCTTAGCTAGATGATGAGAATACTTAACAGAATATTAATGCTATGAATTATGGGAAATTTTTAGAAACCACATATGACGATGGTTTTCTGATATTTGTAATTTTCTATGTTCTATATATACCTTAGCTAAAATGGTAATTATTATATGAATCACATATCCCAAATTTCTCTATACACCATGGAATAACCATGATGTATAGTGATTTGAGGGAATTTTTATTATTTTAATATATGAAGTGGGAAGTTTCGAAATATATTTCAAATGATTTTTTTAGTAAGTGAATGTTTAGAGATAAAATTCAATAGGTTTCATTCAACCTATTACTATTACTATATAGAAATGATATGAAATTACTACAGAAATTATCATTGGATTTCCAAATTCTCATTGAAAGAATGATTTGTTGTGGGTCATTGTTGATTTCCTTACCAAATATGCACATTTCCTTTCTATAAGAGAAATTTTCATTTAGATCACCTTGACCTAACCTATGTTAATGAAGTTTTAAGAATTCATGGTTCAACTTTTTCAATTGTGTATGATTAGGATCTATGATTTATATAGAAAGTATGGAAATTTATTTATGATGATCTTAATAATGATCTTCATTTCAACATTTCCTATCATACTTAAAATGGAGGATAGTCCTGATTGAATATTCAAACCTTGGAAGACATGTTGATGTCATTATCACATTCTTTTCAAGGTATGTGAGATATGTACTTACCTCTAATAGATATCTATTTTTATAATAGCTTCTATTTGAGTATTCAAATGGCATTTTATGATGTATTATATTGAAAGGGGTATCTTAAATCATATTATTAGGATGAATATGAAGAATGGAATCTTGTATAACCATATTTTGTTTAAGAGATAATGGAAAAGGTAAAGACTATTCAAGCCCATATTAAAATAAAACCAACAAGAAAAAATAATTATGGTGATAACTTAAGGAATGATTTTTATATTTAAGGGAGTGGTCATGTTTTCAAGAATTTATCTCTATATATTGGTGATATAAGATTTTTCTTAAATGAAAAAATAATCCACATTTAATAAAACCATTTTAAATTTTTGTATGAATTGTAAGTGAGTGTTATTTTTTAGAAATGCCACCTAACCTCTATAAATTATGTGATGTGTTATATGTTTCATTGTTAAGGAAGTACATTCCAGACCTGACACATGTTCTCACTTCCAATGAAATAGATTTTGAACATGATTTATCTTACTTTGAAGATCCTATATAGACTCTAGAAACTAGATAATAATTATTGAGGAATCAACAAACATGGATGTTAAAGGTACTTCGGTGAAATAATAATATAGAATAGGCGTCTTAGGGACCTAAGAAAATTATATTGAAGAACTATCGAGATTTATTCATGATTTATAATTATAAAAATATCACGGAAAATAATTTTTGAAGGAGGGAATAATGTAACACACTATAATTTTAGGAGATGTTTTTTGAAATATATTTAATGTCTTGACTAGCTTGTGTTGCAGACAACACCAAGATTAAACGAATAATGATATGTTACTAATATATTATTATGTGATCGTTATAACTTTGAAATTAAAATTAAAAGGTACAGATATAAATAGCTAAATGAGTAAAATTATATTTTTTATACATTTATAAAAAAAATATTTTTTGATCAATAAAAATAAAGAACATTTTATTAATGTAAAATAAATTTCTTCAGAAAAAGTTTTTTTTATGTGCACGTAATGTGTTTTTATTTTAATAAATTAAAATAATCACTACTGGTGGATGATTTTAATGAAAGATAAATATTTATCATTAAACAAAATTTTTTATCATTCATTTATATTTTTAAATATTTATAAAATAACAATAATTCCTTTTTTATGCTTAAAAAATATATTTTTCTAAAAAATGTTTTTCATCACGTTTTGAAAACTAGTTTTAAAATTAAATTTTTAAACTTATAATAATTGATTCTTTAAAAATGGATTCCATATTTGGATTCAGTATGTTCAAAATTGGTAAATAGGCCCCAATAATTTTTTGTAAATATGAATAGTAACTATGGTATAATTTATCACTTCAGTGAAGTGTAAATCTGGTTAATCTATTTTAAAACTAACTAACAAAGTCATAATATTTTTTATTAATTAATACTTTATGAAGGTAATTCTACCCTTATCTACATAGTCTTGAAATTTAAATGTATAACAGACACTTCATGACGAAAATTACCAATATAATATTTAAATCAAAGAAATTTACAAAAGGTCACTCTCTTAGTTTAAAAAATCTATTATATGTCCACATAGGGACAAAATAATGTTATGAATGAATTGTAAAATAAAATTTCTGAATAATTAAATTACTTACATGATTATAATTTATTTATATGTTTTAGTAATTATATAATTACCATAAATTTTTGTGCAATTCTAATGCAATACTTGTTCATTTAATATAAAAATGAAAAATATGATATTAAATATATCAAAAGTGATAAAATTTGGGTGATTTATAGTGTTCCATGGTTTTTTTAGCTGAATAATAATTTTTTGTGATCTTTAAATGAAATAGATTTAAAATAAAACCTTGTCTTGATGTATTTGAAGTCAAATTAATTGAATTGTTTCTATATTTACATTATTGATAATTTATCAGGAATATATAGGGTCTGGAAAACCGGCCCTAAAATTTATTAAGAATAATACCAAGAACAAATTCAATCATTACAAGGAGTTATATAATAGTGGGAGTGAACCACTCCCTTCATATTTTCATCTACCATAGATGCCTAATAATAAAGTGACCTAATGGACCACAAAGTGCTTGTGTCCATGATTGATCTCTTTGATAGTGCTTCTACCACTTGATTTTCTTCCCTGTATACATGTGAAACTACTAAGTTGATATTCTTTGGTTGATTGAGACATTTGGTCCAATAAGGAAGGATTAACCATGGGATATCCATGGTTCTTGAATTTAGATCATTCACACTAAGTGAATAATCTAATTAAATTCAATTTGAATCCCATGTATGATAAAAAAACATACTTTATATCATATATTATGGAATAAAGTTTAGCTTCAAAAGAATTGTTTATCCCAATAAAATATGGAAGCACCCTTTGAAAAAGCCATGGTGGGTGTGTAACACACCTCTATAACCCGATGGCCCTAACATTCATGAAGATGCTCCATCAACATTCACATTAATACATGAATGGATAAGAGGAATTTAATGAATACTTTAGACCATTATAAGTTTCTTTGGCCTGCCTAAAATTCACAGCATCCTAAGAGTGCTGAGGTACAAAATAAGACTACTCATGGTACCTATTCAGCCACCTACAGCCACATAAAGGTACCTATGAATAAAAAGGACAATAGTATGGGTGGAGGGAGGTGTGCTATCAAAAAAACATTGCGGGGTTCCCAAATAGAGCTGAAGATAGTTGCAGATGCCACCAGTAGCAAGTTATGGACATGCTCACTTCTTCCAGGTTTGTAGATACAGATCATAATCTCTTCCATATTCCTATACACTCTTATATTAATGCTAAATAAATATCTCATGTAATTACATATATATTGAGAGAAGGTGTTGTTCATGAAAAAATGTTGAACATATTCTTCAACCTTCGAACAAATGTTGCATGTTGAGATAATGTGATTCCAAACTTTCCTCAACTATACATGAGTATGCATATGGTTTTTAAAAATTCTACAAAGGAGTATGAGACTTGAAGGTTGGACAAAGGGTGCCTTAAACTTAATCAACCATGAAGGTTATTAAGTAGATCCACCACATTTAATGTTATATAATTTCTTAACATTATAGTGTCTATTCCTTTTGGACTCTATATAAACATATCATCATCCATAAAAATATAATTTTGAAGCTCTGGGGAAGATTTTGGAGTGAAAATGTCCTCAAGGCAATCATTATGACTCAATAATTTAGAAGTATTCATGCCAAGTAGGGAGGTATTCACCTTTGTAATATTAATTCAGCTGTCCAACTAGGGGGTGTGACAATAGTTGAGGGAGGATTGTCGAAACACCAAAAATTTTGTGTTATGAATAATATCATTTAAGTAATTCATGGGTGAGGGATAGATAGATTAAGTGAGATAATGGGGATACCCATTCATCAATTTCATCTTAAACATGCATGAAAAGAAGTCAAGAGATGATTCGTTAGATGTTAAAATATTCCATGTAAGCTTATTGTAAATCCCTCATTAAAAATCATGAGGTTCTTGATTCCAAGGCCTATGATCTCAATAGGTTGGATAAAATCCCTCTAACAAACAATTATAAATTTACTTTCATGATCGGATTTGGTCCAGATGATGTTTCTCATCATGAATTGAATGTCATTAATGATACTTCTTGGTCATCTATAATGAGAAAAAGAATACACAAGTTTTGAGGTGATAACCAAGTTAATCAAAAATGTTCTCCCAGCTTGAGACATAGCTTTGCCTTTCCATATAGCCAGTTGATTAATGATTCCAGTGTATATGTACCTAGAATAGTACTTATGAACCTTTTCCCAAAACAAGGGGAGTTCAAGATAATAAAATAGGAGGGATCCTTTTTCACTCCAAGAGTCTTGATGACTCTATTTTTTTACCAACAAATATCCCATATTCAAATACCATGAAATATTTCTTCAATCTCATGGTATGATCAGCCACCTCCTCGTGATGAGAAAAAAAATCTCTAATTGCTGAGATAGTTTTCTTTGAAGACTACCCAAAAAGGAGGATTTCATAATCATATAATAAGTGAGATGGGATGAAGTTGTTCTATCCAGCTTTGATCTATTGATAAATTCCAATTTTAGTGAGGTCATTGAAGAACCTACTCATGTAGTCTCTTAAAATAGAAAACATAATCCCTGAGAGTGGATCTCCTTGTCTAACACCTATAAATCATTCTAAATATTTTCTAGGGGATCTATTTATTAGGATATAAAACCATGAAAATATGATAATACCATTTATAATCTTAATAAATCAATATTAAAATCTATATATTTTGAGATCATCTAATACAATTCTCCATTTGAGAGTGTCAAAGGCCTTATAGATGTCATTTTTTGGGAAACTTTCCCTTGTTTAGATTTTCTTTTCATCAAATTGATATCTTCCAACGTAGTGAAGAGAAAATTATTGATTCTTATACCAAGTAAAAATCTAAAATTATTAGGGGATATTTGTTCCTTAATAATATTTCCCATTATGGACATCATGATCTTGATAATAAATTTGGGGATAAGTTTCCAAATGGTAACTAGCCTAAAGTATTTAATATCAACTCCATTCTCCTTCTTAGTAATCAAATAAATAAATTTGTAATTTATCCAATATGTAATTTGGGTGTGTGTAAAAAATATTTTACTATAATTATCATATCATCATACAATATATCCCAACAAAACACAAATAATTTTTTGGGAAATCCATAAGGATCAGCAGCACTCTCCATATTTAGAGTAAAAAGGGATTCATTAATTTCTTCCTTGTAAGGGACCATTGTGAGAGCATGGTTTTGATGATCATCAATAAAATTAGAGATTTTATCAATCATTGTATGAGTTATCTCTATTCCATCATCATAGTAAATATTACTAAAATAATCCACAACTGCATTTGAAATTTCTCTTTCTGAAGTGTAAAGGCATCCATTGATATTGATAATCATTAGCCTTACCCTTATCCATTTTTACTTATGTATCCTATTAAAGAAATTTTAGTTTCTATCTCCATACTTTAGGTATATAACATGCATAAGGTTTCGATCCAACTATTCCTTCTTAGTTAGAAGATCATCATACCTTGAGAGAGATTGTAATTCTTCCCTCGAGGGACTACTTTGATTCTAATTTCTGAGTTGGATGCTTGCAAGGTTTTCTACAGAAACCTTAATCTCAAAATAAATCATTGAGAAATTAATTACTTCAATATATTAGAAACCATTCCAAATTATTTAGGATTTGAGTTTGAATATTTAATGGGATTCCATGATGAACCATCTTCTAAGCCTCAATAATGATTTCCTTGCATCCAAGGGTAAAAATACACCCATTATTGAAACAAAAAAAAAAGAATGGGGGATGACCTGATTATATGAGTGTATATCTCAATTAAGATTAGATTATTATATGAGTGATGTTTGGGGAGTGTATAACCATAGATCCATGTATCAACACTCCCATCATTCACCTGAAAAAAAATATCCATCAAGCATGTTTTAATGCCTTCCATTCAAGGTGTATCTACTCCATGTAAAATCAATACCTACAATGGGTACCTCAGTAAGTTGACATTGATCATTGAATATGGATAAGTCCATTGAGGTTTACCTATTGAAAATCACTCCACTTTTTTCTTCAGACTTAAGAGGAGTGTTAAAATCTCCAACAATTACCCATTAATGGGTTGTGTTCCCAACAAAATCCGCAAGTTCACTCCTGATATATTTTATTCTGATGTAGGATGAGGATTCATAGACAAAATATACATCAATTATATAGTTTTTGAGGTTTCAAGAGATTGAAATCCATTGTCATTTCTCAATATTAGAGAGGATCTAAAATCTCCCATGCTTTAGGACCCATAGATAGTCCATGATGATATCATTGAAATTTTGGGAAATAAAACTATAACCAAGATATTCCCACTTAAAATCCCTCCATTTATTAAAGATAACATCTGGTTCTACAATTCCAATCATTATGGGTTTGTAGTCCAGGTTAAAGTGCCTAAGATCCTTGAACATTGTGGGGTTCCAAGACCATAGAAATTCTAATAAAATATATTCATTGTAAGAGGTATTGGCTCTTTGTTAGGGGCCTTTCCTCCTTTGATACCTTCTTATGGCCTTTTCTCTTCCTTCATTTTCACTTATTCTAACTAGCATTAGGATATGTGTTTATTGTCAATTTGTATGCATTCCCAAATTGGTCAATCACATGAGGCATGTCAAGAGATTTCTCCTCATCTACCTGAGTTTCATTCTGCTCAATGGGAATTACTTATACAGGTTCATCTAACCAAAACCCTCTATTAAGTGGTGGGAAGATGTTCTTGGACTAAATGTGAGAAGTACCGCTGCTTGTTTGAGGTTTCATTCTAGAATCCATGGATGGATGTGTCTATTAAAATGACCCTTTATGATCAGCATCATCATGAGAATGATCATAAATATGACCACCACCAGAAGGAGGTAGAATTCCCTTCTTCATAAAACAATTAGTTCCCATTTTATCATGGGATCCAAATGTTGTCACCTCAATTTCATCCTTCATAGGGACCTCTGCAATAATGTCTGTGAATGGGGTAATCCAAGGGATCCTTCAGTATATTATCTTCTATCGAGGAATCTTCCACACCTACAGTATCCTATAAATAGTACTCCACATCCAAAATGGAAGCTTGGTTGTGGGGTTTCTTCAAACACTATCTTCTGTGCATAGTTATCGAGTATCCAAGGGATCTACGCACTTCCCACTATAGGGTTTCCCTAGTTTCACACAAAATACCTCTACCAGTGCAAGATCAATATATTCAATCAAAATTCCACCCTCATCACCTTTAGAGTTTTCAACATTTCTATTATTCTGAGGATTAAAAGATACTGACTTATATTTTCCTTTCCTTCTTTGACATGTAGAATCATCATTCCCTTTCACCTTGAAATAGCTAAATTCGTTATCTCTATTAGAATAATCAATTACATGACCAAAGAACATCCATGCAATGAATAATTTATGATTCCTCTCATATTGGATCTAAAGATTCATGCTGCCATCCCATGGTGTAATAATCACTTCTTCAACTAATGTGGTAAAAATGTACACTTCCACTAGTATCCAGGCATAATACTCAAACCTTATATTCTCTATCTATTTTTTCATTCAAATGGGATTCCCAAAAAATGAGGAAATGTCCTATAGGATCTATGGATTCTAGTATATTCAGTCCATCCTACATATCTGAATCCAAATTTGAGCATTTGTGTTCAGTACGATGATGGGGTCAAAATTCCTATCTCATTATAGTATATTTAAGAGGAAAGGACTCAGATATATAGACCCCATTCTCCGTGATCTTCTATTAAATTCATCAGAAGGGAATACCACATGGTATTACCCCCTCCATGTCACTTTCATTCTCCACTCATCAAATCCCCATTTATCCACAGTTCTTCTTATCTGGTCATTAAATTTCTAGAGTTTCTCACATTTTTGAATCAATACACACACAATAATTGAGAATTTTCATATGTTAACCCATTCATAAACCACCTCTTGATTTGTTTATAAATTACCCACTTTTCCTTTCTTTAATAGTGAAAAATATGTTACCGTAACTATTGATAAAATTGGTTAACTATGGGGTTAAACCAAAATATATGGATTCAAAATCCAAAAAAACCCTATAACTGTTTTTTGGATGATGGTATTTAAACCCTATCCTACCCTAGGATCAATTCCCTATATATTTGTATGAATGTGGGTTGAGAATGAATTTGTTATAATTTAATCTTTTAATAAATTCCAAATGTTCCCCTCACCTTAATTTTGAAAGATCACCTCCTCCCTCACTTCATTACATCACACTGATCATCCAATCCCTACCTATTTTACTTCAAATAATTCTTATCTATTTTCTATAGGTTCTCTTCATTCCAAATGTTTTACCATAGTTCCCTTAAGAATATATCTAATGGAAGTTTACTGAAGAAGAGATAATTTTTATTACTAATCCCTTCATGTTTATTTATTATCCAAAATCCACTAAATTTGTTGTATCCATAATAATATAATAAATAAATTATCAAAAATATAATGGCATTTCATTAATATTATGCAAAAAGCATATTCAATCTCTTTTCCATCCTATGAAAAGTGAAATCATTGCTCATGTGTACATACGTCTTACTATCTCCACACAGTAGTGTAATTCATTTTTTACCATCTCTTTAGTTAGATAGTTATAAAGATGGAATTGATGAGTATATATATGAAATTTATTACCTAACAATATTTTATAATGTATAATATCGTATATTCCTTCATACCTTCCAATTTTTTGGAAAATGATAACATTGATCATGCATACTTGTGGACTATCACCTCCATGAAGCAATGTAATATATTTTCATTTATGTTTTCAGGGATAGGAATAAGGATATATTTAATAAATATATATTATATTAATTAAATTAGAATTATTTTTTAATTATTATTTATTATTCATCTTTATTTAATTTTATCCATTGAAAAGTGAAAACAGTGTTCATGCCGACGTACAGCCTACCATCTCCCTAAATGTTATAATTTATTTTTCTATCTATATCATTAATGGATGAATTTATATATAAATATATTGAATATATATTATATTTATACCATTAATGCAATTTTTTGCATTATTTAACCAAAAATAAATAAAATAACTGGTACTACTGAATCAAAATATACAAGAAAAACAGTGTTGTTAAGACCTTAAACAACAATAATAATAATCATCTCCCTCATCATCCATGACCTAGGAGGTGGTGATGGCTGTTGTCCCCATCCCTTCCCCATCAAAGGGGGAGGGACTCCAATCTCATTCTTCCTTTATTCTATTCTCTAACCCAGATTTCATTCCACCTTTCCTCAATATTTCTCTATTCCCTAGAGTCCCTGATCTCCACGATGGATTTCAACTGCTTAAAAATTTGAACTCAGAGTTTACAAAAACCTCAGATCTCTTGAATATGACCTTGGTGGGCCATTTCACATCACATCAGCCTTTAGTCTACTACTTTGTCCACTACATTTTTTCTTCCTAGTGTCTTTAGGAGTGGGTGACTATCGGCCTTATTGACATGTGACACATCATGATTCGTTTCTCATCTATGAATGATTTTATCACTATGTAGTTGATCCCTCCAAGATCTTGCAACATTTTAAGATTCTTTCTACTACGATAGACCTATGATCTTCACATGAACTAGGGTGCTCTGAAGTTATCTTTTTGGGTATTTTTTCCTGAACTCCCACTTCCTTTTCAAACCCCTTCAATAATGAAAATGTTATGAAATTTGGTTGGTTGATATCAATGTTCTAAATCAAGCATATTTTTTTTCTTTCACCCCATATACCCATGATTTTATGTTGAATTTGACATCTCAAAACCCCCATTAGAGTGGGTATGGATCTCATTTGGGGAGGAATTCCTCTATAAACAATCGGTTGTGTTTGATTCATGGATGAATTTATATATCTCCTACAATCATTTTGGGAATTTATCTTCTTAATTATTAAAAGGAAACAAAGTGGTTAGGGGGTTAATCTAAATGTAACTAATTATATCACACCTACCCTAGTTATCAAAGGCATACTCAATGTTGATCTCCCAAATAAGTGTTTGAGTTCAGAGTCTATAGCTTTAAAAGTGACAGACTGAATTGGGATTTAGGCATCCCTACTTCGTCATCTCATGTTTAGGGTGATTCAGTCCAGTCCCCTACAAGGGATTCTCCCTCCTTTATAAAAGTTGTGAAATTAGGGGGTTTAGGTATAAGGACTACATCTAGCCAACAATCTATATTGCAGGTTCTTTTATACGAGATTCTAGATCCTTTGTTGCAAAGGACTCCTTGACAGCATGTTCCAATATCTTCTATAAAACTAAAAATTAATTTCAATTCTTTGAATAGATATGAGAAGGATAATGTTGATCCTGAGGGGTAGAAAATAGTTATTCCAAAATGAAAAAATAAGTAGAATGGTTTAAGGTCTCTTGAGGTTTCTGAACTGGGTGATAAAGAATCGGATTCTCCTCCCATGTCGAACTATAAGAAAGATACCAAAGGTTCTATGAGTGGCGGGTATGAATCAAGGAAAGAAAATATAGTAATCCTTCAATCTATTAATTTTCTATTTAATAAGGAAAAGAAACCAAATCCCTACAAGGACTACTCCAACTTTCAAAAAACAGTGACACCATGATTTTTAGTTAAAGAAAAAAACACCAGGAAGGAGACAAGGTTGTCTAAAGTTATATGGGAGAACACAACGGTTAAACCAGGGGAGTAATATTTAGTTATTGGTGTGAAATATATTTTTGACATGATGTGCAAACAAAAACTTTATAAGATAAACAAAACACCTACATATGGGGCTGAGGTGCAGGAGAGTGAAATTTTGGCTTTAGACTCCAACATGGAGGTAGGCCAGTTGGATGAGGGGAGGGGGAGCACTTTGAACTAACTTCTCATTCCAAGGAAGAAGTGGAGTGAAGGTCTGGTGTGGATGGTAAGACCTACTTTTCTTACATGGTTATTGAGCAGTGGGATGGATAGGCTAAGTCCATGAATCCTTCATGGGAGAAATTCATATAATCTAAGGAATATATTATGGAGAATGTATTGATCATTCATGCTTCTAATGAGGATGCAAAAAAGAATGAATAGGAGAATGATTCAAGTGGACACAAACAATTTGAAAAGTGATTGGATTGATAAGAAGTATTTAATATTGACCAGAGGCTTCAATAAGAAGAAGATATCAGTAGAGGAGTTATTACAAGTGTGGGATAAGCTGGCCTCTTAATTCAAAGCTATTATCCTTAAGGACTCTATCAAAAAGATATCATCTCTATCCTGGAAATTATATAAGGGTATTGCGTCTAATATTTTTAATCTTGTTTTTAATAATTTTTTTATTTTCTATAGTTATGGTTTGGTTGAACTTTAAGATTTCATACTTTTTCCATAAAATTTTCTTTTAATAAAAATATATTTTTATATACAATAATAATAATATATTACAAACTAACAAGTGATAAAATGTTATAAATGGATCATATATGATATCATATATAATAATATACTTATTTTATCTAAGTAAAATTAAATTAAATATATTACAAGTGATGTTTAAGAACCTATCTGACAAGTTAGGATTGAGGTTTGTGATTTCGTCTCAATTTCCTCTACATTTAAACTTACTTGGTATTATGAAATTTTTTATTCTTATATGGTTCATATAATTCCAATTTGAGTTAATTAACATGAATATATACTTATTAATGATAAATATATACATATTCATGATGAATAATCTTAATTTCATGTTTAATATATTAAATATTTTCCATAGTTTTTTCCATCTTTTCTTCTCTTATGACTTGAATCATGGAATGAAATATTTAAAAGAAAAAAATTATTATTTTCCTTTTGATCAAGAAAATTTTCATCCATATCCATATATTCTGAAGAAAAAAAATTAATATTATTAATTTTTTCCCTATGATTTTTAATGTCATTTTTACCCATGTTTACTTTTTAAGACATAGTTTGAATGGAATGTTTTTATTATTTTCTAAATGAGGTACATTCAAAAAAATTTAAAAATTATATGGAAGGAATGTTTTTTTAACTTATACAAAACTATAATCTTTTCCCACCATTATGAATAATATTTGACTATATTTTTACTTTATATGCTTAAAAATTTATTTTCAAAAGAAAATGTTTTAGATTTTATTTGTGAATTTTTTTAGAAGAATTGATTTCAAAAAATGGAAATGATATGTTCCAAAAGAATTATTTAATATTATTTTAATTGGATTTCTATTAATTAAGGTAAATAACCCATTATTTTACATATTCACAATTGGGGATATGTTTTAATGGTATAATCTTTTGAAACATTCACTAACTAATTATCATTGGATTTTATTTTTCACTTAAATATCAGTATTTCTTATATCATGGGTATGCTTATTTCATAAACCATATTCTAATTCTATATATGGTGTTATAAATTTAATTTCTTGGATTTACTATGAAATTATTAATTAATATATATTATATAATCAATAAAGATATTTATTGATAAATCATATTGTTTGTGAATTAAATTGATCATTTTATATATGAGGAATGTGTTGGAAATTTAGGAAATGGTGAGTCCAAAAAAAATTATCCCATAGATGCATCGATAAGTATCAAGAGGAAAATAAGTTGTCCAAATTGAATGGGTATTCACCCATATATTTAAATTTTCTTGGTTCAAGGTCTTGATAGTAAATATATTATGTTTTCTAAGATCATAACACCAAATAATATGAATTTCCTTTGTTTAGAATTCAATTTTTATTATACATTATATTACTTCATTGATATTACCAATATATTCATTTTTTGGACAAGTATTTGATTAAATTTAATGTTTTTTCAGTTAATTACTATTATATATTGATTATTTTATATTTAAAAATGATATCATCCATTATAATTAACCCTTAATGAGAATTTCATATCACCATTATTATTTTTAGCATTCCTAAAACATCTTGGTACTCTTTTTATAGGTGCATTTTAAACCTTTTCATAGTTTTCCTCTTTCTTTATCTAGGTAGGGTTGAGAAGGAATTGTGAGAAAACCTATAATGGTGATGTCAAATATTTTTTGGATTATCAACATAATTCATGTTGGTTATGCAGCCTTCTAGATATTTACTCACCATGTTATGTGGTTACCCAACATGTAAGTTATAAAATAAAAAAAAATACATTTTTTACAAGTTGTGATGGGTTTTTAAAAGAATTTGGGAATAGTAAATTACACAATGTGTAATTTGGTTACACATCATGTAAATCCCTGAATATTGTTTTTAAACAGGATGATTGAATAAAATTTATATTTCTTACTTTCCAATTTTCTTTTCTATTGACCCAAGAGCCTTCCCCAGGTGATTTTTGGATCCCTCAAACCCTTCTGGGACTTTTTTTCCAATAAGTGGTCATTATTGCGATTGCATTTTTAATTTTAGGGTAAACTTTATCCCTATATCTTTGTCTCCTTATCTTTCCCTCCTTGGATTTTGATATATCATCTTGGTATTGATGGATCTAAACTTTGTTTTATTGAATCTTGTTTCTAGGTTCAGTTCCTAGATCTTTAGAGACTTCTTTCTAGTTGGTAGTTTCCATTTTGATATTTTTGTTTCTATTGATCCCGAGCTAGGTGGTTCTATCATGATTCCCAATTTATGTTGTAATGATCCATATTTTTAACTATAAAAAAAAAATCCAATGGTTTTTTAACTTTTTTAATTACTGGATGGGTTGGGTTTAAAATTGAGCTTTTGAATTGTATTCTAATAGTTGGAATGCTTCTAAGTAGTGTTTTTGGACTTTGGTGAAGGACCAAGAAGTTTTCTAGAGGCCTCGGTGAGTTTTAGGAGCATCGGAACCGAAACAACAAAGTTTTAAAGATCTATGGAGGGTGAACAATTTTTCTAAAACCATGAAACCCATAACAGAAAATCATGCAGCTTATTTTAGGTGGATAGAGATTGTCGGATGGGTTGCACACGATTTACCAAACTGTGCACTTAGCCTACACGGTTAGTGGTTTGGAGAGTACCTAGACACTATTCATCACAGGGTTGGTGAATAGTTTCCAAACTACACACGCATCCCATGTAGGGTTCCCTAGGTGCCTAGTAAAGGGTGCATGGTTGGTGCATGGTTTTCCAAATGGTGCAACCCAAACCTTGTGTGTTACCCGATTTTAAAAATAAATTTTAATCAAATTAAATTAAATTAAAAATAAAAAAAATAAAAACATAACCCCCCCCCCCCCCCCACTGTTTCATGATGCATCACACCCAGGGGGTTCCCCTTTAATATGATTGAAACCACTCCTACAGCTCCCTCTCCGTCCACTGATCCACCCTGATTTCTTCATGAATCTATATCGATCCATCATGGTAAGATATTTCCTCTCTTCTCCTCCCTTCCATATACTATTTTCATCCTCCCCATTTCCCTATTTTTGTTCTTCCAAACACCCTAGTGTTAGGGTTGATCTTGATTTTGGTTTGCTTTTGGTTCTAGGTTATGTGAAGGGTCTATCGGAACCCCTTCTTGTGTGTTATGACAACTACTACTAAAGACGAGGCAGTTTGGCCTGGTTTCCTTCACCACCATCATATGAGGTGAGGTTTTCTCTATAATTCTTGGTTTATCATCTTTTATTTTAGGGTCTTTAATTGTTTTAAGGTTCCTAATAATTACCTTGTAGTGATTTTGACCCTATCATGTGGTTTTGAGTCACCAGGTCTAAGGTGACTCGCTTGCCTATGCATAGGTAAGTATATATATATATATATAGGTTCCCCCATTATGTGTATATTCATCCATGGGAGTGAATATACATGTATGGAGCAAGGTGTGCCTATGTATATATATGAAAATTTATATGTAGGTGAGTGAAGATGGGTATATGCATATAAGTATATATGTACGGATCCCCTTGCACATGTTCAAGGCCATACGAGTGTGTTCATAGGGTCTAGGTGTCCTTATATGAATGTGAAGGTGCATATGCTCAATGGGGGAGAAGCGGCTACTAGTTAGAAAGTTCCAAGAGTCAAAAAAAATTGTTTTGTTCCTCTTTTAGGTGGGATCACTTTCCTTTCCCTTTTAATTTATGAAAGAATTAATTAATTAATTAATCATTCTTGCACTTTTATTAATGATTTTCCATTTATATTAGTTTTCCTTAAATGAATGTTTGATAAGAAAATTCATGGTTTCCTAATAAAACCCATTTAATGGAGGTGCGTTGTCTTCAAGATAAAAAGTAGGAAGTAGACTTCTTTTATTGCTTGCTATACATGTTTTGGTTCTTGTTTTATACCTTAATGTTATGTTTGGTTTGTATCATTTTTTGAACATGAACCTTAATAATGTTCCTAAATGTACTTTCCCTTGAGATATAGGAATTAAATGGACTTGGTTAGGATATCTTAAATGATATAGTGGTACCCTTTTAAATAAATGAATATGACACTTTTACCATAGATCAATTTTAAATGTTTGGGAAAATTGAGTGGGTTGACCTTGAGTAAGATGGACCTTGCTAAATGTGCCTTGATTAAAAGTTTAGGTCATAATTATTTTCTTGCTCTATACAAAATGGTTTAAATGAAATACCTACTTGTAATTGAGTTGAACAAGACTATGAATATGCATAAGAGGCATTGCCTTATGAATTATATTATAAATACAGATGATGGTTTTTATGAATGGTATAACACCATTATATGGGTTTGATGAATGAGATGAGTGAGAGTTATATGCCTCGTGTGGTGAATTGCATATGAATATTACCAAGCCTATGATATTGTTTAATTTTCAATGCATAAGTTGTTTTTCCTTATACATTTCTATATAATCGTTGGTGGATGTGATGTAGTTTTACCCCATTATAGTATTACAAATGATTATGGATGGGAGGCAGTTTTACCCCATGTCAGTATTATAAGTGATTATGGATGGGAGGTTGTTTTACCCAATGTCAGTATATAAATATATTTATGGGTGGGATTCATTCTTACCCCACTCCAATTACAATATCTATACGTATATAGATGGGAGGCATTCATAACCCATTCCAGTATTATAAATGTTATGGATAGGAGACATTATTACCCTATTCTAGTTATCTTCTATTTATGAATGGGAGGTATGCTTACCACATGTCATTTATATGTATACATTTATGGATGGGAGGCATTCTTACCTCGTTCTAGTTATATATACATTTATGGATGGGAGGCATGATTACCCCATGCCAATTATCTTATATTTATGGGTGGAAGGCATGTTTACGCCATTCCATTTATAATATATATATATATATATATATACTTGTATATATAAATATATATATATATATATATAGTGACATGATCAAACTATTATCCCAATAATGATCTGAAGATAGTATAGCTGCCAGGTGTCCCTTGGGAACCTGGATGGGTGTTATTTATTTATGTTGTCACATTTATTAAATTCTTCATACCTACACAGTCTAATATATATTTCACTAGATTGGGCTGACACTGTGGGTGTTGTCCTACTGAGATTCCATCTAACACCCTACTCAGGTACCCTTGGTACCTAATTAGACCTTATATTTACAGGACCTAGGTTGATTGTTGTGTTTCTTGTACCTAAGGAGTTATGAGAAAAGGACATAGCTAAAGCTTGGGATTCTCAAGGATATCGCCCTTGGGGATTTGCTGTCATTCCATTACATTGTATTAAATTGTAAATCTTGTTGTATTGTTTACTATTTTCCATCATGTATCATTACCATGTCATACACTCATCTGCTGTATAAACTGGTGTTGTCCACATTTTTTCAGTTACAGAAGAATTTTTCTTCAACTACTTTATCATTGCTATTTATTTTTTATATTATTTCCTACTATTATTTATTCTATTATAATTCTGCGCAACTTTGATAAGAGGTTATAGTCTCCCCATTATCACCTCCTCATACCCTCACTACTAGTCGACACCCTCTGGAATATGGGGAGATGCACTTGAGACCATGTGAACCACTGGTCTGGCTACCGAGTTAATGATATGTCAGGTCGGGATGTTACAAAGTGGTATCATAGGTATAAAAATTATTTTTCTTGCTATTTTGGGTTGGTATATAGGAGACTTGGAACGTGTCAGCACTTGGTTAATATTCATGCTTGGGACTGATCACCCCACATAAGGGAAAAGACCAAGTGTCCAAGGTCGGGTTTGTTGTTTGTGTTGTTTGTTATTACAATTGATAAGATTTCACCTAGAGTGATTTTTGTACTTTAGGCTACTTATAATTATGGACTTTATGAAATTTTACCCTTGACCTGATATGGAAAGGAAGCTATATTGTATTCATCATATAGGAACATAGAAAATTCACATTACATGCATAGTTCCATACCATGTAGCTTCATTTTAGTTTGCCTATTGATTAAAATTGTGGGACTTGAATATATTCCATGCCTTTTATTTATTAGAATTATTTTTTATATAGCACGTTTTGGTGATATATTTAACAAGTTTGGGTGTTAATATTCCATGCTTCGGTGCTAAATATCTTGTTATCTATGTTAACTTCTTATGATGACATGCTTTTCCTTATTGATATATAATTAGTTTCTTTTATAACATAAATGGTTATGATTACATCAGGAGCCAGTTTTTAGTTGTCAAGTGTATGGGTGCCTTATAACTGGGAAAAGGTAACCAGTGTATTCTAACCTTTGTAAAATGATGTTAAGGTTTTAATGTTGCGTGAATTTATTTTTGATTAAATGGGAGACGAATGCCAAACTACATAGTGTATGGGTGCTTTATAGGTTAGTATATGAACTCCCATATGATTAGAACATTATATTTGAGGATTTTATATTATGAAATGGGATTGTATAAGATTAATGGGATCCAATTTTCAATCCATAAAGTGTATGGGGTCTTCATTAATTAGGAAATGGAAACCCATACTAAATGTAATAGTGTGATGTATTGTGAAATATATATCAATGTTAAAATCTATATATTTTTTATCTAGAAATAAAATATTTAATTTCTAAAATGTTCAATTGGACCCAAGTAGGTTATTTGGTTAATGTTTTAATGAGATGACCTGGTAAGGGTGTTTGAATTTTCTAAAATTAAGTAACAGCTTTTTGGGTTGCTTTTTGAAGAACCTAGGATGGTTAAAATAGGTACCTGATGTTTATTTTAAATCATTGAATGCTTAATGGATAAATGTGAATAAATGTGAAGTTATTGGAAATTAAACCTGTAGTGGTTTCCTCTTTTTAGACTATCGATTAAGGGTAGTTTATGTTTCTCTTAAGTTTCTTTGAAATGGAAATGGTAATGTCTTCTATGGGCATATTTTTTTTCAGAAATGGCTTGATGATCATATTTTGAGTCTGGTGACATCTGTTAGTGTGATTTGGTGTTAGGGTCAATGTTTTGTTTTTTATAATTGTTTGGACCGTGGTAGGTAGTGCCCATGATTTTAAATTCATTATTAAATACCATGATCTTTCTGACAATTGGTGTCATTCGGGTGCTTTTGTCCCTTGAAGAAATTTTATTTTCTAATGATAACCTTGTTTGGATGGGTGGTCATTGTGTTTTTGGAATTTTTTATGGGTGTGAACATCAATAAATTATCATACTCAATTGGTTAGACATGCCTCAGGCATGGTTGGATTCTTCGTAGGTCATTTAACCCTTTGTTCTTATTAGTGATGGACGGCTTGTTACGGAATCATATAGGCAATGGTCATATGAAGAAATATGTCTCTAAAATAAATCTATTATGCCATTGAGTGTGGTTTTGGGGTCATCTCTGTAGTATATTGACCTAGTGTTAAATAATTAGTTTCATCTCAATGCTTTGGATGGATTTCGGAAGACTCGAGTGTTTTGACACACCAGTCAGTTCAGTTTTGGTTTCCTTGTATAATGCTTTGAAGAGTGGTCATGACTCAGATGAGAAACATAATGGTTTCATCAAATATGACCTTCAAATTAGAAGTTACGGTTAAAGAGGATCATTGTGAAATGGTTCGTTTTTCTCAAATTCTTTTGAGGTTACTGAGTTTAAATTGTTTCGGTGTTTGCTCGGTAGCGCGACAATAAAATGGTTGGAAATGGTTACAACATTTTAGAAACTCATTTGGTCTTGGATGGACTCTGATGGTTATTATTGAGGGATAACGGGAATCCTCAGGGAGGTAAATAAATTTGATCAATTGTAATGATGCATCGGCATGTGAAGTTGAGTTCCTTCTTTGAAGAAAACTATTTGTGATTTGACTGATCTATTTTCCAGTGTTTGGGTGAGTTTAACTCAAAACCCCTTTTTTAATATTATTAGTGTATTCTACTAAGCGATTATCATATACCATATCTTTATGTCATCATATATGCACTAAGAGAGTGTCTGTCTTACGTTACACTAATGATATAAAGTCGTTAGAATTGTTTGGCGGTTCTCTTTAAGTGTTTCATAATGAATGTGTTGTTTCCCTTCATGGTTTGGTCTCAATACATAACCAGAAGCTGGGTATGAGCTTCAGTGAGCATTCTTATGGTAAATTATAGGTTCCTTGTTGGAATTTTTTGGGGTTATATTTAATTATGTTGATCTTCTAAGCCAGGTGTTTTGATAATGGTAAGTCAGCCGAAGTGGCATGACTCTTTTCCTCCCTTGTTTAGTGTCTACAGTTGGTGAAGGATTGTTTATGGCATGTCCTCAGGTTGAGGTGAGTGAATCTTGTTTCAGATAGTTCATTTCACGAATTTCCATCTTAACTTGGGCTTTGAGGTCGATAGTGATCGATCGTTTTAATTGTTTCAGGAATCATGCAAGAATTGTCATTATAAATCCTAGAGGTATTCTTGTAAGGAAATTCCAATGGTGGATATAAAATGGTTTGGAATTGTCCGCTTAACATTAAAGACTAAGGTGGTAAGTACCTTTGGCCATTTTTTTACAAGATGAACACAATATTGGTTCTCTAACTAAGTGATCTATGATAGGCTCTGTTTGAGTGTTTCAGTTGGAAGGTCAGCATTGGATCGAGTTTTGACGACTTAAGTGTCATGTGTTAAATGGATGATTAAAGGTGCATTGGGCATTTAGAAATTCAATGTCAAATTTTGACTGAACCTTTATGATCCTTGTATATCATGAAAATTTTACCTTGATCCTAAAAGGATCTTAGGAATGAGAAGTTCTAAGATGGGAAGGTTGTAATGATCCACATTTTGAACTGGACAAAAATCAAATGTTTTTGAACTTTTTTGATTACTGGATGGGTTGAGTTTAAAATTGAGCTTCAGAATTGAATTCTGAGGGTTGGAACGCTTCTATGTAATGTTTTTGGACTTGGGTGAAGGACTGATAAGTTTTATGGAGGTATCAATGAGTTTTTGGAGCACCAAACCTGAAATTGAAATGTTTTAAAGAACTGTAGAGGGCACACGGTTTGTCTGAAACTGTGTGACCGATAGTAGGAAACTGTGTAGCTTATTTCAGGTGGATAGATACTGTCTCACAGTCTACATATGGTTTACCAAACCATGAAACTATCCCATATAGTTAGTGTTTTTTAAAGTACCTAGACACAATTCACTGCACGGTTGTCACACGGTTTCCAAACCGTGTGGCCCATTCGTGTGGGGTACCCTAGGTGCCCAGTAAAGGGCATACAGTTAGCGCACGATTTTCCAAACCATGTATACCAAACCATGAACATTAATCAATTTAAAAAATGACATTGATTATGTTAACTTAAACTGAAAAAATAAAATAAAAACATAACATCCCCCTCTCACTTCAGTGTCATAACGAAGAACCACCATGTGGAACCCCTTCTATGCGCTTGAGCCACCTCCTATGGGTCCCTCTCTGACTATCGATCCACCTGAATTTCTTCATGAATCTTCATCGATCTATCATGATAATATCACTCCTATCCACTCCTCCCTTCCTTGGCTGATTTTTGACCTCCCCATTGCCCTATTTTCATTCTTCCAAACACACTAGGGTTATGTTTGATCTTGATTTTGGTTATTTCTAGTACTATATTATGTGAAGGGTTTCTCGGGAACCCTTCTTTCATGTTCTAAAAACATCCACCGAAGTCAAGGTGGTTCGGACTAATTTATTCTGTTGTATCCATATGAGGTGAGGTTTTCTCCTTTCTTCTTGGTTTCTCACCTTTTATTTTAGGGTCCTTAATTGTTTTATTGTTCCTAGTAATTACCTTGTAACGTGTTGGACCATGTCATGTGGTTTTGAGTTGTCAGGTCTAAGGTGACTTGTCTATTTATGTATAGGTAAGTATATATATATATATATATTTATATATGTAGGTTCCTTCGTTATGTGTTTATTCATCCATGACAGTAAATATACATGTATGGGGATAGGTTTTCCTATGTATATATATGTATGAAAATGCATATGTAGGTGATTGGAGAAGGGTATATGCATATAATCATATATGTAAGGATCCCCTTGAACATGTCCATGGACATGTGGGTGTGTGAATAGGGCCTAGCTGTCCTTATATATATGTGAAGGTGCATATGCTTAGTGTGGGAGTAGTAGCTTCTAGTTATAAAGTTCCAAGATATGAAATTTTCAATTTGGTTCCTCTTTGAGGTAAGATCACTTTCCTTGCCCTTTTAATGTATGAAGGCATTAATTAATTAATTATTCATTCTTTCACTTTTATTAATTCTTTTCCATTTATAGTAGTTTTCAATAAATTAATCTCTTTAGTGAAATGGAATAAATTCTTAATAAGATAAATAAATGTTTGATAATAAAAGTATTGGTTTTGTAATAAAACCCCTCCCATGGAGGTACGCTATCTTCAAGATAAAAAGTTAGATGTAGGCTTCTATTCCTGCTTGCTCTACTTGTCAGGGTTCTTTATTAATACCTTAATGCTATGTTTGTTATTTATATTTTTTAGAATATGGCCCTTATGAATGTTCCTAAATGTAATTTCCCTTAAGATATGGGAATTAAATTGACTTAGTTAGGATAGATTAAATGATATAGTGGTATCCTTTTAAAGAAATGACCATGACACTTGTTCCATATATCAATTTTCCATGTTTTGGAAAATTGAGTGGAGTGACCCTGAGTAGGATGGTCCACACTAAAGGACATGACTTGATTAAATGGTTAGTTCATAATGAGTTACTTTCCCTATATCAAATGGTTTAAATAAAATATCTCCTTGAAATGGTGTTGAACGTTACTATTAATATGCATAAGAGGAATTTCCTAATGAGTTATATTATAAATGTAGATGATGGATTTCATAAATGGGATAACACCTTTATATGGTTTTGATAAATGAAATACGTGAGTGTTCTATTCCTCATGTGGTGAATTTCATATGAATATGACCAATCCTATGATATTGTTTAATTTGGAATGTATAAGAGGTTCTTCATTATAAATTTCTATATAATCATTTATGGATTGGAGGTAGTTTTACCCCATGCCGTTATTATAAATGATTATGGATGGGAGGCAGTTTTACCCCATACTAGTATATAAATATATGTATGGGTGGGATTCATGATTACCCAACACCAGTTACAATATCTATACATATATGGATGGGAGGAAATCATACCCCAAGCCAGTATTATAAACATTATGGATGGGAGGTATTCTTACCCCAAGCCAGTTATCTTCTATTTATGGATGGGAGGAATGATTACCCCATGCCGCTTATATGTATATGTTTATGGATGGGAGGAATTCTTGCCCCATGATGGTTATATATACTTCTACGGACGGGAGGAGTGCTTACCCTATACCAGATATCTACTATTTATGGGTGGGAGGCATGCTTATCCTAATCCATTTATAATATATATATATATATATATAATTGTATATATAAATATATATATACATATAGTGACATGATCATACTATTATCCCGACAGCAAGACGAAGTTGGTATAGCCATTAGGTGTCCCTTAGGAACCTGGACATGCGTTATTTATTTATGTAGTTCCATTTATTAAATTATCCATACCTGAACTGTCTAATTTATATTTCACTAGATTGAGCTTGACACCATGGGTGTTGGACTACCGATATTCCATATCACACCATGATCGGGTACACTTGGTACCCGATTAGACCTTATATTTTTAGAACCTAGGTTTATTGTTGTGCTGCTTGTACCTAAGGAGTTAGAAGCAAAGGAATGAGCTAGAGATCAGGATGCTCAAGGAGATCACCCTTGGGGATTTTCTATCTTTCCTTTATTTTGTACTGAATTGTAAATCATGTTGTATTGTTTAATGTTTTACATCATGTACCATTACCATTTCCTGCACTCATCTGTTGTATAAACTGGCATTGGCCACTTTTGATCAGTTACATAAGAATATATCTTTCATTGCTTTATTGTTGCTATTTACTACTTCTGTTGTTTCTTACTAATATTTATTCTGTTATAATATTGAGAAAATTTGATAAGAGGGTATAGTCTTCCCACTATCACCTTCTAAGACCCTCACTGCTATTCGAAAACCTCTAGCATATGGGGAGATGCACTTGATTCCATGTGACCCACCGGTCTGGCTACCGAGTTAATGGTCAGTCAGGTCCGGACGTTACATATGTTAACCATAAATTTCTTTATTTAATTTCAATTTTATGAATTAAATGAAATTATATGACTTTAATAAAATTTATTTCATTTTTTGTGTTGGAAAACCCAATTCTATTAAATTGGAGTTTTAAAAATGGGTTTTTAGCATGATATTGGGAAAACCCCCAATTTCATTGAATTGCGGTGTGTTTATGGAAATTTTTGAAATTTAAATAGGTTAATTTATATTGTATATTTTTTGTAAAACATTTAATTAAATTGTTGAATTTAATGGCATAAATTTAATTGATGGAAAATTGTGAAAAACCCCAATTCTATTGAATTTGGTGTTTATTGGGAAATTGATGGAATCTTGGGAAAAATTAAATTTTGTAATTTAATTTGTGAAAGTATATTTTGAAACTTAATTATGAATTGATTTCAAATTATTATTTTGGAAATGGATTAAAATGGTTTTGATAGAATCCTTTGGGTTTTATCTTGGTAAAAATGAATTTTTTGATTAAAACCCCATTTTGGTTTTTAAATGGAGAATTGGCATATTTTAAATGGAGGATGAGATGAATTGTATTTTAAGGTTTCTTGAAATAAATTTCCCATTATTTTCTTACTAGATCACATGCAATCCTTAGGTAGTTATTGAGTTATTTGGATGAAACTTTTCAATTTACAATGTTCCAAAACATAAATACACCATGTCACATCACTTAGGTGATGGTGATGAGTCCTCTTTGGCTTGAATTCAAAGGGATGTATGTACATATTTTTGTGTCACCTTGAGTATGGAGTCCCAAGAGACAAGAACTATCATACTTTATTATTCACATGACGATTTTTCTCACTTGTTTTTATATAAAATGAATATATTCAATTGTTATATACTATTTTACATGCCTTAAGAGTTATATAAACTATTTTATATAAAAGTGTTTATTTAAGCCATTCGTGAAAAGTCCCATAACTTTGGAAATGTTCCATCAATTGAATAGTAAATCCTTTACATAATTTATTTCTATATTTTGAAATATAAAGAATGATTTTTTTTATTCTCATGAAATACCAAACCTACTCATTGAAAACTAAAATCACTTATTTAGTTAATTTGATATTGGCATCTTGTTATGGAATCCTTGGTGAGACCCTACTGGGATTTTTAGATCACACCCTACCTTTTTCTTCATGTGTTTATATATTATCTCCTTCTAGGTTTGAGAAGGGATAAATACCAAATTTGAGGTGGTTCTAGATATTCATCTATAGACGTGGTGAGTTGCGTCCATTGGGACTTGGGTATTTTTTTCCTATTATTCTAGTACATGGTTTTACTACTTTGGATTGTTGTGCCTATTTAACTTCTGGTACATTACTCCCAGTGGATTATATTTAGTATTAATAATGATTTTTTTAGTTTATTTATTCATTATTAGTGGAAAAATCATTCCCACTTTTCTTTTTATATGATGCCATGTGTTGGTCATTGAATAATAGGGATCCGGAATTCCCTTCGTTCCATGTTAGGACTGGAACTATTATCAGGTTACCAGGGTACCCAAGCTGTTTTGTGAAAAATTAGTATCAAAGAGAGGTTTAACATCTTTTCTTGAAGTAAGTATGCATTTATGTATTGTTTTCAAGACATAGGAGGTATTTGCAATTGAGTACCTATTTATCTCTCACCATAATAAAACTTTAGTCATTAGGGGTGGTTTGGGAATGATTCCTTGATGTTTAGTTCTAGTAATTTCCCTGAATTTGATATGGATAGATTAAAATCTAATTTTTTACTATTTGTTGGCATTAATTTTTCACTGTTGCTCCATTTGAGTATTAATATGATGTCTTCCTTGTTGTTTATTGATGTTGTGTAGCATCATGGATTTTAGAATAATTGTGAATTGGATCCAAGAGGAAGCTTCTAATTAACCTTAGTGAGAAAATCCTCTCATGGACCCAAATCTAAATGAGGTGATTTTGCACACTATCCAAGCAATGGGACATGAACCACATCCAGTTTCCATTAAAGCTCTAGCTCTGTAACCTCATAAGGATATTCCCAGGATTTTTTCTCAAGAGATACTTTTCTAGAATCCAGTGCCTTTAAGAAGCTCAAATGATCATCAAGAGGCTAAAGAGTGGTTAAGAAAAATAGAGCATTTTTTGGGTTCTTAGGAACCCAAAAAAATAAAGGTAATGTGTTCCACTTTCATGATAGAAAGACCAAGTAGGAGATAGTGGGAAAATATGGTGATTGTGAAAAACATGAGGTATTATATCGGAAATACATTAATTATCTTTTCACCAACTATTTCTATCTTGATTATATTGTGTTATCCAAGGCTATAGAGTATTTCAAATATGAGCAGGTTGATAGGACCGTGATAGAGAATACAAACTTTTTCCTAAGCTAGTGCAGTTTTCACTTGAGATAGTATCAAATGAGAATATTAAGACTCAACAGTTCAAGTTGGTACTTCGATAGGATATTCATTCTCATATTTTCTTACTGAATCTGAATTATTGTACTGATGTTCTGGATAGAGCGCTAATGTTTGAAATGAACCTATCTTGCAAGTTATGGTTATCAGGAGTTTCGTTATCTTCTAATGGCAGCGTGGAATCCATTATAGAAAAACAAAAGCGTGATGGTTCTCTTGATGGTTCTTGATAGAAGGGTCATTCAAAACCTCTTACAATTCTTATAAAAGGTATTATAATTTTCTACCAATGTGAAAATATAGGGAATTCAATAATGGTTTGCACCGAGGGACCTAAGAATTTTGGCTCCTATAGATGTTCAGGTCACTTACAGAGGTTCTTCTATATATATTCCACTCTGTGTGGTGGCATGGGATAATATTAAACTTCTAAAACTATGGCCCAATCTATTTCATCACATACAAAATAGTTCCATCCATAGATATCCAAAATGAATCTTCTTCACATGGTATAAGAGTCTCCAGAGGAAGCAGATATGGGTCTAGCGACTGTGAGTGGTACCATCACTATAGATTCATTATTAATGAATGCTCTATTTGATATTGGTGAATCTCATTAATTTATTTAAACCAATATTATTAATATTCTTATTCATCATATGTAGATTTTATCTTATGTAATGAATATTATTACACCCCTTGGTACGAAGAGAGAGCAGGGTCTCCATAGTCCTGCTTGTGTTTTATCTCTACCTGATATAGATCTTGCTTGGAGTTTTCTGGTTCTCAGAATGAAACTTCTTGAAATCACATTCGGGATGGATTGGATAATCTCCAATAAAGCATGGATTTATTATTATCTTTGATGTGTCTCCTTTATTACACCCGGTGGTGTGTGCTATGTCATTCAAGGAGAATAGGACCCAAGTTCGATCAGGGTTAGGCCTTCTTATCTAGAATTGGGGAAAATAATATCATTTTTTTCTTTTGATATAGAGAGATAATCTTTGAGTGGTGATCTCCCTCTAGTTTTCATCGAGTTTCATGACATGTTTCCTTCTGACATATTTGGTTTTCTGTAGGTAATAGAGGTAGATTTTTCAATTTATTTAATTTCTGATATTCAACATGTTTATATTCCCTCTTATCTCATGGAACCATATAAACTTAAATATATGAATATTTATTTTGATGATCTTTTAGAGAAAGGATTTATACACCCAAGTGTGTAACCTTGGGTGGAATCGGTTATCTTTTTTAATAAATTTGATGGTTCACTTCACCTATGTGTTGACTATTGAATGTTAAATCAAGTGATGGTAAAGAAAAATTATAATATGCCATAGACAGATGATCTATTTGATCAGTTGAAAAGGGTGAAGTGGTTCTTGATGATCGATCTTTGTTCTTCATACCATCATTTGTGGAAAAAATAATCTGACATTAAGAAAACTTCTTTTTAGAGTAGGTATAGCCATTATGAGTACCTTTTCATGCCATTTGGTCTAACCAATGATCTTATAGTTTTTATATCTTTGATGAACATTATTTCCCATGAGTATCTTAATACCTTCATAATAGTCTTTATGGATGACATTCTCATTTACTCTAATTCCTTGTAGGATCATGTACATCATCTGAGAACATTTCTTATTTTTTTAATAAATCATTTACTTTATTCCAAGATTTCAAATTTTTATTTCTATATTCGGGAAGTGAATTTATTGGCTTGTGTTGTGTCAGAATAAGGAATTTCATTTGATTCTAAGAATCTGAATGATATTATGAATTGGTATAAACCACAAAATGTATTCGATGTTTTGAGCTTCTTAGGATTAGCTGGATATTATCACTGGTTCATGAAGGACTTCTCAAATATGGATTCTCTGATGACTGCACTAACTTGAAAGGGAGTAATTTTAATCTTGGGATGAGAAATATCATAATTATTTTGTTGATCTGAAATGTATGTTGACTACTGTAATGGTGTTGACTCTTCCAAAGGCTGGGTAGGGCTATATGGTCTTTTGTAATGCATCAATTTTCTATTTGGGTTACATTACTATGTAATGTAATCATGTCATTTCTTATGGATATCTTTTTCTTATGTCACACAAGAATATTTATCTGACCCATGACCTAGAACTTGCAGTTGTGATAAATTTTCTTAAAAGTTGGAGGTATCACATTTTTGGAGAAAGTTTTAACGTGAATTCATAACATGAGAGATTGAGTTATATATTCTCTAAAAAATATTTAAATCTTCGCTAGAGTCATTGGTTGGAATACCTAATGTCTTTCAATTTAAAAATCACTTATACATCAGGGAAAGGTAATTTTGTTATAGATGCTTTGATGAGGAAACATCCAACCCAAGCTGTGAATGAATAATTGAAGGAGTGGAACTTGATGGTTCTCTTTGAACAGTTTCATATTGGAGTCTTGGGATCAAGGGTCGGGGTTTCCTTGTCTAGTGCTTAGTTGAAATCCACTCTTCTTGAGTTGATTATTAAGGAACTGTAGCTTGTTTGTGAGTTATTTTGAATTAGAGACTTTCTTTATGATGGTGAGACTGTTATTTATTTTTTGTTCTCCAAAGAGGGAATTCTATGCTTTTGGAACCGTTTTGTGGTACCGTCTTTGGTAAGGAAATCTATAATGTGGGATTTTCATATTTCACATTGGGTAGTTAATAGAGGATCCAAGAAGATGTTCTATGACATGTGGAGGTAGTTCTGGTAGCCAGGTATGAGATAGAGCATTGCTGAGTTTTTTCCTCATTATTATATATACAAAAAGGATAAGGTTGATCTCCAGAAACCTATAGTTTTTCTTCAGCCACTTCCACTTACTACTTGTAAGTGGGATGATATCTCTATAGACTTTGTGTCTAGGTTGTTGAGTACCCAGATAAAGAAGAATGTGATATGAAATTTGATTGAAAGGCTGACTAAATCATAAAACTTTATACCCATTCATTATACAACCAAATTTTAGGAGCTGGTAAATCAATATGTGAAATAGATTGTTCAGTTTCATGGATTTACTTAATCTATAGTTTTAGATAAGGATCCTAATTTCACTTCTCACTTTTTGATAGGCCATTAGATGGAACTAGGATCTCACATTCATTTGAGTATATCTTACCATCTGTATTCAGATTTCCAGAAGAAAAAAAAGATATATACATATTCTTGAGGATATGCTTTGCACTTATGCTCTCAAATTTGGTGAATCTAGGATGATCACTTGGGGTAGTTTGAATTTTCCTATAACAATAGTTACCAGTTTGTGATTAGAATGGATCTTGTTTACACCTTGTATTATTAGCCTTATATATATTCATTGTGTTGGTCATATATTTGTGAGAGTTCCATGGTTATACCAAGATTGGTTCAAGAGATGATAGAAAAGATTAAGTTGATTTGTCAGAGAATGTTGATGATGCAGATCAAGTATAAATCTTTTTTTGATCATCACCACATACTATTGGAATTATTATTTGGTGACTAGGTGTTCTTGAATGATTCACCTTGGTTTGGTTATTGAAATATTATGAGACAAGGGAGTCTTTCTACTCATTTTATGGGGAATTTTGATGTTGTTAATAAGGTGGGGAGGTTTAATATTGTATAGCACTTATACCATAGTTGATTTTGATATATAACGTGTTCCATGTACCATAGCTAAGAAAGTATCTATTTGATATGTCTCATGTTCTGAGTTGGTGTGATCTTGAGGTTGAAACTGATTTATCTGTGACGGAACGAACAGTCAGGAGAGATGATTCAGAAACCAAGTTACTTCATGGTAGGGTGATAGATTTATTTTGTGTTCTCTAGCATTATGGTTTTGATTCTCATGATACTTGGGAGCACGAGGTACTAATGAGAGAGTAGTGGCCTCATTTTTTGATATAGAAGCTTCTTAATAGACTTTCATGGGACATAACATTTTTATGGTGGGGCATTAAAACATCCCATTACTCTTATGATAGGTATGTTTTAAACTCTTTCATGGTTTCATCTTTTTTTATCTAGTTAAGGTTGATATGGAATTGGGCGAATAACTATAATGGTAAAGTGAGAGATTTTTTGGATTCTCAACATAAATCTAGTTGGTTCTTGCATCCTTCTAGAGATTTACATGCCTTGTAATATTGTTACATGATGAATATGTTATAAAATAACAATAAATCCTTTTTATAAAAGAGGTAATGGGTTCTTCAGTGATTATTGGAATTTTCAATTAAATGATGTGTAATTGGGATAAAGGTCATCTAAAGTTCTGAAAATTGTTTTTAAACACACCGCTAAGCTAAAATTTATATTTCCTCTTTTCTAAATTTATTTCCCTTAAACCCAAGAGACTTATGAAGATGATTTTGGAGTCCTCGTCCCCTTTTAAGTCTTTTTGTTCAACAAATGATTTTTTTGGTTGCGGTGTGACTTTATAGGTAATTATTTTCCATATCTATTTATATTTTTCTATTTCTCTCATTGTAGTTTGATATATCATCTTGGTATTGATGTATCTAAAATCTATGTTTTTGAATATTTTTTCTAGGCTTAGTTCCTAAATATTTTATGCCTTCTTTCTATTAGGAAGTTTCTGTTGTGGGCTTTGTGTTTTTTATTATTCCTGAGGTAGGTGGTTTCATCATGATGCCCAATTTATTTTAACCCTAAATTGCTTTATTTAATTTCATTTTTTTGAATTAAAATACATTTCTTGATTTTAATAAAATTTCTTTCAAATTTTTTTGGTAAATAAACCCAATTGTATTGAATTTGGGTTTTGAAAATGGGTTTTTGGAATAGTATTAGTAATAACTTTAATTCCATTGAATTGGGGTGTGTTTAAGGAACTTTGTGAAATTTAAATTTCTTAATTTTAATTTTTTATTTGATAGAAATTGTTTTAATTAAATTATTTAATTTAATTATGGAAATGGATTGGATGAAAAATTATGAATAAAACCAATTCCATTGAATTGTGGGTTTATTGAGAAATTTATGGAATCTTGGGAAAAATTAAATAGTCAAACTTAATTTTTGAATGTGGATTTTGAAATTTAATTTTGAATTTATTTCAAGTTCTTGTTTTGGAAATTTCTTTAAAAGGGTTCTGATATAATCCATTGGGTTTTTTCTTAGTAAAAAGGTATGTTTTGATTAAAAACATGTTTTGGTTTTTAAATGGAAAAATGGCATATTTGAAATGGATAATGGGATGAATTTTACTTTAATGTTTATTGATATAAATTTCCCATAATTGTTTTCTACTAGAGAACATGCAAGACATAAGTAGTTCATGAATTATTGGGATGAAACTTTATGATTTTCAATGTTCCAAAACATAATTTAGCATATCATTTCCCTTAAGTAATGGTGATGAGTCCTATTTATCCTGAGTTAAAAGGGACATGTGTACATATTTCCAGGTCACATTGAGTGTAGAGTCTCTATATTCTGGCATTATCATACCCTCTTAGTCATATTACCATGTTTCTCGCTTGCTTGTATTTAAATAAATATATTCCATTATTATAAACTATTTTACATGCCTTCTAATTTATATAAACTATTTTATATAAAAGTGTTAATTTAATCCTTTTTCAAAAAGTTTCATTGCTTTGGAAATTTTACATCAATTGAAAAGTATATCCTTTTCTTAAATTATTTCTATATTTTTAAATATAAATCATGAATTATTTTAATTATGCTTACAAAATGCTAAAACTATTTTTAAAACAATTAAAGCACTTATTTGGTTAATATAATATTAGAAACTTGTTATTGAATCCTTGGTGAGTACCTAATGGTATTTTTATCCCACACCCTACCTGTTTCTTCAGGTGATTGTAGATTATCTCCTTCTAGGTTTGAGTAGGGGTAAAGCACCACTTGGAGGTGGTTCTAGCTGTTGATTCAAGGACATTGTGAGTTGCAATTGTTGGTACTAAGGATGTTTTTATCCATGTTTTTATGGTACTTAGTTATAGTAATTTGGGTTTTTATACTTTTTTCACTTCTGGTACAATACTCTTAGTGGATTTTCTTTTGTATGAATACTAATTTGTTTAGTTTGTTTCTGCATTGGTAGTGAAAAAAGAATTATCACTTTCCTTTTTTTATGATTCCAAGTGTTTTTTGATGACCTATGGGGATATGGAACACCCTTATGTCTATGTCAGTACCAGATCAGTTATCAGACTACCAGAGTACTTGTGCTGGTCTATGACAATTCCTCTAGTTATTAAGAAGAAATCATTGAATTAGTTTTAAGGATTCAAAACTACTAATTTTGTTATGATTTTTTTTATAATTACAATGTAATATTGGAAACATGCATATATCCAATTTTAAAAGACATTTTAACAAATTGATCCTATATAGATATATCTATTTTATCTGTGACAATTTAATAAAGTTTACATGATATTATGTTTATAAGAGTTGTGGTTGTTATAATGTTCACCAAAAAACCCCATGAAATCACTACTTTCACACACTTTACCATTAGGGTGGATGATATATTAATTTGGGTTTATGTATTTATAAAATAGTTTTATAAATTTTTATAGTACACTTGAAATAAAATAATTATTATAATATTATGTTTTAATTGTGGAATTGGATATAAATACATGAATATATAATGAGTATGATTAAAAATATATTCTTATTTGTATAAACAAATATTTTATTTCTTAGAAATTTATATATTCAATTAAAAAACATTTTTATAAGTACCTGTGTTTTGAAATAATATTAATTTCCATAAATTAGTCTAAATAAAAAATATTTATTTAATTATATATTGTAATTTAATTTAATGAAGTCCTGTGTAATTTTTGTAAGGGTCAAAAGGTTGATCATTTCATAAAAACTAGTATTATTCAATAAATAAGGATTTTAATTTAAATTTTTACATTAATATATATAATAATATTATAATATAAGAAATTCAAGTTCTCAAATTATTATGTCAAAAATAACTAATGGTGATTTTTTCATATTTTTCTAACATAGTTGATTTTTTTGGTAAATAATAAATATTGTATAAATAGACAATTTATTATGTCATAATAATATCCATAAGTTTATGTATTATATACTATAAAATAAACACAAGACCAAAAAAATGATTTACCCTAGAACTTTTTTTGATATTATATGATTAATTTTAAATACCAAAGAAATAATCCAAAACCGATATTGAATTTATTGGTTTAAAAACTATTATTTATGATCATGACTCACATCAACGTTAAAAATTTTATTATTTTAATTATTTTAGTTCTTAACCTAATAAAATATTTGTAGAGACTCTGATTTGTTATAAAACATGTTAAAACCCCATGGGAACAACTTCTTGTTTTACATAGAGTCCAAAACCTATGTTTAGACATTAATAAATAATTCCATTCAATTTTTCTATAAATGCTCCCCAACCCCCAATTTATCTTCACTAAAAATCTATTCAAAATGATTTATCACTCCCCTTTTCTCTCAAAATCCATCCAATGGTGTTCCCATTCTCTTGAGAAGTGACTCTCAATATTTTAGATGCAATATCTCAAGTATGGTATTCTCTCCAACTTCCTCTTTATTTAAGTTGATTTATTGTTTTTGCCCATTTGATTTCTATGTTTTTATATTGAAATGTGTATGTAAACATAATTTTATATTTCTCATTTTTTCCAAAATAATTATATTACACCATTAAATCTAATTAATACCTTTAATGAACAATTATGTAAACCCATTATTCTAATAAAATTATTTTTTTGAATTTTTATGTATTTTTTTTTGTAAATACAAATTTGTATTTTCACTAATGATGATTAATTAAGTTATACCTATTAAATAATTAATTAGGGACTCAAATTTATGTAACAAACAATTTATAATAATGGGATGAATATTGATGAAATATTTTCTTATGTTTTATGAACATTATTACACAAAATTTTATGTACATGATATAAATATGATCGGTGGGCCTAGAATTATATATCCCTCCAATGCATTGACGAATTTTTTTAATCTAATGAGATTCCATATATAGTCAATACGAGTTTAGCCTAACCACACTATGTTATGATGTCTCTGTGGTTATCCTTGACTTATGCTTAATATGTCATGTTTTATGTTGTTTCCACTTTCTAATGATGCATTGATGTTATCAAATTATGTCATATGTCGATGTTGTGATTATGGTTCTAATATTTTTATTTGACCATGTCATGAACATTGACTCAAATGAACTATTTTAATTCATGTAATAAAATGATTACTATAATATTAGGCTTTATATCTCACCCCATTCTTATGTACAACCCCAGATTATCCCATGAAGTATAAGAAAACAATTGAAGTTTATGGTCATGTTATGGTGTTTTTATATAATTTTTTTGTACCCCTTTTTCATGATATAGTTTTATATATTAAATATCATAAAAAATCAGACCACTTAATCCGTTGGTAATTTATTATGTGTATGATTATGTAATTAATAATGAAATACATTTTATAAAATATATATGTTATCATACATACTACATAAATTAGTTGGGATGAGTATATGTCTCTAAGGTATTTCATATCTATTATATCCCTTAAATAATAAATTCAGCTTTGCATTCCCATTTTTAATCAATAATATCTTATGTATGGCCAAAGTTGTTTTATATTAAAGTTAATTTGATAATGAACAATTATCCTTATACCAACATGAATTCTTAGTATACTATCTGATTGATGTGAAACTTGTTGTAGGAGTGATTTCATAATTTTAGTGGTTTATTGAAGAATAATCTAGAGCCAATAGTTCCCTCAAACATTAATATCCATCAAGAATAAATTAATATATCACTTTTTGTGGACTTTTATGGTAGGATGTGATGATTGTATGTATATTTGATAAATATAGGAGACTCATCAGTTACATAGATGAGCCTTATACAACAGTGGCCATTGAATATCCATTTGATTAGGACGTGGTTACTGAACACATACAGTAGGAGGTTATCTTGTGCTAAGTAGTGATTATATCCTCTTGAGAAAGATGTGGGCGTGTGGTAATTCTTATTAGTTTTACCTTGGTTAGGGGACCAATGTATTTAGAGGTAGGGAAAGGTGAAACCCATATTCATGGGGAATTTGAGGTTGTCAATAGGATCAGTACAATGTTATATCAGTGAGTTCTTCCTCTTAGATATAGTGTTACACATTAAATATTCCTTGTATCATATATTTAGATGTTTTATTATTATATATATCATGTTATAATCATAATTGAGTTTATGATACATCCTAATGTGTAATACTGAGTGATTTTAAATGAAGACTATATTCAATAACGAATAGGACACGCACCAACAAGCCTTAATAACTATGAAATATTATTTTCTAAATACGAATTTTATATCATAGTTGATAAATTGAAATTTATGAATAGTAGTAACCATAATATAATATATATGTATAATTTTTCTACAAAAAAATGTATTGAATAATAATTTAAGAATAATAACTCATGTTTTGGTAAATCATTTTCTCCATCAAAAAATTATTTTCTTAAAAAAAATTATTTATATTTTTGAGTGAATATTATATATTATTTTTACAAAAATAATGAATTTAATTTATTAATAATTTTATCATTTTTGAAATCATCATATCAAATTTATCAAAGGTTTAATGTTTCAGACTTTTATAAAAAGATTTATTTTCCAAATAATATTGAAAATATCGATTTTATAGATATATTTCATTTCTTTTGAAATATTTTGAATGATCCATTTTGTTTTGAATTTTTTTCAAAAGTTTAATGAGTACATTTTTTCTATAAATAATCCAATTATTGCAATTCTGATCAAAAAAATCTTTTTTGATATAAAAATAGTTTTATACTTAAAAATGAATTTTTCTGAAAAAAAAACTATTTTTTGTCCACTTTTATTTTATTATTTTTTTAAAAAATCATCCGTTTATTGGAATTTAATTTTATAAAATATATTCCAAATCTATAATCTTAAAATCCATATTTATAAATAGGTAAATTTTAGTTTTTCTCATAATAAATAGAAACTTTGGTAAAACAAATCACCTAAATAAGCGTAAAATTAGTAGAGCAAGGTGAAAACTTTTAAATAAGGATTAAAAATATTATATAAATTTTTTATATTTCATTGGATGAATGTCAATATACCACAAATATAAAATCATTTAATATAATTAATTTGTTTTCTAATTTTCATGGATAAAACCCATTATATTATATTTTATGTATAGTATGATTCCAAAATACCACTTTGTTGATTTTAATATCTCTAATATGTTTCCCAAAGAATAAATAAAAATCGTCAATTGGTTCCTAAATGTTATTTTGAATATAATTTTTTTATTATTGTGATTTTTTATTTTTAGTGATAAAATAATTAACAAAAATGCTTACTTAATACCTTAATAGTTCTTGAGCAAGGAGTTAAAAAGTTAAATGAATTGATTATAAAAAAATTGAATAATTATTTTGTTAGGTTATTTATATGGTTACATGAATTTTTTTGAAAAATATATTATATTAATGATGTGTTAAAATTTTATATTTTAAATAAATTACTATCATGATTTTTTTAAAATTAAAATTTTTGAATAGTCTTGAAAATTTATTTAGTAGTATTTTATGTTAAATAATATTTTAAAAATTATTTATAATCCATAAAAAATTGTATTTAAAAAATTTAAAGGTATATGGTAGATATTATCAAACATTTTTTACTTATGTTTCACATATCCTATTATAGTAACTTTCTTGGCCACTAATCCATAGAAATATCATTATTATGGTAGTAACTAAATTGGGTTAATTGGGGCTTTAAATGGTGAGATAATGGATTAAACATCATATAAACATGTAAAAATTTTGTTTTAGATATTATTTTGATATAAATACATCATATATTTTAAATATATAAATAACATTATTCATGAACAAGAAAATTAATTTATCTTAATTTAACATGTTAAGAAATTCCTAACTTCAAACTCCCTTCACTTATAAAAGGATGTCACATCACCCCTCCTCCTCACACTTCATGAGACACTTATCTCAAAAAAAACATTAAAAAATCTTAATAACTTCATTAGATACATTCTTGAGGTTATAAAGTTCTTAAAAAACCATCCCTATGGTTATTAATAAGATTTAAAAATGAGGTTCTTCAAAGATGAAGCAATCGTCTTAATTATGATTTTTCATTTTACATCACAGTGTACCTCCATGAAATATAATTAAACCAATATGATATAATTAAAATAGTATATCTACTATAATAAAATGTTTTTATAACTAAGGTATAACATATTTTCATCTCCTTTCTCTATCTTAAGGGGAATAAAATCATTATTGTGTACATATAGACTACCACCTTCACAAATATATTTCTTTCATTTTCCATTATCTCCTATCATTGATGTCTTTAATGATGGATTTATTGTATTCTTATGAAATTAATGAAATAATTATCATTCATTAGATATAATATACAATATATTTTCATACCATTCCATCCATTGGAAAATAATATCCTCATTTGTACATACTTGAGGATTACAACCTATAAGAAATGATCTGATTCGTTTTTCCTATATGCCCTTTATTGATGATTTTAAAATAGAATTTTAGTATAAAATGGTATTAATTTAATGACTAATATTCTATAGGTGATTTAATAATTACCTATAACACCCCAATATTTTGTGAAATATTTTTTCAAATTGATTTAATTTTTTTGTATTTTCCATTTCACACAATAATGAATATATATTTGGTTATATGAAAGAACAATTATTGGATACCATTATACATAACATCATGATAATATTACACTTCAAGGAACAATTAGATAATATTTCAGTACATGAAACCTTAACGGCCTGACCCTAGTTACCCAGAGTGGGTGCATTATTACGTAACATTGGCATGATCACAAAAGATCAAGTCTCGAAAGACCAATTATTTTAGTAGCCTTGGAAACAATAGTTACATTCATAAATGTTACATTACATCATAAAGTGAAAAACTACAATAACATAGTCTCCATAGTCCAAAATCATATCCCCTTCAGACTATCCCTGTAGGTCAGTCATGAAATATTTCTTTACATCCTGGGAAAATAAAACATAGAAAGGGGTGCGCTCAGATGCTCAGTAAGGATAACAATATAGCAGAAACTTTCATAAATAAACATAAACATTTAAGTCAATGTATAACTAAAACAAAATCCTTTTAAGCATAAAATTCAACATAATATGGAAAAAATAAAATGAAGTAATGTCATTTACTTATTCACATGGATATTCTACTAGTCAAATAATCACATGCAATATCAATAACCACTTTTATAATGATGGAATGCATAATGCCAGACTATCATAATCACGTAGCCAAGGCCTCGTCCCAAGACTACAAATAATATTTTGTCAAGGCCTCGTTCCAAGACACTAGTTTGTCTCATGAGACCTACCGATGTATCGAGGAGATATAGCAGGCTCCACCCATCACTTATTAAGTCCAATGCATTCCTTATATGAAAATGTTTAAACATATCATAAACCATAACATAATCGTATCACATAAATCATGCATAAAGTAAATATAACATTTCCATATTTCAATCACAATATATCAATAAAACACATTGATATAATAAAAACATTATCAAAACCATTTTCAATACAAAAATAAAAGAAAAGTAAAACATGGTATTTATTTTTCATTTAAAAAAATTTATGGCTTGTAGAGGAAGCCGAAACTCAAATAATGGTCACGGTGACGGAGAAGTCATTGTCGCTGCATACATAAGAAAAAACATTCCTTTTGTCGTTTAGTAAAAATGATTTGTATAAAAATATTCCTTTTTAATAAAATTAAAAGTCAAAGGGGTTTATACACCATATAAAGGAAAGTCTTGTATAAAACAAAATATGCCTCAATGAAAGGAGATTGAGAAGAAGTCTCTCACCTCATGTATGACTTGACTCCATCATTCTTTAATCTCCTAAATAATAAACTAGAGTTAATTTATACTTGCTTAAAAAACTTTTTCATGTTAATTATTCATTTTATATCACTTATTACCATGTTATGATCATTATGTAATTATTTAAGTTAATAACGGTCGTTTCGTTGATCTTTGGTACTTGAATCAAAAATAATATTATTATAATTACAAGTTGTTCATGTGGTAAAATATCCATTATATCCAGAATTATATTCATTATGTAGATATCATATATATCGTATATATCTAGTATATAAATGCATTTATAATATTACATAACATTTAGAGGTAAGAAATGAAATGCACCGTTCATGGAGACGGTAAGTCGTACGTACGCATGAACGCTATTTTAATTTCTATTTTGTATTTAATGGAATGAAATCATAATGATATAAAGGTATATTATAATTCCAGTATAATATCATATATAATATCATTTACTCCATCCTTTATATGTCCCACATATGGCATTAATGATTCAAATCACTTTGAGGGGGCGGTAGTCTGCACTTCCTAAAATGAAATTATCACGTTTACCCATAATGGAAATCATAAATTTATGCCATAAATGGAAAATACATAAGCATAAAGAAAAAATAAACATAATATATATCATATATAGAAATAGTGTCATCATAATGGCCACTATGAGAGGTGTTAAAAGAAGATTGAACAATAATCGTTTCATGAGGCAGTAATTCTCCACCCACAGAAACAGTATGTTCTTTAACCATTAGACGAAGGTGTGTGTAAGTGTAAATAAAATAATTCTCATAAAAACATACTAGTATTTTGAAGATACTAGTGTTGTTACAAAAAATGAATAAAAATAGTTTAAGGGGTTGGAGAAGCAAAATAAAACAGAAGAACATAAGAGAAGACATTGCCTTAAAATCGGTTAACACTTTTTGATTTGAGCCAAAGGCTTCCTTGGGAAGACTTATACCCAAAGTGAGGCTCCTAGGAGTAATATAGGGGATTTGAGAGAGTATTTGGGCAGATTTTGGCCGAGCCAAATGGCTTTGAAGGTGTGAATAAGGTGGTAGAGGTGGGGGCCTTTTATAAGAGGAGAGGATGGGAACTCTTGGAAAGTCATGAAATGTTACTTTATTAGGAAATGATTTTAGGATTTTAAAGGTCCCAAAATTATATATTTTTAAGATAAGGTGATATGTGTTATAAATATACTCATAAAATAGATTTTTGACATGTGTAAGTCTTAAATTTTACATTATCTTTTCATTTTATTTAAATCATTAATTAATGAGGTAATCGCTGCATCATCATGCTGTCATAAAAATTTTAATTTATTTAATGTATAAAAATTTAAAAAAAATATAATGATGTAGGAAATCTTGTTATATTTCTAATGAATAATTATAGTCGAAAATTTAACTTATATAACCCCATGTAATAATTGTTTTAGTAAAACAACACATGTTTGTGACAATTTTACTTTTACTTTAAATAAAAAGTTATTAATGTCATTTTCTTACCCAAGTGGCTCAATGGGGTCCCCAAGTTGACCCATGGATTTTCTTGGTCGGACATGACACATCCAATAAGTGTAGGACAAGTTTAAAGGTAATTTCATATTATTATAACATTATATTTACCTTAAATTGCACTAATTACCTTTAATCGTGATTAATAGAACTTAAAAGTTACAATTCACCAAAAATTATTTTCATCTCATTGAACCAAATTTTACTCACTAATTACAACCATGTATGTCAGATTTTTGAAATTCAATTCACAAAAGTGTTAATGTTTCATTTAAACGAAAAATTAGTTTTTTAACTACCACTTAGTGGTTTAACTATTCATCAAAAATTGATGTTTTTCAGAAAAAAACCAAAAATTCACCCTAAGATATATTTGATATTCCTAATTCAAAAATGATGTCTATTTTACTGAATTAAAAAAAATATAAGTTGAATTAATTAGTTTAATAATTAATTCCCGTCGTCTCAACAAATAGCGTGTTCTTAAGCAACAATATATATCAAAAGATTGACAATTGTTTATGTCCAATTTCAGAGTGAAATTAATTCTAATGACCACAATTGGATAAAATGGTAAAAATATATTCTAATTATACTTTAAAACCACTCAATATTATAATTAATCACTATAAATTATTTTCATTAAAAAAGTTTTTTTTAAGTACTATTTCTATTCATAGAAAAATGGAAGTTCTCAGAAAAACACCAAAAATTCAACATAGGCTAATTTTGATATTCCGAATCAAAAAATGAAGTCCATTTTGAAATATAAAATTTATATAATTTAAAAAGTGGGTATTAAAATTCATAACGGCTACTTTGATTGGTCGCGGTGTGTTAGAATCTCAAACTAGCGTACAATGCAAGCTATTGCATTATTGAAAGAGAAGCGTATCCTGGAAGATGTAGGACCCCGGGACACCCTGAGAGGGGAGGGGTGAATCAGGGTGACAACTTTTTCTTCTTTAAGTTGTGGATCTTGTTCCCACGTTGGTAGGAACTACTTAAACCTGTATGATGGATATGATCAGCAATTAAACATTCACATGCAGAGACAGATGACACAGCAATTTTTACTTGGTTCACCACTAAGGGCTACGTCCAAGGAGTATACGCCGACAGGTTTCCGGTCGTACCTAAATCCACTATGCTTCACTAGCTGTGGATTACAAATGTTCAGGTACAGACACTCTGTCCCAGACTCACTGCCTTTACAATTGTTCAGGGATAGCTCACTGCGTCCCTCGGGTCACTCCCGTTGACTCCCCCTGGCTCACTACCGTTGGTGAAGTCTCACTCAGTTTATAGACGTGAAGGTCTCTTCAATAGGTGTGCATTGAAGTTCTTCGTCTCCTGTTCAGCATGAGACATTGCTTGCATCAGGGTTCAGATTTGATGCTCCTTTTAGTTCAATCCTTCTTCTTTAGTGCAATGAATGAATGCACTAGATCCCCTTGTCTTCGTTTTCCTGAATCACAATCACTGATGTGATTGCTTACTTAATAAAGCTCAGCTTTCTTGGCGTTGTCAAAATCAGTTCTCCATGTATGCATGAGATCATGCATGTATCATTTAGATTTCTTCTTCAATCTCACTTTGCACTGAAAGTATCAGGCAATCTTTAGCTCTTGTGCAGCTCCAGAAAGGCGGGCGTGCTTCAACAATATTTGGCTCCCCTTTTCAAGCCCGGCGCGCAAGTCTCCCCTAGCGCGCAAGTCTTAGGCGCGCAAGTATAACCTGGCGTGCAAGTGTCTCCAAAGCACCTGCGCGACTCTGCCTTCTTGAACTTCAAACCTACACGACTCACTTCCTTCCTTGCCCAAATCACCTGGGGCGCTCAACCATCAGTCGGCGCGCAACCTCTACTTGCGCGACCCAACTACCACTTGCGCGGTTCAACCACCAGCGCGACGAGATCTCGAACAATCTCAAAGTCTTGAGCTCTGTGAGAAATGAGGAGGGGTGGTCCAGTATTTATAGGCAAACTGGATCCCCTGCGCGGCGGCGCGCAAGTCATCCATCAGCGCGCAAGTCTCGACCCCTACTAGGCACTTGCGCGATCAACATCCAAACTTGCGCGAACATCTTGCCTTTGCCAAATTTGGAACTTCTGATCTCGAAAAACCATAGGCGCGCAAGTTATAATTCATTCAAGGCATCGGCGCGCAAGTCTCTTCCCGGTACATAATTCACCTGCGCGACCTCACCAAAACTTGCGCCACCCTTATCACTTTGCCATATTTTGATGCTCTGATCTTCAAAAACATATGGCGCGCAAGTTTCCTATCCTCCAAGAGTATGGAGCGCAAGTCCCTTTTCCAAAATCACTCTTCTTCATTTGATGATTTTGAGGCCCTGAAATTTGGCAAACACTGGAAAACGGCGCCACTTTGTATCTGCTCTTTTTGTATCACCTCCAGATCATCCATTCCTCTGTCGATGTTCTTGAATCAAACATAGATCGTTGACCACAACTCTTGAACTCGACATGTCACCATGGAATCTCCTTTTTCAACAAATTTGTATGTCGTTTGTTTTCTTTTTCGACAAGCACGGTCACCTCAACAACACTTCTTCTTGGTGATCTGTATCTTTCAGCAACTCTTTTGCTTTAATCACAAACTCCACTATTGTGATATGTATTCTCTGAAGGAACAACTTTAGTACCATTATCTTCTGATACAATGTGATGTGCATGGCCATCTCATAATTTCAATCTCCGCATGGCCATATTCATCAACTGTCATGATCAACTTCATGCAAACCATGTGATTCAATCCGTCAAGAAGCCTCTAGAATGGTTCCCATGAAACCATGAGTAATTTAATGGTCTTTATCAAAACCCATTGTTCTCATGCAATAATGAGGAATTGCATGGTCTTCATCAAAGAAACACCATCCTGCTTTAATCATCCTTGGATGGATTACTCCTCACATTCTTCATTGTTGTAAATAATGTATCACCTTTGACACATGTTTGAACTTACGATCAGCACAACAATCGTCTGAATCACTACTCCTCTACTTCATCGGAGTACTTCATGATCTCCAACATTGTGAGCTTCCATTCCTCCATTTTATTGGAGTACTTCTTGATCTCTTTCATTTTGGTATTCCATTGACAACTATTAACAACAAATACAATCCTATACACAAAGTGGTTCCAACAATCTCCCCCTTTGTATTTTGTTGTCAATACCATATACATCTTCTGAAATGAATTTGTCAATGTCAAAATGAGAATCTTCTATTCAATCAAATTTTCTTTTCAAACGTTCATTTCACTTTCTCTCCCCCTTATTGACAAGAAATACAAAGCACATGGTAGGGAGGGTATCAATCCACACTTAAGAAATGTTTCATTAACCATTTCACTCTAAGTCTACTTGAGCAATGCTCGATGTAGAAAACAAGAGGATTTGATTAAGTCAACAAGGTTGTCCATTATCCACAGATCATGATACCAACATGAGATGATAACTCATGTATCTTGTCTTCAAGGGTTTACCACTTTAATTCCAGGTAGAAGAAGTTCAACTATGATAGGGAATAATTAACCTGAAACTCCTGCACTCACATCAGCGAATAGATCAAAAACATTCAAGTTCAATCGGCAGGATAAGTGACCTTGGGGCACTTCCATTCTCTTTATGTCACTGATCAATTCAGTTACTCCCCCTTTGTAGAATAATCTTTGATCTGAGTAACCAAGGGATAAAGATTGAGAAATGACATACCTTCTCCATTGGCGTGTTCTTCAATAAATTCACAGAGTTACTGCTTTTGAGTCCAGCTGGAGTTGATATTGATTGAAACAGTGATTATGGAAGCTTCTTCATTCTTCTCCCCCTCAAGGGAAACACTCCTCATCATCTTCATCAAGAGTGATCCTTCTTCATCATAATCTATGAATATCAATTGAAGAATCTACTAATGATGGAAACTTCTTCAGCTTGGCTATCAAGAGTTGACAACATTCACTACTTCTCAGGTTCTCCCCCTGAGAGCATGCTTCACCTTCAATTCACTGCATTATTAGAACAAATACAACACACAAATGATTACGGGAATAAGGTGGTTCCTTCTTGCTTCATCACGAAGACTTGCTTGGTTGAGGTTATTTTCTCAACCAAGTTCCTCTGTTCACTCCAGTCTTCATGCCTGCACATTTGAATATATGTTCTGACATCTGTCGGTGTGGCATGGCTCTGTTCACATTCTGTTCTGCTTTGTGTGAAGAACTGTTCTGCTTAGCAGCCATCATGAATGATACATTCTTACTCCTCTTAAGGATTGCCTCTTGCTCTGGTATTAAGGTTAGACAACCTTTTGCAATGTGACCAGACTTCTTGCATCTCTCACACAGAACTTCTTTGACACATGTATTTCTCTTTGTTTGCAATCTCTCCTGCACTGTGTCTGCATCATGTGAAAGTTTTCCTTTTCCTTTTTCACCAGCCTTGGCCTTCTCATCTTCAAGTTTCCTTATTCTTTTCAAATCTTCTGGCCAGATGACCAATATGTCATTTGGAACATTTGCAGCTGGTTTAGGTCTTCCACATGGGTTCATTCGAGATTCATCCCACTTAGTGTTTATTTTGGATGAATGGCCCTTCAATTTCATGGATCTAAAATCCTGGGTCTTCTCAGCTTCCCTACTTGAGATCTTCTTGGGGAAGTGTGTGTTCACAACATTCTTCTGATTTCTCCCCAAGGTAGATGCTTCATTCTTTGATGGCATCAGTGGTCTTCTTTTCTTTTCAACAGTGAAAGCATGTTGATATGGTCATGTTCCTGAATTGTGACCGCTGCCGTTGCATACATCACAGATGTTATCAAGAATTCCAAATCTGTTTGCAGTAAACAGATGCTTCTGGACCTACTGATGTTGCTTCTTTATCTCTGGCTTCCTTCTCTTTGATATAGGCATTCTCTGTGCTTTTCCATGTAAGGGATTATAAAGACAATCCAGTGCACAGTGCCCAAATCTATTGCAGCACCAACATTGACCCACAAATCTTTTCTTCTTTGTGTCTTCTGTATTAAGTTGTTGGGCCATCTGCTTAATCTTTTGTGCTCTATTTGAGGAACCCACTTCCTCTTTTTTCTTCCCATCCACCCTAGCCATGGTGGTAGGTTTCTTCTTCTCACCTTTCCTCATCCATACTTCTTTAGAACTTTTCTTCCCACCTGCACTGATTGTAGGAGTGTATTTAGAAATATGAGTACAAGAAGGTTTGGATGGTACCTTCACTTTCTCAGTTGCTTGTGATATATCAAAGAGTGAATTCATGATCTTCTTATCACATGTTGGAGGTATTTTGACAATAGAATCCTCCAGTGAGCATTGAGTACCAGCAGCAACTGATTCTTGATGTGGATAATCAAGAGTTGTCATAATCTTCTTATCACATGTTGGAGGCATTTCAGCTTTAGACTCCTCCAACGAACATTGAGTGCAAGCATCACTCATTTCATTCGTTTGTGAAGTCTCAATATGTGTGTTCTCAATCTTGGTCAACTGAGCTTCCAATATTTGACCCACAATATTGAGGATGATCTTCTGATCTTCAATCGTGATCATCTTCTCTTCACAAGTCTTCTTCAACCTTTCAACCTCATCTTCATGCATCTTAACTTTGTTTTGCAACAGAGAGTCAAGTTCCCGGAATTTAATGGAAGTTTCTTCCAAACAAAAATTCTTGACATCATTGCTCTTCTTCAGCTCAGCTTCAAGTGCATGGATCCGTTCTTCCAGAGTATTGCTGACTTCACCTTTTTCTTCAAGGGATTTCACCCGTTTGGTGAGCTTCATACTTTCCATAATTTTTCCTTCCAGCCCCTTCTCCATATTGTCCGCTTCCCTTTCAAGTCTAGTGATCTCAACCTGCATAGATTGAAATAGGATACAGATAATAACAGCCCTTTCTTCTGGAATATCATGCAGATATGTTTTTAGTTTTTCTTGAAAGCGTGTATTGGGGGTGTCATCCTTTCCTCTGGAAGAATTCTGAGTCACCTGCTCGAAACTTTCCATGATTGATATTTCTTAATTTTTGAAAAGGCATGGAGAACAAGACACTGCATCTTCTTTAGATGTGAGAGACTTCTTCATCATCTTCTTCTCTTTCTTTTTCCTATTTGTCAAATTCTTTGTGGATATAGATTTCTGCACAGAAATGACTGCGTCATTATCAAGACTGCTCTTCATTGTTGACTCTAGGAAAGAAACTCAAATCCTCTTCTCAATAGAATTACTGGAGAATATCCAACATATGTTAACCTCCCTCTGATACCACTTGTAGGACCCAGGGACACCCTGAGAGGGGAGGGGTGAATCAGGGTGACAACTTTTTCTTTTTTAAGTTGTGGATCTTGTTCCCACGTTGGTAGGAACTACTTAAACCTGTATGATGGATATGATCAGCAATTAAACATTCACATGCAGAGACAGATGACACAACAATTTTTACTTGGTTCACCACTAAGGGCTACGTTCAAGGAGTATACGCCGACAGGTTTCCGGTCGTACCTAAATCCACTATGCTTCACTAGCTGTGGATTACAAATGTTCGGGTACAGACACTCTGTCCCAGGCTCATTGCCTTTACAATTGTTCAGGGATAGCTCACTGCGTCCCTCGGGTCACTCCCGTTGACTCCCCCTGGCTCACTACCGTTGGTGAAGTCTCACTCAGTTTATAGACGTGAAGTTCTCTTCAATAGGTGTGCATTGAAGTTCTTCGTCTCCTGTTCAGCATGAGACATTGCGTGCATCAGGGTTCAGATTTGATGCTCCTTTTAGTTCAATCCTTCTTCTTTAGTGCAATGAATGAATGCACTAGATCCCCTTGTCTTCGTTTTCCTGAATCACAATCACTGATGTGATTGCTTACTTAATAAAGCTCAGCTTTCTCGGCGTTGTCAGAATCAGTTCTCCATGTATGCATGAGATCATGCATGTATCATTTAGATTTCTTCTTCAATCTCACTTTGCACCGAAAGTATCAGGAAATCATTATCTCTTGTGCAGCTCCAGAAAGGCGGGCGTGCTTCAACAATATTTGGCTCCCCTTTTCAAGCCCGGCGCGCAAGTCTCCCCCGGCGCGCAAGTCTTAGGCGCGCAAGTATAACCTGGCGTGAAAGTTTCTCCAAAGCACCTGCGCGACTCTGCCTTCTTGAACTTCAAACCTGCGCGACTCACTTCCTTCCTTGCCCAAATCACCTGGGGCGCTCAACTATCAGTCGGCGCGCAACCTCTACTTGCGCGACCCAACTACCACTTGCACGGTTCAAACACCAGCGCGACGAGAGCTCAAACAATATCAAAGTCTTGAGCTCCGTGAGAAATGAGGAGGGGTGGTCCAGTATTTATAGGCAAACTGGACCCCCTACGCGGCGGCGCGCAAGTCATCCATCGGCGCGCAAGTCTCGGCCCCTACTAGGCACTTGCGCGATCAACATCCAAACTTGCGCGAACATCTTGCCTTTGCCAAATTTGGATCTTCTGATCTCGAAAAACCATAGGCGCGCAAGTTATAATGAATTCAAGGCGTCGGTGCACAAGTCTCTTCCCGGTACATAATTCACCTACACGGCCTCACCAAAACTTGCGCGACCCTTATCACTATGCCATATTTTGATGCTCTGATCTTCAAAAACATATGGCGCGCAAGTTTCCTATCCTCCAAGAGTATGGCGCGCAAGTCCCTTTTCCAAAATAACTCTTCTTCATTTGATGATTTTGAGGCCCTAAAATTTGGAAAACACTGGAAAATGGTGCCACTTTGTATCTGCTCTTTTTGTATCGCCTCCAGATCATCCATTCCTCTGTCGATGTTCTTGAATCAAACATAGATTGTTGACCACAACTCTTGAACTCGACATGTCACCATGGAATCTCCTTTGTCAAAAAATTTGTATGTCGTTTGTTTTCTTTGTCGATAAGCACGGTCACCTCAACAACACTTCTTCTTGGTGATCTGTATCTTTCAGCAACTCTTTTGCTTTAATCACAAACTCCACTATTGTGATATGTATTCTCTGAAGGAACAACTTTAGTACCATTATCTTCTGATACAATGTGATGTGCATGGCCATCTCATAATTTCAATCTCCGCATGGCCATCTTCATCAACTGTCATGATCAACTTCATGCAAACCATGTGATTCAATCCGTCAAGAAGTCTCTAGCATGGTTCCCATGCAATCATGAGTAATTGCATGGTCTTTATCAAAACCCATTGTTCTCATGCAATAATGAGGAACTACATGGTCTTCATCAAAGAAACACCATCCTTCTTTAATCATCCTTGGATGGATTACTCCTCACATTCTTCATTGTTGTAAACAATGTATCACCTTTGACACATGTTTGAACTTACGATCAGCACAACAATCATATGAATCACTACTCCTCTACTTCATCGGAGTACTTCATGATCTCCAACATTGTGAGCTTCCATTCCTCCATTTTATTGGAGTACTTCTTGATCTCTTTCATTTTGGTATTCCATTGACAACTATTGACAACAAATACAATCCTATACACAAAGTGGTTCCAACAGAAGCTTGGGGTGTTACATTCTCCCCTCATTCAATAAATTTTGTCCTCGCAATTTTAAATTTTTCTTCAAAAATAAAAGGTTGAAAATAGAAAATACCTCTGTGGAAAACCGACATTGGAAATAGGATTAATAAAAATATAAATTTAATAGAAAGAAAGAGAAGTACAAAGGTCACCTGAGATATCCCATATTAGGATTCTATGAAAACATGGATACGGAGGAGAAAAAAACCATCAAGGTCTAATGGAGAGTTGTGGAAAATAGGATTATGATAAAGTTAACTACAAGAAATCACAAACTTGTGATTGGTTAAACGGTCTTTGATTCCCCAGTAGGAAAAGTTAACCGACATATTTTTTTGTTTTAAGTTAAATTTCATAAAGTTGATGAATTTATTTAGGAGATTTACTAAGAACGTAAGTAAATATACTTACTTGTCATGTAGACATTCATTCATTACTAAATTTTTACCACAAACCCATCTTTCACTCCAAAAGGTAATAGAACTAAAATATATATTATTTATCCTAACCATATAGGGTTACAAAAATAAATTTATAATTAATCTACTAGAACTAAAAAAACTAAATTATAAACTCCATGGACTTCACATAGTCCATTGGTAGGCAATAAATACCAATCGCACTATTTTTGTGGGTTCGATTCCCAGAGCTTTGTCTGACGCGACGGGTTGTCACACGGTATGTGTGTTGTCCTTTTTATAGATATCCGAAAATAACCTTAACAATAGTATCTAATATAAAATATAATCCATTCTAACCTTTATAGTTATCCAAAATACCTCTGTCTAGACTTTCTCTTAAAGGTCTCTAAATTCCAAAATCTATTGTAACATCAGATTCCCAAACAAAGTAAAGTTTCTCTTATTGTCACATACTAAAAATATGATTACCATCATCATATTAAAACCTTAATGAAAACAACAAGTACTGCAGTACAATCCTTATACATATCACATTATTATTATAACCAGTACATCATTGATACAACACTCAAATGACATAATTATTTAATAACAACATAAGAACTCTAATCATTACCCCTGATGTGTGGTAGTATCATAACATTATTATTATCCAATAGCATCATTTGGGGCATACTCTGATGATTTGGGCATTGGTTTGCGTAGTATTCACACTCCTTGCAGATGAAGCATTGTACATTTGAAACCTTTTTCTTACCCTTGCAGTCACGCACTTGGTGTCCTTTTTCTCCTTACTTATAACAAACTCCCATTCCATTCAGGCAAGTTCCAAGGTTCTTCTTCCCATAGTTATTATATATTGGAAAATTGTTCTTTTCCCTCTTCCCTTTATCCATCTTTCTCTATTCCATCCTTTTCTTCTCTTTATTACCTTCAAATCCATATGACTCAAAGAATTCTTTTCTTATCTTATTAACACATTATATTATTTCTTCATATTTTGAGAACACATGGGACACTATTTCCCTTTTAAATGCCGGCTTAATACCATGAAAGATATGATCCTTCTTACTCTTTGGATCATACGTATTGTTGGAGTTCACATTCCTTATACTAGGAACCATTTCTATACAATAGCATAAACTAGGTTAGTTTATGAATTGCAATGAATAATTCCAAACTTGTAAAATACTTAACATAAATTGAACGGTTTATGGATATAATCCATAATCATAAAGTTGTTTCCCTTGAGGAAGTATATACTCATAAACCCTTCATAATGGTTTGTAAATAAAATGAGAATTATCCTAAGCATATCCCCCGGGAGTGTCGTAACCAAGAGTGCAGCAAGGCCCATTGTCGTGCACCAATTCCCATTTGAGTCTAGATCAAAGCAGTGTTTTCGGGTTTTACCCCTAGGAACATCTGTGCCAGAGTCGCCTCTACCTGCTCGTATTCATACTGATATGTATTGCTCGGAAAACTCACAAAATATTTACAATACAAAAATTCTAGGAAGTTCTTCTATACTAATCGTCCAAGTCTATCTTAGGGATATGTGCTCTAATTAGAGTTTATCTAAATCTAGCTTCAAAAGTTAGTAAAAACCTCTCTCTGATACCAACTATAATTCCCTGACCCCATTTACCCAGAGTCGGTGCATTATTACGTAACATTGGAATGATAACAAAAGATCAAGTCTCGAAAGACCGATTAGTTTAGTAGCCATAGAAACACTAGATACATTCATAAATGTTACATTACATTATAAAGTGAAAAACTAAAATAACATAGTCTCCATAGTCCACAATCATATCCCCTTCAGACTATCCCAGCAGGTCAGTCATAAAATATTTCTTCACATCCTGGGAAAATAAAACATAGAAAGGGGTGGGATCAGATGCTCAGTAAGGATAACAATATAGCGGAAACTTTCATAAATAAACATAAACATTTAAGCCAATGTATAACTAAAACAATAGCCTTTTAAACTTGAACTTAAGCATAATATAGAAAAAATAAAATGAAGTAATTATATTTACTTATTCATATGGATATTCTTCTAGTCGAATAATCACATGCAATATCAGTAACCACATTCATAATGATGGAATGCATAATGCTAGACTATCATAACCACGTAGCCAAGGCCTCGTGCCAAAACTACAAATAAGATTTTTTTCAAGGCCTCGTTCCAAGACACTAGTTTGTCTCATTATACCTACCGATGCATTGAGGAGCTATAAAAGGTTCCACCTGTCACTTATTAAGTCCAATGCATTTCTTATATGAAAATTTTTAAACATATCATAAACCGTAACATAATCGTATCACATAAAACATGCATAAAGGAAACATAACATTTCAACATTTGAATCAAAAGATGTCAATAAAACACATTGATATAAAAAAACATTATCAAAACCATTTTAAATACCAAAATAAAAGAAAAGTAAAACATGGTATTTATTTTTCATTTCAAAAATTTTATGGCTTGTAGAGGAAGCCGAAGCTCAAATAATGGTCACAGTGACAGAGAAGTCATTGTCGCCACATACGTAAGACAAAACATTCCTTTTGTCATTTAGTAAAAATACTTCGTATAAAAAGATTCATTTTTAATAAAATTAAAATTAAAAGGGGTTTATACACTGTATAAAGGATAGTCATGTATAAAACAAAATATCCCTCAATGAAAGGACATTGAGACGAAGTCCCTTAACTCGTGTCTGACTTGACTCCATCATTATTTAATCTCCTGAATAATAAACTAGAGTTAATTTATAATTGCTTAAGAACCTTTTTCAATTTCATTATTCCTTTTATATCACTTATTACCATGTTATGAACATTATGTAATTATTTAAGTTAATAACGGTCATTTTGTCGATCTTTGGTACTTGAGTCAAAAATAAACTTCTTATAATTATAAGTTTTTCATGTGGTAAAATATAAATTATATAAAGAATTATATTCATGATGTAGATATCATATATATCATATATATCCAGTATATAAATTCATTTATAATATTACATAACATTTAGAGGTAAGAAATGAAATGCACCGTTCAAGGAGATGGTAAGCCGTATGTACACATGAACACTACTTTCATTTCTATTTCATATTTAATGGAATAAAATCATAATGATATAAAGGTATATTATAATTACAGTATAATATAATATATAATATCATTTACTCCATCCTTTATATGTCCCACATATGGCATTAATGATTCAAATCACTTTGAGGGGGCGGTAGTCCGCACTTCCTAAAAAGAAATTATCGTGTTTACCCATAATGGAAATAAAAAAGGTATGTCATAAATGGAAAATACATAAGCATAAAGAAAACATAAACATAATATATATCATATATATAAATACTATCATCATAATGGCCACCATGAGAGGTGTTAAAAGAAGATTGAACAATCATCATTTCATGAGGCAATAATTCACCACCCACAAAAACAGTATGTTCTTTAACCATTAGACGAAGGTGTGTGTAAGTATAAATCAAATAATTATCATAAAAATATCCTATTATATTGAAGATACTGGTGTTGTAACAAAATAAAGGAATAAAAAGTTTTTAAGGGGTAAGAGAAGAAAAATAAAACAGAAGAACATAAGAGAAGACATTACCTTAAAATCGGGTAACTCTTTTTGATTTGAGCCAAAGGCTTCCTTGAAAATACTTCTACCCAAATTGAGTCTTCTATGAGTAATAGAGGGAAGTTTAGAGAGTATTTGGGCATATTTTGGCCAAGCCATATGGCTTTTATGGTGTTAATAAGGTGGTAGAGGTGGGGGCCTTTTATAAGAGGACAGGAGGGGCACTCTTGGAAGGTCATGAAATGTTACTTTATTATGAAATGATTTTCGGATTTTAAAGGTCCCAAAATTATATATTTCCAGGATAAGGTGATAAGGGTTCGAAATATACTCATCCAATAGGTTTTTTACATGTGTATGTCTTATATTGTACATTATCTTTTCATTTTATTTAAATCGTTAATTAATGAGGTAATCGCTGCATCATCATGGTGTCATAAAAAATTTAATTTATTTAATGTCTAAAAATTAAAAAAATATCATGTTATAGGAAATATTTTTAGATTTACAATTAATATTTATAGTCGAAAAGTTAACTTTTATAACCCCATGTAATAATTGTTTTAGTAAAACAACACATGTTTGTGACAATTTTATTTTTACTTTAAATAAAAAGTTATTAATGTCATTTTCATACCCAAGTGGCTCCATGGGGTCCCCAAGTTGACCCATGGATTGTCATGGTCGGACATGATTCATCCAATAAGGTTACGACAAGTGTAAAGGTAATTTCATATTATTATAACATTATATTTACCTTAAATTGCACTAATTACCTTTAATCGCGATTAATAAAACTTAAAAGTTACTATTCACCAAAAATTATTTTCATCTCATTGAACCACATTTTACTTACTAATTACAACTATGTATGTCAGATTTTTGAAATTCATTTCACAGAAGTGGTAATGTTTCATTTAAACAAAAAATTAGTTTTTTAACTACCACTTAGCGGTTTCACTATTCATCAAAAATTGAAGTTTTTCAGAAGAATACCAAAAATTCACCCTAATCTATATTTTATATTCCTAATTCAAAAATTATGTCTATTTTAATAAATTAAAAACATATAAGTTGAATTAATTAGTTTAATAATTAATTCCCGCTATCACAATAAATTGCGTGTTTTTAAGAAACAATATATATCAAAAGATTGACAATTGTTTATGTCCAATTTCAAAGTGAAATTAAATCTAATGACCACCATTGGACAAAATGGAAAAACTATATTCTAATTATACTTTAAAACCACTCAATAGTATAATTTATCACTATAAATTATTTTGATTTAAAAAGTTGTTTTTATGTATTTTTTCTATTCATAGAAAATTGGAAGTTCTCAGAAAAACACCAAAAATTCAACATAGGCTAATTTTAATATTCTGAATCTAAAAATTAAGTCCATTTTGAAATATAAAATTTATATAATTCAAAAAGTTGGTATTACTATTCATAACAGCTACTTTGATTGGTCGCGGTGTGTTAGAATCTCAAACTAGCGTACAATGAAAGCTATTGCATTATTGAAAGAGAAGCGTATTGTGGAAGCTTGGGGTGTTACAAGAACATTGTGTTTGTCTTATGTTAAAAACAATATATATTCCCTTCAATATCCTATATTACATGCAAGTCTGAGTTCTATCGAACTAAAATATAGTATTAATATAATTATTAAAATGTTAGTATAGTTATCACCTTGTCATTAGAGTCTAAGATAAGAATTATATTATTTAAATTATGAAACTATTGTTCACATATATTCATAAAATGAATTCACTGGTTATTAATTAATTATAAAGTAAAATAAAAACCAATTTAATAAAAAGAATTTGTTTTTATGAGAAAACTATTTTTATGCCTCAAAAAGGCATTTTACCTTAATAAATTAAATTAATCACAATTAGTGAGATATCATAATAAAAATTTTATATTATAAATTCAACCAAATTCTTTGGCATTCATCCAATATGTTTTATAGGAATTAAATAAGAACAAATCCAATTTTAGGCATAAAAATCTATATATTTCAAAAAGGTGTCTTTTCCACCTTTTAAGGGAGTAATTTTTTTAAAAAAATATTTGATAATTTTATAAGTTTCTACTTGATAAAATAAATTTCATTTCTGAAATAATGATATCAAAATTCCCTTTGGGTGAATTTTTGGTATTTTTATAAGAAGATTCATTTTTGGATGAATATTGAAAAATACTGAGTTTTAATTGAAAAATACTTTTTCATTTAATTTATTGATATAGTTTAACTATATTTTAATTTTTTTTAAAGTATAATGAGATAAATTATAAATAAAATAATCAAATATAGGTCTTGGTCGTTGGAACAAATTTCATATTGAAATTGGATAAAAACATTTCAATTTTTTTAACTTTTAACTTTAAAAACCTGTCGTCTCATCCCTTATGTGGGATTAATTTGAAATTAATTTATATTACTTCTGTGTTTTGGATATAGAAAAATGGATTACATATTTTTAATCATCATAACTTATAATTTCTAATAATCCAAACTTAATTTTTTACCAATTTAATTAGTGAAAGTAAGTAAAATTAATTTGAGGTATTAAGGGAAAATGAGTTTACTTAATGACTAAACATAGAATATAAGGTGTAAAATTGAATCTACACTTGTCCATCACTGATTGGATGGAAATATTTAGACTTTAACCATTAATCTCTCTAATTTGGTGTGTTATCGAATCGCCTTAATTGGTAAAACATGGGGATCACAAAAATTATTTTCAACAATGCCAAGTACTTTCTTTCCCCTGGTTATAAAAAGGCACTCAACCCCCCCCCCCCCCATCACACCTATAAAAAACTCAGCCAAACCTTATCCAAATATCTTACAAAACTCCATCAATTCATCTTATAATCCTCCAATTTATCATAAATTCAACCATGGCCCCTCACTCGCTAGGTTCTCTGCTCTCGCCCTCCTCTAGGGTTTCGAGAGTTTTTCAGAGACGATGCTTTTTCCCTCTGCCTCCTGCCTCTTCGGCCTTTCTATTTACCATTTTCTTCCCAATCACTCCTTGATGTCGTATCTTTAGGGTTTTTCCCCATCTTTTCTTCGGCGTCGAATCAGCCCTCGCCAGGTTTGTGATCACTCCTTTTGCTTCTCCTTTCTAGGGTTCCTCCTAATCCCCTTTATGCTATTTCCTCTTCTTATTTCTCCGTCTCCTCACTTTCACGGTTGGTCCAATCTAATGATGGAGTAACACCTTTTCCCCAGATTCTTCTCCTCTCACTGACCTCATGTTCCTACGCTCCTCTCCAGGTCGGTTCAGGAGAGTTGGATTCTTGAGGATTTGGGCTTAGCGGCTCGGTGGTCAGGGATCTTTAAGGCATCTTCAGCTCTTCTCCCTTGGGTTCCATCCCCTCAGTCTCCCCTTCCTCTTCCCCCCGTTTATTTTGTTTTTTTACCCGTTCTTCTTCCTCGACCGCCTAAAACTTTCTCTGACCTAGATTTTCACCGCTCCTCTCCAGGTCGGATTTGTAGGGGTGGATACGCAGGGGGTTTTGGGCCCTATGGTTCGGTGGCTGTGGATTTTTCTTTCTGGGTTTCATTCCCAGCCTCCTTAAAGTTTTCTCATCCATGTTCCTTTAGGTTTTCTTCCCCGTTTTATTCTTTCCCTTTTTATTTTTCTTCTTTGAAGGGTTTTTTATTTTAAGGTGTTGAAGTTTTTTCTCGATGTGCTTTCGCTGCGGATGGCTCTGGTTTAGCGGTGGTTTGTATTTGCATTTGTGGTCTAGTTATATTCAGTTTAGGTGGTGGACATCGATTTGTGTTTGTATGAGATGACGACGGTTCTGATTGGGGAAGCGGCGAAGGTTTCCGGAGTGATTCTCGCTGGCGGGCTGGTGAGGTGATGTGTACGGTGTGTCTGGGTGCACAGCGCAAGGTGATGCGGTGAGCGGGACAATAATGATGATGGTTTTTGAATTTCAAATTTTTATTTTCCTCTTTTTACTATTTTTTTATCACGACCAGTGATTTGGAAGTAGATCAACTGATGAGGCGGCAACGACGATAGGGATGGTTGATGACATTTAGGCGGGTGCTTTTGAATTTGGTCACGGTGGTTTATGTCTTTTGATGCATTTGTTTTTAAATCTTGTTATGTTTGTATTTGCATTATAATGTGTGTGGTTCCCACTAACCCACAAAGTGGCTTCAAGAAAATTTTAAAAATAGATTTTGAGTTGAGTATCATAAATTCAACCAAGTAATACCTTTTATGAAAACCAAAACATGTTACCCAATAAAGAGGTAACATCCGCCAACCATAACTTTTGTTTTATTTGTTTATCCATGCAATAAATTCTACATATTAAATGTTTATATAATAAATTAATTATAATAAATATACTGATATTTTTTTACATTAATATTATGACCTTAAATCACAAAAAAATCCATCAAATTGGAAACACAATCATCATTTGTGTGTACGGCAGACTATCGCCTTGCGAACCGATGTCGTTCATTATTTCATTACAACATATCATGGTTTGGAATAATGATAGAATTAATTTTTTTATATGATATTTATGATATATTTATGCTAATATAATTTTTTTTAAACACATCCCTTCATACTTACCATTTTTTTGGAATACGATAACTTCATTTTTTGTCGTGTTGACAACCACATCCTCAAAACGATGTGATTCATTCACAGTGTATATGGAATGTATTAAGGATGGGATTAAAAAATATATGTGATATATATTACATAATAGTTATACTATAATTATAATATATTTATTTATTTAATTTACTATTTTTTCTTTAAATAATGAAAAGAAAATGGAAACAACGTTCAAGCGTACATACGGTCTACCGTCTCCATGAACGGTGTATTTCATTTCATATTATATATTTTATAGAATATTATAAATAATTATATAATAAATATATATCATATTTATATCATGTTTTAAATTTTAGAAATAATTAAATCATGATATAAGTAAGAGGATCAAAAATAACAAGTCAAAACATATATGAAAAACAAAGTAGTTATTACATGAAACGTAACTTTAACATGGAATTGTAAATAAATACATAATAAAATGTCATAAGTAAATCATATAAGATTTGATATAATTTAATATGGATTTTTAATATATGTGTCATAAACTTATATTTATTATATAATATGTTTTAATGAGTAATATGAGATTCAATACATAAGTTAAGGGGATTATAGTCTCCCTTTTATTTCTGTGATACTTATGCCTTATTCACTACATGTTTCTTTTGTGTAGTGTATATACTTCCCATGAATGTATTATTTTATTATTATACTTAAAATTATGTTTATTAACATATTCATTTTATGTTCTCCATTTCATGTAGTTTATGCTTCAAAATTTACCAAACCATTAAGGTAATTTTTGTCTAAGTTTTCCATCTTTGTGACACATGTTTTGTTATGAGAATATATTCTTTTACGAGGTGTATATACTTCCATTTTACATGTTTTATAATTAATATACTTATATTAATGATATTTACTAATAATTTATGTAATTATTACATGGGGATTTTGATTCAATGTTACCAAAGTGGTAAGATTTTATTACAACAATTTCATTATTTATCATGATTGCTTATCATTATGCTTCAATTGATGAAATATTATGATCCATATCTCAAGAACACTCATGAATTTTCATATACTATATTTATTCATGATATATTCATGTATTAGTACCATTTTGTCACTAATTTTTACTTGATATGATTAAGAAAATTATTTTAAGAAAATAAGACCTTATTTCTCTCTTTGGTCAGAAATATGTTTTACTCAAAAATCATGTTTTCAAAAATGTTTTTTAATTGATCTTTTAAGATAATTTTCATTAAAAAAAGATTTCAAAATTATTTTATGGTTTTTAATTCTTACTTTATATGTTTTCAAAATTTTATTTTCAAAGAAAAGGTTCTTAATTATTTCAAGGCTTATTTTATACATTTTTTAATTTATTTTTCAAAGAAAAATTTTTCAAAAAATGTTTTATATTTAAAAATTATTTTAAATGGTTTTCTAATCATCGATTATATTATTTTAAAAATAAATTTTTAAATAAAATTATTTTAATGATTTCAAATATTCATTTATAATTTTTTAAATCTATTCTCAAAGAAAATGGTTTTAAAAATATTTTATCTTCTAAAAAAAATTCATAGAGAAAATGATATTTTCCCTCAAGAAAGGTTTTAAATGATTTTTAAAGCTTAATTAATATGTTTTAAAATTGGTTTTAAATGAAATTTATTTTGAAAATTTTTTATCTTTTAAAAAAATATTTTCAAAGAAAGGTTATTTCCCATAAGAAATGTTATAAGTAATATTTCAAAAAAATTATCCATATAAGATGGAATACTTTGATATAGTTTATAATTTACTGGGGATATGAATTCAAGGAAACCATTATTATTATTTCTCTAAATGGTTATTCTTTTGATGAAATGTTATTTATGAAACTCATTTCTCTTCCATGGGTTATACCATGATAAAACTCTTATGAAACCCACTTCATTTCATGTGTTATTCTATGATTATGAAACATGTATCTTTAACATAGGTTGATATACAATGAAAATTCTATGATACCCATTTCATTTCATGGGTTATGATATGATGTTTATAAAATACATATCTTTTTATGGGTTATGTTATGATGAATGTTTTATTATCTTGTAGAACTCGTATGTATGATTTCATTATGAGATTGGTGGGACATATATCTCCCTTTAATGCATTGGGTAATGATTTATATCTCATGGGATATACATGGTTTGAATGGTTATTAAACATGGTTTAGTAGAAGACTATGTCTACTAATATGGTCTTGTGAGTAAACATCGGCTTCTAAGATGGTCTTGAGAGTGATACTTGACTACTAAGATGGTTTGGGAAGTGGACCCATTCAATAATAATGAAAGGTCATTGAATGGGGATGGTGGTGTGTCCCACCCAATAGGAGTATCCCACATGAAGTTCCCTTATATGTTTTGGCAATGATACTTGACTTATATGTAATTATTTTATATTATTATGTGTCTTCCATCATTCCCCATTTTATTCCTATGTCATTCTTTCATAGATTCTTTTCTTGATTACCTTATGATTCATTCATTATGAACTACCAATATATATTCCATGACTAATTATTATGACCTTTGATATTCAATTTATGATCTTATATTGTTATGATCAGTTTATCATACCCTTATAGTCATGATTATGCTTACAAATCTAACTTGTTTACCCTTACAAAGCATCTGAGCTCACCCGTTCATATGTTTCCTTTCCCCATGTTATGAAGAGTGGTTTTAAGTAGGATTTATAAAGGGGAATATCATTATGAGAGATATTGAATATTTTTTACCAAATTATAAGAATGTGTTCAAAGTTTCCAAATAAACTAAACTATTATGATCATCAGGTTTGTACTTTTGTAATGTGTGGAATATTCATCTAAAATTAGGCAATATCCATATATGTTAATCCTGGTTCTCTATGGTTGGTATAAAATGAGTGGTTTAGTCAACCTTTGGAGTCTAGGATGAGTAAAATTTAGTGACATCCTTATGTATACTTCTATGTATATGTCTTGGGATGTCTCTAAGGATAAGACACGGATTTAAAACAAGGTGTCATTATTTAGATATCCTATATGTAATTTTTCATGGTGATGTGTTTTTTTGTAATGTTAAGTATTTATCACATCATTATTTCTATTTTTAAGACAAATGAAGGGGCCTAATGGAACTGGGACAACATTGAATGTGATAGAAATTTTTTGATGAGTAGTCAAAAGAGATGATCACTAAGTTGAAACAAATTCTTGTCATGCCTAATCAGTTTTCATAGAACATGATTAATAACAATTACCCTAATCAACTATCAGAATAACTAAATAATATAAGGACATTTTTTATAGATACTTCCGGTAATGGAGACAAAATGTGAAAAAATATTTGATTTTCTTTGTGTTGAGAATTTCGGAAGAAACACCCAAGTGGATGTCTCATAGGAACATGAAGATGTTTTGACTATAGAAAATAAGGTCACAATGAAAGTAATTTCATGAGAAAAATTAAAGGTTTAATTAACTCAATGAATGGGAATATTGGCCTCCCTAAGGTATTATCAGTATTTGAATGTTTTATGTGTGGACATTATGGTAATTTTGAGAAATAACGTCTTAGGGGAAAATATCATGAAGGAAATAAACAAGGTTGTATGAGTAATGGTTTTTCTACTAATGATAAAGATACCATGAATGAAATATGAATGTTTTGTGTTGTTATAATATTATTGTTTATAAGAATGATTAAATTGTGTTTGATGAATGTGAATACATGGTTCATATTTCATATTTTAGGAAATAGTTATTAAGGAATAATAAGAAAAATCTTAGTTAATTATTTGAGAAGGAAGTGAGATGAAAGAAGTATTTATGTTGTGTAATTCAATGATTATTTTATACAAATCATGAAACATATATGTATTTTTAGTGTAGTTTTTTCATTAATGGTTTAAAAGGATAAGTTGAATGGTTCGGATGAAATAGAAAAGAAATTTAATGGAATGGTGATATTTTAATTAAGGTAAGATAACCCATAATTTGTTCTTGATGTTGATAAAATTGTGTTTATCTTGGATAAAGAGATGATTGATTTAGATAATATAAATTGGATAGTATGTATGACCTCAGAAATGATAATGGGTTTTTTGAACAAGTGGTTCATGCTATCATGTATGGAGTTTTTGAGATTTTTGGATTTAAGGAATATATTTAATAATCTATGTTATATATATAAGGAATAAACAAGAATGTATGTTTTCAATAAGAATTTATGTTAATTTATGTTATTAACTTATTTCTAGATAATACATGATAAAGGTATTCACATGATTGATATATGAAAAACAAGAACTATATTATGATATATGTGGGATTAGGGGTAAACTATTTTGAGAAATTAATTTCCATTATTTCTAATGTTTTAAAATTTCAACTTTTGGAAGGGTAATATGGATAAAAATTTATGGAATGGATTATATTAATATTTGGATGAGGTTTTAGTTATTTAAGTATTGTCTCGTCATATGATGATTTATGCATAATGGATGAACTATGCTAACCATTTTGTTTTGATGATACCTATAGATAGACAGAATGAAATATTGGTATATCTATGGAACTCATAATCCATTACTTATTCAGGGGTGAAAATTTCACATTCATTTATTAAAGTAAAAGATAAAGTAGAAATTGATCAAGGTATAACAAAGGGTGAGATTGTACTAAAATCAAGTATGTATACTTTCATGTAAAAAATCATCAACATTAGGAAAATTATCTTGAAACAAAAAAATCCTAGTACTTTCATTTTTTAGGAATCAAATAATCCCATAGATCATCACGGATTTATGGTTTTGTGATTGTTAACTTTCTCTGGATCAGCCAATTATACTGATCATGTTTCCCTATCACTGTCCATCCAAAATTGATAGTAATATTTCTCTACCATGTCCATGTATTCACTTTCCACAAATTCTATTTTATGTGATATCCTAGTTGTGTGTTACTTTAGATAACTGTTATGATTCCATCATTTTTTTAAATTAATTTTTATTATTCAATTTTATGATGTGGCTTTCGATGAAAGGGACATTCAAGTATTAAACCTTTGATGAACTCAATGGATTTCATGGGTGAAATTCATTTTAAGGGGGGAATAATGTAACACCCTAATATTTTGGGAAATAGTTTTTCAAATTAATTTAATCATTTTGATATTTTTCAATTCACAAAGCACATAATATATATTTTATTATATGAAAGCACTATGTTTAGCTTGCTTTATACATAACACCAAGTTAAGCTTCCACTACATGCAACACTGAGAATATTTTGAGTTTTATGTAATACTATGTTGGATTGTGTTAAATAAAATACCGAGTCCATTTGATAGCTTTTGTTAAATGCAACACCGGTTTTTACTGAACTACAGTATACTATTAATAATATTATTAAAATATTATTTTAGTTATCACCTAACCATAAGAATAGAATATATAAATGATATTAACTAAATTATAAAACTATTTTTCACACATATTTATTAAATAAATTATTTGTTTATTAATTAATATAAATTAAAATAAAAACCAATTGAATATTAATGGTGTGTTTTTTATGAAGAACTATTTTTATACCCACAAAAGAGATTTAACTTAACAAATAAAATTAATTACTAATATTGAGATATAATAATGAGATTTATAGATTATAAATTCAAACAAATGTTTTTAAATTCAATAATAATTTTATTAGGAATAAATTAAGAACAAATCGATTTTTAGGCATAAATTATATATTATTCAGAAAGAGAGTTTCCTACCTTTTAATGGGGGTATTGTTTTAAAAATAAAATTTTAAACTTTATAATTTTTATTTGTAAAAAAAAAGTTCATTTTTTAAATTGGAATTTCATATTTTATTTTGTGTGATGTTTTGCTATTTTTATGAGACAATTCATTTTGTGATTAATAGTTAAAATACTAAATTTTATTGGAAAAGTAATTTTTCATTTAATTTATTTATATAGTAAAATTATATTTTAATTTTATTTTAAAGTATAATTATATCCATTATATATTAATTATTCTAATTTAGGTCATTAGAACCAATTTTACATTTAAATTGGATATAAAACATTTCAAACTATTGACGTTTTTCACATTAAAAACTTGGTTGTGATATTTTTAAAAATTAATTTACTCCACTGCTATTTTATTTATTTAGGAAAATATATAAAATATTTTGAATAAGAATAATTTCTAATTTATAATATGGAAAACTTAATTTTTTACCAATGTAATTAGTGAAATCAATTACAATTAATTATAGTGATTAAAGAAAAAATGGGTTACTTAATGACTAAACATAGAATATAAGGTGTAAAAATGACCACAAACTTATCCAACACTAATTTTCTAGACATATTTTTAAATTAACCCTTCATGTATATAGTTATGTGTGTTTTGGAAGCCTCTTGGTTTGTAAAATGTCGGGATCACACAAATTCGTTTCAAAAATGTCAAGTGCATCCTTTCCCCCACTAATAAAAGGGAACTAACCACCTCACTTATTCACACATATAAATCAATTTGGATCCAAAAAACTCTATAAAATTATCCTCCAAAATTACCTCACTTAAACCTATAATCCACACTTTTTGAATAAATCCCACTAAGGAATCCCTCTGTTGAAAACCAAAAGGAGTTACCCAAAGAAGAGGTAACATCCTTTAACAAGCACTTTCATTTTATTTCTTTCTCCACCCACTCGATTATTTATATTAAATTACTATAAAATAAAATACATATCCTAAATATAATTATATTTTTATTTTTAATGGTACAACCTTTATTCACACAAAATTCCATTAAATTATATACACAATCATCGGTTGTTTGTACGACGCACTACCGCATCGCGAACTAATGTCATTTGTTCTTCCATTACCACCTCACATGGTTAGGAATAATGATGTAAATACTATTTTTATATTATATATTGTATATTTATGATATATTTAGGATTATTTAATTATTATAAAATCCATCCCTTCATTATTTCCATTTAGTGGGAATATGATAACTTTGTTTATAGACATATAGACTATTACCTCCTCAAACCGATGTTATTCGTTCACACTATAAATGGAGTTTATTGTGGGTGTGTTTAAAATAAATATTTGGTATATTTGAAATAATAATTATAATTTAATTAAAATATATATGTGTGTGGTTTAATTTTATTTTTTTAAAATACAACAAGAAAATCGAAATAGCGTTCATGCGTACATACAACCTATCGTCTCCATGAATGGTGTATTTCATTTAAAATTATATATTTTATAGATTATTATAAATGATTATATAATGAATATATATTTTATTTATATCATTTTTAAAATATTATATAAAATTAAATCATGATCTAAATAAGAGGATCAATAATAACAAGTCAAAACATATAGGAAAAACAAAACGGTTATTACCTGAAACATATATTTGACATGAAATTTGTTAATAAATGGGTAATAAAATGTAAAAATAAATCTTATATTTTATGGTATAATTGAAAAATATTATTTAATATATTTATAATAAAATAATATTTATCATACAGGTGTTTTTAATGAGTATGAAGAGAGTCAAGACATAAGGTAAAGGGATTTCTAATTTCACATTTATTTCTACAAGACTTATGGTTATTCACAACTCATTTATTTATTATTTTGGTGTGTATAATTACCATGAATATATTATATTATTTTTATCTTTAAATTTTTTGGTATTCAAATATCCATTTTAGGATCTCTATTTTTTTGGAGTTTGTGGTTCAAAATTTTCAAAATATGAAATGTAATTTTTTCTCAATTTGACCTCTTTGAGACACATGTTTTGTTATGGATCTATATTATTTTGCAAGGTTTATATACTACCATTTTTACATGTTATATCATTAATATAATTTTTTTCCTGATATTTTGAGATTCATGTAATCTTATTCTTTCATTTAGAGTTTGATTCAAAGTTACCAAGGTCGTAAGTGTTTATTGAAATAATCTCATTATTTATCAGGATTATTTAGGATCATGCTTCCATTGTTAAAATATTATGATAAAATTATCAAGAACACTCATGAAATATCTTATCCTTTGGTTATTCTTGATATCTTTATGTATTAGTACCATTCTTTCACTCTTTGGTACTTACGATAATTACTAAAAAAATTAAGAAAATATTATTGTATTTAACTCTTCCGTCGGAAATATGTTTTATTCAAAAATTCATGTTTAAAAAAAATCAAAAATGTTTTTAAAATGATAATTTTATCTCATATTAAAGGAAAAATAATTTTATATTTTTTTATGGTTTTCAAAACTAATTTTATAAGTTTTCAAATCTATTTTCAAAGAAAATTTTTTTCAAAAATTTTTATGTTTAAAAAGTGTTTTAAATAATTTTCAAAGATTACATTATTTGTTTTCAAAATATTTTTTTAAAGAAAATGATTTTTATGATCTTAAATGTATTTTTATAATTTTCTACCTATTTTTAAAGAAATTTTTTTAAAAAATTGTTAATTTTTAAAAACTTTTTAAGATTATTTTTAAAGTTTCCTTCATATGATTTCAAAAGTTTATTTTCAAATAAAATCATTTTGATGATTTCAAAATTTCTTTTATAAATTTTCACTAGTATTCTCAAAGAAAAAGATTTTACTTTTTTTTGTTCTAAAAAGTGTTTTCCAAATAAAAAATGATATTGTTAATCAATAAATGTATTCAATGAATTTTAAATGTTAATTAATATGTTTTAAAAGTGGTTTTTAAGGAAAGGGATTTTTAAATTTTTTTTCTTTTTTAAAAATTGAGATTCAAAGAAAGGTTATTTCTCTTATTAAATGCTCTAATTGATCTTTCTAAATCCATCTCTGGATGTAATTCACAAATAAAATTCTTATTCTTTCTATGAATGGTTATGATGTTTATTACATATTGTTTATGAAACCTATTTTTATTCCACAGGTTATACCATGATAAAATTATTATGAAACCCACTTACTTTAAAATGTTATTCTATGATTATGAAACATGTATTTTTTCCACAAATTATGATACAGTGAAATTTTAATGATACCCATTTCATTTCATGGGTTATGATATAAGGTTTATGAAACCCATCTCTTTTTATGGGTCATGAAATGATGATTTCTTTATTATATTATGGTAGGTGTATGTATTATTTTTTTATGAGATAGGTGGGACCTATATCTCTATCTAATAAATTTGGTAAATATGTATATTTCATGAGATAAATATGGAAGGAATGGGGACTGAACCTAGATCATTAAATAAATTTTTCCACTAAGATGTTCTTGGGTGTGAACCTTGACTACTATAATATTCTTGGGAATGAACCTTGACTACTAATATAGTTTTATAGTGAACACATTCCACTATCAGGAAAGGGCTATGATTGGGGAATGTGGTGTGTCCCTCCCATTAGGTGTAGCCCCATAAAGTTCCCTAATTAGTTTTTACAATGACCCATGACTTATAGGGAATGGATTTATATTCTTATGTGTCTACCACAATTCCATGTTTTATTCTTATGTTATGATTTCATGGATTCTTATCTTGATTACCCTATTATTTATATCTTATGAACTATCAATATTTATTCAATGACTTGTGATTATGATCTTTGAAATGCAGGTTATGATTCTTTGATGTTATGATCATGTTCTCACATTCTTATACTCATGATTATGCTTAGAAACTTACCTAATTTGCCCTTACTGATCATTTGAGATCACAATTTATTACGATTCCTTTCCCTATGTTATGAATAAAGGTTTTAAGTAGTATTTCTAAAGGGTAATATCATTACGAGAGATATTGAATATATTTTTCTAAATTAAAAGAATGTGTTTCAATTTTACAAGGAAACTAAACTAGTATGGTCCATGGACATGTAATTTTGTAATGTTCTGAATATTCATCTAAAATGATGTAATATCTATGTATGTTAAGTCTAGGTTTATATATTACCCCTTTTTTCATCGAAAACCTACCTATGTCATTTTTAAATTATGAACCAAACATCCCCAACACACCTGATGTGGACCTTAGAATTTATGTAATTAAATATTTCCTTAAAATCAATGTATTTATTGGTTTAACAATAAGATAATAAACTTGTAATAGTATTTAAAAAATTAAATATTGAATATATATTTCTTGTGTAGGAGTTAATGGACATACATAGAAATATGGAACTCTGGGTTATGGGTTTCTTAACTCAATATCCATTCATTAGGTTATAAAACTACATCATAGACTATCTTATGACAAGATTATAAGTGAAATAATATAAATTTTATTGGTTTTACAATTTTTACACATAAACATGTCATTTACTAAATTCTAACTTCAATGGTATTTTTTTAATTTTTATTTCAATACGATTTCTTTGAGATTTTCCTTTTATTATGAACTTAATCAATTTTATAGGGTTCATATACTACCTATTGTGATATTATATCACTAATTAATCTTTGATCAAGATATTTAATGTTTCTTTGAAGTTATCTATTTTGTGAAATATTGATTAAAATGATATAAATGTTACAATGGTTTTTGTGAACCTATTTTCAATTAATTAACACTTAATTCATGTTATATACAATGATTTATTTTATATAGTTTAATAACTTCCCCAATAATGATATCTATAATTACATTCATTGATTTTATGGGTTTTATGGAATCATTTTTTTTCATACATTCAACGACAATTTCATTCATGAATTTCCCATGTTTCAAGGGGTTTTTATTCAAACATCCATTATTGATACATGTTTTTATTGATACACCTATAATAATTGATATTATGTATACACTAACTAGTGAATTATAACATAACTACTTCTATTATACTCATGGTATTTTATTTCCCTTATTTTGATTTTTCATTCAAATGGTTTTTGTTTTAAAACTCTATATAGGGTATTTCTTTTTAAACGTTATTTTATATTTTATAATTACTTTTAACCAAAAACATCTTCAATGTTATTTATATTATTTGAATAATCTTCGTTAATTAACATAAATGAATTCATAAAGATGATTTACATGAACATAGTCCTTCTTTAAGATGGTTTTAAAATGAAATTTTCTAATATTTTCCACACTATTCACTTTTGACTCACTTTATAATGGATTGAAAAGAATGTTTTTTAACATTTATGACATGAAAATATTTACCTACCATAAAAATATTCTTTAAATTGATGAATCCATAAAAAATCCATATATATTTTCAATAAAAATATATTTCTCAATGATCATGATTGTTTTTATGAAGTTGTCATCAATAATAGAATATTTTACCTATTTTTAGAGAAATTTACTAAACATTATTATAATTAAATCTATTTTCTATGACAATATCCTTTACTTTTTTCCTATTCACTAATTGTGTGATATTTTAATAGTTCTATCCTTATAATTTAGATTGATGTCTTAATATTTTTTTAATTATATTTTCTTTGAACTTATTTCTCTTCTTTGTGTCAATCAAGCTAAATAGGAATTAGGATTTTATTAAATGGTGATATATTTAAAAGTAAAATCTTTTATTTTTTATTCTATAGTACATGGATTTATTTATTAATGATTTCCAAGATGTTCTATTATACCCCAAGTATTAGTGATTACATTATAAACCCATGATAGGTGGTTATATTATAAACCAATGATTGGAGATTCGATTATATCCCTCCTACATAGTCAGTAATGTGATAGAGTTAATTGTTGTATGTCACTCCTAAGAGAATGTGAAAATTTTATATTTTTATAGTCACTTATATGAAATGTTAAAGTTAACTATTTTAAGATACACCCAAGATATATTGGAATTATCCTAATATTGGTTATTCCATGATGACTTTTTGATGTTCTAAGATATCAACATTTTTTCTAAGCAATCAATGTGTTTTTTTATGGTTCTTATGATCATAATTTATATTAAATTTCTTATGATTATTGATTCTTATGAATCTTTACATTTTTTGTTCATTATTCTATGTCACATGTTTAATGATCAATGTTTTTATGGGTATTATTTCAATTATGTAGTGGGCACACACTTTGAATATATTATAATACAATTATCCTCATCTTGTGCCCACCAAATATATACTGAATTTTTAATTCATATGTTTACCCTAACTTATCATTTAAACTCACATTTCTTTTGATGCCTTTCCCCATGTTATAAAGAATTATTTTATGTAAGAAATGTTTCAAAAGGTTTTATATGGTTGATGATAATGTTGTAATATAGAATATGAAATTATATGTATATTTTGAAAATGATCAATTAATGATTTGAGTTTTATTCTGTAATAGTTTTACATAATTATAAAAAACTATAAACCTAAAAGGAACTTGGGTATGTAAGTGAACAAATATATCAATTTTAGGTTTCGTGTTTTTGACTGATAAAATTGTGTCACATTTATTATTATTAATTATTCAAATATTATGATTTTTTTTAAACTAGATCCAACAGTTCTTCTATTAGGCTCTTATATATGGTATTAGAACTAGGATTAAATAACATCATAGATTAAGATGTTTTAATTTGAGGTTAACATAAGAGTTATGGATACCAAAATGAGTTTATATATTTATGGTTGGTCATAACTTCAAGGTAATAGCTACCCGTTTTTAGGTTTCAGGTGTTGGAACTTTAAGGATATTAATGATGTTTTTTAGGATGTTTTATTGGGATATGATATATATAACACTTATGTATATCATTGAGAATTATTTTGGAATAAATCTATTATATTTTTGGGATGTATGTTTAATTTATGAGAAAAAAAAGTGTTCTTTAGAAATACATTAATTTAATATTTTCTTATGTTAATTGAAAAAAAATGATTATTTATTTGTTGAATAATATTTTTTATACCTTTTGATTTATTGTGTAAATTTTGGACAATAATGTATTATTTCTTCAAATGAAGGTTTAATCATTATGTGTATTATCTTACCTTGAGATAAAAAATTTGAATGAGTAAATACATGAAGATTATCATTTCATCCATTCCTAGACCCAATAATATAATTAAATAAAATTCTTTATGGATAATAAATATTCATTGTGGATAAAAAAAATTGTAATAATGGATAAGATGTAGTAGAAAACATGTAAAAACATGCCAAAATGGGTGAAATTAAATGTATGAATTAGTAAAAATTTATATAAGTATATTTTACTATGATCATATTTATGATTATAATAAAATACCTAATAAATTTATAAATCTAAATTTTTATAATCATATCTATAAAATTGATGTTCTTATCTTTATATTACTAATTTATGATTTTATGGTTAGTAACATTATCTTGATCACATTCTTAATTGGTAACCATCATTACTTATATATTAAGTTTCTCCACAATGTTTTTATTTTAACATCCCAATAATTTTATTCTATTTTTAAACCGAGTTATATTTTTTCGATATATCTAATATAATTTCTTTTTCCCATATTTAGAAGGAATTTTTGCTAATTTTTTTATTTTTTGGGTTTTTAACAATGATATTTTAAAAAAACAAACCCATTAATTACAATGAGAAATAAAACATTGCAAGGAAAATATATATTTACATGGGGGAGAATGTGACACCCCAATATTTAAAAAAAAATCTATGTTTTATGGCATACATGTCATAAAACTATGATCATTAATGGTTGTGACATATTTTTATTTAAATATGACTATTATAACATAGATGTTGAATTGGTGGGTGTGAATAAGAGCGGAAAAATTGAAATATATATATATATATAAAGGTCCAAATTAAAAAAATATATTTTTTAATGCTTATTAAATAATCACATAGTTTTTGTTAAAGTAATTTTTACCATGAAATTTTCATTTTCATAATAAATAATTTTAACTTCTTTTTATGAGTTAATATTATAATTAATTTATAGAACTATTATAAATTATATGTGATTAAAAATATTTCATTTCCTAAATCATCATGTTATAAATAGTTTAGGGTGAAATTGTTTTATTTCTCTAAAATTATTTATTTAACAATGAATGATGAAAAATACCTATATTAGAGAAATATGTTATTTAATTTGTAGAATTTAAATTTTTACATTTATTTTTAATGGTTATAAAATTTAGTTAAAATATTTTTATTAAAAATAATCCAATTAATGTCATTTTAATTAATATTTAGCTTAATTTTGATATTATATTTTGGTTACTTCAAGCTATATATTTCTGGAAAATTCGTTTTCGTCATGTTTTTCATTTTTGTTTTAAATATAACTTTATTCACTATTAGGAATTTATTTTTTAATTTTGTATTTCGTATTTAGGATAATATTTTAAACATTTTATAAATATCCCAACTTTAGTTTTTCTCATAATGAATAGTAACCTAGTTAAAATATTTAACAACATGGTAAGGGTAAAACAAGTAGAATAAGGTTAAATCAATGAAATGAGGCTTCAAAATCATCAATAAAAAATCTTATAATTCATTTGATGAGTATAATTATATTAAAAACATATCATATTTTAAAATATATAATTTGGTTCCATTTTTCTTGGATAATTTTATTTATACTTTTTAAAGCATTGAATAATTCAAACACATCACATTGTTGATTTTATTTTCACAAATATTTTTTCAGAAGGATAAAAACAAGTCATGAATGGTTATAAAAGATAATTTTGAATATGAATAATTTTTTATGATGGTTTTATATCTTTAATATTTATTGATTATATAATTATATTAAATTATTATGCAACATCGACATGGTTCTTGTGAAACTATAAGAAAAATCAATTAAATGATATTAAAAACATTAAAAGTAATATTTTTTAGTCGGTTTATTATGTTTCAGTAATTTTTTAGAAAAATATAAAGTATTTTTTATGTGTTAAAAGTTAATATTTGTGCATATTTACTGTACTGGTATTTTTTTAAAGTAATAAATGTGAATAGTCCCCAAAATGACTTTCATTGTATTTTATGTTAAATAATTTTTTCAAAAATTATTTTTATTTCATAAATATCATATCATTGTTCGTGTAAATGGGATAATTTATCTCACAACATCTATTATTAACTATATATCCTCTTTTTTTATTATTAATTTCTTAACCACTAATGTTATAAAATATTTTTATCACCTTATTTATTAAATAATATTAACATGAGGGTTATAACTAAGATATTAGGGTTAAAAAATGACCATAAATTTTCTAAATATATTTTGATGTGATTTTGTTGAAATATATATATATATATTCTAATTTAAAAATAGCAATAAATTTTTAGTAGAACAAAAAATAAATTTATATTAATTTAATACTTTATGTAATTCCATGGGTGGCCATCCCCTCGCTTATAAAAGGACATCACCTCTCCCCTCTTTCTCAAACTTCATGAGAATTTTAGCTCTACCACCCCCGGGAAAAAAAATTATTGTTATTATTATTAATATTATAAAATTCATGTTTTTCTTAAGAGATCATACCTAGGGTCCACAAATAGATATCTAATGGATGTTATTCAAAGAGGTGGTAGTTGTCTTAACTGGGAAATTTCATTATACTTATTCTTCTACCTCCCTAAATAACGTTTAGTCCATTAATATATAAAAAAAATACATATATCCACAAAAATTAGATATTTATATTTATATTTCATAACACTTTTTCATCTCCATTTCCAATCCAATGGGGAATACAGATATCATTCATGTGTATATATGGACCACCACCAACACAAAGTGATGTGTTTTATTTTCCATCACCAACTCTCATGGATGTTTATAATGATAGATTATAAATGTATATGATATAAATTAAATAATTATATATATATAAACTTAACACATATTACAAGTTCTTACACTTCCATCTACTAGAAAATTGTAACGTCGTTCTTTCATACGTGTAGAATACAACCTCTAAAAAGTGATGTGATTTTTTTCATGTATTCCAATCACGAATGGTTCTAAATTATTATATTATGTTTTATTATATAATTATTAAATTTTTAAGTTTCTATATATGATGCATTCTTCAATAGTTTTACCATGGCCATCATACGAATTTCATTTGGCAATTATGAACTAAACATGATCAAATTAATAAACATCTAAATAACCAATTATAAAATTAAATATATTGTTGAAATTAATGAAATATATCTCCTAATTATAAAGGAATAAATATATAAAATTTTACTAACAATTATACCATTAATATATGATTATTATAAAGTATTTAATAAACATACATATCTTTATTTGGACTCTAGGTAAGGGGTTTCATAACTAAATTTCCATTAACTAAGTTACACTTATACATCATTAAATATGTTATGCCAGGATCATCAATGAAATGACCTCTAATTATATTCTATTGTATTTATTATTATTTTTTTGTAGGTATAAAATTTTTCCACATAATCACATCATTGATGAAATTCTAATTTCAATAATGTGATATTTTTAGGATTATTCATCTAAATTTTTTTCTTAGAGATATGTCTTTTATTGTGATCCGACATCATTATAGAAGGTGTATATGGTATATATTAAGATATTATATAATGAATGACTCATATATAATGAAAATTAATTTTATATTTTATTAGTATCATTCATTAAGTATTTATTCAAATGTAATAAATGTTTTAATTCCTTTTATGGTCTCAATGTCAATTTAATGAGACATAATTCATATTATGCCCCTTGATTTATTTTATATGGTGTAATTTCTACTAATGAATATTTTTTGATGTATTAAATAAATGTAATTATGGATTTTTCAGATTCATATAATTTTTATTCATTCAATTCTTTTTTATTCAAGATTTACCCATGTTTCAAGGGTATTTCTTCGCAAAAATCCTTCATTGAGACATGTTTTGATTGATGATCCTATATTAATTTATATGTTGTATAAAGTAACTATATACATATAATATCATGAGTCTATATATACTCTTGGTTTCTTATTATACTTCTAGTGTATTTTCATTCAATTTTTTTCATTTAGATTGCCATAATGATTTTTCTTAAAATCATTGCTTGAATTTTTTTAAGGAATTTTTACAAAAATTATCCTCCATCTTAATTAAATTATTTCATGATTATTATTTTATAAGAATACATGATATCATAATGATTAATTAATTAATAATTGAAATTATTTTAAAAAAAATTAATAATAAATTTCATTGCATTTTCCACAAGGGTCACTTTGATTCTTTTATAAAACAAATTAAATTAATATTTATTTTTAATGGTTATGACCTGAGAGGATTTTCCCACTTTTATACCTATTTTCTAAAGAATATTTTATATATTTTAATTTTTATTTTCAAAGAAAATATTTCATTCAATGTTCTTCATAATTGTATTTAAAACAATATCAAAAGAAAATGATATTTTCTGAATTTTTTAAAAAAAATGACTTGAATATTCTTGTAAATGAATTTTTCATCTCTGTGAATATTCCTATTTTTTTGTATAGTGTAGTCAGGTATATTACAAGGATAAAATCCTTATTCATTCTCTTAAAGTCTTCTGATTGTTTTAAATTAATATTCATGAAATAATTTATTTTCCATGGGTAGATCCAGCTAAGAAGGAATGTTGGTTGGATTCAATCTTCATATATTGAAAATTGAATGTCATTAAATGTTTTCTTTATTTTATTTTACATAGATATATTAATGAATGATTTATTAGTGGATATATTATAAACCAATGGTGTGTGGTTACATTATAAACAACATATTGGTGGTTACATTGTAAACCAAGGTTGGGCGGTTTCATTATTTCCCTTTAATGCATTGGGTAAAGGGTTAAAGTTAACTATTATAAGTTTCTAATTAGAGGGAATGATATATTTATCCATTTATATGAACCTATATCAATTTAAAATGTCAAATTTTTTAAATTATTTCTATGATATATTTTTATTATCCTATTTTTTTGGATACAATGATAATTGTTTCATGTTCCAAGATACTAAAATCTTTTATATATGCTTTCCTTGATATTTTAATGGTTACTTTGATTTTGATTGACATTACATGTCCTATGATAATTGAATATCAAATCTTTTAATTTTTTTTAAATATGTATTTAATTTTAAATATTTAATTATTTTGGTTTTTATGGTTATGAAATATCTTATGTAATGACCATTCACATTGAAAATCTTCTCATACCGTTAGTTTCATCTTATCATTATTGATGATATTAAATTGATAATGAATATTTATACCCTTACTGATCAGTTATAACATCATGTTGCCTGTTTTTATGTGTTTTGACCCATTGATTTTTGTACCCAATGTTTGGATAAATTTTTGGGTTGTTTTTAGTATTTTACTGAACCTTTTTCGAAGGTTTTTGGGCTTCTTTAGGTTTTCTCATGATTTGTGCATGTTTAAACAAAGTATATAGCTTAGGTTACATGGTTTGTGAATGGTTAAACAAATTATTCAACCTATTGCATGGTTTTAACTTGGTTAAACTAAGTTTTCAACATGTTTCTTGACTTTCACGTAGTTCGGGCATGGTTTAAACAAAGTGTGAAACTTTTTCCCTGGTTTGCATGTGGTTAGTACTAATCATGTCATTTTTCTAAGAAACCATGTGAATAGTAGTTAAATTTCCAAAAAAAATAATTAGAATCTTGAACCCCCTCTAATTAACTATAAACTCCTACCACTCGAACCTAAATCAATTCATCATCTTTTGGGAGCCCTCTAGAGGAATTTTGGCTCCTCAAAACTCATCTCTTGGAAGATCAAAGCACGAAATGAAGTGGAGTTATTCTATTTTGTTGAGTTATTCTCTTCTTGTTCATTGATCTATCTTATTCTCTTGATTCCTTCTTTATAGAGGTCATTGTGGCATTTCATTTTTCTTGGATATTGATTTGTTTATATGGAATTATGGATCTATGATCTCTTCTTTATTCTTTTGAGATCTATCTGTCCATATCCATTGATCACCTTTGGAGGTGTCACATATCGGATCATTATTGCTATAATTCTTTATTGGAGTTTCCCGATTAGGGTTTTTGATCCTAGATCCCATGATTCTAAGGTAGATGGTTCTGTTATGATGGTTAATTTTTATTAACACTAAATGACTTGGTTTAAATTCAATTTTCTGTTTTAATTCAATTTCATGATTTCAATCAAATTTCCTTCAATTAATTTATTAAACCCCCAATTCCATTGAATTAGGGATTTGGATTTGATTTGGAATTAAATTATGATAATTTAAAATGTTAGATTTAAATTTTTGGAAACCCCTAATTCCGTTTAATTGGGGTGTGTTTGTGAAATTGTTCAAAATTGTAAAATTTTAAATTATTGAATTTAAATTTTATAAAACCCCCAATTCCATTGAATTGGGGTGAGTTTGTGAAATTGATAGAAATTATGAAAAATTAAATTTTTGAATTTAAATTTGTAAAAAAATCTCAATTATAATGAATTGGGGTGTGTTTGTGAAATTTTCTGGAAATTGTGAAAAATTAAATTTTTGAATTTAAATTGTTGAATTTAAATTTGTAAAAACCCTTAATTATATTGAATTGGGGTGTGTTTTTGAAATTTATGGAAACCATGAAAATTTAAATTATTGAATTTAAATTTTTGAAAATCCCCAATCCCATTTAATTGGGGTGTGTTTGTGGAATTGTTGGAAATTATGAAATTTAAATTATTGAATTTAAATTTAGGATAAATCCAAAATCCATTTAATTAAGGTGTGTTTGTGAAATTGAATTAAAAATTTTGAAAATTTAAATTGCTGAATTTAAATTGTGAAAACCCCCAATTCTATTTAATTAGTGATTTATTTTGAAATTGGATGGAAATTTTGTTAAAATTAAATTGTTGAAATTGATTTGTAAAATTTATTTCAAATTTTATTTGATGAAAATAGATTTAAAATTGTTTTGATAGAAACCTTTGGGATTTATCATAGAAAAAGGAATATTTTTTATTAAACAAACATTTTTGTTTTTAAATGTAAAATTGGCATATTTGAAATGGAGAATGCTATTTAATTGTATTTTAAGGTTGTTTAAAATTAATTTCCCATCAATGATTTGTTATTAAAGCACATGAAATCAGGTAGTTAGTGAGTTATTGGAAATCACTCTATGATTTATAACTTTAAAAAATAATAATGTTTCATGTCACATCCCTGATCGTTATCTGTACCAAAGGGACTTGTGTATACATATATTGTCGTGTCACCTTGAGTATGTGGAGTCCCTTAGCTTGGAACTATCATACCTTATTAGTAATATGATAATGTTTCTCATTTTTTTGAATTTTAAATGGATATATTTCATTATTGTAAACTATTTTTCATGAATTTTGAATTTATTTTATATAAAAGTATTTATTTAAGTCATTTTTTAGAAATGTTACATCAATTGAAAAGTAAAGAATTTGATTCAAAGTATTTCTATAATTTTGAAATGTAAATCATGATTTTCTAATGTACTTCCATCATTTTTAATTGTAAACCCTGATTTGTCTAAATATTCTTTTGAAATGCCAAAACTATTTATTTGAAAAATAGAAAGTTCTTTACTTGTTTAATTAAATATCAGCATCTATTAGGGAATCCTTGGTGAGACCCTATAAGGATTCTAGCTCACCCCATGCTTTTTCCTTTTGGTGTTTTCATCCCTTTATTGTCTTATATTAGGTGTTTGTGATCTCTCCTTTCTATGTGTTTTCTTGTTAGGGTGAGCAATGGTGGGTGAATTGGGATATAGTGGGTGGTCATAGACTACCAAAATATGGGTTTTTAGTGGTTATGTTTCACTTTCAATTTTCTTAGTATCTCCTTGTAGTTGATATGTATGTATTTACTGATAAATATTTATAATTATGATTCCACATTTTACTCTATTATTATAATATTTTTAGGGTGAAATTGTTCCCAATGGTTATTTATAGATGCCCAGGTTCTTGTCACCATCCTGTGGAGATCTGCAATGCTCATCGGGTTAGTGGCGAATCGGCCTGCGTATCGATTTAGATGGTACTCGGTTTGATTTGTCACAAATGGTATCAATAGAGGTCTTTTTTTAAATTGAATTACTTGAATTTGGAATCCTTATTTTATTTGGGGTGATTCATGGTAGAAAGGAGATTAAGAATGTGTTGGGACTCAAGAGGTAGTTTGTGAGAGGTTTCTTGATCACCACCCCTTCATGATGAGACTTGATTAAGTACTGATGTTGGGAATTGAGTCTTTCTTCTGAGTTATTTGTTTTCTCATGATAAAATATATTAAGATTCCCAATGATACTATCTTTGATTTGGGGAATATCTTATGTGTTTTTGACCCTTAATAGAAGGATGACCACCGTGGTATCATGTTTTTATGGTTTGGTAAACTGTGAGGAATTGGTGTGACTGATTTGTAAATTCATCCATGAACATTTATGAGGTTGGTGTGTGGTTTACCATCCCATAAGACCAATAATTTTTTCATTATAACTTGGTTATATTCTTAAAAGTGTGTCTATTTTCTTAAAAGTGACTCTACTTATTTGAGGTTGGTTATGTGCGTTATGGATGTGGGTTGTTTCATAGTATCATATTATTGTTTCAAATATAATCCATTATAAAAAAAATTTAAATACCTTTTGAAAAATAAATTTTTTATTCAAAAAATTTTGGGAATTTCTTTGAGAAATGTTTTCAATTACCAAAAAATCTAGTTTTATGAAATTTTTGGTTTAAAAAAATAATTATGAAATACTCTTATGTGATATGATAAAAAATGTTTAAAAATAAATTTTGGTTTGTAATGGATTTAAATGGAAATGGTTTTGTTAATTGGAAAATGGGGTTAGTGCTTTTGAAACCATGAAATAATTTAAAACTACTTGTAAAGGGTATTTAAAATTGTGATATATTTATAAAAAGATTTATTATTTTGAAAGTAAAGAGTAATGTTTTATAAATGGTGAAATGTTGTGTGTTTTGAATTTAATAAATTTATGATTAAAATGGTATGTGACTTTCTTTAAAAGATTTTTTTCTCTTTTTGAGTATTCTTTGATTCCTGAGGTGGTATGATTTTTTTATGATGTTCAAAAATGTCTCCCAAAAATTCCTTCAAGAAAGATAGGATTTTGGTTCGATGGTCTTATCCTCATGGTAGTTATTCCCATTTTATAGATATTGAGTCCCTTATCAAAGACTCTAACTATACTCCATATGTATTGGTGGATCTTGTTACCGTACAACCTTTGAACCCCATCCTTAAATTCATGTATTTTCATCCACCTTCTTATAAAGTTGAACAAGGTTCTACTGATACAGTAAAGTGGCTAGTAGAGGTTTATGATATTTTTTATTATCTCAAGACTATTAATACTCTAAATGTTATATGTATAGAATCATTATTTGAAAGTCCTAGTCAAAATATATGGAAATTTGTGATTCCCCCTTTTCTGCGTGAATTTATATCTTGGGAATACTTTAATTCATCATTCATTCAATCACAGTATCCTAAGGAAGTGAATAAGTTGAATGTTTCATAGTACATGGGTTTTTGTCAAGCTGAGATGTCATTTGTGGAGTATGCCAAGTAATTCTCATGTTTATTTTGTGTAATACCATGGAATATTCATGATGATATCAGTAAGTATATCGATTTTAGAAAAGGACTTCACCCAAACCTCTTAATAATCATGCCTACAGAAGTGTTGATCTCTTATTCAGGGATTCTCAATAAGGCTTTCTTATTCGAAACAGAGATAGTGAAGAAACACAAAGGTAAGAATGCCTCTTTCATGGTTAAAAATGGACATGATTCTAAATAAAATAGTATTCCTATCATGTGATTCTAATTATTATTACCTGGTAATTATAAGAATTTGTGTTCAAAATATCCAAAGGTTTTAGATGGTGTGGAAGGTGAGGTTATGTTTAGAGGTTGTGTAAGTTGTTATACCAAAAATGGAAAATTTAGTTGGGAATATCATCTCTTGACTATGGGGTAGTAGATGATTTGTAATAATATGGCTCAAGCCATAGGCCTCAGAGTGATTATTTTGACATATTGAATGATCTTTGGATTTCCAGCTTCTTTTTTCCAATGACATAGTGGAAACTGTTTCAGTTTTCCTTCTTATAGATTATCTATTTTTGGAAACCTTTTGTTGTGGGATCATTGTGACGGTATCTTGTTGAACTTAGTTTGGGTATTTTTTGAATTGGTGATTTGATAATTCTTTTATTATTCTGATGCCTTGTTTTATATTCCTTGGTTTTCCTCATGTTTTGAATTGATAGTTAGAGATCACTTTTTATGGGTTCAATGATCTCCCATGTGAGAGTGTAGTGACATGTTGTGTAGTAACCCTTGATGTTTTATCTCTTTATAGTTATACTTTTATAGACCTTGGGAATGTACTAGGGTAACTAGGATGATGTGGATTGTTGATAGACCAGTCACATGATGGTGTTATCACTTGTGTTGATGATCTCATCAAGGTATGAGGATTGGTTTTGAAAAAACATTTATTATCTGTTGAGTACTAATCCATGGTAGATATCCTTGTAATTTATTTACCATGATTTTGGATGTTTTATCATTAATGTTTCTCCTTATATAATATTTTAATTATCTCTCCTTTGGGTTTAAGGGACGTTTTTTCTTATATTACAGAACTTTGGTGAATCATTAAATAGTGGGGAGACCTATGCTAAGTCTCTAGTCTTTCTCTTGTTTGGAGAAATGTGATGATCTTGGTGTGTTCATCATGGAGTTGTGTGTTTTTTTAACCTTTGAGTTAGTCTCACTTCTGGACCATAGACTGTTCACCTCATAAGGTAATTGAGGGAGTTCATGTTGTGTCATCGTGTTCTATATTTCAGAATATAAGATTTATGGGGAAAGAAATTCATAGGGTAGGGAGGTTGTAACATTTTGATACCTATTTCTATGTGTGTTTTACCCATTGATTTGTGTACCTGATGTTTGGATCTCTTTGTAGATTGTTGTTTTTATTTTACTAGACCTTTTTCTAAGGTTTATAGACCTTTAAATGGTTTGTTCATGGTTAAACAATGGGTGTAGCATGGGTTTCATGGTTTGCGCATGGGTTGTGCATAGTTAAAAAAATTATTCAACCTATTTCATGGTTTTTCTATGGTTTTTACATGGTTAAACGTTGTTTGAGACTTGTTTCATGGTTTTCGCATGGTTTGTGCATGGTGGTTAATAAAGTGTGCAACTTGTTGCACAGTTTTCTCATAGTTAGTACTAACTATGAAATTTGGAAAAGGAAACTATGCGAATGGTAATTAATGTTCCAAAAATTGTAATTAAAATATTTAAACTCCCTAATTAAAACTATACTCCTCCCACAGAAACCTAAATCAATTCTCTAGCTTTTGGAAGCACTCCGGAGGCATTTTGGATCCCCAAACCTCATTTCTTTGTGGATCAAAGCACCCAAAAAAGAAAAGATCTTCTCTTTTAGTGAGTTTTACTCTTTTTTTATTGATCTATCTTATTCTTTTGATTCATTATTTGTATAGATCATGATTCCCATAAATTTTTCTTGGATCTTGATTGATTTATATGGAATTATGGATCTAGTATGTATTTCCTATTCTTTCATGATCTAACTTTCTAGATCTGGTGATCGCCATCGGAGGTGACACATCTCAAATCTTCACATCCAGCATTCTTCATTAGAGTTTCTCGATTAGGGATTTTTATTTCAAGATCTCGTGATTCTGAGGTAGGTGGTTCTGTTATGATGGCCAATTTTTATTAACCCTAAATTTCTTGATTTAAATTAAATTGTTTGTTTTAATTCAATTTCTTGCTTTCAATTAATTTATTCAAAACCCTATTCCATTGAATTATGGATTTTGATTTTATTTGTAATTAAATTGAGAAAATTTAAATTTATGCAAACCCCCCAATTCCATTTAATTGGGGTGTGTTTGTGAAATTGTTGGAAATTGTGAAAAATTAAATTTTTAAACATAAATTTGTGAAAACCCCTAATTCCATTGAATTGGGGTGTGTTTTTTTAATTTATATAAATTTTAAAATTTTCAATTATTAAATTTCAATTTTTGAAAACCCAAAATTACATGGGATTGGGGTGTGTTTTTGAAATTTTTGGAAATTTTGAAAATTTAATTGCTGAATTTAAATTTTTGAAAACACCCAATTCCATTGAATTGCGGTGTGTTTGTAAAATTGTTGTAAATTTTAAAAGATTAAATTTTTGAATTTAAATTTATGAAAACCCCCAATTCCATTGAATTGGGTTGTGTTTGTGAAGTTGTTTGAGGGTATGAAAATTTAAATTGTTGAATTCTAATTTTTGAAAACCCCTAAATCCATTGAATTGGGGTATGTTTGTGAAATTGATTAAAAATTTTGAAATTTTAAATTATTGAATTTAAATTGTAATTATCCCTAGTTAAATTTAATTGAGGATTTATTGTGAAATTGGATGGAAAATTTGTTTAAATTAAATTGTGGAATTTAATTGTGGAAATTTATTTGGGAAATTAGTTTATTGAAATTTATTTCTAATTGTATTTTATGAAAATGGATTAAAATGGATTTGACAAAAACCTTTGTATTATATCATGGAAAAAAGGCATGTTTTTTAAAACCCATTTTGATTTTTAAATGGAAAATTCTAATATTTGAAATGGACAATGGGATTTAATTTTATTTTAAGGTTTCTCAAATTAAATTTCCCATATTTGATTTGTTATTTGCGAACATGAAAGCCTTAGGTAGTTATGGAGTTATTGTACAAAACTCTATGATTTCTAATGTTCTAAAATAATAATGTAGTATGTCACATCCCTGATGGGATGGTGATGAAGTATCATATGGTCATACCAAAGGGATGTGTGTATACACATATAATCATGTCACCTTGAGTGTTTAGAGTCCCTTAGCCTAGAACTATCATACCTTCTTAGGAAAACCATATTTCTCATTTTTGTGTAATTTAAATTAATATATGGCATTGTTTTAAACTATTTTACTTGACTTGTGAATTTATATAAACTTTTTTATATTAAAGTGTTTATTTAAGCCATTGTTTAGAAATGACCCATCAATTGAAAAGTAAATTTTTTTTAAGTATTTTCATCATTTTGAAATGTAAAGAATCATTTGATAATGTAATTATATAATTTTGAATTATAAATCCTAATATGATTAAATATTCTTTTAAAATTCCAAAACTATTTAGTTGAAAAATTGAAATCTATTTACTTGGTTAATTAAATGTTGGAATATATTATTGAATCCTTATTTATACCCTACTGGGATTTTAGATCACTCCCTGGTTGTACCTTGTGGTGTTTTCATCCCTTTATTATCGTATAGAATGTGTTAATGGACTCACCTTCCTCTATGGTTTCAAGTGAGGGTGATCAAGGGCGGGTGACATGGGATATGGTGGGTGGTCGTGGACCACTAGGAGATAGGTTTTAGTGATTATTTTATGCTTTTTAGTTTCCATAGTGTCTCCTTATACTTGATATGTATGTATTGATTGATATATATATATATATATAATTATAATTATTTTTCTGCATTGTACTCTATTATTGTAATCTTTTGAGGGTGAAATTATTCCCAAAGGTTATTTTTAGATACTCAGGTGCTTGTTGTCGACCCATGGAGATCAGGAATGCTCTTTGGGTTAGTAGAAAATCAGCTTGTATATCGGTTTCAATGGTATCTCAGGTTGGTTCATTGCATCATTTGAGCTCAACCTTCTTATATTTTATTTCAAAATGTTATAATGAATGATATTAATTATGTTTTTTCTATAATTATCTCTTATAGGTGGTGATGAAAACATAATGTAGAATAAGAGATTCATAGTAATGTGGGAAAAATGATCACTTAATGACATAGGTATTATTATATAAGTGTTATTCCAATTTCTATAATACTCTAATCCCAAAATGTCCTTAGTTATCTAGGTGTTATAATTTTACTTTTTGAAGTTATATTTTTTAGATGTCCAATATTGGTTCATTATTTTTGATATCAAGGATATAAATGTAACGATTATGATATCTTCCAAGATATAGGGGTACGGGTTTATAGATATTATATGTTGTGTAATTCAATTAATGGATGATTCATACACTATATCTATGCATGAATGCTTAATATAGGAACATTTTCCCAATAATATGATTAAATTGGTAACACATTAGTATCTAGGAGGTGATATGGGAGAAGTTTTCTAATATGTTGATGTAGTGGTTGATGCATTTATTTGACACGAATCAATAATTTTCAATGGGGATCGCGGGGACATGAAACTATTTAGTACATATTTTTTAATACTTCTCATTCGCATGATGTACAATTTTAATTTAATATTCACATAGCCTCATGAATTTTAGTGTTTTTGAGTTGTTACAGGTGTTTTGGGGGGAAAGGGTGGGGTTTAGAGAGTTGTCCTCTGGTATGACTTTAAATACTACAAATATTTTCTTATCACATTAAGAAATATAGGGGATACATTATTAAGAGTGTTTATATAAAATGAAAATTATAATATATGTTTTGGGTTCCTATAGTGTATTGGATATTGTAAAATGAAAATTTTTACATTGGATTGATTTTTTCCAATGTATGTTTATAAAAAATTATATATGTTTTTCCATGCTAAAACTCATGTTTTATATCATGATGGATTGATCAAGGGTATCTGTCACATTGTAATAGAAGAGGGATACCCTATAGGTAACCTAGTCATTCTTCAATAACAAGCCCATTTTATTGGGTGTCTTTATGGTTTAGGTTATTATTTCGTGAAGGGTGTGGATGAACTGTGAGGACCATGGGGTTTAGTTTCTTGATTTTTCATTAAGTAAGGGTGTTCAATTATGTCCATAAGTATTATGATGCAATGTTACAATATTAACAATATTATGCTAAGATATATATGGTAATTAAATAATACACCCACTGATATATATTTATATATATAATTTGTTATTGTATTTAATTGTTACATATTAAACATTAATAAGGAATCAATCATTCTGCTACTATATGCAGTCAATCCCCCCACCCCCCACTCTCTTTTCCAACAGCTCAATATGGTTTATTTTTAATTTCTTTATGGAAGGATCGAAGATCTAATTGTTTAATTGAATCCATATGAGTGAGAATAGTTATCCATTTCCCTATAATTTTTTCTCTCATTATATTATAATTTATTATCAATTATGGACTCATTTGGGGGTTTGGTTAGGTTTATTGAGTTTCTCAAATTGAATCAAATTTGACTAGTGGATTCTAATGAGAAAGACACTCCTAGAACAAGGTAGTTGGTCCCTTGATTTAATGTTAATATTTACATATGTGGAATGTTTTTTTTTTACATGATGTATTTTCCATCTTGTTTTCATTACCAATAAATGAATTAAAAATGAAATCATTATTTCCTATTATATAAACTAATCTTGTTAAACTCATAAAATATCAGTTTAGATATTTGAATTAGCACAATGGTTATCTATTTCCATATTCCACATGAGTTGAAATTTGGTAACAATATGGTAGACCTATAATGGGTCCATAAGCTTTAGAATCAACCCTATGAGCCTCATTTGGTGACCTAGACAATACCTCAATAAGAAATAGATGTATAATGATATAGGATAGGTATGATCTAGATTACTCTTGAAACATTTAATAGGGTAGTAGATTCAAATGGTGACCCCATATGTTTTGAATAATTATAAATATTATGTGATTATTTAAAAATGATAAAAAATGCATTATTATTATATGTTTAGGGGAACCTTTTCCACACTTCATATATTGGTTATACCCCATTATCAAATATCTAGTAAGAGGACTATGTCTCTTTAGACCTATGATGTGATAATTTTGGTTCACCATTGTAGAGACCCAAAGCTTGACGTACATGGACATTACATTACTTTTGCGGAATACTTAATACATAAGAAAAATAGACACACAAGGACCGTAATAGTTTAGTGTCCTTGGAAACTCGGAATATAATCTTCTAATTGTGGTGAAAGATCTTCAACATCTCCCATAAAGATCTTATTTTTTTTAAACCTAAATCCTTTCTTTTATGTCCTGGGGGAAAGAAAACATAAAAGGGTGAGCTCAAATGCTCAGTAAGGGTAAACAAAAGAAATATCAATTACGTCATATTCATAAGAACATATCTTTTGGAAATCTTAACCTGCAAAAGAGATCATAATTTCATAACATGGGATAAATCATAGTAGTGAGATTAAATCCAAATAATCATAAGTTAAAACATGAAACTTTGTGGCATACACACATAATCATAGAGAATCATTTCTTTTTAGTCAAGACTCATTTCCAAGACTATCTTAGTGGACAAAGTCCATTTCTGAACCGAGTTACCCTCGTTTCATTCCTGCTTCACTGGACCGGTATAACATACTGTTCCAGCCATGTCTATCTCATGAGATATAAAATCTTTACCCAATGCATTGGAGGGAGATATAGGTCCCACCAATCTCATAATGATATCATTCTTATGTGTTCCACAAAATCATAAATCATACATCATTGCATAATCCATGTAATAAAAATGGGATTCTTAAACATCGTGACATCATAAAACAATTCATATAAGATAAAGGGATTCATAAAAATATAATTCCATCACAACATAATCAAATCAATGTAATAATAGGGATGGTAACAGAACCCTTTATTATATTAGATGGAAAATAATTTTGATAAAACATTTGAACTCCATTCTTGAGGAAAATATCCTTTCTGCTTCAAAAACACTTTTCCTCTCTTAACATGTCGTAAAATTATAAACTAAAAGAAGTTGATTAAAAATAAACATGAAAACTTGTAAAGGAAGCTTCTTGTAAATAATGTTTTAAAAATCCATTCATGTCGTATAAGTTAAAAAAAACATTCTTCTCGTACTTTTGTCGGAAAAGTCAAAAAGTACCTCGTACGAAAAATGACAAAAGATTCCTTTCATATCCTTTACTAAAAACTCACCGAAGGGTAAATTTGGATTTAAACAATTTTAGGTGGATGGAAATAAAATTACATATTGAGGAAACATGGATGTGGATGATAAAATACACCCCAGTAAATACTAAAGTGTAAACAATCTCGGATAAAAATGAGATTGTGCTATTTCCCTTACCTTAGGTCCGATTTGCTTCGTATGTGTCCGAACCTCCTGTATAATTATTTAAATAGTGTCATTGAATTATTCCAGAATCAAACTCATTGTTATGATATCATATATGGTTCACTTATGACTTTATTTTGCCCGTTCTTTTGTAAATTCCATGTTAAAGAGCGTTTTGGGTAAAATTGTTTCATTTGTCGTCCGTGTTTTGACTTGTAATTATTCATATGATTACTTAGATCATGATTACTTAATTCCAGAATATAAAACATTATTTATATACAATATATATTCCGAATATACATATATATAATAAATCAGTAAATGGAAAGAAATACACCATTCATGGAGACGGTAGGCCGTACGTACGCATGAATGCTGTTTTCGTTTCCTTATTGAGTTGAATGGAATTAAGTAGATGACATACATATATATACACATAAATCCAGTATCATTATTATTTCATATATTTCATGATTACTTATTATATATACTTTATAATCATTCATGAATGGTTAAAGTGGAGAATGAATCTCATCGCGTCGTGGAGACGGTAGTCCGTACGTACGCACGAGCGATGATATCGTTCTCATGATTGTGGGACTGTATTAGAGTGTATGTATAATATTTCAGAATAAATATCACTTTAAAGTATTCATATATTGTTATTATTTACACCATTATACCCATCCAAGTAAGGTGGTGGTGGAAAATAGATTTCACCACGGCGTGGAGACGGTATTCCGTACGTACGCACGCGCGGTGATTTCATTTTCCGTAGGATGGATAGATGGTGAAATAGGGTTGTTTCATACTTATAATAACATATTAGTATATGATTTATACTTATGTTATTACTTCATAATGAAACAACCTAATAAGAATAAGTGGAAGAAGAAATAAAGGTGAAAGAATCGGTAACGGAAATTACCTCTTCTTTGAAGCGCCTCTTTGAGACCTCCTCTTAGGGCACTAAAATTGGTCTTTGAGGAAGACCAGAACCTCTAGGATGTTTCTAGGGAAGTTTAGAAGAGAATTTGGCAGAGTTTGGCCGATCTTGAAGGCTCAAAGTGGTGTGAGGAAGAGAGGGAGGGGGTGCCCTTTTATAAGGGAGGAGAGGGGCACCTTTGGAATAACTAAAAATATTATTTTATTATAAAGCCAAATTAGGTTTTAAATAGCTCCAAATTGAGTTATCTCGAAGCTAAGGTGGGTATGGGTCTAAATACTCTCATACAATAGAATTTGGACATGTTTAGTTCACTATTTTAACCTTATCATTTAGTTTTAACTTTAAGTTAGATAATTTTACTTTTACCGTGTCTTTTTGTGTTCTTACACTATAAGGTTAATAAACTCACTATAATAAGCCAAAAGAACCCCAAGATGTTTATTATTAATATATATAACATTATCTAAGTCATTTGGCCGAACATTAGAATTTTAGGAATAAAATAACAATTAATAATATAATATTTTTTTAAAAAACTATTTTATGTCAATTTTGACACTATTTAGTAATTGATTTTTGTGAAAATCATAACAGAATTATTAGTTCGAAAAAAGTTAATTAAATCAATACTAACATGTCATATTAACCTATAAAATTAGTGTAATTCATAAAAAGTCAAAAATTACATTTATTTTGGTATTTATAACATCAATTATGTCAATATTTCATTAATAAGATAATTACTACATCATCTTTGTGTCATAAATAAATTAAATTATTTAATGTCTAAAAATTAAAAATAAAATACCATTATGTAGGAAATATTTTTATCTTTCTAATGAATATTTATAGTCGAATTTATCTTATGTATAACCCTATATTAAAAATGATATACTTATTAAACTTTGATTTTAACTATTTTAACCCTTCTTTAAATAAATTAATAATAAATGTCCTAATCTAATCCAAGAGGGCCTAAATGGTCATATTTTATTCCTAAGGTTGTTTTTGGTCGGATTACACTTATCCAATAGAATTAGGACATGTTTTAGGGTAATAATAATATCATTTTTACCCTTAATTACCCTATTTACTTTTAACCGTGGTAAAAAAAAGTAAAAAGTTACTATTCACCAAAAATTATTTTCATCTCATTGAACCACATTTTACTTACTAACATCAACCGTGTCTCTCGGATTTTTGAAATTCCATTCACAGAAGCGGTAAAATTAAGTTTTATGAAAAATTCATTTTTTTACTACCACTTAGTGGTTTCACTATTCATCAAAAAATGAAAGTTTCCAGAAAAATACCAAAAATTAGGCCTAAGATATATTTGATATTATGAACTCAAAAATGATGTCTATTTTACCAAATTCAAAAACATATCAGTTACATTAACTAATTTAAAAATTAATTCCCATCGTCAAAACAAATGGCGTGTTTTTAAGAGATAATAACTATCAAAAGATTGACACTTGTTTATAACTAGTTTAAATGTGAAATTACATCCAATGACCAAAATTGTATTAAATTGTAAAAATATATTCTAAATATACTTTAAAACCACTAAAATTAATAATTTATCACTATTAATTATTTTGATTTAAAAAATTTTTTTTAATTAAAATTTAGTAATTTTCACTATTCATCAGAATATGAAAGTTATCCGAAAAGTACCAAAATTTCACCCTAATCTAATTTCGATATTCTGAATCCAAAAATGAAGTCCATTTTGAAAAAAAAAATTACAAAATTTCAAAAAGTGGTTATTACTATTCATAACGGCTAGTTTTAATAATATTTTAATAGCATATCTTTGTTTAGTGAAACTCGTTATTGCGTACTACACACGCTATCGAGGAAGGTCGCGATTGCGTGCAAGGCAAGTCAAGGATGTGTTTTGTGCAAGATCCTTTTGGTGTAGCGTACAACACAAGACATTAATGAAATTAAAAATAATATTTTTCATAAAATCTCGGGGTGTTACATTCTACCCCCCTTAAAATGAATTTCACCCTCAAAATTCGTCGGGGTTATAAATGGTTTACTACTCGAAAGTTTCTTTAATAGAAACCCACATCGTAAAAAGGAATACCAAAACCAATCTTTAAAAACAAAATTATGAAACTTAACAGTTACCCAAATAAACTAATCAATGGGTTTCCACATAGGTGAAAATATGGATATGGAAGAGAAATTTAACCATCATGTTCTGATGGAGAGTGGTAGAGAACATGGCTATAGAAAAGCCAGCAATCACAAAGCCATAAATTTGTGACGATCTAAGGTACCATCTGATTCATCAGATATAAGAGCACTAGGACAACATTTTTGGTTTTCAAGATCATTTCCCTAAAGTTGATGAAATTGGAATTAGAAGAAATACTTTCATTATTTCGGTATAGTCTCACCGTTGGTCGTTCATTGGACAATTTCTACTTCATCTGTTAAAGAAATGAAGTTGAATTTGTCATTTGTGATGTGTCAGCAGATCATGTGATAGAATGATGGGTCATTCCATCTGTCTCAAACAAAAGGTTAGAAAAGTTATCAAAAAATACATAATTCCATCTATAGTGAGATTAATGATATATGGTTCCTAAAATGGACTTATACTACATATATCATATTGCTTAATATAATAAAACTAGTTTCTACTAAACAGGGACTTCCTGTAGGCCAGTGGTAGGCAATAAAGGCCAGTCGCACTTCGGTTGTGGGTTCGATTCCCACAGCCTTGTCCGACGTGATGGGTTGTCGCCCGTCCTGCAGGTTTTCCTTTTTCTAAAACTATATTACTATAACATCCCATCAATAATATTGAAAAAACTTCTATCCTTAAACAATACTAACTTATGTCCAACATAATCCATTCCAATCTTTTGGCTTATCCATAATACTGCAGTCCACTCTCATAATATAGTGAAAACGATTACCAGTGATTTAATACCATCGTTGATCCCCATATATCATAAGATATGTCTTGTTGGTCACATTCCAAACATTCGAAGGCCTTAATCATGTATTCTCTTGAAAAATGAATACCCATTGAACCTTAGTGAAAACATGAATGCAGTTAAAATTTAACACTTTCCACATACCAAAATCCTCAAAATTCTATATACTCAAACCATGATATCACTTAGTCCTTATATCAATCATGAGCTCATGAATACTATCAAACATATCAGATTCTCTTTATCCCTTCATTATGTGCATATCATCTTCTTTCCAAAAATATTTGAATAACCTTTCATGGATACTGGTAACATTAATCAAACACTTTCAAAACTCAAGGAAAGACAACAGTGTAACAATCCTTAGATGTCTCTTTATTCCATAGTACCATTAGATTACTTATACAACATTACACATGATAAACATGTAATCATTCCACTACATTCTTAAACCATTGACCAAGCTTCAACAATTCTTTCATCTCACATATCATTTGTAGTCTCTTCATCATCATCCACATAAATACTACCCATACGACCATACTGATTCTCTTCATTAGACTTTCCCTTAGGGAATTGGTTTGCATAATGCCCGTACATTCCACATTTAAAACATTTAACCATTGTTGATGTCGTAGCAATACCATTATCCTCATCCCTAGTGTTAACTGAACCTTTTCCTTTGCACTTACTGGATTTGTGTCCTTCTTTTCCACACCCAAAGCATCTTCCAGTTCCTTTGAAACATTCTCCTTGATGCCTCTTCCCACATGATTTACATAGGGGGAATTGAACTTTATTTCCTCTATGATCATCATGAAACTCCATCTTTCTCTTATTAGCCGAGTCAGGAAACTTACCAAATTTTACTTTATTGATCATATTATGAGATTGCTGATTTGGAATAATAATGATGTTTGGACTTCCAAATCCCATTTCATTTGGTTTCTCATGAAGAATATCATTCCATTGTCTATCATATCCTCAATTATCGTGAATCATCTTGTTTCCAGCCATTTTCTAAAACCCAAAAAGAATAGTGTGAGAGGAAAAAATCATAATAAAGGGGGAGTAACTTCAATATCTAACATCTTTGGTTTAATCTAATATCGTTACCATAGTTCTAGGACTATATCCTATACGTATACTTATCTTTAGGGACATCCCTAGACATACCTTAGAAATATCTCTGGGGATCTCACTAACGTTTTCGCATCCTAGTTTCCAAAGGTTGACTAAACCTTTCCTCTGATACCAACTATAGAGACCCGAAGTTTGACGTACATGGAAATTACATTACTTTTGCGGAATACTTAATACATAATAAAAATAGACACACAAGGACCTTTATAGTTTAGTGTATTTGGAAACTCTGAATATAATCTTCTAATTGTGGTGAAAGATCTTCAACATCTCCCATAAAGATCTTCTTTTTTTTTAAACCTAAATCCTTTCTTTATGTCCTGGGGAAAAGAAAACATAAAAGGGTGAGCTCAAATGCTCAGTAAGGGTAAACAAAAGAAATATCAATTACGTCATATTCATATGAACATATCTTTTGGAAATCTTAACCTGCAAAAGAGATCATAATTTCATAACATGGGATAAATCATAGTAGTGAAATGTAATCCCAATAATCATAACTTAAAACATGAAACTTTGTGGCATACACACATAATCATAGAGAATCATTTCTTGTTAGTCAAGACTCATTTCCAAGACTATCTTAGTGGACAAAGTCCATTTCTGAACCGAGTTACCCTCGTTTCAGTCCTACTTCACTGAACCGGTATAACCTATCATTCTAGCCATGTCTATCTCATGAGATATAAAATCTTTACCCAATGCATTGTAGGGAGATATAGGTCCCACCCATCTCATAATGATACCATTCTTATGTGTTCCACAAAATCATAAATCATACATCATTGCATAATCCATGTAATAAAAATGGGATTCTTAAACATCGTGACATCATAAAACAATTCATATAAGATAAAGGGATTCATAAAAATATAATTCCATCACAACATAATCAAATCAATGTAATAATAGGGATGGTAACAGAACCCTTTATTATCTTAGATGGAAAATAATTTTGATAAAACATTTGAACTCCATTCTTAAGGAAAATATCCTTTCTGCTTCAAAAACACTTTTCATCTCTTAACATGTCGTACAATTCTAAACTAAAAGAAGTTGATTAAAAATAAAATTGAAAACTTTTAAAGGAAGCTTCTTGGAAATAATGTTTTAAAAATCCATTCATTCCGTATAAGTTAAAAAAAAGAACATTCTTCTCGTACTTTTGTCAGAAAAGTCAAAAAGTACCTCGTACGAAAAACGACAAAAGATTCCTTTCATATCCTTTACTAAAAACTCACCGAAGGGTAAATTTGGATTTAAACAATTTTAGGTGGATGGAAATAAAATTACATATTGAGGAAACATGGATGTGGATGATAAAATACACCCCAGTAAATACTAAAGTGTAAACAATCTCGGATAAAAATGAGATTGTGATATTTCTCTTACCTTAGGTCTGATTTGCTTCGTATGTGTCCAAACCTCCTGTATAATGATTTAAATAGTGTCATTGACCTATTCCAGAATCATACTCATTGTTATGATATCATATATGGTTCACTTATGACTTTATTTTACCCATTCTTTTGTAAATTCCATGTTAAAGAGCATTTTGGGTAAAATTGTTTCATTTGTCGTCCGTGTTTTGACTTGTAATTATTCATATGATTACTTAGATCATGATTACTTAATTCCAGAATATAAAATATGATTTATATATAATATATATTCTGAATATACATATATATAATAAATCAGTAAATGGAAAGAAATACATCGTTCATGGAGACGGTAGGCCGTACGTACGCATGAACGCTGTTTTCGTTTCCTTATTGAGTTGAATGGAATTACGTAGATGACATACATATATATACACATAAATCCAGTATCAATATTATGTCATATATTTCATGATTACTTATTATATATACTTTATAAGCATTCATGAATGGTTAAAGTGGAGAATGAATCTCATCGCGTCGTGGAGACGGTAGTCCGTACGTACGCACGAGCGATGATATCGTTCTCATGATCGTGGGACTGTATTGGAGTGTATGTATACTATTTTAGAATCAATATCACTTTAAAGTATTCATATATAGTTATTATTTACACCATTATACCCATCCAAGTAAGGTGGTGGTGGAAAATAGATTTCACCACGGCGTAGAGATGGTATTCCGTACGTACGCGTGCGCGGTGATTTTGTTTTCCGTAGGATGGATAGATGGTGAAATAGGGTTGTTTCATACTTATAATAACATATCAGTATATTATTGATACTGATGTTATTACTTCATAATGAAACAACCTAAGAAGAAGAAGTGGAAGAAGAAATAAAGGTGAAAGAATCGGTAACGGAAATTACCTCTTCTTTGAAGCGCCTCTTTGAGACCTCCTCTTAGGGCACTAAAATTGGTCTTTGAGGAAGACCAGAACCTCTAGGATGTTTCTAGGTAAGTGGAGAAGAGAATTTGGCAGATGTTGTCCGAGATTTAAGGCTCAAAGTGGTGTGAGGAAGAGAGGGAGGGGGTTCCCTTTTATAAGGGAGGAGAGGGGCACCTTTGGAATAACTAAAAATATTATTTTATTATAAAGCCAAATTCGGTTTTAAATAGCTCCAAATTGAGTTATTTATAAGATAAGGTTGGGATGGGTCTAAATCCTCTCATCAAATAGAATTTTTACATGTTTAGTTCACTATTTTAACCTTATCTGTCACGACCCGCCCTCGGGGCCCGTGCCGTGACTACCCCCAAGCCCGCCTTCCATAGGCCAGGGGCTGGCGACTAGCACCAAGGCGTAAAATCCCAGTAAAAAGGGAAGGAATTGCCTTAATAAAGTAAACAAGCACCTCAAAGTAACAAGAGGAAGTAAAGCAGTACACAAAACTAGAACAACTGTGCTGAAGTAAAGGGGCCGGAAATACAAGCCCAACTGTAAAGTAAAGTACAACTCGAAAGGGAAAACAACAATTGAAAGCACAAGCGGCTCCTGGGACGTCCTCCTCGATTCCTACCTGAAGGGTAGGTACAGATGGCTCAGCTCCTGGATCGTCCACCACGGATCCTACCTGAAGGGTAGGTACAGATAGCTCCACAACTCCTCGGGTCCAACTGTCCGCTCCGAGCACGTCCCGCTCAGTGGTCCTCCTCCGGGTACCGACCTACTCCGTAAACCTCATCCGCAGTCAGCGTTGTCCGTGGTCTGCAACCAACACAACGAAGTGCGGGCATAGCCCGTGCAGGGGTGAGTATAAGATACTCAGTAGGGACCCCGAGACCCTCGAAGGTCTCCCGAAATCCACAAAGGATAAACCACATGAAGAATACAATCACGAAGTAACATCTAGTATTGATTAGGTATATACCCATACATATACCTATGTCACCAATTTCCGTTCGGCTCCAACACCGAACCCAAGAACAACCCAATCCACAAGAAGAGTAAACAGTAAATCCACACAGGATAACAGTACAAGTTCACACAGTTTATAACAAGTTTATGAAATCAACGGATAACTATTACCCAGGTATATGCCCATACATATACCTAAGTTATCAAGCAACCCATCTCAATCATGAGGAAACACAAAGATCATTGACTCAGCTCAAACCAGGATTTTTATTATCGAAACCGTAACTACTGAAGAGCTCCGTCTCTAGAGTGTACAGTGGTCCTGTCACGACTCCGAGGTACTGCTCACTAACCTAAGACTGCTGAGGTACTCCTCCTGTCGAGTACTGCGGGTTTGCGGCCAACTACCGGGTGCTCCGTCCGCTGAGGGTTTGTCGCCAAATACCGGGCGCTCACCCAAATAGCCTACTGAGGTACTCCTCTGACGAGTACCGCGGGTTTGCTGCCAACTACCAGGCACTCCGTCCGCCGTGGGTCTGCTGCCAACTACTGGGCGCTCCGTCCACTGGGCTAGTCGACTCACTCCAAGTCGAGTCGGTCAAGCAGTCATCAGGTCTCAGTCGGCTACACGGTCTCCATACTCCGCACGCACGTCTCCACTGTCGCGGGTCTGTCGCTACAACCAAGCACACACACTCCGTAGAGTATCGCGGGTCCGCCGCTACAACCAAGCGCTCCACCGCCAAGGGTCTGCTGCTGCATCCAAGCGCACCACCACTGTCAAGTACCACGGGTCCGCCGCTACACCCAAGCGCTCCCCCGCCCGCTCGTCTCCGGGAGGGTCCACTCCACGAGCTACTGGTCGATACTCCAAGTATCTCAAAGTCCAACGAAGAAGTGCCACATACGTCCGCTTCGTCAAAGGAGTCTCAACGCAACAGACGGCGCGTCAATCGGACGCCCGGTCTGTGAGTTATTAGCCTTTTCGTCCCGAGGGCCCGGTTGGTTTCGTGAGCGAACCAAACCCGGCCATATCTCAACTGTATCCAAAACTCGGGAGGAGTATGTCAAAAGTTCCGTCCCACTTAGAGGATTCCATCAAAGTCGACGGCACGTCAATCGGACGTCCGGAACTCAAGATATGAGCGTTTCCGCTCCGAGGGCCCGGTTGGTTTCGTGAACGAACCAACCCGGCCGTACTCCACCTGCGTCCAAACCTCGGGCGGAGTATACCAAAAGATCCGTCTCACTAAGAGGAACTTATCAGAACTGACGGCACGCCGTTCGGACGTCCGTAGCTCAAGATATGAGCGTTTCCGCTCCGAGGGCCCGGTTGGTTTCGTGAACGAACCAACCCGGCCGAACTCAAAGTAATCTGAAACCTTGAGTGCGATATACCGAAACGACCGTCTCAATCCAAGGATCGCGTTTCCGCAGACGGTTCGTCAATCGGAGGTCCGAGGCTCAAGATATGGCCAAAAGACCGGAACTGGTTCGAAACGGGGGGGTCCGGGTCCGGGCCGACCCGGCCCGACCCCCCCCCCCCTGGGGCGGCGCGGCGGCGCGACGGCGCGACGGCGCGGTGGCCGCGGCGGCCTGGCACCGCGAGGAGGCTGCGCGGGGGGAATTTATTTCCCCCGCTAACTGAAAGGCAGCGCGGCCTTTGTGCCGCGCCATTTGCAAAAAAACGGCCCCCGCACGTGGGGGCCGGCTGGAAACAAAACCGGGGGGCTGCCGCCCCCTCCCTTCAAAAAACCGCCCCCCTCATAAAGAGGGGGGTTTTGAGTGATGGCCGGGGGATTAATTCCCCCGGTTTAATGCCTTCCGGCCGGCCAGCTGGCCGGCCGGTTTTCTCCAACGGGACCGGAAATTCTGGTCCCCCCTTCGGCTTCCGACGCCGGCGGCCCGGCCGCCGGTCTTCTCTTCCGCCACGGCCCGGAACCGGCCGTGGTTTTCGTCATCCGGCACGGTGCGACGGCACCGCGCCCCTCCGCCGCATCTCGATTTCTTCAACGCGGCGCGACGGCGTCGCGTTCTTGAATATTCTTCCTCGGCGTGGCGTGACGGCGCCGCGTAAAATAATTGCACGATTATCCGCGTGGTGCGACGGCACCACGCCACTTTGCTTCCACCCGCAAGAATAAACAAGAACGATGGAGGGGGGTTCGGCCGTGTTCGTGCGGTCCGGCCCCCTCACGTTAAAATAATAACGCAACTTTAAAATAATATATTCAAAAGCCTCACGTAGACATGCGATCCACGAGCAAGAATAGAATAAATTAACAATAAATCAACAACCCCTACCTTGGTATAAGGTTCGAAGATTGTCAACGTTCCGCGGAAGACGACGTCGCGGAGGTCGGGCGTCGCGGTAGCCGTTCGTCAAATCCGATGACGAAGAGGTGCGTCCGATGTGATACGTCGTTGGCGAAACCTCGTACGCCGACGAAGGTTATCCGAGGAAGAAGCGGTGTTCTCTCTCGTTGACACGGAAGACGATGAAGAGCGGAGCGGCGTTCTTCGTCGGAACTTGAGCGTTCTTCGTCAAGTCTTGAGGAAAGTCAAATAAAAAGAAAACAACGAACTCAAGAACCCCTACCTCGATAGTCGCACGTTGACGTAGTCGTGGAATATCGGTGTCGATTCCTTTGACGTCGGAGGAAGAGTCGTTGTCGATGGCGTTCGTCGCGGAAAACCGTCGCGGAAGAGATGACACGGAAGAAGTACGTCGCGTCGCGGATACGGCGTCGCGGATGGTCCGTGTTCTTCGGCGGAGAAGTTCTTCGTTGAAGAACGGCGTTCTTCGCGTTCTTCGTTGAAGTTGAGCGTTCTTTGTGATCTTCGTCAGAGATGAAGAAGAAGAAGAAAATGCTCTCCACCTCTCAAGAAGACAAACAATTAACCAAAATAAAATAAGACAACATCTTATTTTATTATCACATAACACACTAGAATTTCAAATGTTTGAAATTCAAAAGGATTAACTCCCAAAATTAAATAAGTAACTCAAGTCATTTAATTAGGGGTTAAGCAAGTTGGGAGAATATGAAAGGTTTAGGGGTTCGTGTGGGCCCCACCACACTTAATCCTCCCAAGGGAGGTTAAGTGGGTGTGGGTCCCACTTCCAACCCCCTTTGGTAGGTTTTATCAAGTTATAATAAAATTTGTTCTTCACAAATTTTATTTAACTCAAACTAAAAACCCCAAAACTAACTTTCAACCCGCAACAAACGCAACTCCCGAAAAGGTCTCTTTAAGCGAATATCGGCGTTGCGAGTTCATCGGTGCCCTCGGATTTCAATTCCGAGCACCGGATCAAAAGTTAGGAATTCCCGCTCGTTCGTTCACTGAACGTACCCGAGCCAAACTTCGGAAATTAATTCCGGGCACTCCGGGCCTCGGAATCCGGTGCCGTCTGAAACTGCGCTCTTGTAAAATTCCAAAGAAAATTAACAAAAAAATTTCCTTGAAATTTCCGGGTCTTTACATTATCATTTAGTTTTAACTTTAAGTTAGATAATTTTACTTTTACCGTGTCTTTTTGTGTTCTTACACTATAAGGTTAATAAACTTACTATAAGAAGCCAAACGAACCCCAATATGTTTATTATTAATATATATAACCTTATCTAAGTAATTTTGGCGAACCTTATATTTTTAGGAATAAAATAAAAATTAATAATATAATATTTGTTTTAAAAACTATTTTATGTCAATTTTGACACTATTTAGTAATTGATTTTTGTGAAAATCATAAAAGAATTATTAGTTCGAAAAAAGTTAATTACATCAATAATAACATGTCATATTAACCTAGAAAATTAGTGGAATTCATAAAAAGTCACAAATTACTTTTATTTTGGTATTTATAACATCAATTATGTCAATATTTCATTAATAATATAATTACTGCATCATATTTGTGTCATAAATAAATTAAATTATTTAATGTCTAAAAATTACAAATAAAATACCATTATGTAGGAAATCTTTTTATCTTTCTAATGAATATTTATAGTCGAATTTATCTTATTTATAACCCTATATTAAAAATGATATACTTATTAAAATTTGATTTTAACTATTTTAACCCTTCTTTAAATAAATTAATAATAAATGTCCTAATCTAATCCAAGTGGGCCTAAATGGTCATATTTTATTCCTAAGGTTGTTTTTGGTCGAATTACACTTATCGAATAGAATTAGGACATGTGTTAGGGTAATAATAATATCATTTTTACCCTTAATTACCCTATTTACTTTTAACCGTGGTAAAAAAAAGTAAAAAGTTACTATTCACCAAAAATTATTTTCATCTCATTTAACCACATTTTACTTACTGACATCAACCGTGTCTCTCGGATTTTTGAAATTCCATTCACAGAAGCGGTAAAATTATGTTTTATGAAAAATTCATTTTTTTTTACTACCACTTAGTGGTTTCACTATTCATCAAAAAATGAAAGTTTCCAGAAAAATACCAAAAATTAGGCCTAAGCTATATTTGATATTATGAACTCAAAAATGTTGTCTATTTTACCAAATTCAAAACATATCAATTACATTAACTAATTTAAAAATTAATTCCCGTCGTCAAAACAAATGGCATGTTTTTAAGAGATAGTAACTATCAAAAGATTGACACTTGTTTATAACTGGTTTAAATGTGAAATTACATCCAATGACCAAAATTGTATTAAATTGTAAAAATATATTCTAAATATACTTTAAAACCACTAAAATTAATAATTTATCACTATTAATTATTTTGATTAAAAAATTTGTTTTTAATTAAAATTTAGTAATTTTCACTATTCATCAGAATATAAAGGTTATCCGAAAAGTACCAAAATTTAACCCTAAGCTAATTTCGATATTCTGAATCCAAAAATGAAGTCCATTTTGAAAAAAAAAATTTACAAAATTTCAAAAGGTGGTTATTACTATTCATAACGGCTAGTTTTAATAATATTTTAATAGCATATCGTTGTTTAGTGAAACTCGTTATTGCGTACTACACATGCTATCGAGGAAGGTCGCGATTGCGTGCAAGTCAAGTCAAGGATGCGTGTTGTGCAAGATCCTTTTGGTGTAGCGTACAACACAAGACATTAATGAAATTAAAAAGAATATTTTTCATAAAATATCGGGGTGTTACAACCATCCTCGTGTATAATTTCCTCAGTTATATATCATAAAAAATGAGGATGTTGATGGCAGTGCATCATCCAACAGAGCATTATTTTTGGTATTATAACTTCCATAAATTTAAGTGGGTTTAATGGTGCATTATCCACTTGTATAATATTAATGGATGTATATCATCTACCCATATATTATTAATATTAGAGCCTCATCACCATGGATTATAGTAATATTAGTACACTGTCTACCTACTTCTTAATTCTGGTGGTGCATAATCTTTATAGAGATTGATTTTATTGTTACTTCATCCACTTATGGTGTGTTTAATAGATAACGTGTCATCCTCAAAAGTTATTCAACAGTGTTATATCATTTACCTAAAAATGGGTAGTGGTGGTGTATCATGAACATGTTATAGTAGATTCCTCATTCAGTGAGAGAAACCTCATTCTCTATTTACAGTAGATTGGTTATGGGTTATTAGAAATGTTGATTTGTGATGGTGATGCATAATTCACATAGTTTAACTGGTATTGTAATATTACCCACCATATTTATTATATAATGGGTGGTATATAACACACCCTCATGTTGTGTTAAGACCATTCTCATAAAATCCCATTATGGTACTCATAGAAGTAAGTATAATCACATGTGGTTTTAAAATTGTGCACTATATATGGTGATAGGTAATTTCGTATTTTTATATTAAAATTTCCTATTAATGTATATTTTCTATTTACCAGATTTTTTAGGTACATTTTTTGTGTTGGCCAGCTGAATTATACTCACACCCTGATTTTTCGTCGTGGTACCCCTCTATATATTTTGATTTGTATCCAATTTAAGGGAAAGGGAATAGATTCTTTAGATGGATGAGATGTGATATAATGTTCATATTGGAATACATGGACTATCCAATAATTAGTGGTAGATATGGGGATGTTTTCGTTAGTTTTTTTTAATTTTTCACTCTTTGGAATACGATCTTCCAATAGAATCATATATCTATGGTATATAAATTGTATTACTTTTAAAATAGCTCATTTTTATGTAACATTATTTTTTATATTTACTATTTTCTAAAATTTAGTTTTTCTATTTAATTTTTATGATAATTGTTATGTTATTGTAACTATATCTCGATATTTCTTCTATTGTTTTTATTGTTTTCATTATGTGAGGTTTTGGTCTACTCATGTTTTATATATAAACCCCTTACACTAGTTGGAATTTTAGTATATATAGGGGTGTTTAAAATATGTAATAGCCTGATTTAGTCATAGTGGTGGTAACAAAGATCTGGGGTGATATAGAGGTTATAGAGCCTTGAATATAGAATTTTTTTATGAATCATGTGTTTAGTGATGATTCAATATCCTATAAAACATGGATATAGTGATGATGTGTTAAATGATTATGATATAATTAGTGGCGCATTTTTATCTCCATTGGTGTGTAGAGACCATGGGTGTATCATCCTACCATAGTAATTACTGAAATATATAGGCTACTCACCCATAAAAGATGAAAAATGGGATTGATTGCGTTGTTCTGAATGTATTGGTTTCCTTATTTTTTACATTTAAAACAATAATATAAATGGGGATATTATCTAGTGACACTACTGGTTAAGGAAAAAATATTTCATAAATTTAATATGCATAGGATATCTAGGATTCATATATATAATATTTATCATGACACATGTTTGGGAAAGGAGAATTAAACTAAGGTATTTCTAGGTGCAAGTGTTGAGTATGTGTGGGTATTACATTGGTTATTTTTATGATTGGACTTGGTGGATCCTAAATGAAACATTAAAATTATCTTTTTCTGAAATTATTTTATGTGGTGTATCTATGGTTGGTAATGAATTATATAATATAGATAAAATTAATGTGTAATTATTCACTTTTTAAACTATGTTTTATATTTCTATAATTAAATATAATATTGTGGGGCATTTAGGGTTGATTTATTTTGATTCAACATTCATTTGTTTTCTTTAATATGAGAGGGTATATTCTTCCCACTATCACCTTCTAAAACCTAGCCATTAGTTATCATCCCATGTTGTATATGGATGTTCACAAGTGGTATGTGTCCCTTTAGACTTGGTGCTTTTTGAGTGATCATTTCCTGGGTTTATATAAATGATATTTAAATTATTTTTTTATTTTAAATGTATTTTCTTTTACTTTTTATTTTAACTCATCTACACTATCCTAGGATCTTCCCTTCACATATCACATTATTTTCCATAATCAAATGATTTTAAGAATATATATATGAATTAAATCTCTTAAATTCATTAATTTAAATATAATAATTGAACAAACTCATTATCATTACATCAATATTAGAATATCTAGTTAAAGAAAAACATAAAGACTTTTAAAATCATGTATTGTATCATGAAACCAAAGAAAAAAACCATCCATAAAAAAATTGATACCCATGCAAGCTAATTAATCAAAAACCTTGAAATTTTATAATGTAATGATCAAAAGATTTACTTTCTCTAAACCTCAACATCACTGCATGTTTAACAAGAGATAATTAATTATTTCCCATCTTATATTTATAATTTCATTCATCCATATCTATAAAATTTATGGTGTCTAATATGTTTATAGTATGATTAATCAGGTATTCTTATACCCATTAATAAATAAATATGTATTCCATTTCATACTCTAAATCATAAAACTCGTCAACATTTAATTTAGGAATATGGTTAGAAAACACTAAATAACAAATCTATTTGAAAAAATTTGTGTGATTAATTCTTAATTAACACAAGTTATAATTTTAATCTATCAAAAGTATTATATAATTTTAATGAGGGTCATTGATATATTATATTAATTTTTACATTTATGATTCTAGATATTGGTAATTATGATGATCATTGAATGTATTAATGTAAAAAAAATTAATTCACAATATTACAAATAAAATCACCCACATAAAAGCTTCCAATGATTAATTAAAAAAATTATGATGAAAATATTATTTTTAGAAATATTATAGACTGAATTTTGAGATTTAAATAATTCAAAACTACAAAATTAAAAACCCATGGGACCTAATCTTGAAAAATAATCCAAAAAAATAAATAGAATATAGAAATACTCCCATCAATGAAAGGGATCTCAAAAATATATCAATTAAATAAAATCTAAAACAATCATAGTTAACTTTATCCCATCAAAAATTTGTGAATAATAAATAATGATTGAAAATAAGACCAAATAGATAATATAACCACAATAATTTTAAAGTTATCAACTGAATGATATGGTCTATAAAATAACTATGATCAAATTTAAAAGTAATATCATTAAAATATTATTAAATAAAAAATATTTTCTTCATCGGTTGTGAATTTTATGTTATATATATATCTACACTATTGATATATGAACACGTTATAAAAACTTCCTAATATTCAATCCACCATAACATTTTTTCTCCCTCAAAGTGTTTCAAAAATAATTATCAATTAAGATAATATATATTAAAAATAAGTGATAGAAATTCTCCCATAAATTTATAAATTACATCCCTAAAAATTCTCATGTTGTCCCAATATGAGGAGTGCCCAAAAAATTCATAAAAACTAATAAATTATTAAAACATGTAATTCATATAATATTATTAAAAATTATAAAGGAAAAAATAAATTAAACCCAAAAAAATTACAAAAAATAATAATGATAAAAAATAAATATAAATTTTTGAATGATAAATGCTCATGTGACAAATATAGGAATGTTAATCTATAGATCAAAATGGTTTTAATTCATACTTTTATATAATATGTGTACCATTAGCTAATTTTTAGTAATTCAAAACTATGATTTCCATTCATGAAATAGTAGAGTGTTATAAAACATCTTAAATCCGAATTTAATGGTTGTAATATTGTTTAAAATCATATCATGCACTTAAATAAAAGTATATATACATTAAAAATAATTTAAATAAATATAATTTTTTATAAAAAAAATAATTAATTTTTTAATATGTGGATTCTTATGAAGAATATATCAAGATCATGGATCCCATATAACTAATTTACATCCATCAGTTGTCAATCAGGGAAGATAAAATTAGAGATATCTAGTGATAATATTAAAAAAATGAGAAATTTTATTATAATATAACTGGTTTAAAAATTACTTATGAATTTTAAAATAATTATATCTAATAATATTGGGAAAATTTATTTTTAAAAAATTATTTTTTATAAAAAAGCAACAAGACAAAAAAATTACATGAGTTTATAAATTTTAATATCAATAAAGATATTTTTTAATATAAATTCATCAGCATTGAAAATTTACATTTTTCTGTGGTAGGTATGAAATGAAAAAATTACCAATATAATCCTTGTGAATAGTCAAAAAAAGGAGTTTTTTGGTTTCAATAAGTGCACCAATCAAAAATTATTTTAAAAATATTTCAAATATTAAATTCTATATAACATATTATTCATTGAATATTACCTATTCCACTTAAATGGATGTTATTTATCTCCATTTATATTTTCACCTAATACATACCCCTGTTAATGAGACTAATGAATTTTGATTTCATAAAATATTTTTAAGGCCCATATTCAATGTGAAAACAATAATTTATTTTTAAATTATTCTCTAAATGTTATAATAACCCACTATTATTAAAAATTTATCAAAAATAGTGGAGAATGATCCATTTAAAATCCCACTAAAATCTAGATAACTATTTATATATACATCAATATCGATTTCAAAATAATGAATTCACAATCCCATTTAATATACAGTACTTGATAAATACATTCAGAACCATTGTCAGTAAAAATTAATATCTTTTTGAGATGTATGAATCATGAAATATTCATTTGTGAATATTTATTTCTATTACATATATAATATTATTTAATAAGAAAAAATGTAATATATTCTTATATATTTCACCACACTTTTATCAATTCTATAAAATTATTCAATATTCAACAGATTATGTCTTTGATGGTCTATTCATTAAATAAAAATTTAAATATTGATCGTTAATTAACATTATTCATTGATTATTTTTTCAAATTTTTCACTCATGAGATTCATTATTTTACTCTATAAAAATTGTCAATAATACTGTTTAATGATTATTAATTTCATTATTTCAATGAAACAAATTATGTATATACATATAAATTTTATATCCCTCACAAATATTGGTCAAATAACTCTCTTAAATTACCTTCATTCAATATTCCAATATATGTTAGATGGAAATATTCATAGATTTTACATAGATGAAAATTCAATTTTAATTAAATCATTTCATTTATAGACAAGATTCATAATTTTAAAATATAAAATTTATATTTTTTAATATTTATATATTTTATATTTTAAAAATCATATAAATTTTTTTGAAAATGAAATATAATTATATCATTCGTTTTTAATGAAATATAAACCTTTGTATCTAAATATATGATACTCTCATTATTAATTGAATCATGTTATCAAAGTATAGGGTTCACATTTCACATTTCTAAAGTATCCATTACATATTTGGGTTTTTTTATGGCATGGTTTATTGTTCATCTAAAAAGTGATCATCATTCTGAGTGATGTGAGATTTCATTTGAACACATCTCCTATAATGAATATGTTGATGTTTCGAATTTATAAAATATATTTTTGAATATGTGCCGATAATTAAATGAACATTATAAGAGTTCAAACATAACTAATTAAATGATAATTCCATTTTATAATTAATAATGGGTAAAGTCAATATTTTAGTCATTAACATATGAAACCATAAGATTTTAATAAAAATGCATTATTTTAATAATATGTTCAAACTAACTAAGATCAAGACTGACTTTTCAAATAATAAATCATTCTGAGACAAGTGGAACTTCACACACACACACTCTCTCTCTATCTTCTCATTATTAAAATAACATGAAAACCCATTTAATGATTCTATTTAGCTAATAGATAGTTATAGAGGAATTATCCATTTATTAGTTCTAAAGTCCGCTCAATCAATATCCTTCATCAAGAAATGAAAATGGAAAATATCGAGGTATTCATGGTTTTTATTTCCCTTAATTTTTAGATTCATATTTTAGTCAATCATGGTTTTAGTCAATCATGGTATTCATGGTTTTTATTTCAATCATGGTTCTAAATTCCACTCAATCATGGTTTTTAGATTCATATTTTTAGATTCATATTTTAGTCAATCATGGTTTTAGTTGGACACATTATTAGAAAAAAGTATTATTTTAAAAATAATTTATTGGAAATAGAGCTGGTGGAAATAAATTTGTGATATGTTCAGTATAAAAAATATAATATAGGTTAATATTTTCAAGAATGATGTCATTGTGTATATAAATACTCAGATTTATTTTAAATTTTCTTCCAAATAAAATGGTATTGGAAATTGGTCATGGTTATATATCTAGAAATATATCATAATATAAAATCGTTATTTATATGAAATGATGTTGAATGTAAATGGTCTAGGCTCCTCGGAAAGATAATTTTAGGGGAAGAAGATTATGTGAAAAAAGAATAACATGGTTTGGTACATGGTGTTACTTTTTGGGTACTAAAAGCTTGGAATGGAATATATTGAGAAAACCCAGTATATAATTCTTTTTTAAATATTACACCATTTGTGGATAACCAATTGACAGTAATGGATTTCAAGATATGTAATTTTAAATAAATATTCTAATAAAATATCCATGGATGTGGTTCCTTAGACCTATGTAGAATCAACCTAAAATTAAAACATATAAAAATTTACATTGATTTAATTTTTAGTTATAATAGTAATATTTATATGTCAATGATTCTTTTATTTTTTTATGGTTTTCTCTCTTAATTGATTATCATTAGATTTTAATACGATGTGAATATGAAATGATTAATGCTTGAGGGAATACGAGATAGATTAGGTGCATATGTAACACAATATACCCAGTTAAAGGGTAAAGGATAATTAGTTGTATTTGGTGAGACATGAAATTGAATTCTAGTGTATATAATAGGTATATACTATCCTTTTACACTGTACTAGGTATAAATTTGATAATATTTTCATATGTGGTGAAAATTTGTTAATTTTAGTATTAAAATTTAACCAATGTATTCCCTTTATTTAGATTTTACCCTCATTTATATTTCATTGATTTCCTCAAAAACCTAACAAATTATACTATTTATCATCAAATAAATCATCATTCTTTCTTCATGAAGTTCATTGTGATGTTTCCAAAAGAGTTTATATTCATTGAGGCTATGGAAGGATTTCCTTTTCATTATTTTGTTTCCATATATATTATTAAATATGTCTTAGTATTTAAGTTTTATTACATTTAGATTTCGTAAATAGTATTTTTTCCACGAATGGTCATCCCAATAGTAGGAGTAGGATCCTTTACATTAAATTATTACAATAATGAAGTTTTTCTACTTTTGATTTCAATTTCATCATTATATATATGTTTAAATACATATTTCAATGGACCAATGTTTCATAAATCTATCCAGAAATGGAATATTGTCTCTTTATTTAATGTATCTAAGGATTTTTTATGAAATTTCATTAGAAACCCAGCCATTTACATTTTATATAAACAATGGTTATTATAGTATTTACATAGGTTATAGTGATGAATAACTATAATTCTTTTATTTTAAATTCATTCATTAAATTTTTTTAATATTAACCTATAATTTTTCAATCTTTTATTCTTAAATAACATATTTAGTATTATTATTTATAATGTTATTGTGATTTGTATATTCCAATTTATAACATGAATTTCAAGTTTAAATGTTTCTATACTAATAATTAATATTTTTTAATCCATGATTAACACTAAAAATGTATTTTTTTTCCATTTATTCTATACTTTTGGTCTAATATATATGTTTAATGAAATGTTTAATGAAAATGGTATTTAATATATACTTATATTTATTATTACATGAATATAGGTTTCCATATAGATTTATAATTATCATTTCATGATTTTAGTATTTCTCTATTTTTATTATCATTTATACAATGTTGGGTATTGCAATATGTGTCTTTGGTTGCTATTAAATGTTATGTTGGATATATAAAGACTTAGTATCAATTTATATTGCATATATATGTGTTGTAAACTTTTAATTATATGATATTTGTGGATTTTTTACTTATAATGAGGTGGATCGTGCTTTTTATACATATATATCATATCATTTCATATGAATATTCATTTTACCTCTATAAATAACAACCCATAACCTAAAGGTTTAGTGTAATCTGGGATTATATATATAATCAACTTATATTAGAACATGATCAACATATCCTAAAAAAATTTCTCACATGATTCCTATTTAGAAATATAATATTTATTATTAACTTTCATAACATTTGGAATGGAAACATAATAATTGGTGACACATATTATTAGTAAGGTTAAATATTAGAGGAAAAAATCAAAGATCATAGTCAAGCATAAGATAAACCTATGGGTATGAGAAAATTTTCAAGGATATAGGAAATAATCTAAGTATATCATAGATAATGAATCATAGATTAAAAATTATCAAATATTGAATATGGAATTTTTCAAAATAATAGACATGAGAACTAACAAAGGAGAAACATTATTCAATAATAATGATCCATGAGAACATAATATAAGCTAATGTATCTGGTAAATAAATTAGTATATTAATTTATTACATATGTCAAGGAATATATTTGGGGACATCATCATATAGTAAATAGAGTTCCTTATTGTATTTTATTTTCTCTCGCATCCATAACTTGTCATATTATGAGATATAAGTATTTACCTACTGAATTGGAGGGATATATAATAATAATACTACCTGTTTGTTGGAGAATAGACTCTCTTGAGTGTTTGGGTTCACTCTCCATTCACAATCATCATCATAAAAAATGCCTTACATAGTGCATTGGAGAGATATATATTTCTAGGACCTATCATCAGATAATTTAAACCATACATATGTGTGACATGTGAACATGAAAACATTATTAATTCCATTATAGATTAATTAACCTATTGTAAAGTAAGGATTTTTATTAGAACTTCCATAAGACACAATATTAAGTCATCCTGATAAAGAAGTTGGATCATATAATTAGATGACACGTCTAATGAATCATATGAAACATTAATGGATGTTGACATATATGAAAAAAAACCTTTTTAAGAGTGTGAAATTTTCATTTGAAAATAAAAATGAAATACCACTTAAATTTTAAAGACTCTTTATTTTTTGAAAATTTAAAAAATAAAATGGAATTATAAATTATTGGAAACCCATTAAAACATAGAGAGAAATTTTTTTACTGGAAATAAAAAATTATTCTATAAAATTAGGGAATAAATTTAAAAAGGATATTTATTTCAATAATTTTAAAAAAGGTAAATATTAATAAAAAATGATTGTATCAAAAATGTAAATAAAATATTATTGGTAACAAAACTGAAGTCCATTGAATAAGTCCTTATACAACTATATAATGTGAGATAAATACATTAAGGAAATGAAATATGTACATGGAAAGAGAATAAAAATATTCCTGACTATATATAATAGGTATGGTGGGTTTCTATTTCAACCATGATATCAGGTAAATTATAAACCATAGGGGAAGTTAAACGCTAGGACGACATGTAAACTCATTAATAACCAGAGAAAAAGAATAAAGTGGGTTTTTTATATATAAATATCATATATTTTCACTAGATCAAAACATAGTTATAAAAATATTTAATTTAATATGAGATTTGATGGAAAAAATATTCCTTTAATCACACCATCCACAAAAGTGCAACTTCTCCCAATGACTTCCCTCAAGATGAAGGACTTAGGATTTATTCATGAGATTAGGGAATACAAACATGGAATAAGATTAAAAGAGAAGTAAAATAGGTTTAAATTAAAATTAAATTAGAAGGAATATAGTTATTTTATGTTATATGATGTTAGATACTTTTATAGGGGAAATGATGGTTATATGCTTAGAAACTAAAGTTGGGTGAGGGGTAATGATAGATGCACATAAAAAAATTTAGAGTTAGGAGTGTAAACGATGGTGAGAAATGTAGTGTAACTTACACACCTATCAAAATTTTTCTAATATTTCTATAAATCAAGTTAATTTCACAACATTGGTTCCATAATTATTTACCTCATTTTAACCACTTTTACATTATAAACTTTTATTACCATGGTAATTATTATTTTACCAAAAATTTAAGATGACCCACTTATGACCTTTTAATTTAATTATTCCAAATTTAGAATCCATTTAATCTAATCTAATTTATATATAATTATTATTATTATAATTAAATTAAAACATATTATATAAAAAAATAATGTTATACAAAAATTTCTTTTTATACATTAAGTGTTTGTTGACTTATTTCATCTGAATTTTAAATATAAATTATTTTCATTATATTTTTTATACAATGAAATTTTAAATAATATACTTAATTTAATAATGATCATTTTAATTTGTTAATATAAAATAAAAAATACAATAAAATGTGTTCTTTGAAAATTATAATTTTTTACATTAAATAATTTTAAGCACATTTCATTAAAAATAATTATTCGTCTTATAAATATTAAATATTATAAATACATTTGAATTAATATATTTCATTATATTTTTAAATAAAAAATGTTTTTATTTAATAATATTCATAATAATATTTAATACATATAAATAAATTTTTATAACAAAATTTTGTAATTAAATATTATTTCATTATTTTATTCTTAAATTAATAAATTATTTGTAGTTACACAACATAAACATTGGATATTCTAAATGACCACAAATCCCATTACCTTATTTCCATTGGGCATATTTATAATGGTCGGGTTTCATCCCTATACATCATCAAAAATATATTGCTAAAATTATTTATCCAATTGACTTCACTATGAGAAAGTAGTTTATATTTCTAATTTTTAGCCTTGTTTCCAAAGTTTCAATTTGGGTTATGATGTTGTTCTTGACACTTTCTTTATGGTCTGCATGCCTCACATGTTATCACGTGCTAACGAATGCATTTTTTTCCCGAATTGCAACTTTCTAATGGCGAGCATCATTCATCACTTTTTTGGTGATGTCTGCTTCTTGATCGAAATTGGATGATGGGATTTTGATTCCTCCTTCCATGGATTCCTCCTTGGAATTAGTTTCCTATTATTGGTATCCTTTATAGATTAATACATGTTCATGAATCTAATTATTGGTGACATCTCTTCATGGAATCCAGTAAATTACACTACTTATATATGAACATTCAATGGGGTCTTAATAGGGCAGTAACCTTAGGTTAGGAGAGTAGTAATATTGAGAATTGATGGAATGTTTGGATGTTGGAACATTGGTCACTTGCATTCTTCCTCGTGAGAGGGATTTAAAGGGGTGTGGAACCCAAGGCATCATGTGGAAATCAGAGGGTATCTTATTCCTTAGGCATGTCTTCTGAGGTTTTCCTTAGGCATCCTATGTTTATAATATAGTAATATGAAAGTTTAAACTCTTATAGAGACAGAGTGGAACTATTCAGAATTCCCCATGGAGGTAGATTAAGGAGGTACAACCCTAAGAGGGAATACCTGGAAAGCTTACCAGATGGATGGGTCAGAATTATTAATGAGAGTGGACCCTAGATGGTGTGTCCCATAAAGGGAATATGTCACACTATGAAAGGGGTGCGTCCCTTGGAGGGAGGCACCCTGGTTTACCATCGGTTTGGATTGAACCTTAAGTAGGCATCTTATGTACCCTGTTTAGGAGAAAGTGGTCAAAACCAATGTAGTTTGAGAAGGTATGGTGTGGGTCTTACACATGGTTAGTTTCATAGGTTCTTTTAGGAGCATCAATCATCTTAGTGGATATTACATATAAGAACATCCCAATTAAATAGCATGATTTTACCAGGATGTGGTGGCCTGGGTAAAGTTAGGATGGATATGGATGAGGGGTTGATATGGAATGGATGGAGTGGATGGATTGATAAAGTTATTGGTCTTGAACCTCGGGGGGGGGGGGGGGGGGTCCTACATATCCTGATTGGATGGGAATGAAATTCCATATAGTAATGAATGGGATCATTAGAGATTATACTAAAGGAGGAGGCCCAAATACATGTGGTTGGGGTATATGCATGGTTAGCTACCCAAGGGGGCCTGAAAGAGATGTGATCTTTGGTTCATAGAATTATTCTACTGAGACATAGTGGATCTAGGGAAAGACTTGGATGGGGATGGATGGTGGGAGGATGCTGATATCCGAGAGCTGCACCCTTAGGAGGGGGAACACAGGTTTACCATGGTTGGTATTTAACCTTAAGGAGGATTCCTATATATCCTATTTAGGAGGCATGGATCAAAACCCATGTACTTCAGAAGGTGTGGGGATTATTCAAGGTTAGAGGCCCATGATGGTGGAAACTATGGCTTACTCTAGGGATAATTCCTATTTAGGGGACATAATGTGGTTGGGGCTTACGTGTGAGAGTGACCCATGGAGCATGTATAGATAGGGATTTATCTAAGAGGGACTACCATGGGATGGTAGATACTGGGGTTTACTCCAGGTGGGGTGCCCATGTGGTTGGAGGTTGTATTTCGTGGTCACTACTAACCTCTAATCACATGTGATTCATACTCAGTGTGAGAAACAAGAGGAAGTAGCAAACATGATGCTCATGTCACAAAAGGTGAACCAATGAAAGATGACATGGGAATTAAGCTTGGAAGACTCCCATTCACTACAAGAAGAAGTGAGTATGTGGATAAGGTTTATGCATGGGAGCTTCCCGGGTACTGTTATGGAGCAGAAATGGTGTGGATGGGGCTTATGTGTGGGAGCTTCATGGGTGCTGCTTGGAGCGAAAATGGTGTGGATAGGGATAATGCATGGTAGATTCCCATCCACTACTAAGATCAATGAGGATGTGGATGGGACTTATGCATGGAGATCCTCATAATGTATTCCTCGTGTGAGGCCATGAGGGAATCTAATGTACATTGTACGAGGTAAGAATTGATTTTAACTTCATGTGAATGGATGAGGTGTACATGTCTTATACAATGAGCTACCTATCATGTCTTCCTCATGTCAGGTCTTAAGGGAATATCGACTTACTGATTATTCAAGGAAATACGTTTTGGGGATTACACCTTAGGAGGAGTCCCCTAATGGATGTTTTATGTTCATCTTATGAAGATGAATCTTGCACTTGATGCATAAGGAATCTCATGTGATTCACAGGAGGTATCCTATATTAGTCATATAGGTAATGCTACAGTTTAAAGCCATGTATTGGGGACTATTTCCATCTTATTGTTGGTACATAAGGCATCCAATTCATGAGTGATAGGGTATGGTATAGTTTAAATTCATGTAATGAGGACTATTGGTAGAATATTCTGAGATATTTTTTGTGTGGTACGTACAAAAGAGTGGCCATTTTTGGTTCAACCCAACATTAAAGCTAAGTGATGGTGATACAAGAGATAATTGAGTAATGGTTTGCCTTAAGGTGGTTGGGTAATCCAATATGAGAACCTCAACTCATGACATGGGAAAGTGACCAAAAGGATTAGGTCAACTCAATGTTTTTTCCAGAGTCTAGAGGAGTATTTAAAATCATGGTATTCTAGGGGTGGAAGGTGGGGATACATAAGGGTGCTAGAAAAAATTTCATTGACCCAACCTGAAAAGTTTTTGGTGTGACTCTCCAATTTTCATGAGTCCAATGACGGTAGTGAAGGGATCGGAGGCAGTGATCTCGAGTGGGGGTTCAGGGATGTATCTCTCTTGGTACGGACCAGAAAGTGCAGTCATGGACATTTTTCATGTAATATGGGATATGAAAAATATGGGGTAGTGTGGAACTGTTGTGCTCAAGATCGGATGCTCGCATGCAAGATCAAGGTTACACATAAGAGGAGGCATTGCGCACACCTGCCTTATGAAAAAATGAAGTTGGACGAGGATCAACTAACTATGGGACCACTTGAAGGAGTACCCACATGGGTCCAATCACACATGATCTTATACCTCAAGGGTTCCTATTATTCATGATGTTGCATATGATCAGTCTTACACACAGTAGAGTGGTGACTGACCTTTGAAGCCTCACCCTGAAGAAGGGGGTGAACTTATATATATATTTGAGTCCTTTCATGATGGCATAGAATATTTTGAGTGTGGAAGAGTTCTTCCAAGAGATCTGTGATATCCGTGTGTGCAAAGGGGTGCTTGATGTTGCATTGGGTGATTAAGAGGCTTGCACGGGGATGGCCTTTTTTACGCATAGGGAGCACCACTTGCGCTCACCTTACATGGCCATTTTTTGGTGGCTATGGTGAAATATTCCCTTTTATTTTACATTGAGAACGTAATATATTTGTTTGTGGATCATATTTTGCATGTAATTTTCCATTTCATGAAAACACATATTCTTTCTTGTGTGTAAATCTATACATTTCCCCAAAATCATCCTAGATGGCCATTTTTAGTAATCTGACTTCGAAAGGCCATACCATCTAATCTGTAACTATTTTCGGGCTTCACAACCAATCAAATAAAATCCTATGAAACATGTTATACTCCTGTATCAATTTTGAAAGAATTTGGCGCATTCTTGGGATGTGTTTTTCGGGTTCCAATAGATGTTCATGGTAAAATAATGAGAATAATGGTTTCATGTTCATCAAATTTTAATTCATTTGTGGATTTATTATACTTATACTTTTAATAATTATTTTTCATATTATACTATCAAATTGTATTAACATTTAACTTGGGTTGTAATATTGCACATAATATAAATGTATCGTGGTTGTTTTAGTTATTCATAGGAAACAAGATATTCAATGCAATATTTATATAAAGAAAATTATTCATATTAAATTCATCAGGTGTCATGTTATACACCCCTTAAAATATGTTCTTCCTCAAAAGTTCATTACATAGGTAGAAGTAATGAGGTTAATTTTTACTTATTATAAATTTAGGATCCCATTCTGATTCTTCAAATTTATGATTTGTCTATAGATCTTTAAATAGGTGATCAAAGTTATTTTTAGTGCATTAACTCTAAAATCTCTAATTTCTACCATTTTCTCCTCAAAAGAGATACCATGTTCAAGATATATAACCTAAAAGTTATGTATAAGGGAATTTTCATGTTCATACATACTCGAGAGTGATTCATCGTATAAAAAATTAATGGAGGAGAGGTTTAGTATATGTATAAGATAATTAGACTCATTCCTTACATGATTAAGGATTTCAAAGTGTTAAATATTTCAAGGGATTTTATTTCCATTTTTTATTCTATTAACCTTATTCTATGGTGATATTTAAAGGAATGCCTTCTTTATAACTTCAAACTCCAAATCTTATTGATGATTAAAATCATAGAAATTTTATCAACATTAAGGTGTTTTATTATCCCATTGAATTTTTTGAATCTTTTATTTTATTTAATAAGAAATATCTAATCCCATTAATTTAATCTCTCTATATTTATCCCAACATGTTGGATGGATACACTATTTCCCATAAAAAGTATCAAATTATTCCATTTGAGTGAAAGGATGGAAACTATTGTTATACATTATATCTAAAAGGTTAAGGTGTTGATCCCATACTCCATTTAAATCCATTGAATAACATATCAATATATCCTAAAGAGTTTTAATGGTTATTTCATATTGACCATTCATCTGAGGATAATAAAGTGGTTATCAAACTAAGCTCTGTGTCCATTACATTTTGATTACTTCTCCAAACCATAGTTTTATAACATCGGTCTAGACTATGTGTAGTCTTGATTTGTAGTCTAAGATTCCTTATAGCTTCCATTATAAACATCCATTAAAGTTGATCATGAAATAAATATTTTCTAATAAACATGAAATAATCTGACTTCATATTGTGACTAATAATGAACCAACTAGAATTATAACCATTTCATGTCATGGGAATCCCCCTAAATAATTCCTTAGTAATATTTTACAATTTCCATATAGCTATGGGTAATTGTTTAATTGAACCATTATACTTCTTTTTATGACTTAAATTCGTAGCCTACCATGCATCAAGATACAGATTATGTAATTTCCCTATTCATTTTTTCCACCAAATAATATTCTTGATATTAGTATACATATTAGTGAATCCATGATGGATAGATAACAATGATATATATGCATTATTTAATCCCTCATTAAATTCAATATTTGATGAAATAAAAAAAATTCCTGAATATTTTAAATCTATCATTTTTAATGTTAAACTCCAGAATATTACCAACATTCATTGATAGCTCTTTACCCTCATTATATTCCACCTTGATCATTATATGGATGGTTGGTTGAGTATTAATTTTGTAGATATTGGATTTCTACCTTTCCCTTAATATTTCTTGTAATATGCACTAAAACTAAATTTTATTGAGTGTGTTCAAATAAACAAAATGGATAATATCACATGGTAATTCCCTCTTAGGGCCTCACCCTCCTTGTATACCTTTCTAGGGGGGTAATGTATTGAGATAACATTTTTATTATTGAACAAAAATCATCTCCTATCAAACATATTAGGATCTATCCATTTTAAATATATATATTCTGATCTAGTTATCAATATATATTTTACACTTTTAATCATAGTGTTAATGGATCTATATCTTCAATGAATAATTACTGCTTATATCTCAAAAACATGTGTTGAGAAATTTTTTTATCATGAATATTTTATTGAAATGAAGAATAATCTACCAAAACGACAATCTATATGATGATACATCACAATCCATATATTGAGAAATCTCTGAATATCATAATCCCTTCTCTACTATTAGATAGTGTGTGTAAATGTGTGTTGACCAACTTTCTCTTGAGATCCTTGAAATTTTCTCAACATTCATATATCTATAATTGACTTAAATCCCTCTTGAGTTAGAATTGTTAAAAGATGTGGATGTATTGATAAATATCTCACAAAGCATCAATAATATTCATCCAACCTAAGAAATCTACTAATCATTGATATATTTTTCAGCCTATTCCATTCCTAAATAACCTCTTTTATTGATTGATATAGTCATATATTTACACTTGTTATTATATAACCTGATAATGACACTTTTTGTAGCTGAAAGTCCCAATTTTAAATTTTGGAATATTTTTTCTCCGCTATTAGGGTATGCAACACAATCCTTAAACAATCTACATTAACTTTATTTCATTTGAAATATATGATAATTTATTCTCCAAAGAATGGTATAAATAAATCTTTATAATCACTAAATAATCTATTCATCAAATCAATGACGATATGATGGGAATTTGTGATTCTGAATTGAATTACAATGAATTCATAATATGTGTAACTTGAAAAAAATCATTTATTTTTTATATACTTATTTTTAACACGTAATTGATGATATTGAAAACAATAGTAAATAATTTAGAATTGTTTAACCCCTCACAACTAATTTAATATGTCATTAATATGTTTTACATGATACAAGTTATTCAAAAAAAATTATTTTATTCGGGATAATCAACTCAAAGATACATTAATAAAACTTTCTTATTAATAAGGTGGACTATTTCACCCTATGGTGAAGCACATTTTCATGTAAATCCATTTACTAGATTCCCTTAAGAGATATCTTTTTTATTTACTCCACCTAATTTAGGGATGTTTTAAAAGTATTCTTTAATATATTCATGATATTAGGTATGATTTCTATTATACAATAAACCTCAAGATATAGGGAAATGTCATGAATATCTTCAAAAAGTACATTGACATGTTTTCACACAATAATAATATCTTTAATATTAATATTTTCCCCACCCATAAGGGTTTTATGGTTATCTTCTCACTCATAGATGATCATGTGTTTATTTGAGATATAAAATATAGATTCCCTATCATCAAAATTAATATATTTTTTAAATATAGGTATATAATCCATTCCCAATGTCACATAAAACTCAAGTAATTATATAATTATAATATTATTAGGAAACACATTTCCATAAAATTATATTAAAGAAAAGTTATTGAATTGCGATGAAATAATTACACCGCTGTTTATTTTCACCTATATTTCTATATATTTTTATTGATGTGATGATTTTATTCCCTTAATAAACATTAAAGATATGAAATACTAGTTAGATAATAACTAAAAAAATTATTTTTAGTTCTGGATTCGATTATAAATGTAACATTAAATACATCATTCTCAATACTCACTTTAGTAGTTGTGATTGTATAGGGTTCCCTTTATCTCTTGGATATGGGGATTGATTATGTTTATTTTTATAATTAACACTTGTATTAGTGCGGTAATCTATTTAAGACACATAATCCTTACAATTGAAGCATTTGAGTTTGGCTGATGAAATAGGATCCTCTTCTATTTTATTGATTTCATTAGTTTTTCTCATCATATATCTTTTGCATTCATATTCTTGATGGAATCCTTATCAATATTTTTTGCATCTATAAGTTCCTTTGAGATAATTTCCTCATACATACTCCATTTTTTTATTATATTGGATGATTAATATATTTCCTCCATATTTTTTATGATACAAGTTTCCTATAATTTTAAATTTTCACTTCTTGTAACTAAAACCAAAACAAAAATTGGAGTCTTTGATCTCCAGATTTCCCTTGAGATCATGTCACAGAGACTCTTAATTATAACTAAATTACATTATATACAATTTATTTTATAATCATGATTTTATGACATTAACAAAGTGGGGTATTTTCCCTTTTTTCGTTAATGATAAAAATTGAAGTGTACCTTGAATGACTATTGATATTTTCCTCCAAAGTACTAATGAACTATTCCACTATTTATTTCATCTATAGGAATTAACAATACATTTTAGTGTGAATAGTTTGAGGAAAGTATTTATTAAATAATATAATATTAATCTCCCCTCATTATATTAATTCAATTTCCTCTTCTTTCCTGGAATTCTTGATAAATACCACCATTGGAATGATTCTCCTACACTGTAATGACATAGAATTTTAAAAATAGAATTTCAATTCCTAATATATAATTGTGTAATATTTAGTGAACTAGTAATATATATAGTTCCTACAACATGTATGAAAAATTGAAATATTTTATTCAAATATTTTGAACAATAAATTTATATAATAAATAGAGCTATAATAATTTAGAATAATACATGGGGATAAAAAATAAAAATTATATATATATATATAATAGGAAAAAATTTATATAAGAATACACCAAAATAAAAAAAACTCATGAAGATAAATATTGAAATGAAACATAATTTTAATAATTTAAAATACATTTTTAAATGAAAATATATATAGTGTTCAGACAAAATAGTTCTTAATGTAAAATGAATGAAATATATTATTAAAAGTTTATAAATCATATAACTATTTCAAATCTAACAATTAGACTAATAATATAACTATTTTAATAGTTATATGACCATTAGGAATAGAATTCTTACTGTTAGAATAATATCACCACTTATATAAGTGTAAAATAAAATATAATTATCTTATAAAATTATAATGTGACATATTTATATCATGATTCAGGTAAATAAATCATTAAAAAATAATATATTATATATTTATATTTTATAAAACTAATTTGTTTTATTTTTTTCATAACAAACATAATGATTTAAATAAATTTTATTTTCATTAAATTGTCTTATAAAATAGTTTTTTTATTATAGTGATTATATTGTATTATAATGTGTCATAAATTTAATAAAAATATTAAAATTGGTACTTTTCAAATAAATAATAATTTTAATTATAAATGAATTTCTCCTTTAAAAAACTGTTTTTATAAAATTAATTTAATTTATGGAATCTACAAATTCAAAAAAAATGGTGCCTTTTTTTATTTTTCTTAAATAATTAAACATTTGGTGAATATTTAAATACAGTAAAATATTGTAATTAAAAATAAATGTTATATACAAGATTTGATACATATAGGATGATGTAAGAACCCATTTTTTCAATGTCATGTGAATGATTTAAATTTTATTATGAAAATAATCAATACTATTGATAGTATTAATCCAAATAATAATTTAATGAATATAGTTTTTCAAATACAACCCTCTCATCCCCTTATAAATAAAACCCATAAACTATAATTATCTTCACACATTATAAGACATATATGGTACTAGAACTCCTCCCATATCTCTCATCGTATATCCCACACATACCTTGAAGCCTTGGTCTTATCAGAACTCTATTAAATTTTTCTTTAATTGGAAGCCCAAGGGGAGACATCTAAAGGATAAGGTAATTCCCTCAACTACGACATTTAATTTATATTATTCATCATAATAAAAAAAGAATTATTTCTAATATATAATAATAAATCTAGTATCATATATACACTAGAATGTTATTTTTTAAAAGGAATATCATGCATTCCTCCTCAGTTCCCCTCAATTAATTCTAGAAATAATTCATTGTTGACAATATGTTTGGTTCAATTCCTCCGTGAACAACATACTTCATTTTTCACAACAATAGACAAGTATGGTTAATGACCCTATTATTAATATTAAATATAATTATATTAAGTATATTGTATCCTATTTCATGATTTTTGAATGTACTGATATCCTTTTAATTAAATAAAATAAAACTAGTTCATTATTATTAGTAAAACTGCCTAAATAAACTAATCGTATAACATTATAGTTTTTTACTCAATAAATTATCCTTATGTAGGAACAAAAATGGATATTTTGGAACATTTTAATTTATATAATTTAATTAATATATTTTTATTTACTTATTTTTTATTACTATTTAAAAAGAGCCTCAAGAATTTTCCAAAGGTGGTCAAACCTTGGAACCTTGAAACGAACGCCCTCAGAACAATAAAATTAAACAATATATCTCACTGAAATTATTTGTAAATGATAATAAAAATATTAAATAAAATAAAATATATAATTAAATGGTTTGGAAAAAAGTAATTAATGAATATATTTTGATTATTTAGGATGTTACCTGGACATTCTGAATGATTTTTGACATAATGTAAACATATCTCTGTGAACCACCTTATAATCTATGAGTTATAACCTTTATATCTCTAACTCACATTATCTCTAATTTTGATGAAATGTAATGATACTAAATTTTTTATATTGTTTTATAATATATATACATATATTATTCTTGATTCTTATGAGGGGGGTTATGGATTTATTATTTTAAATTTTCAAATGCCTTCTTTAAAATCAAACCCTTTTAAGGGGAACATTTATATCTAATAACACTCCAATGTATCAATATTTTAAATTATTTATTTAAAATCATGATTTTATTAAATAAAGTAATATTTAATTTATATATGTTCTTCTTTACCTATGGTTTTCAAAAAAAAACCACGATCATTCTGTCTTCAAAATTCTTTAACCCAAATACTTAAAACACTATTTAGAATGTTAATTCCTATACCAAATTCTATAAAATTTAAAGACCAGGAAAATTGAAGGAAAATTTTTTCCTAAATACTTTGTAATTTTACGAGTCTGTGGTTTTTGACAGCACCTGATTCTGAGGCCCGGTGTGCCCGGAATCAATTTATGAAGTTTGGTTCAGGTACATTTAGTAAACGTACGTGCTGGTTTTTATATCTTTTGAACCGGTGCAAGAAATTAAATTCTGAGGGCATCGGTGAACTCGCAGCACTGGTATTCTCTTAAGGTAAACTTTACTGCAGTTTCATTTTCTCAAGAGGAGAAGTTAATTTTTGGGGATTAATAAAAAAGGTAAATAAAATTATTGTGTACAATTTTATTTATCGTGGGTGGTTATTTCCTACAAGGAGAAGTTATAGGGTGGGTCCCACACCCACATAACCTCCCATGAGAGGATAATTTGAGGTGGGGCCCATAATATCCCCTAACCTTTCAACTTCCCTTAAACTCTCCATTAACTCCCCTACTTTGAATTTTGAACTCTTCACACCCATTTTTGAAACTCTTGGAATTCCCATAAATTAATGAGGCCACCTCTTCTCTCATAAATTATGCCAACCAAAATAATTAGTGCCTAATTTAATTAACTTTGGTGTCAACGATTCTTTTTTAATTATTTATAATTGCATGGAAATTATAATATAATGGGAATCCTTTTTAAAATATTTTCCTTCGCCAATATTTCAGTGGGGGGAAAATCTCTGGAGAATTAGAAGAATGTTTTCCTCTCTCGACGAAGACCATCATTCTTAAACGAAGAACGTGTAGGATTTCTCCAACGACTCTTCCTCCAACATTGACGGGACGACACCATTCTTCCGTGACACCCGACTACAGTGACGCTCGTCTTCCGCGGATTGACGACGTGCGACGTCAACTATGAGGTAAGGATTTTTTATAATTCTATTTGAATAAATTTATCTCGTTCATGTTGAATCTGTTGGAATGTATTCGGCCAACTACTACCGCCTAACGCGGAGGGTGCGGGATGAACGAATACGGCCTAAAGACCCTCCAATGTTTCTTGATTTTATTCGCGATGGAGGCATGTTAGAAGAGGAAGTGATGAGCGAAGGCGGTGGCCTCACGTGGACTGCATGTGGAAGAACTGTGGCCCGCAACTTCGGGTCACTCGACCGAAGAAGAACCGGCCGGCTGTAGCTCGTCGGGCTGGTGGAACCGCGGCGCCCCATGGAACAGCACTGTGGAAAACCGTGTCTGGCGCTACCAGGGCCACTTCGTTGGGAGAACCAGTCGGCTCGTTAGCCGGCCAGGTTGGAGGAGGTTGCGGCACCCACAACTACCGCGCGAGAGGACAGCGGACCGCCCATGCGGGCCGTTCGCGCCGGGAAGACCGGACAGCTTCGGCCAACCAGACAGAAGGGCGGCACTACATGGTGCCACCAATTCAGGAAGTCTCCCCCCCCCCCCACTTCGCGTCACTCAGCCAGCTGGCTGAGCCGCTTCCACCAGTTGGCTGGGCCGCGCCAGCCGGGCCGCGTCGCGCCAGCCGGGCCGGGTCACCTTCCACGATCCGGACTGTGCCCCACTGGGTCAGGCCGTGCATTATCAGGTCGGGCCGACCCCTTAGTTGGTTCTGACCCACTGAGCCAGCACGGGCCGACCCACCAGCCCATCAGGCTTGATGGGTCGGGCCCGTTTTGCTTAAATGTGAATAACTTCACGATCGTGCATCTGATCGATGCGTCGTCTGTGGAACTGAGACTCTTATGGAAAGGCGGGTCCTTTTTCAATACTCCAAGTGAGTTTTGTATAACTTTTGAAAATGGCTGGGTTTTGGAACGAGCATATTTCCAACCGGTCCCCTAGAACGGAAAAGCCAATAACTCTCAGACCGGGCATCCGATTGACGCGTCTTCTATAGTGTTGGGTTTCTTTTGACGAGACAGAACTTTGGGATACATTAAATCTGGACATCGTGATAGTTGATGTATTGACCCCTTTGCATGAGGAGTGGACCCTCCTGTAATTGAGTGTGTTGTTTGCGGGAACCCTAGAGCTGGTTGCGACTGCGACGACAACTGTACTAGAATCTTCTGTGGGTTCGGCAGTGACGAAAACTGTACAAGAATCACCTGTGGGTTCGGCAGCGACGAAAACTGTACTGGAATTCTCCTTGGGTCCGATAGAGTAGCTGGTCTAGTATCCTACGTGGGTCTGACAGCTTAGCTGGTCTAGTATCCTACGTGGGTCCGATAGCTTAGATGAATCAGTGACTACATCTGATCATCTCTATCTCTATACGAAAGATGTATACCTATGAGAGATGAGTCTTGAATTTCAATCATTATCATCGATGTGATTTACTTACTTTCCTGTGTGGACTGGGTTGTGCTTGGACTCGAGAGTTGGAGCCGAACTGTGATTGATAACATAGGTATATGTATGGGCATATACCTAAGTAGAGTTGGTTGATACTTCGTGATTGTATCTTTCTTATGTGGTTTATCCTTCGTGGATTCTGGGAGACCTTTGGGGGTATCAGGGTCCCTACTGAGTATCGTATACTCACCCCAGCACGGGCTATGTCTGCACTACTTTGTGTTGGATACAGACGACGGAAAGCACTGATCGAGGTGGAGGCTTGTGGAGCTGGACGGTACCTGGAGGTGGACCACTTGGCGAGACGTACACGGAGCGGACGGCCGAATTTGAGGTGCTGAGGAGGCCATCTGTACCCACCCTTCAGGTGGGATTCCCGGAGGACTACTCAGTGGTTGTTGTTTCACTTTAATGCAGTTGTACTAGCTTTTCATTTGTACTGTACTTACTGTTGGGCTTGTATTTTTGGCCCCGTTCCTTTCAGCACTTAATTTTGTATTCAGTATTACTTAGTGATTTCTTCTTTTGCGTACTCTGTTGTGTTTTTTTACTTTTATAAAGGCAATGCCTTCCCTTATTATTGGGATTTACGCCTTTGGTGCTAGTCGTCAGCCCCTGGTCTATGGAAGGCAGGCTTGGGGTAGTCACGGAACGGGCCCCGAGGATGGGTCATGACAAATTGGTATCAGGGCAGTCGGTTCTACCGTTGAACTTAGGACTCTGATCATTCTTTTCAGTGAAGCAATATTGTTAAGAGTATCGATTGTGGTTTTCAGTCCAGGGAGTCCAGTGTTGGTGCGGCGGCCGACGTATCCATACACCAGGACCCTGACCTCTGATTTCCTACTTAGTGCACGAAAACACTGATTGCGTGTGTTTTTCCTTATAAAAGTTTTCTTTGTGACTACTTTGTGTCAGCTCACCAGGTATACTGTTTGATCATGGCACACCTGTTTTTTTTTTCAGGATGGCCCCATGAAGGCAGCCAGCTATGGTTCTGAGTTACGTATGGGATGGTATCCCACCGAGCGACGAGGCCTCAGTGCAGGGCCCCATCACAGCTGAGGCACCAGCGGTACAACTACTTGTTGGGCCACCGATACCACCAACCCCAGCAGCAGAGAGTGCATGCTGCCTGAGTGCGTCGCACGAGTTCCAGCGATAGAGGCCGCCCAGGTTCCGCAAAGAGACGGACCCACAGACTGCTGAGGATTGGCTGGAGGCTGTCGTCAGAGTTTTCATATTGGTAGGGACACCTGCTGACCTTATGGTGATCTTTGTCCCGAGTCTCCTACACGCATCAGTAGGTAGATGGTGGAGCTTTATGCTCAAGGTGCATGACGAGGCATCTTTACTTTGGACGGACTTCGAGAGTCTCTTCCTCTCAGAGTTTGTTACAGCCACCCTCTGTGCGGTGCAGATTCAGGAGTTACTACATCTGCGGTAGGGCAGCATTACAGTAGCTCAGTACTCAGCGAGGTTCACTGACCTCTCACGCTACTCCACGGATATGGTGCGGGACCCATTATTCATGGCTCGGACCTTTGAGCAGGGACTCAGACATGAGATCCGGGCGTCGACGATTCCCCTCAGCATCCCAACATAGGTGGGAGTGCTAGAGAGAGCCCTTCTAGTGGAGAGCTTCCTCGCTGAGCAGTCACCAGCTGCAAGACCCACCACAGGATGACACATAGCGGAGTCTTCTATAGCTGGTAGTAGACAGCTGACGTAGAGGTCCAAGCAGACCAGGCCATCAGGTGGGCGACCTCATGATACAGGTTCGGTTGTGCGGGGCACACGAAACAGAGCCAGCTATACGAGGAGTAGGCATTGCTATGCATGTGGCGGGTAGGGTCACATGGCTTGAGACTGCCCAACCCGCCATGAAGACAAGTAGCAAATAGTAAAGGGACCTCCCAGGCAGAGGCAGAGGTTTGACTGTGGTGGTCCGTCGGGAGCTGGCGGACGAGGCAGAGGAGCTGGCCGAGCAGCGGGTGGTGGACGACATTTCGAGGCTCTACCACCACCACCACCACCGGGAGGTCCACCCCGACCACAGGGAGCTGGTAGACAGGGGCATGCTCAGCTCCAGGGAGACGAGGCCTACGACCACGGCACACCTGAGATGATTCAAGGTACTATATATGTCTATTACACCCTTGCTGCAGTAATTATAGACACAAGTGCATAACATTTTTTTATTTCCAGTACCCTTGTTCGGAGCTCAGAGATTCCGACGGAGCCATTGGATCGATCCTTATGGCTAGAGACTCCTATAGGAGAAGACTCAACGATTATGCACTGGTGCTGGTAGTGTGAGCTTACTCTTGGAGGTGAGAGCTTCAGCTGGGATCTTCTTGTAGTGGTGTCGAGGCCTTACGATGTCATCATGGGTGTGGACTGGTTATCTACAGTTCATGCTCAGATCGACTATATTAGGCGCAAAGTGCGGTGTGTCCGCACGGATGGGAGCAGGTTCACCTTCACCGGTGAGAAGGGAGACTTTGCAGCGCAGGATGGACTTACGTAGAGGAGAGGACCTCCGATCACACATCATTTGTCTAGTCTCATTCTCGGATCGGTTGATGTGAGGAGTACGAGTTTCCCAGTTGTGGTGGATCAGTACGCGGATGTTTTTCCTAATGACATCCCAGGACTACCTCCTCGCAGAGAGGTAGACTTCTACATTGACCTGTACCCCAGGAAAACACTGATATTTACTCCAGAATATCAGATGGCTCCCGCTGAGCTTCATGAGCTGCAGGTATAGTTGGAGAACTTGTAGGGAAAGGGATTTATCTGACCCAGTGTTTCACCCTGGGCTTCTCCGATTTTGTTTGCTAAGAAGGCGGATGGGAGCTTGCGACTAGGTGTCGACAACCGTTTCCTGAATCATGTGACCATGAAGAACATGTACTCACTGCAGAGGATTGACGACCTCTTTGATCAGCTCAAGGGAGCACTATGCTTCTCGAAGATAGGCCTCATGTCAGGCTATCACTAGATCAGAGTTCGAGACAAGGATATGCAGAAGACGGCCTTCAGGTGTTGGTATGTCCACTACGAGTTCTTGGTTATGCCCTTCGGCATAACCAACTCTCCTGTGGTGTTCCTGAGTCTAATGAACAAGATCTTTCAGCCTTACCTTGATCGATTTGTCATAGTTTTCATCAACGACATACTGATTTACTCGACTACTGAGGAGGAGCACGCCTACCATTTTCGGGTAGTACTGGACACACTCCAAGGGAACCAGCTTTATGGTAAGCTCTCAAAGTGCCAGTTTTGGATTCAAGAGGTTCACTTCTTGGTACACGTCATCTCGGAGGATGGATTTGCAGTGGATCCAGCGAAGATCAAGGCAGTACTTTCTTGGGAGCCACCCAAGAGTGTGACGGAGGTGCATAGCTTCCTGGGTCTGGCTGGATACTATCGGAGATTTATGCCAGACTTCTCCAGAGTTGCAGTGCCACTTTCAGCCTTGATGTAGAGGGGAAATCCTTCATGTGGTCACATAGATGTCTGTAGAGATTTCAAGAGCTGAGACAGAGATTGACCAGTGCACCCATCTTGAGGCTTCCGGAGGAGGTCGTAGGGTACGTAGTTTACTGCGATGCATCAGGGACTGAACTCAGGTGTATCCTGATGCAAGAGTGAGCGGTGATTGCATACAGTTCACGGTAGTTGAGACAGCACGAGTAGGACTACGCTACCCATGACCAGGAGTTAGCAGCAGTGGTTTTCTCCTTGAAGATGTGGTGGCACTATCTGATGGGCGAATACTTTACAGTCTACTCTGACCACTAGAGTCTCAGGTACATCTTCTCGCAGAAGGACATGAACCTGAGACAGCATAGATGACTTGAGTTCCTTCAGGACTATGACTTTGACATAGTCTATACTCCTGGGAAGGAGAATATTGCAACTGATTCTCTCATCAGGAGATCAAGCATTCAGCTACTAGGAGAGGCGAAGGAGCAGCTAGCCGCGTTGCATATATCCGTTGTGGATATAGATAGAGCATCCTTTCTTCAGTCTCTCACAGTCACTCCTCCACTTCTTCAGCGAGTCAGGGAGGCACAGCACGGGGACGTTGACTGTGAGACACGATGTGCTCATATATCCTTAGGACAGGCACCTGATGGATTTTCTGAAGGATGAGAGCACTTCATACTCTTCAGGGGACGTACCATGGTACCAGTTGCACTACAGGAGGAGGTGTTGAGGGAGTTACACACTTTCCCTCTAGCGGTACATCCAAGAGTGGCGAAGAAGTATCAGGACCTCAGACGACAGCCCTGGTGGACGGGTATGAAGAAGGCTATAGCAAAGATTGTATCACAATGCCTCACTTGTCAGTAAGTGAAGGTGGGGCACCAGGTACCAGGAGGCTTGGTGCAGCCCTTAGAGGTCTCGGAGTGGAAGTGGGATGGGATATCCATGGATTTCGTGACGGGGCTTCCACGTACATCCAGAGGGCACAACTCTCTTTGGGTGATCCTATACCAACTCACCAAGTTGTCCCACTTCCTACCGATCAAAGATCAAGGCTTAGTAGAGAGATTAGGATGCCTTTACATTCAGGAGATCGTATGGCTTCATGGTGTGCCCTCATCTATCGTTTCTGATCGAGATTCTCGATTCACTTATCATCTATGGAAGGGTTCACAGGAGGATTTTGGGACACAGCTACGTCTGAGCACCGCCTTCCATCCTCTGACAGACGTCCAGACAGAGAGAACCATTCAGACTCTCGAGGACATGCTCCATACATGTGTTATTGACTTTGGTCATAGCTGGGATGATCAGTTACCCTTGGTGGAGTTTGCATACAACAGTAGATACCACTCCACCATCAGGATGGCACCATATGAGGTACTGTACGGCCGACCTCACAAATCACCTCTGTGCTCGACTGACCCATGGGAGTCAGCACTTGTAGGACCAGAGATGGTTCAGGCTATGATAGAGAAGGTGCATATCATCCCAGAGCGGATGAAGACTGCACAGAGCAGACAGAAGTCTTATGCTGATGGGAGATGGAGACCACTGGAGTTCGAGGATGGTGACCACATCTTCCTATGGGTCTCGCCTCGATGAGTTCTATGAAGATTTGGCTGGGGAGGAAAGTTATATCTGTGTTTTATCAGAACTTCTAGGTCCTCAGCAGAGTAGGCGAGGTGGCTTACCGCCTGGCCCTTCCACCTCAGTTTCACAGGGTGCATGATATCTTCCACATATCTCAGCTGAGGAGATACGTGCACGACCCGTCCCACATCATCGACCACGGGGAAATGGACATCGATGATAGGGAGACATTCACGGAGGTCCTGGTGGAGATCGAGGATCGACAGGAGAGGGTCCTACGTGGATGGTTGATTCCTCTAGTGCGCATTCACTGGCAGCACGGGAACCTCCAGGAGATCACATGGGAGAGGGAGGCTCATATTCGTGCTCAGTACCATCATTTGTTTCCCTAGTGTTTGTTGTAGCTTTACGGGGACGTAAATCCCTGAGGTTGGGGTAATGTAAAGACCCAAAAATTTCAAGGAAATTTTTTTCTTAAATACTTTAGAATTTTACGAGTATGCGGTTTCTGACGGAACCTGATTCCGAGGCCCGGTGTGCCTGGAATCAATTTCTGGAGTGTTTTTCGGGTACATTCAGTAAACGTACATGCGGGTTTTTTTATCTTTTTAACCAGTTCTCGGAACTGAAATCTGAGGTCACCAATGAACTCACAGCACTGGTATTCGCTTAAGGGGACCTTTACCACAGTTTCGTTTTCTCAGGAGGAGAATTTAATTTTTGGGGATTAATAAAAAAATTAAATAAAATTTTTGGGCAAAATTTTATTTATCTTGGGTGGTTATTTCCTATAAGGAGAAGTTAGAGGTGGGTCCTGCACCCACATAACCTCCCATGAGAGGATAATGTGAGGTCGGGCCAACATGATCCCCTAACCTTTCAACTTCTCTTAAACTCTCCATTAACTCCCCTACTTTTAATTTTGAACTCTTCACCCCCCTTTTTTAAACTTGTAAAATTCACATGAATTAATGAGGCCACCTCTTATCTCGTAAATTGTGTCAACCCAAATAATTAATGCCTACTTTAATTAACTTGGGTGTCAACAATTATTTTAGAATTATTTTGAATTTAAAGGAAATTCTAATATAATGGGAATCCTTATTAAAATATTTTCTTTGGAAAATATTTTGGTGGGGGGAAAATCTCTGGAGAATTAGAAGAAGGTGTTACTCTCTCAACGAAGAACACCGTTCTTCAACGAAGAACGTGAATTACTTCTCCAATGACACTTCCTCCAACGTGGATGGGAAAACATTGTTCTTCCGTGACACCCAACTACAGTGATTCTCATATTCTGTGGCTCGACGACGCGTGACGTCAACTACGAGGTAGGGGTTTTGTATAATTCTATGTGAATAAATTTATCTCATTCATGTTGAATCCGTTGGAATGTCTTCGGCCAACTACTGCCACCTAATGCGGAGGGCACGGGAAGAATGAACACAACCCAAAGACCCTCCGATGTTTCATGATTTTATTCACGAGGGAGGCGTGTCGGAAGCGGCGATGGAAAACGAAGGCGGTGGCCACGCGCCAGCCGCGTGCGGAAGAACCGCGGCCCACAACCACGGGCCGCTTGACCGAAGAAGAACCGGTCGGCCGTAGCCAGCCGGGCTGGTGGAACCACGGCTCCCCATGGCGCCGCGCTACGGAGAACCACGTCCCGCGCTCAACGGGCCGCTTCTGCGGGCGAACCGGCCGGCTCATCAGCCGGCTGGATTGGAGGAGGCCGCGGCACCCGCAGGTGTCGCGCGGGAGGACAGCGACCCGACCATGCGAGCCTCTCACGCTGGGAAGACCGGCTAACTTTGGCCGGCTAGATAGGAGGGTGGCGCTTCTTGGTACCACTGGTTCGGGATGTCACCCCCCCCCCCCTGCTCCGCGTCGCTAGGCCAGCTGGCCGAGCCGCGACCAACAGCTGGTCGGGCTGCACCCAGTCGGGTCGGGCAGCCTGCCACGGGCCGGACCGTGCCCCACCGGGCCGGTCCGCGCATTATCAGGTCGGGCTAACCCCTTAGTCAGGTCGGACCCACTGAGCCAGGATGGGCCGCCCGCCAGCCCACCGGGCTTGACGGGTTGGGCCCTTTTCGCTTAAATGCGAATAACTTCACAACCGTGGGTCCGATCGACGTGTCGTCTACGACACTGGGACCCTTAGGACGAGGATGTCCTTTTGTGATAATCTAAGTGAGTTTTGGACAAATATGGAAAATGGCCAGGTTTGGAATGAGCGTATTTCCAACCGGGCCCCTGGAACGGAAAAGCCAATAACTCTCAGACTGGGCGTCTGATTGACACGCCGTCTATCACGTTGGGTTTCTTTTGACGAGACAGATATTTGAGATAAATCAACTCAAGAATTTGTGATAGTTGATGTTGTTGGAACCACTTTGTGTGTAGGTTTGTATTTGTTGTCAATAGTTGTCAATGGAATATCAAAATGAAAGAGATCAAGAAGTACTCCAATAAAATGGAGGAATGGAAGCTCACAATGAAGAAGATCATGAAGTACTCTGATGAAGTAGAGGAGTAGTGATTCAGACGATTGTTGTGCTGATCGTAAGTTCAAAGAACATGTTTCAAAGGTGATACATTGTTTACAACAATGAAGAATGTGAGGAGTAATCCATCCAAGGATGATTAAAGCAGGATGGTGTTTTTGGATGAAGACCATGCAATTCCTCCTTATTGCATAAGAACCATGGGCTTTGATGAAGACCATGAAATTCCTCATTATTTCATGAGAACAATGGGTTTTGATGAAGACCATGCAATTACTCATGATATCATGAGAACCATGCTAGAGACTTCTTGACGGATTGAATCACATGGTTTGCATGAAGTTGATCATGACGGTTGATGGAGGAGGCAATGTGCCAATGAGTTGACTTATAAAATGGCCATTCACATCACATTGTCATAGAAGATGATGGTACCAAATCTGCTCCTTCAAAGAATACATATCACAATAGTGGAGTTTGTGATAAAAGCAAAAGAGTTGCTGAAGGATACAGATCACCAAGAAGAAGTGATGTTGAGGTGATCGTGCTTGTCGACAAAGCAAACAAATGACATACAAATTTGTTGAAAAAGGAGATTCCATGGTGACATGTCGAGTTCAAGAGTTATGTTCAATGATCTATGTTTGATTCAAGAACATCGACAGAGGAATTGATGATCTGGAGGCGGTACAAAAAGAGCAGATACAAGGTGGCGCCGTTTTCCAGTGGTTTCCAAATTTCAGGGCCTCAAAATCAACAAATGAAGAAGAGTGATTTTGGAAAAGGGACATGCATGCCATACTCTTGGAGGATAGGAAACTTGCCCGCCATATGTTTTTGAAGATCAGAGCATCAAAATATGGCAAAGGGATAGGGGTCGCGCAAGTTTTGGTGAGGTCGCGCAGGTGAATTATGTGCCGGGAAGAACTTGCGCGTCGATGCCTTGAATGCATTATAACTTGCGCGCCTATGGTTTTTCGAGATCAGAAGATCCAAATTTGGCAAAGGCAAGATGTTCTCGCAAGTTTGGATGTTGATCGCGCAAGTGCCTAGCAGGGGCCGAGACTTGCGCGCCGATGGATGACTTGCGCGCCGCCGCGCAGGGGGTCCAGTTTGCCTATAAATACTGGACCACCCCTCCTCATTTCATACAGATCTCAAGACTTTGAGATTGTTCGAGCTCTGATCGCGTAGGTGGTTGAACCGCGCAAGTGGTAGTTGGGTCGTGCAAGTAGAGGTTGCGCGCCGACTGATGGTTGAGCGCCCCAGGTGATTTGGGCAAGGAAGGAAGTGAGTCGCGCAGGTTTGAAGTTCAAGAAGGCAGAGTCGTGCAGGTTCTTTGGGGACACTTTCGCACCAGGTTATACTTGCGCGCCTAAGACTTGCGCGCCAGTTAGAGACTTGAGCATCGGGCTTGAAAAGGAGATCCAAATATTGTTGAAGCACGCCCGCCTTTCTGGAGCTGCACAAGAGCTAATGATTGCCTGATACTTTCGGTGCAAAGCGAGATTGAAGAAGAAATATAAATGATACATGCATGATCTCATGCATACATGGTGAATTGATTCTGACGAATGTCGAGTAAGCTGAACATCATTTATTGAGCAATCACATAAGTGATTGTGATTCAGGCAAACAAAGACAAGGGGATCTAGTGCATTCAGTCATTGCACTAAAGAAGAAAGATTGAACTATAAAGAGCATCAACTCTGAACCCTGATGCAAGAAAAGTCTCATGCTGAACAGGAGACAAAGAACATCAATGCTCATTTATTGAAGAGACCTTCATGTCTATAAACTGAGTGGGACTTCACCAATGGCAGTGATCCAGGGGGAGTCAACGGGAGTGACCCGAGGGACGCAGTGAGCTATCCCTGAACAATTGTAAAGGCAGTGAGCCTGGGACAGAGTGACTGTACCCGAACCTTTGTAATCTACAGCTAGTGAAGAATAGTGGATTTAGGTACGACCGACAACCTGTCGGTGTATGCTCCTTGGATGTAGCCCTTAGTGGTGAACCAAGTAAAAATAGTTGTGTCTTCTCTCTACATGTGAATGTTTAATAGCTGATCATATCCATCATACAGGTTTAAGTAGTTCCTACCAATGTGGGAACAAGATCCACAACTAAAAGAAGAAAAAGTTGCCACCCTGATTCACCCCTCCCCTCTCAGGGTGTCCCGGGGTCCTACAAGTGGTATCAGAGGGAGGTTAACGTATATTGGATATTCTCTAGTAATTATATTGAGAAGAGGATTTGAGTTTCTTTCTTAAAGTCAACAATGAAGAGCAGTCTTGATGAAGTTTCTGAGAAGACATCTATATCTAGCAATACTATGACAAACAGGAAAAAGAAAGAGAAGAAGCAGCTAAAGAAGTCCCTCATATCCAAAGAAGATGCAGTGTCTTGTTCTCCATGCCATTCCAAAAATGAAGAAACATCAGGCATGGAAAGTATCTAGAAGGTGACTCAGAATTCTTCCAGAAGAAAGGATGACACCCCCAATTCACACTTTCAAGAAAAACTCAAAACATATCTGCATGATATTCCTAAAGAAAGGGCTGCTGTTATTTGTAGCCTATTTCATTCTATGCAGGTTGAGATCACTCGACTTGAAAGGGAAGCAGACAATATGGAAAAGGGGCTGGAAAGAAAAGTTCTGGAAAGTATGAAGCTCACCAAACAGGTTAAATGTAGGTTTCGGGCGCAGCGGAAGCGTGTTGGTGGGTTTGCCCAACTTTAATTTTAACGTTAAACAATGTTCAATCCGAGATCCGTCACGATATAAAATATCGAATCTTCAGAATAGAATGAAGAACGAAAAGAAAAGAAGAGTCCTGGAACCCTTGAGGAGGATCATCATATGTTGATTATAATTAATTTAATTAATGCATAATAATTACCTTGTTGGAATTCTTTCTTCGTTGATGTGTCCGGTCACGATTCGGTGATCCGTCATTGCATCGTAGAATCCAAGTGTAGGATTCCTCTAGCGGTGATCCACACGTGTGTCACGTATCTCCGGACATCACCGAAGAGATCTCCGGGTGCTAGCGCGGAAGAACCTTCGCTTGCGATGTCCGCCTTCGACCGCCTTGATCCGGTGGAGGATCTTGCTCTCGTAACTTGAGGGCATTCTTGGTGGAAAGGGAATTCTCTCTTGGCTTGAGAGTATTTTCAAATCCGTTGTGCACAACAATGGCTCTAAAAAATGTTGGGGTTGCGAGGATATTTATAATCAGGTTTGAGGTTAATAGAGTTATGAAAATAAATAAACGCGTTACGCGTTTTATTTATTTCATTAACTCTTATTGAAAACCCCCATGTCGAATTATTAATTCCTTGACATGCGTCCATGCTGATTATAATAAATATCATTTAATAAAACAATATTAAATCCTCAAAATCCCAATTGGAAAAACTACACGGCGTGTAATAATTAATACACAGCGTGTACTTGTTTTTCATAAAACTACACAGCGTGTATATTTAATATAATAGGCATGTACTTTTATTTTCCATTTTTCTCCACCACATTTATTAGACCTTGAGTAATGACTATTTATTTCTTAAATAAATGTAACTACATTACTCGCTAATAAATATATTATTTTATCCACAGTATATTCTCTCGAATAACTAGTGTCAAAATAAATGCGATCAGACATCCTTAAATAATTATTAAATCACAGTCGAGAATAATATTTATTTAACTTGTTAAATTAATATTTAACTGAGATACATGGACACACTTAGTGTGTGACCCTCTAGGCCTCTTTCTCAGTGGCATTAGGCTGAGCCTACCTAAAGTCCAAGGTTAGCGTCTAGAAACACGCCAAGGCACCCATAGAGAAATAATTTAACACCGCAATGACGTGTCACCTCCTACGAATGCTTACCGTGTAATATAATCCCTTTGTCTCGATATCTCCAATAAAGTGGGTTGCATGCTAGTGCCATCAACCCATGTGCTTGATTATTCTTTCTTTGACTTCCCGGAATTGAACTTGCCCATACCTTACCATGGCCATGGATTTATTTAGGCTATATCAATTCCATCAAAGGGCCTGAGATATCTACTTCCGTTATGGAACGGAAGGGACAAATCCTTTCTCGCATTATCTATTAATGCGGTATTACTCGTGACGCACCCAACATATCCTACCTCACTGCAAACAGTGTGTCATCATAGTTTTCGTCAATACATCTAAGTGTGTGAGTTGTAATACCCATTAATAATAATCTTAAAGTCTAAGGATCAATACACACATCCGCAGATAGGAACATCCAATGACACTATGAAATGTGGATTTCCTACTGGCAGGTCTCGTTCTCATAATATCCTCCTGGATATTACCAAGGGCACACACCATGAGAAGGTGCCTCAAATTTTTATGAGTCCTCACCCCTAATGACCTGTATTATTTGTGTCCCTCAAATAATATCATCCGGCCATAGAACATACATTCAAGAACAGTGTTATGGCACTTTCGGGTTCTCATTATAGCAGGGATCCGCTATGACCCTTTAATGCAACAGCTGTCCTTAGGACATTATCACATGACATGTCACGCAGAAGAACAATCAAGATGTGGTAAGGATTTTATTTAATGAATAAAGTACAAAGTAGTTGGTTCTAGACCACCAACTCTAACAGACTCCCACTTGGACTAGAGCCAACTGCTAACAACCTTTAACCCACTAGCTCTCACATGATATTCATGCTTCTGCTGAGATAAGCCTTTAGTCATGGGGTCCGCCATGTTCTCTTCCATGGACACTCTGCTCACTGCAACTTCACCCCTTTGATAGAAATCCCTCAAGAGGTGATACTTCCGGAGTATGTGCTTTGTCTGTTGATGTGACCTTGGTTATTTTGAAAGAGTCACCGCTGCAGTATTATCACAATACAATGTAATGGGATCTTTAATTCTAGGCACCACATCAAGCTCCTGGACAAAGTTCTGAATCCAAACGGCTTCTTTGGCTGCATCAGAAGCCGCTATATACTCGGACTCCACTGTAGAATCGGCGACAACTGGCTGCTTTGAACTCTTCCAGCTCACAGCTCCTCCATTGAGACAGAAAACATATCCAGATTGCGACTTCAGATCATTCTGATCTGTTTGAAAACCAGCATCAGCATACCCTCTGATGACAAGCTCCTCGTCTCCTCCATACACTAGGAACATATCCTTAGTTCTTCTCAAATACTTAAGGATAGTCTTAACAGCAGTCCAATGTTGTTCTCCTGGATCTTCTTGATATCTTCCTACCATGCTCAGTGCATAGGCAACATCAAGCCTGGTACATAACATGGCATACATGATGGATCTTATAGCCGAAGCGTATGGAATCTTGCTCATCCTATCCTTCTCCTGTTGTGTCTGGGGACACATTTTCTTAGAAAGATGTAAGCCATGTGACACTGGAACCAATCCCCTCTTGGATTTTTCCATACTAAATCTCTTTAGTATCTGGTCAATGTATGTACCCTGACTTAGTCCAAGCAGCCTCTTGGATCTATCACGAATGATCTTGATCCCTAGAATGTAGGCTGCTTCTCCTAAGTCCTTCATGGAGAAACACTTGTTCAACCAGTCCTTAACTGACTGTAAGGATGGTACGTCATTTCCAATAAGCAATATGTCATCAACATATACCATTAGGATGACGACCGCATTCCCATTAAACCGCTTATAAACACGTGGCTCACATTCGTTCTTAATGAAACCAAATTCTTTTATGGATTCATCAAATCAAATGTTCCATGACCTGGATGCTTTCTTTAATCCATAAATGGATTTCTACAACTTGCAAACCCGTTTGGATTCACCTGGTGTCACAAACCCTTCTGGTTGTGTCATATAGACATCTTCCTGAAGGTTCCCATTAAGGAATGTTGTTTTGACATCCATCTGCCAAATCTCATAGTCATGGTAAGCTGCTATGGAAAGTATGATTATTATGGATTTAAACATGGCAACTGACGAGAAGGTTTCATCATAGTCAATTCCTTGACGCTGTCTAAATCCTTTAGCCACTAGCCTTGCTTTATAGGTGCTAACTTGACCTTCCATGTCTAGCTTTCTTTTGAATACCCATTTGCATCCAACAGGCTTTACATCAACTGGCTCATCGACCAGAATCCAAACTTGGTTTTGATACATGGAATCCATCTCAGAATTCATAACTTCTAGCCATCTTGCAGCTTTTGAGCTTTCTACTTCTTCCTTGTAGGAGAGAGGTTCATCATTGTCCAACAATAATGATTCACCATCCTCGGTGACTAGGAAACCAAATCTCTCTGGTTCCCTTACCTCTCTTGAGCTCCTACGTAGTACTTGTGTTTCTGGAACCTCTTCCACGGGGACCTGTGGAACTTGTTCCTGTACCAACTCCTGTGTATCTTGATCATTAACTTTGTCGAAGTCAATCTTGCTCCCACTATCCTTCTTGAGGATGTGCTCCCTCTCAAGAAAGACGGCTTGTCTGGCGACAGTCACTTTCTTGTCTTGGGGGTTATATAGGTAATATCCTTTTTTTCCTTGGGATATCCTATAAAGATACACTTCATGCCCTGGGGTGCTAGTTTGTTGCCTGAGAAGGCCTTAACAAACGCCTCGCATCCCCATACACGTGTGTGCGACAAATTGGGTTTCCTTCCATTCCATAACTCGGATGGAATTCCATTTGCCGCCTTAGTTGGTACTCAGTTTAATGTGTATGATGCAGTTTGTAATGCATATCCCCAAAAGGATAATGGAAGATCCTCATGACTCATCATCGACCTCACCATGTCCAACAAGGTGTGGTTCCTCCTTTCACTAACACCATTCCACTGTGGTGTATAAGGAGGATTGAGCTGAGATAGAATCCCAGAATCCCGTAGAAGATCGATGAACTCTTGGTTCAGATATTCTCCACCTCGATCCAATCGAAGCTTCTTTATCTTCTTACCAAGTTGATTCTCTACTTCATTCTTGAATTCCTTAAATTTCTCTAAGGACTCTGACTTATACCTCATTAAGTAGACATAGCCATATCGACTCAAATCATCAGTAAAAGTAATAAAGTAAGAATATCCACCTCTATCTTCTACTGGAAATGGTCCACACACATCTGTGTGTACCAATCCTAGAAGCTCTGTGGCCCTTTCACCTTGTCCACCAAAAGGCAGCTTGGTCATTTTTCCTTGTAAACAAGTGTGACATCTATCAAGTGGTTTTAGCTCAGTAGAGTCTAAATAGCCATCTTGGCAGAGCTTTGTCAAGCGCTTCTTATTCACATGACCAAGGTGGTGATGCCATAACTGGGTGATGTATGAGTCATGTGAGTTTGTTTCGTTATCGATTGCCAAAACTTGGTTTCCATAATTTAATACATACAAACCATTATTCAAATGTGTCATACCATAACATACGTTGTTCTTATAAAAGAGACAACCCTTATTTCCAAACTTGAAAATAAATCCATCTATATCCAAACAAGATACAAAAATTATGTTCTTGGTAACACTAGGCACAAAATAACAGTTTTGTAAAACCAAAATCATGCCAGTTGGTAATGAGAGGTGATAGTCGCCAATAGCCAACGCAACCATCCTTGCGCCATTGGCAGCTCGAAGATCCACCTCTCCTCTGGCGATCTTTCTAAATCTACTTGGTTCCTGCATTTGAATATAGATGTGAGCCCCACAAGCTGTATCTAATACCCAATGTGTAGAAATAGAAAGATTTCACTCGATAACGAACGCACCTTTAGCGTCCCCACGCTTCTGGGTGCAGTTCCTCTTCCAGTGGCCCTGCTTGCCACATGCAAAACACATTGCTTCCCGTTCCTTGCCCTGCCTCTGGATCTTCCCCTTCTTAGAGGGATGGTGCTCGGGGGCTTCAGACCGTTTATAAGTCTTTGGACCCTTTTCCTTGTCCTTCCTTTTCTTGTTCACCATAAGGACCGCGGGTTTGTCACGCCCCATGTCCTTATCTACCTGGCGAATCAAGGTCAGAAGCTCCGATAGACTCTTCTCATTGCCGCTCATGTTATAGTTGACAATGAAGCTAGAGAAGGTCTTGGGCAATGATGATAGGATGATATCTGTACGCAACTCATCTGGGAATTTAATCCCTAAGATGTCCAAGCGTTCAATGTAGCCAATAAGATTGACCACATGAGGCCCAGCTGGCGCAGACTCTCCAAGCTTCGTGGTAAACAAAGCACTGGAGATCTCATACCTCTCCTGTCTCACCTTCTCTTGGTAGAGATCTTTAAGGTGAGACATCATGTTATACGCATCCATGTTTTCATGTTGCTTCAAGAGCTCATTAGACATGTCCGATAGCATGAAACACTGGACATCTGTGGCATCATCCATGTGTTTCATGTAGAGAGATAATTCCTCATCACTAGCCTCTTTCCCAGGCGCAACTGGAATAGGCTCTTCCAGCACATATAATTTCCTTTCGTGGTGAAGGACGACGCGTAAACGCCTCTGCCACTCTTGGAAATTGGTGCCGGTGAGAAGGTTTTCTTTTTCGAGTATGGTGCACAATGATATTTTTGAAGTCATTTTCTTGTCGTTTCTACAATTTAAGATGAGCAAAGGTTTAGTACTTTATTATAAAAATTGAGACAAATAAATAAATTAATACTTATTAGTCTCCCACTATTTTATCGAAATCCAATAGACCTCACCATTGACTTCATAATATTCTATTGCGTGAATATTCTAGTGGCAAGGATCCATATTTCCCTTCGCATTACCCCAACTAGGGTTGGTCAAGCAACTTGAAGGGTTTTAGGTAGGCATTCCAAATGCCAACTGCATTAACTCGCAGTTCCTTGATCCGCTGAGTGGACTCCCCAATCCTGAAATCCCTTTTTTTTGGATTTCCTCAACCTTTGCCTCTTGGTCACACCAAGTCCTGTTGTGGCAGTCAACCCTTGATGCGAACCAAGTCAAGTCAACCCAAAACCTTGAATTAGAATTCCCCGATAATTGAAAGCACCCCAACTAGGGTTGGTCAAGCACTTTGAACTATGGTTCGATTCTAACCAAGATTATGGAAGGCTATGCCGACTTAATATTTATTTTGAGGTATTTTATCCTTATACGTAAATTGCCATTTTATTATCTTTGATTACATGCTTGTTAATATTAAGTGGGATATACTTAATTGATTAACCATGTCTAAGATAATATTTACGTATAAGCCAATTTTATTTTAGTTCCATCTTGAAGGCTCGTTTAATTCATTAATTGTGTGATCGTGACAACACACCCACAATAAATAAACCATGCAACTGACAGAAATAAAATAAATGGTATGATCATGAGCTTTTATATTGGTCAGTTTATCTAGCGGTTGATAAACTAACCCAAGACCTAGGAGAGAAACACCTTAAACCTTTTGGGTTCGTGTTTATAGCTTTCCACCTGTCCACCTTTGTATCTCCTTGGATTGGTTTCATCATGGCTCCTGACTTGAGCCGCCTCCACTATCTTGGGAGCTCCATCAATTACATATGCATTTATCTCACACGCAGGTGAGGGGAAAAAGGGGTTTTTACATAAAAGAATCCTTGGGCGCGCAGGCCCTACATATTAATGAGGAGACGGCTCGCAGGCCAACAATTTTAATTTAAATAAATAAATTAAAAGAAACCATTCACATACAAAGGTCTAGTTCTAGCTCATGATTATCCATACATGCAACGATATTTACGCATAAATAAAACTAGCATTCAATTCTTTAATCGTTCTTGTTTAAGATAAATCACGCTCAAATCAATTAATTATCTTTAATTAATCAATCCTTTTATCTTAAATCCCTTTTCTGAATTTCCTTGAGATTCTCATCCATCATAATTGTAAACAAATAAATTCATTTAAAATTATCCTTGTACACAACTTGTACCTTGGAGGCAACCCGACGAATTCCCATTTGTTACGCAGATGTTAAATTAAACACATATATATAAAACACCTATCACGTGTTGTGCCTCATCTTTACGCCTGCACCATGGTACACGTCTCAAGGGTTTGTATAATATAATAATAAATTTTAATAAATCTGCATAATTTGGGTGAGTACACGGTGTGTAGTTCCGACTACACGGCGTGTACTTTTTCTTCACCGTCCATCCAAAGTACACGCCCGGGGATAGGTCGTGTTAATGTACTTCGGAAATTTTCAGAGTACACGGCGTGTACAGTGGGACACACGCCGTGTAGTTTCCGCGTTACACGGTTTCCAGCCAGGCAGGCTATGTACGGAGTACACGACCCAACCCTAACCCGAAGGGACTACACGCCATGTTCATTGGACCACAAGGCATGTATTCCGGAAACCGTGTGCCACCTGTTTCTGGTCAACACACAGTGTCTTAAATTCTTAGAAAGAATCCAATACACGGCCTGATTTGGTGGATCAGTCAATGCATTGAACCTAGACTACACGGTGTTATATGGCCAGAAACATTTGGCTCCTCCGAATGAGTTCCTCTATTTTATTTTAATCAAAATTAAAAGAAAAATCTGTTTCTGTGAGGTGAATGAGAAACGAGAGAGGAGGAACAGATCTCGATATTCAGATTTCCAGAACGATTAAACATGAATTGAAATAACTAAATTATTAAATGCGTAAATCACCCACAAAAAAAACTAAATAATTATAACCAACGATATAACCCCTCTGATACCACTTGTAGGTTCCGGGCGCAGCGGAAGCGCGTTGGTGGGTTTTTCCAACTTTAATTTTAACGTTAAACAACGTTCAATCCGAGATCCGTCACGATATAAAACGCCGAATCTTCAGAATAGAACGAAGAAAAAAAAGAAAAGAAGAGTCCCGGAACCCTTGAGGAGGATCATCATATGTTGATTATAATTAATTTAATTAATGCATAAGAATTACCTTGTTGGAATTATTTCTTCGTTGATGTGTCTGGTCACGATTCGGTGATCCGTCGTTGCGTCGTAGAATCCAAGTGTAGGATTCCTCTAGTGGTGATCCACACGTGTGTCACGTATCTCCGGACATCACCGAAGAGATCTCTGGGTGCTAGCACGGAAGAACCTTCGCTTGCGATGTCTGCCTTCGACCGCCTTGATCTGGTGGAGGATCTTGCTCTCGTAACTTGAGGGCGTTCTTGGTGGAAAGGGAATTCTCTCTTGGCTTGAGAGTATTTTCAAATCCGTTGTGCACAATAATGGCTCTAAAAAAATGTTGGGGTTGCAAGGATATTTATAATCAGGTTTGAGGTTAATAGAGTTATGAAAATAAATAAACGTGTTACGCGTTTTATTTATTTCATTAACTCTTATTGAAAACCCCCATGTCGAATTATTAATTCCTTGACATGCGCCCACGCTGATTATAATAAATATCATTTAATAAAACAATATTAAATCCTCAGAATCCCAATTGGAAAAACTACACGGCGTGTAATAATTAATACATGGCGTGTACTTGTTTTTCATAAAACTACACAGCGTGTATATTTAATATACACGGCGTGTACTTTTATTTTCCATTTTTCTCCACCACATTTATTAGACCTTGAGTAATGACTATTTATTTCTTAAATAAATGTAACTGCATTACTCGCTAATAAATATATTATTTTATCCACAGTATATTCTCTCAAATAACTAGTGTCAAAATAAATGCGATCAGACATCCTTAAATAATTATTAAACCACAGTCAGGAATAATATTTATTTAACTTGTTAAATTAATATTTAACTGAGATACATGGACACACTTAGTGTGTGACCCTCTAGGCCTCTTTCTCAGTGGCATTAGGCTGAGCCTGCCTAAAGTCCAAGGTTAGCGTCTAGCAACACGCCAAGGCACCCATAGAGAAAGAAGTTAACGCCGCAATGACGTGTCACCTCCTACGAACGCTTAACGTGTAATATAATCCCTTTGTCTCGATATCTCCAATCAAGTGGGTTGCATGCTAGTGCCATCAACCCATGTGCTTGATTATTCTTTATTTGACTTCCCGGAATTGAACTTGCCCATACCTTACCATGGCCATGGATTTATTTAGGCTATATCAATTCCATCAAAGGGCCTCAGATATCTACTTCCGTTATGGAATGGAAGGGACAAATACTTTCTCGCATTATCTATTAATGCGGTATTACTCGTGACGCACCCAACGTATCCTACCTCGCTGCGAACAGTGTGTCGTCACAGTTTTCATCAATACATCTAAGTGTGCAAGTTGTAATACCCATTAATAATAATCTTAAAGTCTAAGGATCAATACACACGTCCGCAGATAGGAACATCCAATGACACTATGAAATGTGGATTTCCTACTGGCGGGTCTCGTTCTCATAATATCCTCCTGGATATTACCAAGGGTGCACACCATGAGAAGGTGCCTCAAAGTTTTATGAGTCCTCACCCCTAATTAACTGTATTATTTGTGTCCCTCAAATAATATCATCCGGACATAGAACATACATTCAAGAACAGTGTTATGGCACTTTTGGGTTCTCATCATAGCAGGGATCCGCTACGACCCTTTAATGCGACAGCTGTCCTTAGGACATTATCACATGACATGTCACGTAGAAGAACAATCAAGATGTGATAAGGCTTTTATTTAATGAATAAAGTACAAAGTAGTTGGTTCTAGACCACCAACTCCAACATTAAAGTCTCTGAAGAAAACGAGGTAGTCAATAAGACTCTAAAAGAAATGATCCATGCACTTGAAGCTGAGCTGAAGAAGATCAATGAAGTCAAGAATTTTTGTTTGGAAGAAACTTCCATTAAATTCAGGGAACTTGACTCTTTGTTACAAAACAAAGTTAAGATGCATGAAGATGAGGTTGAAAGGTTGAAGAAGACTTGTGAAGAGAAGATGATCACGATTGAAGATCAGAAGATCATCCTCAATATTGTGGGTCAAACATTGGAAGCTCAGTTGACCAAGATTGAGAACACACATATTGAGACTTCACAAAAGAATGAAATAAGTGATGCTTGCACTCAATGTTCGTTGGAGGAGTCTAAAGCTGAAATGCCTCCAACATGTGATAAGAAGATTATGACAACTCTTGATTATCCACATCAAGAATCATTTGCTGCTGGTACTCAATTCTCACTGGAGGATTCTATTGTTAAAAGACCTCCAACATGTGATAAGAAGATCATGACTTCACTCTTTGATCTATCACAAGCAACTGAGAAAGTGAAGGTATCATCCAAACCATCTTGCACTCATATTTCTAAATACACTCCTACAATCAGTGCAGGTGGGAAGAAAAGTTCTAAAAAAGTATGGATGAGGAAAGGTGAGAAGAAGAAACCTACCACCATGGCTAGGGTGGATGGGAAGAAAAAGGAGGAAGTGGGTTCCTCAAATAGAGCACAAAATATTAAGTAGATGGCCCAACAACTTAATACAGAAGACACAAAGAAGAAAAGATTTTTGGGTCAATGTTGGTGCTGCAACAGATTTGGGCACTGTGCACTGGATTGTATTTATAATCCCTTACATGGAAAAGCACAGAGAATGCCTATATCAAAGAGAAGGAAGCTAGAGAAAAAGGAGCAACATCAGCAGGTCCAGAAGCATCTGTTTACTGCAAACAGATTTGGAATTCTTGATAACATCTGTGATTTATGCAACGGCAGCGGTCACAATGCAGGAACATGTCCATATCAACATGCTTTCACTGTTGAAAAGAAAAGAAGACCTCTGATGCCGTCAAAGAATGAAGCAGCTACCTTGGGGAGAAATCAGAAGAATGTTGTGAACACACATTTCCCCAAGAAGATCTCAAGTAGGGAAGCTGAAAAGACCCAGGATTTTAGATCCATGAAATTGAAGGGTCATTCATCCAAAAGAAACACTAAGTGGGATGAATCTCGGATAGACCCATGTGGAAGACCTAAACCAGCTGCAAAAGTTCCAAATGACATATTGGTCATCTGGCTAGAAGATTTGAAAAGAATAAGGAAACTTGAAGATGAGAAGGCCAAGGTTGGTGACAAAGGAAAAGGAAAACTTTCACATGATGAAGACACGGTGGAGGATAGATTGAAAACAAAGAGAAACGCACGTTTCAAAGAATTTCTGTGTGAGAGATGCAAGAAATCTGGTCACATTGAAAAAGGTTGCCTAACCTTAATACCAGAGCAAGAAGCAGTTCTTAAGAGGAGTAAGAATGTATCATTCATGATGGCTGCTAAGCAGAACAATTCTCCACACAAAGCAGAAGAGAATGTGAACAGAGCCATGCCACACCGACAGATGTCAGAACATATGTTCAAATGTGCAGGCATGAAGACTGGAGTGAACAGAGGAACTTGGTTGAGAAAAGAACCTCAACCAAGCAAGTCATCTTGATGAAGCAAGAAGGAACCACCTTATTCCCGTAATCATTTGTGTATTGTATTTGTGCTAATAATGCAGGGAATTGAAGGTGAAGCATGCTCTTAGGGGGAGAACCTGAGAAGTAGTGAATTCTGTCAACTCATGATAGCCAAGATGAAGAAGTTTCCATCCTTAGTAGATTCTTCAATTGATATTCAAAGATTATGATGATGAAGGATCACTCTTGATGAAGATGATGAGGAGTGTTTCCCTTGAGGGGGAGAAGAATGAAGAAGCTTCCATAATCATTGTTTCAATCAATATCAACTCCACCTGGACTCAAAAGCAGTTACTCTGTGAATTTCTTGAAGAACACGCCAATGGAGAAGGTATGTCATTTCTCAATCACTATCCCTTGGTTACTCAGATCAAAGATTATTTTACAAAGGGGGAGTAACTGAATTGATCAGTGACATAAAGAGAATGGGAGTGCCCCAAGGTCACTTATCCTGCTGATTGCACTTGAATGTTTTTGATCTATTTGCTGATGTGAGTGCAGGAGTTTCAGGTTGATTATTCTCTATCATAGTTGATCTTCTTCTACCTGGAATTAAAGTGGTAAACCCTTGAAGACAAGATACATGAGTTATCATCTCATGTTGGTATCATGATCTGTGGATAATGGATAGCCTTGTTGACTTAATCAAATCCTCTTGTTTTCTACATCGAGCATTGCTCAAGTAGACTTAGAGTGAAATGATTAATGAAACATTGCTTAAGTGTGGATTGATACCCTCCATACCATGTGCTTTGTATTTCTTGTCAATAAGGGGGAGAGAAAGTGAAATAAACATTTGAAAATAAAAGTTGATTGAATAGAAGATTCTCATTTTGACATTGACAAATTCATTTCAGAAGATGTATAAGGTATTGACAACAAAATACAAAGGGGGAGATTGTTGGAACCACTTTGTGTATAGGTTTGTATTTGTTGTCAATAGTTGTCAATGGAATATCAAAATGAAAGAGATCAAGAAGTACTCCAATAAAATGGAGGAATTGAAGCTCGCAATGAAGAAGATCATGAAGTACTCCGATGAAGTAGAGGAGTAGTGATTCAGACGATTGTTGTGTTGATCGTAAGTTCAAAGAACATGTGTCAAAGGTGATACATTGTTTACAACAATGAAGAATGTGAGGAGTAATCCATCCAAGGATGATTAAAGCATGATGGTGTTTTTGGATGAAGACCATGCAATTCCTCCTTATTGCATAAGAACCATGGGCTTTGATGAAGACCATGCAATTCCTAATTATTGCATGAGAACAATGGGTTTTGATGAAGAGCATGCAATTACTCATGATTGCATGAGAACCATGCTAGAGACTTCTTGACGGATTGAATCACATGGTTTGCATGAAGTTGATCATGACGGTTGATGAAGGAGGCAATGTGCCAATGAGTTGACTTATGAAATGGCCATGCACATCACATTGTCATAGAAGATGATGGTACTAAAGTTGCTCCTTCAAAGAATACATATCACAATAGTGGAGTTTGTGATAAAAGCAAAAGAGTTGCTGAAGGATACAGATCACCAAGAAGAAGTGTTGTTGAGGTGATCGTGCTTGTCGACAAAGCAATCAAATGACATACAAATTTGTTGACAAAGGAGATTCCATGGTGACATGTCGAGTTCAAGAGTTGTGGTCAATGATCTATGTTTGATTCAAGAACATCGACAGAGGAATTGATGATCTGGAGGCGGTACAAAAATAGCAGATACAAGGTGGTGTCGTTTTCCAGTGTTTTCCAAATTTTAGGGCCTCAAAATCAACAAATTAAGAAGAGTGATTTTGGAAAAGGGACTTGCGCTCCATACTCTTAGAGGATAGGAAACTTGCACGCCATATGTTTTTTAATATCAGAGCATCAAAATATGGCAAAGGGATAGGGGTCGCGCAAGTTTTGGTGAGTTCGCGCAGGTGAATTATGTGTCGGGAAGAGAATTGCACGCCAACGCCTTGAATGCATTATAACTTGCACGACTATGGTTTTTCGAGATCAGAAGATCCAAATTTGGCAAAGGCAAGATGTTCGCGGAAGTTTGGATGTTGATCGCGCAAGTGCCTAGCAGGGGCCGAGACTTGCGCGCTGATGGATGACTTGCGCGCCGCTGCGCAGGGGGGTCCAGTTTGCCTATAAATACTGGACCACCCCTCCTCATTTCATACAGAGCTCAAGACTTTGAGATTGTTCGAGCTCTCATCGCGCAGGTGGTTGAACCGCGCAAGTGGTATTTGGGTCGCGCAAGTAGAGGTTGTGTGCCGACTGATGGTTGAGCACCCCAAGTGATTTGGGCAAGGAAGGAAGTGAGTCACGCAGGTTTGAAGTTCAAGAAGGCAGAGTCGCGTAGGTGCTTTGGAGACACTTGCGTGCCAGGTTATACTTGCGCGCCTAAGACTTGTGCGCCAGTTGGAGACTTGCACGCCGGGCTTGAAAAGGAGATCCAAATATTGTTGAAGCACGCCCGCCTTTCTGGAGCTGCACAAGAGCTAATGATTGCCTGATACTTTCGGTGCAAAGCGAGATTGAAGAAGAAATCTAAATGATACATGCAAGATCTCATGCATACATGGTGAATTGATTCTGAGGAATTTCGAGTAAGATGAACATCATTTATTGAGCAATCACATAAGTGATTGTGATTCAGGAAAACGAAGACAAGGGGATATAGTGCATTCATTCATTGCACTAAAGAAGAAAGATTGAACTATAAAGAGCATCAAATTTGAACCCTGATGCAACCAAAGTCTCATGCCGAACAGGAGACAAAGAACATAAATGCACATTTATTAAAGAGACCTTCACATCTATAAACTGAGTGGGACTTCACCAATGGCAGTGAGCCAGGGGGAGTCAACGGGAGTGACCCGAGGGACGTAGTGAGCTATCCCTGAACAATTGCAAAGGCAGTGAGCCTGGGACAGAGTGACTGTACCCGAACCTTTGTAATCTACAGCTGGTGAAGAATATTGGATTTAGGTACGACCGAAAACCTGTCGGCATATGCTCCTTGGACATAGCCCTTAGTGGTGAACCAAGTAAAAATAGCTTTGTCATCTCTCTGCATGTGAATGTTTAATTTCTGATCATATCCATCATACAGGTTTAAGTAGTTCCTACCAACGTGGGAAAAAGATCCACAACTAAAAGAAGAAAAAGTTGCCACCCTAATTCACCCCTCCCCTCTCAGGGTGTCCCGGGGTCCTATAGATGTATCGACCCCTTTGCTCGATGAGCGGACCCTTCCAGAACCGAGCGTGTTGTGTGCAGGAACCCTAGAGCTTGCTGCGACTGCGATGACAACTATACTGGAATCCTCCGTGGGTTCGGTAGTGACAACAACTATACTAGAATCTTCCATGGGTTCGACATTTTTACTTCTGTACTTGTATCCTTGTTGACGCTCCTTTCCGTCATAGAGTCTAACGAATTGAAAAGGGGAAATACCTTGAACCCAAAGTGATTCATACTTTGAAAAAACACCAAAAATTTAAAAAGGCATGAACAAAGATTCAAATGCACTAGGGTCGCGCAAGTTCCTCCAAGGTCACGCAAGTATACATATGCGCCGCCCAATGTTCGTGCAGGTGAATTGCGCGCCCTATTTGAATTTCGCCAAGGGTCTTCTCTAGCCTATAAATACCCCATGTGGGCCCCCAATTTCGGAGGATGTAAAAATTCCAGAAATTCAGATTTGAGCTCCCGATGCCCTAGTCTCTTCTCAATGATTCTAAACACTTCTAAGGTAATTTCATACCTAGAACGGAAGATCTAAAGAGAGGGAGTAAGGCCTAAGTGTTGAAACTCATCAACACTTGCGCGCCTAAGTGGACATCCCTTAAGGGAAATGGCCACACTTGCGCACCACATTATCCCTTCAATAGAACTTGCGCGCCCCTCTTCTGGAAGCCTCTAGGTATAGTATTAAGGGCTTGAGCTAAGTCTCGCCCAAGTATTAACCTAAGGGTTGACTGTCGCGCAAGTACCCATGTGTCGCGCAAGTATAATTGTGTGACCTTGACTTGCGCACCCACACAGTACTTGCGCGCCACCTTCTTTTTGGGTGCCCCTCCTGCCTATTTCATCATTCTTATGCCTATCCACCTATCCTCTTAAAGATTAAGCCTTCAAGAACTCTCTTTAAAGCCATCCATGGCATGATTTCCTTGTTGGCTTCCTTATCTGAAAGGAATTCTGTGGAACATCTCTTAAAACCTAGTGATTTACATATCTTCATGTCATTAAGGTCAGATATTTCATTCTTTCAACCTCATCCTTTAAAATGAGAGAATCCTTAACTTGGGATTCCTTTTCAAGAATAAGCCCCAGTTCAAATTTCTAAATCTGGGCATCCTACTCAGGAGTAAGCCCCAAGTTCCCAAATATGGGAATCCTCCTTGGGAGTAAGCCCCAACCATAATTCTTTTAACCTGGGCATCCTCCTTAGGAATAATCCCCAAGTCCCCTAACCTGGGCATCCTTTTTAGGAATAAGCCCCAGTCATATTTCTCTTTAACTTGGGCCTCTTCTATAAGAATAATCCCCATTCATAATTTATCTTAACCAGTCTTAATTTACTTTTTGACTTGGGATTCCTTTTTAGGAGTAAAACCCAATCATAAGTCCCTTCCTAATTTGGGAACCTTCCTCAAGAGTATACCCCAAGTTAGAGTATCCAAATCTCTATAAAGCACATATACCTTTATGGACCTTGTTCCTGGGGTTTTCCCTAAAGTAAAACCCAATCTTCATCTATTTTGGGTAGTCATACATACATAAGCCCAACATCATTTCTTATGATGGCACAATTGTCTGGTGTTACCAATACCTCTTGTTTCTCACACCGAGCATGAATCACATGATCTTAGAGTGTAAAAGTAATTATGACATCTTTCTTTGAGCCATCAATCAAGAACAAACCCCATACTTATTTACTCGAACTACGTGGGTTCTGATTCCTTTTATAAAAACAAAGGATATGTAGGTAGCCCATATGTGGGTACGATCCCAACTATGAAATAATTCATGTCCTTCTGAATGATAATAAACTTCAAGTGCCCCGCTGAGTGGCTTTAAAACTAGTATGACCATCATAATGACCAAGAGACTTTTATATAATATATTAAAGGATATCATTGACTAAGAATATCTAAACAAATACAGATGATTATCTATTGATGAAGAACCTCGAATACATATAAAAGATTCTCTAAATCTCATACATATTAATCATTGATTGTCAGATCTATAGAAAATCTAATTTTTATACTTGGTAATGTAATAAGGATTCACGAAAATTACTTAAATCTATAAAGAGAGTCCTGGAGTAGACAATAATTCCCCTCAAAAGGTGTGATGAGTCCGACCTCCCATCCTCTCGACTAATGAAAATTCTTAAGTCTCATCAGTTCACAACTAATGAGCACCTACCTTTGGAAAGTAGGTCCAAATGGATATGGAATCATTGGATGTTTCCAGTTCTACGAACAAACCCGTTAGAAACCGCTTGGAATTTTTGAATCTTAAATCAATGGGATCATCCCTAATTCCAGAGGAAACAAAAATAAGGTGAACCCGACGTGAACCCTTAACCACGTTAAAATGAAGTTTTACTTATTTGTTAGGCCCCTATTTAAACTCAATGAGAGGGCCAACAAGACAGTCAATAACATATGTGCTCATCCAAAAGATGTAGCGGTCGAATTTATCTTGATTATGTTTGTTATATCAAACAGACACTCTTTTCCAAGATCTGCTTCATTAAAAGAATGGATTTTATTAAGTTCACTACTGTGAATACTTCTGTTGTGAAAACCTTTGTTGTGAATGCATCTGCAGCTACTTCTGCTGGATCGTCGTCCACTCTGATGACGACATCACCTACTCAGCATCTTCAATGCTGGGTATCAAATGTGCTGGTTAAGGAGTACCATCAAAACGGTACAATTCTGACTCTAGAGGCTACTATACAAGCTCTCCAAGTCAATAATTCACCCTGGTCATCTAGACAGCGATGACTAGCGATCAAGAAGCAGGTGGTGCTAACCACCGTCTCCAACCGTTTATGGTCATTATCCCTGGAACGCAACAACCATTCCCTCCCATATTCTGAGGAGGTGAATGATAAGGCCACTCAAGGACTTAATTCAAGGAAACTTGAGTCCTTCCTGAGGGCTCCCACCAACAATCGCTGCCAGACTCGTGCGGTAGTGCACCCTCAACATGATGAGGGTGTCGTCTCCAGGCGTTTAGCTCAGGTTCCTTGAACCCGAGCAGGCAAGACGAACCACCAGAGGTGAAATCCGGTCAACAGTGAGTAGGTTCTCATCTCTGCCGTTTCTGGAGAATTCCACCAACCTAACTTGGTGGCAAGCAATGAGCAGGCACACACACCCGTCCGTTTTAATCCCATTGTCCAGCAGACTCATCTGGCAGCAGCACGCTAATCCCACCAGGGAATTTCGGCGGAGTACTATAGACAGGAACATACACCTGTTTATAAATCATCAGCTATTCAGCAGGCTCGTCTGACTACATGTGATGGAGCCCGCCAACCCAATGTGTTGACAACTGGTACACCTGCTTACACTCATCAATCCTGTGAGCAGCCTCGTCTGTCAGTTTTGAAGGGAGATCATCAACCATGTTCGGCGGAGTGAAATCAGTAGAAACATACACCTACTAGTATTTATCAAGCTTACCAACAGCCTCATTTGGTAGCATTCGGAGAAGTCAGTCGGAAAGCTCCGGCGACAAACAGGAGGCAGACTCAACTCTCTGTCCCCACACATGAATACTGTCAGAATCCACTGACAGGAAAAGGAGGACAGGAGCAGGCACATACACCTACTCCGAGCACGAAATGGATGTATATCCCTGTTCCTCCCACTGAAGTCACCAAGAACATTCTGTCAATGGTGAAAGAGCAGAAGAAAATCTCAGCTCATATTTTGGATGCCTACCAGGATATTATAAGAGCTTCAGTAACATCTCAGGGAAAGACACATAAATCTATCCCTACCAATGGAGTGACACATCAATAGTTCATTTCAGAACAGACACACACATTTGTTCCAGTCCAAGAGGTTTGGGGGGAGTACTCCCCCATATCATACGGACAGTCAAGTCAGGCACATACACCTGATTTGAGTGGAGATAATCAGCCTAACCTGATCATTTCTCCTGAGCAGACACATATACCTTCCCATAATGACCACTTTCGTCAAAAAGTGGTTCCCAAAGTGAGTAAGAATGTGTCTAAGAAGAATACCCACCCAGAACAGTCATTAAATCAAGGGCCAATCTGTAATAAGGCCATACTCGATGCTGGAGTTCTTGATGCACTCAGAAAATTATCGGTTGCAATTCAAAATTCTACTCTTTCAGTTCCCAATAGTGGGAACATTAATTCCGAAGGTCTGCATCAGATACTTCCTCATGAAGGCTTGCTTCATGATGATTCGGTCGATCTCGAAGTTTTATCTTCAGATGAAAGTCACAAGAACCCTCTGTGTGGCCAGAAGACCATGGAGAAAAATGTTTCATATTTTGATGTAACCCACCATGGTGGTCCTCCCCGTGATAATGAATTTAGATACGAAAGTCCTCTCCATAGTAGTGTTTCATATTGCTTGTAAAATTATCCAACAGACAATGTAGTGACGAGAAATCCCTCTTATCTTGAGGCACTTGAAAATGTGAATCCAGTCATGTCTGATGCTTTACCAATATCAGGTGAAACACTTTCTCAATCAAAAGATAGATTGGGGTGTAGGTCATTCTCCGAACCACCCCTGGGTCATTCATCTTCTAGTTTAATCAGTGAATTCTCTACCAATATTGTTGAATCTGATGAAGCAGCAAGGAAGCACCAGTTCTGGTCTAATCAGGTAGAAGAATCTTCATTGAATGATAAATAGGAAGTACTAAATATGAGAAAACAACCGGCGAAAGGTGAAGTGTCAGTTATGTTTTGGCCTTTGGCTGATTCTCATTATGGAATTCTAGAAATTTTTATGGAAGATGGAATTCATGATATTCGTCTCAACATATGGAAAACTCTTTGTCAGTTGAAAAATAAAATATTATCTTATGATGAATATAAAAATCATGTCAAGATAATAGAAGGGTTACAATGCCAAATTGATTTGGCATCTCTCTCAGTTTCTCAATATCCGAAGGCTGAAAAACAGCAGAGATCCCTTCAGCGTTCATGACTTGGAGCACTAAGAAGATTGCCCCAGTTAATTGTCAATTCCCCATCTGGTATTCATATCAGGGGATGGGGTGTTCATGGAGTGCTACATTTCACTGTACTCTCCAGTCAGCAAAGCCCACCGAAAATGGTCTCATGCAATGTTATTGCCCATCGTCGACCACATTCAATGGGTTTTGTTTATAATCAAATGCTTTCCCAAGAATATGCCTCAACTAGTTCCTCTCAAAATCAAGCATATAGAGAACAAGTTGTTGAATTACTCTTGCATCAAGAAAATGATAATATTGAACAAGCCTCTCGTTTGGATTAAACACATCATCAAGTGTCAGAAGTGTCAGAAATCATCCAACGGTCTTTTGAGCCAGGTGATAAAAGTGGATGCACATTGATGCATCCAGCTAATTTCCATACTAAAGTCTGCAAGATTAGGATAGCTTTCAAGAAAGACTCAGATATAGAATTTCAAGAACCTCCCCAGCTTGCCATACTGGGGACTCTTTTAACCCAACCCTCAGAATCAACAAATAGGATTCGAGGAGTTGAGCAGGAACAACCCCAGTCCATCGGACTAGGGACTTTTTCAAATCCTAAATCCCTCCCTCGGATAATTTCAGTCTTTTCTAGATTGGGGAAGAAGACTCAAGAGGAACGAAGATCCAAATTATCATAAGATTCCCTCCAAATTACGGTTCGTCAAGAATTTCCGGAGAGATCTAATCAACAAAAGGCAATGTCTCATCAAGGACATGGAAGAAGACAATATCGCAGAAATGCTGATAGAAGGGATGCAATGCTTTATGCATCAATCAATTTAATTATTTCCATAGTTTCTAATCCACCAGATGAGTCTCACTCGGAGAGATCTGATGAAGAGGTTCCTGCTCAAGAAGTTGTACACACAGACACAAATGAAGAAGGTGTGCGTACACGAAATCAAAGGATTACTCATAACCTAGGTAATCCTTCAAGTAACCCACCTCCCCCTCTCTAAAAAGGAGCCAACAAGGGGAAAGTCAAGAATCGGGTTACATACCCTTCTCTGGAGGAGGCCAATCGCTCTCACTAGAGAAAAGATTTTCACAACAAGAGGAAGAAATGAAGGAATTGAGGAGGTTGAACACAGAACTACTTCAAGGTAGCCTTCCTCCTAAGCATGCTGGAGTCAGTCAGCCAAGGTAATTTGTTGTGACTACTGAGATGGATCAAGAATATCCTCATCTACCAATACACCCTCACAGGTCTAATCCTACGGGTCAAGTGCAACAATAATCGGCAGTGCTACCATCAGTTGCAGTACTAGCCACCACATCTGTACCATCTCCAGTCATTTCACATGTTCAGGTCCAAGCTCAACATGATGTTTCTCAAAAGTTAATAACTACTATTGATTCATTAACAGCTCAGTTGGAAGATATAGAAGGAAAGCGTGCTCAAATTCAACCAGAAAAGAGAGCTTTACCCTGAGTGGGTTGATGCAATTCCTCCCCCATCAAATTTTACAAGTACCACATTCCCAATCTTTAATGGTTCGGGAGACCCAAAGCAACACTTAACACATTTTGTTTCTCATTGTGATCCTATGATGGGAACCCCTCATGTAACTCCCCGACCCCAGTTACCCAGATTCGGTGCATTATTACGTAACATTGGCATGATCACAAAAGATCAAGTCTCGAAAGACCAATTAGTTTAGTATCCTTGGAAAAACTAGATACATTCATAAATGTTACATTACATCATAAAGTGAAAAACTAAAATAACAGAGTCTCCATAGTCCACAATCATATCCCCTTTAGACTATCCCTGCAGGTCAGTCATAAAATATTTCTTCACATCCTGGGAAAATAAAACATAAAAAGGGGTGTGCTCAGATTCTCAATAAGGATAACAATATAGTGGAAACAATCATAAATAATCATAAACATTTAAGGCAATGTATAACTAAAACAAAAGCCTTTTAAACTTGAACTTTAGCGTAATATGGCAAAAATAAAATGAAGTAATGCCATTTACTTATTCACATGGATATTCTACTAGTCGAATAATCACATGCAATATCAATAACCACTTTCATAATGATGGAATGCATAATGCCAGACTATCATAACCACGCAGCCAAGGCCTCGTGCCAAGACTACAAATAAGATTTTGTCAATGCCTCGTGCCAATACACTTGTTTGTCTCATGAGACCTACCGATGCATCGAGGAGCTATAGCGGGCTCGAACCGTCACTTATTAAGTCCAATGAATTCCTTATAATAAAACATTTAAACATATCATAAACCATAACATAATTGTATCACATAAAACAGGCATAAAGGAAACATAACATTTCCACATTTCAGTCACCAGATATCAATACAACACATTGATATAATAAAAACATTATCAAAACCATTTTCAATACCAAAATAAATGAAAAGTAAAATATGGTATTTATTTTTCATTTAAAAAAAGTTATGGCTTGTAGAGGAAGCCGAAACTCAAATAATGGTCACGGTGACAGAGAAGTCGTTGTCGCCACATACGTAAGACAAAACATTCCTTTTGTTGTTTAGTAAAAACTCTTCGTATAAAAATATTTCTTTTTAATAAAACTAAAATTAAAAGGGGTTTATAAACCGTATAAAGGAAATTCGTGTATAAAACAAAATGTGCCTCAATGAAAGGAGATTGAGACGAAGTCCCTTACCTCGTGTCCGACTTGACTCCATCATTCTTTAATCTCCTGAATAATAAACTTCAGTTAATTTATACTTTATTAAGAACCTTTTTCAAGTTCATTATTCCTTTTATATCAATTATTTCCATGTTATGAATATTATGTAATTATTTAAGTTAATAATGGTCGTTTTGTCGATCTTTGATACTTGAGTCAAAAATAAACTTCTTATAATTACAAGTTATTCATGTGGTAAAATATCCATTATATACAGAATTATATTCATGATGTAGATATCATATATATCATATATATCCAGTATATAAATGCATTTGTAATATTACATAACATTTAGAGGTAAGAAATTAAATGCACCGTTCATGGAGACGGTAAGCCCTACATACGCATGAACGCTACTTTCATTTCTATTTCATATTTAATGGAATGAAATCATAATAATATGAAGGTATATTATAATTAAAGTATAATATTATATATAATATCATTTACTCCATCCTTTTTACGTCCCACATATGGCATTAACGATTCAAATCACTTTGAGGGGGCGGTAGTCCGCACTTCCTAAAATGAAATTATCGCATTTACCCATAATGGAAATCATAAAGGTATGCCATAAATAGAAAATACAGAAGCATAAATAAAACATAAACATAATATATATCATATATAGAAATATTTTCATCATAATGGCCACCATGGGAGGTGTTAAAAGAAGATTGAACAATCATCGTTTCATGAGGCAGCAATTCGCCACCCACAGAAACAGTATGTTCTTTAACCATTAGACGAAGGTGTGTGTAAGTGAAAATAAAATTCTTCTCATAAAAACATCATAGTATATTGAATACACTGTTTTAGTTACAAAATAAAGGAATAAAAAGAGTTTAAGGGGTTGGAGAAGCAAAATAAAATAGAATATCGTAAGAGAAGACATTGCCTTAAAATCGGGTAACTCTTTTTGATTTGAGCCAAAGGATTCCTTGGGAATAATTCTTCCCAAAGTGAGGCTTCTAGGAGTAAGATAGGGAAGTTGAGAGAGTATTTGTGCAAATTTTGGCCGTGCTAAATGGTTTTTAAGGTGTGAATAAGGTGGTAGAGGTGGGGGCCTTTTATAAGAGGAGAGGAGGGGTACTCTTGGAAAGTCATGAAATATTACTTTATTGTGAAATGATTTTAGGATATTACAGGTCAAAAAATTATATATTTCAAGGATAAGGTGATAAGGATTCTAAATATACTCATCCAATAGGTTTTTGACATGTGTAAGTCTTAGATTTTACATTATCTTTTCATTTTATTTAAATCGTTAATTAATGAGGTAATCGCTGCATCATCATGGTGTCTTAAAAAAATTAATTTATTTAATGTCTAAAAATTAAAAAATATATATATAATGATGTATGAAATCTTTTTAAATTTCCAATGAATATTTATAGTCTAAAATTTAACTTATATAACCCCATGTAATAATTGTTTTAGTAAAACAACACATGTTTGTGACAATTTTATTTTTACTTTAAATAAAAGGTTATTGATATCATTTTCTTACCCAAGTGGATCTATGGGATCCCCAAGTTGACACATGGATTTTCTTGGTTGGAAATGACTCATAAAATAAGGTTAGGACATGTTTAAAGGTAATTTCATATTATTATAACATTATATTTACCTTAAATTACACTAATTACCTTTAATCGCGATTAATAAAACTTAAAAGTTAATATCCACCAAAAATTATTTTCATCTCATTGAACCACATTTTACTTACTAATGACAGACATATATGTCGGATTTTTGAAATTCAATTCACAGAAGTGGTAATATTTCATTTAAACTAAAAATTAATTTTTTAACTACCACTTAGTGGTTTCACTATTCATCAAAAATTGAAGTTTTTCAGAAAAATACCAAAAATTCACCCTAAGCTATATTTGATATTCCTAATTCAAAAATGATGTATATTTTACTAAATTAAAAACATATAAGTTGAATTAATTATTATAATAATTAATTCCCATTGTCACAACAAATAACGTGTTTTTAAGAAACAATATATATCAAAAGATTGACAATTGTTTATGTCCAATTTCAAAGTGAAATTAATTAAAATGACCACCATTGGATAAAATGGTAAAAACATATTCTAATTATACTTTAAAACCACTTATTAGTATAATTTATCCTTATAAATTATTTTGATTAAAAAATTTGTTTTTAAGTATTTTTTCTATTCATAGAAAATTGGATGTTCTCAGAAAAACACCAAAAATTCAACATAGGCTAATTTTGATATTCAGAATCCAAAAATGAAGTCCATTTTGAAATATAAAATTTATATAATTCAAAAAGTGGGTATTACTATTAATAACAACTACTTTGATTGGTCGCGGTGTGTTAGAATCTCAAACTAGCGTACAATACAAGCTATTGAATTATTGAAAGAGAAGTGTATCATGGAAGATTGGGGTGTTACATTCTCCCCTCCTACAATAAATTGAGTCCTCGCAATTTGAAATTTCTCTTCAAAAATAAAAGGTTGAAAATAGAAAATACCTTTGTGGAAAACCCACATCAGAAATAGGGTTAATAAAAATATAACATTAATAAAAAGAAGGAGAAGTAAAAAGGTCACCCGAGATAGGCCATACTAGGATTCTATGAAAACATGGATATGGATGAGAAACAAACCATCAAGGTCTAATGGAGAGTTGTAGAAAATAGGATTAGGAGAAAGTTAACTACAAGAAAATCACAAACTTGTGATTGGTTAAACAGTCTTTGATTACCCAGTAGGAAAAGTTAACCGACGACATTTTTTTATTTAAGTTACCTTTCATAATGTTGAATAATTTATTTATGAGATTTTCTAAGAATGTAAGGAAATATACTTACTTGTCATGTAGACATTCATTCCTTACTAAATTTTTACCACAAACCCATCTTTCACTCTAAAAGGTAATAGAACTAAAAAATATTCTATTTATCCTAACCGTATAGGGTTCCAAAAATAAATTTATAATTCCTATACCAGAACTAAAAAAACTACATTATACACTCCAGGGACTTCACGTAGTCCAGTGGTAGGCGATAAATCCCAATCGCACTATGGTTGTGGGTTCGATTCCCACAGCTTTGTCCGACGCGATGGGTTGTCACACGGTCTGTGTGTTTTCCTTTTTATAAATATCCAAAAATAACCTTAACAATCGTATCCAATGTAAAATATAATCCATTCCAACCTTTATAGTTGTCCAAAATACCTATGTCCAGACTTTCGCTAAAAGGTCTCTAAATTCCAAAATCAATTGTAACATCATATTCCCAAACAAAGTAAAGTTTATCTTATTGTCACATACTAAAAATATGATTACCTTCATCATATTAAAACCTTAATGAAAAAAACATGTACTTCAGTATAATCCTTATATACTCCATATTTATTATAACCAATACATCATTGATACAACACTCAAATGACATAATTCTTTAATAACAACATAATAACTCTAATCATTCCTCGTCATCTGTGGTAGTATCATAACTTGATTATTATCCAATAGCATCATTTGGGGCATACTCTTATGATTTGGTCATTGTTTTGCGTAGTGTCCCCACTCCTTGCAGATGAATCATTGTATGGTAGAAACTTTTTTCTTACCCTTACAGTCACGCACTTGGTGTCCTTTTTCTCCAAACTTATAACAAACTCTCATTCCCTTCAGGCAAGTTCCAAGGTGTTTCTTCCCACAGTTATCACATATTGGAAAATTCTTCTTTTCCCTCTTCCCTTTATCCATCTTTCTCTCTTCCATCCTTTTCTTCTCTTTCTTCCCTTAAAATCCATAGGACTCAAAGAATTATTTATTTATCTTATTAACACATGATACTATTTCTTCATATGTTGAGAATACATGGGAGACTATTTCACTTCTAAATGTTGGCTTAATACCATGAAAGATATGATCCTTCTTACTATTTGGATCATAAGTATTGCTGGATTTCACATTCCTTCTACTGGGTGTCTTTTTTATACAATGACATAAACTAGGTCATTTTATGAATTCCAATGAATAATTCCAAGATTTTAAAATACTTAATGTAAATTGAATGGTTTATGGATATAATCCATAATCATAAAGATGTTTTCTTTGAGAAAGTATATACTCATAAACCCTTCATAATGGTTTGTAAAGAAAATGAGAATTTTCCTAAGCATATCCCCCGGGAGTGTTGTAACCAAGAGTGCAGCAAGGACCGTTGTTGTGCACCAGTTCCCGTTCGAGTCTAGCTCAAAGCGGTGTTTTCGGGTTTTAACCCTATGTACATCTGTGTCAGATTTTCCTATACCTACTCGTATCTAGACAGAGATGTATTACTCAAAAAACTCACAAAATATTTACAATACCAAAATTCTAGGAAGTTCTTCTTACTAATCCTCAAAGTCTATCTTAGGGCTATGTGCTATAATCAGAGTTTATCTAAATCTAGCTTCCAAGGTTTGTACTAAACTGCCTCTGATACCAACTATAACGCCCCGACCCCAGTTACCCAGAGTCGGTACATTATTACGTAAAATTGGCATGATCACAAAAGAACAAGTCTCAAAAGACCGATTAGTTTAGTAGCTTTGGAAACATTAGATACATTCATAAATGTTACATTACATCATAAAGTGAAAAACTACAATAACATAGTCTCCATAGTACACAATCATATCCACTTTAGACTATCCCAGCAGGTAAGTCATAAAATATTTCTTCACATCCTAGGAAAATAAAATATAGAAAGGGGTGAGTTCAGATGCTCAGTAAGGATAACAATATAGTGGAAACTTTCATAAATAAACATAAACATTTAAGACAATGTATAACTAAAACAAAATCCTTTTAAACTTGAACTTCAGCATAATATGGAAAAAATAAAATGAATTAATTCCATTTACTTATTCACATAGATATTCTACTAGTCGAATAATCACATGAAATATCAATAACCACTTTAATATGATGGAATGCATAATGTCAGACTATCATAACCACGTAGCCAAGGCCTCGTGCCAAGACTACAAATAAGATTTTGTCAAGGCCTCATGCCAAGACACTAGTTTGTCTCATGAGACCTACTGATTCATCGAGGAGCTATATCGGGCTCCACCTGTCACTTATTAAGTCCAATGCATTCCTTATATGAAAAGGTTTAAACATATCATAAACCATAACATAATTGTATCACATAAAACATGCATAAAGGAAACATAACATTTCAACATTTCAATCACAAGATATCAATACAACACATTGATATAATAAAAACATTATCAAGCCCATTTTCAATACCAAAATAATAGAAAAGTAAAACATGGTATTTATTTTTCATTTAAAAAAAGTTATGGATTGTAGAGGAAGCCGAAACTCAAATAATGGTCACGACGATGGAGATATCGTTGTCGCCGCATACGTAAGACAAAACATTCCTTTTATCATTTAGTAAAAACACTTCATATAAAAAGATTACATTTTAATAAAATTAAATTTCAAAGGGGTTTATACACCATATAAAGTAAAATCGTGTATAAAATAAAATATGCCTCAATGAAAGAAGATTGAGATTAAGTCCCTTACCTCGTGTCCGACTTGACCCCAACATTATTTAATCTCCTGAATAATAAACTAGAGTTAATTTATACTTGATTAAGAACCTTTTTAAAGTTCATTATTCCTTTTATATCACTTATTACCATGTTATGAACATTATGTAATTATTTAAGTTAATAACGGTCGTTTTGTCGATCTTGGGTACTTGAGTCAAAAATAAACTTCTTATAATTACAAGTTTTTCCTGTGGTGAAATATCCATTATATCCAGAATTATATTCATGATTTAGATATCATATATATCATATATATCTAGTATATAAATTCATTTATAATATTACATAACATTTAGATATAAGAAATGAAATGCACTGTTCATGAAGACGGTAAGCTGTACATACACATGAACGCTACTTTCATTTCTATTTCATATTTAATGGAATGAAATAATAATGATATAAAGGTATATTATAATTCAAGTATAATATCATATATAATATCATTTACTCCATTCTTTATATGTCCCACATATGGCATTAACGATTCAAATCACTTTGAGGGGGCGGTAGTCCGCACTTCCTAAAATGAAATTATAGCGTTTACCCATAATGGAAATCATAAAGGTATGCCATAAATGGAAAATACAGAATCATAATGAAAACATAAACATAATATATATCATATATAGAAATAGTTTCATCATAATTTCAACCATGAAAGGTGTCAAAAGAATATTGAACAATCATCGTTTCATGAGGCAGTAATTCGCCACCCACATAAACAGTATGTTCTTTAACCATTAGATGAAGGTGTGTGTAAGTGTAAATAAAATAATTCTCATAAAAACATCCTAGTATATTGAAGATACTGGTGTTGTTACAAAATAAATCAATAAAAAGAGTTTAAGGGGTTGGAGAAGCAAAATAAAACAGAAGAACATAAGAGAAGACATTACCTTAAAATCAGGTAACTCTTTTTTATTTGAGCCAAAGGCTTCCATGGGAAGACTTCTGACCAAAGTGAGGCTTCTAGAAGTAATATAGGGACATTGATAGATTATTTGGGAAGAGGTTGGCCGAGCCAAATTGCTTTGAAGGTGTGAATAAAGTGGTAGAGTTGGGGGCCTTTTATAAGAGGAGAGGAGGGGCACTCTTGGAAAGTCATGAAATGTTACTTTATTATGAAATGATTTTCAGATTTTAAAGGTACCACATTTATATATTTAAAGGATAAGGTGATAAGGGTTATAAATATACTCATAAAATAGGTTTTTTACATGTGTAAGTCTTATTTTTTACATTATCTTTTCATTTTATTTAAATCGTTAATTAATGAGGTCATCACTGCATCATCATGGTGTCATAAAAAATTTAATTTATTTAATGTCTAAAAATTAAAAAAAATATAATGATGTAAGAAATTTTTTTATCTTTACAATGAATATTTATAGTGGAAAAGTTAACTTATATAACCCCATGTAATAATTGTTTTAGTAAAACAACACATGTTTGTGACAATTTTATTTTTACTTTAAATAAAAAGTTATTAATGTCATTTTCTTACCCAAGTGGCTCCATGGGGTCCCCAAGTTGAACCATGGATTGTCTTGTTTGGAAATGACTCATCCAATAAGGGTAGGACAAGTTTAAAGGTAATTTCATATTATTATAACATTATATTTACCTTAAATTGCACTAATTACCTTTAATCGCGATTAATAAAACTTAAAAGTTACTATTCACCAAAAATTATTTTCATCTCATTGAACCACATATTAATTACTAATTACAACCATGTATGTCTGATTTTTGAAATTCAATTCATTGAATTTGTAATGTTTCATTTAAATGAAAAATTAGTTTTTTAACTACCACTTAGTGGTTTCACTATTCATCAAAAATTGAAGTTTTTCAGAAAAATACCAAACATTCACCCTAAGCTATATTTAATATTCCTAATTCAAAAATGATGTCTATTTTACTAAATTAAAAACATATAAGTTGAATTAATTAGTATAATAATTAATTCTCGTTGTCACAACAAATAGCGTGTTTTTAAGAAACAATATATATCAAAAGATTGACAATTGTTTATGTCCAATTTCAAAGTAAAATTAATTCAAATCACCACCATTGGATAAAATGGTAAAAATGTATTCTAATTATACTTGAAAACCACTCAATATTATAATTTATCAATATAAATTATTTTGATTAAAAAAGTTGTTTTTAAGTATTTTTTCTATTCATAGAAAATTGGATGTTCTCAGAAAAACACCAAAAATTCAACATAGGCTAATTTTGATATTCTGAATCCAAAAATGAAGTCCATTTTGAAATATAAAATTTATATAATTCAAAAAGTGGTTATTACTATTCATAACAGCTACCTTGATTGGTCGCGGTGTGTTAGAATCTCAAACTAGCATACAATGCAAGCTATTGCATTATTGAAAGAGAAGCGTATCGTGGAAGCTTGGGGTGTTACACCTCAGCAACAAGAAGAAGTTAAACTCAGGTGTTTTGTACAGTCATTACAAGTGTCTGCCTTTGTCTGGTACACAAGCTTGCAATCCCGGTCAATTACTATATGGGAGGATCTCCACCAAAGATTCCTTCTTCAATTCAGTTCAACGTTTCCAAAGACAACAGTTTTTTATCTCACAAATTGTAAGCAAAGGGAAAATGAAAGGGTTTTAGATTTCATTGCTCGCTGGAAGGGATTAACATATTTCCTGAGCTTAGCACTCCCTCAAGAATAATTTTTGCCAATCTGTGTGGCAAATCTGTGTGATGAATTACGCACGCCATTGATCCCAGTGAAATACATATGAGGATTTTGAGACCATACTTCAATCGCTCAAAAGATTGAAGATTCTCTTATGAAGACTAAGGATAAATCTTGTGTAATTCCATAAGCTCCAGTAATGAGAATGCGTAAAGCAGAGACTGCTACAGTTATGATGAAACAAGCACATATACCTGCTTCTACTTCAAAACCTTCATCTTCTCGAAGGGCTCCACCTCCTGAGCGCCAACAATAGAGGCAGTTTCGTCAAGATGATCAAAGAGATCAAAGACGAAAACAATTTCAGGATTTTAAGAGCAAAGTTTACACTTTTTTGAAGTGAACATGTTCCTGGTTATTTCATTTCGGATTTGGAAAATAATTTGGTTCAATTTCCAAGGCCCAAGAGGCTGAACAAGGAAGGAGATTAAGACTGTCGCAATTATTTCCCATTTCATCAAATGTTGGGGCATCCCATTCAGGAATGTTTTGTCTCCAAGGACCTCCTACAAAAAATGGTCAACTTGAGACAAGTCAAACTGAAAGGTTCTTCATCTCAGGTAGCATGTGTTACTACTACAGATCCAGAGGAAGAAGGCGAGTGGCAAGAAGCCCAGAACAAAAATGCGCAAAAATATGATGATTGGATGGTCAGAAAAACGATCAACCGAACTCATGCCATTTTATGAATGCAATTGAAGAAGCCAATTGTGTCTTCTTCCATGAATGCCACAGCAAAACCCTCTTCATCAGTGGGAAACTCCTCAAAAGGGCAGCATAATTCCAATAAAGAGGAACAATTAGAAGAAGATGAAATCGTGTCAATGCCCAAGTTGTCTTTGACTCTGGCAGATTTTATGCCATATACTTTGAAGCACCAGGCACCGCCCCACCAAACGGCACAACCTAAACAGGCTAATCAGGTAGAGTCTTCATCAGATAAAGAGTTGATCTTTGGTTTTGCTAATATGATTCAATTAACAGATCAATATGCCAGTCGTCGTTTTGATTTTGATGAGCCCGAGTTCCCTGTATCAAACAGAGGAATCAGAGGAAGTTCCAGAGGCTCAGGATATAGGGGAATACTTGGATCTTTCATAGGCCACTATTCCAATTATACCTATTCTAGAACTGTGTATGCGGTAGAAACTCGTGGTAGAGTCCTTCAACGAGCTCAACAAGAAAAAGAAAGTTCTTTTACACAAGGCAGATTCAGTCCTGGCACAGTTATTCTGAAAGATCGGTTGGAGGTTCTACCTTCTTTCTCTCGGCAAGTAAATAGACCTAATCGGTCTAATCTTCTAAATCCAAGAGTATTACCAACTCATATCCCGCTACAAGATGCATCAACTTCCAAAGATTCAACTTATAAGGTACCTGCGAAACCACATGTTTCTATTGGGAAACGCAGACCTTTGGATCAAAAGTATGATGTATTGAAAAACTTGTCCCAAATACTGGCCAAGTTATCAATTCTGGATTCTTTCAATTCATCAAAGGATCTTCAGGAGTCACTCATCAAGGCTTTGTCGAGTCCTCGGGAGTTTGAAACTGAAATTACTGCAGCTGAAGTCTACCATGCCGAGAATAATCCTGCAGAATTCCATGCGGTTATATCTTTTACTGATGAAGATGAAGATGATTTCGTGCATGGACATATTATACCTTTGAACTTATCTGGAAAGTTCAATGGTGTAGACTTCTGAAGAGTTTTCATTGATAATGGTTCAGGAGTCAACCTCATCCTCATTCGTACACTTTTTCAATCGGGCCTCACATAATCTGATTTATCTCCTTCTACTTTGATGTTACAAGAATATTATAAAAATGAACAAGAACTACTGGGTGATATTACACTCAGAACTCAGTTTGGAGATCTTTTATCTAATTTAGATTTCATGGTTGTTGATCAAGACTCAGCCTTCAACATCTTCCTTGGAAGACCCTGGCTACATCAACATACAGCTATCCCTTCATCATACCATCAATGTATCAAATATTTTTTTGATGGTCAAATTGGAACATTGTATGGTGATAAATCCCCGTTCAAGACATGTGAATCTCAATACATTGAGGCGGAATTCTATCACATGAAGGGAAAGGAGAAATCCACAATAAGGGAGATTACCAAAGTTAATGCTCTATATGGTTTGGAAAAGATTCCAGTAAACTCATTTACACATTTGAGTACAGATTATGTGTTGCCTATCAGTCAAATTGTTAGGATAGACCCAAATCAAAATACTCTTATAGAAACTTTCATAATGTCAATTACGACAATCAATCCAGACAGCATGGGAGAAATTGGTGATTCACCAAGCAATGATGAAAGCTCAAATGGGGATGTCTTCATTTCATCTGCTAAAATTCAGCAAGTCTATACTTCGCCATTTACATCAGAAGAAGTTATAGCAATGTCCTAGGTGAACGATGATGTCAATTCTCAATCCATCATCACCTCTATATTACCCAAGTAAGACCCTTCATCATCAATCGGGTCGGAAATGGAAGCTTCTTCTTCAAGATGTTCAAATTTTAACATCTCTTCTGATCATGAAAATTATGCTTCTGCATCCACTATGCAAGTAGAAACAGAAGAAATAACACATGTTGATGAAGAAGAGGAAGATATTAGGGATTCTCCTCCAGCATTTGACGAGGTTATCTCTACCACCGTGGATGAACTCAGAGAAATAAATCTGGGTACAAAATAAGATCCACGCCCCACTTTAATTAGTGTGACCATGACTCTTGAAGAGCAAGAAATGTATATTTCTTTTTTAAAGAAAAATCGAGATATATTTGCTTGGAACTATATAGAGATTCCAGGGCTTGACCTGATGTTTCCACTCATCGTTTGGGTTTTCCAGAAGAACGTTGAGGATTCAAACAAGCCGTTAGAAGAACACACCCAACCTATGAATCCAAAATTGAAGATGAAGTGGATAAGCTCATCAAAGCTATCTTCATTAGAGAAGTTCAATATCCCAAATGGTTGGCTAATATTGTCCCAGTGAAAAATAATAATGGGAAAATTAGAGTTTACATTGATTTTAGATATCTTAATCGGCATTGTCCTAAGGATGATTTTCCAGTACCAATTACAGAACTCTTAATTGATGCAACAGCTGGCTATGAAGCACTTTCCTTCATGGATGGATATTCTAGATATAATCAAATCTGAATGGCTCAAAAAGATGAAGAATCTACATACTTCAGAGCCCCTCAGGGTGTTTGTTGCTATCAGGTTATGCCCTTTGGCTTGAATAATGTAGGCACAACATATCAGCGTGTCATGCATCATATCTTCAAACCTTTTTTAGGGAAATTTTTTGAATGTTATGTGGAAGATTTGGTGGTTAAATCCAAGAAACGTTCTAATCACTTTCCTAATTTAGAAGTCATATTCCACAAACTTCGGCAACATAATTTGAATATGAACCCCTTAAAATGTTCTTTTGGGGTAAGCTTAGGAAAATTTCTCGGCTTCGTCGTTCGCCACCATGGTATAGAGGTTGATCTTGAGAAGACAAAGTCAATCCTTGGTATGTCACCACCTCGAAATTTAAATTAATTAAGAGGAATTCAAGGAAACTTGGCCTATATTCGGCGTTTCATCACCAATTTGGCAGGAAAAAGTTACCCTTCACCAAATTGATGAAGAAGGGAGTCACTTACCAGTGGACTGAAGAATGTCAAGAAGCATTCAATATTCGCAAGAATTATCTCTTGAGTCCACCAGTGTTAATGCCACCTGTTGAAGGAAGACCGCTTATCCTCTATGTGACAGCTCTAGAGCGATCATTGGGTGTCTTTCTTGCTCAGAAGAATGATGTTGGGAATGAAAACAGCCTCTACTATCTCAGTCAGACTATGCTTGAAGAAGAAACCCGATACTCAAATATTGAGAAGTGCTGCCTAGCATTAATCTTTGCAGTTCAAAAATTGAGACACTACCTACAACATCACGAGGTCCTATTGGTATCTCACAATAACCTTCTCAATTTCATCCTTAGTCGTCCAATACTTACAGGACGTCTGGCAAGGTGGGCAGTTATTTTGCAGCAATTTGATATCCAGTACGTGTCTCAAAAGTCAATAAAGGTCCAAGCTCTTGATGATTTCCTTACTGAACACCCTTCAACAAAAGATACATCTTCAGATATTGAACTTCCTGATGGGGAATTCTTCTCTATTCAAGGTAGTCTTCAAACATGGGAAATATACTTTGATGGTGCTTCCAGAAGTTCAACAGGAAAAAAATGGAAAATCCTAAATTCAACAAATTTGGGTTAGGAATTGTACTCATTTCCCCAGAAAAGGTAGTGCTACCTTATTCCTTCTCATTGTTGGGAGGTGGTACAAATAATGAAGCAGAATACCAAGCTCTTATCGCAGGATTGTAGTAGTCACTTCAAGAACAAGTTAATCACTTAAAGTTGAAAGGTGATTAAGACCTAGTAATCAAACAAGTCAATGGGGATTGTGAAATCAGAAAATAATAAGTAATACCTTTGTATGATTACGTCAGAGAGTTAATGGCAGAATTTCCTACAGAACCGACATTTTCTTATGTCCTGCGATCACAAAATGCCCAAGATGATGCACTGGCTAATATAGCCACAGCTCTGGCATATCCAAATCGGGACGAGACAACCATCAGTATTTCCCACCGTCGTACAATTTCAACTTATGTTCAATCCAAAACAGAGGAAATCAATGAAATTAGTCTCATCTCTGAACGATATGGTCATACTACAGGATGGATGACACCTATCAGGGAATACCTTCAAAATTGAACACTTCCACCTGATAGAGCTGGGAAAGAACAAGTCCAGAGACGTGTGGTCAATTTCACTCTTTATGATAGCCCAGATCACTTAGAGAAAGTCCTCTACAAAGGGGGTTTTGATGGAGTTCTCTTCAGATGCATTGATGGTGAAGAGACCATGGATGTCATGAAAGAAGTGCATGCAGTTGTCTGTGGTGCCCACCAATCTGGACATAGACTATCTGATCAAATTCAAAGGCTTGGATACTTTTGGCCTTCAATGATATAAGATTTTGTTGATTTCACAAAGAAGATTCATTCTTTCCAAGTATATTCCAACTTCATTTATCAACCCCCAGAGTTGCTTCATACAGCTAAATACTCGTTGCCATTTTCCACGTGGGGAATGGATATAGTAGGACCTTATCCTTCAGCTATATCCAAGTAGTTGAAGTATATTCTCACTTCTACTGACTTATTTTCCAAATGGGTAGAGGCAATACCCCTCAGCGAAGTCAGTTATAAATGCATTATTAGCTTCATCAAGTCTAACATCATTACCAGATTTGGTGTCCCTCATAGCATATTGACGGACAATGGCACCAACTTCTGTTCATCTGATGTGAGGAAGTTGTATCAAGAATACAACATTAAATCCAATCATTCCTCTCTGTATCATGCAATGGCCAATGGCCAGATAGAAGCTTTCAACAAGACTCTCTCAAAAATACTGCAAAAGATGGTGGATAAAGATAAGAAATCATGGCCTGATAAACTCTTTCATGCTTTATGGGCTTATCGGACCACCACCCGCACTACAACGCATTCAACTCCATATTCATTGGTATATGGAATGGAAGCAGTCTTGCCCATTGAGGTTCAATTACCCTCGTTCAGAGTAGCCATTTGTGATCAATCATCTACAGATGAACAATCTCAAAAGATATTGGATGAATTGGAATGGTTAGATGAGAAAATATTGTGCACCCTGAACCACATAGAAGTCTATTAGAATCGAATAGCACGATCTTTCAACAAAAAAGTTTGTCTTCGTTCATTCATTCAGGGAGAATTTGTATTAGTTCTCAAAACTCCAATGATACCAGGAAAGAATCCTCCCAAGCTAGAGCCAAAATGGGAAGGACCTTATTCAATACATAAGGTTTACTCCAATGGAGCTTATTATTTAATCTCAATGAATGGAGAACTCATCACTACTCCAACCAATGCCAGATTTCTGAACAAGTATTTTGTATAAACACAAAATACACCAATGTTCCATGCATACGACCTTAAACTATTGTAATTTCATATTGTCCAGCAAGACATTAAACTTCATCATCAGTAACGGTCCATACATACGACCTTAAACTATTGGCATTTCATATTGTCCAGCAAGATGTTAAACTACGTCATTAGTTAATATCCATTCATATGACCTTAAACTATTGGCCCTTACATCCAACATGACGTTAAACTGTGATGTCCTAACTACATGATGCTAAATTGTACAGAAGTCCCTTACATCCAGCAAGATGTTAAACTGCATAACCAACGGTCAATGCATACGAACTAAAACTATTGGCATCCCTTTCGTCTGACATGACGTTAAACTGTGAAAAAAATTACATAATACGTTCAACATAATGTTAAATTGTGTCTCTATATTTTTCCTTATTGGATGACATTAAACTGCATAGTCCCCCTTTCATCCAACATGACATTAAACTGTATTGTCCCCATCCTCATAGCTACAAGATGCTAAACTATACAACACCCTTATTGTCTAACATGACATTAAACTATGTCCTTATATTTGACCTACATGACGATAAACTGTATTTTGTCCCTGCTTTATGGAAATAAACTGTGCAACACCAATAGTCATCACTGCAAGACTTTAAACTGCATAGTCCCTTCATATGTCCTACATGACATTAAACTTTGCATCGTTAGGGTTGTTGCTACCTCTTGTTTCTCACACCGAGTATGACTCACATGAGCTTAGAGAAAACTTCAACCATAACACCCTCTCTGGGCCGCTAACCATGTGTAAGTCCCAAAACCATTTTTTAGGTTGTTTTCCCCAAGAACAACTTGATCACTAATTCATTATTTAATTGAACTACGCGGACTTTTATCCTTGACTTCTAGGCTGGGTATGTAGGAAACCTCCTAAGGTTCAATCCCAAAACAAATCTCTTTACATTGGTTAACATTTTTCCTTGCTACATGACGTTAAACTATACAACACTTTTTTCCTGTACGACAATAAACTTCAACATTATTTGATACCCTTAACTAAGAGGGAATTATTCTTTACATTGATCTCCAATCATGTTATATTCCAAAGACTACGTCCATACATGTAAATGCCCGAACCTGTTATCTTGGGTTAAACCATCATTACACTAAAGTCTCCATTCACCCTTCACTTGTAAGAACCAAATCTGTACAGAGGGTATTTCTAGAACTACGTGGGCTTGATTCCCATTCTTATGGGATACGTATGAACATTCGAGCATCCCTCGAATCCATCCCCAAGTCTTTGGGCCTAACCCCAAGTTCTACTTTCAGTCCTATGGCTGAAAAGTCCCCATGAAAACACACACTATGTATTCATTATAATGGTCCGACTTCTATGACCCTAAACTAAGATTTCCTATACTTTCATCCCACATGACATTAAACTATATTTCAATAACTACATACAGCTTGATTCCCATCCTTATGGGATACGTAGTGAAGTCCAACATTTCAATTCAGGACCTAGCCACAACATGATTATGGTTAGCATTGATCTGTGTATCTCTACATACATTGGACAATACCCATTTTTATGTGTCATAATCCTAACCTTAAATATTTTCAGATCTTAATAACACTTTTCTTGACTTCTGGTGATAAAATGTCCAATTTCTGAGAGTTCTTTTGCCTGACCATGCAGCACGTGCCCTTAGGAGGCCTTGTATAAACAGTCTACATAACAGATGTGTCATCCAAAAGATGCTATTATTTGACTATGCAGCCAATGCCCTTAGGAGGCACTGCATAATTCAACCCCCTAATGGGTTTTTCAAATAGTGGTAACTTCATTCTTGGGAAGAAAACATCTTTTGTCCTTAGTTTTCTTAAATACAATATGTAGGGATCCGCAAAAAAATAGGCATCCTTAATATATTTTTCTCATACTCTTTATCATGTTCTGAAAGTATTCAAGTCTATGGTTTATAGTTCCCTTCCCTACGTTTGGGTTGGACCTTCGTATGAGTGAAATTCATCCAGTTCTTAGACAATCTTGTTTGGAAATATCTTCTCCATATTCAAGTACCTCTCTTCATACAGTAGACTCTATGCTTTGGAAAATTTGAATCTCCATAAACTTCCATTTGCTTTTTAGCAGTAGAAAAGTAAATTTCTGAGAGTTCTTTTTCCTGACTATGCAGCACATGCCCTTAGGCATCCTTGCATAAGTAGTCTACATAATGGACTTGTTAGCCAAAAGATACCATTATTTGACTATGCAGCCAATTCCCTTAGGTTGCCCTGCATAATTCAACCCCCTAACGTGTTTGTTAAATAATGGTAACTTCATTCTTGGGAACTACTTCTTCTAAAGCCTTTTATCCCTTTTTTCATATCATTCCGCGTATTCAAAATTTCTTAAGTCATAGTTTACAAATTTTCCCTCATACTTGAGTGTGGTAATATGTTTTCAAATAAATTGTCAAGGAATTGAGTCAATTTTAATCCATTCGGTCAAAGCTGATTTGACCTTAAACATTATCCTTTTTATCTATGACGTGCATGACTTTAAACTACCCACAAAAGACAAGGGAACTCTGAATAAAAGTCAAGTCTTGTCTCACTAAACATACATTTCGTGTGGTTTAGAAAATATTGATAAATTAAAAAGATTCAAAGTTTGTAGGGTTATTTATAATAATCCTAGCAAAAATCATACTATGCTTACTAGGCCCATTGGATTTGGTAAAAATTTAAAGCATGTACAAAAAGAATGCAGGTACAAATGATTGAAGATAAAAGTGTTTTTCATTGATGCACAGGAGATAGAAGGGCATCCACAGGCTGGAGTCTCTTCTCTTTTTCAATAATTTCAAGAGGCTTTCAAAATAACTCTTCATTTGATTTACGGCATCCCAAGCTTCATCAGCATCCACATGGAATTCATTCATTCAACTGGATACAATAATAGATGCAGTAATACCAGCTCTTATTGGAACAATTGTAAAATAATGTTCTTGAGTGCAGATTGAGAAAGTTTTCTGCTGATCAAACAGTGACTCTGTTTAAATCCAAGAGACTTGGAAGATGGATACATGGATTTGAGAATGGAGAATTGGAAGTAAAGAGCCATTTGGAGAGAGTACTCTTTTCAGATATTGTTTCTAATGTAATGATATTCTTTTCTCCATCGACCGGCACTAGAAAACATATCAGCCCATGGTTTTCCATTTTAATATTTGCAAGGGAATGGCATGGAAAAAAATTTGAAAGTTCACACCATTTTTGCTACTCTTAATGCGCAACATAACCAAAATAGAGGATTAGCAGTGCAGTTGCATCTTTGGAGTATAGTTCTTTGCATCTTGAATGCTGACTCCTTGCAGATGACCATGGCCATACAGAGCCAAGTAGATGCTCTATGGAAAATTAACATGATATTTCTTCATGTACTTGGCCAAATCTGGGAGAGTGTTGTTGCAGATATCATAATAATCATGGCCAATGATTCTCATCATATCATCAACTCGCTTTCTAGAAAGTTCATCAGCCGTTCGGATTCTCTTGGGAGCCATTGAATCTGCACAAAATTTGAATAAATTAATTCTTAAATGGGTTGATTTTTCATAAAATTTTTGAAGAAATTCTAAAAAATGGCTAAGTCATTAAGGCACACAAGTATGGATGTGTCGTGCAAGTATGGATGTGTCGCGCAAGTATGGATGTGTCACAAAAGTTTTTGGTGCGTAAGTATCACCACGCAAATACAAATACCTCTACAGTAGCACTATAGAAAAGACACTGTAGGAAACAGAGCAAGTTACGTGGCGAAGGAAACTTGCACGAAGAGAGCTCGAAATTCTGAAATTTTGTGCTTTGTGTGAGAAATGGCCGCATATATATTGGCCAGGCCTCAACCCTGAGCACCTAAAGCCTGTGCATGCAACCAGATACACTGATTCCTGCGCAACTCACACTTGTACGATGCCATTTGCGCGCTCAGAACCTACGTTCCACCTTTGCTTTGGTTTTCTTCATTTCCTCAGTGTCACATCCTTATTTCTTTAGGATCTAACTCTGAGGGGGGACTTTTGTTGATGCTCCTTTCCATCACAGAGTCTAACAAATTGAAAAGGGGAAATACCTTGAACCCAAAGTGATTCATCCTTTGAAGAAACATCAAAAATTGACAAAGGCATGAACAAAGATTCAAATGCACTTGGGTCACGCAAGTTCCTCCAAGGTCGCGCAAGTATACATACGCGCTGCCCAATGGTCGCGTAGGTTACTTGCATGCCCTCTTCGAATTTTGCCCAGGGTCTTCTCTAGCCTATAAATACCCCCTGTGGGCCCCCCATTTCAGAGGATAGAAAAATTCCAGAAACTTAGATTTGATCTCCCGGTGCCCTAGTCTCTTCTCAAAGCTTCCGAACACTTCTAAGGTAATTTCTTACCTAGAACGGAAGATCTAAAGAGGGGGAGTGAGGCCTAAGTGTTGAAACTCATCAACACTTGCACGCCTAAGTGGCCATCCCTTTATGGAAATGGCCACACTTGTGCGACACCTTATCCCACCAATAGAACTTGCGCGCCCCTCTTCTGGAAGCCTCTAGGTATAGTATTAAGGTCTTGATCCAAGTCTCGCTCATGTATTACCCTAAGGGTTGACTGTCACGCAAGTACCCATGTGTCGCGCAAGTATACTTGCACGACCTTGACTTGCGCGCCCTTGAACGACTGGTGCGACACTTTCTTTTTGGGTGCCCCTCCTGCCTATTTCATCTCTCTAATGCCTATCCACCTATCCTCTTCAAGATTAAGCCTTCAGAACTCTCTCCAAAGCCATCCATGGCATGATTTCCTTGTTGGATTCCTTATCTGAAAGGAATTCTGTGGAACATCTCTTAAAACCTAGTGATTTGCATATCTTCATGTCATTAAGGTCACAGATTTCATTCATTCAACCTCATCTTTTAAAATCAGAGAATCCTTAACCTAGGATTCCTTTTCAGGAATAAGCCTCAGTCCAAATTTCTAAATCTGGGCATCCTCCTCAGGATTAAGCCCCAAGTTCCCAAATATGGGCATCCTCCTTGTGAGTAAGCCCCAACCATAATTCTTTTAACCTGGGCATCCTTCTTATGAATAATCCCCAAGTCCCCTAACCTGGGAATCCTTTTCAGGAATAATCCCCAGTCATAATTCCCTTTAACCTGGGCCTCTTCTTTAAGAATAAGACCCATTCATAATTTCTCTTAACCAGTATTAATTTATGTTTTGACTTGGGCTTCCTTTTCAGGAGTAAAACCCATTCATAAGTCCCTTCCTAATTTAGTCACCTTACTCAAGAGTAAGCCCCAAGTTAGAGTATTCAAGTCTCCATAAAGCACATAGACCTTTATGGACCTTGTTCCTGGGTTTCTTCCCTGAAGTAAAACCCAATCTTCATCTATTTTGGGAAATCATACATACATAAGCCCCACATCATTTCTTATCATGGCACAATTGTCTGGTTTTACCAATACCTATTGTTTCTCACACCGAGCATGACTCACGTGATCTTAGAGTATAAAATTAATTATGACATCTTTCTTTGAGCCATAAATTATGAATAAACCCCAAACTTCTTTACTCGAACTATGTGGGTTCTGATTCCTTTTCTAATAACAAAGGATACATAGGTAGCCCATCTGCGGGTATGATCCTAACTATGAAATAATTCATGTCCTTCTAAATGAAAATAAACTTCAAGTGGCCCACTGAGTGGCTTTAAAACCAGTATGGTCATCATAATGACCAAAAGACGTTTTATATAATGTATTAAAGGATACCATTGACTAAGAATCTCTAAACAAATACAGATTATTCTCTATCGATGAAGAAACTCGAATACATATAAAAGATTCTATAAATCTCTTACATATTAAGAATTGATTGTCATATCTAAAAAAAGATCATTTTCATACTTGGTAATGTAATAAGGATTCAAGAACATAACTTAAATCTATAAATAGAGTCCCGGAGTAGACAATAATTCCCGTCAAAAAGGTGTGATGAGTCCGACCTCCCATCCTCTCGACCATTGAAAATTCTTAAGTCTCATCAGTTCACAACTAATGAGCACCTACCTATGGAAAGTAGGTCCAAATGGATATGGAATCATTGGATGATTATGGTTCTATGAACAAACCTGTTAGAAACTGCTTGGAATGTTTGAATCTTAAACCAATGAGATCATCCCCAATTCCAGAGGAAACAATCCTGAGTGGGTCCGATAGACTAGCTGGTCTAGTATCCTACGTGGGTCCGACAGCATAACTGGTCTAGTATCCTATGTGGGTCCGACAACTTAGATGAATCAGTGACTACATCTGATTGTCTCTATCTCTATATGAAAGATGTATACCCGTGTGAGCTGAGTCTTGACTTTCAATCATTATCATCGATGTGAATGACTTGCTTTCCTGTGTGGACTTTGTTGTGCTTAGGCTTGAGAGTTGGAGCCGAACTATGATTGATAACTTAGGTATATGTATGTGCATATACCTAAGTAGAGTTGGTTAATACTTAGTGATTATATCTTTCTTCTGTGGTTTATCCTTCGTGGATTCTGGGAGACCTTAGGGGGTCTCAGGGTCCATATTGAGCACTGTATACTCACCCCTACATGGGATATGCCTGCACTAATTTGTGTTGGATGCAGATAACGGACAGCACAAATCGAGGTGGAGGCTTGTGGAGCTGGATGGTACCAGGAGGTGGACCACATGGCGAGACGTACATGGAGAATACAGCTGGATTTGAGGTTTTGAGGAGGCCATCTATAACCACCCTTCAGGTGGGATTCCCGGAGGACGACTCAGTGGTTGTTGTCTCACTTTACTGTAGTTTTACTGGCTTTTCAGTTGTACTATACTTACTGTTGGGCTTGTATTTTCAGCCTCATTCCTTTCAGAACTTACTTTTGTATTCATTATTACTTATTGATTTCTTCTGTTGCGTACTATGTTGTGTTTTTTTACTTTTATAAAGGAAATGCCTTCCCTTTTTATCAGGATTTACGCCTTTGGTGCTAGTCACCAGCCCCTGACCTATGGAAGGCGGGCTTGGGGTAGTCGCGGCACGGGCCCCGAGGATGGGTCGTGACACTAACCCTTCTCATGATGTTTTTCAAATGAACACTAACTTTTTGGCCTATTATTATCTATTCATATATTTATATAAATAATTTAATTCCTTATTCTCTTTGGAATATTTATGATGCATCCTTTAATTATGATATGAGGAAGGATTACATTACCCATTTTGTTATACGGATAATTCTTATGTTTATTACTTATGTGTTGCATACATTTGGGGTAGACATAAGCATGGTTATATTATGACTGGTGTCCCAAGATAGTGATACAATTAATTTTGTAACTTTTATTTCTCCGGAAATGATAGTTTTCAGATTAAGTATTAATCTAAATCAATTATTTCACTATATCCACCTTGTGATATTGTCCTGAAAGTTAGTATTGACTTATGTTTATGTCATGTTTCATGTTTTTTCCACATTATTATGTTTTTATGATATTATTATTCCATTATCATTATATTATATTCCCATATTATTATTCATGGTCATTTTTTTATGATATCAAATTATTTCTTTTGACTCATATTTTATGCTTCTTTATCACATTTATTCCAATATTGGGATTTTTATGTTGCCAATTTTGATTATTTATTCACCAGGTTATCCGATGCATTTTTACCATCAAAATGTGAAATAAGATATAATTATGTAGATTATATAAAGGAATTTTATTTTATATTCATATTAATGTTATATTTACGTAGACTCTCAATGAGATTAGGCCTCTCGATCTTTTTATTGTGTTTATTATATATTTATGATAATAATAATGTAATGATTTGTGTCAAAGGATTTTTTTCCTATATTTTTCACCAAATATATGGTCTTGATATTTTTAGGGATTAGGGTAAGAATAAATTAGTAAAAACATTTGGAATAATTCTATGTATGATAAAATGTAAGGAAAATTTTGTATAGTAGAGAGGTAGTCAATTAGATGAAATTATATCACTATCCATATACTATAAGTGGAAGTGGTTGTATAATAGATATACCTAGGGGTAATAAACCAAAATGATCTCATTGGGTATTAATTCAGCATTCACTTGGTGAATAAAAATGAGTCCTTCTTGCACACATGGTTTGATACTCTTTAGGGATTTTCTTTACATAATTCACAATCTAATTATGAACTATTATGATGAACATGAATAGATAATTATTTTAGAAAATCTAATATGAAAATTAACATGTTATACTATATTGAATCGTAAATACTCATAAGTTATTATATTGGTGTCCTTTATATGTTATTCCTTCCATGATCAATTTTTCACTTTTATGTGATTTTTTTAGTATTATCAACTGTAATTTTATTTTTTCTATATATTATTTAATGGAGGGAAATATGAGGAACTGGGACAAAATCCAACGTGATAGGAAATATTATGATTTCAAAAATGAGATACCTAACCTTATAAGAGAGCGATATGAGAACATCATATAAGTGTGAGCTCAACATACTCAAGTTATGAATAGAAACACGAATCATGTGGAAAACTATCCTTATCCTAAGAAATAGAAAGTTGTGGTGGAGTGATTTATATTTAAGATATCTCATACCTTTAGTGGATCTTTTTATCCACCCATTTTTGAATAATTAATTACCTCAATTGATAAGATATTTCGAGCCCTACAATGTGCTGAATAAGAGTGATTTATATTGGTTATCTATTTCCAAGAGGAGAAAAATGATCAATGGTGGACATTGATCAAGAACGCAAGACCAATGGAAATATTGATTTCATTAAATGGGAAGGATTTAGGAAAATAATTTTCAATAAATACTTTCCTTGAATTCTATGTCATAAAATAGTGAGGGAGTTCCATGGAATGATGCAAAAGGTGGATGTGTCTATCAGAGAGTATGAGGAAAACTTCACAAGTTTTAAATAGTATGCATCGATATTTGTCATCAATAATGAATGTAAATTGGAATAATTAATTAGTGTATTAATGTAAAGTAAATGAAAATAATTTGTTATTTGATACATTGATACCTATGATAAGATTATATTTTATTCCCTTAAACTCAAGATAAAGATCAGCGACTCTCAGTGGCCTCATTGGGATGGAAATAAAATGTGTAAAATAGATTTTAATTTAGGGGTAAATGGATAAATCCCAAAGAAGAATTTGAACCCAACTACCTATATAATAAAAATGTGGGAAGAATCATCCTAGAAACTGAATCATGGGAAAATGAAGATGCTTCAAGTGTGCAATATAAGGGCATCAAGATAATTAATGCTAATGGAAGATGAAGAAGCCCACTAATTTAATGGAAGAAAATAATATTTGAATCAACTCTTAGACTATGGTCTAGTTTATTACTATAAGAAACACAAGCATTATGAAATCCAATAAACTATTACATGGTCTATTAGATACAATCAAAATTGAAAATATTAAAGGCTTAAAGAGGATGTAATAACATATGAAATCACTATTGATAAGGTAGATCCCAAAATGATGTGATGACATGTGTACATTTTATTCATTCAAGAATAGTGATTTTACTCTTTGAATCAAGTTCTACACATTATGTCATTTCTTAAATATTTGTTCGATCTACTCAAATTCCACCTCAAAATTTAGAGGTTGAGCTATCTATGAGAATAATAAATGGTTAAATTATTACATCTAAAGTACATAACTCCACCCCAGTCAATGTTTATGGATTGAACCTCCCATAAAATATTTTCAAACATACTTTAGTGGATTCTGATGATATATTGGTCATGGATTGGTTATCCTTATATAAATCCAATATATTCCTTTTGGAGAGGTATATTACTCTACACATATTGAGTCATCTTTCAATTATGTAGAAGTGCAAGGAGGATAATGAAACTCCATTGAAATATTATTCTTAGGCATGGGTATTATTTCCTTATGAGTAAGAATGTCTGCATTACATGATTAATGGAAATTTGGTAATCAAACTTGATGATATTCCCATTATGAAGGACAATACTATTTTATTTCCTAGATATTTTTTTGTTCTTACTCATGTTATAGAGGTTGAGTTCCCCATTTAACATATACCATGATCACTACCCACATCCAAATCTCTAATCATTTTATCCAACTTTGAGTTTAAAGAAAAGATGAATCAATTATAAGTGAATCTTAAAAATGGATTTTATATTCATGTGCCTAATATTTATATAAGTTGTATCTTCGATTAAGATATATATAATTAATGGGAAAGAATGGTGATATTACAAGAACTAACTTTAGTTTATTTTAAGGATACTACAAGTTCATATAGATTCCCTTAAAACAATGTAATGCTTCAGTAACAATCATAGACTCAATGAATAATGTATTTAGAGATTATCTCGATTTTTTCAATTTTATTTATAGATGATATTCAAATATACTTCAAATCAATGAGGCGCATCAGGAGGATTTTAATTTTTTATTATGGATTTACAAAATGAGAAGCTACAATAAATGAATAGTAAATTTGAATTCTAGATGGATTAAGTATTACTTTTAGGGTATGTTTTCACAAAAAAAAAGAATAGTTGTGGATACTTATAGGTCAATTTTAATTGAAGAGTGTCCCTTAGCAATATTTAAATCAATTATCCATAGTTTCCATATACAAGATATATGCTATGGATTATTTGTTAAGAAATTATCATGATTTTCAGTACAGTTAAAAAACTAACTCATGTGGGAGTAAAGTTTATTTAGTCCATGAAAATCCTAGAGGGAATTAAGGAATTGGAAAAGTGGTTTATCCCTACAATAATACTCACACTTCTATTAGGTGTGGATCATTCCGTGGTATAAATATATGATTCAAATAATGGGAGGGGTTGTTTATTTATGAAAAATTACAAAGTGATAGCCTTCAGCCCGAGGCCAATTAATGTTCATGCGTTGGACTTCCAAGTGCATGATATGGAATTGTTTATAGTGATCATTACATTGAATATTTAAAGAAATTATCTCTAATACCATGGCCCATATGACATAATAATCAGTTTCCTAATCTAGATTCCCACATGACCTTAGACACAACTCCCTATATACCAGAGGATTTTGAGTAGTAGTATGGGTATAAGGAGGTATGTTTCATAGAGTATACCTGCTTTTCAATGAGATATAATAGTAAAAAAATAATATAAATCACATACAACCTATAATAATTGAAACATTTATAACATACAAAAATATCCAATAATATCCAAAGTTAAACATGATAGTATAATGAAATATATAATCTTAATTTCATGAAGTCGTACTAAAAACCTAAAAACACAAAATTATAAAAAGATCATGAAAAAGGTCTCGAGTCCCAACCTAGTCCTAACATCCTATTCTCCAACCCATCATCCCATCGATAAACTGACCACTAGGTCAATGTCTTGAACCTATACCTTAAAATAAGTAGCATATGCTCTTGTTCCCATGTGTATTGTTGGCCCAAGAAGGGTGAAAGTATAAATCATTAGGCCACCACCAATGGTGTATAATTAAATGACCAATCTATCAATAGTGCATGCAATTATATATGTTTTATAACTAAAAAACAAACATAACTAAATTTCCATTGTAAAAATTATTTAATTAATATAATTGGACCATAGGTTCAAAGAAACACCAGATCAAATAAAACCTTCTTAGGCCCATGCCAGTGGGTTAAAAATATATGAAAGGCTTCAGAGGTTGAAATACATAGATCCCCAATCAAAGTATCAAATAGGGGTTCATAACGCCAATTCGGACTATCCCAACCCAGGATGTGGAAGTACCTGACCATCATTATAAACCATGATGTGAAATGATATGTCCATATTCACAAAAAATAAATTATGTGGAATAACATTTACATCATTGAAAACCATGATATGGAACACCTTGTACATACCCTTAGAGTTTACAGCATCATGTCTATAACACCTTGAAATTTTAAAGTAAGGACATTGTATTTCATAACATGTATGACACACAACACCATGCATTGAAAGAAATGTAAAACCCAAAGACAATATGATATATTTATTTTTAAATAAATTTAACCTCTTATATAGGTTGAATTATATGAAAAAATTTGTTTAGCTTGCGTTACACATAGCACTATGTTAATCATGTGTTACCCGCAACATCGTGTTTAAAAGAAATATGAAATATTATTAAAATATTGTTTATTAATATAATACTTATAATAAAGATGTTAAATTAGTGGGTGTGAATAGTAATAACCCAATTATGAAAATTATGGTGATTTATTGTTTAGAAGTTAAATAAGACTCATTTAATTGAAAAATAAATATTTTTAAAAAAAATGTATTTTCTATAAGAAGGTTTAATCGCACTTTACATACATAATTTAAAAATAATTTTTACCACAATTTGAAATTTTATTTCAAATAATAAACTCTATTTTTAAAACTGGAATACTAAAATTATCTTATGATTAATTGTTGTGATTTTTTTAAAATATTTCATATTTTAATTAATAGTAATAAATAATGAATTTTAATAGAAAATTTCATTTTTGATTAAGTTATTTTTAATGTTAAACTATATTTTTAATTAGGTTTAATGTAAAATTAGTTAAATAATATATCAAATTTATCAAATTTATCTCATTGTAATTATTATCATATTTAATTTCAGTATAGAAAACATTTCAAACTTGTGAACATTTTCACTTTTAAAAACAACTTTTCATCGCATCTATGGGATTAATTTTAAATTAAGATTTTCTACTTTTGTAAATTGGATTTGGGAAAATGGATTCCATATTTGGAATCATCATAATTTATTATGTCTATTAAGTTCAAATTAATTGTTTACCAAAATGAATATTGAAAAAAATAAAAATTGGTTATCACGGTTATGGAAAAAATGGGTTTACCATGTGTTAAAATAAGAGGAAAGGGTTAAAATGACCTACCAATTCTTCGCACACACATTTTATGGTCATAATTATACCATTATGACCATAGGATATATTTTTATGGGTATTTTGGATACTTTTCCATGAATGTGGCCTATATAATAAGTTAAGTAATGAAAAAGATAAAATAAAACCTTTATACCTTTTAATATATATAAAGATTTGGGATAGGGAAAAACTATGATTGATTATTGATATTATTTTGAAATATAACTATTTTTTTATCTTAATAACTTATATTTAATTCATAAAGATGAAATAATTACACAAAATGCTTAAGACCAACATAGTAATTGTTTAGTAAACAATTAAATAAAATAAATTATACTAAAAATATTAAAAGTGAGGTAATTTGAATGAGTTATTGTGTTAAATTATTATTTTTAGATGAATATGTCATGATAAATAGGTTTTAACTAAATATATTCAAATTACATCATTTTATTTATATTTTTAAATTCAATTTAAATGAATAATGTCTAAATTGACATTAATGTTATTTTATGATAAATTATATTGTATTAAATGTTTTTAAATTATTAAAAAAGTATTCTATGAAGTTATTTTTAAATGGTAATAAATATAAACTATTTTCCATTAATATAACAATTTTTCTTTTATAATAAATATATTTACCCCTAAAAATTAAAAAACACTATTAGTGCGGTTAAGTATAAAGTAGTGTTTTCACACGTCACATGCACTTGTGTTAAAATTAATTTTCAACACACATTGGATATATATATATTTATTTGAAATTTTTTATTATATTTAAAATTATTGGGTCTATATTAGCTAAATATGATCACTTTAATTTATTCTTAAAGGATAAATTACCTATGTAAGAAAACTAGTTACCATAGTGAAAAACCAAAATTGTAAAAGTAGAGAAACATAGAAGTTAAGAAACAAAATGTTTAAAAATGTGTTTTATTATATTGTGGATATTTGGATGGAACTGATAATACACAAAACCCATTAATTATCAATCTTGTATCCACTTTTGATAATATTGACCTCTAAATAGTGAACACGTTCTGGGTATATACAAAATTGCCACTCCCCAACACTAAATGGAAACACAATCCCCTCCCTTATTAACACCTTCAAACCACATTTTTTCAACCAATTCCTAATGCAATGACTACCCAAAATCCCTAACCTAATCATAGAATCCATATTTTGTATATAAATCCAACTTTTTAATGATTTATTGAAAACCTTAGGAGGATACCCAAAGAAAAGGTAATGTTTTTCAACGAGCATCTTTATTTTACTTCATTCTCCACCTCCTTCAATTTGAATTATACCATGAAAATATTATACCCTCAGTATATTCCTTATACTAGGTTGTTTTTATAATATTTATGTGCCCTAAAACCATCTCCAATTCCATCAAATGGTTATGAAATCATCGTTCGTGTGTGTAGCACACTACCACCTCGTGAAATTATGTCGTTCATTTTTCTAATTCCATATATCATGGTCAGGTATGATGATGGATTTTAATTATATATATGATATTGGTAATATATTTATACCTATAGAGTCATTATATCATATACATGTTTTTACCTTACATTTAGTAGGAGATACTCTAACACCTCAAGCTTCTACGATACGTTTCTCTTTGAATAATACAATAACGTGCGATGTACGCAACACCGAGTTCAGGCGCACCACGACCTATCAAACTAGTTGTTTAAAAAGCGGTTATGAATAGTAATAACATAATTTTAAATTTTATATACATCCCATATAATTTTAACATTTATATTTTGTGTTTCTTAGACATAATATAAGGACAAATTCAATTTTTCCGATAAAAGATGTATTTTTCAATAAAATGTAGTTTTTCTGCCTTTTAATGAAAACCCCTTTTTAAATCAAATATTTGACACTTTTACATATTAAATTTTATGAAATTAAAATTTATTTAGAATCGGGACATAAAAATGTATTTTGGATAAATTTTTTCTAATTTTATGATAACTTTCATATTTTGATGAATAGTGAAAAATACTAAATTTTAATTAAAAACAACTTTTTTAATCGAAATAATTTGTAGTGTTAGATTATACATTTGAGTATTTTTAAAGTATAATTATATTATATTTTTATCATTTAATATAATATAGGTCATTTAATGTAATTTCAAATTTAAATTGTACAAAACACATGTCGATCTTTTGATAGTTTTTACTTCTAAAAAACTCGCTTGTTGGTTTTGACAATGAGAATTAATTTTAAATTAATTATTCAAAATTCTATGTTTTGAATTTGGAAAAATATATTCCATACCTGGAATCAGGAGGTCCAAATTTTTTAAATAGGTAACATTTATTTTTAGAAATTATGAATAGTAACTTCATTAAGTATTTTATTTACCATGGTTAAAGGGTAAATCTGGTAAATAAGAGTAAAAAATAATATTATAATAATATTAAATTACCCTAAAACCTGTCCTAATCCTATTTTCCAATACATGTCCGACCATGGGTATCTTTGGGTCAATTTTTGGACCCCATGGAGCCACTTTTAAGGGAAAATGACACTTTATAAAAAATAAATTAATGTTAAGGAAAATGTAACATAAACAAATATCTTTTAGTAAAACAATTTTTATAAGGGATAATGTAAGTGATATTTTAAACTATAAATATTCATTATAAATATAAAAATATTTACTAAATGATGTTATTTTATTTATAATTTTTATACATAAAATAAATATATTTATTTATTACACGATAATGATGCAGTATTTCCCTTATTAATGAAAGAATCAAATAAATGATCTTATAAATATTAAAATAAACATAATTTAAAAGTTTTGACGACATCCAAGAATTTTATAGATTAATATGAAATGTTAGTTTTTATTCAATGTATCTTTTTTGAAGTAATCAAGTTGTTATGACTTTCACTAAAACCAAATATTAAATAGTGTCAAAATTGACATAAATGAGTTTTTAAAACCAATACTATTTTATTAAATTATATAATAGTTCTAAAAATCTAAGGTTCAGACAAAGGATTTATATAATTATATATATGTCATTAATGAACCACTTTAGGTTCTCTTGTCATTTAATTATAATTTTATTAACCATTTATTATAATTATACAAGAAAACATGGTAATAGATAAACTATTTAACTAAAAGTTAAATCTAAAAGATAAGGTTAATATGGTGACCTAAACTTGTCTAAAAACTATTGGATGAGAGTTTTTAGACCCATCCCCACCTTATTCTCAAAATAAACTCATTTGGATCCATTATAAATTAAAAATTATTTTATAATAAATTAATATCTCAATCTTTTCCAAAAGTGCCCTTCACCTCTCTTATAAAAGGGTACATCCATTTCTCTCAAATTTACTCCTCCAAAGCCATTTGTCTCAGCCAAACCATGATAAAATATCCACCCAACTACCCTAAATTCAACCTAGAGGAATTAATTTGATCATAAAGCCTACCTAAGGATCCTTTTTGTTCAAATCAAAAGGAAGAACTTGAAGAAAAGGTAATTATTTCATCACCTCTTTCAAAGTTCTTTTCTTCTTCCACTTCCTCTTTCTTTGTTGTTTCCATACCAAAATAATAACTATAGTATCTTATTCATACTAAGACTTTATTATAAATATGGTACATCCATATTCATTATTCTATCCATCCTCTGAATGACAAAGTCGCCATACGTGCGTACGTACAACTTACCGTCTCCACATCGTGGTGTAGTTTTTTATTCAACACTTCATTATTTGGGTAGGTATGATAATGAGTATAATTGATTTAAATAATAAATATAACATGTTAATTATTCTGTATATGTAATATACCATACAATTACATATTATTTCACCGTCAATAGAATTATATTGTCACTCGTGCGTACGTACGGCTTACCGCCTCCACGATACGATTAGATTTCATCCCCCATCGTAACCATTCAAGAATAATTTACATTTGATGATTAAAAATAATGTTTAAAGAACATAATATTATTCTGTATATGAATCAAATATATCCTATCCATAACAAATAGAACTTACATAACAAAACATATAAAGGAAAATGAATCAGTTAAAACCAAAAACAATGATACTACTGAAATATCATTAATAAAGAAATATTAGAAGATCATATATGATATAATATTTATATATGTGGTTATATTATAATTTAATAAAAATTATTTCACCATTATATAGGAGATTAATGTACCCTTGACTAAGGAAAAGTACAAGGTTAGGGTTAATTTTACAATCTCTTTATTATCCAAGGTTTATACGTGAGTATCTACTGGGACCACTTTATCATCCACATCGGTGTTTTTTTAAAATTTATTTCAAAACATTTTTAATATTTCCTAGACTATGGGTTAATGTCATTTATACACTTGTTTCAGTTTTTATAAAAAAAAATTGAAAGTAATCTTTCCGTCAGTTTCCAAACAAGGTACTTTATGACCTTTTCAACAAATTAAGGCATGAAATTTTTTTATCTTGTATGGCGAGTGTGGCTATTTTCCACTGTTATAAAACCTTAAAAGCTTCCCTTAAAATCTTATAAGAATATTTTCAAAATAAATGTTTTCTTTTATAATTATGTGACTTTTAAATGATTTCAAAATAGAAAGAGATATTTCTCTCAAATAGTATTGATTTCATCTATGTCAACATCCTTTGATGGATTTTACACTTGTTTGAAGATGATTTATTACGATATAATCTTCCATATTGTATTGAAGGTTTTGTGATATGTTTGATTTTGGATGTTTTATTTTTATACCATTCATGTTTTATGGTTAATGTATTGACATTTCGTATGCTAGTTTTTATATGAATGTTTATATTATGTTTCAACCTTTTCATATGAGGAATGCATTAGACATAGTAAGTGACGGGTGGTGCCCGCTATAGCTCCTCAATACATCGGTAGGTCTCATGAGTCAAACTAGTGTCTTGGAACAAGGCCTTGACAAAATCTTATTTGTATTCTTGACATGAGGCCTTGACTATGTGGTCATGATGTCCTATATTATGCATTCCATCATTATTAAATTAGTTATTGATATTACATGTGATTATTTGACTAGTATAATATCCATGTGAATAAGTAAATAGAATTATTTGATTTATATTTTTCATATTATGCTGAATTTTAAGTTTAAAAGGCTTTTATTTTAGTCTTATACATTGCCTTAAATGTTTATGTTTATTTATGAATTTTTCTGCTATATTGTTCTCCTTACTGAGCATCTGAGCTCACCGCTTTCTATGTTTTATTTTTTCCAGGATGTGAAGAAGTATATTATGATTAACCTATAGGGATAGGACAAATGATATTAGTGTTTTCAAAGGGGACACAATGTAGTTTTTTTATTTCATGATGCAATGTCAAACTTATGTATATATCTAGTAATTCCAAGACTACTAAACTAATCAGTCTTTCGAAACTTGATCTCATGTGTTAATGAAAATGTTATGTAATAATACACTAACTCTAGGTAACTAGGGTCGGGGTGTTATAGTTGGTATTACACGAAGTTTAGTACAAACCCAGGAAACTAGATTTAGAAAAACACTTATTAGAGAACATTACCCTAATATAGACTTTGAGGATTAGTATATAAGAACTTCTGAGAATTTTGGTAATGTGTAGATTTTGTAAATTTTCAAAGAAATATATCCCTTTCTAGATATGATCAGGTAGTGGTGGCTCTGGAACAGATGTACCTAGGAGTTAAAACTTCAACAAGGAGCTTCAAGCTTGACCCGGGGTATCCTGGTACACGATAATGGGCCTTGTTGTACTCCTGATTATGACACTCTCGGTGGATATTCTTAAGATAATTCACATTTTCTTTACAAACCATTATGAAGGATTTATGAGTAAATAATTCCTCAAAGAAAACATTTTTTTATGATTTTGGATTATATGCATAAACTGTTCAATTTATGTTAGGTATTTTACTAGTTTAGAATTATGTATTGTGATTCATAAACTAATCTAGTGTATGTCATTATTTAGAAATGGAGCCTAGTATAAGGAATAGAAACTGTATCAATGCACATAATCCATGTAGAGATTTCCCTTCTACTCAGGATAATTATAGTGGAGCTGGTGATTCAACTGTTGTTGATCGGCTTATAACCATATTGGGAAAACTCACCCAGGTTATGAATAATAACCTTACCATTATAGAACACCCTGATCCACAATGTGGAGGATCAATGTTAGACCATTTAATGAGGCAACAACCACCAACATTAAATGGGAATACAAATACATTTTTATCTGAGCAATGGATAAGTTTCTTAGAGAAAATATTTCATGCTTTGGGGAGTAGTGAAAGGGAAAAAGTTTTCATTGTAGTTTATTGCCTCATGAGAGATGTAGATAAATAGTGGTCATTAGTTCAAAACAAAAAGGAGGATGAATAAGTATTAAATAAGGAATTGAGGTACTTTAAAGATATTTTCTTATAAAAATACTTTCCTCATGAACATCGAGTGGATATAGAAAGGAAATTTCTGAGTCTGAGGAAAAAAGAGGACGAGAATGTCGCAAAGTATGAAGCTAACTTTACATGGTTAGCAAGGAATGTTATAGATTATATACATAACCCAAGAAGTAAGATTTATCGATTATTTTATGTCTTAAAACCATTTCTCCATTGACCATTAGTCTCACAATCATTCTCATCGTATGAAGATATAGTTTTGTATACTATCAAGACAGAAAAAGGAATTCTCTATGTCTTATGACATTAAAGTAAAGCAAGAAAAAAAGAGAATGGTAGAGAAAGAGATAGATAAAGGGAAAATGGGAAGGAAGGATTTTCCCTTATGTGATAATTATGGGAAGAAACACCCTGATACTTTCCTAAAAGGAATGGGATTTTGCTACAAATGTGGATAAAAAGGTCACCAGGCTTGTGATTGCAAGGGAAATAAAGAGATCTTCAATGTTGAATGCTACAATTGTAGAGAAATGTGGAATTATGTAAATGAATGTCCTAAGCTCCAAGGAAACTTACCCTAAAAAAGGCCAAGGGAGCAAGGCGAAGCTTATGTTGTTACTACAATTGAAGTGGAATAATTAATGTATTTGTGTTTCTGGATTCAAGAATTATATTTTGGTTATAAGAAGAATGTGATATATATAAGGATTGTACTACAGTACTTTTTTTTTCATTAAGGTTTTAATATGATTAAGGTAATAATATTTTCATTATGTGACAATAAGAGAAAATTTATGTTGTTTGGGGAATCAGATGTTACAGTTGATTTAGGAATTTAAAGACCTTTTAGAGAGCATTTGGACAAAAGTATTTTGAATATCTGTAAAGGTTGGAATGGATCAAGTTGGACATCAGATACTATTTTTTAAGGTTAAAATATTTCTTAATATTATTTATGGATTTTTATAAAAATAAAAACCCGGAGGTTGGGTGATAACTTATCGCGCCCGACAAGGCCACGAGACTTGAACCCGCAACCGAAGGGTGACAAGGGTGCATCACCTACCACTGGCCTACATGTGGTCCTGGTATATATAATTTAGTTTTTTTTAAATGTTTTGACAGAAGAATTATAAATTCATTTTTTTACCTTATACGATTAGGATAAATAGAATATTTTTGAGTTATATTTTCTTTTGAAGTGAAAGATGAGTTTGTGGTAGAAATTAGTTAAAGGATGGAAATCTACTTGTCAAGTATTCTTTTTTTATTAATAAATGAAGAAATTAATTCTTAAAATTTAGGGAAATAATCTTAAAACAAGAAATTTGTTTTCTTAATATCTTATGTTTTGTTGAACTGATGATATTTTAAATCATCGTAGATTTATGGCTTTGAGGCCCTCAATTTTCCATTCACTTGTTTGTGATTGACTACCTCAATCAATCCCTATAAATATTTATGTTTTTTCACAAATTATAATTTCCACTAATGTTCTAATATTCTAAATCTTAATTTGATGGTGACTTTTACATTTCCCTTTCCCTCTTATTAAGACTAAATTTTATTAACCCTGTTTCCGATGTGGGTTTTTCACAAAGGTATTTTATATTTTTTAATCTTTTATTTTTTAAGAACAATTTAAAATTGAGAGGATGAAATTTATTAAAGGAGGTAAGAATGTAACACCCCAATCTTCCACTGTACATTTCTCTTTGAATAATACAATAGTGTGCGATGTACACAACACCGAGTTCAATCACACCACGACCTATCAAACTAGCTGTTTAAAAAAGAAGTTATGAATAGTAATAACCAAATTTTGATTTTTATATATATCCCATATAATTATAACATTCATGTTTTGTGTTTCTTAGACATAATATAATAACAAATTTAATTTTTTAGATAAAAGAAGTATTTTTCAAAAAAATATCGTTTTTCCGCATTTTAATAGAAAACCCTTTTTAAATCCAATATTTGACACTTTTATATATTTAATTTGATGAAATTAAATTATTATTTAGAAGCGGTACATAAAATTTTATTTTTGATAAATTTTTTTTATTTTTTTGATAACTTTCATATTTTAATGAATAGTGAAAAATACTAAATTTTAATTAAAAACTACTTTTTTAATCGAAATAGTATTTTATGTTAGATTATACATTTGACTAGTTTTAAAGTATCATTAGATTATATTTTTATCATTTAATATTATTTAGGTAATTGGATTTAATTTTTCATTTAAATTATACATAAACAAATGTCAATTTTTTTGATAGTTTTTACTTCTTAGAAACTCAGTTATTGGTTTTGACAACGAGAATTAATTTAAAATTTATTTATGAAACTTCTATGTTTAGAATTTGGAAAAATTGATTCCATATTTGGAAGCAGTAGTTAAATATTGTGTAAATAGGTAACTTTTATTTTTATACATTATGAATAGTAACTTCAGTAAATCTTTTATTTACTATGGTTAAAGGGTAAATCTGGTAAATAAGGGTAAAAAAATTATAATATAATAATATTAAAATACACGACAACATGTCCTAAACATATTCTATGATAAATTTACAAACATGGTCATACTTGGGTAGATTTTTGGACCTCATGGAGCCACTAGTAAGTGAAAATGACACTTTATAAAAATTAAATTAATGTTAAGGAAAGTGTAATAAAAACTTATATATTTTAGTAAAACAATTTTTATAAGGGTTTATATAAGGGATATTTTAAACTATAAAAAATAATTAGAAAGATAAAAATATTTTATACATCATGGTATTTTATTTATAATTTTTAGACATAAAATAAATATATTTATTTACTACACAATAATGATGCAGTATTTTTTTATTAATGAAAGAATCAAATAAATGATATTATAAATATTACAATAACTATAATTTGAATTTTTTGATTCCATAAACAAATTTTATAGGTGAATATGAAATGTTAGGGATTATTTAATGTATTTTTTTCTGAATTAATCAAGTTTTTTTGACTTTCACAAAAAACAAATATTAAATAGTGTCAAAATTGACGTAAATGGGGTTTTAAAACCAATACTATTTTATTAAATTAAATAATAGTCCTAAAAATATACGTTTCATCCAGAGGACTTATATAAATATAGATATGTCATTAATGAATAACTTTAGGTTATATTGGAATTTTATATTATGTTTATTAACCATATATTATAATAATACAAGAAGACATGTTAAAAGTTAAAATATTTAACTAAGAGTTTAATCTAAAAGATAAGGTTAATATGGTGACCTAAACATGTATAAAACCTATTTTTTCGAGGCTTTCAACCCATACCCACCTTTTACTATAAATAAATCAATTTTTAGCCATTAGAAACCGAAAATTATTTTATAATAAATTAATATTTCAAGCTTTTCTTAAAGTGCCTCTCACCTCTCTTATAAAAGGGTACTTCCCCTTCTCTAAAACTCACACCTCCAAAGATATTTTTCTTGGCCAAAACCTACTCAAATATTCTCCCAACAACCCTAAATTGAACCTAGAGGCATTATTTTTATCATAAATCCAATATATGGATCCCTTTTATTCAAATCAAAAGGAAGAACCCAAAGAATAGGTAATTATTTCATCAACTCTTTCAAAGTTATTTTCTTCTTCCACTTCCTATTTCTTTGTTGTTTCCGGACCAATGTAATAAATACAGTAACTTCTATATAATGATATGTTATTATAAATATGGTATTACCATATTCATTATTTTATCCATTCTATGAATGACAATGTCACCATATGTGCGTATGTACGGCTTACCGTCTCCACGTTATGGTGTAGTTTTTTATTCAACGCTTCATTATTTGGATGGGTATAATAATGAGTATAAATGATGTAAATAATAAATATAAAATATTAATGATTCTTTATATGTAATATACCATCCAATTACATAAAATTTTACCATAAATAGAATGATATTGTTGCTCGTGCGTACGTACGGCATACCGTCTTCACGACGCGATGAGATTTCATCCCCCATCACAACCATTCAAGAATAATTTACATTTAATGATTAAAAATAATTCTTAAAGAACTTAATATCATTATGGATTTGAATCAAATATATCCTATCCATAATAGGTAGTACTTACGTAACAAAACATATAAAGGAATATGAATCAGTTAACACCCAAAACAATGATACTACTGAAATATCATTATAAAATCAATATTAGAAGATCATATATGATATCATATTTATAGATGTGGTTCTTGTATAATTTAATAAAAATTATTTAACCATTATACAGGAGGTTAATGTACCCTCGACTAAGGAAAAGTATAAGGTAAGGGTTAATTTTACAATCTCTTTATTATCTGAGGTTGTTTATATGTGAGTATCTACTAGGTCTTATTTATCATCCAAATATGTGTTTCTTAAAAATGTATTTCAAAACATTTTTACTATTTCCTAGACTATGGGTTAAAGTCATTTATACCCTTGTTTGACTTTTTATAAATTTTTTTGAAAGGAATCTTTTCATCATTTTCCAAATAAGGTACCTTATGACCTTTTTCGAAAAATTAAGGCAAGAATGTTTTTTTAACTTATATGGAGAGTGCATGTATTTTATACTATTATAACACATTCCAAGAATCCTTGATAAGATTATAAGAATATTTTCAAAATAAATGTTTTCTTTTATAATTATGTTACTTTGAAATGATTTCAAAATATAAAGAGATATTTCTCTCTAATAGTTTTGATTTCATCTATGTAAACATCCTTTGATGGATTTTACACTTGTTTGATGTTGATTTATTATGATACAATCTTACATATTGTATTAAAGGTTTTGAGATATGTTTGAATGTGTATGTTTTATTTTTATACCATTCATGGTTTATAGTTAAAGTATTAACATTTCGTATGCTAGTTTTAATACGAATGTTTATATTATGTTTCAACCTTTTCATGTGAGGAATGCATTAGACATAGTAAGTGATAGGTAAAGCCTTCTATAGTTCCTAGATGCATAGGTAGGTCTCATGAGAAAAACTCTTGTCTTGCCACAAGGCCTTGGAAAAATCTTATTTGTAGTCTTAGCACGAGGCCTTGACTATGTGGTTATGATGTCCGGCATTATGCATTCCATCAATATGAAATTAGTTATTGATATTAAATGTGATTATTTGATTAGTATAATATCCATGTGAATAAGTAAATGTCATTATTTGATTTATATTTTCCATATTATTCAGAAGTTTAAGTTTAAAAGGATTGTGTTTTAGTCTAATACATTGCTTTAAATATTTATGCTTATTTATAAAAGTTTCCACTATATTGTTATCCTTATTAAGCATCTGAGCTCTCCCATTTCTATGTTTTTTTTCCTAGGATGTTAAAAATTATATTATGATTAACCTGCAGGGATATTCCAAAGGATATGATTGTGTTCAAATGGGACACAATGTTGTTGTTTTTTTATTTCATGATGTAATGTAAAACATATGTATGTATTTAGTACATCCTAGGATACTAAAATAATCGGTCTTTCAATAATTGATCTCTTATGATCATGACAATGTTATGTAATAATACAAGGCCTCTGGGTAACAAGGTTTGGAGAATTATAGACATGATAATGTTGCTCGTGTGTATGGAGGACTACTGTTTCAAGAAGCGATGTGATTCATCTTTTAGTAATGCTTTTCTTAGAAAGATGATAAAGATAAAGGTAATAATTATATGTTATTTAAATGTCATAATTATTTTGTTAATGGATTATTTTTTATTCTATAAATATAATATATATCATTTTATTTATTTCCATTTCACTCATGTAAAGGTAATAACATCGTTCTTGTACTTGTGGACCACTACCTTCACAAAGTGATGTGACTCACTTTTCATCACCAAATCACATGGATGATATATATAATTATATAATATATTACTGATGTTATTATTATAATTTTTTAATGAAAATATATTACATACCTCCTTTCCATAATGATCATTTAAAAATGTAAACATTACTCATGTGTACGTATAACCTATCGTCTCCATGATCGTAACATACATAATTTTTCATAACCATATTTCATGATTGGTTTAAAATTTATAAGTGATTTAAAAATATGATAAATATTTCATGCTTACTTTTTTGGAGATAATAGATCTAAATAATATTCACAAGAACCATTACTTTAATAATAATACATGCATGAAAAAACATGGAAATTAACACTCAAAATGTTGAAATTAATAAAAATAATTATAAATGAACAGGTGATAAGATGTTATAAAATGATAATATATAAAATTTTAAATATTAATATGGTTATTTTAAAAGTTAATAACATTTTTAAAACCACTATATATGATGTTAACACATGTTCAATGAATGGAAAGTGCATTGTAAGATATTTCTTCTCAATTTACATTTCATTTAGACTTATTTGTTATTATCCACCAATTGAATTTTATGCAGTGTTTATACTAAAATTTTGACTTTTAATATATTGATTCATTCATAATTCAAGGTATTTTATGTTTCAATTTGAATCATTTCATCCAAGGGGATTTTACTTGGTAATTACCATGTGGTAAATGTAATTGTACAATCTCACTTTCTAATGTGATTGTTAACTTTCTCTTGAAACAATCACTTTCTTGTGAATATTTTTCATTATAAATTTCATTTATCTTAAATATCTATATTTTTTTAAGATTTATATGTTTATTTCTTAAATTTTATACCATTTTTACATATAAGGTTTACATTGAATGTTATTTTATTAACCGGGGAAATATTGATAAATTTTATCTTTTACAAAATAAAAATATTTGATGTTAAGGAATATTGATTTATGAATTAAATAATTTATTAAATATATGAGGAATTCTTTGGACTTGATGTGATGGGTGGGTACTGGTATAAGATATCCCATTGATTCATTGGTAGGTCTCATGAGAAAAATTAAGTTTGTAAAATTAAATAGGTTTCTACTTGTAGTATTTAAATTATCCTATGAATGGTCTTCATAGTAGAGGAATCAAGATGAATGTGATCATGGAATCCAGTAATTAAGAATTTTATTTATTAAGAATTCAATTATTATTATTTAGGTTATTTTAACAATGATATTATCCATGTATTCATTTCATTCTCATATTATTTATTAAAAGAAATGACTTTCAGTTATTTTTCATATTGATTATGCCTTATCTATTCATGTACTCATGTTACTTAGAGGGAATGTGTGTTCAGCTATTTACCTTACCATATTATTCTTATTGATTCAAAATAGATTCTGTTGTACTTAACCCTTATTGATTGTATAAGCTCACCATTATTTTGTTTCCTTTCCTCATGATATGATGGTGAATTCTTGGAATGAGATTCAAGGATAAATTTTTTTTACTTTTTATATTCTTTATTTTTTGTTTCGCCAATGTAAAATGGGTGTCATGTATGTATTTAGTTATATAAAACTGCTAATATTTTTAGGCCTTTGTGATGTAATTCCATGCATTTATGCCAATGTAATAATATATGACATCGACTTTAGATTACTAGAGTTAGGGTTGTTACAGTTGGTATCAGTGGATTCTTGGTAGAAACCATTGGAACTAGATATAGAAAAACATAGATTATAGAATATAAACCTAAGATAGTCTTTTATGATATGTATATAAGAATATCCTAAAAAAATTTGGTACATATTATGTGGTTTTCATAGAAATGCATCATTGTGTGGATAATTTATGTGGAAATAGTTCTGTATTAGAAGTACCTCAGGGTAATAACTCTGAAAAAGGCATGTTGGGGTCAACTCAAGTGTTACATGGTGATGTGGCATTAAATCATATTTTTCCCTCATCTCTTTTAAAAATATTTTGTTCTTTTAGCGTTTTATTGTGTATTTTTGTGATAATTATAGTAATAATATTTATTTACTATCAAATAGTAAATTGTTGATTAATCTTTCATTATTGTTTAAATTAATGAGTATTTTATTATTTGTATCTTTAATTTATTTATTTCATTATTAATTTTTATTCTAAAATATAGATTTTAGGTTTCATGATTTAAACTTTGTGATTAATTAATTTTATTTGTTTATTTTGTTAATAATTAAATAATTGATGTTTTAGTGTTTAGTTTAATTTTATGTATTTATTTTTTTTGTAGAATTTTAATTTTTGGTATTAAATAATATAATTTTTTACATTATTTACGAAGAAGGTTGTCCAGTGAAGATAAATTTTAAGATAAAAATCTCTGATAGAATGAAATTATCTTACTCACTTAAGAGAAAATTGTTTAGGTGTCATCAAATGAGTTAAATCCTTTCTATGTGATAGGATTTTAAAATCATTAGAGTAATAAAAAAATATTAGGTGAATGATATAATTTATCTTACATGACCTGACCCAAGTGAGCTTGTAAAGAAGATAAAATGAGGGTTTTGAACCCTAAGCGACCCAACCCCACCGAGTTCTTGAAGGAAACAACCATCGACTGGAACCTCAAAGTTAATGACCAAGCTTCTGATTGATTCCCAGATTCAACTAAGATTTTAAAATCTGGGTTTGTTGAAGACAACGCCGCCACTCAAAGTCTAGATCTCACTACCACAAAACTGGGTTTCTGTAGTGCCACCCTTTATCAGTGCTTTTTTTTTAGTAGCGCTAATAAAGGGGGAGATTTATTATCACCTTTTTCCTAGCACTAATAAAGTGTATATTTCAAAAAAACATGAAAACTGATATATTGTTATATAAGTATATTTACATTGATATAAATATAATATATATTTTTTAAATATGTTTTAGATAAGTATAAATAGACTATTACATTTAATATATAAGAAATTTAGTGAAAATGGATTTAAAATATTTTAAAAAATATTATAAATTAATAATTTTCTAATTATCATCGATTAATAATTATTTAATAACAATTTGAAGACATAAAAAATCAATAAAAAATCAATAAAAGATCTAAAATAAGTTGAAAATGTAACTCAAACTTCAAACAACCATAAATTTTGATCTGAGTGTCCGTTTGAGCTTTACAACATATCAAATTGAAGCTTGTGATGAGATCTACACGCTAATGACCCAAGGGAATCTTTTTTCACATTTTGTAAGGCACAAAAAGGCCTATAAGGCATCTAAAACTGAGTTTTTAGTCGGGATACCCCGATTTTTTAACATTCAAATTGGTATAAATTCTGATCTGGATGTCATCTAGGCCTGTACCATATATCATATCGAATATTGTTTTGTTTTCATCAATTTTACTAGTTATGGAGTTAAAATGGGCTTTTGGATTAGAATTTATGGTCGTTTTAACATTCTATAGCTTTTCAAATACACATATATATGTATTTATTCGTAAATGTGTGTGTGTGTGTGTGTTGTATATATGTATTTATTTATTTATTTATTTATTTATTTTTAAACACACATAAAAAACATATTTTATAAATGTATTTAAAACTAATCTTATAAATATATATTAATATACAAATAAATGTATGGATAAAAATTTATAAATAAATATATATATATATATATATATATGAATAAATATATATATACTAATATTTGAATAAATATATATGTATTAATATAACTAAATATATTTATATTAATATGAATCTATATTAATATACGAATAAATATAACTATATATATATAAATAAATATTAATATATATTAATATTCAAATATATATATATATATATGAATAAATATATATGTATTAATATAACTAAATATATTTATATTAATATGAATCTATATTAATATACGAATAAATATAACTATATATATATAAATAAATATAAATATATATTAATATATGAATAAATATATATATATATATATATTAATATATGAATAAATATATATGTATTAATATAACTAAATATATTTATATTAATATGAATCTATATTAATATACTAATAAATATAACTATATATATATATATATCATTAAATAGAGAAAAAACTAAATAGCTTAGTGGTAAAGGTGCAGGCACATAAGTGGGGAAGTCTCAGGTTCGAGTTCAGGTGGAAGCAGGGGCGTGCGGGCAAGTGGGGGATGCGTGGGCAAGTGCATCGTGCAGAGAGTGGGTGGGGGTCTTCCCAGTACTGATAAAAGGGGGGTCAAGCACTGTTAAAAGATCCCTGAGCATTGTATTTTCTTTTTTATTTTTTTTATTTTTATTTTTTTTTTTATTTTTATCAGCACTATGAAAAAGCACTCATAAAAGGGGTATTTTATTAGTTCTAAAAAAGCGATGATAAAGGAACTTTTTATCAACGCTTTTTTAGCGCTGATAAAAGTGGTATTTATCGGCACTTTTCTGAGCGCTGATAAAAGGGACCCCCCCCTTTATCTTAACCTCGATTAATAACACTTTTCTAGCATTGTTAATGCCTGCTAATAAAGGCCATATTTGGAGTAATGTCTGGCTAAGTTGGGTCTTGGTTTAAAGTTCAAATTAAAGATTTTTTGAAGCTTCGATAAATTGACAAGGTTGAGAATCGGTATCTGGTAAACAACATCTGAGCAAGACGGTCTAAATCAAAGAGCATCGCTACGAGGATTCATCACAAGATACACCTATATGAGCTTGAGTAGGGACTTTTGCAGAAAATCCAAGTGAGTTTGACGAACTAGATCTTGGAGAAGACCCTATAAAACCACGACAAACACAACTTGTTAAGAATCTGCTGATATTTCACCAGCGTTGGAGATGGCTACTATCGAATTCTACTAGTGTTGCACCCAGATTTAGATCTCAATTGAGGTTGTCACTCGAGCCGTAGAATTCCACTACCTCCATTCCAAATCTTTGCAAAGAATCATAGATTTAAATGAAGCTGACCCTCGTAACTAAGTATCCTTTGGGTTGAAAGTTTGATTTGAAGTTTACCTTTCCTTTGATGAATTTTTGAGACCGTGTAGGTATTGTTGCTGCAAATTTGAATCTATCCTAAAATCAATTGTCTTCTTATGCCACACCAACTGAAGAAGAAATGAGGTTTTATTGTTTATTGATATTGGATGGGTTGGCGTGTATGATCTATGTTGGATATTGGGTTATTCTGAAGTAGAATGGATTACTTCCACCAAGAAAGAACTGGGAGAACATCCCATTGAATCTTGGTGAAACTCAAGAAGAAAAATTCTCCTTGAGGAATGAACCAATGATGGTTTAAAATTGAAAAAGGAGATGAGATTCTTCAAGCTCAGACTGAGTTTAAGTTTTCTCAATTTTGGTTGTTTTGCATAATTGAGTTCATATGGTGTTGTGTTTCTTGTTTGTTTGATGCTTTATTTTCTGTTTATAGATTTTTTTGGAGAAATTCATGGGGTGTTTTTATCCTTCATTGTTACAAGAGATGTTTCGTAGAAATGAGTGCTAATTTTCTAAAAAAATCCTCTATGACTAATTGGGATTGGATTGAGGTGAATGGGTTGATAGTGATGGCATGATGAATCATTAATTTTCTGATCACATGTTAGAGTTTTGTTGGGGGAATTATTAAATCAATAGGATGGTGACATAAGACATGGGAAAATGGGAAAAATAACAGTGTCTTTGTCGACCAACAAGTTAACAGAGAAGATTTCTTGATAGTAAATCTTATTTCCTTCTTTATTTCGTATTTTTTCTAGTAACATTTCATTGTGAAATTGAATTTTCAATTATGTTTTATGGATAAATATTTTAGTGAAACAATATTTATTAGTTAAAATGTACTATTTCATACATAATTCTTTATTTCTAGGTTGATGAACCCTCAATTAATTTTCAAATATTTCACATTATCTTCTTCCAATATCAATATTTATTTATTTAAATTCATTCAAGAACAACTTCAACATTTTCAATCTTTTGAAAAAATGATTGTTTGAGAAAGAATCACAACAAAATTAATTGACAATTTGATTTGTTGAAAATTATTTATCAATTTCTTGTATGATATATTCTACAGTTTATAGATTTCATAATTAATTATTCATAGGTTGACTTGCCGAATTAGCTTTTTAACAACTCATATTTATAGTTCAAGAGAAACATTAATGCATTAATAAAAGAAACATTTGTTAAATCGGTCAATCAAGTTCCTGACTTCATATCGTTTCATACCCTATCTTTTCTTGTTTTCTTGAAAAAATTTACTCATATTTTCATCTTTCTACTATTTATCTAAGCATTTTTGTTTGCTTGTTTTTTTGTTCATTTTAGTTTTTTTCTTGGTCCAATCCTTCTCTGAGGTTCAACACCCTACACACATACTATACTAGTTTAATAGGGTTCATAAATAATAAATTTGTTGTGTTCTCAATGACAGCGTGGTCAAATTTTGGTGTTTTTTTGGGAATGGAATGTGGGGCCAAGATAAAAACATTAAAAAATTCAAGAAAACTCGAAAAATAAATCTTAATTTTATAAAAAATTAATCATGAAAAATAATAGACTTTAAAAATATTCTAAAAACTGAATCTTACTGAGACTATGATCATGAATTTGGGTGTTCATGTACTCCAGATGAAGTCCTAAAAAATTAGAACCTTTAATTAATAAAATAAACATTCACTGCTAAGAAATTAAAAACAAAAAAAATATCATAAATGGAAGAAAACATGGAAAATCAAAATAATGTTCAAAACCAAAATCTAAATCTGAAAGATCTTAAGAATGATATAGAAGGGAGATTGATCCTTAAGGAGTTTCATGTGTCAAACGTTTCTAGTAATCCATCTTATATTAGGCACACTCATAAGGATCAGAATTATGAAATCAAACAATAACAACTTTCCTTACTGTAATATTACAATAGACTTACCAATGAAGACTCTTTTTTCTTCATTAGAGATTTATACTGTGTGGTACTGCAACTAACTTTGAGAGGGCTATGTGAGGAAGAGTTAAATCTTAGAGCTTTCCCTTTATGTCTAAAGGGAAATTCTAGGTCTTGGTTTAAACAGATTGATGAAGAATTTTTTGATACATGGGATCATCTATTTAATGTTTTGTAATGAAGTTTTATCCAGGATGAATGAGCACTAAAATTAGGTATAAAATAACAATATTTTTGAAAGATGAGGGTGAGTTTCTCTATGATGTGTGAGATAGATTTAGGGTAATTATTAGACACTATCTAAATCACCGGTATACTTCATAGTTTCTTAAGGACACATTTAACAATAGCCACACCCCTTATCACCAAACTTTAGTTGATCATGCTTCTAGAGGAGACTTTAGAAATAGGATTGCTGAATAATTGAAACAAATATCCAAAACTCTTGCTCAGAATTCCTAGTATATGTGTCTTAGGAGAACAAAAATAGCAATAAAATAGAATAACAATGTTCATAATGTTGAATTCAATGCTAATGTATATTTTAATGAAAATGATCAAAATTAACATAGTGGAATTCCACCATAGTGTTATGTATTGATATTCCAACTCATATTGCCCTAACTTCAATATTCCCACCTAATAAACTTAGAATTCAAATTCTTCTGGTTACTCATTTAGGTTACAACCAAGGGATGATCAATTTTATTATAATTACAACAAATGTTATAGAAATCATCATAACCTTTCATGGACGGAGAAGGGGGTTTTAAGACCTGTTGTACCCCCTAGTTTCTAAAAACAACCTAGGCAGCAATCCCAAAATCATCCAATGGAAGAACCTTCCAATTCTCAAGGAAACTTTGAGGGAAAACTATTCTCTAAGCTAGACCAAATTCTAAATAGAATGTATTTTCTAGATGAAAATTTTAAGAATCATTTAAATAGAAAAATCTCAATATGATTATGATAATATTCAAATTGATACATGAATGAAAAAATTGGAAACTAAAATGGGCCAATTTGCTAGAGGTTTAAATCAGAGGGAGAAAGGGAAATTATCAAGTACAAATGAAGTTAATAGTAATAAAAATATCATTTTTATTGCTACTTGGAGTGGTCTTCAGACTCAAAAATAAAAATCTAGAGACCATAAACCCATTGAAACTAAAATTATGGAAGAAAATGAAAACCCAAACAATGAAATCACTGAAACTGGAAATCTTGACAGCCCCATTGAAATTTTATACAATCTGATGTTCCATATATTAAAAAAGATGATAAAGAGATGAAAATCATGAAAAAATGAAATAAAGGACAAGATAACTTAAATTGATGCCTATAGTTTTGAGAATTTTTTATCCACACATTTCATTTCTTGATGCAATTAAGAAGAATCATCTAGAACCTAAAATTCTCAAATTTATAGAGTTAAATAAAAATATTTACATTAATATTCCATTTCTACAAACTTTAGTTCAAGTTCCTTCATATCTAAAAATTCTTAAAAAATTATTTCTAACAATAAAACCCTTGAGGAGTTTTTTACTTATAGTTTAACTGAAGAGTGTAGTGTTTTAGTTCAAAATAAGATACCTCCTACACTCAAAGATCCTGGTAATTTTGTTATTCCATGTACTTTTGAAATAATGGACATGTCAACTACCTTTTTGACCTTGGGGATGGTATCAACCTTATTCCATACTCACTGTTTATGTAGTTGATATTATGATATCTTTTTCCCACTACTATTGTATTATAGTTGGTAGACTACTCCATCACCCATCATATTGGAAGAGTTGGTGATTTGATTGTAGGGGTTGGAAACAATTTTTAACTATTGATTTTCTTATACTTGATATGGAGTGGGATAAGAAAGTACCTATCATTCGTGGTAGGGCTTTCTTTGCCACTAAAGGGGTTTTAATAAATGTTTCTAACAGGAAATTAATTTTCAATCTGGGATAACAAAGTTAAGAGTTTGATGTTATGAGAAATGTAAGGTTTTACCACAATCTTGAAATTGTTTCACTGATAATATGCAGGAATATCAATAATATTTTGATCAAGAAGAAGAAGAATTTTTAAACATGATTGATGAGATAAATAAAAACACTGCACAATCTGAAAAATGCATTAGTATTGGTTCATGTAAAGAGGTAGAGCTGATAGATTCTAATTTAGGTAATTTTTTTGTAAAATTTGGATAAATTTTCTATAGAAAACATTTTAAAACCAAATCTAGAAATTGATTTTTAGGATTAGTCAAATCTATACAGCATTAAGGTAGAGGGTTTCTTTAGCTCTCATTCACTTTTTAAGATGAAAATTGAGGACCTTGGACCTCTTAGGCCCAAGTTCCTTCCATCTAGTCAATATGAACAAACTTTAGAAATGAAGCTTCTTACTTCCCATCCCAAATATTCTTTTTTGGGTAAAAATTATTCCATTTCTGTCATAATCTATGATGAGTTAGCAGTGAGTCAAGAAAAAAATTTGATTTCTATTATTAAGAAGTTCTAGTATGTTATTGGATGGTCCATAGCTATTATTAAGGGAATTTTTCCATCTTTTTGATATATAAAATACCTATGGAACTGAATCACAAGCCTATAATTGAATCTCAAAGAAGAATAAATCCAAACTTGAAAGATGTATTTAGAGAGGAATTCATTAAGCTTCTTGATGATAGAATAAGTTTTCCTATTTTTGATAGTACCAAGGAAATTTTGGTACATTGTTTCCTAAAAAGGTAGACTTTATTGTTGTAACTGATGAGAAAAATGAAGAAATTCAAATTAAGAAAGCTACAAAGTGAAGGGTCTGTATAGATTATCGAAAGCTTATCTCTACCATAATAAAAGATCATTTTCCAATGCCATTTCTAGATCAAACTCTTGAATGGTTGGATGGAAATGAATTTTTCAGTTTTCGGGATGGTTAATCTAGTTTCAACCATATTCCCATAGCCCTAGAAGACCAAGAAAAGGCCACCTTCACTTGTCCTTTTTGGACATTTTCCTACATGCAGATTCCCTTTGAACTTTTTGGTACTCCTGCCACCTTTCAGAGGAGTATGATGGTCATATTTTTAGATATTATTGAGAGAATTATAGATGTGTTCATGGATGAATTTTCTATTATTGGTTCTTATTTTGAGAGTAGTTTGAAATTTTTAAAAACTGTTTTACGGAGATGTTAGGAACTAACCTGATCTTAAATTGGAAGAATTTTGAGTTCATGGTTACAGAAGAAATTTTCTTAGTCCATAAATATTCTAATAGGGGGATTGAAGTAGACAATGTTAATATTTAAGTGATTAAAAAACATCCACCTTATACAAATGTAAATGATATTAAAAAAATTCATAAACATGCCAGTTTTTATCAGAGATTTATTAGATATTTTCCCAAAATTACTAGGACACTTTTCTCACTGTTAGTGAAGGATATACCATTTATGTTTGATAAGAAACTACCATGAAACATTTAGTTTTCTAATGGAAAATCTTATATCATCACCAATAATTACTGCCCCTAACTAGAAACTTCCATTTGAAGTTATGTGTGATGCAAGTGATTTGGCAGTAGGGGAAGTTTGGGGTTAAAGAAAAGAGAAGAAGTTACATGTGATCTACTATGCCAATAGATTTTTTAATGATTCCCAAAAAAATTATTCAACTATAGAGAAAGATTTAACTTCTCTAATGTTTTCTTTAGACAAGTTTAGGCAATACCTCATAGGATCAAAAGTCATATTATTCTCATATCATTCTACTTTGAAATATATTTTTGGTTAAAAAGTAGTCAAAACCAAGACTTATGAGGTGGAATTTGTTATTGAAAGAATTTGATTTTGATATTAAAGATAACAAAGGTTCTTAAAATGTGGTAGTTGGCCACTTTTCTAGATTACCTACAACCAAAATCAAACTAGTGAGCTAATAGAAATCAATACTTTCTTTCCTGATGAACAATTGTTTATTGCATCTATGAAGCAATCTACATAGTTTGAAAAAATTTCCAACATTTTAGCTGTTAGTTTCATGCCAAAATAAATTTCACATATTCAAAGGAAGAAGTTAATTGTTGATATTAAGTATTACTTTTGGGATGATCCCTTTCTTTTTTGAAATCATGTTGATGGGATTTTCAAGAGGTGTGGTCCTGAGGAGGTCATTCATTCTATTTTAGAAATCTGTCACTATTCTCCATGGCATGGACACCATGGTAGAGAGTAGAAAATCTAAATGTTTCGCCAATAAAGTTTTTACTAGCTTTCCTTGTTTAAGGATAAAATAATTCAGTGATAAGATGTGATAAATTTCAAAGTCTAGGGAATGTTGGTAAGAAATAAGAGTTAACACAAAAGGGGATTTTAGAAGTTTAAATTGTTTATGTTTGGGGGTTATATTTCATGGGATCATTTTCATATTTGTATGGAAAGGAGTATACACTTGTTGTTTTAGACTACGTCTCTAAGTGGGTTGAGGATGTAGCTCTTCCAAACTATCATTCGAGTAGTGTTGTTAATTTCATTATAAAGAATATTGTTTTGGTGTGTTGAGAGAATTTATCATGGATAATGGTACACATTTTAAGAGATTATAATTCATATCATTGGTGGAAAAGTATTGATGTATTTATAAGAATGGTACCACCTATCACCTACAATCTAGTGGGTAGGAAGAGGTTTCAAATAAATAATTGAAACAAATTCTAGAGAAAACTGTTAGTAGTACAAGAAAGGGTTTATCTTTAAAGTTGGATGAGGCATTATGGGTTTATAGGATAGTGTATAAAACTCACATAGGGATGTCTCCTTGTAGACTTATCTTTGGTAAGATATGTCATTTTCTTGTAGAGGTCCATAAAAAATCTTTTTTGGAAATAAAATCCCTCAACTATGATTTCAAGTCAACTGAAGCAAGGAGGCTATTAGAGTTGAGTGAGATTGAAGAAATTTGAAGAGAGTCTTATGAGAATTCTAAATTCTATAGAGAGAGGTCAAAATCTTTTCATGAATCCATAATTAAAAATAGGTATTTTTACGGTTTGTAAGAGGGTCTTACTTTTTATTTCCAGGTTGAAACTTTTTTCTAGAGAAACTCAAAACTAAATGGTTGGGACCCTTTACTATCTTGAATGTTCTTATATTTGGAGATTTAAAATTAGTTGGAGATGAGAATAGACTATTAATGGTTAATGGTCGGGGGTTAAATATTACATTGTGGGGTAGTCAAAGGGCTTGATTGTCGTCTTTGTTCTGAAAAGATGAATATCAACTAAGTCTAACTGAGTAATTAAAATTCAGTGAGTCATGAGAGTCAACCCATGGACCCTATTGTTTTTATTTTTATTTTTTCAATAAAAATAACTTCTTGTCATTTGCATTGTTCTCTACTATTCCCTTATTCATTGAAAATTCTTCTCTTTGCATAAGTGTTTAAATTGTTCTTGCAGTCGGTCATTTGATAGTCGAGAAGCAAAGAGTTTCTTCGGTTGAAGCTTCAACTCTTCTTTATTTCTTAGTAGAGCTACAAGCCCAAACACACTTGATTCACTTTCCTAAACATTCTCTCTAGTTAAATTAATTCTTGGATTCTATTTTCTTGTAACTAATGTCGATCTTTTTAATTCTATAAGAACTTTAACCTTCTAGCTAGGGCATTTCACTGAAGGTTTAGATGGGGAGTAAATTTTAAATGAGCTAAAAGTAAAGCTTCAATTACCAGGGGAGTTTTAGTTCTTTTCCTTTATTTTAATTCTTATTATTCATTACTTTACATTGCGTGAATTTAATTGTGGGGGAAACTCCTTGGAAGTTTTGTAATTCAATTAAAATTGGGCTAGTTCTTAATTAATTTTGCTTTTCTTAACTTTAGTATTTTGTTGGAATTTTTTTGTGAAACATTTGAAATCTTGCTTGGTACATTGAATTCTGCTTTGTTTACTTTGAAATTCTGATTTTTTGGAAATTGCACTTATTTAATCAAAAAAATAATTGAACATGCTATATTTTTGTGCCTTGTTGAATTTTTTTATCTTTAGTCAAATAGGTTTAAGCATGCACAATTTAAATTCTATTATGTAAAGTGATATAAATTTGTTCCGAACATGCTATTTAAATTTCATTGGGACCCATCTAACATTTCATAATACTACTGAATTGAAAATTTGTTATGAACCAGTTTTCTAATTGTTTTCTTTCACATTTGAATTTAACATTGAGAATAAAATTGAGTTTTATGCGTGAGGAAGAGAGTTTTATCTCAAAGATAAACTATGCTTTAATGTGATGCCCATTAAATTTCTTAAATTTTTTCTAAATTATGAGTTTCTCAAGCTTTTATTTACTTTATTTCCATTGGGTAATTTTTTTAAGTTTGAGGGTTGTGACGCCACCTTGAAGATGTTAATTTTTATTACTCCATGGATTTAATTGAGCATATCATTTTTATTTCCTTCTTGAAATTTTTTGTTTCTGGTAAAATTTTGGTGGAATGTTTTACAATTTTCATTGGATTAGTACTTTTGGGTTGGAATTGAACTCATTAAATATCCATTCGAATGGATAATGAAATAAAAATCCCAATTCAGGTTCAGCTAAAAAAAATCATTCTTTCATTCTAAAATTGTTAAGCTGTTGGATGAGTTATTTATCTTTCTTGTAATTATTAAACATCTCATCCAAGCAGAGTGTATTTATTATTTCCTTTAATTATGTGTGTCGACTCAATTGGAGGTATAGAGAAGTTTGGATTTCAACTTGAATTAGAATTTACTTTTGTTTAATTATTTTCACAATTTTCAGTTTCAATTACTTTTGTAAAACAATAAAACAAATTTTCACTAAATCGGTTCGATTTTAAGGTGTTGATTACTTTTTTCGGTATGAAAATATATTTGAAAACTAATTCTATGTGACATTTCAGTTTATAACTTTTGAGAATTATTTTTCTCCTTTAAAAAAAATTGCTTGAGGAAAAATAATGCTTAAATGTGGGAGAATTTAACATGCCATTAAATCACATGTTTTGTCACATCTCTTTTAATAAATAGTGGGTGTTTTTAGTATTTAAATGTGTATTTTTTTTTATAATTATAGTGATAATATTTATTTAATGTCAAATAGTAAATTGTTGATTAATATGTTGTTAATGTTTAAATTAATGAGTGTCTTCTTCTTTTTCTATTTTATTTTTTTTATTTCATTATTAATTTTTCTCCTAAAATATTAATTTTTTGTTTTATGATTTAATCTTTGTGATTCATTAATTTTATTTGTTTTTTTTAACAATTAAATACTCAATGTTTTAGTGCTTTGTTTCTTTTATGAAGTGCATTGTGTTGCATTTGTTGTCAATGAGGCATGAAGTTGTCTTGTAATGAATGGATGTCAAGGAATGTCAAGATGTGAATGAAAAAGGATGTGATGGTGATGGTGATGAAGGAGAATGGCCATGGTACTAAGATGCATGTCACTTAAGAGATTCACTAAGTGACATAGGATGTTGTGGTTGAAACATTCTCTATGAAAGTTAGACGATTGTTGAGATGTTCTTAAAGTTCAAAGAACTTGTATCAACTGGATACAAAGTCACAACATTATTTGAATACCATGCATTGTCTTCACAATGCATGACGAGATGAAAGGGATCCATCCACAACTTCTAAGTGGATGAAGTGGATTAATGAAGTCCATGCACTAACACTTAGTGCATATGAAATTGAAAAAGTTCCAATTGATCTCTGATTAGATCAAAAAAGAACATTGAAGATTATAAGTGATTCAGGAGTTCGGTTGATGAAGATGAACCTTTTGAATTCCATATCCTAAGTGAAGATCATATGAGTAGAAGTAATGGAATTCTTAAGAAGAAGATGAGAAGAAATGAAGAGGAAGGAGTGGCTCTTGGCATTTCACATTATGTATGTGGTTACTTTGTTTTTATACAAAGTACTCTCAATCCTTTGCCAAAAAATATGGCCAGCCAAGGCACCTTGAGGGTTCAACCCCAAGGCATGGGCGCTAGGCACCACACACATGGGGGAACCCGTGGGGCGAGCCAGGGCGGCAGGGCGCACCCAAGACACCGCATGGGCACCTGGGGCACGCCCGAAGGAGCGCGGTAGGGGCGTAGGAGCGCGCCCCCAAGAGTGTCAGCGTACAAAGTGGGCGCCAGTGGCGCGCCCGAAGGGAGCAGAGTGGGCGCAGAGCGCGCCCGCCGAGAGAACACGGTGCGGGGCGGCACCGTGAGGGGAGAAGTTCAACTGGGGAGTAGCGGAGAGCGGAACTTTGATAAACCGCGGAAAAACTGGCCGCGGCTTCGATGTGGGATGCGGAATTTTTCCGCGGAGCGAATCCCAGCCACTCATCTGATCTCGCGGACGATCGGCGCCGCTCATCTAATCCGCCGCGCCCCCGATCTGATCCAAGCCGTCGAAGTTTTTTGATCACCGCATCCAACGGCCCAGCATCCGTCTCCTTCCTCGAGCTCAGCCGAAGGCCACCCGCGCATTCCCGCAGCCACCTTCGAACCAGGCGCCTCCCGAAGATGGATTTTGAGTATCCGGCCACCTCTGACGAAGCCGAAGTGTCCTTGAGGTTCGTCTGGCCACACTGAACACGATCATGCCTAAAAATAGGCATGCATGCAATGTTTGGAAGAAATTTGCACGAGGCCGAAGCAAACCGAAGGTGCGAGGCCACGTGGAGTTTATGCTTTGCATGAATCGGGATAAACAGAGGCATGTGTACGTTTCCATGCACATGCATGAAGAGGAAAATAAAGAAGGAGAACCCGCGGAGAACCGAGGAGCAAGTTCAAGATTTGGAAAAATCTTGAAGATCCGAATACTTCGGGGATTTGAGATTTATCCCACGCGGATGTTTTGAGGCATTCCTTTGCCTATAAAAAGAGAGCCCGAGCCCTCTTAGAAGTTTGCTGAAACTCTGTTGAAAATCCGAGTCCCGCGTGAAGCTCTCTGCCTCGCGAAGAAAGAAGCCACGCGCAAGGTATTTGCGCGGCTGAGTTCCTTGCGCGCTACTTCTTTGCGTGACAAGAAGAAGGATCCTTTTGTGCACTCCTTGCACGAAAGAATAAAGGGAGTCCCCTGTGCGCCTTCCTTGCGCGACAGGAAGACCCGTGACCGCATCCTTGCGCGCCCGTGGTTGCATCCTTCTCTGCCCGCGGACTTGCGCGGCAGGAGGTGTTTGCGCGACCCTTGTGCACCTTGAGGACTTGCGCGCCTCCTTTGAGGCAGGAGAAGACCCGAGGCCAAGACTTGTGTATGCACCAAAGAAGACCCGAGCATTTGTGCCTTGTGTGCAAAGAATAAAGGAAGGAAAAGTGTGTGCAAGAAGTGGAACAAGGCTTGCACCTTGTGTTTGCAAAGTAATTGAGAAAATATGTGTGCAAACAAAACAAGAAGTGGGCCGAACCTAGGTGTGTGCACTAAGAAGTGTGTATACACTTAGAAGAAGAAAAGGGAGGACATCCACACAAAGAAGAACACACATTTATGTGTGTAGACAAATTGCATAAAGTGTGTGAAGTTTGAGAAGTAGGTGTGTGCTGAAAAGAATTACACCCTCTAAGGGTTTACTGCACCAAGAAGAGAAAAAGGGAAGCATGCACATGCACACGTGAACAAAGCCAAATCTGGTTGTGTGCATTTGAGTTGACCAAGACCAGAGGTTCTTGAAGAATTTGAGAAGGTCATGCAGTCAGTGCATGAGGAAGCAGAGATGCCATGCACTCAGTGCATGAAGTTGATGTGAAGTCAGACTGAAGCCAGACTGAAGTTAGAGATATCAGTTGTCTGAGTTTTCAGTGTTTGAGAAGATCCTGATCAACAGAAGTGATCAGAAGCTTTGAGCAATACCAGCAGACCTTATCAGAGGCTGTTGAAGATTCTTGAAGAGAGAAGCCAGGTCATCCTAAGAAGAAGGTGATAAAGCCTGAGCTAGACGAGAAGACCTGATCATCACAAGTGATCAGAGGTACAGAGCAAGGCCAGCAGTCTTTATCCCAGACTGCTGAGGATACTTGAAGAACATAAAGAGAAGAAGAGCTACTCGTGTGACTCGAGGAGCCAGGAGAAGCCCCCTGTGAGACTCAGGGTGGAAGAAGTCTTCAGTGGGATTCTGTAGCAGGCCAGTGGGACTCTGGTAACACTGTGGGACGCAGTATAAAGACCCTCCTGTGGGACTCAGGAGAGATACAGTGGGACTCTGTATCGACCATTGTAATTTTAACAGGTTATAATGGAGAAACCATGTTGGGGCGTATAACCAACATGGCAAGGACGTAGGCCTTTGGTGCCGAACCCTGTAAATCCTTGTGTCCAGTGCCTTTACATTTACTGCATCATTCGTGGAAAGGTGAGAGATACAAGAAGAGTGGATCGAGGCTTTAACCATCCATAGAGGTTTAATTGATAAAGAATCAATTAGTAAAAAGTTTTAAAGGATCACTGATTCACCCCCCCCCCCCCCCCTCTCAGTGATTCACACTGATCTGGGCACTTCAATTGGTATCAGAGCGAAGGTTACCTCTAAAAGATCCAAGAGAGTCTTTATAGAGTGCAGATTTGAGGAAATGAGTGACCAGCCTCAAATGGAGATATCTTCCAAGACTCAGAAAAATAGAAAGAAGAAACAGGCAAAGAAGATGAAGAAGAAAGTTGTTGCAATCAGAGAAACTCCTTCTATGGAAAGAAATGTGAAAGTCACATCAGATGACAATTCCTTTTATCATTCTTCTGATGAAGCCTGCTCTAGCTGTGATGAAGATGGAAGGAACAATGATCTTCTAAATGCAATCAAATATCTTCAGAAGACAGTCCCCAAGGAAGTGGAAATGTGTATAGCTACAGGCCTCCTTGATCTTCAAGAAGAAAAATTACAGCTAGAAGATGAAGCCAATTCTCTGGAAGTCCAATTGGCTAAAAGGGTTGGCATAACCAACACTCTCAGAAAGCTGGTGAAGGCTAAAGATGAAACCATTTCTCTTTTCAATGAAAGATATGAAGACACTGCTGAAGAATTGCAAAGAATCCTTTCTGAGAAAGAATTCTTTAAGACAATGGTCAAAGAAGTTTTCCATGCACTGGAAAAATTGCACAGAGTGTCAATGAATGTCAGAGATGCTCAAATTGAAGACAAAGTCAAAATGGTGAAGGAGCTTGACAACTCATTGCATGAAATAAAGAAGGTGCATGATGACCAAATGGAACAGCTGAAACAGAATTGGGAAGGTAGGCTAAAATTGGTTGAGGATGAGAAGAACTCCCTCAACATGAAATGCTTTGAACTGGAGGTGATATTGAAAAATCTGCAATCACCCAAAGCTGAAGCCTCCCAGTCAGCTGATAGTAGAAATGTTGCTACACAAGTGTGCGTTGAAGAGGATGATTCTAAAAGAAAGACATCCTCTAATAAAAGGGCAACATCTTCTAGAAAGAAGGTACCATCCATACCATCTTGTACTGATGCTTCTAATTGTGTTTCCACAAAAAGTGCAGGATGGAAAAATAATTCCAAACAAGTATGGATGAAGAAAATGAAGAAGCAGAGCTCTCCTGAAACAACACAGCAGCTCCAGAAAAGTACCCTAAAATCAGAAGGACTGAAGAAGTCAAGATTTGTGGGTCAATGTTGGTGTTGTAATAAGTATGGGCACTGTGCAAAGGATTGTTGGTACAATCCACTAAATGTCAAAGCACAAAGGAAGCCCATGCCTAGGGGGAGCAAGCCAGAAGAAAAGAAGCAGCATCCACAGGTCCAGAGACATCTGTTTACTGCAAATAGATTTGGATTACTTGACAACATCTGGGATGATTGCAAAAGTGGTCAAAAAGATACATGTCAATCTCCAACTGTATCCAGAGCTAAAAAGAAGAGAAGATCACTGAACCTGGCTAAAATGGAATCCTTGGGAAGCAAGAAGAAAGTTGAAGATGCTCCCAAGAAGGTTATGAAAAAGGAAGAGAAGACCTTGGAGTCTAAATCCAAGAAGGGTGATGCATCCAGAAGGAACACCAAGAAGAAATGCTTCTACTGTGGAAAGAAAGGTCATACCATGGATCTTTGTGAACAAGCCATGGAACTGAATAGAAGCAGACTGGACTCAAAAAGACAATCAATCCAGAAGAAGCAGAAGGGATTGATTGAAAACAAGTTGCCCAAGAAAGGTAGCTTGAAAGCATCAAAAGAACCATGTGGAACTTCCAGAACTGAGGCCACACTTCCAAGTGACTTACTAGTCATATGGCCTAATCAGTTGCAACTTGCCAGAGAACTACAAAGAGCTGAAGATGAAGCACTGGTAGTAGCTAAGGCAAAAGGGAAGCAGAACATTTCACATGAAGATCAAGTTCTGTGTGTGAGGTGCAATCAAGCTGGACATACTAGTGATAAATGCATGATATTCATTCCAGCTCAGAAGGGATTCTTCAAAAGAATGAAGATTGCACCAGGAGACTCTAGTGCTCAGAAGGCACCTAGAAATACAGGAGTCACACACAAAGAAGTTAAAGAGGTGTTGAGATCCACACCAGCACAAACATCATTGAAGATCAAATGTGCAAGTGTGAAGAATGGTGAAAATGGGACATCTAGGTTGAGAGAATCTTCTCAACCTTGTTGTTCACATTGATGAACCAAGGAGGTTCCATCTTATTCCCTAATACTTCTGGTATTTACATGTGCTAACATTGCAGGGAATTGAAGATGATGATCATTCTCATCTGGAGAGTGGTTTGGACAGAATGGAGTGCACCCCTTGAGGGGGAGCCAATCAGAAGAAGATGGGATTCTAAGATTTAGTACCATCTTGAGAAAAGTGAAGGTATTCCAATCATACTTTCATCCCTTGTTTCTTAATTGAGTTTATCTTTTCAATTAAGGGGGAGTATGGATTGAAGACAAATGGATGAAAGGGGGAGCTTTATCTTTGCACCTGAACTTTCTAATGAGTTTTGTGAAGTTGTGCAGGATTTAGCAAATTCATTGTTATATCTGAAAAATTTCAAACCCCTAAGCATGATCTCACATGTGTAGAGAATTATGGACAGCTTTGAATTCCTTGGTCATATCACTCTTGTTTTCTACACCGGGTTAGCCCAAGTAGACTTAGAGCTGATTTACCAAAGGTTCTTTTCTAAAGAGAACATGTGACATCATCCCTCTCTTAGTGCTTTTCACGAAGATGCTATTCAAAGGGAGGAAGTGATTTTTTTTTTTTGAAGAGAACCACACCACACCTTTGCATTTGATTGCCAATAAGGGGGAGAAATATTGGCACACATATTGACCCATTCATATGTGCTCTAGTGTATTTCCAACAAATACAAAGGGGGAGATTGAAGTGCATTGTGTTGCATTTGTTGTCAATGAGGCATGAAGTTGTCTTGGAATGAATGGATGTCAAGGAATGTCAAGATGTGAATGAAAAAGGATGTGATGGTGATGGTGATGAAGGAGAATGGTCATGGTACTAAGATGCATGTCACTTAGGAGATTCACTAAGTGACATAGGATGTTGTGGTTGAAACATTCTCTATGAAAATCAGACGATTGTTGAGCTGTTCTTAAAGTTCAAAGAACTTGTATCAACTGGATACAAAGTCACAACATTATTTGAAGACCATGCATTGTCTTCACAATGCATGAGGAGATGAAAGGGATCCATCCACAACTTCTAAGTGGATGAAGTGGATTAATGAAGTCCATGCACTAACACTTAGTGCATATGAAATTGAAAAAGTTCCAATTGATCTCTGATTAGATCAATAAAGAACATTGAAGATTATAAGTGATTCAGGAGTTCGGTTGATGAAGATGAACCTTTTGAATTCCATATCCTAAGTGAAGATCATATGAGGAGAAGTAATGGAATTCTTAAGAAGAAGATGAGAAGAAATGAAGAGGAAGGAGTGGCTCTTGGCATTTCACATTATGTATGTGGTTACTTTGTTTTTATACAAAGTACTCTCAATCCTTTGCCAAAAAATATGGTCAGCCAAGGCACCTTGAGGGTTCAACCCCAAGGCATGGGCGCTAGGCACCACACACATGGGGGAACCCGTGGGGCGAGCCAGGGCGGCAGGGCGCACCCAAGACACCGCATGGGCGCCTGGGGCACGCCCGAAGGAGCGCGGCAGGGGCGTAGGAGCGCGCCCCCAAGAGTGTCAGCGTACATAGTGGGCGCCAGTGGTGCGCTCGAAGGGAGCAGAGTGGGCGCAGAGCGCGCCCGCAGAGAGAACACGGTGCGGGGAGGCACCGTGAGGGGAGAAGTTCAACTGGGGAGTAGCGGAGAGCGGAACTTTGATAAACCGCGGAAAAACTGGCCGCGGCTTCGATGTGGGATGCGGAATTTTTCTGCGGAGCGAATCCCAGCCGCTCATCTGATCTCGCGGACGATCGGCGCCGCTCATCTAATCCGTCGCGCCCCCGATCTGATCCAAGCCGTCGAAGGTTTTTGATCACCGCATCCAACGGCCCAGCGTCCGTCTCCTTCCTCGAGCTCAGCCGAAGGCCACCCGCGCATTCCCCGCAGCCACCTTCGAACCAGGCGCCTCCCGAAGATGGATTTTGAGTATCCGGCCACCTCTGACGAAGCCGAAGTGTCCTTGAGGTTCGTCTGGCCACACTGAACACGATCATGCCTAAAAATAGGCATGCATGCAATGTTTGGAAGAAATTTGCACGAGGCCGAAGCAAACCGAAGGTGCGAGGCCACGTGGAGTTTATGCTTTGCATGAATCGGGATAAACAGAGGCATGCGTACGTTTCCATGCACATGCATGAAGAGGAAAATAAAGAAGGAGAACCCATGGAGAACCGAGGAGCAAGTTCAAGATTTGGAAAAATCTTGAAGATCCGAATACTTCGGGGATTTGAGATTTATCCCACGCGGATGTTTTGAGGCATTCCTTTGCCTATAAAAAGAGAGCCCGAGCCCTCTTAGAAGTTTGCTGAAACTCTGTTGAAAATCCGAGTCCCGCGTGAAGCTCTCTGCCTCGCGAAGAAAGAAGCCCCGCGCAAGGTATTTGCGCGGCTGAGTTCCTTGCGCGCTACTTCTTTGCGTGACAAGAAGAAGGATCCTTTTGTGCACTCCTTGCACGAAAGAAGAAAGGGAGTCCCCTGTGCGCCTTCCTTGCGCGACAGGAAGACCCGTGGCCGCATCCTTGTGCGCCCGTGGTTGCATCCTTCTCTGCCCGCGGACTTGCGCGGCAGGAGGTGTTTGCGCGACCCTTGTGCACCTTGAGGACTTGCGCGCCTCCTTTGAGGCAGGAGAAGACCCGAGGCCAAGACTTGTGTATGCACCAAAGAAGACCCGAGCATTTGTGCCTTGTGTGCAAAGAATAAAGGAAGGACAAGTGTGTGCAAGAAGTGGAACAAGGCTTGCACCTTGTGTTTGCAAAGTAATTGAGAAAATATGTGTGCAAACAAAACAAGAAGTGGGCCGAACCTAGGTGTGTGCACTAAGAAGTGTGTATACACTTAGAAGAAGAAAAGGGAGGACATCCACACAAAGAAGAACACACATTTATGTGTGTAGACAAATTGCATAAAGTGTGTGAAGTTTGAGAAGTAGGTGTGTGCTGAAAAGAATTACACCCTCTAAGGGTTTACTGCACCAAGAAGAGAAAAAGGGAAGTGCATGCATGCATGCATGCACATGCACACGTGAACAAATCCAAATCTGGTTGTGTGCATTTGAGTTGACCAAGACCAGAGGTTCTTGAAGAATTTGAGAAGGCCATGCAGTCATTGCATGAGGAAGCAGAGATGTCATGCACTCAGTGCATGAAGTTGATGTGAAGTCAGACTGAAGCCAGACTGAAGTTAGAGATATCAGTTGTCTGAGTTTTCAGTGTTTGAGAAGATCCTGATCAACAGAAGTGATCAGAAGCTTTGAGCAAGACCAGCAGACCTTATCAGAGGCTGTTGAAGATTCTTGAAGAGAGAAGCCAGGTCATCCTAAGAAGAAGGTGATAAAGCCTGAGCTAGACGAGAAGACCTGATCATCACAAGTGATCAGAGGTACAGAGCAAGGCCAGCAGTCTTTATCCCAGACTGCTGAGGATACTTGAAGAACTTAAAGAGAAGAAGAGCTACTCGTGTGACTCGGGGAGCCAGGAGAAGCCCCCTGTGAGACTCAGGGTGGAGGAAGTCTTCAGTGAGATTCTGGAGCAGGCCAGTGGGACTCTGGTAACACTGTGGGACGCAGTATAAAGACCCTCATGTGGGACTCAGGAGAGATACAGTGGGACTCTGTATCGACCATTGTAATTTTAACAGGTTATAATGGAGAAACCATGTTGGGGCGTATAACCAACATGGCAAGGACGTAGGCCTTTGGTGCCGAACCTTGTAAATCCTTGTGTCCAGTGCCTTTACATTTACTGCATCATTCGTGGAAAGGTGAGAGATACAAGAAGAGTGGATCGAGTCTTTAACCATGCATAGAGGTTTAATTGATAAAGAATCAATTAGTAAAAAGTTTTAAAGGATCACTGATTCACCCCCTCCCCCTCTCAGTGATTCACACTGATCTGGACACTTCATTTTAACCTATGTATTTTTTTATGCAATTTTAATTTGCGGTATTAAATAGTTTTGGTTTTTATTAAGATAAAGCGTAAGACATTTTGGAGCAACATAAGATAAAAATATCTGACGAAATGAAATTATCTTACCCGTGTAACCGAATGGGATTTTAAATTCATTATTGTAAAAAAAAAAGATAGGTTGCGTAAGATAAAATGAGGGTTTCGAACCCTAAGCGACCCAACCCCGCCGAGCTCTTGAAGAAAACAACCGCCGACTGTATCATCAACGCCAACGACCAAGATTCCGATTGAAGCCCGGATTCAACTAAGATTTTCAGATATGCGTTTGTTGAAGTCAAATCCGCCAATCAATGTCGAGATCTGGCCAGTTTGAGTCTCGGTTCAAGGTTTGATTTGAAGATTTGCGGAAGCTTCGATGAGTTTCTGAGGTTGAGAATCGGCATTCAGTAAAGAACATCTGAGCGATTCGATCTGAATCCAAGAGCATACCTACAAGGCTTCATCACAAGCTTTGCCTGTACGAGCTCAAGCTGGGACCGTTGCAGCAAATCCAATCGAGGTCGATGAACTCGATCTTGGAGAAGACCCTACGAAATCACAACAAACCCGATTTCTTGAGCGGCCACTGAGATTCCGCCGGCATTGGAGATGGCTTCTATTGATGTCTAGTGGCGCTGCACCTAGATTTAGACCTCAGTTGATGTTGTCACTACCGCAGAATTCTAATACCTGCATTCCGAAGCATCGTGAAGAAGCTAGGATTCGAGCGAAGCCGACCATCAGAACTGACTCACCGTCGGGTTGAAGGTTTGATTTGAAGTTTAGCTTTGCATTGAAGAATTTCCGAGACCGTGAAGGTACTGTTACCGCAAATCCGACCCTATCCTGAAATCAATTGTCTTCTTATGCTGCACCAACTGAAGAACTGAGGTTTTTTTTTTTTTTTCCAATCTCGGATGGGTTGGTGTGTATGACTCTATCCTTAAATCAATCGTTCCTATGTGTTGTTTATCGCTTCTTGAATTTTCTCTATTCCTTATATATTTTTTGTTTATTTTTGATAAAAATCCAATTTTACGGTCAATAATAATAATTGATGCTTAATCTTATCTGAATGTTAAGACCTATCAATCGATTGAAATCTTAGATTCCTACTAGAACCATCAAGATGATCTTTATATCCAAGTCAAACAGACCAAATAAGGATTCCATGAGCAATAACTATTGGCTCATCAATTGAATGGGGGTGGTAGTGACATCATGACGAAGCATTAATAGTTTGATCATGTGTCGGAGTTTCATTGGATGAATTATTAATCCAACATGAAAGTGACATAAGATGTGAGAAAAATGACATGACCTTTGACATAAGAGGGTTTTGATTTTTAAAAAGACTCTCCTTCATTGGTCTGAGACACATTTTTGTAGATCGAGAGAGGAAGACAGAAGGTGAGAACCATGTAGTCAAAGACCGAGAATATTTCTCTACAGAGAAACTTCTTTACATATTTATTTATTGTTTCTTGCTTGTTGTAATGGTTCATTGTGAAATTGAATTTTCAATTATGTTTTTTGGATAAATCTTTGAGAACAAGATTGACGGGTTAACTCACTATTTAATACATAATTCCTTCTTTTTGGGTTGATGCATCCTCAATTTTTTTTGATGCATTCACATTCTCTTCATTGAAAATCAATAAAAATTGTCTTTGATTTAAATTCATTCAAGAATATCTTCATAATTTTTAGTCTTCTAACAAAAAAATTGTTTGAGCGAGTTGCACAATAAAATTAATTAACAAATTGTTTTTTTCGAAAATTGTTAATCAATTGCTTGAATGATTTAATCTACAATTGACAGATTGTAGACTTGATTTTTTTATAGGTTTACTTGCTCACACATTTTGACGGCTCAAATTTATAGTTCCATCGAAACTTTAATGCACAAATGAAATAAAAATTTATTAAATCAGTCAATCAAGTTTCATGTCTTCATCCTGTTGCGTACCATACGTTTATTATTGTTTTCTTGAAAATTGATTCTCTTATTTGTGTCTTTCTACCACTATTTGAAGCCTCTGTTTTTTTTAATTTCTTGTTTGTTTTATTTTATTTTTCTTGGTCAAAACGTTAAAATTTCTTTCTTCGAGGTTTGAAAACCTACACATAAACTATACCGGTTTAATAGGATTTATAAATAGTTAATTTGACGTGTTCTGAATGACAGTGTGATCACCTGGTATATGAAAAGGGCCCTTACTTTTCACCTAGTTTCAAACTCCTATAGAATATTCATAGGATAATTCACATTTTCTCTACAATCCATTTAGGAGTTGAAAACAATGATATCCCCAAAGAAACCATAATTAGTATTCAAAGATTAATGATGCATAAATGTTAATTAATTCTTAGTGTGACACCATGTTTTGAATTATACATTATGATTTAAAATTCATAATCTTATGATATAATATATTATATTCCATTGTTTGTAAATGACACCAGGAAGGAAGAAGGGATTCAATACTCGTGAGCAATGTAGAGATTTCCCTATTGAGGAAGCCAATACAGCTGATCTTGGAACTAAGAATTTTATGGAAATATTAGGGTAGATTAATCAGGTTATGAAAAATAACCTTTCATAGATTGAGAAACATATTCCATAATTAGATTATCGTTTGTTGGATCTCTTTATGTGATAGAGCCCACATAATTTAGTTGGACTACTAATCTAGTGGTAGCTGAGAAGTGGATTAAGTTTTTAGGGAAGATATTTATGTTGTTGGTATGTGGTGAAAAGGAAATGGTTACACTTGTAGTGTATTGTCTCATAGGTGAAGCTGATCAATAGTGGTCATTGATCCAGAATATGAGGGAGGAAGAATAAATAGAACTCATGAAATGAAGATATTTTAAGGAGACATTCTATGACTAATATTTCCCTCATGATCAACAAACTGAGATGGATAAGATGTTCCTTACCTTAAAGAAAAAGGAAGAAGAATGTTTTGCAGAGTATGAAGTTATTGTTACTATGTTAGGTAGGTATTCTAGGGATTACATGCACAACATGAAGTGAAATATTGACCATTTCATTGAAGGGATTAATCCATATCTTTATAGGGTACTGGTCTCTCATGTTTTTATTCATACAATGAAATAGTTTTATGTGCTATCAAGATAGAGAATGAATTATTTGTGTCTTATGGATTCATATTGAAGCAAGAGAAGAAGATGACCATATAGAAAAAAAATGGATAAATAGAAAAACAAAAAGAAATATTTTTTCTCACATGTGATAACTATGGAAAGAATCACCCTGGAAAATTTTTGGAGGGATTTGATGTTTTTTATAAGTGTGGAGAAAATGATCACTAGGAAATAGAATAAAAATGGGAGAATGAAAACATTGTTATTCACTCTTTCAACTATATGGTTATAGGGCACTGCACAAATGAATTCCCCAAACGTCAAGAGAATATATCTAAGAAAAATCTAAGAGAACACCATCAATGTTATTCTATTAATACAACAAAAGTGTAATGATTAATGTGACTATGTATTTGGATCCATGAAATATGCTGTAAATATATTTTTTTGATGATATTTTGGTTATAAGAATTGTGAAGTGTATAATGATTGCACGATAATACTATTTCTTAAAAGTATTGAAAGCATGTGTTAAAAAGTACCAATAAAAGTGATTAAGTGGAAAGTTGAACATCTTTTAAAACACATGATTGTCCAAATGATAACCCTTAATATGTTCTTGATGTTGATATAATGATATTGGAATGAAAAGTTGATTGATGTAGCTAAATTAAATTGGATAGCACTGACTAATTTGGAATTGATTAATGATTTGTTGATGAAGTGGGTAATGATATCATTGATGGAGTTTACATCACTTTTGGATTTAAAGAATACATCCAATAATCGGTGATTTATTTAAGGAATAAGGACCCATGCATGTTTTCAATAAAGTTTAATGATAATTTAGGTTATTACCATTTTTCATGAGAATATATAATTAAGGTATTCACATGTTTGGTATGTGATGATTAAGATCTACATCATGTTTTTTTGGGGGATTAATGATAAGTTTATTTTGTAAATTCAGTGACATTCTTTCTAATGTTTGGGATCATAATATTTTGGATGGGTCATAAAGTTAAACATTTATGAAATGGTTCAAGCTGGACTTTGATTGAGGTTTTAGAGACTAATGTATTACTTCCCCATATTAAGATTTATGAATATTGGATAACCTACACTAACCATTTTTTATAATAATAAATATACATCGAAGGACTCACTTTTACTTCTATTTTGGATCTTACGATCCGTTAAAAGTGAATTTTTGTGTTTCAGGCATAAAAAATTAATTTTTGTAAATTAATTTCTTGGAGTAAGGGATGAATTAGATATTTATTGAACCACAACCAACAGATGACATTATTCTTATGAAATATAAATGAATCAAGTATATTTCCATATATTCATAGATAGTAAAATAATTCCTCAACATTAAGAAAGGGTGATGAATTATAAATGATATCCAAATACCTTAATTTATGATGAATTGATAGTCTTTTAAATCATCATAGATTTATGAATTTGTGGCCCTTAACTTTCCATTGATCATTCAAATTATTCTGATCAATGACCTATATCATTCTCTATAGTTTTTTATTATTTTATTCTATTTCCACATCTTTACATGTCACTAATGTTCTCCTATTTGGAAACCGAATATATGTTATTCCATATGACCTTTGTACTTATTCATCTCTCTTATTAAGAGGATGTTTTATTAAATATTTTTTTTGATGTAGGTTTTCAATAGAAGAATGTTTAAATATTAAATCCTTGATTACAAACATCAAGTTTAAATTGCAAGTGTGTAATTTATTTAATGTGTGGAGAATGTAGCCCCTCAAAATTCTAAAATAAGGATATTGTATTTGATAGCGTGTATGACATGAAAAACGAATCGTAGAAGGGTATATAATACCCCAAGTCTTTATGATATATTTATTTTTAAATAAATTCAATATTTTCAATAGATTGAATTACATGCAGGACTATGTTTATCTTATGTTACATGAAACAAAATGTTTATCCTACGTTACACGCAACACATAGTTTTAATGAAATGTGAAATAGTATTAAAATATTATCAATTAATATAATAGTTACAAACTAGACTTTGAATTAGTAGTATGAATAGTAATAACTATATTATGAAAATTATGATGATCTATTGATTACAAATAAAATAAGAATCATTTAAAAGAAAATGAAATGTTTTCTGATAAACAATATTTTTCTAAAATACGATTTAGTTGTGCTTTTCATACATAATGTAGAATTAATTTTAATTACTTTTAGATAATTTATTTGAGAAAATAAACTCTGTTTTTTGAAACTATAATACCAAAATTTGGTTAAGCTGTTTTTTTGGGATTTTTCTGAAATATTTTATATTTTAATGAATATTGAAAAATACAATATTTTAATTGAAAATTGATTTTTAATTTAAATCATTTATAATATTAACCTATATTTTGAATTGGGTTTAAAGTAAAATTAGTTACTTTTTATATCAATTAATCAAATTTAGGTCATTTTAAAAAATTTCATATTGAATTTGGATATAAAAACATTTCAAACATTTGAACATTTTCACCTTAAAAAATATTTTTTTCTCATTGCGTCTACGGTATTAATTTTAAATTAAAATTTTACACATCCATTAATTTCATTTGGAAAAATGAATTCCATATTTCTAATCTGAATAATTTATAATGTATAATAAGGTCAAATTAATATTTGAACAAAATGAGTAGTGAAAAGAGTACACATTAATTACCATAGTTGAGGTAAAAATTTGTTTATCGGGGGTTAAATTAAAAGGAAAAGGGCTAAAATGACATACCAATTTGTCCACACCCTATTGGATGGACATATTTTCTTATTATTTTTAAATTCAATTTGAATGAATAATGTCAAAATTGACATTTATGTTATTTTATGATAAAATATATTTTATTATATGGTTTAAAATTAATAAAAAACCTATATTCCGCAAAGTGATTTATAAATTATAATAAATATTAACAATTTTCTATTAATGGACCAATTTTTCTTTTATAATGAGTATATTTTCCCCTAAATAGTAAAAAACTCTATTAGCATGATGAAAGAGCACTGTCGTGGGCACCCTCAAAGGAATAGTGGTTGTTGGGTTCTTAGGTGCAACAGAGTGGCTGACCAAGGTCGTATCTCAAAGAACGAAGTAAATTAAAACAACCACTTAAAGGTATTATAAAAGTAAAATAGAATAGAATTAAAACACTAATTTAAAGGAGGGGGGTGGTTGTTTATTGTTTATAAAACTTGAAGAAGTTTGCTGGAAGAAGATTGCATTTTTTTTTGTTTTTAATTTTGAAATGAAGTTTGATTAAAAAGACACAACAAGAAGATGTTTTTTAGAAAATATTTTAAAAGGCGTAATCGATATAACTCTACCTCTTTATTTACATATTAATCATTATCATTTAAATCAATATACACTTAATTATGATCCCCTAATTTGTTAACCCTCTAACCCTATGAGAGTTAACTTAACCACAAATATGAAATTACTTAAACCCTAGGTTAGCTTCGGAACACGCAAGCACAACACCCTACTTTGATTGTTGTTCTAAGGCTAGCTTATGGTCAGTGGTTAATTAGAGCACATATCCATTCTGGAAATGAGGATGAATTTTGTTTAGGGATTATATTTGAACTCTACAAATTTATCCCATGTGGTCTTGTATTACCGATTAAGATCGCACTCTCACAATTTACACAAAATCTCGACCACGTCTGTTTTTGTGTTAATTGTTCAATTTCTTGATTATTTTTGAATAATTTAAAAACACAATTCATGGATCATATTAATTGAATTACAGTAGCTCAATTATTCAAAATAATTAAATGAAAAGGGTAGAAGATAGATCAATCACTAAAAAACTACTCTTCCATGGGTGGTGTGGTCATTGTGGAGACGTTTTGCATGAGCAAATAATTGAAAGGGTAGAACCCAATCTCGTCTCCACACTTGATTCCAACCCCATTAGGAAGATTAAAAGAAGAAGAAAAGGGAAGAATATAGAAGATTATTTGAAGAAAAATTCAAGATACAAACATTAAAGAAAAGAAATACAAAGAGGAGGTGTGAAAGGATAACCTTTTTGGAAGAGAGGTTTGCACAAAGCCTTACTTCTTCCAAGAGTTGTGAGGGGTTCCCAAGATACACCCTTTCGGACAAACCTTCCCAAATCCTCGATCATCCCTCCCAAAGAGTGAAAACTCTCTTTAAATAGAGTTTGTGAGAGCTAGGGTTACATAACTTTATTAAATGTGATAGGGAAATTCGGCCAAATATTTTAATCCCATTTGCACCACATAGTTGACCTCCAAAACGCGTGAATTGGCTGACCTTCTAGACAGATGAGTTGCGAATAATCATGTCCCCGAGCTTCCCTCAAAATTTGGGCTCAATCCAGGCCTGGATGAAGAAGATACGACCCAAATGGTGAAGTGATGTTCAATCGGGATAGTTCAGTCCATCTTTGTCTTCATGGCCCCTTTAATCCCCTCAAATGCACGATCCAAATCCCATGTACTAAATATAATTTGAAGCCCATTAAGTCAGGAACACAATTAAAAAATTGTAAGTCATAATATTTTACAAAATAATATTTATGCTTGAAATACTTCATTGAATTTTAAATGGGTAAAACTGGATTTTTCATCAAATTTGAAAATGAATGATCTAATCCCAAATATTTCATATTTGAACAATTTTAACACAATGTGAGGAAATTATGTCATTTATTATCAATAAAATATTCAACAAAATAGTGTTTTATCACCTGGTTAAGGTAAAACTGATTTCTTACACGTTACATGTGCTTGTGCTAAAATTAATTTACAGAACACATTGTATTTATATTTTTTAAATTAGATATTATATTTATAATTATTTGGTCTAAATTATCTAATAAGGAACACTTTAATTTAGGCTTATAGGATAAATTACCTATGTTAGAAAACTAATTACCTTAGTGAAAACCCCAAATGGTAAAGGTAGGGAAATTTAGAAGTCACGGAGAGAAAGTTTTAAAACATGTGTTTTATTATGTGGTGGAGGTGTCGATCAACCATAACATCCATAAAACCTATTAATTATCAATCATGGAGCCACTTGAGGTAAAACACCTCCAAATATTGAATAATTTTGAATATTTACAAAAATTCTACTATTTATAAAGCATAAAAGGTCACACATTTTCCTCCCTTCTTCATACATTTAAACCACGTTTTTCATCCATTCATGAAAAAATCATATCCTAACATACCTATGCTCATCATATAACCCTTTTTTTACAACACCAACCTTTTAAGGCTTTAATGCAAACTTAGGGAGGATACTTGAAGAAGAGGTAACATTCTTCAACTAGCATCTTTATTTTACTTATTTTTTCACCTCCTTCATTTTTAATTATAACAAGATAATATAATAAACTCGTTATCTTCCATATACTGGGATGATTTTATAAAATGTGAATGATCTAAAACTGTATACACTTCCAAAAAATGGGTTACGAAATCATCGTTTGTGTGTTCGGAGGACTACTGCCTTGTGAACCAGTATCGTTAATGTTTTCATTTCCACCTCTCAAGGCTGGGTATAATGATAGGTATAAATTATATATATTTATATATATATGATATTTATAACATATTTATACCTCTTGTTTCACTATTTCAAATATGTATCTTTACCTTCCATTCTGTAGGATATATGATAATGTCGATCATGGGTACGACAGACTACCACCTCGCGAAGAGATGTGATTCGACTTTCACTAACGCTTTAAATTGAAGGTGATATAGACAATATTAATGATTATATGAGATATATAAGAAATAATTATGATATTCATGACATATTTATCATTCTATAAAGATAATATAGATCATTTTCATTATTTTCTTCGCACTCATGTAAAGATGATAACATCGTTCGTGTACGTGTGGACTACACCCTTCACGATGTGATGTGAATTTATTCTCATCAACCCAACACATGGATGATATATATAAGTATATAATTTGGTATTAATGATATTACGATAATTCTATAATGTTAAAGTATTACATATCTCCTATCCATAATGATTAGTGAAAAATGGAAATGTTACTCATGTGTATGTACGACCCATCATCTCCATAATCATAACATACTTAATTTTTGATAACAATATTTCATGATTATTTTTAAAAATACAATTGATGTAAAAATATATTAATTAATTATTAATTATTATTATGGAGACGATAGAGCTATATAATATTAACAATATTCAGAACATTCATAATAATGCATCAATGAGAAAACAAAGCATCCAAAATAAAGAAAATAATATATGATTATTAATGAACGAGTGATAAGATGATATAAAAGGATAATATATCATATTATAAATATTAATATCGGTCATTTATAAGTTAATATCATGTTTAAAACCACTATATTGAGGTTAATTCATGTTCACCCAAAGGGAAGCGTGAGGTAAGAGAATTCATCTCAAATTGCATTCCACTGAGAGTTATTTGTTATTATGAATCAATTCACTATTTTGTGGTCTATAAACAAAAATTTTGACATGTAATATCAAGATTAATTCAAACTTATTTGTATAATATGTTTCAATTTGAACCATTTCATTCATGAAGATTTGACTTGAAATTTACCAAGTTGTAAAAGTTATTGTACAATCTCTCTTTCTTTTGTAATTGTTAACTTGCTCTTAAAAAATTGCTTTCTTGTGATAATTTTTCATTGGAAATTTCATTTCTCCTAAATTTACATATTCTTTTATGAGGGATTTGAATATTTATTAAACCATATATGATATTTACATATGTTTTTTACTTTGAAAGTTATTTGATTAAATGGGGAAATATTGATAACTCTATTTATTTTACTAAATACAGATATTTAATTTTGTGGTATATTAATTCATGAAATAAATATATTATTAGATATATGAGGAATTCTTTGGACCTTTAGTGATATGTGGGGTCTGTAGGTCTCATGAGGAAAATTAAGTTGGCCAAATTAAACAGGATTCTACTAGTAGTATTTAAAATGTCTTCTGAAGGGTCTTAAATGTAGATGTATCATGATGCCTGAGATCATGACATCTAATAATTAAGAATTTCCTTCGTTAAGAATTCAGTAATTATTATCCATGAAAATTTCATTATGATATTATCTTTTTATTCATTTCATTATCAATTTATTAATTAAATGGAATGTTTTTGAGTTATATATCATGCCATATTGATTATGCATTATCAATTCATATCGTCATGTTATTTAAATGAAATATGTATTCAGTTATTTAACTTGACTTATGTTTTATTTTTTTGATTCATGATATCTTCCACTGTACTAAGCCACTAATGATCATTGGAGGTCACCATTATTTTTTTTCCTTTCCATGGGATATGAAGATGAATTATTAGAATGAGTTTTAAGGATGCTGAGATTTTACTTCTATTATGCTTTATTTTCTTTACCCAATGTAAAATGGGTATAATGTATATATCTAGTTATTGAAAAATACTAATTTTTTTGGTCCTTCAAGATGTGATTTCTTGTATCTATGAAAATGTAATAATTTATGTCACCAACTCCGATCAAATGTGGAAGGGGACATTACAATGTCCATCATCCTAAAACTATAGTGCATAGGGGTTTCTAGATCATCGGTTTGACTTGCCCAAAACCTAGGACTATATCATTAGTCTAGCATCCCAAAATTGTGAATGAAGAGCGTCTCTTGAAAATTCAAAAACCTTTACATTATCAATAATTTCTATCTTTATCGCATCATTTATAAAAAATCTAATACCATTAATCATTCATTATTTACCATGTTCCCAATGAACTTTTAAAACTAAAAACGTCTCAATAAGTCCCAACCCCTATTTCACAATTTCATAAAACACCACAGAAAACATTTTAAGAGGCTTAAAAAACCACTCACTTCATTAAGACATTTAAAAAACAACCCTTCAATAAGGTTCTTTCTTTTTTAACATCAAAACAAGGACAAAATCCATCCATTCCCTCCAATTCATTTTGAAGACGCCACAATGGTATTTTTTATATTGGGTAAACAACACACACAATTCAAAACATTATTAGAAATCTAATAAAAACCATTTTAAATTACTTTGAGGTTATCACCTTGTTTTTAGAAAATTACCCACTTTCAAAACATCATTTTCCTTCATTGAAAATGATAACTAGATACAAATATAAAAAACTTCATTTAAACCATTTCAAAATTCTCTTTTGAATTTCATAGAAACTAGCATATAAACTTTTAAATTATCCCTTTAATAATTACCACACACCAATTAAAAATTACAACACATTCACTTTCATAATTACCCTATCACAACATTTACCAATTCATTTCACCATTTTCAAGGGTATGAAAAACCCCATGGATATAATAAGGTCCAGTGTCAAATCATAAATGGACTTGATAGGGTCCATCAAAGATCTCAAACCTCAATTTAAGGCCCAAATTTACTTCCCTTAGTCAATGAAAAAAACCCATAAAGGAATCAAATTGGAACAACTATATGCACATATTAAAACATTAAGACTATAGGAAAAATAATATGGACCACCTACCTCATGCTCATAGAAAACCACTATCTTTCATCCGACCTTGATTCGAAGAAAAATAACCTCAAACACCAAAGAGAGGAACCCTCTTGAAAAAAGTTTTTTGAGACTGGGATATGCATGAGACAACCAAAAACCCTCTTATAGAAAATGGAGGGAAACAAATTAAAATACATACATGGATATTTTATTCACAACTAATGACAATCCAAATGCTTATGAATCTCAGGAGAAACATCTAGGGAGGAGGGGAGAGAACTTAGTTCTCACCCTATACTAATGGGGGGAAAATTGGGATGAAATTTGGTGGAATCCCCTTAAAATCCATGGGGAAAAATGGGTATTTTCCCACTTTTAATGAGGTGCATGGTTTGAATGTATTATTTTACAAACCATTATCTAATCATGTGGTTCCCTATGACCAAGAAAAAACTAAGACACATGATTTGGGGTAGGCACTGTCATGGTTTGATAAACCTTGTGGTTAATTTTAACTCACCTTTGTCCAAGGGGGCTATGATACATTGTATCCTAAAGATATCTATAATGTTTGAAAAACTGTGTGAAAGTTGTGTTCCAACCTTGGTCTATAGGGAAACTAGCTGCATGATTTCCCCTAGCCACTCACGTGATTTAGGAAATTTCAGCGAAAACCATTCTCCCTATACAGAAATCCCATTTTCTCTATTTTTTCCATGTCTCAAACCACCGAGGAACCCCTAAAACCTTTTCTAATCCCAGGTAACATTCCATTAACCATATTAAAAGGGTTCATGCAAAAAACGAACAAGAACCCATTCAAAAACTAGGACCTTAAAACCTCCCCAACTTATTGCAGCTCATCCTTGAGATTCACATACAAGCCTTAATAAACCCAAAGGATAGGTTTTCATGCCACTCAGACCACATACCAGCTTCCCTCTCTTGATTTTTCCTCCCGAATATGGCCATACCACCACAACACTTAGATTAAAATAATGGACTTACCCCATAAACCTTCTAACTCTAATAGGAAGAAAAAGTAGAATTATCTTAAAAGAAATCATTGGTCTCAAGCTCATCATTACAAATGTCAAACACAGTTGAAATGTCTAGGTAATACCACTGAAATTACCACACAAGGAGAGCATCGAGTAATGAACTACACCACCAAAGGAGGTATAATCAACACACCTACAATCTGATTCTCCCCATAATATCAAAAATCACATCACACCATGCCTATCCCAAAGGAACATACGATTATCCAACCATGTTCCCCAATATAATTGGACCAAATGTTGAGGTCCAACAACCTTGTTCTATATCTGAACACCTAAGACACAAAAAAAATTGCATCCTTCACACCAAGACTATAACACCCCAATATTTAATGGTATGTCCTAAAATAATTTCAACTTATTAGATATCTCTCAATGCACATAACAACGAGTCTCTGTGAAACAAACAACCTAACCATTAATCTTAATTTTTCCGCTTCTGTGACTTGAATTTCAAAAAATGAACATACACGGTTGTGATCAGTATGATATTTAGAGTCTGATAGGATCAACCTAATTTTTAGTGAATAGAAACCTACCCTTATGAATATTAACCTACCCTTATGAATGGTAATATGACCCTTATGAATATTAAATCAGATAAACAAATAGTAACCTCGCCCATGAGTGTATAAATAAAATTTAGGTACCTTATAAATAATGGTGAATATTTCTAATTAAGCGTGAACATTTTTGTGAGTAATAAATATTTAATTACAATTTTAATAATTAATAAAATGATTTAAAAGATAATTAATTTTCATAAAATATATTCATTAATCATGTTTCTTTAATGATATAAGATAATTTTATGAGACCTTAGTAAATTTTTCACGTGTCATAAAATCAGTTGTAATATTAAAATTGTAATTTTTTGAGTAAATGATGATTTTAATTAAAAATTAAATTTATTATGTTTAGAAAATTATTTTCATAAAATAGAGTTCATTTTTGTATTCTACATGTTGAAAAATGGTTTAGGTTAATTTTTGGGAATTTTATGAAATATGTAACGTCCCGGATCCAGGTGCCACACAATGGGTGCCTCGAACCCGATTGGTCACATGACCTCAAACACATTTCCCCAAACTCCAGAGGATTCTGACTAGAAGCGAGGGCCTAAGACTAATAGTGGGGAAACAATGCCCTCATTTGTCAAAGTGTAGCATAGTGGAAATAAATATAAACATATAGAAGAGGAAGTAGTAATCAATATAAACCTGGAATGAACAACATAAAATGAAGTAAAAGATGGCGAACAATCATATATATATGAGATGATGCAATATGTCTCTAATTCTAAGAAAGTATCCAAAACAGGGTACTCTAAAATCTAATGTAATACCGTACAAGGTAAAAATACAATAAAAAAAACAAGTAGTGCAACAGGATCATAGCAACATCACAAGCCTGAGCTTGGTCCCATGCTCTCCAACTCCTCTGCAATAATCATGTACTTGTGTAGGGACCCTTGGCCTTATCAACACCTGTAGTAATATAATCTGTTTGGGCCCAAGACATGACCCAAATAGGGTGTGAGAAATAAATCCTAGTAGGCAACCACCAAAGTCACGTGCCCAACTGTCAGTGAAAAAGTGCATCAGTGGTGTGCAATAATAAAATGTAGAAATCTAGGAATTACTCAAGAGTAACCATTCATACCAGTTACATTGTCATTTTAATAATTATTTAATAATTTCATATAAATAAATGAGAGTTTTCTGAGACTCATCCTCGACCTAAAATCTCCTATACCAGTGCCATAACAGAAACCACAATAGGATATCTAACAAGTAAAAGATAGTAATAATACCAAGCCTGTGATTTAGCTTGGCAGGTACAACATTCGAAATCACCACAATGAATATTCAAAGAAAACATTGTCCTCAAACAAGTAAATCCTCACCCTCAGGCTAACATAATCATAACCCTGAGGTGATTTCCCTCAGGCATAACAAATATTTCCCTCATGCATACGAGATATCCCCCTCAGGCATATAAGCTATTACCCACAGGCATATGAAACATTTCCCTCAGGCTAAACGGAACAATTCCCTTAGGCTAAACAAAACACTTCCCTCTGGATAAATAAAACAAGTAACTGGGACGATCCCAATGCATAAGCAGACAATTTATATATGTTTCCTCTCAAGAAAACTCAAAACATGATAAATCACGGCATACCCCCGGGTATACTGGCCAAATTGCTAAACAAGGGAAACGCACCCACGAGGTGGCCCTGGATCAAAGCAGTGATCCCAAACAGCAGTTTATACTTATTTATTAGATTACCTATGCAATTCTAGGTATCTAAATAGTCATGGTCTCAACCATGCGACACCCGAACATGGGTGCGTGGTACAACAATACACAAAATCAACTCGACAATTGGAATTAAACACAAGACCACCTACCTCGATCACCTCTGATCGATATATGTAAAAGGAACCTCCCGAAACAACCAAGAATGAGGTAAATATGAGATAAAAAATTACCCGTTTAAACCCAAATAACTTCCCTTTAGGAAAGAATTAAAAGGAAAGACTCAAGAAGAGGGAAGCTCTTACCCACGCGGTTCAAACAAGATCGACGACGGAAGAATCAGAGTTCCGACATGCGATTAGGAGATCCTTCAAGCCTCGAACTCCTCTTCCGCAAATCCTGGTGAACCCTTTGCCTCCTCTTCTGAATGAGGAGGCTACTTCCCATTTATAACAAAAAAACATAACTACACGGCATGTACATTCCTTTTAAACTGTTCCTCTGGCGGCTACTTTCCACTGCCTCACTGTTCATCTGTCGACTGATTACACGGTGTGTATTACTAAGTACACGGTGTGTAGTTAGTTTTTACACCCTTAATCGCCAACAAGAATACATGCCCTGTATTCCCATCCACACGGCCAAAGTGCACAGTGTGTGTACAAAAGTACATGGCGTGTACCCATAAATTTGGGATTTTTCCCACATTTCCCTTGTTTTTTCAAATACACTTAAGAAAATGGAAAAGAAGAAACCCATACCTCAAAATAAGAACTGGGTTCTTACAAACTTCCCCGATTAAAGAAATTCTTCCCTGAATTTCCCTCCCAAGGGTGGTGAATATAAAGCTGAGAACAATTCTGGCCACTGAGCACGTACGTTAGTCTCCCGCTCCCAGGTTTCGGCCTGCACTCGGCCATGCTACCATAGCACCCGTAGGAGAGGAACTGATAGACCTAGGAGAACCTTCATGCTTCTATCAACAATACGAATAGGATGCTTCTCAAAGGATACATCAACCTAAAGTTCAACCTCCTCAGGCTGAAAACTGTGAGACATGTCTGAGTGGTAATGGTACAACTGAGATACATGGAAGACGTCGTGCATGACACGATACCTCTATCGTAACTGCAACCGATAGACAACCGGCCTGAACCTCTCCAGAATCTCAAACATCCCTACATACCTCGGTGAATGTTTACCCTGTCTCCTGATCCACCTATGTACCAACCTTGGTGAAACACGCAAGAGAACCAGATCCCCTACCACGAACTCCAAGGGTCGTCTGTGGTGATCAACATATGATTTCTGTCGAGATTGTGCAGTATCCATCCACTTCTGACTCAAATGGACATGCTTTGAAGTTTCCTACATGAGACGTGGTCCCAATAAAGATGCCTCACCTACCTCCTACCAGAACAAGGGTGATCCGCATGGCCTACCATATAAATCCTCATAAGGTTACATTTCAATAGTTGTCTGAAAACTATTATTGTAGGAAAACTCGACAAGGGGTATGTGCTTCTCCCAAGAGCCCCCAAAGTCCAGGAAGCATGCACACAACATGTCCTCTAGCACCTGTATTGTACGCTCTGACTGGCCATCGGTCTAAGGGTGGTATGCTGTGCTTAGAGGTACCCGTGTACCCAGTGCGCTCTGAAAACTATACCAAAAATGAGATGTAAAATGGGAATCCCTATCTGAAACGATAGAATGATGGACCCCATGAAGACGTACTACCTATCAGATATAAAACTTTCCGAGATCGTCAACTTCGAAGGTCTCCTTGATCGGAAAAAAGTGAGGTACCTTCATAATTCTATGCACAACAACCCATACGACATCATTGCCTTGAGGTGACCTCAGAAACCCGGTCACGAATTCCATCATGACATCATCCCATTTCCACTCCAGAATGGGTAACTGTTGTAACAGTTTGGATGGCCTCTAATGCTCCGCCTTCACTTTCTAACAAGTGGAACATCTCATAACAAAACTATCTACCTCTCTTTTCATACCCGACCACCAATTCTGAAGTCTCAAGTTATAGTACATTTTGGTAACTCCAGGATGCACTACCCCAGATGAATCATGAAATTCCCGCATCAGCTCCTCACGTATATCCCCTGGAACACACACTCTTCCATGGATATGTAGTACCTCGTCATCTCCTATTATCCAACCAGGAGTAGGGTCTTCACTTTTCACCAACTCCCATAGAACTGCTGAATCTGATAGCTGTCCCATCCTCACTCTATCCAGGAGGGTAGAAGTCACAGCTAAGGATGAAAGATAGGTCCTCCCCTGTCTATCGTGCCCCTCCAAATGCATCTCATAAAACAAAGTCATAAGCTTCCACTCACCACTGGCCTCAAGCACTGCCTGTATCTGAGTCTTCCTACTCAGTGCATCAATTACTACATTACGATTACCAGGTGTATAGGCAAGCTCAAAGTCAAAGGACTGAAGGTATTCAACCCACCTTCACTGATTCAAATTCAAGTCACGTTAGGTAAAGATATATTTAAGAATTTTTTGGTCCGTAAACACCACAAAATGTTCTCCCAAGAGATAATGTATCCAATAGCACAACGCATGAACAACTTCAGCTAACTCGAGATCATGCGTCGGGTAATTCCTCTCATGTGGCCTCAACATCCGAGACCTGTACACAACTACGCGATCGCCCTACTTCAACACTTCTCCCAGCCTAATACCTGATGCATCACAGTAAACTGTATAGATCTTCCCTTGCTCTGGAAGCATCAAGACTAGTGCTGATGTCAACCTTCCTTTCATCTTATGAAAGGCTGTCTCGCAAGATTTAGACCAAACGAACTTCACACCCTTCTTAGTCAACCCCATCAACGGTGCTGCTAAGTGGGAGAAGTCCTTTATAAAGTGTCTGTAGTAACTAACCAGCCCCAAGAAACTTCATATTTCAAACACGTTCTTAGGATGCTCCCAGGAAAATAATGCTCTCACTTTCTCTGGGTCTACTATAACTCCTGCCTCTGAGATAATATGACCCAGGAAGTGAATCTGGTCTATCCAAAAGTGGCACTTTGAGAGCTTAGCGTATAACTGATGCTCTCTCAATGTACTCAGTACGATCTCATGATGGGTGACATGGTCATGTTGAGTGTGATAGTACACCAAGATATCATCCACAAAGACTACCACAAAAGAATATAGATATGGGTGGAACACATGATTCATCAGATCCATGAAAACTGTTGGCGCATTTGTGAGTCCGAACAGAATAACCAAGTACTCGTATAGACCATATCTACTCCGAAAGGTATTAAGCGGTATGTCCAATGGTTTAATGTGCAACTAATGATATCCGGATCTCAAGTCAATCTTCTAGAACACTCGTGCTCCTCAAAGTTGATCAAAAATATCATCAATCCTCAGTAAGGGATATTGGTTCATAACCGTCAACTGGTTTAGTTTTTGATAATACACGCAGAGTCTGCGGGTACCATCTGCCTTCTTAGCAAAAAGGATAGGCAAACCCGAGGGAGCAGTACTGGGTTAGATAAAACCCTTGGCTTGTAACTCCTCTAACTACCTCTTGAGCTCCTGCAACTCTAGTGTAGCCATCCTATATAAAGGGATGGACACCGGTGCCACTCCTGGAACAAGATCAATAAGGAAATCCACCTCTCTCTCCAGAGGTAGACCTGAAAAGTCCTACAGGAAGACATCCCTGAAATGATCAACCATTTGAGGGAAATCCTTTTGAAAAGTTCTCTGGTCATCCAGATATAAACTCGAAATCTGGGCTGTCACTCCACCTCGCCCACAATGCTCGGGTCCAGCTCGGCTCACCTGGACATCCCATTCACCCTTGTATAGAAACACTCTGCCCTCTGGTGACGTGAAAATCACCATACGATGATAGGAATCTAAAAAGGCTCGAAAGGGTACCAAATAGTTATAAGAACCCGGATCTTTGTTTCAGATATGTATTTCCTTTTTCTGGAGTTTTTGAGAAAAATAATGTTTCTGGAAATTTTTGAAGTACACGTTGTGTACTTTCTGAGTACACGCCATGTACTCTTTTTCCCGCTCAAAGCCGTGTACCGGTCGTGTCCGGGCCACACACATGGTGTGTAGGGGTGATGTGGAGGCCAATTTTGGAGGAGTACGGAAAGACCTAGTATACGTCATGTACTCTAAAAGTACACACCGGGTAATTTTCTTTTTTTTCACTAAATGGACCGGGGTCACGCTTGATCACCAAAAACGTCTTCTTCTAGGCTTGGTTTGACCAAGAGACGACGTACGGCTGTGAGAAATCTTTTATTTCCCGAGCCTCCATATGTTGGCCGATTCCACTGCCGTCGATTGTGTTGGAACCACTGCGGTGAGTTCTTCCTTCTTCTTGAGTTTCATTCCTTGATTCTTCCTCTTTCTCAAGTTGTCGTGGTTTGAGAATTTTGGGAATTTTCTCAGATCTATGACTTTTAAGGGAGAATTAGTTAACGTGGTTCAAGTATATCGATCTCCTAGGATCGAGGTAGGTGGTTTGTGCCTTACCATTCGATGTCCTTTAGTTTTATGTGCTAATTCCACCAATACCCGTGAATGGGGTATTGCGTGTTTACCTTTTTTCCCTCGTTGTTTTCATGACTTGATTGTATGCTTGTGTTGAGGTAAATTAATCATGTTGGAGGATAATTTCTTATACTTGGATGTTTTTCCCATGCTTTGCTCTGTTTATGACCTTTGGGTCTTGTTAGCCTTTGGCTGTTATGAATGTTGCCATGCCTTGTGTCTATAGGATGGAGTGTTTTGCATTACATGCTTGTTGACTTGTAGACTGTTAGCCAAGTATCTCTATAGGTATACTTTGGTTATCCAAGTAGCTCTGTAGGTGTACTTTGTCCTTATAGCATTATTATGCACAGACTGGCACGAGGATGAGGGAACCTGGTGCTATAGACTATAAGGGATAGACCGAGTGTACTTCCCAGAGAGTCTTTGATGTTATAGACTATAGGAGGGTAGACCGAGTGAGCTTCCTTAGTGAGTCTTAGACATTATAGGCCACAAGGGATAGACCAAGTGAGCTTCCTAGAGTGCCTACAGATATTATAGACTAGAGGAGGGTAGGTCGAGTGAGCTTCCTCAGAGAGTCTTACCTTGTTTGATTTATTTTAAGAACCTTCCCAGGCTAGATGAGGAATTGACCAAGTGTGTTTCCTCAGAGAGTCTGTGGTACTCCTGAGGCTATAGGAGGAATTGACTGATATAGCTTCATTAGAGAGTCTCTAGACCTTGGGGCTAAGAGGTTTAGACTGCGTGATCTTCCTCAGAGAGTCCCTGACTACCCTATACTATAAGGGAAATTGACCGAGTGTGCTTCCCTAGAGAGTCTCATAAATTCGTATGACCAAACCAGAGGGGTTAGGTTGAGTGCACTGCCCAGAGGGTTGTGGTACTTCTTGGATAGGACCAGAAGGGGATGGCTACGAGTACTTCCTAGAGGGTTTCCTGCTTGTTAGTTGTTTTCTTCCCTGCTGTTGTTGGTTGTGGATTGATTACTATTGTGTATCATCTTTCTTTACTGCTTACTGTTTACTGCCTACTGCTTTGCTGTTGCTGTTTACTGCTTATTGAACTTTTACTTACCATATACTCACTGAATGTTAGGAACAGATCTTCGGGTGGTTGCCTAATGTGATTTTATCTCACACCCTGTTTGGGCCATGCTTTTGGGCCCAAGCAGACTATGTTGTTGTAGTTATAGACAAGAGCCTTCTGGTACTTGATTGCTTGGAGCAGGAGAGCATGGGAGCAAGCTTTGGCTTGCGATGCTGAGGAGATGTTTACTTTTCTTTTGTACTTGTTTTGCTACTGTGGTGTTTCAGCATTGTGACTTGTTTGGATGCTTTCCTAGAGTTGTATCTTGCATCATTCCATATATACATATGTGCTCCAGTTCGTTGATTTAGTCTTCCGATGTTTATTATTGTTGGTTATTTACTGCTTCTGCTATTTCATGTTTATTACTTCCACTGTGTACTCTACTAATGAGGGAATAGTTTCCCCACTATCACACCCAAGGCCCTCGCTGCTAGTTGGCAGCCTCTGGCGTTTGGGGAAATGTGCTCGAGGCCATGTGACCAACCAGGTACGGGGCGCCTCTGGGTGGCTTATGGAATAGGGACGTTACAAAGTGGTATCAGAGGAGTTATTTTATCTTGCTTTACTATTTGGAGACTTTAGCCAGAGATAGGATGGATTCAGTACTTGGTAATAAGCTGTTCCTGGGAGTAGCTAACCCATGAACAGGGAAAATCCATACTACCCCGTTTATTGTAGTTTTCTGGTTTTGAGATTTTACAGTTGATATGATTTCACCTAGAGTGATTCACATGCTTCGTGTTGTTATTGTTTTGATATTACGGTTCTATTTCTATCGCAACCCAATAAGATGAGGGTGTGCCATCTCATGCATCATATAGGCACTTGTTAGAAATCACATTCCATGCATTCTTTCCATGCCATCTAGGGTGCATTAGCGATTGCATGTTATTTTGATAGAATCTGTGTAGATTATGCATGCTATTGTGATAGATGCTTGATATAATCCATACTATTGTGATAGAGAAATTGATTGTGTTGTAATTTTCTTAAATGAATGACAAATTTTGAATCTTGATGGGTTATGGGACCTCTTGAATCGAAATTTGGTGGATCATGATCTTGTTTTCTCTTGTATACAACTGTAAGAGATGCCAAGATTTGATTCGCGGAGAGTATGGACCCTCACAGATCAGAATTTGGCACCTCTTTTCCTTGTTTTTAGTGTTTCTGGGCTTCTATGCAGTTTCTGAGCTACTGCCCAAAAAAACCCAGAATACACGGCGTGTACTTTCTGGATACATGCCGTGTAGTTTTCAGGCCGTGTTACTGACTGTGTGAACAGAAACACAGTGTCATGGAAATAACTTCAGGAACACTCCGTGTACGGTAGGTGCACGCCATGTAGTTTGGAGCTATGTACCCAGCTGTGTCACTAACAACACGGGCTGAGGAAGTTCGAGTAGAACACTCCGTGTGGGTAAAGAACATGCCGTGTAGTTTTGTTCCAGGTACCTGGCCGTGTCACGAACAACACGGGTCGGTGTTATCTTCTCCTATACACGACGTGTTTGGTTGGAACACGCCGTGTAAGGGCAGCCGTGTAGACGGCCATGTATCTAACAACACAGGCTGCCGAGACCGTGTCTAGTACACGCCGTGTCCCTAGGGAACACGCCGTGAAGTCTTGGGTTAATTTGGACCGTGTGGGTTAGCCTTGTAAGGAGACTCGGGCAGGGGTTTAGTGTTCAAGTATACGCTGTGTGTGGGAACAACACGCCGTGTAGGTTGGGGTGTTACACGAACAGTAGTGGAAGGAGTACACACCCATGTTAATGGCTAAAGAAGACACACCGTGTAGTCGTGTTTTTTAAAACATGATAGTTTCTTCTCCTTGTTCCCTTTTTGTACTCTTGTATTTTCAGTCCTTTTTAATTCTAATCTAAGGTGTGCTTTTGATCTTTCAGAGCTATGCCTCCATTATGTCCTCCGGTCGTACGACAATTGCAAGATGGTGATCAGACACCAGATATGGCCGATCAGGGTCCTCCTGTTGAACCTCCTATAGATCCTCCTGCTGTGTCAGCCTTGGCACCAATAGTTATACCCGTCACAGGCGCCGATACACAGTTCAGGGAGGACTTCCTGAGGATGTTACAGACTATTCAGGGAGCGCTGCCTCCTACCCCATCGATGGCTGACTTGACGAGGGTTTTTCAACAGCAGCATCGTCCTACTTTTTCAGGGGATGGAGGACCCCAGGCTACAGAGTCATGGATCGAGGCCACCCTGACTATCTTTGAGAATCTAGAGACACCCCTAGAGAAGAGGGTAAAGATGGCCACCTATATGCTCCGCGACACTGCCAAGAGGTGGTGGGAGGTGATCTCACAGTCAGGGCGTCAGCAGGGTATTTCTTGGGACAAGTTTCGACGCACCTTCTATAACTACTTCTATCTGAGGAACCTGAGGGCCAATCGAGCCCGGGAGTTTATGAGTCTGCAGCAGGGTACTCTCTCTGTTATGGAGTACTCATCGCGCTTCACTGAGCTGCAGTGTTTCACACCGATCCTAGCAGGTGATGAGTTGTTCCGTGCTAGGAAGTTTGAGGATGGTCTCAGGCAGGAGATCCTTTCCCAGGTGAATATCTTCTATTTTACTTCTATATCCTCCATCTTCAACCAGTTGCTGATTACTGAGTGCAATCTGAGGGATTCTGGAGCTATGATCCAGGGCGGTTTGACATCCAGAGTTGGTGTTCCTCCTACGGACAGTAGGAAGCGTCACATAGAGTCTTCTTGACAAGATCAAGGTTTGTGGGATACATCTTATGGTATCCAGGTTGTATGATACCAGTGTAGTATGAGGGAGCATACTAGGCCTTAGTGCAAGAGGGATCCGATGTAGTGCCGATATTGCGGCAAGATGGGCCATCTTCAACGCTTTTGTCAGATCTTCTCACCTTCAGCTGGTGGTAGGTGTTCCTCTATGACCGCGCGTTCTGGAGATGCTTCACCAGTTTCCCACCAGTCTGGGAACTGGCGTACTTCCAGCCGTTTGGGCCGAGGAGGAGGTCCCGACTGTGGTGTTCAGTTACCAAGTCATTAGCGACAACAGATTGGATCAGCTCAGTGCGGTCTGCCTAGGGCACATGGCCGTGGTGCAGGCATGTCTTTCACTGTGGAGCAGACCTATCAGGAGTAGGATCCTGGACCTTCTACAGTTCAAGGTATGATCTTAGTAGCCTCAGTTTTATCTTCAGTTCTTTTCGATATTGGTGCTTCCCATAGCTTTATCTCTTTTGCGGTTGTGGAGAGACTTCGACTATGTATCCTTTCATCTGCCGACTTGTTGACTCTTGAAACCTCGTTGGAAACGAGGACATCTAGCTTACGTCAGTTCAGAGAGTTCCCCTAGAGGTTCCAGGGTTTCATTTCTTATGGGATCTCTATGTCCTAGAGATGTCGGGCTATGATTTCATTCTTGGTATAAACTGGTTGGTTCCCTTCCAGGCAGTCGTCGATTGCTATCACCGCAGGGTGAGTTTCGTATCACCAGAGGCCAGATCATTTCTTCATAGAGGCGAGTGGGATGTCCAGGCAAGTAGAGCTAGACCAGAGCATCATGGGCTAGGGAAATTTATTGCCCAGATTTCCAGTATTTATCTGGATAACCAGGGGACTTCACAGTTAGACTTTCCCCCATTGGTGGATTGTTTTAGGGATGCCTTTATAGAGGACTTTTCAGGTTTGCCTCCAGAGCATGAGGTAGAATTCTAGATTGAACTCATTCCAGGAGTGGCACCAGTGTCCATTACTCCTTATAGGATGGCTACAATTATATTGCAGGAGCTCAAGAAGCAGTTGGAGGGGTTGCAGGAAAAGGGTTTCATCTGACCTAGTGCTTCTCCTTGGGGTTCACATGTCCTGTTTGCAAAAAAGGAAGATGACACCCTTGGGCTTTTTGTGGATTATCGGAAGCTGAACCAGTTTACGGTCAAGAACCGATATCCCTTACCGAGTATTGATGACCTCTTTGATCAGCTTCGAGGAGCTCGGGTGTTCTTGATGATCGACTTGAGTTCTGGTTATATTCAGTTGCGCGTTAGACCATCAGATATACCTCTGATGGCCTTCAGGAGAAGGTATTATCTATACGAGTATACAGTCATGTCGTTCGGTCTCACGAACATGCCTGCCATTTCATTGGCACTGATGAACTGAGTGTTCCATCCGTATTTGGACTCCTTTGTCATGGTCTTCGTAGATGATATCTTGGTGTACTCTCACAATCGACACGACCATGCCACAGATCTTGAGATCATTCTGAGTACACTGAGAGATAATCATCTGTATGCTAAACTCTCGAAGTGCCACTTCTGGATGGATCCGATTCACTTCCTGGGTCATGTTATCTCAGAGACAGGAGTTTCAATGGACCCAGAGAAATTGAGAGTTGTAGTTTCCTGGGAGCAGCCAAAGATCTTCTTTGATATGCGGACTTTTCTAGGGCTGGTTGGATACTACAGGAATTTCATACAAGACTTCTCGTGCCTAGCATCATCATTGACAGGTCTGACCAAGAAGGGGGCAAAGTTTTTATGGTCAGATCCTTGTGAGTCAGCCTTTAAGGAGCGGAAGGGGAGGTTGACATCAACACCGATACTAGTATTACCAGATCCGGGCAAGGGCTACACTGTTTACTGTGATGCTTCAGGTATCGGGATGGGAGATGTGCTTATGCAGGGAGATGGGGTCTTTGCTTACGGGTCTCGGCAGTTGAGGCCACACGAGAGGAACTACCTGACACACGATCTGGAGTTGGCAGCAGTTGTTCATGCCTTACGTTGTTGGAGACACTACCTTCTGGGAGAGCACTTTTTGGTTTTCACCGACCACAAGAGTCTCAAGTATATCTTCACTTAGCGTGATCTGAATCTGAGACAACTCAGGTGGGTCGAGTATCTTCAGTCCTTCGACTTTGAGCTCGCCTATACGTCGGGAAAGGGGAATGCAGTGGCTGATTCTTTGAGGAGGAGAACTCAGATTCAGGCAGTTCAGGAGTCCAGTAGTGAGTGGAAACTTATTGCTCTGTTCTTTGAGATTCACTTAGAAGTGAACGATTGGCAGGGACATACTGTCCTACTTTCTGTAGCTGTTACCACTACACTTCTTGATCGGGTATGGATGAGGCAGCTATCAGATTCGGAGGCCTTAGTCCTGTGGGTGAGTGTGTCAGGAGGGGACCCTCTTCCTGGATGGACAATGAGTGAGGATGAGATCTTGCGTTTCTAGGGACGCGTATGGGTGCCAAAAGACATACGCGAAGAGGTGATGCGGGATTTTTATTCCTCATTTAGGGAAGTTCATCCTGGGGTCACCAAGATGTATCGTGACCTACACCGCCAGTATTGGTGGCCAGGTATGAAGAAAGATGTTGCTGGTTTTGTCATGAGATTTTCTACTTGTCATCAGGTGAAATTAGAGCATCAGCGACCATCAGAGCTTTTATAGCATTTAACCATTCCCAAGTGGAAGTGGAATGATGTCGCAATGGACTTCGTGACTGGGTTTCCGAGGTCGCCTCGGGGGAATGATTCTGTTTGGGTTGTTGTTGACAGACTCACGAAGGTCGCACACTTCTCACCGATCAAGGAGACCTTCAGTGTTGATCATCTGTGACAGTTGTACATCCGAGAGATCGTACGTCTACATAGAGTTCCACACTCCATTGTTTTAGACAGGGATACATGCTTTACATCTCGGTTCTGGCAGGGACTTCAGAAGGCTTTGGGTACACATGTACTTTTGAGTACAACATACCATCCCCAGACTGATGGCCAGTCCGAGCACACGATCCAAGTGCTTGAGGATATGCTCCGAGCTTGAATTCTTGTCTTCATCGGTTCTTGGGAGAAGCATATTCCTCTTGTGGAGTTCTCCTACAACAACAACTTTCAGGAGACCATTCAGATGGCACCATATGAAGCTCTGTACGGTAGGCCAAGCTGATCACCCATATGCTAGTTGGAGGCAGGAGAGGCAGCTTTGCTGGGACCTCATCTTGTTCAGGAGACCTTTGAGCAGATAGAGTTGATTCAAAAGAGGATGGCTACATCATAGTCTTAACAGAAGTCTTATGATAATCAGCGGATATGACCTTTGGGGTTCGAGGTTGGGGATCAGTTTTTCCTGCATGTCGCACCGAGGTTCGGACACAAGAGGATTCAGAGACAGGGTAAGATTTCACCGCGGTATGTCGGTCCTTTTAAGGTGTTGGAGAGAGTTGGTCCGGTTGCCTATTGGTTTCAGCTACCTCAGAGGTACCGGGCTATGCACAACGTCTTTCACGTCTCTCAACTCTGACGTTACTTTTCAGACCCATCTCATGTCTTTCATCCTGAGGAGGTTGAGCTCGAAGCAGATGCGTCGTTTGAGGAACATCCAATCCAGATTATCGATCACAGTATGAAGGTTCTCCATGGGTGGTCTGTTCCTCTAGTATGGGTGATTTGGCAGCATGGGTGAGTACCGAACGAGACCTTAGAGAGAGAAGTCGATGTACGATCGCAGTGGCCGGAGCTGTTTGAGGTTTCTTCTTCTACGCCTCTCTAGGGAAATTCAGGGAGGAATTTATTTAAGGGGGGATGTTTGTAAGAACCAAGATCTTTGTTTCAGGTATGTATTTCCTTTTTCTAGAGTTTTTGAGAAAAATAGAGTTTCTGGAAATTTTTGAAGTATACGCCGTGTACTTTCTGAGTACACGTTGTGTACTCTTTTCCTGCTCGTAGCCATGTACTGGCCGTGTCCGGGCCACAAAAATGGTGTGTAGGGGTGACGTGGAGGCCGATTTTGGCGGAGTATGGAAAAACCTAGTACATGCTGTATACTCCAAAAGTACACACTGTGTACTTTTTTTCACTAAACGGACCGGGGTCGCGCCTGATCGCCAAAAATGTCTTCTTCTAGGCCTGGTTCGACCGAGAGATGTCGTACGGCTGTGAAACTTCTCCAGTTTCCCGAGCCTCTATTTGTTGGCTGATTCGACCGCCGTCGATTGCATTGGAACTGTAGCGGTGAGTTATTACTTCTTCTTGAGTTTCATTCCTTGATTCTTCCTCTTTCTCAAGTTGTCATGGGTTGAGCTTTTTGGGCCTTTTCTCAGATCTATGACATTTAAGGGAGAATCAGTTGACGTGGTTCATGTATATCGATCTCCTAGGATCGAGGTAGGTGGTTTGTGCCTTACTATTCAAAGTCCTTTAGTTTTATGTACAAATTCCACTAATACCCGTGAACGGGGTATTGTGTGTTTACCTTTTTTCCCTCGTTGTTTTCCTGCCTTGCTTTTATGCTTGTTTAGAGGTAAATTAATCATGTTTGAGGATAATTTTTTGTGCTTGGATGTTTTGCCCATGATTTTCTCTATTTATGACCTTTGAGTCTTGTTAGCCTTTGGCCGTTTTGAATGTTTCCCTGCCTTGTCTCTATAGGATGGAGTGTTTTGAATTACATGATTGTTTCCTTGTAGACTTTTAGCCAAGTAGCTCTATAGATAAACTTTGGATATCCAAGTAACTCTGTAGGTGTACTTTGGACTTATAGAATTATTATGCACTGACTGGCACGAGGCTGAGGGAACTTGGTGCTATAGACTATAAGGGATTGACTGAGTGTACTTCCCAGAGAGTCTTTGACGTTATAGACTAATGGAGGGTAGACCGAGTGAGCTTCCTCAGTGAGTCATAGACATTATAGGCCACCTGGGATAGATCAAGTGAGCTTCCCAGAGTGCCTTCAGATATTATAGACTATAGGAGGGTAGCCCGAGTGAGATTCCTCAGAGAGTCTTACCTTGATTGATTTCTTTTAAGAACCTTCCCAGACTAGAGGAGGAATTGACCGAGTGAGCTTCCTCAGAGAGTCTGTGGTACACTTGAGGCTATAGGAGGAATTGACCGAGATAGCTTCCTCAGAGAGTCTCTAGACCTTGGGGATAAGAGGGTTAGAATGCATACTCTTCCTCATAGAGTGCCTAACTACCCTAGACTATAAGGGGAATTTACCGAGTGTGCTTCCCCAGAGAGTCTCATAAATTCGTATGACCAAACCAGAGGGGTTATGCTGAGTGCATTGCCTAAAGGGTTGTGGTACATCATGGATAGGACCAGAGGTGGATGGTTGTGAGTACTTACCAGAGGGTTTTTTGCTTGTTAGCTGTTTGATTCAATGCTGTTGTTGGTTGTGGATTGATTACTGTTATGTATCATCTTTCTTTACTGCTTAATGTTTACTGCCTCCTGCTTTTCTATTGCTGTTTACTGCTTATTGAACTTTTACCTTCCATATACTCACTGACTGTTAGGTACAGATATTTGGGTAGTTGCCTACTGGGATTTTATCTCACACCCTGTTTGGGCCATGATTTTGGGCTCAAACAAACTATGTTGTTACAGGTACAGAAAAGGCAAGCACCCTTCGACTTCTGGTACTTGATTGCTTGGAGCAGGAGAGCATGGGACCAAGCTTTGGCTTGCAATGATGAGGAGCTGTTTACTTTTCTTTTGTACTTGTTTTGGTACTATGGTGTTTCATCATTGTGACTTGTTTGGTTGCATTCCTAGAGTTGTATCTTGCATCATTCCATATATACATATGTGCTCCAGTTTGTTGATTTAGTCTTCCGTTGTTTATTATTGTTGGTTATTTACTACTTCCACTATTGCATGTTTATTACTTCCATTGTGTACTCTGCCAATGAGGGCTAGTTTCCCAACTATCACACCCAAGGCCATCACTGCTAGTTAGCAGACTCTGGAATTTGGGGAAATGCGTTCAATACCATGTGACCAACCGGGTACGGGGTGCCTCTGGGTGGCTTCCGGAACCAGGACGTTAGACCAGTCCATCCCGAGAATGACATCATAGCCTGTCATCTCTAAGTCATAGAGGTCCCATAGAAAGTGACACCCACCAACCTCTAGGGAGAACACCTTGCACTAATTCACACATGCAATTCTAATTCCCAATGGAGTGTCTAGAATCATGATATCGGGAGAAGAAGAAACAGAGATCCCAAGACTCTCCACAATGGGCACATATATAAAGCTATGTGTAGCACCAGTATCAAAAAGTGCCGAAGATTAAACTGAAGTTACTAAAATAGTACCTTTGACAGTGGAAGGTATAGGATCCTGCTCTTGTTGGGTCTGTTGCACTGCATATGCCTGCCCAGTGCCGCGGCCCTGCAACACAGCCTGGCTACCCTGAGCTGACCCGCCCTGCTGTCTCTGAGATCCTGGTGTCTGGCTACCACGACCACGATGTAACACCCTGAGATTTTATGAGATATATTAATTTATTTAATATATTCTTTTGTACACTACACCAATATTAGCTTGCGCTATATATAACACTGTATTATCTTTCACTATATGCAACAATATACTTGGCTTGTGTTACATGCAAGAGCGACCTTCCTCGATAGCGTGTTTTGTACGCAATACTGAGTTTCACTAAACAATGATATATTATTATAATATTATGAACAAGACATTATTAATAGTATTAACTGCATTTTTAATTTTATAACATTATTATTCATTTTACACATTTTCTAGAATGATTTATGAGAACAAAATCAATTTTTCAAAAAAAAAAGTATTTTTTAAAAAATGCAGTTTTGTCGCCTTTTGATGGCACACCCATTTTAAATCTAATATTTTAAAAGTTTATAAGTTAAATTTGAAAAAATAAACTTATTCATTTAAATAAGGATATAAAAATTTACTTTGGATATTTTTTTAATATTTTTCTGTTAACTTTCATATTTGGATGAATAGTAAAAATACGCTAAATTTTAATTAAAAACAACTTTTTTCATCAAGATAATTTATATGGTTAAATTATAATATTGAATGGTTTTAAAGTATAAATATAATATATTTTTACCATTTAATATAATGTATGTCATTATAATTTATTTTACATTGAATTCGTAGGTAAAATCAATTCAATCTTTTGCAATGTTTTAAACAGAAACCTATTTTGTTCGACAATGTGATTAATTTTAAATTAATTTCTGAAACTTCTGTGTCTTGAATTTTGAAAAATGGATTCCATATTTGGAATCAGTAGGTCCAAATTATGAAAATAGTCTTATTTTTATTTTTGGGCATTATGAGTAGTAACTAGGGTAAATTTTATTTACCACAGTTGAAGGTAAATCAGGTAATTGAGGGTAAATATAGTATTATAAAATTACCCTAACACTTGTCTTGATATCATTGGTTGATTATATTTCTCCCTAAAACATTATTGGGCCGAAGTGGAATCTATTAGAACCCACTTGGATGTGATTAAGACCTTTAATGTATTTTATTTAAAGGAAAATGAAATATGTCTCACTCAAACTTTAATAATTAAAGTATTTTTAATATAAGGTTATACAAAATATAAATTCGATTATAAAAACTCATTTGAAATATAAATTTTTTTTCTTTATCATGTTAATTTATTTGTAATTTTTAAGAAATATATAATTACCTTAACATCTTATACATTAATGATGCAGAAATTATTTATTTAGTGAAAAATCAATAATATAGTTTTTATTAAAATAATAATACCCATCAAAAGGCACAAACACTTGAACAAAACTTATTGGTTGGGTATATCTATAACATAAGCAAGGGTTGACTTTGGGACCATTTGGAGTCGTATAAAAGAGATTACGACATTTATATTATTTTATTTTTAAATAATGTCAAAGTGGTCACCTTCATAATTTAATAACTATAACAATTTAATTATTATGTTTTTTAATTTATAAATTTGGGTAAAAGTATTCTTATGAAATCTATTAGATTTATCTTCATCATAGTATTTTATTTTTAATTTTCATGCACCAAATAAGTATATTAAATAATTATACATAAATGCTATAGTAATTATTTTATTAAGATAAATATCAAATAAATGGTTTTAAAAATATTAAAATAAATATTATATTAATTAATTAATGTTATCCGCAAATTTTATAGATAAATATGACATGTTAGGAATATATTAAATATTTTTTTGAACATATCTTCTGTGTGGATTTTATTTAAATTAATATAATTGAATAGTGTCAAAATTGACACTATTGGTATTTTATAAAAATAACATATTATTAAATTTTTTAAAAATCACAAAATTATTTAAAAATTACAAATTGAAAATATATATGTTCTAATATGTCATAATGTATCTAATTATGGACTATTCACAACACATGAGTAAGTATATATATCTATTTAAAATTTAGAATATTATTACCACAAATAAAATCAAATAGATTCAATAAGGATAAATCAAAATGATAAGGTTTAAAATAAATTCCAAACATATCTAAATTTTATTGTATGATGATATTACAACCCTATCTCATCTCAAATTTTAATTTTATTCATTTTGGAGGTTTTTAGGTGGGGTTTGAGGTTATTATAAATTAATATTTTGGGGGATTCAAAAAGTGCCCCTCTCCTCTCTTATAAAAGGGCACCTCCTCCCTCTTCACTTCACTCCATTTTAAGCCTTAAAGCTCAGACAAACCCTGATAATTACTCTTATAAACAAATCTATTTATATCATATAGGTTCCGGGCTTCTCAAAAGACCAACTCTAGTTCCCTAAGAGGAAGTTTAAAAGAGGCATGTCGAGGAAGAGGTAATCTCTTCTACCGATTCTTTCAAGTTTATTTCTTCTTCTACTTACTCTTATTTAGTTGTTTCATTATAAAGTAATAACATCAGTATCAGTAATATACTGATATGTTATTATAAATATGAAACAACCCCATCCCATTTTCTATCCATCCTATTAAAAATGAAATTACCACGCGTGCGTACGTACGACTTACCGTCTCCACGCCATGGTGTGATTTGTTTTTCGACAACCACCATACTTGGATGGGTATAATGGTGTAAATAATAACTATATATGATTATTATAACATCATACTAATTCTGAGATATTATATCATCCACTCCAATTCCATTCAATAATTATGGGAACGATATCATCGCCCGTGCGTACGTATGACCTACCATCTCCACGATGTGATGCGACTCATTCGACATGATCTTCATTGAATAATGATTATATAAATGAATTTAATGAATAAATATGATATATTTTATACTAATACCATTATGTAAATTATATTTCTATATCCTAAAAATAAGAATAATAATTTATTTGACAAAACACACATAAGAACATAAAGCAGTGAACACCCGAATAATGAGTAACAATGAAATATTAATAATAAGCAGATAAGAATATAACCATATATGATATCATAATAATGACTATGATTCTGAAATATGTCAATGACATTATTTAAATCATTCTACATGATTTTCGGACACGTACAAAGAATAGCAGACCTAAGGTAAGGGATAATTATTCCAATCTCGTTCTTATCTGGGATTGTTTATTCGTAAGTAATTACTGGGGTTATATTTATCATCCACATCCATGTCTTATAAAAATGATTTTATAAAATGTTTACTATTATTCCATGTATTCTTAAAGTCATTTTTACCGTTTTTTACTTTTACCACATGATATGGAAGGAATCTTTTGTCGTTTTTAGTACGAGATACTTTTTGACTTTTCTGACAAAAGTACGAGAAGAATGTTTTTTTAACTTATACGGCATGAATGGATTTTTATGCTTTCATAGAACATTATTTCCATGAAGCTTACTTTACAAGTTTTCAAGTTTATTTTCAATTAACTTCTTTTAGTTTAAAATTTTATGACGCGTTGATAAAGGAAAAATGTTTTTGAAGAAGAAAGGATATTTTCTTCAAGAACTAAGTTCAAGGGTTGTATCAATATTATTTTCCTTCTAAGATAATATAGGGTTCTGTTAATATCCCTATTATTAAATTTATTTGATTATGTTATGATGTAATTATTTTTATGAATTCCTTTTATCTTATATGGATTATGATATGATGACATGATGTTTAAGAATCCAATTCTATTACATGGGTTATGCTATGATGTATGATTTATGATTTTGTGGAACACATTAGAATGGTTTCATTATGAGATGGGTGGGACCTATATCTCCCCCCAATGCATTGGGTAAAGATTCATATGTCATGAGATAGACATGGTTGGAACGACAAATAAATCTTGTTCAGTAATACATGGATGAAACAACAAGTAAACTCGGTTCAGTAATGGAATTTGTTCGCTATGAGGGTCTTTGCAGCAATGCCTTGGCTACTATGGAAATCATATCATGTGCTTAATGGTTTTCCACAATTACATGTTTTATTCCCATGATATTTTGTCATGATTAATGTTTCTTTGTGATCTATGCCTTACGTACTTCCGAGATTTATTTCACGATTCAATATTTTGATGTTTAAACATTATGTTCATGTTTTTATATTCAAATGTATATGGTTTGTTTTATTTTCACCATGATTACCCTTACTGAGCATTTTAGCTCACCCTTTTTATGTTTTCTTTTCCCCAGGATATAAAGAAAGGTTTTAGGTAAGAAAAAAAGGGGAATATCTTTATAGCAGATGTTGAAGATCTTTCACCATGATTAGAAGATTATGTTTCAAGTTTCCAAATACCCTAAACTAATACGGTCATTGGGTGTCTGTTTGTGTCATGTATTATGTATTCAAAAAAAGTAATGTAATGTCAATGTACATCAAGATTTGGGTCTCTACAAACGACCACCACCATAGCCTGAATTTCCTATCGTATTCCAATTTCCTGACTGGTAAGAAGTTGCTAGCCCTGCTCCTGCACACAGAGTTTGCACAGTACCCCTATCACTATTCACTGGTGGAAACGCCCTGCAAAAACACTGAAGATGACCCATCTGGCCTCAAGATTGGCACTCCACTGGGTCACGTGGACACTGAGGTCTCTTGTACCCTACTTTACCACACTATTAGCACATTACCTGGCCACCTGAAGAATTCTTCTGGCCAATACTTCCACCGTGAGATAAATCCATATACCTATTCTTCTTACCAGTTGAACTATTACTAGAGACCGGTTCTGAACCGCCATGGTCTGCACCACTAGCTTCCCGCATGTTCCTCTCAGTAATAAACACCTGGTTCACAATAGCATACACTATAGGCAACCTGAAAACATTCACCAGTTCTCGGATGTCATATCGAAGACCATCTTCAAAGTGTCTAGCTCGTAACGTCTCATCACCCACCAAAACAGGTGAAAAATGTTATAGCTCGGTGAAGCGGGCAGAATAGTCCATCACTGACATGGCACCCTACTACAGATTCATGAAATCTCGAGCTCGATCTTCTCTTAGCATCTCTGGAAAGAAAAAGTCATAGAAGACTACCTAAAAATCTTCCCACACCATGTCTCGGTGATGCTTAGTTTGAGTGGTGCCATCCCACCATCTCTTGGTAGAATCACATAGCATGTAAGTAGCGATATTGACCCTCCTCCTAGGAGGCATCTCCAGATGCTCGAAGATCATCTGCATAGAACCCAACCATGACTCTATAGCTCGTGGTCTACCATCCACTGAAAACATAGGCGGATGCTGCTGCTGAAATATACGTGTCAGCTCTGCCATAGATGTGGCAACCAATTATGCTCCCTAGAAGGTCTTCATGAACTGCATGAATCCTTTATAGAACTGTACATCTACGCCTGTGTCCGGTATAGCGTTTGGCATCACATCTAGCTCTTCTGGAGGATCCATCGGTAGCCCATGGCCTACCATCTCTGGAGTATAATCTTCGCCACTCTCTTGGAGAAGGACTAGTGTTCATATCGACGACATGAATATACAAGGTCAACACATGTCTTAGTTTAATTTACAGTCGAGGTTTCTTTTGTCTATTTAAGTGTGACAACAGAAAAGGAAACAAAAACATAGATTGGAAAAAAGGGACTACACGGTGTGTATAATGCCCACACGGAGTGTTATCTTAAGTCATCCCATGGTCGTATTCTGTTGCCGGCCTGGGTGTGTCTCAAACCTAGGTACATGGTGTGTTACACCCGCACATGGCGTGTACACCACCCCATTTCCCCAGCCACACAACCTAATCCACATGGTCTCTCATCAGTCAAGACTACACGGCGTGTCCCATAGGTGCATGACGTGTCATAGAAAGGTAACACCAACCCGTGTTGTTAGTTACACGACCAGATTCCAAGATTTCACTACATAGTGTGTTTATAAATGACACAACATGTATCACTTACGGTTTCTCTGTATGTGTTGTTATTCACACGGAGGACACAAGGTTAACTCTACACGGCATGTACAATAGGTACACGATGTGTTCCCCCAAGATCTTCCCTATCCCATGTCACTACACACACGGACTACGACACAGTTAGATACTACACGATGTGTACTCAAATTTTTTTTCATTTCTTCCCGAATAGAAGAACACATGGAGTGTAGTCAAAACTACACGGCGTGTATTCTGGGTTTTTCTGGACAGTAATCCTCAGAAACTATTCCGGAGCCCAGAAAAACACTGAATCTAACAATGAAGTTCCAAATTCCGATCCGTGAGGGGCCATACTCCCCGCGAATCAAATCTTGTCATCTTATACATGTTATAAACAAGGTAAACAAGTCACTGATCCACCAAATTCCGGACAATGAGGACCCATAACACCTCAAGAACCAAAGTTTGGCATTCATTCCAACAAAACCTCATACAAACAATATCCTATTATCAGTAGGCGTATTTATCAAGCTAACTATCACAACAACATGCATTTTCTAGCACAACATCTATCACGACAACATGCAAATTTTAATGCATCTACGTGTCATGGAAGTTATGCGTGACATGTGATTCTAACATGTACCTAAATGATGCCTAAAATGGAATACCCTCATCTCATCGGGTTGCAACTAAATTGAACCCAAGTATAAAATACAAACAACACACCACATGTGCATCACCAAATGGTGAAAATCAAATCAACTTTAAAAATCATAAATAGAAAATCACAATTTAATTCGAGGCAATCCGGCCTTTACCTGTACACGAGGTAGCTACTCTCAGGCACATTTTATTACCGAATCCATTAACAATCCATCTCTCTTCGTTTTCTCTAATAATAAAATAGCTCAGAGAAAAGAAACCCTCTGATACCACTTTGTAATATCTTAGATCCGAGTGCCACACAACGGGTTCCCAAAATCCAGTTGGTCACATGACCTCAAGCACATTTCCCCAAACTCTATAGGCTTTCGACTACCAGCGAGGTCCTAGGACTGATATTGGGGAAACTATGCCCTCATATTTCAAAGTGTAACATAGTGGAAATAAATATAAACTTACAGAAGTGGAAGCAATAAACAATATAAACCTGGAATGAACAAAAAAACTGAAGTAAAAGATAGCGAACAATCATATATATATATGAGATGATGCAATACGTCTCTAATTTTAAGAAAGTAGCCAAAACAGGATACACTGAACTCTAATGCAATACAACACAAGGTATAAATACAGTAAAACAAAACAAGCAGTGCAACAGGATCATAGCAACATTGAAAGCCTAAGCTCAGTCCCATGCTCTCCTACTCCTCTACAACAATCATGTACATGTGTAGGGACCCTTTTCCTTATCAACACCTATAGAAATATAATCTATTTGGGACCAAGACATGAACCAAACAAGGTGTGAGAAATAAATCATTGTAGGATACCACCAAAGGCCAATGCCCAACTGTCAGTGAAAAAGTGCATTAGCGGTGTGCAACAATAAAATGCAGTAAACTAGGAAGTAATCAGGAGTAACCATTCCTACCAGTTACATTGTCATTTTAATAATTATTTAATAATTCCATATAATTAAATTAGAGTTTTATAAGACTCGGCCTCGACCAAAAATCTCATATACTAGTGCCATAGAAGAAACCACAATGGTCTATCTAACAAGTAAAAGATAGTAATAATTCCAAGATTGTGATTTAGCTTGGTAGGTACAACATATGAAATCACCATAGTTAATATTCAAAGTAAATATTGTCCCCAGACAAGTAAATCCTCACCCTCAGGAAAACATAATCAAAACCCTCAGGTGATTTCCCTCAGGCATAACGAATATTTCCCTCAGGAATATGAGATATCACCCTCAGTCATGGAAGCTACTGCCCACAGGCATATGAAATGTTTCCCTCAGGCTAAAGGGAACTATTCCCTCAGGCTAAAAAAAACATTGCCCTCAGGTTAAATAATACAAGTAATCGGGCCAAGCCCAACACCTAAGCAGGCAATTTATATATGTTTCCTCCCAAGAAAACTCAAAACATTCTATTATCACGGTATACCCACGGGTATCTTGTCCAAACGACTAAACAAGGGGAACACACCCATGGGGTGGCCTTGGATCAAAGCAGTGATCCCAAACAACAGTTTATACTTATTTATTAGATTACCTATGCAATTATAGGTATCTAAGTACTCATGGTATCAACCATGCGACACCCGAACATGGGAGCATGGTACAACGGTACACAAAATCAACTCAACAGTTTGAATTAAACACAAGACCGCCTACCTCGATCTCCTCTGATCGATATACGTGAAAGGATCCTCCTGAAATAATAGAGAATGAGGTAAATCTGAGATAAAAAATTACCCGTTCAAACCCAAATAACTTCCCTTCGGGAAAGACTTGGAAAGAAATACTCTATAATAGGTAATCTCTTACCTACGCGGTTTAAACGAGATCGACGACGGAAGAATCAGAGTTCCTGCGTGCGATCTGGAGCTCCTTTAAGCCTCAGACTCCTCTTCTATAACTCCTAGTGAACCCTCTGCCTCCTCTTCCGAATGAGGAGGCTACATACTGTTTATAATAATAAAACATAACTACACGGTGTGTACTGTAAAGTACATGACGTGTACATTCCTTTTAAAATGTTCCTCTAGCGGCTACTTTACACCACCTCACTGTTCACCTGTCGACTAATTACATGGTGTGTATTACTAAGTACATGATGTGTAGTTAGTTTTTACACCCTTATTCGCCAACAAGCCTACACACCCTGTATTCCCATCCACACGACCAAAGTACACGGCGTGTGTACAAAAGTACACGACATGTACCCATAAATTTGGGATTTTCCCCACATTTCCTTTGTTTTCTAAAAAACACTTAATAAAAAGGAAAAGAATAAACCCATACCTCAAAATAAGAACTGGGTTCTTACAAAATACTTGAATTTTTTGTGAATAGTAAAATATGATAATTATGGTATAAATACATTATGAAATAAATACACTATTCCTTGCATCATGGATGATGTAAGAAACCATTATTTCTAACTCACATGAAATTATTACTATTATTTTTCACAAGAATCAATAATATTTCTTTTTTTTGATCAAAATAATATAATAATGAATAAAATTTTGAGAAATCACTCCTCTCCTCCACTATATAAACCTCCCCACACCCCCTCTTCCTCTCACACCTCTTAAGGTTTGAGCCTTTCCTAATTTATTATATATACTCTTCGCAAGACCTCCCCACATTTCCAAGACATTCTTGTCTCAGAAAAAGGCAAAAAACAAAGGCCTTAAGAAGATTCTCAAGGAGGAGTACTCAAGAGTTAAACCTCTATTCCTTTTCCTTTTAACTTCTTTTACAAGTTACATTATTTTGTTTCTCTCCCCTCACCTCCCTTCATCAAAATTATATGATAATTCCAATAACTTACATGTAATATAATTTTATTATTCTAATATAATATTTCATAATCATATATATTTTCCCCTCCTCTTATACTGAAAATGAAAACACCATCCGAGATGTGTTAATTTATCACATTCAAGGACGATGAGTTTTCAATTTCTATTACCATCTTTAATTTTGGTCATGAAACCATTTTTATGTTTGAACCAGATCATTATATGTATAATATATCTTATTTAATGTTTTTGAATCATTTTTTACACATGTTATTTAATTATTAAACAAAATGATCTCGTGGTGATAAAAAAACATCAAAATAATCCGAGTGTTTATCATTAAAATTTTATATAATGATTCATACTATCCCAAAATAACCAAAGGATTTATATGATCATTTAAAATTATGGTAGATAATTAATAACTCATAACTTCAATTTTGGATTTCAATTTCCATTTTTCATGAACTTTCATACTCTTATACAAGAAAACCGACCATAAAAACTAAGAAAACATGTACTCCCAAATGATGAATTTGAATCTCTTAACCCATCTAAAAGGCCATAAATGAACTTAATGAAGACATAATAAATAAATTACATGTATATAAGGTTCTATAATTTGTAATTAATGAATCTAATTTGACTATATAAGACATTAAGATCAAAGTAAGAACACATTCAGGCATAAGGTAAGGGGTTTCTCATCTCACTTTTATTTCCATGAGATTTCCATTATTCGCCACTTATTTCTTGTATGTGGTGTATTTTTACTTCCATTTGATATATAATATCATTATTATCTTTATATTCATGGTATTAAGTGATTCACTTGATGATTATTAACTCGATTGATTACAATGTTGTAAGGGACTTTGTTTCAGTTTCCATTTCATTGTGATTTACTTGGTATTGTGCACCTAATAATTCTTATGTGGTGTAAATAATGAACCATTGAGATCATTTTTCATTTGAAATTGTAATTAAATTATACATCCATATTCTTGTTACATGGATATGATTATTATCTTAGCCATATACCATTTTACATATGGTGTTTATGTTGAATATTTCCTTAACTGTGAAAATATTTATGAATTCATATCCTCTAATCAATAAAGATATTGAAAATTAATATTGTTATTTTATTAAATATTTTTATAAAGAATTATTTGGACTGAAAGTGATGGTCATGTCTCACTATTTACCCTCTATTCATTGATAAAACCTTTGAGTTTGTTTCCAAAAAATCAGACGGGTTTCTAATCACAAACTTAAACCGTCTCAACGATATAATGGTTTATGTGCCAGATACATGATGTCAAAATAATAAACATTCTATTTATTAAGTATTCAGTTTTTACTTTCCATGAGGTTTTCACTACAACAGAATCTATGGATGCATTATCATTTCCATATTATTGATGGAATGTGTTTTCATTTATTCATCATGCCATATTTATTATGTCTAATTGATTATGATTAAATTATTTTTGATTCATGATTATACTATGTGTAAAACTTAATGATCATTTGAGCTCACCCTTATTATGTTTCCTTTAACCAGATTATGAAGAAGAGAACCTTGAATAAGCTTTCAAGAATGCAGTTTATTTTAGTTTATTATGTACCATGTTGTATTTTCTATATTTCCCAACATACTATGGGTATCATGTATGTAATATGGTCATCTAAAACTGCTAAACTAATAAAACATTGAGGATTGATTTCTTGTAATCATCCCAATATAATAATATAATGCACCAGATCTGGGTTTCTGTGGTCGGGGTTTTACAGTTGGTATCAGAGGAAGTTTAGAAGCAACCTTAGAAACTAGATTTAGGAAATATAGTTTAGAGGAAACAACCCTAAGATTTACTTTGTGGATAAGCATAGAGTAACATCCTAGAATTTTGGTAAGGTAGATACTATGTTGGTATTCCTAGAGAATACATCCCTATATGGATACTATAAGTGGATGTGGATCTGGCACAGATGTACCTAGGAGTAACAACTCTGACAAGGAGTTTTGGGCTTGACCCAGGGTATCCTGGTACATGATAACGGGCCTTACTGTGCACCTAATTTGACACTCTCATGGGATATTCTTAGGATAATTTACATTTTCTTTATAAACCATTATGAAGGATTTAAAAGTAAGTGGAGACCATGTTTATGATTATGAGAATATATTTGCATAAATTTTCAAATTATGTTAAGTGTTTTCTAGTTAGAAATTATGAATTATGACCTAATTTAGTGTATTCCATTATTTAGTGATAGAACCTAATGGATGAAAGGGAATCAATCCCTATGGACAATGTAGGGATTTCCCCATTGAGCACGTCAACATAGTCTGTGTCGGTGCGGATCAAATCATGACCATATTGGGATAACTTACTCAAGCTATAATGAATAACCATGATACACCTGTATTAGATTGTTTCATGTGATAGAAGACCCCATCTTTTAGTGGGAATACTAATCCAGTGGTAGCTGAGTAGTGGATCAAGTCCCTTGAAAAAATATTTCTGGCATTAAAATGCAATGAAAATGAAAAGGTAGTACTGACAGTATATTTCCTCAAGGGTGATGCTGATCAATGGTGGTCCTTGATCTAGAGTACCATAGAGGAAGAAGCAATAGAAGATATGGAATGGAGAAATTTTAAGGAAATATCCTTCAATAAATATTTCACTCACGAACAACGAACTGAAATGAAGAGGAAATTCCTGAGCCTAAATCAAAGGGAAGATGAGAGTGTTGTAGATTATGAGGATACCTTCACATGATTAGTTAGGTATGCTATAGATTGCATACATGATTCAGAAGACAAGATTGATCATTTCTTTAAAGGTATTAAGCCAACTATTCAAAGGGAACTATATTCTCATACATTTTCATCATATGATGAAATTTTATTAAGTACCATCAAAACAGAGAATGAATTTTCTAGATAAAAATTTTTCAAGGGAAATCAAGATAAGAAGTGATACTTTGATAACCAAGGAAAAGGTGAAGTGCCAAAGAAGAAGAAGGGAATGAAGCAATTCCCATTATGCAAGAAATGTGGAAATAATCATCCTGGGAAAGGCTTGAAGGGCGTGAGAGTTTTCTATAAGTGTGGAGAAAAGGGTCATCGATATAATGAATTCAAGAGGAAGAAAAAAGTCAATGATGTTCAATACTAAAATTGTATATAGATGGAACACTATACAAATGAGTGTCCTAATTTCCAAGGAAACTTGGATTAGAAAAGGCCATAAGACTAAGGGAAAGCTTATGTTTTTACAATAGCAGAGGTTGATGTACCTAATGATGTGGTTTAAGGTACTTTAATTGTTTCCTCAAACTTAACCAATGCATTATTTGATTCTTGATCATCACATTCCTTTATATATTCCTAGTTTTCCAAGAAAATTAGATATTTTCAATTTGATTTAATAAAGTATTTGTCAGGAAAAACTCCTAAGGGAAGAATCGTTGAAACAATGACGTGTCAGTCAGTCCCCTTTATGACACATAAACGTACTTTAGTTGATAAACTTATCATTACACCTAAGATTTACTTTGACATGATTCTTGGTATGAATTGGCTTTCAAATTATGATGAAAAAATATATTTTAAGAAGAAGGACGTTAATTTTTTTAAAGACGTAGAATCCCTTATCATTAGAGAAGAAGAATTATCATATAGATCTTATTCAGATCCACCATCAGTAGATCTTATAAATGAAATTCTTAGGGATCAAGAGGAAACATCATCTATGGATATTCAAATTAAAGATGTACCAATTGTGCAATAATACATTGATGTATTTCCAAAGGATTTACCTGGACATCCTCTATAGTGGGAAGTTAAGTTCCCTATTGATTTAATTCATGGTGTAAGACCTATATCAATGAATCCTTATAGAATGACCACTGTGGAATTAGTATAACTCAAGAAACAAATAGAGGAATTGAGTGATAAAGGATCTATCCATCCTAGTTTTTCTCCATGGGGAGGCCCTATTCTCTTTGTCAAGAATAAAGATGGATCTATAAGGCTGTGAATTGACTATATGGAGATCAATTCTATTAGGATAAAGAACAAGTATCCTCTTCCTTTCATTGATGATTTATTCGACCAACTTCATGGAGCCTAATATTTATCAAATATTGACCTTCAATCTAGATATAATCAACTGTGTGTTAGGAAGGAAGATATTCTTAAGACAACATTTCTAACCAGGTATTGGAATTATGAGTTTACAGTAATGCCTTTTGAACTGACTAATGAACCCTCTATTTTCATGGATCTAATGAATAAAATTTTTAAGTAATATCTTGATGAATTTTTTGTGATATTTATCGATGATTTCCCAATATACTCATAAAGCTATTAAGACCATGAGAATCCCTTTAGGATCATTTTAAAAACTCTTAGAAGAAATGAATTATATGGGAAGATTAGAAAGTGTGAATTTTATATTAAATCAGTTTCTTTTCTTGGCCATATTGTCTCTAAGGATGAAATCTTAGTTGATCCTATGAAGACAACGAGAATCTAGGAATGACCCATGCCAATGAACAAAACAGAGGTATGTAGTTATATTGGATTAACAGGTTACTATCGGCGTTTTGTTCATAATTTCACCCATTGGCTAACCCGCTAACCAAGCTCACACATAAAGGGGTAAAGTTTGTATGGATTAAAGAATGTATATAATGCTTTGAAGAATTGAAAATAAGATTGTTCAATTCTCTAATTTTGACACTTACCTTCGGAAATGATGGTTTTTTTATATTTAGTGATGCATCAAAGAATGGACTATGTTTTGTACTTATGAAAAATGATAAAGTTATTGATTATGCATCAAGTTAGTTGAATAATCATGAGAAAAATTATCCAACTCATGTTCTTGAGTTAGAATCTGTAATATTTGCTCTAAAAATATGTAGACACTATCTCTATAGTGAAATATGTGAGATATATACAGATCACAAGAGTTTGAAATACATTTTTACACAAAAATAACTCTATATGAGGCAAAGGAGATGGCTCGAGTTACTCAAAGATTATGAGTGCTCAATACACTACCACCCAGGAAAGGAAAATAAGGCTGCATAAGAATTAAGCAGAAAATATCATGGACTTCTGACCCAAATGATGATTCAGAGAGATTCTATATTCATGGATCTGCTAAAGATGGATATGGGGATTGCAAAACATCTTTCCTCTTTCAATTTATTTCTAAACCATTTGTACTAAATAAGATAAAATGATCTCAATCTAATGATGAGAATCTAAAAAAGAAAATTAAATCTATTAAGGATGGAAGATAGGAAGACTTCGTGTATGAGGATAGAGTTTTGAATTTTGGAATGAGGTTATGCCTTCCATTAGTACCTAAGCTAAAAAGGGAACTATTAGATGATTCTCATAGATCAAATTTCTCTATACACCATGGTAGTACTAAGATGTATAGAGATCTGAAGGAACATTTTTGGTGGGATAACGTAAAGCAAGAAATTTATGACTATGTGTCAAAGAGTTTAGTTTATCAACAAGTGAAGGCCGAGAGACAACATCATAGAGGGGCAATTCAACCTCTACCTACTCCTATATGGAAGTGGGATGAAATTGCGATGGAAGTTTTCACAATACTACCAAGGACACCTAGAAGGAATGATGTAATATGGGTAATTGTTTATCTTCTTACAAAATCAGAACATTTCCTTATTATAAGAGAGGATTTACCACTTGAGCTCCTGGAAAGACTTTTTATTAATGAAGTTTTAAGATTTCATGTTACACCTATATCTATTATGTATGATCTAGATCCCCAATTTACATCAAAATTCTAGAAAAGTATCTAAGAGCCTTTGGATACTGAGCTTTATATGAGTACTGCTTATCACCCCCCAATTGACAGACAGTCTGAAAGGACTATTCAAACACTAGAAGACATGTTGAGATCATACTCTCTTGACTTTAAAGATATGTGAGATCAATAATTTCCTTTGGTGAAATTTTATTATAATAATAGTCCCCATTCTAGAATTTAAATGGTACCATATAAATCATTATATGGTAAGAGGTGCCGAACTCCAACTTGTTGGGATGAAGTTGAAGAGAGAAAACTTATAGGCCCATAACTTGTCTAAGAGACAAATGAAAAGGTAAAGAAAATTCAGGCCCATATTAAAGCATCCCAAAGTAGGAAAAAGAGTTATGATGATAACTGGAGAAAGGATTTGGAATTTCAAGTGGGAGATCATGTCATTCTAAAAGTATCTCTATGGAAGGGTGTCTTAAGGTTCTGTAATAAAGGGAAAATGATCCCCAGGTACATCAGACCATTTGAAATTCTAGAAACAATTAGAGCTATATATTATCGTTTAGAAATGCTACCAAGTCTCTCCAAATTTCATAATGTGTTCCATGTGTTTTTGTTAAATAAATACATGCCAGACCCAACGCATGTACTAACCTATGAAGAAATAGAACTGGAATATGATTTGTCATACTGTGAAGAGCCTATCAAGATTCTTGACACAAGGGAGAAGGTATTGAGAAATCAGAAAACTTGATTGGTAAAAATTCTCTAGAGTAAACATAAAATGGAAAAAGTAATGTGGGAACTATAGGATGTTATGAAGAATAACCACCCACATATTTTTAGGGAGAAATATACATGAAAAAATTTAAGGAAGAACCTTTTGGAGGGAAGAATATAACACCCCAATATTTAATGGTATATCCTTAAATAATTAAACTCATTAGATAGCTCACAATTCACATAACAATGAGTCTTTATGAAACAAAAAACCTAGCCATTAATCTTAATTTTTCCACTTCTGTGATTTGAATTTCAAAAAATGGACATACATGATTGCGATTAGTATGATATTTAGAGTTTGATAGGGTCAAATTAATTTTTGGTGAATAGTAACCTACCCTTATGAATAGTTACATACCACTATGGATAGTAATATGACCCTTAGGAATAGTAAATTTTCCAAACAAATAGTTACCTCACCCATGAGTGTAAAAATAAAATTTAGGCACCTTATAAATGAAGGTGAATATTTTTAATTAAGTGTTGGCATTTTTGTGAGTAATAAATATTTAATTACAATTTTAATAATTAATAAAATGATTTAAAAGATAATTAATTTTCATAAAATGTATTCATGAATGAATATTTTTCTTTCCTATGATATAAGATAATTTTATGAGACCCTATTTAATTTTTCACGTGTCATAAAATCAGTTATAATATTAAATTTGTATTTTTTGAGTAAATGATTTTTAATTAAAAATTAAATTTATTATATTTAGAAAATTATTTTTATAAAATTTAGTTACTTTTTGTATTCTACACGTCAAAAAATGGTTAGGGTGAGTTTTTGGGAATTTTCTGAAATATTTGAATTTTTGGTGAATAGTAAAATACGATAATTACGCTATAAATACATTATGAGATAAATAAACTATTCCTTGCATCATGGATGATTTAATAAGCCATTAGTTCAAAATCAAATTCACTTATTACTATTTTTGGTCAAAATAATCAATACTATTTCTTGTCTTGAGAAAAATAATAAAATAATGAATAAAATAATGAGAAATCACTTCTCTCCTGCACTATATAAACCACCCCACCCCCTCTTCCTATCACACCTATTAAGGTTTCATCCTTTCCTATGTTCTGACAAATAGTATTCCCAATCCCTTCCCCCGTGTCCAAGACCGTTTGGCCTCACCAAAAGCAAAAAAAAGGCCTTAAGAAGATTCTTAAGGATTACTCAAGAGGTAAACCCCTCTTCCTTTTCCTTTCAACTTCTTTTACAAGTTCCATTCTTTTGTTTCTCTCCCCTCACCTCCCCTCATCCAAATTCAGTGATAATTACATCACCTTAAATTTTCTGTAATTTTATTATGCTGATGGAATATTTCATCATCATCACCCCTTTCCCTCCTCCTATACTAAAATGAAAACACCATCTGAGATGTGTTAATTTATCACATTCAAGGACGACGAGTTTTCAATTTCTATTAACTTATTCAATTCTAGTCATGAAACCATTTTTATAGTTGAAATAGATCATTATATTTTAAATATATTATATTTAATGTTCTGTAATAATTTTTTAAACATGGTATTTATTTATAAAACAAAATGAGTTCATGGTGATCAAAAAACCATCAAAATAATCCGAGTGTTTATCATTAAAATTTTATATAATGATTCATCCTCTACCAAAATAACCAAAGGATTTATATGATATTTTAACATTATGGAGGATCATTAATAAATCATAACATTAATTCTGGATTTCAATTTCCATTTTACACAAATTTCCATGCTCTTATACAAGCAAACTGATCATAAAAACTAAGAAATCATGTACTCCCAAATGATGAAATTGAATCTCTTAACCCATATAAAGGACATAAATGAACTTAATTAAGACATAATAAATGAATTAAATTCATATAATGTTCTTTACTCTATAATTAATTAATCTAATTTTACTATCCAAGATATTAAGATCAAAGGAAGAACACATTAGGGCATAAGGTAAGGGGTTTCTCATCTCACTTTTATTTCCATGAGATTTAAATTGTTCACCACTTATTTATTTTATGTGGTGTATATATAATACCATTTGATATATAATATCATTATCTCTTTATATTAATTATATTTAGTGATTCACTTGATGATTTTCAACTCGATTGATTACAATGTTGTAAGAGACTTTGTTTCAGTTTCCATTTCATTGTGATTTACTTGGTATTGTGCACCTAATAATTATTATGTGGTGTCAATACTTAACATTTGAGATCATTTTTCATTTGAAATTGTAATTAAATTATATATCCATATTTTTGTTACATGGATATGATTATTTTATTAGCCATATACCATTTTACATATGGTTTTTGTGTTGAATGTTGCTTTAACTGTGGAAATATTGATGAATTCGTATTCTCTACTCAATAAGGATATTGAAAAGTCACATTGTTCTTGTATTAAATCTTTTTATAAAGAATAATTTGGAATGGAAGTGATGGTCATGTCCCACTATATCCCCTAAATGCATTGACTAGTCTCATGAGACAAATCAGTTGGCGACAAATCCTTTGAGTTTGTTTCCAAAAAATCAGATGGGTTTCTACCCATAGACATAAACTGTCTCGATGTTATAATGGTCATGTTTCAGATACATGAAATCCAAATAATAAGAATTATCTTTATAAAATATTCAGTTTTTACTTTCCATGATGTTTTCACTATGACAAAATATATGGATGCGTTATCATTATCAGCTTATTGATAGCATGTGTTTTCATTTATTCACCATGTAATATTGATTATTTCTAATTGATTATGATTTACTTATTATTTATTCCTAATTACACTATGTGTAACCCTTATTGATAATTTTATCTAACCCTTATTATGTTTTCTTTCCCCATGTTATGAATAAGAGAACCGTAAATAGGCTTTCAAGAAGGCAATTTATTTTAGTTTATTATGTACCATGTTGTATTTTTTTATCTTTCCCAACGTACTATGTGTATCATGTATGTAATCTGGTCTTCCAAAACTACTAAACTAATAAATCCTTTTGGATTTATTTCTTCTAATCATGCCAATATAATAATATAATGCACTAGCTCCAAGTTTCTGGGGTTGGGGTGTTACAAAGACACTCAACCAACCAAAGAATAGATGCAATTCCTATTTGAAAAACTAATCACTAACATGAAACTTATGCATACAAATCTAACCTGAAACAATAATGACATAATAAAATTACCACACTCCTTCAATGGTTCTCCCTATCATATTCTTGATCTCCCAACCACCATATTCTGGTTCTTGGAACCACCACCATTAGAAAAAAACACTATAAAATTTAACTAAAGCTTCCACAATGTACCCTACACATTTACCATCTCAACATACCAAAAAAATCAATGAGATCAAAATCAAACAAAGTAATCCATCCTTACCATCAAAAGAAAATATAAATATATTTTTAACCATCATTCATTCACAAGCTAAGACCAATCCAATTTTTCCATAAGAGCATGTTTCCATTCACAAAATTCATCCGCCATCTCCCATACATCATGCTAGATTTGGTTTGAAACTAGACAAAACCACTTTATTCACTAACCTTGTTCAGGCCATCCCTAGCTAATTCACCCCAAATAATCCCTACTCACACTATTTTCACATTACCTCTTTACCTAGATATGAATCCTTCCCACTTAAGGATTACCACCTCTATCTGAACACACTTATCGTAGTATATCCTAGATTTCCAATGACATTATAGCATCAAACATCAGTTTCCCATGAATCATTGTTATTCCTTACTGAACCCCTCCACATATCTAACATATTAATTATAGAACCTCCTTGAGACAAAGGGAAATATCAGCTCTATCCACCACTATATATGATTATATACTAAAATTCCCAATATAACTAAAGATCACACCTCAATGGTTCTTCATTTATACTAAAGTTTAACTTGATAACCCACAGTTGTCTCTAAATACTTGAAAATATTATTGAACTAAGGTCCTACACCCATGAATAACATGTCACTCTCCACTTTAGGGGTTTTTCTACACAACTTTCCTCAAACACCCCAATATTAAATGGCCCAAAATCCAACCACTACTGATCTCATAAAGTGGATACAACCATCATACACTCACTTGAGTGACAAAATTATTCATTATCCATCACCCTTTCCTAGAATCAGAGAATGACATTCATGGAATTTTCTAACATCTAGTCCTTCACAAGTTCCCCACTCACAAACTATCAGTGTATCACTTCCCACCACCCAACTTCACCAGCACTGCTCCATGAGTGAATGATTCCAATAATCCCCTTCATCTTACAAAAAGAAAAAAAATTATATAGCATGGATTATATTCAATTGTCTATCAGTGTACCCATGATTATTGCATGATATTTAGAATGATCATATTTAATCAGAGATTACATTAAGATGTCATTAATGAATATCACCATAACTAATTCATTCCTGATGTCACCTCTCACTATCGGGACAACTTATCCCACTTGTAAGTGTTAGGATTACGTTTACTCAAGTGTCACATCAACACCTGACCATCTAAATAAGGTGATATTTCCAACCAAAACTCACCACTGACTAAAGAAACTCTACCAGGAATGCGAGACCCAACATTACCTTTCGTACTACCATCACCACACCATTATATCTCATCTTGCATGGCCCCTTTCATTAATAATTTAAACAAATTAATTCATCACAAAAATCTAAAAACAAATGGTCCGATGAAAAATCAGTGCTTTACACTTTTATTTCAATGAAAATGATAAGCGCTTACTTCTGAGCCACCAATTCACACATCTCAATTCATATCTCACATATCGATCACATGACCAACATCTAGACCTCATCAGAATAGTTGAGGTCATTAAATTTCCTATGATCATTCACTTAACTTGAATTTAGATCCCACAAGTAATACATAACTAGAACTAGTCCCAGAATCCTATTCACACATCTTTCCATTCCTCCCGATCCACCATCCTCACTAGCCTCGATGTATACTTGACATTTATTTCCAACAAAAGAAATTTTCTTGAAAACAAGCCCAATCACATTGACACCTGTTACCCCAAACATCATTATTATATTAAAAGTATCTATCCATGATTTTTTCACCCTTTTCTAACCCATCAAGGGTAAAAACTAATTCCCTCATTAACAATCTTCAAAACATATGAGTTAGGAACTTAAAATATTTTATCTTTTGAAATCAACCATACAATTGACCACAAGAATTCAAGTTCTTCACAGATAAAGAAACCAAGTCTTAAACATGACTATTAATGAAACCTAATGGAACCTACCATGCATCAATTCCACCTAGAAAGTTTACACCTGTTCTCCACATTCCATGGCACCCACAATGCTGGGATAACCACCCTCGATGTTACCATAGATTTCATAAAACCAAAGACTCATGACCATAATATAACAAACAATCCCAATTTTTTACCATATGAATCCACTATATTAATCCCACACTAGGAATAAATCTTATTGAATCACAATAAAAATCACAAAACACTCACCTTGGAATTACACACACAAAGGTACTCACAACATGGTCGACCCCTCTAACATTCTACCCATGAAGGTGACCATGGAAACACTCCCAAAATAGGAGTCACTTTCAAAAAAGGTAAATAGGATATCCCTTTAATCTATAAAAATCAATCCTCTATCAAGACACATCTTATGTGTGATAATCCTTCCCCTATTCCAAAAGAAACAATGTCTAATGAGTTATGAAAACCACTTACCATACTATCATCACAAAAATAAAAGACACACATTTTAGGGTCAAATACAAAAAACCACATGTTCAAAAACCACAAGAGTTACCACATCCACATTATCAACCATCATCTCACACCCTTAAGGCCACATCCTAACAAAATTCTAAATAAGTAACATCTCACTAACTAGAAAACATAAATCCATCAAGGCCTCACAATCAACATCTAAGGGTCTCAAACTTGGGAACTCAGAAGGCCCAAAAAACCCACACATAGATTTAGACATCAGCACAAGGAATACTCTACACAAGGTTCTCTAATGGTTCCATTATTACACATTCCTCTTTAATTAAATTTACAATTTAAAAATGCAATAAATTTTATTTTTCAGAAACCATTTTTACCCATATTTCAAAATTGACACCTTTATATAATTTCTCTAATAAAACCTTCTGTTTAAACATCATGTCATTCATATGTTAATCATAGTCAACATATATATGACCTATATATCATCCCACCTTTTTATAACATAACTTTTCATTACATTTTACAAAACCGAGGATCTTTAAGGTTTAGTGACTTGGAAACCAGGAACTTAAAACATGGAAACATAAAACATTCTTCTTAAAAACATGAAAGGATTATCCTTATGTTCATCCTAGGTTGATTACTACATCTCTTAACTTGGGGACATACATCAAAAGAAAGGGTGAGAAGAAGGCCCAATATAGGAAATAAGGGAAACATTTAACATGTGAACTTGAGATACATCAATAAATTCATGATAAATAGTTTTAAGGGATGATAAAGAGATCATGAGGCATATCATAATAGAAAGAACATGATTCATAACATTAATATGTGGATACAAAATATAACTCAGACAATCATGAACATATCACCAAGGTCCATCTGAAAGCTTTCATTTGAAATTACCAAGGTTATTCACCAAGGTATCATTAAATTTGTAATCTTTAGTGGTTACATCATTACCCAATGCATTGGAGCAATATCAGGGCACACCCATAAATTTGTCTTTATCATAATGTTATCCAAATATATCATCATCAAAAATTTGATAAATAACCCATATAGAATAAAATAAATGGGGTTTATTTCATAATTATAATGTTTTAAAATATGCTTTAAAGACATTATCTTTATGTCACTTTAAACCCATAGAAAAGGAAAGCGGGTTTCATGTATGTAAATCCCATAATTAAAATAGAACATTTTGATATATTTGTGAATACCACTATAGAATAAATATCTTTGATTATTCACTTAATAAAATAAAATAGTTTGAGAAAAAGAGAAATACATTTTGAGATCAAAATTCTACAGCATAACAGTTATGTTACAGCGTTTTAGAAAATATTGAAAAGAGAGGGGGCATAGGTCACCCACTTATAAATGATCAATAAAACAGTAGAGGGAAATAATATAATAGATATAAGAACACGTTAATGAAATTTTAAATACATACCATATGAAATGAAAAACATGGAAGTAAGACAAAAATAATATTTCTCTTATGAAAATTCGACAGCTTAACTACGCCACTTAAAACTTCAAAAAAATGAATTGATGAGATAAAATAGGGTATCTAATCATATGAAAATAAAAGAACAATATGATGGATATAGATATCATACCCCAACATAATAAAAATGAACGTGAATGTCTTGACTTGAAAATAGAACTTGAAAATGGGAAGGGTGAAAGAATCCCTTACAAAAATTCAGCAGCCTAACGGCGCCACTTAAACATTATTAAAATGAATTGTTGAGAGAAAGAGGGGGTCTATCATCATATGAATATAAAAAGTATAGTAGGATTAATATAAAATAACTTCCCCAACATAAGAATATGGAGTTCAAAATAAATTACATAAAGGAGAATACACTAAAAGAAAGAGAGAGGTAGGATCCCTTACAAAAAATCGGCAGCCTAACGGTGCCATTTAAACATTCTTAAAATGAATTGATGAGAGAAAGAGGGGATATCTCATCAAATGAACATGAAAAGGACAGTAGTATGAATATAAAAGAACATCCTACCACATAAGAACATGTATCATAAAAGAAATGACATAAAAGAGAGTACTTGGAAAGAAAGAGAGAGGTAGGATCCCTTACCTTGAGGAGTAACTTCAAAATTATGATGTTTGGGATATTGGGAGGCTTGAGGGAACCATGGGAGGACTCCTTGGGAGGTAAGGAGACCAGAACTTCGTTGACGAGGATTTTGGAATCAAAAAGATGAGAGAATGGAATGGTATTTATAGGGGAAGTGAGGGGACAAGGCATTAATTGCCAAGGGACATCTCATCAGTGGTATTGAAAAAACCATGGGATTGCCCATGGTATTTGCCCATGGTATTGGACACTTGGGAAACCTCATACCTTATCTTACTATTCATAAGTCGACCATATTGATTACATACATAACACATCATTTAATGATGTTATTAAACACCTGTAACTTAAAAACTGTATCTTCACTATTCATCGAAAATTCAACCTTCTCAGAAAAATCCCAAAATTTCACCTTAACCAAATATCGATGCTCTAATTTCAAAAATGGACTCAATTTTTTAAAAATAATTTTCTAAATAATTTTAATTTAATTTTTAAATAAATACACTATTCACTGAAAATTCATTTTTTTCAGAAAAATCCCCAAAAATTACCTTAACATAATATCGATGTTCTGAATTCAAAAATAAAGTCCATTTTATAAAAATAATTTTCTAAATATTTTTAAATTAATTTTTAATTAAAAAACACTATTCACCCAAAAAAACCAATTCATGACTAATAATTTCTTAAACAGTTATTTACCTATTTTATTGAATAACATTACTTAATCAAGGTGCCTATATTAAATTAACACATTCTTTAAGTGAGATTACTAATCCATTTGGTCACATTACTAATCCTAAGCGTAAAATCAGTATTCATAAATTACTATTCACCAAAAATTAAGTTTATCTTATTAGACTCCAAATTTCTTACTGAACACATTTGCAGAAGACCATTTTTTGAAAATCATTACACATCATTAATTATTTAAGGATTACAAAAATATTTTAAAATTTTCTTTTTTTCTTCAAATTCATCAATAATATACATCCTAAAATTTTCCAGAAATTTGAAATTTCACAAACTTCACCATAAGAAGAAATCAAAATTTTATTTATCTCAAAGGATTACAAAAAGTAGTTACAGTCTCCTAACATAGCCCCTTATAACCCCAACATAGGTCCTAAGTGTAAGGTGTGCTAAGGTGAGAGAATATGAGGGCGGCTCGACCAAAATTGCATGAGTAGTAATTTATATCAGTTTGAACTTCTCACTAAGGTGATTCAATTATAGCTTAACACGATGAAGTCGACTTGGGTTTGGTCTAGAGAAAAGTCCAGTGGTGCTACCTACTTCCCAAGATCTGTTAGATGAGATTCGATTGGCCTAAGACTACTGGATGAGACCATCAAAGCTTATTTCTATATTAATTAACCAAGATCACTTGTATTTAGAGACAATAATCGCAACATTTAGTTTCCAACGGTCATATTGATCAATGGTCATATAACAGTAGAAACCCAAGAATCTCATTTTAATTATACGCATGTTATCAAATGAAATAGTTTTGTTGAGTATATAAATAAAATAACACACAAAATTAGGAAACAAGATTTATTCAAAATTTTGGGTCGTTACATTCTTCCCCCTTAAGAAATTGCGTCCTCACAATTTTTTAAAATTGGGCTTGAAAATTTCATTTAAAGTCCCACATCGGAAAAGGAGTCAGTAAAACTATTACTTTAAAAGAAAGAAAGAGAAGTACAAAGGTCACCCGAGTTAACCCATACTAGGATTCCATGTAGGGAAACATGGATATGGAGGAGAAAACAAATGGTCATGTTCTGATGGAGAGTTATAGAAAATATGATTAGGAGAATGTTAACCACAAGAAAATCACAAACTTAAGATGTGTGTAAAAGTTATCTGATTACCCAACAGGAAACGTAAACCCAAAACGTTTTTGTTTTATGTTCCTTTTAATAATTTTGAGGAATTCATTTACTATATAGAATAAGAACACAAGGACATATACTTACCTTCAAGTATAGTTTCATCCTTTAATAAATTTCTACCAAGACTAATCTTTTCTCCAAACGATGAGCATTCAAAAAAAATTGGTCTTATCAAAAGCAAAATAATCATCTTCTAGAGAATCACATAATCCACAAAAGATTAACTATCTATTTCTTCTATCTTTAAAAATTATCCCAAAAATATAAAGGGTAAGATAAAACAATTCTTCAAAAATAATAAACCCCATAGGAAGGGAAACTACTTTAAATCTTCAAAGTTCCACGGTACTACCCAAAGTTCATCATAGACCATTCCATAAACAATTGTCCTTAAAATTCCTCAAAATAAACCAAACTAAGATTGAAACCCAAATATAAGAAGGATTTGATAACATAGTCTTCCAAGATAAACTTTATCGTTCATCTCCAAACAACATCAATCACTCCTGACATCTTATAATAAAAGTAACAAACCTAAACATATTTTCCCCAAGATAGGTTAATCATTTCCTAAATTACTATAAGTTCACCTTAAATTCTTAGATTCATCAAAATATAATTCAACATTTACTCCTCAAATAATATACTGTAGTAATATATTTACCTCAATCATATGAATGTCTTCCAAAATAAATATCATTATTTAATCCCATAATCATGTCTTTTTTTTCCAGGAAGAACAACTTCACAACATCAACATGTGGTACATAACAATAGATATTTTCCTTAATGATATAAAACCATCTTATGTAGTGACTCAATGTTCTTATAAAACATTAAAGATATGCTGATAGAGCACGAACTAAAATATAACATGACATAGACAATTATTGCAAAGAAGTTGCATGTACTTTAGTCATCATGATCCATCTCAGCATAGGAATTGCATTGTTTCCTTGTCCTTCAAGATTGTTGATGCTCATCATGCTTCTCATCCCTCCCAAGAGATCATTTACTTGGATAATGTCCAAATTCTCCATATTTACGACATTGAAAAGTATAAGGTACATTAGATCGAACCTTATCTCTATTCATCACATTATCCATTTTTTGAAGAAATTGGCTACTTTATGCCCTATCACCCCACAATTAAAACATCTCCTGGTTCCTTTGTGACATTATACTTGGTGCCCCTTTCCACATTTTTTTCATAAAGTAAAATGGGTCTTCTTTCCCTTATCAACTTTATCAGATGAACATCCTTGAGACTTTGTCTTCTTCTTCCTTGATGAATTTGGGCATTCAAATAGGTACCAACTATTAATTGTGATCTTTGATAGCTGGTTTGGCATAATCACAATATATTCAACTTGATCTCTCATCATCTCTATCACATCAATAGGGCAATCGTCACATTTCCTATCACATTGGTTGTTGGGAAATGTTCTTCTATTTCCCACCATTAACTAAGAAACAAAAGTATAATTAGGGGCTTAAATACCTAGCCAATAATCATGAAAAGGAAACTTTAAGCATAAAAGGATAAACTTGTAGAAGAAAAGTATATCCTAACTTGTGATCCCCTAGGTTCTAATTTAGGTTATCCATGATCATATCTTCTTATGTGAATCTTTATTTTATTTTATCTTTGTTCCTTTAATAATGTTTCATACTAAGATTATGAATTTACCAAAGCATATCGCCCAAGAGTGTCGTAACCAAGAGTGAAGCAAGGCCCATTTTCGTGTACCAGTTCCCACTTGAGTCTAGCTCAAGCGGTGTTTTCGGTTTTTACCCTTATGTACATTTGTGCCAGAGCCACCTCTACCTGCTCGTATCTAGACAAGGATGTATTTTCTTGATAAAACACTTACTTAATACTCACCAAAATACCAGGAAGATTTACTATATTTAAACTTTTCCTTAGGGTTATTACTAATGTTTTCATATCCTAATTTACTCAAATAACTAAACCATCCTTTGATACCAACTATAGAATCCCGCCTTTTTATAACATAACTTTTCATTACATTTTACAAAACTGAGGATCTTTAATGTTTAGTGTCTTGGAAACTAGGAACTTAAAAATTGAAAACATAAAACATTATTCTTAAACACTTGAAAGGATTATACTTATTTTAATCCTAGGTTCATTACTACATCTCATAACCCGGGGACATACATTAAAATAAAGGGTGAGCAGAAGGCCCGGTAAAGGAAACAAGGGGAAACATTTAACATGTGAACTTGAGATACATCAATAAAGTCATGATAAATAGCTTTATGGGATGAGAAAGAGATCATGAGGCATATAATAATAGAAATAACATGATTCATAACATTAATATCTAGCTACAACATTTAACCTAGACAATCAAGAACATATCACCAAGGTCCATCCCCAAGGTGTCATTTGAAATTACCAAGGTTATTCACCAAGGTATCATTAAAATTATAATCTTTAGTGGTTACATCATTACCCAATGAATTGGAGCTCTATCAGGGAGAACCCTTAAATTTTTATTTTTCATTATGTGAGCCACATATATCATCATCAAAAATTTCATAAATAACCCATATATCATAAAAGAAATGGGGTTTATTTCATAATCATAATGTTTTAAAAACTACTTTAAAGACATGATCTTTATGTCACTTTAAACCCAAAGAAAAGGAAAGAAGGTTTCATGTATGTAAATCATAGAATTAAAATAGAAAATTTTGATATATATGTGAATACCCCTATAGAAGAAAGATATTTGTGTATTCATTTAATAAAATAAAATAATTTGAGAAAAAGAGAAAGACATTTTGAGACCAAAATTTTGCAGCATAACGGCTATGTTACAAGGTTTTAGAAAATATTGAAAAAAGAGGGGAAATGGGTCACCCACTCATAACTGATCCATAAAACAGTATAGGGACAGAATATAAAGTATATAAGAACATTGTAATGAAATTTTAAAGACATTCCATATGAAATGAAAAACATGGAAGGAAGACAAAAATAAGATTTCTCTTATGAAAATTCGACAGCTTAACTGTGTCACTTAAAACTTCAAAAAATCGAATTGATGAGATAAAATAGGGTATCTAATCATATGAAAATAAAAGAACAATATGATGGATATATAGATCATACCCCAAAATAATAAAAAGGAACTTGAAAGTCTTGACATGAAAATAGAACTTGAAAATGAGAAGGGTGAAAGAATCCCTTACAAAAATTCGGCAGCCTAACGACACCACTTAAACATTATTAAAATGAATTGATGAAAGAAAGATGAGGTATCTCATCATATGAACATGAAAAGGATAGTAGGATGAATATAAAAGAACATCCCCAACATAAGAATATGAAGCTTAAAATAAATTACATAAAGGAGAATACGTGAAAAGAAAGAGAGGGGTAAGATCCCTTAAAAACATTCGACAGCCTAACGACGCCACTTAAACATTCTTAAAATGAATTGATGAGAGAAAGAGTGGGTCTCTCATCATATTAAAATTAAAAGGACATTAGGATTAATATAAAATAACATCATCCAACATAAGAATATGGAGCATAAAAGAAATGATATAAAAAAGAGTACTTGGAAAGAAAGAGAGAGGTAGGATCCCTTACCTTGAAGAGTAACTTCAAAATCTTGAAGTTAGAGACCTTGGTAGGCTTGAGGGCACGTTGAGAGGACTCCGAGGGAGGTAAGGATACTAGAACTTCGTTTAGGAGGATTTTTGAATAGAAAGTATGATATAATGGCTTGGTATTTATAGAGGATGTGAGGGGACAAGACATTAATTGCCAAGGGACACCTCATCGGTGGTATTGGCAAAACCATGGGCCTGATCATGGTATTTTTCCATGGTATTGGACACCTAGAATTCCTCATACCTTATATTACTATTCATAAGTCTACCATATTTATTAAATAATTAATACATCATTTAATTATGTCATTAAACACCCGTAACTTAAAAACTGTATTTTCACTATTCACCAAAAATTCAACTTTCTCAGAAAAATCCCAAAATTTAACCTTAACCTAATATCAATTCTATGATTTCAAAAATAAACTCCATTTTATAAAAATAATTTTCTAAATATTTTTAATTTAATTTTTAAATAAATACACTATTCACCGAAAATTCATTTTTTCAGAATAATCCCAAAAAATTACCTTAATATAATATCGATGTTCTGAATTCAAAAATAAAGACCATTTTATAAAAATATTTTTCTAAATATTTTTAATTTAATTTTTAATTAAAAAACACTATTCACCAGAAAAAACTAATACTTGAATAATAATTTCTAAAATAGTTATTTACCTATTTTATTGAATCACATTACTTAATCAAGGTGCCTATATTATATTAACACATTCATTAACTGAGATTACTAATCCATTTGGTCACATTACTAATCCTAAGAGTGAAATAAATATTCATAAATTACTATTCATTTAAAATTAAGTTGATCTTATTAGACTCCAAATTTCTTACTGAACACATTTGTAGAAGACCATTTTTTGAAAATCATTACACATCATTAATTATTTAAATTTTACAAAAATATTTTAAAATATTCTTTATTTTTTCAAATTCATCAATAATATACATCCTAAAATTTTCTGGACATTTGAAATTTCACAAACTTCACCATAAGAGGATATCAAAATTTTATTTATCTCAAAGGATTACACAAAGCAGTTACGGTCTCCTCACATAGCCCCTTATAACCCCAACATAGGACCTAAGTGTAAGGTGTGCTAAGGTGAGAGAATCTGAGGGCGGCTCGACCAATATTGCACGAGTCGTAATTTCTATCTGTTTGAACTTCTCGAGAAGGCGATTCCATTCTAGCTTCACACAATGAAGTTCGGCTTGGGTTTGGTGCAGAGCAAAGACCAGTGGTGCTACCTCCTTCATAAGTTCTGCTAGATGGGCTTCGATTGGCCTGAGACTACTGGATGAGGCCATCGAATCTTCTTTCTATATTAATTAACCAAGATCACTTGTATTTAGAGACAATAATCGCAACATTTAGTTTTCAACGGTCTTATTGACCAATGGTCATACAACAGTCGAAACCCAATGGTCTCATTTTAATTATACTCATGTTATCAAATGAAACAGTTTTGTTGAGTATATAAACAAAATAGCACAAAAAATTATGAAACAAGATTTATTCAAAATTTCATGTTGTTACATTCATCCCCCATTAAGAAATTTCGTCCTCGTAATTTTTTAAAATTGGGCTTGGAAATTTCATTGAATGTCCCACATCAGAAAAGGAGTCCGTAAAACTATTACTTTAAAAAAAAGAAAGGTAAGTACAAAGGTCACCCAAGTTAACCAATACTAGGATTCCATGTAGGGAAACATGGATATGGAATAGGAAACAAAGGGTCATGTTCTGATGGAGAGTGATAGAAAACATGATTAGGAGAAAGTTAACCACAAGAAAATCACAAACTTATGATGTGTGTAAACATTATTTGATTACCCAGGAGGAAATTTAAACCAACAAAGTTTTTTTATGTTCCTTTTAATAATTTTGAGGAATTTATTTACTACATAGAATAAGAACACAAGGATATATACATACCTTCAAGTAGAGTTTCATAATTTAATAAGATTCTAGCAAGACTAATCTTTTCTCCAAACGATGAGCATTCAAAAACACTTGGTCTCATCAAAAGCACAAGAATCATATTCTAGAGAATCACATAATCCACAAAATATTAACTATCTATTTCTTCTATCTTTAAACATTATCCCCAAAACAGAAAGGGTAAGATAAAAGAATTCTTCAAAAAGAAAGAACCCCATAGGAAGGGAAACTAATTTAAATATTCAAAGTTACACAGTACTACCCAAAGTTCATCATAGACCATTCCATAAATAACTATCCTTAAAATTCCTCAAAATAAACCAAACTAAGATTGAAACCCAAATATATGAAGGATTTGATAATATTGTCTTCCAAGATAAACTTTATCATTCATCTCCAAACAACATCAATCACTCCTAACATCTTATAACAAAAGTAACTAACCTAAACATATTTTCCCCAATATAGGTTAATCATTTCCTAAATTAATATAAGTTCACCTTAAATTCGTAGATTCTTCAAAATATAAGTCATCCTTTACTCTTCAAAAAAATACTGTAGTAATCTATTTACCTCGATCATATGAATGTCTTCCAAAATAATAATCATCTTTTAATCCCATAATCATCTTTTTTTTTTCAGGATGAGCAACTTCACAACATCAACATGTGGTACATAACAATAGATGTTTTCCTTAATGATATAAAACCATCTTAGGTAGTGACTCAATGTTCTTAGAAATCATTAAAGATATGCTCATAGAGCATGAAATAAAATACAACACGACATAGACAATTATTGCGAAGAAGTTGTATGTACTTTAGTCATCATGATCCATCTCAGCATAGGACTTGCATTGTTCCCTTTTCCTTGAAGATTGTTTATGATCATCATGCTTCACATCCCTTCCAAGAGATCATTTCCTTTGATAATGTCCAACTTCTCAACATTTACGACATTGAAAAGTATAAGGTACATTAGATCAAACCTTATCTCTATTCATCACATTATCCATTTGTTTGAAGAAATTGGATACTTTATGCCCAATCAACCCACACTTAAAAAATCTACCGATTCCTTTGTGACATTCTCCTTGGTGCCCCTTTCCACAATTTTTACACAAAGGAATTTGGGTCTTCTTTCCCTTATCAACTTTATCAGATGAACATCCTTGAGACTTATCCTTCTTCTTCATTGATGAATTTGGGAATTCAACTAGGTTCCAATTATTAATTGTGATTTTTGATAGCTGGTTTGGCATAATCACAATATGTTCAACTTGATCTCTCATCGTCTCTGTCACATTAATAGGGAAATCGTGACATTTCCTATCACATAGGTTGTTGGGAAATGTTCTTCTATTTCACTCCATTAACTAAGAAACGAAAGTATAATTAGGGGCTTAAATACTTAGCCAATAATCATGAAAATGAAACTTTAAAAATAGAAGGATAAACTTGTAGAAGAAAAGTATATCCTAACTTGTGATCCCCTTGGTTCCAATCTAGGTTATCCATGATCATATCTTCTTATGTGAATCTTTATTTTATTTTATCTTTGTTCGTTTAATAATGGTTCATACTAAGCTTACAAATTTACCAAAACATATCCCCCGGGAGTGTCATAACCAAGAGTGCAGCATGACCCATTTTTGTGTACCAGTTCCCATTCGAGTCTAGATCAAGCGGTGTTTTCAGTTTTTACCCCTATGTACATCTGTGCTAGAGCCACCTCTACCTGCTCGTATCTAGACAAGGATGTATTTTCTTGATAAACCACTTACTCAATACTCACCAAAATACCAAAAAGATTTACTATATTTTTACTTTTCCTTAGGGTTATTCCTAATGTTTTCATAACCTAATTTTCACAAATAACTAAACCATACTTTGATACCAACTATAACATCCCCCATTTTTATAACACAACTTTTCATTACATTTTACAAAACCGAGGATCATTAAGGTTTAGTGTCTTGGAAATCAGAAACTTAAAACATGAAAACATAAAACATTGTTCTTAAACACTTGAAATGATTCTACTTATGTTTATCCTATATTCATTACTACATCTCATAACCTGGGGACATACATCAATAGAAAGGGTGAGCAGAAAGCTCAGTAAGGGAAACAAGGTGAAACATTTAACATGTGAACTTGAGATACATCAATAAAGTCATGATAAATAGCTTTAAGGGATGATAAAGAGATCATGAGGCATATCATAATGGAAAGAACATGATTCATAACATTAATACGTGGATACAACATTTAACTTAGACAAAAATGAACATATCACCAAGGTCCATCCCCAAGGTGTCATTTGAAATTACCAAGGTTATTCACCAAGGTATCGTTAAAATTGTAATCTCTAGTGGTTACATCATTACCCAATGCATTAGAGCACTATCTGGGCGCACCCTTAAATTTGTATTTAACATCATGTGAGCCACATATATAATCATAAAACATATAATAAATAACCCATATAGCATAAAAGAAATGGTGTTTATTTCATAATCACAACGTTTTAAAAACTGCTTTAAAGACATGATCTTTATGTCACTTTAAACACATGAAAAAGGAAAGCGGGTTTCGTGTATATAAATCCCAGAATTAAAATAGAAAATTTTGATATATTTGTGAATACCCCTGTAGAAAAAATATCTTTGAGTATTCACTTAATAAAATAAAAGAATTTGAGAAAAAGAGAAAGACATTTTGAGATGAAAATTCTGCAGCATAACGGCTATGTTACAGGGTTTTAGAAAATATTGAAAAGAGAGGGGACATGGGTCACCCAATCATAAATGATCCATAAAACAGTAGAGGGACAGAATATAATGGATATAAGAACATGGTAATTAAACTTTAAAGACATACCATATGAAATGAAAAACATGGAATGAAGACAATAATAGGATTTCTCTTATGAAAATTTGATAGCTTAACTGCGTCACTTAAAACATCAAAAAAATGAATTGATGAGATCAAATAGGTTATCTCATAATATGAACATAAAACGAAAGTATGATGGATATAGAGATTATACCCCAACATAATAAAAAATAACTTGAAAGTCTTGACATGAAAATAGAACTTGAAAATGAGAAGGGTGAATGAATCCCTTACAAAAATTCGGCAGCCTAACGGCGCGACTTAAACATTATTAAAATGAATTGATGAGAGAAAGAGGGGGTATCTCATCATATGAACATGAAAAGGAAAGTAGGATGAATATAAAATAACATCCCAAACATAATAATATGGATATTAAAATAAATTACATAAAGGAGAATATATGAAAAGAAAGAGAGAGGTAGGATCCCTTACAAAAATTTGGCAGCCAAACGACGCCACTAAATCATTCTTAAAATTAATTTATGAGAGAAATAGGGGGTATCTCATCATATTAACATGAAAAGTACAATACGATGAATATAAAAGAACATCCTCCAACATAATAACATGGATCATAAAAGAAATGACATAAAATAGAGTACTTGGAAAGAAAGAGAGAGGTAAGATCCCTTACCTTGAATATTAACTTCAAAATCATGACATTTGAGACCTTGGGAGGACTCCTCGGGAGTTAAGGAGACCAGAAATTCATTGAGGAGTATTTTGGAATCGAAAGGATTAGAGAATGGCGTGGTATTTATAGGGGAAGTGATGGGACAAGGCATTAATTGCCAAGGGGCACCTCATCGTTGGTATTGGCAAAACCATGGGCTTGCCCATGGTATTGGCCACTTGGGAAACCTCATACCTTATTTTACTATTCATAAGTTGACCATACTGATTACATACTTAATACATCATTCAAAGATGTCATTAAACATCCGTAACTTAAAAACTGTATTTTCACTATTCACAGAAAATTCAACTTTGTCAGAAAAATCCCAAAATTTCACCTTAACCAAATATCGATGCTCTGATTTCAAAAATGAACTCCATTTTATAAAAATAATTTTATAAATAATTTTAATTTAATTTTTAAATAAATACACTATTCACCAAAAATTCAATTTTTTTTTTCAGAAAATCACCAAAAATTACCTTAATATAATATCGATGTTCTGAATTCAAAAATAAAGTCCATTTTATAAAAATAATTTTCTAAATTTTTTTAATTTAATTTTTAATTAAAAAAACTATTCACCCGAAAAAACTACTACTTGACTAATAATTTTTGAAACAGTTATTTACCTATTTTATTGAATCACATTACTTAATCAAGGTGCCTATATTATATTAACACATTCATTAAGTGAGATTACTAATCCATTTGGTCACATTACTAATCCTAATCATAAAATCACTATTCATAAATTACTAATCACCAAAAATTAAGTTGATATTATTAGACTCCAAATTTCTTACTGAACACATTTGCAGAAGACCATTTTTTGAAAATCATTACACATCAATAATTATTTAAGGTCTACAAAAATATTTTAATATATTTTTTTTTCAAATTCATCATTAATATACATCCTAAATTTTTTCGGACATTTGAAATTTCACAAAATTAACCATAAGAAGAAATCACAATTTTATTTATCTCAAAGGATTACACAAAGTAGTTACGGTCTCCTCACATATCCACTTATAACCCCAGCATAGGACCTATGTTTAAGGTGTGTTAAGGTGAGAGAATCTGAGGACGGCTTGGCCAACATTGCACAAGTAGTAATTTCTATCAGTTTGAACTTCTCATGAAGGTGATTCCATTCCAGCTTCACACGATGAAGTTCAGCTTGGGTTTGGTCCAGAGCAAAGCCCAATGGTGCTACCTCCTTCCCAAGTTCTGTTATATGGGCTTCGATTGGCCCGAGACTACTGGATGAGGCCATCGAATCTTCTTTCTATATTAATTAACCAAGATCACTTGAATTTAGAGATAATAATCACAAAATTTAGTTTCCAACAGTCATATTGACCAATGGTCATATAACAGTTGAAACCCAATAGTCTCATTTTAATTATACTCATGTTATGAAATGAAACAGTTTTGTTGAGTATAAAAATAAAATAACACACAAAATTAGGAAATAAGATTTATTCAACATTTTAGGTTGTTACCAAGAGTGCAGCAAGGCCCATTATTGTGTACCAGTTCCCGTTCAATTCTATCTCCAGTGGTGTTTTAGAGTTTAACCCCTATGTACATCTATGCTAGAGCCACCTCTACCTGCTCGTATCCAGACAGTGATGTATTTTCTTGATAAACCATTTACTCAATACTCAGCAAAATACGAGGAAGATTTAATATATTTAAAATTTTCCTTAGGATTATTCATAAAGTTTTCATATCCTAATTTCCACAAATAACTAAACTATCCTTTGATACCAACAACAACATCCGGCCTTTTTATAACAAAACTTTTCATTACATTTTACAAAAACGAGGATCTTTAAGGTTTAGTTTCTTGGAAACAAGGAACTTAAAACATGAAAACATAAAACATTATTCTTAAATACTTGAAAGGATTCTCCTTATGTTCATCCAAGGTTCATTAATGCATCTCATAAATAGGGGAAATAAATCAAAAGAAAGAGTGAGCAGAAGGCCCAGTAAGGGAAATAAGGGTAAACATATAACATGTGAACTTGAGATACATCAATAAAGTCATGATAAATAACTTTAAAGGATGAGAAAGATATCGTGAGGCATATCATAATGGAATTAACCCGATTCATAACTTTAATATGTGGCTACAACATTTAACTTAGACAATCATGAACATATCACCAAGGTCCATCCCCAAGGTGTCATTTGAAATTACCAAGGTTATTCACCATGGTATCGTTAAAATTGTAATCTCTAGTGGTTACATCATTACCCAATTCATTGGAGAGATATCAGGGAGAACCCATAAATATGTATTTATCATCATGTGAGCCACATATATCATCATCAAACATTTCATAAATAACCCATATATCATAAAAGAAATGGGGTTTATTTCATAATCATAACATTTTAAAAACTGCTTTAAAGACATGATCTTTATGTCCCTTTAAACCCATGGAAAAGGAAAGCGGGTTTCATGTATGTAAATCATAGGATTAAAATAGAAAATTTTGATATATATGTGAATACCCCTGTAGAATAAATATCTTTGAGTATTCACTTAATAAAATAAAAGAATTTTATAAAAAGATAAAGACATTTTGAGACGAAAATTCTGCAGCATAACAACTATGTTATAGGGTTTTAAAAAAATATTGAAATGAGAGGGGACATGGGTCACCCACTCATAAATGATCCATAAAACAGTAGAGGGAAAGAATATAAAGGATATAAGAAAATGTTAATGAAATTTTAAATACATACCATATGAAATGAAAAACATGGAAGGAAGACAAAAAATAATATTTTCTTATGAAAATTCGACAGCTTAACTGCGTCACTTAAAACTTAAAAAAAATTAATTGATGAGATCAAATAGTGTATCTCATAATATGAACATAAAATAATAGAATGATGGATATATATATCATACCCAACATAATAAAAATTAACTTGAAAATATTGACATGAAAATAGAACTTGAAAATGAAAAGGGTGAAAGAATCCCTTACAAAAATTTGGCAGCCTAACGACGCCACTTAAACATTATTAAAATGAATTGATGAGAGAAAGAGGGGGTCTCTCATCATATGAACATGAAAAGGCCAGTAAGATTAATATAAAATAACATCCTCAACATAAGAATATTGAGGTTAAAATAAATAACATAAAGGAGAATACATGAAAAGAAAGAGAGAGGTAGGATCCCTTACAAAAATTCGGCAGTCTAACAGCGCCACTTAAAAATTCTTAAAATTAATTGATGAGAGAAAGAGGGGGTCTCTCATCATATGAAAATGACAAGGAACGTAGGATGAATATAAAAGAACATCATCCAACATAAGAACATGGAGCATAAAAGAAATGACATAAAAGAGAGTACTTGGAAAGAAAGAGAGAGGTATGATCCCTTACCTTGAAGAGTAACTTCAAAATCATGACGTTTGGGACCTTGGGAGGCATGAGGGAACCTTGGGAGGACTCATTGGGAGGTAAGGAGACCAGAACATAGTTGAGGAGGATTTTGGAATCGAAAGGATGAGATAATGGCATGGTATTTATAGGGGAAGTGAGGGGACAAGGCATTAATTGCCAAGGGACACCTCATCAGTGGTATTGGAAAAACCATGGGCTTGCCCGTGGTATTTTCCCATGGTATTGGCCACTTGGAAAACGTCATACCTTATATTACTATTCATAAGTTGACCATATTGATTACATACTTAATACATCATTTAATGATTTCTTTAAACACCTCTAACTTAAAAACTGTATTTTCACTATTCACCAAAAATTCATCATTCTCAGAAAAATCCCAAAATTTCACCATAACCAAATATCAATACTTTGATTTAAAAAATGAACTCCATTTTATAAAAATATTTTTCTAAATATTTTTAATTTAATTTTTAAATAAATACACTATTCACTGAAAATTCATTTTTTTCAAAAAAATCCCCAAAAATTACCTTAACATAATATCGATGTTCTGAATTCAAAAATAAAGTCCATTTTATAAAAATAATTTTCTAAATATTTTTAATTTAATTTTTAATTAAAAAACACTATTCACCCGAAAAAACTTATACTTGACTAATAATTTTTGAAACAGTTATTTACCTATTTCATCAAATAATATTACTTAATCAATGTGCCTGTATTATATTAACACATTATTTAAGTGAGATTACTAATCCATTTAGTCACATTACTAATCCTAAGCATAAAATCACTATTCATAAATTACCATTCACTAAAAATTAAGTTGATCTTTTTAGACTCCAAATTTTTTACTGAACACATTTGCAGAAGACCATTTTTTGAAAATCATTACACATCATTAATTATTTAAGGTTTCCAAAAATATTTTAAAATATTCGTTTTTTTCAAATTCATCAATAATATACATCCTAAAATTTTTCGAACATTTGAAATTTCCAAAAATTCACCATAAGAAGAAATAAAAATTTTATTTTCTCAAAGGATTACAAAAAGCAGTTACAGTATCCTCACATTGCCCCTTATAACACCAGCATAGGACCTAAGTGTAAGGTGTTCTAAGGTGAGAGAATCTGAGGGCAGCTCGACCAACATTATACGAATAGTAATTTCTATCAGTTTGAACTTCTCACGATGGTGATTCTGTTAAAGCTTTAAACGATGAAGTTCAGCTTGGGTTTGGTCCAGAGAAAAGCCCAGTGGTGCTACCTCCTTCCCAATTTCTGTTAGATGGGATTTGATTGGCTCGAGACTACTGGATGAGGCAATCAAATCTTCATTCTATATTAATTAACCAAGATCACTTTTATATAGAGACAATAATCGCAACATTTAGTTTCCAACAGCCATATTGACCAATGGTTATATAACAGTCGAAACCCAACAGTCTCGTTTTAATTATACTCATGTTATCAAATGAAATAGTTTTGTTGAGTATATAAATAAAATAACACACAAAATTAGGAAACAACATTTATTCAAAATTTCGGGTCTTTACAACTTATCAATCCAATGTTCCAAGAATGATGCATGAAACTGCACACCCTCTCTTTCCATTACTATCCAAGAGATAAAAACTCATAAATAAAAAACATCAAATCCATTTCCACCACTCAATTTGGAAATTTCAATCAATGGTAAAATAATATAATTAAACACCAATTACCTCCCAAGAAAACATGGGGTTTCCCCCGTATCTGTGGCTGTAGGAACCCATACATGAGATCATTATCAAGCCTTGAAAAGATCCTAGTATCCATTATACCATTCCCCAAGTAGTATGAAAAAATAGAACCCCCTCTAGTACCATATTGTAATATCCTAGCCTGGGTGCCACTATTACTGGTTCCCCGATCCGGATCACCACATGACCTTGGGAACCGCTCGCTGCACACTATTGGCTTTCAACTAATTATGTTGGTATAAGAAAGAATGATGTGGAGATTATACCTTCTTATCAAAGTGATAAAACAATGGAGAATAATACCAAGAACACATGACAAGTATAAATGACAAAAAGAATAAAAAAACAAGATCTAACAATAACCCATGTGAAACATGAAACCATAGTGAAATGTATACTCTCCATGTGAGACCATCAGGAAAATAAAACCTCCAATAAAAAAACTATAAAAATGTCCCAATCATAGTCCCAAGTACCATATTGGTTCTAAATATAATTATCTATCCAATCATTCCATAAATAAACTGACCACCTAGTCCCTATCACAAACCAGTACCTAAAAAAAGAAACATGTTCTCAGGTACCCATATGCCATAGAGGCCCCAACATGTTGTGCGTACAACTCAGTAGGCCACCACAAATAGTTTCTAAATTAATATTTAGTCTATAAATATTTCAAGAATATGGATTAGGGTAAATGAATAAATAATTAACATAACCAAATTTTGATATATTAAACTTATTTAATTAACCTCATTGTCCCTCATGTTCTAATTGATACCCAATCTAGTCATACCTACTTCAACCTATGTCAATCATATAAACAATATAAAAAAGGGGTAAGAGGGAGACATACAAGGATCCTTAGTCCATGTATCCAACTGGGATTTGAATCGCCATGCCTGACCATCACAACCTATGACATGGGACCCCATACCCATCATCCTAAACCATGATGTGGAATTCCATGTACATCATTCAAAACCATGACATGGAATACCATGCCTATCATCCCAAACCATGATATGGAAATCCATATTCATACCCTTGGATTTATGAGTTTAATTTTCATCCTTTGAATTCTATGGTGCACCAAGTAACTTGGAGAAATAGTCTAGCCTACCCAAAATAAGGTAGTGGAGCGTCAATCTAACACCCTAATACCGTGAATGAGGAGGGTCAATCCATCATTCTAAAACCATTATATTATCAATAATTTATATTTTTATCACAAAATTTATCAAAAAATCAAATACCCTTATCAATTTTTCATTTACCCAGGTCCCAATGGACCTTTCAAACAAAATTTGACTCTATATGACCAAACCCCTTTCTCATAATTTCATAAAACACCACTTCAAACATTATTAAAGGAATAAAAACAATAAATTCATTAAGAAACTTAAAAACTACCCTTCATCATGGTTAATTACCTTAGAACATAAAACTATTTCTAATGTCAATATATTCCATTTAATTCATTTAGAAGAAGCCACTATAGAATTTTCACAAGGGGTAAAAGAGACACACACAATTCAAAACATAATTTAATATAAAACGAGAAACCATTTTTAATACCTTTAAGGAATACACCAAAATTTTACAGCATTAAACACTTTCAAAACATCATATTCCATCAATGAAAAAAATGATTGGATCAAGATCCAAAACACATCACTTATTTCATTTTAAACACTTCTTAGGAATTTCATAGAATCTATCATATAAACATTTCAATTATCCATTTATCCATTCCCAAATATCAATTAATAATTAAAACCCATTCAATTTTATAATTAACATATCTCAATTTTTACAATTTCATTTCACTATTTTCATGGGTTTGGAATACCCCATCAATAGCCCTAGGTCTAATTTCACATCCTCAACAAGACTGATGAGGTCCGTGAAGGGTCTCGCACCTCAATTTAAGGCTAAAATTTAATTTCCCTAGTAAATAAAAAAAAACACCAAGGAATAAAATTTTCACAACTATATTCATGTATTAAGACATCAAGACTATGAGAAAAATCTTATTGACCACCCCTATCATGCCCATATAAATCCTCTAATCCAAACTCAGGCCTTGATTCAAACTAAAATAGCCTCAAACAACAAGGTTAAAAACCCCTAGAAATATGGTTCATGAGATTAAAAAAGAGAGGAGACAAACAACAAATAATATTATGAAAAATGGAAGGAATAAAAGTCTAATCCATTCCCAGAGATTTGATTCATAACAAATGACACTCCAAATACCTAAGAGTTGAGGGGGGAACATCTAGGGAAGAGGTGAGAGATCATCGCTCACTCTCTAGGTTGTTATTAGTCAAATTTGGATTCAATTAATGGGATAACCCTTAAACTATGAGTGGTAAAATTTTATTTTTCCCATTTTAATGAGGTGCATGGTTTTGAAACACTATTTTCCAATCCGAGCATCGACTATAAAGTTACCTTTGGCCTTAAAGAAACTATGCTACATAGTTTGGGGGAGGCACCCATATGGTTTGAAAACCCATATTGAGCTTGTGATATCACCTATTTACAATATTTCTAGTCTTAAAAAAATCTTGGTGGCACCCCCAATATTTGAAAAATAGTATGGAATCTGTGAACCCACCTATGTCTAAGGGGAAACCTGACCATATGTTTTCCCCTAACCACCCAAGCAGTTTAGTAAAATTGTAAAAAAATCATTCTCCTTAAATAAAAAGTCCCATTTCCCACTTTTTTCATGTGATGAACCCCTAGGATACCATGAGTATCATTACTAAGCTTGGGAAATAATCCATTAAAATTCTTCAAATAGGTTTCATTAAAAATTTTAAATGAAAATGAACCCCATCAAAAAACAGGACTTTAAATTATATCTATTGGGAGATGTGTGAAATATATGTGGATCATAAGAGTATAAAATATAAATTAACATATATGGAGATTAATATACATCTATGAAAATAGTTAGATATGATTAGTGGTTATGATTGATCAATCGACTAGTATTCAGGGAAGCTAAATAAATGGAATATGTTCTAAGTAGAATGGATCTTGAAACCTTATCCCTAATGAGAATTGAGATGTATATAGTCATATTATAATTTCAAAGGATGTACATGGAAGTAATAAATGAATGGACATAATAATTCATTTTATAAATTATTTCTCAACTACCCCTTATAGAGAAGATATAAGATGATCAAAGTGATGGTGTTGAAATATATAAAAATGTTGATGTAATAACAAGAGGTAAATCCTCATAATTAAAAATTAATGAAAATATAGTTAAATGATTTGTTTTATGCCTATTATCAACTTCAAGTCCTGAGATAAAGTAGGGCTGATAAGTAATGTATATATATAAACCTTATCCATCCACCCAAGGAGAATGATGATGTATCAATATTATTGAGATCACTATTAGTGGGACAATATGAAGAAATAGATCAAAAAATATGCATCAAAAGGCATAGTATATAAGATGTGAATGATGAATAGAAAAAATCTAAGGGTACGATTCAACCATTACCCATACCCACCTGGAAATGGAAGAAAATCAATATGTATTGTTTCCCTGGTCTTTGAAAGATACCCAATTGAAATAATGCTATATGTAATGTGTTGGATTTTCATAAAAATAATTCTCATTTAATTTATATTAATGAGGACTTCTCACTTAATCATCTGGAAAATATATACATCAAAGAAGTGGTGAGGATGTGTGGAACACCGCTAGGAATTGTATTTGATCATGATTTGAGATTTACCTAAATGATTTGGAAGATACTAAAATATGTTCTAAAAACTGAGTTGAAATTCAATATATATTATCATCCCCAAAATGAAGTCCAATCTAATTGGACCATCCATACAATTTAGGACATGTTGAGAGTATAATCTTTAGACATCAAATAATGATGGGATCAACATATTCCTCAAATTGAGTTATCATATAATAATATTGTACCCTCAAGTATACAAATGGATCCATACAAATCCGTTTATTAGAAGAAATATAGAACATCTATGTGCTGGGATGAGGTTGGTGGACCTATGTTTATTAGACCTGAAATGGTTGAAAAATTTGTAAAAATGATCAATACAATTCAACATAACATATGTGTAGCTCAGAGTAAAAAAATAGTAATTCCTATTACTATTGAAGAGATAAGGAGTTTGAGTTTATAGATAATGTGTTCCTATACATATCCCCATTGAGGAGAGTCATTATATTTTTGGAATTGGGAGAATAAATGTCACAAATACATCAATCCCTTTGAGATTCTTTATCTCTTTAGAGAACATACCTATCCACTAGATCTCCCAAAAACAATGTCTCAATTAAATGAAATATTCCTTGTATCCGTCATGAGGATGTACAAACCATATCCCACACATGTTTTGAATTTTTATGTTGTACAACTAGAAAATGATATATCAAATGAGGATTAGCTGGTGAATATCAAGGACTCTGAAGATAGTGTTCTATGAAAGAAGACTTGTCACCTAGTGAACGTACTATGGTTTAACCATATGTATTATTATTTGACATGGAAACTGGAGGGGGTACTTAAATATAAGTAAATTTATCTATTTTAAACATATTATGAATATGAAAATTTCAATGATGAAATTTCGTAAGGGGGTGAATTTAATGACTGATAATTTGATCAATGGAATTTTCCATCTGATTAAATAATTATGTCTTGATTATTAATGTAGTAGTATATAAATTATATTCAACACATAATGAAAACTAGAATAATTTTATCATATTAAATTTATTATTACTATTATGGAGTTTATAAATTTATATGAATTAAGAATATTATAATGGGATGAAAAATAGAAAATAATATAACTAAAATCAAAAAAATTTGATCTGCTTAACCAAACAGAAAAACTACACTCTTGAAAATTAGTTTATAAATGATTCATATAATTTATAATACAGTATTAAATTTGAAAATAAAAATCTATACAACCTTTATAGAAAATAGATTTTACTGAAGAATTAATGAAATATGATATACTTATATAATGCATAGAATACTTATGAATATTAATAATCTAAGGGTTGGAATAGTAATCTAACCGTTTGAATAGAAATATGACCATCAGGAATAGTATCATGAATTTTTGAATAGTATCCTCAATTATGGAAGTGTATGATAAATTTTTTTTATCATATAAAATTAAAATATGATGTATTTATATCAATAATTGAGTAAATAAATGTCTCAGAAATAATAAAATATGTGCTTTTTCTTTGGTAAAACATATACATTATATTTTTATTTTTGACTAATATAATGATTTGAAAGAAAATTTAGTTTCATAAAATGTGATTATGAAACAATATTATGTTTCAGTATCCTGATAATATAAATTTACGAGACCATAAGTTATTTTTCAAAGGTTTAATAATGTGATCATAATATTATAATTGATATTTTTCAAATAAATATTAAATTAAAATAAAATAAATTTTAACACATTTAGAAAATTATTTTCATAAAATTTATTTATTTTTTAGAATCCATATTTTGAAAATTTTTTATGGTATATTTTTCATTATTTTTATAAAATAATGTATTTTTTGTGCATAGTGAAATACAAGAAAACACTGTATTTATCAATAAATGTTAAACACGTGATTTTTATCATGTGGTTTATGTAAGAACCCATTAATTAAAAAAATAAATCCCTGTTTAATATATATATATCATCTAATTAGACAACAATAATGGTATTTTTGAGATTAAATAATAAATAAATAATTTAATATTAAAAAACACCTCTCCTCCCCTAATAAATAATACACCTCACCACCCATTCTACTCACAACATATAAGATTTATATTTTACCCAAAATCTACCAAAATATACTCATATCCCTCCCTTAGATTCCTAAATAGTATTTTTTATAAAATGACCATCCAAGGATCCTTAATTGGAATCTAAATAGGAGACAACCAAAGGAGAAAGTAATTCTGTCAATCGAGCCTCTTAAACTTTCTTCCTCCTCATCCTAAAAAAAATAAATCCAACATTGAATAATATATGTAGTATCATATATATACATGTATTTTATTTTTTTAGTGGAATATATACTATCCATCCTCTACCCTTCCCATCAATTTATTTTAAGTTGAAAATATGTTTCATGATATTTTTGGTTCATCGCCTCCATGAACAACGTAATATATTTTTCTCCACCTCCTTCAATGTAAGTTATATAAATTTCATTATATTTAAATATGATAATTATATGTATATTATAAATTATTTCATGATTCTAGATTTTATTAATAATCATTGAATTAAATAGATGAAATGTAGTTCATGATGGTTAGAAAACAACCTAAATAATCTAGCCATAAAACATTATCATTTTTACCCAATAAATCATCCCAACATTAGAACACTACTAGAAAAACAGCTATTTGCGACGGGCTAGTTGCGACGGGATCCCGTCGCAAATGGCTTTTTGCGACGGGACCCCGTCGCAAATAGCCCGTTGCTGAAAACGCCGTCGCAACTACACTTATTTGCGACGGGCCCGTCGCTATAGCGGTTTATTGCGACGGGCATTCTCCCCGTCGCAAATAGTATTCCGTATTTTTGTAAAAACTTTTAAAAACGTTTTTGCGACGGGACCCGTCGCAAATACCTTTTGCGACGGTACCATCGCAAATAGTATTTGCGACGGTACCGTCGCAAAAACGTTTTTAAAAAAATAAAAAAATATTAATAATACTAGTATTTGCGACGGGCATCGCATCCCGTCGCAAATAATATTGATAGTATTTGCGACGGGTCCCGTCGCAAATAATATTTTTTAAAAAAAATAAAAAACTATTAATAATATTAGTATTTGCGACGGGTATAGTATCCCGTCGCAAATACTATAAAAAAAATAAAAAAAATAAATTTTTAATAAATTATTTTAATGAATATAATAATAGAATTATAATTTACAAATGAAAATAATAAATTATTTTAATTACTATAATAATAGTAAAATTATAATTCAAAAATAAAAAATAATAGAATATTAATAAATGATTTAATTAATATAATAATATTACAATTATAATTCATAAATACAAAAATATTAATAAGTTATTTTAATTAATATAAAAATAATAGAATTATTTTACATTCAAATATTAAAATAATTCAAGTATTACAAAAAAAATAATTAAATTATAATATTATAAAATTTTAATATATATATAAAATTTAATATTATAAAATATAAATAATATTATTATTCATATTAATATTGTTATTTAAAAATATAATATTATTAATATTTTATAATGAGACAGAAACTACGAATAGAAAAAAAAAAATTGATTTCTCAAATTTTATAACTGAAATACAAAATCTAATCTGAAGGAGGGGGGGGAGGTGGGGGATCTGCAGATGGTGGTGGAGGAAACTCCACCCCTAAAGCATGAGTGAGTCGGCGCATGTACTCCATCTGCTCCTGATGCTGCTGCTGCCACCGCCTCGTCTGCTCCTCGTACAGCTGCTGCTGGCGTCGACGCTCCTCCTCATGCTGCTGACGAATCTGCTCCTGCTCCTGTCGGAGACTCTCTATCTGTGCAGTCTGAGATCGCAACTGATCCTCATACTGTGTAGAAAAAGATGCACGAGCTCCTCTCGAGCTGGACGCCGACATCGCAGCACTGCCATAATAATCTCCGGGAGTCAGTCGAGAGCCGATACCAACTACCCGGCCCTTCTCGAAAGCATACTGGGTGGCCTGCATCCATGCCGCCTCATCAAACTGACGGGCAGTGGTCTGATCTGATGACTCGGCCTGACTCTCAGGCCGGGTCTGTGACGCTGCGGCCTCATATGACTCCTATAGTTGCAATTTAAAATTAAAATTGTGAATATATTATATGCAGTTAATTTTTAAACTTGAAAACAAATTATACTGACCACGATGTGATGCTGACGATCACCTCTGAGCTCCCCAGTAGCAGGATCACTATACATCCTCCGATATACGTCGTACTCTGTAATATCGGGGTGCTCGACAGCCTATAAGAATAAAAAATAAACTGTTAATATTTATAGTTATATAAAATATTTATAAATAATGTACGTACCAGATGCTGTCTATGAGTACTGAAAGAACGACTCCCAGCTCGATGAGTCACCTCCTGTCTCCCCCGATTCTGCCTCCCCAGCGATGATCTCCTCTGAAAGGCACCACTCAACCAGTGCGCACATAATCCATCCCATACATGGGATGAAATATACTCTGGTCGGTGTGCTCTACATGACTCCTCAAAATCTGACACTCCTGCTTTCTTCATCGCAGCTTTTCTTAAATTGTGCAAAAACTGACGAAGGCGATCACGCATGGCCACCTCCCATGCCTCGTGGATGGCGTCACGCATGGTATCCTCGATCGGATACCATAAACCCTACAAAAAAAATCAAAATATCAAGTTAGAAATGAAATAATTTTCAAAATAAAAATTATTTATTTACGTACGTACCAGCCAATGGTCGAACAGGGCCTGCTGCACATCAATGGGAATCTGCTCCCATGTGGTCCACGGCTGAGAGAAATAGTTGCGCAAAATAGCGCTGCCCTGTCCGACTGCTATATGCGGAAAACTGAAAAAAAATAATAAACATTTATTATGTGAATAGATTATTGAAATCTTAGTCAAATCCACGGGTTATCACACAGGTTATCACACCTCCGGGTGCGCGGATCAAACCCAAGGCGTGGACGTCGCTCGGGGACGGGGTCAGGAATCATCAATCGTGCAAGACCGCGCCCCCTCCGCGTACTCCCTGAAGCGCCTGCAGGCTGAGGGTCATCTGCCAGCAACTCATCCGCATCGAAAGGCAGGTCAGCATCCGTCAACTCACGAAATGTGGCCTCGTCCATCTGAAACAGAAAATGTTAATGTTAGCAAATAATTGATAATTACTATTATATATACATATATACATATTATGATTGTATATAAATACCATGGAATTCTATAAGTGTTCATCTTCATCATCATCTTCATATATGTCAATGTCATCTTCATATTCCTCCTCAACATCATCGATATCCATTCGAGTTGCAGTTGCTTCATCTCTTACCATTTCAAATTCATGTGTGACATCATTAACATCATCGTCATCACCGACTCTTAAATGTGGGGTGTCGTTATCGATACTCATGTCTCTTTGTAAAAAAGATTGATTTTGAGTACTCTCTTGAAAAACTTCAATTCTTTGCACATCAGTGAAAGCACATTCACTTTGACTAAACTGATTGTCTCGAATTTTGATTTTTATTACACTCCACCAATCAGTCAAGTCTCTTGATGTTGCACAGTACTTTGCATAATAAACTTGATATGCCTGTTGAGCCAATAAGAATGGTTCATTTACTGCGAGAACACTTTTACATTTAATATCGATGATTCCATGAGTCGGATGAACACGCACGGCTCTCTCTGTATCCAACCAACGACATTTGAACATGGTTATGTAATGTTGTCCAAGATAACAGAGTTCAATGATTTCATCAAGTATGCCATAAAAGTCAACTTCATTTTCTCGATGATGAGATCCTCTCAAGCTAACTCCACTGTTCATTGTTTTTTTTGATTCCCCATATGCATGTGTGTGGAATCGAAATCCATTCACCACATATGCATTATAAGTTTTAACAAGTTTGGAAGGTGGGTTACTCAATACACACAGCCGTTTGTCAATTTTATCAGCATGTCGAGACACCTGAAAATTTGTGAAATAATTATCAATATAGTAAACTATACATTGAATGAGTTGCTAAAAGATAAAGAATTTATGTTACCAGTTTTTGAAACCACTGAGAGAAATTTTTCAGTCGACGTTCTTCGAGAGCAGCTGCTGTAATTTGTGGAATTTGTTTCTTGATATGATTATCATACAACCTATAAAAACCAAAGTTATTTACTGTAACATAAATGATAGAATAAGTGATATAAACACTTACAGTACAACTGATGTCATCTCTTCACAGTTGAGCAGAACATACGTATGAGCTCTATGATGTTCATCATCTGAAAGCCAGCGTTCAGAAACTCCACCAAAACCAAGCTCTGACTGGTTGAAAACAGATAATTGATTGTCGATTTCATCAATATTCCTCTCATTCCGTCCCATTCGGTTGTGTTTTGAAGGATACTCAGATTCAAAATAATGGGAGCAGAAAAAAGATATTTCCTCTTGCAAATAAGCTTCTGCAATAGATCCTTCAACAGATGCTTTGTTGCGTACTTTTCTTTTCAATTTTTGCATGCATCTTTCAAATGGGTACATCCATCGAAACTGTACCGGACCTCCACATTTGGCTTCATATGGCAAATGTAACATCAAATGTTCCATTGAGTCGAAGAAAGACGGCGGGAATATTTTTTCCAATTTACATATAATTACAACAACATCTTTTTCAAGTTTGCCTAGAGCATCATAATCTGCCGTAGCCGCACAAATTTCCCGAAAAAAATGAGACATGTCTGTTATGGAATCCCAAATCACAGAATTCAACAGACCTCTTAATCCAATTGGTAGAAGTCTCTCCATTATAACATGACAATCATGACTTTTCAATCCAGTAATATGACCATTCTTTACACATCTACCCAAATTGGAAGCATAGCCATCTGGAAGTCTCAAATCTGCAATCCACTGACAAAATAATAAACGGTTTTCTTTAGACAGTGTATAAGCTGCTTTTGGTTTCAGTAACCTTTCTGTTCTGACATTCTCAAATAGTTCCAATTCTGGACGTCTGCAAATTTGGGCAAGATCTAAACGTGCATTTACATTGTCTTTGCTCTTTCCTGGCGTATCCAAAACTGTATGAAACAAATTATCAAAACAGTTCTTCTCAATATGCATGACATCTAACATGTGTCGGACCAACAAATCAGACCAATATGGCAAATCCCAAAATATGCTACGTTTAATCCAATTGTGTTCTTTCCCAAAACCAGAAATTTTCTGTTGGTTTATTGTGGGACCAAAAGTGATGGGAGGTAATGAAAATACAACCGATTTTAACTCCGAACCTGATAGCATTTTTGGAGGTCCATCCCTTTCAACTGTTCCTTTTCTGAAATGAGATCTGTTTCTGCGAAAAGGATGATCAGCTGGAAGAAATCTGCGATGACAGTCAAAATAACAAGGTTTCTTTCCATGAATGAGCATAAATGCTTTGTTCTCTCCCATACAGTAAGGACATGATTTCTGACCATGTGTACTCCAGCCAGATAACATCCCATAAGCCGGGAAGTCACTTATTGTCCACATCAATGCTGCTCTCAGTATGAAATTCTGTTTCGTTGCAACATCATATGTACTGACACCAGTACTCCACAATAAATTTAATTCATCAATCAATGGCTTCAAATAAACATCAATATTTTTCTTCGGATGTCCTGGAATTAGTAAAGTCAAAAAGATATATGGCTCCTTCATCAACATCCATGGAGGTAAATTATACGGAGTTAAAAAAACAGGCCAACATGAATATTGACTACCATAAGATCCAAACAGACAGAAACCATCAGTGGAAAGGCCCAGTCGAACATTTCTAGCTTCTAAAGCAAATGATGGATGCACTCTATCAAAATGTTTCCATGAATCACCATCGGCTGGATGATTCAAGCTTTTATCGGTTGAAATATTCTCTTTATGCCATGACATCATTGTCGCTGTATTCTTAGACATGAATAAACGCTGAAGTCTGGATGTAAGCGGAAAATATCTCAGCTGTTTTACAGGAATCAAACCAGACTTCCCGTGTTGTCCTTCTTTATATCTCTGTTGCCCACATGTGGGACAACTATCCAACGACTCATTTTCCCCTGAATATAAAATGCAGTCATTTGAACATGCATGAATCTTCTGACAAGTAAGTCCCAAATTTCGAACCAACCTCTTACTTTCATAGTAATTTACAGGTAAAACATTTCCTTCGGGTAACCGTGTTTTCAGCAAAGAAAATATCTGGTCAAAACATGTGTTTGACATTCCGTTATCTGATTTGATAGCCATAAATTTTGCAACTGCTTCTAATTTGCTCATCTTGCAGCCAGGATATAATGCATCCTCAGCAGACTTCAACAACTCATAAAATTCAGACGGTCCCAACTCAGGATTTGAAGCTATATCAGCCGGAGTTTCTGTATGTTGAACAGATGAACCTGCAACATCATGTACTAAATCTTGAAACTGGGATGGATCCGGAATCAAGTTGGTATCACCTGCTCTGGAACTGCGTTCACCGTGTTGATACCAAAAAACATAATCTGCTTGAAAACCAAAACGCAAGAGATGTTCCCCCACTTTGTCAAACGTGTCAAACGTTCTCAATGCACATTTTCTGCAAGGGCATTTTATCTTTCCTTCTGAAACAAATTCTGAATTTGATGCCGCAAATGATAAAAAAATCTCCACACCCTCTATATATACTGGATTTAAACCAGAACCATTTGGATTTCTACGTTGATTTATCCATATGCGGTCATCTAATAATGACTGTTGACGACCTCACTGTTCCATATTTTTCTATAAAATATAAAAGCATTACTGGTTTTGAATAATTTGTTAGAAAAAACACTCAAGCAAGGATTACTAATTATTACAATTTATTACTAATTATTACAATTTATTGCTAATTATTACTATTTATTACTAATTTAGCAATACTTAGAAATACTTAGCAAAAGGAAAACTGCTTGAATAATGAAAGGAAATTTGATAATCATCGTTGTGGAGATGGTTATAAATTTTCCCTTCATTATCCAAGCAGATTTCGTTTACTAATTATTAGTAATAAAAAAAATATTATCAATATTTACGAAAAAACAATATTAATATTATTAAAATAATAAAAAAAATTAAAAAATATTAAAATTATCAATATTCAGAACAAACTTTGTTCTATTATTAAGGGAATGAAAATTATTCCATTAAAATTATAGAGTTATAGTCCTATATTACCTGAACATCAATATTCAACACAACTAATCCAACCATGGGAACATGAAATTAATGCCCTGGGAATAATGAAATTAAGATCACATATAATATAAATAGTTTTAAATTAGAATAATATAGTTATAAAAAATCAAATATATATGGGAATGGTTATGAATTAAGTAAATAATGAATCTAATTTGATTATTCAAAATTTTATGTGCCATTGTTCGATGATTCTACATATAATGTAATAAATCTCTCTGAATGACCATATTTTAATAGAGTTATAAATTTTTTATCTCTAATTCACATTATCTATATCTCTTGGATGTTATATAATGATATAAAATTATATACACACACATATATATATATATCTATATGTCTCTTACATAAATACCTAACTTGTTCTCCCATCCATCAATGGGGTTATACTCATATTAAGTTCATTTAAAAAATTCCTTCTTTAAAATCATACATAATTAAGAGGAATATTTCTATCACTTAATACATTTATGTTACATATATTTTAATTGTATATTAATATTAATATATCAATGAATAAGGAAATATTTCAGGGATAAACATTCAGTTTTACCTCTCGTTTTTGATGAAAAATCAATGTTCACTATTTATTCCAAAATCTAATATCGTTTCCTTAAAAAAATTTGAAAAATATTTTCCATAAAAAATATATACCATTTATCATAATATTATTTAAAATGAAAAAAGTAATGACCAGTTAATATATATTATATTATGAACATAAAAAATATATAATTCCTTTTTCACTTTAGAATCATTTTGAAATATATTTTAAATGTGAGATAAGACAAGGTTATGAAACACGATTCTATCCATGTGTAATTCTTATGGTTATACCTTTTTCTTGACTTCCATTTGTGACACACATAAAGAATTACATATTATGATATGTGATTGTAGATAGTTCTCCAATGCACCATGTAATGTTTATGTCTCATGAGAATATATGCACGAGATTAGGGTGTAAACCTAATCCATGATGGTATACTATCCACCATGTGATATTTTCCTAGAAGTTAATATTCAATGATTCTTAGGTCTTGTTTCATGTTGTTTATAAATTCTTAAAATAGCAAGATATCATCATTCACTATTCAATTTTTCTTTCCTCCAAATGAATATTTATGATCCTTCAATTTTATAATATCATAATATTCTTTATGACTCACATGTTGTACTTTATTATCATGTTTATTCGCTAACTAGTATTTTTAGGTCACCCATTTTTTTATTTATTCTTCAAGTTATCCCATGCATTTTTTGGATCTAAAAGGGATTTATGATCTAATTTTAGAGATAAAAATAAAAATTTATTATTTTTGTTTCATCTTTTTGTTTTATATATCTATAATTCCAAATACTCTTAGCCTCTTGATCATTAGGTTGTATTTAATGGAAAAGTTTTAAAATATTGTAATAATATATGTAAAAGGATTTATTCACTATATTAAAATTGAGAAATATCTAATATAATATTTTCATGATTCGAGCACTGTATAATAGAAAATATTTTTTCAATTCAGATGATCCATTTCTCAGTAATAAGTAATTTTTGAAGACCTAATAAATGATGGTGGAAAATGCCACATTAAGAAACCAATTTTTAGTTCATTCTTCCTAGGAATGTTAGGAAATTTGGTATGATTTGTACTATTATTCACCACTTGATAATTTTTGGTGAGTATTTCCATGATATTTTTTACTCCATCTCAAATCCTATTTTATTTCTCATTGAGACAAAAATTTCATTGTCCATTGCATTAATTGTTAACACTATTCCACCTAATTCTATCTGGTGACTAAAACATAATGTTTAGTGTGAGTATAAAGTAATATTAATTAGTATAAACAATCACATATTAAGGAAAATCAATCACAATAGGTCATAATTTTTGACACATTCATTTCAACCTATATTGTGTTATGTTTATCCCAATCCACTTTTCTTTCATCAAGGAAAATTTAAGGATCAAACATCAAATATTAGTGATGGTTATTAAAGATAATTTAAAATAAAAAATGAATATATTCTATAAGTTTAAATATAATTGTTTAGTTAGGTACACTTATTTTTCACTGAGTGAGGATCATTTTAATAACCAAAATTCAATTTTCATATATTCTTACCGCTTGCTACATCATTTCCAGAGCCTATATTTAATTGTTTATATCCAGATATGGATTTAATTTATAGGAAACTAAAAAATCAATAATTTATGAAATGTTTAGGAAGTCTTCCTATATTTAGGAAGTTCCTTAGTTGTTTCTGCAATGACCCAAACATTTATAATTTTTTTTACCCTTTTTATTTAATTAAATGTATTATTATGTAATATGGTTATAGAAAACACATGAACTTAATTGGTTTTATTATGTACTATGATATTTAAAATACTATTAAGCATCATTGCCATTGATAATAAAGTCATTAAACAACAATCATATGATTATTATAAATAGAGTTTTAAATAAATCCAATTGTTCCAGACAAAGGAAGTGATGGCCTCAACCAGTAGTATTGTAACCTATGAACACCATTTATCAGATCTTTCTAGGTAGATAGTATCTATGGGATTTGACCTTGAATCAGACAATGTTGATGTATTATAACTTAATCATGAGAGAAACTGTTTACATGATACATTCAAGTTCGTCATGATCATGACTCAAACCATGTACGCTGAACCACCCCATAAACATATCACGGTCGCGCACCATAATCTTAGGGAATTTGATGGTGTATTAATAATATATATATAAATACCGCAAAAACATTAGAATGTAAAGTATTTTTTATAGATTAATGAATATATTTTCATCCAATTATTGTTACTTTATAAATGTTTTTTATTTTGATATAATAAAAAAATGAATTCCTGGTAAATATTCAAATTCAATTAAGGAATTTATTTTGATGAATTAATTTATTTTTTAAATAAATAATATTTTAATAAAATATTATGATTAAATAATTTTTATCAACTATAAATGATCATATATTTTTTATGAAGTCAAATTTAATTTTGATAAGTTTTGAAAAACTGTTATTGTCAAAAAACCAAGTAGTTCTCAATAAATGTCGATTCTTATTTTAAAAGTAAAAAAACACTTATTTATAAAATTATTAATATAAAATTAATTTAATTTTTAATCATAATTTTGAAATAATCCAATGGTGAATTTTTCATAATTTTCTAAGATAGTGGAATTTTTGGGTAAAAATTAAATACAGTATAAATATACGGTGTGTATTATGACATAATAATGACCCAAAAGAGATTTAATAAATACTATAAATGGAAAGACGAAAAAATATATGTTTTTTAATTAAATATAATATAATTTTATGTTTATTTTATTAATTTTATAACACCTTTGGGAATCCTCCAAAACCATAAATATATTTTATGGTTTTAAAATCATTTCTTTAAGAGTACGACTCACTTCCTCATCATAAAGGGTATTATATAATTATTTTCAGCCCTTTAACATATAAAATAATTAAAACCACTACCATTTGGTGGATACCATGGGCAAAAAAACCATTTTAAGGTTTGTGTTTTTGGTAATTTTATTATATAGAGTCCAAAAACTAAGTTTGAGAAATAATAATGGAATCCCCACTCATTTCCTATATAAACCTAACCAAGATCCCATTTATATTCAATAAAAATCTTTTTAGAACTTCATTAAGCTTTCATACCCTCCCTAGAGTCCTCCCAAGGTTCCCCATGCTCCCAAGAATCTCCTCCCAAGCATTTGGAGTCACACACTCAAGTAAGGGATCCTCCCACTATACTTTTTATTAATATACCTTTATTATCTTTTGCCTTATATTTCAATTCCTAATGTTGAGATATGTCATCCAATGTCCCTATTACTTCCCATTTCATCTAAAATTGACCAGAGACCCCCTTTTCTCCCATCAACCCATTTTATTAATTTTTATGTGAAGTCGTTATGCTGTCGACATTTCACCGCAGTTTTCCATGAAAAAAAATTGTGTAGTGAATATCTTACCCATTTTCTATCAAGTATATTAACATTTATACTATTATAGTTATATGAATTCATAATTATATGTATATATTCCATAATAATTAATATAATAATAAAATATGATGATGAATGAATCCATGTTGTATGATCTATGTGGAACACATAAGCATGAGAATGAAATGAAAGTGACGGGTGAACCTGAAATTATATAGTGCTCCAATGAATTGGGTATTGTTTAGTCTCATGAGGCATCATACTTGGATAGGGAGTGAACCTAATTAATTTATTACATGTTTTCCATCATGATTTTTTAGCAGTTATCCTTAACATAAGTTTTATGATTCCATGTTTTATAATGTTCCCACATTTCCCATGTTGCCTTTATGATTATCATGCCATGTCATGTATCATTGTTCATGTTTATGATTATTTCTACTTTTTGATATTCGTATTATATAACATGAATTATTCTCTTAATATTATGATATTTTTATTCCCTTATTGGGATTTATAGATCAAACATTTCTTATGTATTTCCCCAGGTCATCCCATACAGTTTTAAGTTCGATAGAATATTATGATCATATTAAAGAAGATTTTAATAACAATGATGTATTCCCCATTTTAATTTGTTATGTAATGTACCAAATACCCAAATACACTATAATTATTGATCATCTAGGTTTAATTAAGTGTTACCTTATGTAATAAATCATGTATTAATTTGAAATAAAGAGTACGGTCATCATAGTTGGTATTAGAGGAAAAGATTAATTATTTTTGGGATTAGGATTAGAAAACTATAGTGACTGATTTATGGATAAGACTAAGTATAATAAAACATCAATAAATTTTGGTAAATATATAGAAAGTGGTTATTTATAAAAATAATTCCCTATCTGGGTACTATAGGAGGATGCAGCTCTTGCACATATGTATATAAAGGTAATATCCAAAAAACATTGTGTTAAGCTAGACTCGACTGGGAACCGATGCACGACAACAAGCCATGTGGAACACATAGTTTGAAACTTCTATGGTATATGCTTTGCTAAATTCATAATATCATTACAAAGTATTATTAATGGAAAAATAACCATAAGAATATATGTTAGGAAATAGATCACGGATAACATAGATTAAAGCCTTGAAATTAATAAGTTAAGGAAATAATTGTAATTTATATGTTATACCTTTAATGGAATTGAATTAGAATTTATGTTTTTATTAATTTTAAGATAATAATCCATAATTTTACCTTTATTCTATCCAATAGACATAAATATGATGAATCGAGTAAATAATCAATGGGATGGGCAATGTGATGACTACCCCAACGAGATTCCAAACCTGAAGGGAGTGGGAATCATGAAATTTATGATGACACTCTCTTAGATAACTCATGTTTTTAATAGAAACCTGGATCAGGAGGAGCATTAAAATCCCCAAAAGAGAGAATAAGTTGTGATTGAAGGCTTTATATGGAAAAGGCCTCTGATATTAAATGGATCATCTGATCCCTTAATCATGGAACAATGGATCAAATCCATTGAAAAGATATTATCCATCCTTAAATGTTATGAATAAGAGAAGGTTTGTCTTTTTTTTATCATATGGATGGAGAATATGACCAATAGTGGACATTGATCAAGAATATGAATCCTGAGTAAAAGATCGAATCGATGGGGTGGATGGAATTCTACAAAATATTTTTTGATAAAAATTTTCCTCACACTCTATGACTAAAAAAGGAATTGGATTTCCTTTCCCTCAAGAAAAATACAACGAATCTATCAGTGCATGTGAGGAAATCTTCAGAATACTTGTACAATACACCTTTGGATATGTCATTATCCCTGAATAAAATGTTTAATGTTTATTTTGTGTGATAAAACCTAGTCTATGAAAATCCCTAGTAATTTGATACTTTGATAGCTATGAGGAAATTTTCGGATGTGCCCTTAAGGTTGAGATAGGGATCAAAAAATCTAAAGTGTTTCATGGGGATAATAATTGGAAAGTGTAGTTTAATTTTAGAGGTCTGATGTATAAATCTAAAGGTGATACAAAATTTCAACATCCCACTTGTTAATGGTGTGGATAAAAGCACCATTAAAATTGCTTAAGTGGGACAAGGAAATGATTTAGGTGCAATAAGGAAGGGAAACTAGCCAGTGATTTATAGTAGGAGAAACCCACGAATGTGATGGAGGAAAGTAATTCTCCATTCAAACCTTAGCATGTTATTTATTGCTTCAACTGCAAGGAATTATGGAACTTTTTAAACCTATGCACTAAGTCAAGGGTTTTTGGAGACAACCAACACCCTCCAATGAATAAAGGGAAATATTTTTCCATCACAACCATTGAGTTGGATAAAAAAAAGTGATGACAGGAACACTAGTTATTAATTCGAGAATAGAAAAAATATTTTTTAATTTTGGTTTTATTAATTACTTCATACCATTAATGTTTAGTAGAATAATTCAAACACCACCATAAATAATGGAAGTAGAGCTGTTAGTGAAAATGGAAAATGGGGAAATTATTACATCCCAATTATATTACTCCTCCCCTGTCAAAATTTGTGGGTTGAAATTTCCATAAAACGTTTTCATACTCCCTTTGGTTGAATTTGTTATAATTCCAAGTATGGATTGGATATACCTATATAGAGCTAACATAAATTTCCATGAGAATGAAATTACTCTTTGTATCTTGAATCATCCTTAGATTCTGTATGAGTTAAAGGAATATGATGAATCTTATTTTGCCCCAAAATATAAAGCTTGGATATTATTACCATATGAGAAAGAATATCTAGCTCAAATTATTGAGTCTAAGGAAAGATTTTTCCTTGAAGACATGATTGTTGTGAAAGAATACGTCGATGTGTTTCCTAAAGAATTTTCAGTACTTCCTCCTAGCTAAGATGTTTAATTTTCAATCGATCTTAATCTAGGGGTGTTACCATTTTCTAAGACTCTGTATAGAATGGATGTTGTGGATGATGAGGAACTGAATAAAAAACTACAAGAGAATCTGGGTAAAGGTTTCAAATTCCCAAACTGCTTCACCATGTGGTGAACTAATCCTATTCATCAAGAAGAAATATGGGTCAATGCACCTTTTCATTGATTATCACAAGCTTAAAAACATTATTATAAATACCATGTATCATATTCCATGGATTTATGAATGGTTATATTAGCTAAATGGATCACAATACTTTTCTAAGGTGTATGTGCGGTTGGTATATTACCAAGTTAGGGTGATGAAGGAGGATATCCCCAAGACTTCTTTTTTTACAACGTACAGACACTATGAGTTCATAGTAATTCCATTTAGACTCACTAATTCTCCAAAAAATATTCATGAAATATATGAATTGATTATCTAGGTATTACCTAGATAAATATGTGGTAGTGTTTATAGATTATATTCTAATATAATCCAAAAGAAAGAAGGATCATGAAGACCATCTGAGAACCGAGCTAAATACATTATAAAAGGAGAAATGTTTTTCCAAGTATATAAAATATGAGTTCTTATTGAAGGAAGTATCTTTATTGGGGAATATAATCATAAGAAACGGGATATATGTGGACCCTTCAATGAAAGAAGCAATGGAAGGATGTCTAAGGCAAAAATCTGTGATAGATATCTGTATTTTCCTTGGATTAGCTTGGTACTATAGTTGATTTGTGAGAAAATTATCATGATTATCAAATACTATAACCAAGATATCTCAGAAGGGGATCATGTTTTTTGGAATTATTAATGTGAAGAGTGTTTTAAGGAGTTGAAAAGGAGGCTAATCACTACACCTATACTCACACTACCCACTAGTGGAGAACATTTCCTGGTATTTAGAGAAGCTTCAAATAAGGGATTGGGATGTGTGTTAATGGAAAATGAAAAAGTGATAGCCTATGCTTCAAGGAAGTTTAAAGTTAATGAAAAAAATAACAAACACATAATCTAGAGTTGTTTGTAGTGATCTTTGCTTTGAAAAAATTACATCATTATCTATTTGAGGAGAAGTGTAAAATATATAAGGATCACAAAAACCTTAAGTATATATTCACATGGAAAGAGTTGAATATGTGACAACAAAAGTGGTTAAATATGATCAATGAATATGACTTCTCAATCCACTACCATCATGGAAAATCAAATAAAGTGACAAGAACTCTACATAAAAATGATTCCTCATTTCTATAATTGATGAGAATTGAGAAGGATTTTATCTTTTTAGATTTGAAGAGGATAGACATGAGAATCATAAAGTAAGGAACATCATCAATCATTTCACAAATGATTTCTCAACCATCTATTCTAGAAAAGATAAATGATTAGTAGAGAGTTGATGTGGGAATTTATAAGAATGTGGATACTATAAGAAAACTAAAATCCTTAGACTTCATTATTAATCAGGAAGGCGTCATAAGACTTGGGTCACAACTATGTGTACCATCCAATAAAGATATAAAGAGTGACCTTATAAATGAAACATGTAGATCAAACATATCTATTCACCCAGGGAGCACAAAGATGTATCATGATCTCTAAGAGAACTATGGGTGGGACAATATGAAGAAGGGGATCACTAAATATACGTCAAAGTGCTTAGTATGTTTTCAAGAGAATGATTATAGGAAAAAATATAAGGGGATGATGCAACCATTACCAATACCAACATAGAAATGAGAAAACAACACCATGGAATTTATCACCAGACTTCTGAAGATATCAATAATAAAAAATACTATATGGGTTGTTGTGGATCATCTTACAAAGACAGATCACTTTATGTCAATTCTGGAGGACTTCTCACTCGACCAACTAGCACAAATATAAATCAAATAAGTGACGAGGCTTCATGGAGTAACACTATCAATTGTTTTGAATTTAGATATAATAGTTACCTCTATATTAAGTAAAATTATAAAACATTCTCTAAACACTAAGATGAACATCAATATGACCTATGATCCTCGAACTGATGGACATTCTGAGTGGACTATTCATACACTGGAATACATGTTGAGAGAATTTTCTATGGACTTTAATGAAGGATGGGATCAAAATATTCCCCTAGTATAATTCTTATAAAATAAAAGGTTATACTCTAGCATCAAAATGTCTCCATATAGATCCATTTATAGGAAGAGGTGCATAAAACATGCATGTTGGGATGAATTTGGGGAAAAATATTCTAGGTACTGAAATGGTTGAGGAAATGGTAGAAAATATTTAGACTATTCAGAAACACATCAAGGCTGGTCAGAGGCAACAGAAGAGTTATGCTAACAATATTCGAAGATACATAGAGATTGACATTGGATACATGGTGTTCCTCCACATATATCTATGGAATAAATTTATGAGATTTAGGAAGAAGGGAAGACTTTTTCTAAGATAAATTAGTCCCCATGAGATCCTTGATTTCATCAGATTGGTGGCCTATCAACCAAAATTCCCAAAAAATATATCTCAAGTACATGATTTATTCCATGTATCCCACTTGAGGAAGTACATACCAGGCCTCTAAGATGTGATTAATCCAGTGGTAGTGCTATTGGATAATGATCTCTCATACGACGAGCATCTGGTGATGATCTTAGATCGTAGAGACATAATTTTATGAAATAACACAATGCTCCTGGTCAAATTGTTGTGAAAAAACCACAAGTTTGATGATGTGATGTGGGAACCAAAGGAAGTGATGAAATAAAAATACCCTCATCTGTTTTAGTGTGGGAAAGAATGTTTTGTGGGAAAAATTTCTTAAGTGGGGAAGATTGTAATGACCAAAACATTTGTATATAAAATTCTCCTTTTTATTTTATTAAATGTGTTATTACATAATATGGTTATAGAAAACATATACACTTATTTGTTTTTATTATATCATATAAAATTTAAAATCCGATTAAGTATCATTACCGTTGATAATATAGCCATTTAATAATGATCACGTGATTAGTATAAATATAGGGTTTTAACAAATCCAATTGATATAGACAAAGGAACAGATGGCCTCAAACAGTTAGATCATACCCTATGAAGCCTATTTATCAGAGAATACTAGGAAGATAACATGTCTGGTATTTTTCCTTAACCAACCCCAAGATGAGATCCAATAACTTAAGCATGGGAGAAACCGTTTACTGGAGAATTTCAATATCATCGAGATCATGACCCAAATCATGTACGCTGAACCATCCCATGAAAGTCTCACAGTCATGCACCATACTCATAGGGGGTTTTATTGTGTATTAAATGGATAGGTATATAGAACCTAAAAATATGATTATGTACAATGTTTTCTATAGAATAATGAATATATTTTCATCCTGTTATTGTTACTTTATAAATGACTTTTATTTTGATACAATAAAATACAAATAGTATTTTTGGTTAATATTAAAATTCAATTAAGGAATTGATTTTGACGAATTAATAGATTTTTTAAATAATTAATATTTTAATAAAATATTAATATTAAATATTTTTTATCAAATATAAATGATCATATAATTTTTATGAAGTCAAATGTAATTTTTATAAGGGTTCAAGAACTGTTATTATAAAAAAACCCAGTATTTCTCAATAAATGATGATTCTTATTTTAAAAGTAAAAATAAACATATTTAGAATATTAATTAGATAAAATTAATAATAATTTTAAAATTATGACATTGAAATTATCCAATAGTGAATTTTCATTATTTTTTAAAAAATTCGAATTTTTGGGTAAAAATTAAATACGGTATAAATATTGGGCGTGTATTATGACATCATAATTACCCGAAATTGATTTAATAAATACTATAAATGGTATCCAAGACCATATATATGATTTAAATTTAAAATAATATCATTTTATGTAAATTTTATTAATTTTATAAAGCCTTTGTGAATCCTCCAAAACAATTAAAATATTTCATGGTTTTAAAATCATTTCTTTAAGAATATATATCACTTCCACATATGAAAGAGTGTTATTTTATTATGTTCATACCTTTAACATATAAAATAATGAAATCCACTCCCATTTTGTATAAATCATGGGAAAAACCCTAGGAATTTTTGTGGTTTTAGTTATTTTATTTTATATATTCCAAAACTTAAGTTTGAGAAATAATAAAGAAATCCACAATCATTTCTAATATAACCCCACCCAAGATCCCATTTATCTTCACTTGAAATATTTGGATCATGTAATTAATTTGACCTCCCCTATTTAGAGTCCTCCCAAGGTTCCCCCAACCTCTCAATAATCTCCTCCCAATCATTTTGTGTCGCACGCTCATGTAAGGGATCCTCCCATTATCCTTTTTATTAATGTCTCTTTATTATTTTATTCCTTCCATTTCAATTCATAAAGTTGGGATATGTCTTTAAATTTTCATATTACTTACCATTGGATCTAAAAATGACGATATACCCCTTTCACTCTCATAAACCCATTTTATGAACTTTTTAGTGATGTTGTTGCACTGTTGAAATTTCATCATGATTTTCCATGCTAAAATAGTTTCATAGTGAACACCATACCCATTTCCTATAAAGGGTGTTTTCCATTATGCACATATACTACTTTGACATGGGACTTAAATTTATATATTCCATACTTCCTGATCATGGAATTTAATATGATGGTGAATGAATCCTTGTTATATGATCTATGTGGCACACTTAAGCCTGATAATGAAATGAATGTGATGGGTGCACCCAAAATTATATAGCGATACAATAAATTGGGGAATGTTTAGTCTCATGAGACATCATGTTGGGATAGGGAGTTAAACAAATTCATTTATGAGACTTTTTCTATCATGATGTCTTGGTAGTTATCCTTGACCTATGTTTATGATGTAGTGTTTTAAGTTGTTTCCACATTTACCATGTTTTATTTATGATTATCATGCTATAACATGTATAATTGTTAATGTTTTTGTTTACTACTCAGTTTTTATATTATTTTTGTATAAAATTTATTATTATCTTCATGTAATTCCATATTTATTCCCTTAATGGTCTTTATTTATCACCCCTTTTCTTATGTATTTCTCCAAGTTATCCAATGTAGTTTTAAGTTTGATTGAATATTATGATCATGTTGAGGATGTTTTCAATTAAGATGATGTATTCACTATTTTAAGTTGTTTTGTAATGTACCTAATGACCAAATACACTGTACTTATCGGTATTATAGGTTTTAATAAGTGTAATATTGTGTAATAAATCATGTATTAATCTAAAATAAAGAAAGAGGTTTCTATAGTGTCAATAATATTTCCTAGTTTTAATCAATATAAATATCTAAACCCTACACTGATATTGACTATGGAGACACAATAATTTCATACTTACATATTACAATATTTAATATTAATATTTAAAACAAATCCAAATAATTTACACCATAAAACCAAATGATTTAGTGTCATGGGAGATTAGATACATAATAGGCATATTTTATTAACAAAATTATTTCATGAAAACCATTTAGGCATATCATACATAATATTATCCTTATATACTGGGGAATGTATATATAATAAGGGTGATATTAGATTCCATGTATTGAAAAAAATGAGAGAAAATAATTCAAATTCATATGTGAGTACAAAATTGACACGTGGGTATGGGAAAATAATCATGGTGTATGGACATAAGATATAAGAATCATACACAAAAAGGAACATATTATAAATAATTGGATATTTTATAATTATTATGGGATAACCTAGTAAATGAGAAATAAGGTTATAAAAACATGACCAAGTAATAATAAGTAACATAAACATAACATATTCACAAGAATGATGAAAAATTTAAGCATAATAAATTATACTTTATGTCAAAAAGTACCGCCATTCCCATCATTACATAGTGAATAGTGTACCTTAATGATTTGGGTTTTCCACACTTCCACTGAAAAATCAACTCATGAGATATAATCCACTACAAAATGTTTTGGAGGGATGTATAATTCAAATATCACATGTCCTATAGTGGAGAAAATACCATAAGGGTATGGGTTTAGTCCTCAATTTAAGTCATCTCAAAATTCAATTATTTACCAATTGAATTGGAGGGATATATAATTAAACACTGACCCATCACATAAAAAATAACATATATTTGGATATTGAGTGATCATGGAAAATTTATTAATTAAATTACAGTATAATTAACTTGTGGGAATTAAATGGGATTACATATATATTCTATAATAAATTTTCACAAGTAAACTAACAAATAAAGGTAGATAATACCATTGAATTATATTCTTAGTAAATCATATATAACAATAAATTATGTTGTAATATTTCAAAACCCATTTTATAATATTATTAAAAAATATATTTATAATGAATAAATAATACAATTTACATTTTGTTGACTTATTATTTTAAAATAACATATTTTACAAAATAAAAGTAATAGAAATTTCATTAGAAAACTATAAAAAAAAGAAAGTTTCTTATTTAAAACCAATTAAGATATCAATAAAAATAATTCTTCAAAAAAATTGTAAAAAAAATATTATATTAAAATATTTTAGAAATTGTCCATGTTGAAAACAAACCTTACTTTTTAAAATTCTAAAAGATTATTCCTTTTTTAAATAAAGTAGGACCATTGAAAAAGAATTTACACAATCATATAAGTATATAAAATAATGTTTATAAAATTATATAATGAATATGGAAATAAAATTTATAGAATATATATTAAATAAAATAGGAAAGAAAATTTTATCTTATAAGAAACACATATGTTAAATTATAAACTAAATGGGATGTGAAATGGTAGGAATACTTGTAATAATCATAAACACCTAGACAATAATAAAATAAATGTGTTTTAAATTTAAAGACCATTTAATTTCCTTATATATAAATTTTATCATATCAATATAATCATCAAATAGGTATTTGATATAAAATCATTATATATAGTTTTCACTTCCAAAAAAAGTGATTTAACTAATATCTTTGCGAAAATCAATCATTTTCATGAAGACATCCATAAGAATGGATGACATAGGAATTATTTAAGTGAAAAAACTTCTAAATATTAAATATGATTTTTAGATAATTAAAATATGTAGATATTCATGTGTAATTATAAGGAATAGAGTCATTTGAATTAGGTGAAAGTGATCTATTTTTATATATGAAAATAAGGGGCATATCCTTGGAAACTAAAGTTAAATGAGGGGTAAATAAGAAATCACAAGGGTGTTAGTTATGTTAGGAGAAGATATTATTATGATAATTGTGGTTAGATCTTCCACACACAAAAAAGTTATTCATAAATCTCTAACTATTATTTTATTTATAAAAAATTTTTAACCATAGGGATTTAACTCATATTTATCCCTTTCACATTTTATAATTATTTTATCATAGTAATTTTTTAAAATATATATATATAACAAGACACATATTAACTAATTTCAACATGTTGATTCCAATTTTAGATATCTTTCCAACTAATTCAATTTCAAAATATGTTATATTTAACTTTTTTATGGAAACATTATATATATATAAGCATTGTTTTTATTGAAAAAATTATTTTTAAATGGTATGTGTTCATAATATTTTTTCATATATCATAATAGTTTAAGTAGTTTTTAAAATATTTTTTATTTATTAGAACTTTATATTAGATTCATCCTTTGATATTGATAAATATTATTTATTTATATATTAATTTAGAGTGAATAAAAAACTATCTATTTAAAAAAATCATTATTCCACATTCAATAACTCTAGCAACATATTATTAAAATTTATTATTAATCATCTAAAAATAAAATTTCATCAATCCATTGGTAGTAAAATATTTATCTGTTTTATATAAATATATAAAATCATTCCTTAATAATAATAATAATAATATATAATGTATATAAATAGAATCGCATGAAAAAATATTTTCAATAAATATTACCTATTTATTTCATTTCTAAATTACAATATGATTTCCAATTACAAAGAATTACTATTATATTTACAAAAATGACCATATATACCAAAACCATATTTCCAATTATGATATTTATAATGGTCATATTTCATTCCCATATAATGTTTTATAAACATTAATAAAATTATTTATCCAATATAATTCTCACTCAACAAGTTTTTTATATTTATTTTCATTCTCCTTCTGTTCATTATTGCAGTTGGGATTTTCATCATAAAGAAGAAATATGATGAAAATGATTTTATGTTCACAATTTTTCTAGTTATTTTTAGATGAATTGAACTTACAATTTTCTTAATTATGTTTAATATTTGTTTCAGAATGAATTAGTGTTTATCATGTCTTCTACTATTTTATTTCAACAAAATGTATCCTGGTTTGTTTTAGTTCAGTGTGGCTTCTAAATCAAGTTATTCAACCTAGAGAGGATTTTTATAGTTTAACAGATGTATCATGTCATAGTCACATTTGTTTCACCCTGAAAAATTTAAGGTAGAGGATCAATTTCCAATTATGAAATATAGTTAAAATGTTACATAATGAGTGGAATCATGATGATGTTCATGGTGAGTAATGAGAATGTAAATAAAAAAAAAAGATTTATACATAAATTATAGGGTCACACTATTAAAGGACTGAAAGGTGTTTCACACCACAAATCTATCTTCCTTGATATGGTTGGGGTGTTCATGCAGCAACTTACTGTCTATGAAAATAATGTTTTGTACTAACAATAGAGATAGGAGAAAAAATATGAAAATATCATTTATCACACTTCAAAAGTGCTTCCTAGAAATTTGCATGTGTTTCACAAGATATAAATATATTAGAAACCATGTATCATAGTTACTTTTTCATGTATCATTCTTTTAAAATATAATAATTTAATAATATACTCGTTTTGTTGAATTTAGAGTCATCAAGTACTAGTCCAACTAGAAATTCCACAATGTTGGTCACAAGTTATTCATAATCTTTAGGATTTACATTATATATATTTTTAATCATATCACTACACCATAGTATAGTATATCACACAATAATTCATGAGATATCTATAAATAAGTAAAGATCCAATTAAAGATTTAGATAATGATAAGGGGGTGAAACTCCAATATTAGTGGAACCCATTTCTGATATATTTTGGTTGGGATTGAGGAGAAGAATTAGGGAAAGCATGTAATACAAAAATTAAAGGATCTTGAGGTTAATTTTTGGATATTGATCAACTTTTTGACTCATGAATTTCATTCATGTAATTGGTGTTTGGGGACATCATCAAACTCAATTACTTATTTTTGATAATAATTATATGGAAACATGAAGATTATAATCGCAACCACTAACAACCAAGGACTATACAAAAATTAATTATGTTGATCTGATCTTGTAAAACAAATTTTTATGATTTATCTATCTTCTTCTACCATTCATCATGAAATTGTCACAATTGAGATATAATCCCATTAGTAATTGATGAAAATAACTTTAATTGAATATTAATATTTTTTTAACCACTGATTATCTCCCACCTCTCAGTTGTTTAATACAATAATATGGCAATTTAATTATCATTTTGTTTTAATATATTTTTTGATCATGCATCATATTCAGCATATGGGACAAACATTATATTTTTATTTTTCAATATGATTAATGAAATAATTTCTTTGTGTCTTATAGATATTTTATGTGTCAAAAAATATTATATAGTGTTTTTATAACATTATGATGGAACTATAATTAATTTAACTATGGTTTCAAAGTCTTATTGGAATGAAATGATTTATTATGTAGAGAAATGTGAATTTATACCTATCATGACAGTGGGTAGGATAGGATAAGATTGAGCTAGAAAACATGGAACCCTTTTATCATAGGGTGTGTGTATAGAGTAATAGAGAGAGTTACTAGCTACTTATTTTCCTAAATTATGATGTTAATATTAATAAAAGAAATGTATTTTGTGCTCTATGTTTTCCATTTTAATGGAATTTAGTCACAATTCCTCTGATTGAGATATAAGAGAGAAGCTAAACTAATTCCTCACTATAAGTGGATTAAAAGTATCTTTATATGCTGCTAAACAATACTTATTAGTGGAAAATACACTTTAGAAATAACTAGATAATTTTAGCTATTATATCCACCTCTCCTCATATGAGACTATAGTCATCTGGTTATAGTGTATATGATGCTATCTGTGAATTTTATCATTGAGTAGATCGAGACACCCCTAGTTTGAAGGTTGATGGATTTTTTCATAAATGAATCATGGAAACGTAACTCATGGGAATCATGGATTGGTCAATGATTAAAATCATTTGGTTCTACATTAGAAGTATTTTTAGGCCCCATTCTTAAAATAATTAAAACATGATACATTAATGGAAGATATGGATGGCGGTTTCAAATATTTTATTGAGGTGGAAATATTAGTGATGTACTATACCTCCAATTTTATTGACTATATATGTTTTTATATTATGTTATTTTTCTAATTATACTAATAGGGTCATTTATTTTGATGACTACTTATATCATTTTATTCGATCACTACTAAAAATGTATTACATGACCTAAATTTTAAAGGTCACCAAGAAACCCCTCATTGCATAGGGAAAAATTACTAATGGTGGATATTTGTGATGTTTTAATAATTTATTGAGAATTAAAGAGAGTTTTTAGGTTGTCAGTAATATAGATGAGATCAACAAGGGTTGTTATAAATATTTCAATTTAGGTTGGGGTGCCTCTCTTCCTCTATTATGGGGGGATTTTTCGACTGAAATATGGGTTGTAAGCCATGGAATATTCATCCCAATTGTGATAAGATACTAAATGAGATTTTTTTTATTATGGGAAGCATGGAAACCTGTAGATATTCCATGTAATTATTCCATATATAGTTGGTAGATATCATTTTTGGTTGACTTTAGCTTCTAGAGTATGATTAGAAGTACAAAAATGCTTATGTGGTTGAGTTTACTTTTAACATTGTTGATTTATAAGAGGCCATGGATCCTAGGAATATGAAAAATTAGTGTTAGTGGTCAAATTATCATTAGGGGAGTCATGGGATGGGATCTAAAGGACTTAGATCAAGAAAATAACATTATTTTGAGCAAGCTCATGCTGATCATTGTGAGGGAATATCGATATTTTGAGGAATGATTTTTTATACATATACCAAAGAATATATTTTATTTTATATTGGTACATGAGAATATTTTTTATTTTATTAGTTTTTTATAGATCTATGCTTGGATATGTTGTGTATACATGTATTTATTACTATGGAAATTTCATTAGGTGCGACATCTTAGAGAATTTATAGATTTATCTGGTTCCCTATCAAGATAAAAGTTTATATGTTTCTCTTTTATTTATTTATATTAAGATATGAAATTTTTATGTGATTCTAATAAATTATTAGTTTATCCAGAATTGATAAATCATTTATAACTATAATCAATTGGTATCCATTATATTTATTTATGGTGATGGTTAAACCTCTTATATTTATTAATATTTCATTCATGACATTACGAAATGAACAATAAGAAGATTTGGATGATGACATCCCTTATTTATATTATAATTTTTGGTGATGAAAATACAAAATAATGGGACCTTACTCTTGTAATTAATAGTTATAGGATGTATCCCCATACGAATTCATGGGATTTACAACCAATATACATCTTAATATCTTGATTGGGATTATTCCTGGTATAGAGACCACACACAATCATTTATATATAATTGATCAAATAGAACTTTTAGAGAAAAATGTTTATATAGGGTACCTTGATTGAAAGAGATTCATTATCCTGATCATGTTACCCTAAGGTGATACCATTTTATTTTTTAGTGAGTCATTGGTTTGTTGTTATTATTTATAGAATAACAAAGGTTAAAAAATTTGATGATTATGAATCATTATATTTATCCTTTTATAGATGACATATTCAATAAAATTTTGATATCCAAGTTGTTCTTTAAGATTGATTTGAAATAAATATATCACCAGTTATGAGTGAGGCTAGAAAATGAACCTTTCACCTCAATCAATAGAATGTATATTTTATATTATTTTATTATTATTATTTTCTATAATATAACATGTTTATGGTCAAGAGAAGAAAACATGGCTGTTGGCTCAATTTATGTGGATGTAGGATATGACCCCTTCCATCTAGCCAATGTGTTTTTTTGTAGTGTAACTAGAATTAGGAAATATAGAAAAAATAAATTCCTATGGATGTATAATATTTGTACCTGACATAAAATTCAATCTCTATAGAAAATTCCTTTTTTTGCAGCCTATAAACATAAGCAGTGACCATGGTGATATATCTGTGACCATGTGTAGTTTTTTGTGGAGATAGATATCCACATTAATGAATATGATTCCATTTCATTGGGAATGTCTTATGGATATAAGCCTATGATATTTCCATATAAATAAAACCAATGGGACTTTCCAGTGGTGAGAGGATACCTGAAATAAATGCCCTCTAGTGGGTTCTGATTTAGTAACCTCCATGTTATTCATGGGATGCTTTTAACACATAACCAAACATAATTATATATATACACCAATATATTTATATAAAATTTAAAATTTAATTATTTTAATATTATATTTTAAAAATACATTAAAATATTTAATGTCCTACCACCAATGGTGACATGGTTTAACAACCTCAAAACCCGTACTTCAGGATTTATTGCTAAAAACAAAATAACATTACATTTCTAGCTCTGATACCGATAAATGTGACCCATTTTTATCATTACATTAAACCCTTAAAAAAGAAAAGTGAAATATTTTATAAATTTAACAAAATAGGTGCTTTTAGGTTTAGAGTATTAGATAAATTGAAAAACTCTCAATTACTTGGATTCATTAACAACTGGCTCATAACAATCAACATTATCTCACACAATACCCAAATTGTCTTATTTCAAAATAGGTCATACAAATTATCCATGTAGAATAATTATAGAAATAATTAATTTAATATATTTCATATTATCCTGGTGAAAAATAAATAAAATAATGGTGAGCTCAAATGCTCAGTATGGGTAAATTAGTGACATGTCACTGATATTTAAGTATAAAAGAGAAAAGTGTATGAGAACATGATATTATCATTTTAAATAATTACCATACTAATCAAGGATCTTAATATTTAGTTATTACATAAATATTTTTAGTTCATAATATTTTAGTCATTAAGAAAGTACATAACATGAGCCATGAGAGTATAACATAGGCATAAAATATTAAATTGTGTCATAAACATATGCATAGAAAATCCATGGGTGGATACACATCCTAGGAGGGACACACCACCATACCTAATGGTATAAAATACCTCATAGTGGAATGGTTTCACACCCAAAATTGTCATAGTAGTCAAGGTTCACTCCAAAGACCATCATAACAGACAAAGTCCCTTATTGAACCAAGTTCACTACCAGTTACAATCCTGTGTATCTCATGATATATAAATCATTACCCAATGAATTGGAGGGAGATATTTTCCCCAACAATAAAATAATGAAAACCAAACATATGTGTTTATAAGAACATATGTTTATCCTCATATCATAACCCATGAAAAGAAATGTGTATCATAAACATTTCATTACAGTACAACCAATGGAAAATAAGCATATTTCATAAAAATCATGCCATCATTAAAGAAAAAATTTTCTCTCCAAAGAAACTTTTATAATTTTAAGGGAATACTTTAATCATTAAGTAATCATGATGATAGGAAAATCAGATAATTCTTTACAAGATATAGAAACATTTATTTTGTATTCTTTTTTTGGAAAAGTCACTAAGAATCTCATTTAGAAATGGATAAAAAGAATCCTTTAAAAGTGTTTGTTAAAAAACTAAAACATGGGTAAAAATTATTTTAAAAAATTGTAGGAGATTATAAAAAACCTTTTTTTTAAATATGGATATAGAAGAGATATATTACACACTGAATACTTAAACATAAACCACCCCAAATAATTAGGATATTGTGAAATAAACCCTTACCACATGAGTTTCTCTTGAATCGTAAGCCCCATGAAAGAAATACCATAAAATGAAACTTCATATAGAATGAATATAAAGGGAATAATTATATTATTTAATAAAGTATCAATATATACACCAAAAAATATAAATAAGTGGTAAACATGGAATATGACTCATAGAAGTAAAAGTGAGATGATAAAACCCTCACCTCAGGTGTCAAATTCCCTTATTCACTTTCAAACATCCTATATAATAAATATAGATTTATTATACAAGTATTAAAAAAAATATTTATATATATCATAACATGAAAGATTTATTTATAACACCTCATCATCCCTTTATTAAAAATTTGTTATCAAACTCACTTTTATGTGTGATAGCTGTTTTGTTTTCCAATAACGATTCGGTTTGGAAGTCTCGGTCCTTATACATTGATCATGACCAAATAATTTAAAAAAAATTAATTATGGTATAAAGATTATATATATTCATTATCTATGAATTTTTAATCATTCATAAAAATTATATATAGAAAAATTAATTACATCGTACATGGAGAGGGTTGGCTATACATAGGCATGAACATTGTATTAACTTTTTGATCTATAGAAATAAAGAAAGGTAAATAATAATTCAATTTAACAGAATTATTATTATATAATTAATATCATATATATTGATAATATCCATCCTCCATACCATCTGAGTAAAATATTAATTAAAAAAATCACATCACTTCATATAGGTGGTAGTCCACATGCACGCACAAGCGACGTTATCATTTTCTAGTAGATTGAAAGGAAATAAGATAGATACTATTTTTTAATTAAATCATAATGATTATGTTATAAATTTCATATACAAACTTTAAAAACATCATTATATTCATCTATAAAATATGTAAATAGAAAATGAGTTGTATCTCCATGTGTAGATGGTAAGACACATATACACATGTGTGTACTTTCAGTTCTTATTTGAAGGGAAAAGTGTGTATAATGGTGTTTTCATCATAAAAATAACATTTCATAATATATTGGATAATTAATTAATTATTTTATATTGAATATTATATATTTATAAGGGGTTATAGAGTTTTAGAAAAATAAAGTGATCAGTTAGAGAGATTACCTCTTCTTCAAAATGAATCCATTAGTTCTTCCCCAAAAAGCTATAGGGTTTTTCATTTGTGAATACCAAAACCTCAATAATATATATAAGGAATATTAGAATATAAATTTAAATGGGATGAAAAATTTAGAAGTATCATTTTTCTTCAAGAGAGAGAGGATGAGGGGACTTTTCATAATTTAAGTGAGGGGCACTTTGGGATTCTCCTGAAATATTAAAATATATTAAGACCATTAAAGTTCCAAATTCATATAAATATCTTATAATGCCTAAAGGATTAAATTTTAGACCATATATTATCCAATTTTTTCTTATTTATGATTTTTTATGATTTTTATCTAATTTAATAAAATATTAATCCCATAAAATATCATTATAGTTAATTAGGATAATATTCCTTACTTTGACTTCAAAAACATCAAGATAACAAGTCATATTCAAGAAATTTTTTATGATATCATAAAAATGTCATGGACATATATTGAATTAGTGGATCATCTTAAATATCTCAAATTATGTTACTTTTAATATTTTTAGTATCATTTATCTGATTTTTCCATTAATTAAATTATACCCACATCAGGATTGTGTAAACATTTAAGGTACATATTTATTCAATAAAAAATTACAAAAAAATTACCATGATGTAGATAAATATTTTATATTTCTATATACTATTTATAGTAAAAATAATATTCATTATAAATAGATATAAAAAAATATTACAGTTATTAAAAACAAGAGAGTGACATGTTTGACTTTTCATTAAATACAATATTATAAGGGTCATAATATTATCCACGTGGCTTCAAAATGACATAAATTAGACCCTTGGATGATTATGGTTGATATAAAATCATAAAATAATATTTAGGTAAGTTTATGTGTTATTTAATAGTTCTTATAATTTTATTTTTAACTTTTAATTACCTGATTAACCATTTACCATGGTAACAAAACTTACTAAGTTTACTATTCATATTGTCTAAAAATAAAAGAGATATATTTACTAAATTTGAATATAGTGATTAAAAATAAATAATACATTTTTCAAAATTCAAATCAAATAATTTTTATATTTTAATTTAAAATAAATTGGAAAAACATAACGAAAAACATTTTTTTTAGAAATTTCCTTTTTAAATATAAAATGCTATTATAATAAATTCACATATAACATCCTTTTGAAAAACCAAATTAATATCAACCAATTTTTTTAATGTTGAATTAAAAAAATGAAATAATGTTTCTAAGATAAATTTTCTAAGACTTTATGAAATTAAATATAATATTTACACATAAGAATAACCATTTTTGGTGAAATCATATTTTTGAAGAATATACCGGCTTTAATAAAAAATGAATTACTATTTTATAAGAATTTAATTAGAAAATTATATTAAGTAGGATATATATATATATATATATATCAAAAATTAGTTAATCATATTTATACTTGAAAAATTAACAGTTTGGTTATAATTATCAAATTAAATAATAATATTTTAAAAGTGTATTATAGTTCGTTTAAACTCAGTATTGCATGTTATGAAATCCATTAAAGAAATAAAATTATGAAAAAGATATATTTTCTAAAATATCGGGGTGTTAAATTCTTCCCCTGATTAATGAATTGCATCCTTACAATTTGAACTTGTTATTGGTAATCAAAGGTTTGAAATTTGAAAATTACTTTATGGAGACCCACATTATAAAATGGGTTAATAAAGCCATCTCTTCAAAAGATATAATGTGAAGTACAAAAGTCATCTGTGATTACACATATTATGTTTCCAAATAGAATAGAATTTCTAGGATGTGAAGATATGAACATTAAAGAAAAGTAATGTCCTGATATCATTGATTACAAGAAAGTAAATGATCTTAAGAAAGTTAAAAATAAAAAAATTGTAAACCAAAAATTCATAAATGACCATCAATTTATCGGAATTAAAGGTTATATGATATCATTTTTGTCTTAAGACCCTTTTTCTAGAGGTGAGTAATTTATTTACCATCTGCATTAGGAAAACATTGACATATACTTACTTGGCATGCTTAATTTCATCATTTAATAAATTTCCACCACAATCTCATTTTTATCTTCAAAAAATGAGTATTTAAGATGAATTTTACATACATGAAATATTAGAATATATTTCTAATGGATCACATAATACCAAAAAATTATTAAAATATATTCTTCCTATCAATAAAAATTAACCACAACAAAAATGGTTATCACATGATAAGATGATTCCCAAGGAAGAATAAACATTAATTTAAATAAAACTACATTAATCTCCAAAATTCAACACTAATACACATTGTTCAACATAGATCATTTAATAAATTAAAATCCTTAAAATTACTCAAAAACATTCAGACTATAAATAATTCCTAAAAATTATTAGGATTTGATCACATCATCCTCTAAGAGAAATTTAGTATTTATATCCCAAAATATATATGACTTAAACATATAATCTCCAATAAATGCTAACAATTTCCATAAATAACCTAAATAACCATATATCCAAAATAAAATCACATATTCATCCAAAAGTAAAATCAACCATTATTCCTAAAATAAAATTCCATCATTTTTACCTTAATCATATTAAGATCCTAAAGTAGTGAGCATATTCTAAAATAACATTATTCACTTGAAAAAAAAATATAATTCCAATACCGTGATTTTATATATGATAAAACATAACTTACCAAAACGAACTTAGATTTAATATATTAGATAGTTTAAATAAGGAAAAAATTTCAAACTAACCAGGACATCTTGTAGTCCAATGGTAGGTGATGAAACCTTATCACCCTTTGGTTGCGGGTTCAAGATTCACAGCTATAACGTCCCAGGTTTTAGAGTCAGGACAAATTTCACTCCTGTTTTTAAATTTTCAATTAGTGTCTGTGAGTTTTTATTTATCATTGATTGGAAGTCAATTATGATAGTTCATTTAGTTTTATATCATTTCTTTACATGAGTTTCAATATTTTTCCGAAGCCTCGGTGTTCGAAAGAGGTTTTAGGGGCATCAGAGGCCCAAAGGACTATTTTGGAGTTGCAGGTCCGGGAGTATGGTTTAGGGTAAATCGTGTGGGCCCTTCCAGGTAACCATGTGGGTCGTTTTTTAACTTTTTTACAGTCTGGTTAAACCATGTGAGTGAGGCACAAGACCATGTGAGGTTCTCTAAAAATGTTGCAGAGGGCTTCCACACAATTTGTACATTTTTAGGTCAAACCACGTGCAAGATGTGCAGGGGATTCCTTTTTGGGTAGTAGCTCTGCACTATAGCATGAACGGTTACCACACGGTTTGGAAAACCATGCAACCTGTACAAGGTGTTTTATAAGTTTTAGTTTTTCTTTATTTTATTATTTCTCTCCCCTTATTTCTCCTTCTTGGCTGTGTACAATAAGGGAGATCCCTCCATTTTCCTTCTCCCATGATTTTTTCTCTAATATATTCATTGGGTGTCCATTTGTTGATCTATTGGTGGCTATAGGATCATGTTGGTAAGGCTTAACACACTCTCCCTCTTCCTCCTTTTGTTTTCACCTCAAGGAGCGCTATATCTGTTTGACCCATTTCACACTATTTTCTGGGTGTTTGATAGAAAAACAGATCTACACCAATTCACATTGAATTAGATCTTGATATCATATATACCTACCTATACGAGTCTAATTTAGGTGGCACATACCATGATTTAGGTTTTTACACATGTTTGGGTGGTTCAAATTTTAGCGCGCCTTCAAGAAATTGAGCAAGACCCTTACTTCTTGGTTTTGAATTGACTAATTTTCCAGTGGGATGACGTTGTGAATTCCCATACCTTTTTTACTTGAGTGAGTCCGTGTTTGAGGCCATTACACCTTGAAGAAAATTTTCCAAGGGTGTTTAATTTATTTAATTTGAATTTTTTAATTGAATTTTTTTTATTCTAATTCGAGTCATTAAAGCCCTCTATACTATTTTTTTCTATTTGTTTAGATAAAGTAATTCAATAATATTAAATAGATATGTCTCTCTATATTGGAATTGAGATGTGCCATTCAATTTCATTGAATTGATTGTTTAATTAAATTGAATTAATTGTATAAAATTTCTTATGATTACTAATTGGACCCAAGGGGTCATGAAGAGATGACCCATGGAATTTGGATGGCATGTCCATCATGATTGGGTGATGTTGATCGCTGGTTGGGATTGGCCTAGATTTCTTGAGTTATTTTGACCACAAGATTAGGAATCAAAGATTTCATTTGAGGTGGTGAGGATATTGGGTTTGTAATGGCCCATGATATTGGGATGTAAAGACCATATGATTTGAGTGACATGGTCATAGGGGAATGAGGTGACAGTTCATGTGGATTAGGTGATATGTTTTTGGTGATTATTTCTCACCTGTGATGGCCAAAGCACAAAATTGAGTCATGTGCACAAAAGATGACTGTTAATGAGGTGATTTTGACCACTCGAGTGGGTAGAGTCCCTCAGTAGTGTGAATTAAGAAATTGTTTGGGAGTTATTTCCATATAAACCCACATGGAAGATGAGGAGACTTCAGTTTGTAACAATGAGGCTATCAGTTAGGGGATGAGGCTCACCTTTATTGAGGCTGTTGTCCTAGATTTATATTTGAGAACGATCATTTCCATTCCTCTATAAATTGTTCTCTGAGACAATAGTGGATATTATTTGAGGACAAATATCTATGTGCCTCCAAATGTTGGGCTTCAATATGACAGATTCTTTTGAGCAGGGGTCTGAGGGATCGGTTACTATTTACTTGGGCATGCCTTCGGGACGTTTGTTCTATTGTTGAGACACAAGTTTTCAAGAGACAAATAGTGTCAAGATACTTGTTTGAGGTGGAAACTGAGGGTTCACTTGGGCTTGACATTAGTATACCTTGGGCCATGGGTCAAAGACCCTCTCCACTTTTGAGATTCTGGCATTGGCCGAAGTAGGTGAAACTTCTTGGTGGTTGTTGACTACTAGAGAAGTTTTCCGTGTCATTGAAAATACATTGAGCTTATTTTTTTTATTTTTTATATCATTCCTTCTTAAACACATATTCTTGGTACACACCTTTGGGTGTTACCCTATTGAGATTCGTCTCACACCCTACACAGATCCTTCAGGATGCGTGTAGACTTTATGAATTTATATTTAGATAAAGGATCAGCCTCAAGAGTTGGATCTTAGAAGATGATTGCATGGAGTTTGGAATGAGACCTAGAGGTCATGTCTACATAGAGTTTCTCTTTTGTTTAGATTTCATTCTTGTATCAGCATGCAGTTTTGTATATGTATATACTATACTGTGGTCGACCATTTGGAAACCCTTATTTTCGAATATAGTATCTAAGACATGTTTTGATATGCATTCTTGTTCTGTTTAGTTGCTACAAGTGGTTTTTTTGGCATTTTATCATTTTGATTTACTTTTTTGTTACTTTTGTTTATTTAGTGCTTCCACTTTGCGGGTCTAGTTTGAGTATGCCGAGTCTTTCTATCCACTGCATGTTATAAATTATTACTTAGACCGGTATTATTATCTATCCCCAAAGGGTATAGTCTCCCCAACTTGTTAAATTAAACCCTCTCTACTAGTCATAAACCTTTTTCATATGGTGAGACGATCCTAAGGATAGTGTCACCCGACCCGATAGCACTGTTCGGGTGGAAAATAGGGTCAGGGATGCTAGAAATGGTATCATAGGAGGTTTATTTTACCTCATTTCTTAGTATTACTTTTTGGTTTATGGTAAGTTAGAGAATAGGTGATATTGGAAATGGGTTTATAACTCATTCTTGGGTACCTTCATCCCTATGTATGAGGAACATACCAAGTTTACAGGGGTGGAAAATGCTTTTCATTTTGCTCAGATTATATTTTATATGATTTCCACCTAGAGTGGTTCACTTTTTTTGTAAATTGTAAAAGTGTTGTGATATGTGACCCATTACTTGGTAATGTAAGGGAGAATTTGGAAACTTTTCACGGTATGTAATGGTGAGTTAGATTTTGTTTGGTTTTTTGGATTTTGATAGGCAAATTTTAGGGTATATAAAATTTATAAGAACATATATGCCTTTTAAAAGGATTATTCCATGTGATAAATATAAAATGAATTGTTGAATGTAATATTACATGATTTATATATATATATATCTATATTTTATTTTATGTGCAATGTGAAATGGGATTGGATCTTATAGGAGAATTTAGGTGCTATGATTGAGGTGATTTTGATCACCAGGATTGGGTGAATCAGAAGTTAAATTGAGGCAATGATGGTTGTTGGATAAGAATGAACATGAGATTATATGATATCTAGATCTATTGAGGGAGGGTGAGGAGGCCATGAGTATAGGATTCCAAGGGACATGGTTGCGGTAGGGGAGAGTAAGGGTAGCGTGTTGATGCTGCCTTTTTACTGCTTTCCCTATCCACATACACACACACACACACACACACACACACACACACACACACACACACACACACACACACACACACACACACACACACACACACACACACACACACACACACACTGTATAACCATTTAATAGTATTCGGAAGGTTCCTTCTAGATGGATCAATGGAGCATCAGGAAGGTGATGATTCAGTTCCATAGAAGCATGATCAGGTTTAGACCCCTGAGGGTCAGACATAGTAGGAACATGCTCAAGGGAAAGCTCAGGGACAAGTTTTAGCACCGTTTCAGGTACAGGCAGGGAACCCACCAGATTTTGCAGCATTTGGGCCATGGATTAACAATTAGCTCTGATTAATCCCGGTGAGGGTTCTCCAGGGCATCCAATGTGATACTCAGAGAGTAGATATATCTATGGTGTATCTGACATGGGAGTTCTAGTCACAACACCTATCCCTTTTTTAGGGAGAGGGTAGTCCGCAAGCGGAAGAGAACTGGATAGAGAGAATGTAGATGATATTCAAGAAGCTTGAGACATCTCTAGGGTGGAGGGTCAAGATAGATACATACATGCTTAGGGGTCCAGTAAATCACTGATGGGACGTGCAGGTTCAATATGGTATACATGAGGGTTTTTCCTAGATGTATTTTGAGGTAAAATTCTTTGAGTACTTTTTCCTAGAGACACTGAGGGATAAAAGGGATCATGAGTTCTCAAGCCTTCAGTAGGGTGACTGACTTTAATGGAATATGAAGCGACATTCACTAAGTTGTATCACTTCACACCTGGTATAGTGAGTGATGACACCTCAAGGGTGAGGCACTTAGAGAATGATTTATGGCACACCATTCAGGTGCAGGTAAAAATATTTAGATTGGCCCCATTACCTGAGGAAGTGAACAAGGCACTCATAGACAATTTAAACTTGACATATATTTCATACTCGATCTAGTAAGTGGCTTTGGGTGACTTTAGTGGCTAGTACTATGATGGCAGGAAATGTGGTTTGGATGAGTTCTAGTAGTGAAGTTATTCCAAGGACTCAATCAGACCACCTCATAGTGGCTCCTCTATAGTTTTCTTCCAACATGGAAAGAAAGGACATTTTTGAAATCTATGTCAGTGGCTTCTAAGGGAGAGAATGGCTTGTGGACAGGTCATGAATCTCGATAGGATCTGTATGAGGCCTTCTTATTCAGATTGTGACCAAGTTTAAGGATAGAACCAGGCTTCTGAGGTTGGTTCAGGATGTTGTACCTCTCGTTCCCCTCGCTCTTTGATTTTCATGATCACAATCACTTTCATATGTGTTTAACCTTGTTTCAAGTGTTTTTGTTAATAGGCACAAGGTTGCCAAGAAAATGGCCCAAGAAAGCATCTCAAAGTGGACTGAATTTCAGTCCACCGGCCAACCGGTGTGATAGCACCGGCCAGCCGGTGGACCTGGCAGAGGCATTGCCCACTGCTAGGTTCCACCGGTCAGCCGGTGGCTCTGTCACCGGCCAGCCGGTGGCTCCTCCACCGGTCAGCCGGTAGAGCCTGTACCAAATTTCTTCTCCTCTGCCAAGGCACCGGCCAGCCGGTGGCCCTGTACCGGCCAGCCGGTAGCCCAGTCAAACTAGCCGTTGGCTTTGACCAGTCAACCCTCTTTTGGCCTCCAACGGCTCCGAAGACTTCTCCAACGGCTCCGAAGGCCCCCAATGGGTTCCATGCCTATAAATAAAGGCTGAGGAAGCCCCGGACAACCACCCGGAACTTAAACCAAGCCCAAGGACACTTTGTTGATCATTCGGCAATCCTCCGGCAAGCCACCTTAAGGAACCCCAAGTGCTCCATCCAATTCCACATCCAAGAGCACCACCAAAGAAGCTTGGAAGCGGCCTTCAAACTCTCCTATCAATCAAAGGCGCCCAGGCTTCTCCAATTACGTGTTTTGTTGTATTTATCTTTTTGAGCTTAAAATTGGGTTTGTGCCTACAAACCCCAAACTCTTTCTTCATCCCTCTTTCTTTTGGGTTTCACATCACCATTAAGGTGTGAAGAGGTTTCTTCAAGCCTTTCCTTTTAAAAGGCTTGTGTCATAAGTGAGCTAGCCTTCACCTGTAAGAAGGCTAGTGGGTTCTTGCTCAACCGTTAAAAGCAAGTGGGTTCTTGCTCAACCATCAAAAGCAAGCTGTAATAGGTTCTAGTGCTACCTCAAAGCCTAGTGGGTTTCTTGCTAAAACCATTGAAAATCAAGCGGTAGAATCTCTCAACGGTTGAGTTGGGAGAGGAGACGTAGGCCGGGTTTTTGGCCGAACTCCGTTATCAATTCTTGTGTCTTGCCTCTTTTATTTCCGCTGCATTTCAACTTTGATTTTAATTTGTTAATCATTTTTTAAAAGGCAATTCACCCCCCCCTCTTGCCATCACTCCCTTTTTCTCCTTCCAACAATTGGTATCAGAGCTAGGTTTTGAATAATTCCTTAACCGGTTTCAAATTAAAGATCCTATTTTTTGATGGCTTCTACCGCTTCTTCCTCTCAATCCCCCGAAGGACATTCTTTGGATCGTGCTCCATTCTTTGATGGAGCCGATTATACTTTTTGGAAAACCCGCATGTCAACTTTTCTTAAAAGCATTAGCTATCCTATTTTTAGAATTTTTATGCATGGTTTTACGCTCTCTTCTCCCGATGAGTCTAAATGGACCCCCACCGACATTGCAAATTTCGAGCTTGATGGCAAAGCCATGAATGCTCTTCATTGTGGCTTAGACCGTAATATATTTAATTGTATTTCTTCTTGCACTACCTCTTATGATATTTGGAAATATTTAGAGCTAACCCATGAAGGTACTAGCAAGGCTCCAAAGCAAGAACCCGCTCAAGAGCAAGAACTCGACGAAAAATTCAAACCCGATTGCCCACTTCACAAGAAAAGGGCCAAGAAAAAGAAGGGAAAGAAGAAGGCTTCAAAGGCATCTTGGAGTGATAGCTCCTCCTTCTCCTCCTTCTCCTCAAGCGACCAAGGTACAAAATGCCTAATGGCAAAACATGAGGTATCTTCATCCTCTTCCTCTTCTTCCTCCTCTAGTTCTTCTAATTCTTTTAATCATTTATCATATGAAGAACTCCAACATGCTAGAGACCAACTTGAAAATGGTTTTCATGAACTCTCTTCAAAATTTGTTTCTTTAAAAAAGAATTTCAAAAAGCTTTCCTCCGAAAAAGACCAACTTCTCAAAGAGAAGGAGGAACTCTCCCTAAAAATCCAAAATTTCCCCAATGTTGATTCTTTGGAATCAACCATCAAGGACCTTAGGGAATCCCTAGCCAAGTTCACCCAAGGTGAAATAAATTTGACCAAATTATTGGGTTCTCAAAGGGTTTCTAGGACCACTCAAGGACTTGGCTATACCAACCAAGCCTCCTCCTCCCATGCACCCACTGTTTTTGTAAGGGGGAGCTCTAGTTTTAAATTTTGTAATTATTGTAAGAAACCCGGGCACCTCATTTATGAGTGTGATTGCAAAAATGCCCGGTACGTTCAACCCAAATCTATTTTTTATTCGGACGAGTTTTATAGGAGAAGACCCGCCATGAAACAAATTTGGATTGAAAAATCCCTTTTGGCGAGTCTCTCCGGGCCAAAAATAGTTTCGTTTCCCCGATGATCTTTTGTTTTATTTAGGGGGAGAAATTTTCTTAAATTCAAAAATATCTTTCGATTCATTTTTCAATTTAAATTTTCAATTCATTTTTGATTCAAAACTCTCAATTTCAAAAATTTCATTTGGTTTCAAATTTCAAATTTCAATTGGCTTTTGATTCAAAACTTTCAATTCAAACTGTTATTCAAATTTTCATTTCAATTTCAAAAATCTCATTTGATTTTTCAATTCTCATATCTAGTTTTTCAAACCCTTTCCCTCAATCAAGTTTTATGCCCCGTGCTATTTTGATAATCACAAAGGGGGAGAAATTTCTTGATTGATTGGGGGAGAAACCTTTTTGATCATGCTTTGCTTTACATTTCATTTTATTCATTAAAGCATGCCTTTAATTTAAGTTTTTACATTTTTTGTTTTGGTGATTGTGATCATCAAAATAGGGGGAGATTGTTGTACCTCTCGTTCCCCTCGCTCTTTGATTTTCATGATCACAATCACTTTCATATGTGTTTAACCTTGTTTCAAGTGTTTTTGTTAATAGGCACAAGGTTGCCAAGAAAATGGCCCAAGAAAGCATCTCAAAGTGGACTGAATTTCAGTCCACCGGCCAACCGGTGTGATAGCACCGGCCAGCCGGTGGACCTGGCAGAGGCATTGCCCACTGCCAGGTTCCACCGGTCAGCCGGTGGCTCTGTCACCGGCCAGCCGGTGGCACCCAGACCAATGGGCCAGCTACTGTCTCCCCACTGGCCAGCCGGTGGCTCCTCCACCGGTCAGCCGGTAGAGCCTGGACCAAATTTCTTCTCCTCTGCCAAGGCACCGGCCAGCCGGTGGCCCTGTACCGGCCAGCCGGTAGCCCAGTCAAACTAGCCGTTGGCTTTGACCAGTCAACCCTCTTTTGGCCTCCAACGGCTCCGAAGACTTATCCAACGGCTCCGAAGGCCCCCAATGGGTTCCATGCCTATAAATAAAGGCTGAGGAAGCCCCGGACAACCACCCGGAACTTAAACCAAGCCCAAGGACACTTTGTTGATCATTCGGCAATCCTCCGGCAAGCCACCTCAAGGAACCCCAAGTGCTCCATCCAATTCCACATCCAAGAGCACCACCAAAGAAGCTTGGAAGCGGCCTTCAAACTCTCCTATCAATCAAAGGCGCCCAAGGCTTCTCCAATTACGGGTTTTATTGTATTTATCTTTTTGAGCTTAAAATTGGGTTTGTGCCTACAAACCCCAAACTCTTTCTTCATCCCTCTTTCTTTTGGGTTTCACATCACCATTAAGGTGTGAAGAGGTTTCTTCAAGCCTTTCCTTTTAAAATGCTTGTGTCATAAGTGAGCTAGCCTTCACCTATAAGAAGGCTAGTGGGTTCTTGCTCAACCATTAAAAGCAAGTGGGTTCTTGCTCAACCATCAAAAGCAAGCTGTAATAGGTTCTAGTGCTACCTCAAAGCCTAGTGGGTTTCTTGCTAAAACCATTGAAAAGCAAGCGGTATAATCTCTCAACGGTTGAGTTGGGAGCGGAGACGTAGGCCGGGTTTTTGGCCGAACTCCGTTATCAATTCTTGTGTCTTGCCTCTTTTATTTCCGCTGCATTTCAACTTTGATTTTAATTTGTTAATCATTTTTTAAAAGGAAATTCACCCCCCCCTCTTTCCATCACTCCCTTTTTCTCCTTCCAACACAGGATCGGTAGAAGGTGATGATAGTCGAGCTTCAACTTAACAAGGAGGTCAGTTTAGAGACAATAGGACATGAAATTAGGGTCAACAGCTAGTGGATGGGGAAACACCATTGGTATGTCTATATTCAAGTAACTGTGCTTCAGGCTAGGTGTATGCCGTATAGATTCGAGGGGATGAGAAGGAAAGTGAGCCAATGATAGTGAAAGTTGTGCCACCGACATGGACATGATTTTATTTTATTTTTGTTTGGAAGGGAATTTTGAGGCATATCTTTTTTGGTGCACAAGGTGCATGGGGTATGTAAATGAACCGACCAGATACTATTCAGTAAGTTTGAATCATATTGAATGTGTGATATATATATATATATATGTATGTATGTATATATATATATATATGAGGTACGAGGCATCAGGTTCTATGTATTGAGCATCATTGGATGCAGGTTAATAAGGTGAGAGGAACCAGGGAATCGAGGAGATGCATGAATTATATGATGTGTGAGGCATCTAGGCACCATAATAGTGTAGTACTTGATTGAGGTGTGAGGCACCAGGATTTATTTGAGAATCCATGGAGATGCGATACCTCGATGTTTCCATTGGTTCCATTGGATCGAGGCGGGAACCGGTGTGGTGATGGATGTGATTGGGTATTGAGAGTGAAAAGGGAACACCTGGTGAGGTACAGGAATGATGATTCATCATGGGAGGACCATGGATCCAGAAATAGGTCAATAGACCTTTTATTTTTTGATATTTTGGTCTGGATGTGACCAGGTTAGGAAATTCCTATGGTGGGGAGCCCCCTTGAGGTAAGTTGACCTATACCCTTTAGACTGGTGTATTCTGGGTTTATTATAATTTGATGGTTATGTTTGGTACCATCTCTATGTATAATTTAATAGCTCAAGAACAATATATGTTAAGGCAGGGAGATTATAACGTCTTGAATTTTTGATTTGGGTCAATGTTCACTCCCATTTTGAACATTTCAATTAGTGGATATTATCTTTTTTTTATTGTTGACTGGAACTCAATTATGATAGTTACTTCAGATTTATTACATGTTTTTAAATTATTTTCCAGATTTATCAAAATCCTTGTGTGTTTAGAAGAGTTTTTGGGTGTGTTAGAGGCCCAAAATTTTGTTTTGGGGTTATAGGTCAAGGTGCACGGTTTAGGGTAAACCTTCCACCCCCTTTCAGGTAACCATATGACTCATTTTTGAACATCCACATGCGAGTGAGGTGAACAACCATGTGAGGTTCTCTCTAAATGTTTCAAAGGTATTCTACATGATTTGTGCATAGTTAGGTCAAATCATGGGAAATCAGTGTGAGGGAGCCCTTTTGGGCAGTTGCTCTACATTGTATCCCACACTATTACTGCACAATTTAGAAAACTGTGTGGGTAAAACATGTGGCCTATACAATGTGTTTTTTAAGTTTTATTTTTCTTTATTTTCTTATTTATGTTCCCTTATTTCTCCTTCTTGGCTGTGTACAATAAGGGATAGCCCTCCCTTTTCCTTCTCCCATGGTTTTTACTCCTATATCTTCACCAAGAATCTATTTTTCGATCCATTGATGGAAATAGGATCACTCCCATAAGCCTTACCACACCTTCCCTTCTTCTTCCTTTCTTTTTCACCTCACATAGAACTATATCCATTTGATCCATTTTTCCGTATTTTTAGGGTGTTCGATAGAAACATAGATCAATGCCAATATCCTTTGAATTGAAGATCAATATTGGACATTCTTATATCTTTGTGTATAAGGTAAGTGGTGTATAGCTTGATTTGTGTTTTTACAGATGTTTGGGTGGTGGATCTTTTAGTGTGCCTTTGGTAAATTGAGTGAGACCCCCACTGCTTAGTATTTAATTGACTGTATGACCTGTGGGATGCCATTGGGCATGCCCATACCTTTTTCACTCAAGTGAGGCTGGGTTAGAGGTTGTCGCTCCTTGGGGAAAATCATCCTATGGTGTTTAATTCAATTAATTTGTATTGTTTTAATTGAAATGTTTTGGTTATTATAATACAAGGCATTGAATCCATCTATATTGAATTGTTTTGTTTGTTTAGATGATGAAATTCAATCATATTAAATTTAATTTTATGTCTATATTGAAATTCAGATGTGAAATTTAATTTCATTGAATTGATTGTTTAATTGAAGTGAATTATTTATATATAATTTTTTGTGATTACTACTTGGAACCATGGGGTTGTGATGGTCATGGCCTAGGAAATTGGGATGGCATGGCCATTAATATTGAGTGATTTTGATCACTGGTTAGTCTTGGCTCAGATTTCTTGAGTGGTTTTCGCTACAGGATTGAGCATTGAGGATGCTGTTTGAGGCGGTGAGGCTGTTTGGTTGGGCATGACCCATGATTTTAGGATGGAAGGGAAATTGGATTTGAGTGAAATGGTCTCAAGGGCATGAGGTTCTGATTAATTTGGATTAGGTGATATTTTTTTTGGTTATTTCCGCTCCCCTGTGATGGATAATGTACCGAATTGAGTCGTGTGAACACTGAATGACTCTTTTTATTAGGTGATTTTGGCCACTCGAGTGGGTAGAGTCCCCTGTTAGTAACGATTATGAAATGGTTTGGGGGTTCTTGCCATAGAAAGCCATGTGGAAGGTGATGAGACTTTGGTTAATATTGATGACGCTATTGGTTTGGGGCTGTAACATCCTGACCCAGGTGACACGCACCGGTGCCTCAAGCCAGTTGATAACATGATCTCAGGAACACCTCCCTGTATTCTACATGATGATGACTAGTAGAGAGGATATTGTAAGTCAATCATGGGGAGACTATACCCTATTTTTATCATAGAAAGCACCAGTAAAAATAATAAACAATATAATAAGCATAAATAACCATAGAAAATACCAATATCTCATGATAAACAAAGCAGTAAATACACTATATAGATGAAATAGAAAAAATTCCAAACTAAAGTATGTGTCCAGTGTCTAAAATGAAAACTAAAAGTAAAGACACCAACAAATCCTAAGAGGTTCCCAAACCACATTCAGTTCCCTCATCTGAGATCCAAACCCAAATCATCCATCTATACCATGGACTTTTCCCTTAACCCATCCTACAAGAATAATGTCTATTCAGGTACTGATCAAGAAGCCCAATTAGGGTGTGAATACGACTTAGTAGGCCACCACCAATGGTGTATAAAACAACATCCAGTCAGATTATAGTGTATAAAGTTCAATAAATAAATAAGTACAATGAATAAATAAACCGTTATCACATTATCATTTATTCTTTATTTAACCACATTAACTCTAGGATTCCTGAGGACACTCGTACCTCATGCTAGCTTTGCGTCATGCCAGATCCTAATGTGTTCCAGGTAATATCATATCTTAATAGTTTCTTCAAATCATGCTGGTGCTCGAATTATTCTAAGGTGATATCATATCTCAATACCTGTTTCGACTCATGCTCGAGCTTGAAGTATTATCGAGTGAGGCCATATATTAGAGTACCTTTATTACCATTCTTCAATTTACACTTAATTTCCCACATCACCAGTATTGAAATTCACAAGTAATATCACCATGTTACCATTATCACTTATCAATAAAATGACCATGTTACCATTCATATAATTATAAGTATAATATCCATGTTACCATGTATACTTCGTAATTGAATGACCATCTATCCATTCTTTTACTCACAAGTGAATGACCATGTTTCCATTCATACTTTTCACATTAGAATGACCATGATCCCATTATTTTACACATAATAATTCAATAATTAATTATTCATCATCAATTACATTACTAATTCATCAATTAGTTCATCAAAAAATTATCCTTAATTAATTCCAAAATTAATTAAGTAGGTCAAATCCATTAATTAATTAATCAATTAATTATCTCAAGTCAACCATTTCAATATTACATAACTAATTCTATAATTAATTATCTGAAATCCATAGCCCCAATGTCTCATAATCAATATGTCATTAATTATCTTAAATAATGACATAAAAATCTTGTAATCAATCTACCATTAATTATCTCAACACATATATCTTTTAATCTCATAATTAATTAATCCATAAATTATCTCTAATCAATTATCTCAGCATCTTGTAATTAATCCCCCGATTAATTATCTAAATTGCATATCCCTAAATATCATAACTAATAATATAATTAATTATTTAAATAAGAATACCCTAAACCTCATAATTAATTTCCCAATTAATTATAAAAATAGAAATCCCATTAATCACATTATTAACTCCTAAATTAATCATCAATTTTAATAGTAATCTTATTAATCAATTAGTCATAATAACTAAATAAATTTATAGCTCAAATTTCTAAAGAATGATAGAAATCCTAAAACATGAATATACATATCAAAATCATGACTATGAGAATTGAATATCATACCAGCTACCTCAAACCATTGAAGAATTATTTCCCAAAATAAGTCCTTAAAAATTGGGAAGTACGAAAAATTAAATCGGATCTAGATCTATAACCCTAAACAAACATTAACAAACCAAGATCTCTTTAATTATAGATCTAGTTCTATAGAACTAAATCAATATTCACCAAATTTAGATATAGATCTAGAAAAATAGAGAACAAATTACACCAAAATAATGAAGGAATAAGGGAGGATGAATGAGAAAACCAAATAAACAAGATCTACTTACCGGGAGAAGAGGATCTCTTCGATTCAGGCCTCAGATTGTGAAGAAATTTTTTTAGGAAGACTTTAAATTCATTCAAAGAGATCCAAAAATGTGGAAGAGGACCTATGGTTGAGTGTGGGTTGGAATAGGTGATTCATGAGGATTTAGGGAAATTTTAAAATAATTTTAGGGCTAATGTAATTACCACACACGGTTTCATGGGCAGGGGCACATGATTTTCCATAATCATGCGCCAACCGTGTGCAAGTTATTTTTGGGGGGCACAGTTTTTCTCTTTAGAGTGAACAATTTAAAAAACTCTGTGTGAACTATGCAAACCCTCATTGTCTAGGCTGCACGGTTTCCTTGGCTGGCCACATAGTTTTCTCTAACCGTGCGCCAAACGTGCACACCCCCTTTTTCTACCATTTTTCTTAATTTTCACCCAAACTTTCCCCAAGGTAAAACCCTATAGAAATGTACTTAAATAAAAAAAATTACCTAAAATTAAGGCCCTCGTCAATTCCAAAAATGGCTGGGATCTTACAATCTCCCCACCTTATAAAAACTCGTCCTCAAGTTGCACTCCCAAGCTTCTCTAAGATTCTGATCCAAAAAGATCTGGACATTGAGCCCCCATATCTTCTACCATTTTCTATGTATCCTCCTCTACATTCCCATGTTTCCATAATAAAAAAACTATCCGCATGGTATTTCCCCTCAACACTTTCTCACTATGATCTAACACATGGATGAGATGCTCCTCAAAGGATACATTTATCTTAAGATCTACATCATCCATATCGATCACATGATAATGGTCAGGGTGATACTTCCATAATTGTGAAACCTATAAAATGTCATGCAAAACACTAAATTTCTTTGGTAGAGAAAATAAATATGACACCAGAACGATTCTTTCCATAACCTCAAAAGTTCTAACGAACTCGGGTGTTAATATTCCCTGCCTCCATATCCTGTAGTGAACCTATCTGGGTGACACCCAAAGGAATACACGATCACCCTCTATAAACTATAGAGGTCATCTCCATATTCCGCATATGAAATCTTCATACTATGATCTATAGCCATATGTTTCCAAATCATCTAAAACTTCTCCATTGTATCCTACATAATACCCGGTCCCAACAATACCGACTCACCTACCTCCATCCAGCATAGCAGTGATCTACATGACCTACCATAAAGAGCCTCATATGGAAACATATTTATAGTTTTATAATAAATATTGTTATAGGAAAACCCCACTAAATCTAAGTTCTTATTCAAAGGTCAACCAAATTCAGGAACACACGCCTGCAATATATCCTCAAGCACCTGTATAGTACATTCCGACTGCCCATCTATCTGTGGGTGGAAAGCCGTTCTCAATAAAACCTATGCATCGAGTGCCTTCTACAAGTCCTACCGGAAGCTTAAAGTAAAAATCGAGTCATGATCTGAAACTATAGTTTGTGTCACCCCATTAAGACAGACTATCTATTGAACATATAGATCTCCCAACTTCTCTATCATGAAGGTTTCCCGTATTAATAAGAATTAAAACAGTTTATTTAGTCTATCCACAAAAACCCAGATAACATCACTCTTCCTTGGAATATTTAGGATACCCACTACAATATCCATTATAACTTCATCCCACTTCTATTCTAGAATAGTAAATGGATATAGAAAACCACCAGGTTGTTGATGATCTACCTTCACCTACTGACAGGTGAAGTATCATGTCACAAACCCTAGTATGTCCCTTTTCATTCCTAGCCACCAAAACTATCATCTTAGTTCATGATACATTTTTTTAACATATGGATGTACTACCCACTTCGAGGCAAGAAATTTTGGCATGAGATCCTCTCACATTCTCGTAGGCACAACCACCCAATTTTTGATGTAGATGATCTCATACTCATCTCTTCTCCAATATGAAAGTGACTCCCCACATTCAAGGCTTTCCCTTAAGGTCAAACACTCCAAATACTCATACTGTTTGTCTCTAATTTGGATCAAAACTATAGAATCCACTAAGATTGATACGAGATTCATCTGATCCTAAATCTCTCGAACTACTACATGAATCTTAGCTATCAAAGTCATCATCCTCCACTCAACACTAGAATCATGAACTGCATGTGATTGTGTTTTAATGCTCAAACTTTCAGCCACACTATTTCCCTTCCTGGGTGTATATACTAGCTCAGAGTAAATTGACTACAAATACTCGACCCATCTTAGTTGAAGAAGATTCAAATATCACTATGAGAAGATATACCTTAAGATCCTGTGATCAGTAAACACTATAAACTTCTCACCCAATAAATAATACTTCCAACACTTCATATCAAAAACCACCACTACTAGCTCAATGTTGTGTGTAGTGTAGTTCTATTTATGAGGCCTCAAATGCAAAGACCCATATTCCACAACTTGATCTCATTTCATCAACACTGCTCTATGTACGATCTCAGAAGAGTCACAATACACTATGCACTCCCCACCTAGCTCAGGTAAGATCAAGATCGGTGCAGAATTAAAACTCTTATTCAACTCTTGGAAGGAATTCTCTCAAGCTTCAAACTATTAAAACATTATCCCCCTCCTGGACAATCCTGAAAGCAGCACTGCCAAACTGGAAAAGTCCTCGATGAATCTCCAATAATATATGGCTAACCACAAAAATATTTGGATATCAAATATTTTATTGAGATGATCCCAAGAAACCACTTCATGAACTTTCTCCAGATCTACTGAGGCACCTTCCCATGAGATTATGTGTCCTAATAAGTGTACCCAATCAATCCAAAACTGAAACTTAGATAGATTGGAATATAGATGATTCTATCTCAGTGTACTCAAGATGATATCAAGATGTTTTACATGATTGTCACGAGTCTTAGAGTACACCATGATGTCATCCACAAATACTACAACAAACTGACCCAGGTAGGGGTAGAGAATTCTATTTATCAAGTCCATAAACACTAATGGTGTGTTCTTCAACCCAAATGGAATCACGACGAACTCATATAGGCCATACCTTCTTCTAAAATCAGTTTTTTATATCATAAGTCTGAAATCTCTACTGATGATTTCCCGATCTCAAGTCTATATTCAAGAAGACATAAGATCTTATAAACTATTCAAATAGATTCTCGATAAAAGGATGAGTATAATGATTATGTATATTCATCTTGTTCAATTTCCAGTAATTGATGAAAAAAATGTAGAGTACTATCGGCCTAATTTACAAACAACACAGATGATATACAATAGGATGTACTCGAAAGGATAAACACTGTATCTTCCAACACCTCCAGATGAGTCTTTATCTATTGAAGCTCCATCAGAGTCATTATATATGGTGGAATAGATACTAGCTCAACATATGGAATGATCTCAATAGTGAATTCCACATATCTATAGGGTGGAATCCCTAATAAGCCTTCAGGAAACACATCCTAAAACTATTCCACTACTGGTGGATAGATATCATGCTTTACACCTTCATCATCAAGATAAATATTAGAAACATGGGCAGTGTGATCTCCTAGTTGTTGATTAATTGGCCCTGCTCAGCCTACATGGATATTCCACTCCCCATAGTGAATGTACTGGTCACCCGTAGGAGATTTAAAAGTCACAATCTCTGATAACGATCTATGAGGTCTTAATATATGAATATACAATCTATACTAATTATTATTTCAAATCTTGAAATGTTAAGTATATAGAGATCCCATAGAAAATTATACTATTTGAATTCAAGAGAACATACCTTGTATAAACATATGTCTCTAGAATGTACCCCCAATGGTGTATCAATATTTATAACCCCACTCAGAAACTCCAATGACAAGCTCAATCCATTAAATTTTTTTAAATATATAATAGAATGAGATATAATAGTATCAAATAAGGCACTAGATAATGTAGAATCTACAAAAATAGTACCTCTAACTATTGATGGTCCAACCTTGCTATCTACAAGTTTAGGATGAATCACATGTAATTATCTTACCCCTCTTCCCCATGATTATGTCTGACTCCAATAAGTTTTACCACTCTGCTGATATGGATGTTATTTCTTAGAAGCAAAAAATCTACATACTCTACCGCCTCATTTAGTAGAACTCCATCTATCAGTCTGAGAAAGTGTAGGAGATACCCTTCCCACACTCTAACTCTATCTAGTTTCCCCATCATTGAACATCTATCACTGTGTCCTGTAGAACTTCTGTATATAGACTATATTGATATAGTATATGAACTCTATTAGTGATTGGGAATAGTGTCAATGATAGCATTCTATCCTACCACAGTGATGGAAAATCACTCTAGTAAGTTCTTGTTTAACCGACCCTCCTACCTAATCACCCAGATTTCCACAACCCTGAATAATGTTCTCATAATAGAACATCCTAATCTCAGAATTCATGCCTCCTGATTGTCTAGTAGAAACTATCTATCCATCTCTATAATCTTTCTTTAGGTTCCCCTCATCTATGATATCTGGATCCACCACCTCAACAAACTTCTTTTTATCAAAATAGGTTTAATTGAGACTTAATCTTGAAATTATGTCCATCCTGAAAGCATATCATTGTGGCTATCTCATCTCTTATCAAATCTAGATCAAATAAATACAGATATTTATAGTGTCCAACATAGTCTATCATGGACATGATACCCTGATTTAGCCACATGAACTCCACTACTTTCTCCTGCCTCAGTGTCTCTAGGTAGAAGTGCTCTAAGAAGCTATCCAATTATTCCTTCCACATCATACCATCCGTCTATCCAGTACACACCCGAACATCCCACCAGTGATTTTCCAAGCCTCGTAGTATATAAGCAACCAAATTTACCCTCCTCTCAGTAGGAGTCTCTAGAAATTCAAGTAATATCTCGATATACCCATCCCAGAATTAATCTCCCTCTGGCCCACCCTCTCTAGTAAATGTTGGAGGGTGCTACAAATGGAACTCTCTCATAAAGTAAAATATTATCTTCTCAACCAACCCTATGTCTCTTTCCATGAATTCCATGATGTGAGAAAATTTTTCTCAGAATATATCCCCTTATTTCTCACCCAATATGATCAGTGCTTCTGGTTCCATTACTAGAGGATCATTCTTAACCATTCCCCTCATTCATCCTCTCAACAAACATCATCATGGTGGAATATTCTCTACAATTCCAAAAAAAAACACCATAGGAAAAGGATTCATATCATTATCAAATTTACATATGAGGAAAAACCACAAAAATTCATACAAGTCTTTTCCCTATATCTTGCTATGTAGTCAAAACTAAGGCACTAAAATACTATCCTTAACTATCCTACACCTAGGTCTTGGTTGTAAAAGGTATTATCATTTTAATATCAAGTTACTAATTTAGACACTAAATTATTCACATTATTGCATAATTTTAATGATTATGATTTCATATTAGGCACCATTTTCAATTTAATTTCACAATCATGAAAAAAAAGTTAGGTTAAAAACTTTGACCAAAACCCATTTTCCCATGTGTGCCTAAAATTATGCATGTCAAAAAACAATCTTGAGTTCCTAGATTGATGCATTCCAACTCAAATGTTGTTCCATTTGGGCCATGAGTCAATTCATAGAAAATATCAAAAATAATTTTTCACATTACAAAACAAGAATGTCACCCAAAGTGAAATAATATTCAACTGTGACATGAAACAACAATAACAAGAATCCCACCCTAGGTACTTGGATTTTCCACTTTGCATGGGTTTTCAACTTCCATGAATGAGCTCACAAAAAATCCCCGAATCTTCTTATTCTCATGTTTACCTTTCCCAAAAAGTAATACAAAAGAAGAAGAAAAGAAAATCCGACCTCTCATACAACTTTGTAACATCCTAGACCAGGTGCCACACACTAGTGCCCCAAGACGATGGGTTGCATGACCTCAGGCATGCCTACCCTTATGCTAGAGGTTGCATACTAGCAGGGAGGGTCTAGTAAGTAATTCATGGGGAGAATATAACCCCGTTTTATCAGAGAAAACACCAATATAAATGTTAAAAAATATAGGAAACATTAATAACCATAGACAATACAAATATCTCAAGATAAGAAAAGGAAATACAATATCAAACTGAAATAAAAAACATTCCAAACTAATGTACATATCCAGTGTCTAAAATTAAAACTGAAAGTAAAGAAACCAATGAATCCCATGTGTGTCCCAAACAATGTTTGGTTCCCTCACCTGATCTCCAACCCCAAATCATCCATCTATCATAGGGTCTTTTACCTTAACCTGTCCTGTAATAATAAATTCTATTTGGGTACCAATCAGGAAGCCCAAGTAGGGTGTGAGTATGACTCAGTAGGCTGCCACCAATTGCATATAAAATAATATTAAGCTAGATAATAGTGTGTGGTTCTATAAAGAAATAATTACAATGTATGAATAATCCATTATCACATTATCATTTATTATTTATTTAACCACATTAACTCTAGCGTTCCTGAGGACACCCATACCTCATGCCCGCTTCGACTCATGCTAGAACCCAAAGTGTTCAAGGTAATATCATATCTTAATACCTTATTTGACTCATACCAGATCTTGAAGTATTCAAAGGTAATATCATATCTCATTAACTATTTTGAATCATGCTATAGCTTGAAGTATTCTCAAGTGAGGCCATATATCAAAGTACCATTATTACCATTCTTCAATTCACACATAATTTCCAATATCACTAATATTAAAATTCATAAGTAAGATGAAAATGTTACCATTCATACATCTCAATAAAATGAACATGTTACCATTATTTTACTCATAATAATAATTTCCATTTTACTATGTATACTTATTAATTGAATGAACATGTTCCCATTCCTTTACTCACAAGTGAATGACTGTATTTTCATTCATACTTGTCACATAAAAGGACCATGTTACCATTCTTTTATACATAATTAATTCATCAATTAATTATTCATCATCAGTTACATTACTAATTAATCAATTATTTTAATAAATAATTACCCTTAATTAATTCCCCAATTTATTAATTATGTCAAATCCATTAATTAATTCATCAATTAATTTTCTCAAGTCAACTATTTCAATATTACATAATTAATTCTAAAATTAATTAATTCAAACCCATATCCCCAATGTCCCATAATTAATCTGTCATTAAATATATTAACTCATTACATAAAAAACTCATAATTTATCTTATAATAATTATCTCAACACATATATCTTGTTATTTCATAATTAATTCATCAATCAATTATATCTAACCAATCATCTCAACATCTCATAATTAATACCCCGATTAATTATCTAAATTTCATATCCCTAAATCTCATAACTAATCCTCAATTTAATTATCTAAATGGGCCAACCTTAAAACTCATAATTCATTTCCCAATTAATCACCAAAATGGACAACCCCTTAATCCCATGATTAACTCCTCAATTAATCATAAATTTCAACAATAAACCAATTAATCAGTTATCCATCATAAATAATTCAATTTTGGGATGAAATTTCTAAAGAACACTAGAAATCCTATAACATGTATATACATATTAAAACCATGACTATGGGAATTGAATATTATAGAACCTACCTCAAACCATTGAAGAATTATCACCCAAAGGAAATCCTCAAAAATTAGGCCACATAATGATGTAAATTAGATCTGGATATATATAACCCTAAATAAAGATTCAAAAACCAAGATCTATTTAATTATATATCTAGTTCCATAAACCTAGATAAAGATTCACTAAATCTAGAACTATATCTAAAAAAATAGAGAACAACATACACCAAAAGAAAAAAGTAAGAAGGGAGGATGAATGGGAAAACCAAGGAGACATGATCTACTTATCAAGAGAGGAAGAGATCTTTAATATGGGCCTCAGATCAGGAAGAACATACAATAAGAATGATTGTAATTCGTTTGGAGAGCTCCAAAAACATGAAAGAGGACCTAGGGTCAAATGGGGGTCGAAATAGGTGAGTCCTGGGGGTTTGGAGAAATTTTAAAACAATTTTCGGGCTAATTTAGTTACCATGTGTTTTCATAGTTTATAGGATCAAAACCTCCCTTTGATATCAATTTTTAACATCCCTATTTTGGTGACACACACCAGTGCCCTGAGCTGATTAGTAACATGACCTTAGGCATGCCACCCCGTATGCTAGAGGCTGCTGACTAGTAGTGAGGGTCTATTAAGTCCATCATGGGGAGACTATACCTTATTTTTATTAGAGAAAATACTTGAAGAAATAATAAAAAATAGAGGAAGCATAAATAACCATAGAAAATACCAATATCTCAAGATAAAAAAGTAGAAAATACAATATTTAACTGAAATAGAAAACATTCTAAACTAAATTATGTGTCTAGTGTCTAAAATGAAAAATGAAAGTAAAGACACCAATGGATCCCAAGCAGGTCCCAAACCATGTTTGGTTCCCTCATCTGAGATCCAACCCAAAATCATCCATCTATCCTATGGAATTTCCCTTAACCATTCTTGCAATCATGAAGTCTATTCGGGTACCGATCAGGTAGCCCGAGTAGGGTGTGAGTACGACTCATTAAGCCACCACTAATGGTTTATAAAATAATATCCAGATAGATAATAGAGTATGAAATTATATAAAGAAATAAGTACAATGCATAAATAAACCGTTATCACATTATCATTTATTCATTATTTAACCAGATTAACTTCAGGGTTCTAAAGGACACTCGTACCTCATGCCAGCTTTGGCTCATGCCGAATCTTGAAGTGTTCTGGGTAATATCATATCTTAATACCTACTTCAACTCATGTTAGCGATTAAATTTTTCAAAGGTGATATCATATCTCAATACCTGTTTTGACTCATGCTAGAGATCGAAGTATTATCAAGTGAGGCCATATCTTGGATTACATTTATTACCATTCTTTAATTCAAACTTAATTTCCCACATCACCAATATTAAAATTCATAAGTAAGATGACCATGTTACCATGTATACTTCTCAATAAAATGAACATGTTATAATTATTTTACACATAAGTATAACGTCCATGTTACCATGCATATTTCTCAATTGAATGACCATGTACCAGTTCCTTTACTCACAAATTAATGACCATGTTTCCATTCATACTTGTCACATTAGAATGACCATGTTACCATTTTTTACACATAATTAATTAATCAATTAATTATTCATCATCAATTACATTACTAATTCATCAATTAGTTTATCGAAAATTTAAACCTAATTAATTCCCCAATTAATTATGTAAAATCCATTGATTAATTCATCAATTAATTATCCATAGTCAACCATTTAAATATTACATAATTAAATCTACATATAATTATCTCAAATACATAAAACTAATGTCCCATAATTAATCTATAATTAATTATCTTAACTCATGACATCAAAATATCATAATTAATCTACCATTAATTATATCAACACATATATCTTGGTATTTCATAATAAATTAATCAATCAATTATCTCTAACCAATTATCTCAACATCTCATAATTAATCCCCTGATTAATTATATAAATTGCACATCCATAAATCTGAAAATAAATCCTCCAATTAATTATCTAAATGGGAAGCCCCTAAACCTCATAAATAATTTTCCAATTAATCATCAAAATGTACATCCCCTTAATTCCATGATTAACTCCTCAATTAATCATCATTTTAACAATAAACTAATTAATCAATTAGCCACAATAACTAAATAAATTTAGGGATCGAATTGCTAAAGAACACTAGAAATACCAAAACATGCATATATGTATCAAAATCATGAATATGAAAATAGAATATTAGAACACCTACCTCAAACCATTGATTAATTATCACCCAATGGAAATCCTCATAAATCAGGAAGCACATCGATATAGATCGGATCCAGATATATAACCCTAAACCAAGATCCAAAATCCAAGATCTATTTAATTATAGATCTAGTTCCATAAACCTAGATCCAAATTCAATATATATATATATATATAGAAAAATAAAAAACAAATTCCACAAAAATAATGAATGAATAGGGGGGATTAACAGGAAAACCAATGAGATAATATCTACTTATCGGGAGAGGTGGAGATCCTCGATCCGGGCCTTAGATAATAAATAACAGATATCAAAAAGGCTTTTAATTCATCAAGAGAGATCCAAAAATGTGAAAGAGTACATAGGGTTGAGTGGGGGTCAAAATAAGCGTGTCTCGGGGATTTAGGGACATTTTAAAATAATTTTTAGGATAATATTATTACCATGCACAATTTCCTGGGTAGAGGTGCACAATTTTCCATAATTGTGCACCAACCGTGTGTAATTTATTTTTGGGGTTCACACTTTATCTTTTTGAGGTGCATGGTTTGAAAATCCGTGTTCTAGCCATGTGAACTGTCACTATCTAGTGCTATACAGTTACCTAGGCTGGGCACACAATTTTCTCTATCCATGAACCAACCATGAACAACCCCCTTTTCTTCCATTTTTCTTAATTTTCACCCAAACATGCCCCAAGGTAAAACCCAATTGAATGTTACTAATATAAAAACAAGAAATTACCTAAAATTCATGCCCAATTCAACTCTAGAAAAGGTCAAAATCTTACAGGGGCTAAGGCTTGCCGTGATTGATGCCATGAGACTAGATTTATATTTGAGGACATACATCATCGCTACTTTGGATGCTGTGATATGATCCAAAAGTGGATATTATATGAGGATAAATATTGATGTGCCTCCAGATGTTGGGATTTGAGCCAATAGATTCTTTTGATCTGGGGTCTGAGGGACTGGTTACTATTTACTTGGACGTGCCTTCGAGATGTCTATTCTATTGTTAAGACAAGAGGTGTGAGGAGGAATGTGGTGCTAGGGTACTCATATGAGGTCAAACCAGAGGGTTCACCTGGGATTTATATCAGGTTACCTTGGTCCATGGGCCAAGGACCCTCTTAAGTTACGAGATTCTGGCATTGGATGAAACTGGTAGCACTTGTTGGTGCCTGTTGAGCAGCAGACAAGTTTGTTTGGGTCATTTCAAATTCATTGAGGTGATTTGTTTATTTATTATATCATGTATGCTTAAACTCATACGCTTGGTATGCACCTTTGGGTGGTACCCTACTGAGATTTGTCTCACACCCTATATGGGTCCTTCGGGACATGTGTAGACTTTATGAATTTTTGTTTAGGTAAAGGATCAGCCTTAGGAGATGGATCTTAGTAGATGCTTTCATGGAGTTTGGAATGGGAACTCGAGGTCCTATCTAGTTAGAGTTTCTATTTTATTTAGCTGTCATTCCTGTATCACTATGTCTTTTTGTATATTTATGTATTGTACTATTGTTGTCCCTTTTCCGACCCTTCTTTTTTGGATATAGTATGTATGAGCTATTTTGATATGCATGATTGTTCTATTTAGTTGCTACAAGTGGTGTGTTTTTCATTATGGCTTGTTTATTTACTTTATTTTGCTTCTGTTTATTTAGTGATTTTTCTTTACGGGTATGGTTCGAGTCTGAGGAGTCATTATTTTCAATGCATTTTATATATTATTACTCAGACCAATATTATTATCCATCACTAAAGAGTATAGTCTCCCCAACATGTTAATTTACACCCTAACTTCTAGTTAGCAACCTTTGGCGTACGTGGAGGCATTCCTAAGGCCAATGGAACCCAACCCGATAACAATTTTTGGGCAGTTAATCATGTCAAGGATGCTAAAAATGGTATCATATCAGGTTTAATTTACCTCTTTTCTTGGTATTACTATTTATTTTATGGTAGGTTGGGGAATAAGTGATGTTGGAACTATGTTTAGAACTCATGATTGGGTGCCTGCAACCCAATCTATGAGTAATGGACCATGTTTCCATGGGTGGGAAATGCTATTCATTTAGCTCAAATTAGATTTTATATGATTTCAACATCGAGTGGTTAAATTTGTATATGAATTGTTAAAGTGTTGGGATATGTGACCCTTATCATGGTAAGTTATTGGAGAATTTAGAATCTTGGCCCGGTATGGAAAGGTGGGGTAGCTTGTGTTTTCTTAGTTGTTTGGATATTGATAGACACATTTTAGTGTATTTCAAATTTATATGTATGCCTTGTAAAATGATTATGCCATGTGATAAATATCAAATGACTTATTGAAGATGATATTCCATGATATATATATATATATATATATATATATATATATAAAACTGAATGTGCTGTGTGAAATGGGCTTGGATCTTATAGGAATAAAAATCTTCTATGGTTGAGATGATTTTGGTCACCAAGATTGGGCGATTTGAACATCAAATCGAGACAATGATGGTTCTAGGATGGTCATGGCCTATAGATAATATGATACCTAGCTCTCTTGAGGGTGGGTTGGGAGGCCATGTGGTCAGGATTCCAAGGGGCATGGTTGTGGTATGGAAGAGTAAGGGTAGTGTCTTGACACTTCCTTTTTTACTTCTTTCCCTATATGCAGATATATATATATATATATGGGCCGTATGAATATTTTATAGTATTTAGTGGGTTCCTCCTAGATGGATCTATGGAGCGTTAGGTAGATGATGATTCAATGCTACAGGAGAATGATTAGGTTCATACCCATAAGGGTCAATCAAAGCAGGTACATGCTCAACAGAAGGATTAGGGATAGGTTTCACCATGGGATTAGGTGTAGGTGGGGAAGCTACCGAAATTTTCAATTTTTTGGGCATGGACCCATGAGAATCTCTAAGAGATCGTGGTAAGAGTCCTCTAGGGAATCAACCGGGGTGATCATGGAGCAGATCCATCTATGGCGTATCTGATGTGGGAGTTCCAATCATAGCACCTGACTCTTTTTTAGGGTGAGGATGGTCTGAAGGTGATAGAGAACTAGACAAATAACATGCATATTATCTTCGAGTGGATTAAAATGTCTTCAGGGAGGAGGGTCAAGCTGGTAGTGTACATGATCAGGGGGCCAGCAAAGCACTGGTGGGATGTGTATTTTCTTGACTGGAAGACACAAGGGTTTGTCCTAAATGGATATTGATGTAGTATTCTTTGATCAATTTTTCACAGATATGCTGAGAGTTGAAAGGGATCCGGAGTTCTTAATCATTCAGTAGGGTGACATATCTATCCAGGACTATGTAGTGATGTTCTCTAATTTTTCTCACTTCATAGCCAATATCTGAGAGAAAAAACCTCTAGGGTGAGGAGCTTTGAGGATAGTTTACGAAATTCCATTCAGGTGTATGTAAACATATTTAGATCGGCCTCATTCCTTGAGGTTGTAAACAAGGTTCTAATAGCCAAGGTAAACTTGGAATATATGTCTTACTCCATCTTGGAAGCATCTTCAAGTGAATTTAGTGTCCATGATTATAATGGTAGGAAATTAGTTCAGGATGAGTTCCAATAGGACAGTCAGGACAATGACTCAATCAGAACACCTCGTGGTGGATCCTCTATTGTATTCATCCAATGTGGGAATATAGGACATGTACAAACTCTATGTGAATGACCTCCAAAGGATTAATGGGCATGTGGATAGGTCAGGTATCTCGATTGGTTCTACAGGAGGCCTTCTCATTCAGTTGATGATCAGATTTAGCAATAGAAATAGGATTCTGAGGTCAGTTTAGGATCAGAACCGGGTGAGGATATCCAAGATTCATCTGTACACAAATGTCATGTTAGAGACAGTGTGAGCCAGCACTGGGGTTAGTGGTCAGTGGCTAGGGCAGCACCGTAGGCATGTTAGGCTTTAGGCAGTTGTTCTTCATGCCAGATGCATACCGTGGAGCTCCCAAGGGTTGATTGGGCTAGTGAGCCAATGACAGATAGAGGTGTTTCATAGGCATGGCCATGATCTGCATTTTTTTTTGTTTTTCATGGCTTGTTGAGGCATGTCTATTTTGGTGCAAGATGTGAATGAGGTATGTAAATGGACTGACTATATTCTGGCCAATAGTATAGCAACCATAAATTTTCTAACATTACTAATATATCATTTTAAAGATAAAAACATAAAATCATTACACAATGAGGATCTAAAGGTTTAGTGTCTTGGGAAAACTAGGACCATACATAACATTTACAAAATAAAACAAAAACATTTATTTAACTCCTTTTTCTCTAGCTTCTTATTGGATATCAAATTCTCCTCAGTACATGTAATCACCTGAGGATATACATTGAATAAAGTGGTGAGCTAAATGCCCAGTAATAGGATAGATAAGAACTTGAAACAATATAACATGTGGTGAGTATAATCATAACATCATCATCCTAACATAAGCATAAGACCATAATCAAGAGAGTATGCATTAAGATAAGTCTTGGATTGTGGAAATGAAAAAAATGAAACATCTTGTATTAGTTCTCAAATACCACACATAGTTGTGAACAAATATAGAATCATGTTGCTGCATATTTCACTTTTCTCATGAGATAAATCACTTTACCCAATGCATTATAGGGCTATATAATTCCAATCACACCCTTCACATCATAACATTTTCATTATCATGCATTCCATATAGAACATAGATCAATTTTGAACATAAAACAACCAATGGAATGGAATTAGTTTCATTTCATAAAGCATAAATTCATAAATTTTCTTTCCTAAATGAAATATGAATAACATACTTTATATAATAATAATCAACCTTGAGTGAAAAAATAAGCAATCTTGAGAAGAAAAAGGTGAGTTTTTTTTTCTTGAAAGATGCATTCTTTTAGAAAACATTATGCTTGTCATAAAAATAATTAGAGGACAATTATATCCCGAAAAATTTAAGATAATGATTAAGAAATGATATTTAAGGAATATACATACTTAAAATGGGGTGAAATAGGGAAAACCCAAACAAAAAGAGTTGGTTCTGAGAATTCCCCTTACCTTGTGTCTGAATTCTTCCTTTACATTAATTTCCTATATAATCACATTATATTCATTAATTAAAAATTACAGAACCTTTTATACATGAATCTAATTCATTATGGTTTTATTAAGTTATTTTATGGGCTTTTGGATGAGTTATAGAGTTTAATTTCATCATTCGGGAGTGTTCAATTTCTTAGATTTCATGATCGGTTCATTTATATACACGAATGAAAGTTCATGTAAAATACTGAAAAATATACAGAAATGTTATTATATGTTATTATTTATATTCCATAGGTTTAAATGATGTTATAAATAATTTGGTTATATACCATGAGGTTGAATCATTAGTAAAAGTTAATGGTGACCATTTTAGGTTAATTTTGGCCGTTTTTTTATCATAATGAACATGTTTTGTTTTATCATTTAGTATTATGTATAAATTCTAGTTCCAAAACATAAATATGGTTATAAAATAAACTTTAAAATATTTTTTCAACCATTTAATGGTTTTATTAACATATTTGATGGTGTTAAATGGAAATTAAAGTGCATCTCCCACAATGTCTTTAAATTGACACATCACGGGTGATGATTTCATTATTTAAAATAAAATAGATAGAGGGTGGAGTTTAATGATTAATATTACATTAACATGATATAAATATATTATATCAAGCATAATAGGGTTATCATACCATTTGGATAAGATAAGGTGTGGAGAATAGAAGAAAAGAAAATAAATTTAAAAGGAATTAAAAGAAAGAAGAATAATATTTTAACTATTGGATTTTTCCTTCTTGAGAACCTCTTTAGGGAAAAGGTTTTAGTCTTTGATGAGACCAAGAGATTCTGGATGTGGAGGTGGGAATATGGAAGAGTATTGTTTATAATCTAGGAAAGGCTTAAATCCTGAGAGGTGTAATGCAAAGAGGTGGTGAGGTGTGGTATTTATAGTGAAAGAGACGAGTGTTTTCTCAATATTTTAATCATTAGTTTATTATTTTGGCTCAATACTATGAATATATTTAGCATTAACATCAAATATATTAAAATTATTAAGGTAAGTTTGAGATTATAGTGCTTACATCAATGATGAATCAATGAATAATATATTTAACTTTTTTTAAAGGATGGAGGTGGTGCCTCTTTAATTAGAAACAAGAAAAAAAACATAGGAACCAAAGAGGGAACAAGAAAACAAATAAATATTCACAAATAAGAAAAGATAGTTACCTAAAATTTTCCCAATATTTTACTTATATTTCTTTCTTCTTCACAAATTACACTTGAGTCAACTCTTCCGTATACGTGTCCCTGACCTCTAATTCTCCCCCTACTCGAAGGAGGATATTTAATCCTTTAAGGTAGGGTCTTAGTATTAGTGCTTTCAGAGTCAGATCTATTCACCTGCTTTTCTTTAACTTTTTCAGGAGAGGAAACCATTTCCATTGGATTCATTATCCCCTCAAGCTGCATTCTTCTAGCCTAAGGAGTAATCTCCGGGTGATTTTTCTCTCTGTGATGTATATCAGAAGAACCAATAAATGTATCCTGCATTTTAATAACACAATTAATTTTTTGATCCATAAAATGAGTAGGATTACCTAAAATTGGTTTCTCAACCAACACTTGAGGATCAACTAGAGACCTTGTCTTGTTGTAGGAAACATGTTGAAAACCCTCATTATCCATGATATTTTATGAAGAAGTAGGAAAAATTTTAGAAATGACTAGAGAATCAAATTCTAAAATTTTATTACCCATTCAGTTACCTAAAGTATCCATCCTTTCGCGTGGAAGTTGATGGTCAACCACTTTTTGTATTTTGTAATCCTTAACTTGTTCAACAATCAAGTCATTATCAATTCCTATGATTTTAGGAGTTGAAAATATTTTTGTTTGATGCAATTCAACACTTTTTCCATTGATATAAGTATCAGTATCAATGACATTCCCCTCTTCAGAGAAGATTGAATCCCAAGACTTATTCTTTTCCCCAAAAGTAGAGACATTAACATTAGTTACTTTTCTTGGCTAGCCACTATTCTCTCTCATCGGAGACTCATCCACACGTATCCCCTTGCCATTAGGCTCTTGAGAATCATGAATCCGCACATCCACCACAGTGGGAACTAGATCTTTGATTGGAAAGTCTTCATCAGTCTACTTTAACTTCCTTTGACATAGATTGGTTGGATGAACTTTCATCCCACATCACTTACATGAAATATTCTTTCGACATATCTCCAGATAGTGTCCAACAACCATACATTTATTGTAGAAAGGAGGATTTCTTTCATACTCAACATTAATTTGAATTTTATTAGAGGGAGTAAAAAGGGTTACCTTGTCAATTAGAATGTAGTTGAGGTCAATCTCCACCAATATCCTGGAGAAGTGTACAAACAAAATATCTTCAGTCTCCTTGTTGAGATGGATAGGAGTACCAATGGTTGTTCCATTGTCATTCAAAATCTTTGGATTCCAAAGGACCAAATTGATTCCAGGAAGATGAACCCAGACCTGAAAAAATTCATTTTTAGCATGAGAAAAATTGATGTCTAAAGACCATTCATGCAAATGAATTCATCCAGGTTTCAATAATAGGGAAGCTATGATCCGTACTAGAAGCTTCAAATTATCTAAAGGAAAAAGGCAGTGAAAAAATCATCGACCAAGAGAGACACATTTCCCATTAGAGAAACCCCACAAGATTGAGATCCTATAAAATTATAGGGGTTTTCACCATTATTTAAAACAATTCATGCAATCATAGAGTTTTTCCAATTCTATTCTCTCTGCGAGCACTGCAGGGTTGACTTCAACATGAGTTGATGAGACCTTATAAAGAATTCTACAGTGACATGAGTCCTTTAATAGAGCCAATGACCTTGATCCACCCAGCTTCAGAACAGAAGATGATAAGTTCTTTATTGAATAATCTTAGGAAATATTCATCCGAGATTCTCGCAATTCCACATCTGAGCACAAACCATGAGGCTTCACCTCTGCTGCATCATTTGGCAGATCTCCTCATCGGTAGATCTATAGACCTCGAGCCACGAAGCATCAACAGATCTAGTGACCAAACATGGGTCTAGAGTTGATTGATAATCGACTAGAACTATCAGTTTCTCCATAGACTTAAGGGTATGATCATTATCATAAATTCCCGGGGCGTAATCCACCAAGGATAGAGGTGATGAGGAGGGAACCACCACTGGAGATCCACTAGGAGGAGGAAGAAGCTTGAAACTGAGTAAGCATCGAACCACCATGGAAAAATTGAAACCCTAATAGTCATCATTGCGTCAAGGGAGAGGTCTCCCGCTACCCATACTCATCTATTTTAAAATAGTGTATATAGCTTATAATGTATATATACCATAAATTACCGTATTTTATTATTCATTAAAAATTCAAGTATTTCAGAAAAATCCCAAAAATTCACCATAAAAATTTTACAATATGTAAAATTAAAAAATGAAATCTATTTTTCGAAAATAATTTTCTAAATATAATTAATTTAATTTTTAATTAAAATCATTATTTACTTGGAAAATATAGATTTTAAAATTATAACTAATTTTATAACACTTTGAAAAATTACTTAAGGTCCCATAAAATTTTATTAAAATCATAAGATATTAAAATATTAATCTATGAATAATTTTTATGGAAATAAACATTCTTTTAAATTTTTAAATTAATTGTAAAATTGTAATTAAATAATTATGACTTACAAAAATACCAACACTTAATTAATAATTTTTAAAACATTTATTTACTTAAAATATGATATAATTATACCATTATTTAATTTATATGATCCCTAAAATTTATTTATACTTTCATGGGTGAAGTTACTATTCATTTGTCCAGCTTACTATTCATAAGGGTCATATTACTATTCATAAGGTCAAGTTACTATTTTATCAGTATTGATTCCTTATATTTTAGAAATTATTATTATTTCATTAAATATTCATTTATAATGTTTTTCATTATGGTCAATAAATAATTTTATGAGATTTATATAATATGAAATTATTATAAGAAGGGATAAATTCTATTGATAAAAGTTTGGGTCGTTATATTCTTCCCCCCTTTTGAAATTTCACCCTCGAAATTTCTTTTTACATAAATAGGTGAGGGTACTTCTCCTTCATCGCCTTCTCCAGTTCCCAAGTTTCTTATTCATACTTATTGTTCCTCCAAAAAACTTTGAAAAGGTGGTTTTTCTTATTGTGTAGAACATTATCTATCCACTCTATAATCTTCACTATATCCTCCTCATAGGATATATCATCTTCCAACTGTACCACATATGTGTTTAGTACATGTAAGGAATTTTTCATGTACTTCCTCAGGAGTGATACATGGAATACATCAAGAAATTGAGCCATATTCATTGGAAGTTCAAGCCGATAGGTTATGGATCCTACACGATCAAGGATCTCAAAGGGGACAATGTACATTGGGATTAGATTCCATTTCTTTCCAAACCACATGAATCTCTTACATGGTGATATTTAAAGTAATAATTTATCTAAAATGTTGAACTCTAAGTCCCTTCAACGGTTGTCAACATAGTTCTTTTGCCGACTCTAAGTAGATTTGATATGTTTCTGGATGGATTGAACCATATCTATCATCTCTTGCACAAGATCATGTACAAGTATATTAATTTCACAAACATCATCCCAAAAGGTTGGAGTTCTACATAGATTTCCATACAGACCATCATATGGAGCCATCTGAATACCCAAGTGGAAGCTATTATTGTATGAGAACTCAACCAATGGGAGATGCTAATCCCATCCTCCTTTTAATTCTAAAGATTCAGATCTTAGCATATTTTCTAGTGTTCGAATATTCATTTCAGATTGACCATCAGTTTGGGGGTGATAGGCCATGCTAAAATTTAATTCAGCACTCAAAGAATGTTGAAGAATCCTTCAGAATTTCAATGTGAACATGGTATCATGATCAGAGACAATTTAAAGTACAACCCCATATAGTCTCACCAATTATTTCACATATATGTTTACAAGTTTTCAAGTGATATATCTTCCCAAATAGTAATAAAGTGGGAAGTCTTGCTAAGTCGGTCCGCTATAACCCATAGCACATTATTTCCTTAATATTTCTTTGAGAAACCTGTGAAGAAGTCTATAGTGAAATTCTCCTATTTCCTTATGCATATGGGAAATGGATGCATCATCCTTTTGGAATTATGTCACTCTGATTCAACTTGGTAACATATCAAACACCCTGAAATATACTCAACAATCTCCTTCTTCATGTTTTCCCACCAGAAGTGTTCTCCAAGATCATGGTACATCTTGGTACTCCCAGGATGGATAGAGAAAATTGAGTTATGTGCATTATCCAATAGCTCCTTCTTTATTACAGGTGATTAAGGAACATAAAGCCTCATTCCAAACTGAATCACACCATCACCATCGATATAGAACTCTTAAAAATTCAATTCCTTTACTACATTCACCTTCTTTTGTAACTTTGGATCATCCCATTGTGCCTCCTTAATATTCTCTTAAAATATATGGTTGGGCAGTCATTTGGGAAAGGTAGGATGTATTAACTGTTGTTTTGATTTCCAAATCCATCATTTAAATAACCAAGAAGACAGGGTATTTCTCAATCCAGAACATGGATAGCGTAGCAGGTTCTTTTCTACTAAGAGCATCATCTACAATTTTTCATTTCTAGGATGATATTGACTAGAGAAATTGTAGTATTTGATTATATCTAACCATATTATTTGATACATGTTGAGATAATTTTGTGTGAATATATACTTTAGGCTCTTGTGATCAGTATATATGTCACACTTCTCACTATAGAGGTAGTGCTGCCAGATTTTCAAGGAAAAAATGACAACTGCTAGCTCTAGATCAATTGTCGGGTAGTTTAGCTCATGGATCTTCAACTATCATGAGGTGTAGGATATCACATTATAATATTTCATGAGTACACAACAAAATAATTTATTTAAATAATCACTTTACATCACAAAACTTTCTCCATTTATTTGGTAATGTGAGTAAAGGTGCATTTATCATCCTTCTCTTTAGATCCATGAAGATTTTCTCACGTTCCTCCATCCAAACATACTTTACCCCTTTCCTTGTTAACTTACTTACTGGGCTTGAAAATCCTTAGAAATTTCTCACAAAATGTCGATAGTACCCTTATAATCCAAGAAAACATTGCATATCTATGACACTAAAGGGTCTGGGCCATTCCTCAATTGCCTTTGTTTTTGAGGGGTACACATAAATTCACTCACTTTTCATCACATGTCCCAATAATGTGACTTGATACATCCAAAAGTCGCACTTACTAAACTTGGTGTATAACTTCTCATTCCTTAATGTATCCAACACAAACCATAGATAATGCTTCTCCTTTCTCTTGGAGTAGACGAGACTGTCATCAATAAACACTACCTAGAATTTATCGAGGTAATGTATAAATATTTTATTCATAAAATCCATGAAGATCACATGGGTATTAGTAAGTCCTAAGGGAATCACCGTTAACTATTAGTTCCCATACCTTGTATGGAAGGTAGTCTTCTGAATATATTCTTTATTTAACTTTAGCTGATCATATCCATAATGGAGATCCACCTTTGAGAAGTACTAAGCTCCTAAAAAATGATCAAAAAATTCATCAATACTTGGAAGAGGATACTTATTCTTTATAGTGATATAGATGATTTCTAGATAATCGATACATAGCCACATTGATCCATCCTTATTCTTGAAAAATAACACTGGCGCACCCCAAGGTGATACACTAGGGTGTATAGACACTTTGTCCAAATGCTCTTTCATTTGCTTCTTTAACTCCTTCAGTTCGATATGATCGATCCTATAGGGACAATTTGAGATAGGAGTAGCTAAGGGTATGAGTTCTATTGGGAAATATACCTCATGATCCATGGGATGTTTGGGTAACTCTTTAGAAAATACATCACTATATTCCCTTATAATTGGAATTTCCCCTAAGTTGATACCTTCCTTTGAATCAACCATTTTAGTGAGGTATGCTTCTTCATAGGGAATCAACACCCACACCATTGAAATATTTTTTAAATGAGATTCATGATCTTACTTGAATTTATATTGGATCATTGGATGGTTCATAATATGAAAAATATTTCCTTTTCTCAACAGTTTATATGTGATCTATATAAGGAGATCCAATCCATTTCTAGTATAGCGTTGAATTCCACCAAGGGAAGCATCACATGATTTTCTGGAAGAATCTTCCCACATATGCCAATAGGAGAAGAGTCCAACACTTGGATTGTAAGGATTGAACCACTTTATGTTTTTACAGGTATATCTACTTCAAGGTTTCGAGGCTTTGATTTATTAGTTGTAGTAAACTTGAAAGATATAAAGGAATGAGTAGATCTAGAATCAAATCATAATTTTTTCATTATTGATTAATTAGAAAATGCACCTTGAATGAATTAATTTTCTTGATCTACTTCCATAGTAGTGATGGAATAATCCTTCCCCTGCTCCTCTGGCTTTGGCAGTTAATGACATTGATTACCTTCAAGAACTCTAGGTTTAGTGCATTGGATTTTATAGTACCCTTTCTCTCTACAGCTGTAGCATTGGAACATGGGTGGTTCTCTCCTTTCCTTCACCACATTGTCCTACCTTCTCATTTATTTTCGACATTCATGAGATTGGTTTCCTTCTCTCCCAAAAGCATTTACCCATCCATTTGAGGTAGTTACTATGATGCTTCTTCCTATATTTTTGACATATGGGTGGTTGAGTTTTAATTACACCTTTTTCATTATAACCTATGGCTTGAAACTCCATCTTTCATTTCTTATAACCATAGTCATGGGACCATTATATAAACTCCATATCTAATTTAATATCACATTAAACAACTTCTTCATAAATACCAAATTCTAGAACTACAAGATCCTTTCTAAGGTGTGGTTTTAAACCACTAAATAATCTATCAATTTTTTTTATCATTGTTGATAACAAAATCTAAAGCGTACCTTGAAAGCCTTGTGAAATTTGCTTTGTAGGCCATGATATATTCTCCTTCCTTTTTCTTAAGCTCTGTGAATTCTCTCTCTATCTTTGTATAAAGAGTTAGAGGGAAATACTTGTCAAGAAACATTATCTTAAAGTATTCCCACTCCATCTCTTCAATTTCATCCCTTAGATTAGTGTTCTTAATCAACACCTATAACGCCCCGACCCCAGTTACCCAGATTCAGTGCATTATTACATAGCATTGACATGATCATAAGGGATCAAATCCTGAAAGACTGATCAGTTTAGTATTATTGGAAACAAGATTCATACATAAGTTTAACTTTACAACTTGAATAGAAATACAAAACTAATATATTCCATTAGAAATATCCAAGCCTCCTAGATAATGCTTTCAAGTAACTCATAACTAACTTCTTAATATCCTGGGAAAATAAAACATAAGAATGGGGTGAGTTCAAATGCTCAGTAAGGGTAAGAAATATAGCGGAAGATAACATAAACGTTAGGCATAGTGAATAATTGAAACTGTATGCCTTTACAAATGATAAACATGAACACTTTATGGAAGTAATATAAGTTGAGTAAATAATTCCATAATAAAACATAGTCATGGGTATTATACTAGTCAAATTACCACATGAACCATAAATATTAATCTTATAATGAAGGAATGTATAATTCCAGACATTCTGAAACATTTTATCACGGCCTTAGCCAACATGTCAAAAAATGATTTAGGCCTCCGCAAAAACAATATATCATATTGGGAAATGCCTCGACCAATTCAACATCTAATTGTCTCATAATACCTACCGATGCATCGAGGATCTATAACTGGCTCCACCCGTCACTTACTAAGTCAAATACATTATTCATACGAAAAGGATTAAATATAACATAAACATTCATATTAAAAATAGCATACAAGATGTCAATACTTTAACCATAAACCATGAATGATATAAAAATAACACATCCACATTCAAACATATCACAAAACCTTCAATACATTATGAAAGATTTGTATCATAATGAATCAACTACAAACAAGTATAAAATCCATCAAAGGATGATGACATATATGAAATCAAAACTATTTGAGATAAATATATCATTATTTTTTTGAAATCATTTAAAGTCACATAATTATAAAAGAAAAAATTTATTTTGAAAATATTCTTATAATCTTGTAAGGGATGCTTTGACAATGTTATAACAGTGGAGAATAACTACACCTACCGTATAAGTTAAAAAAATACATCCTTACCTTAATTTTTTCAAAAAAGGTCATAAAGTACCATTTTTGGAAAATGACGGAAAGATTCTTTTCAAAACATATAAGGTCAAATAATGGTATAAATGAATTTAACCCATAGTCTAGTAAATATTAAATTTTTTTTCAAATAAATTTTTAAGAAAACACGGTTGTGGATGATAAAGAGGTCCCAGTGGATACTTATATAAAAAAAATCTCAAATAAGTAAAGATATTGTGAAATTAACCCTTACCTTGCACTTTTCCTTTGACGAGGGTACATTAACCTCTTGTATAATAGTTAAATCATTATTAATAAATTATACAAGAACGATATATAACCTTATATTATATGGTTAATAAACTTACTATAAATGTTCAAGAGAACCCCAAGTCATCCATTATTGATATATATAACCTTATATTAGTTATTTTTCCAAATATTATATTTTTAGGAATATAATATCAATTAATAATATAATATTTGTTTTAAAAACTCTGTTATGTCAATTTTGACACTATTTAGTAAATATTTTTTGTTAAAGTCCTAACAACATTATTAATTCGAATTAAATTCATTTAATCAATCCTGACATGTCATATTAACCTATATTTTTTTTGTATTTCATCAAAAGTCTAAATTTACATTTATTTGGGTATTTTTAATATCAATTAGTTTAATATTTCATTAATAAGGTAATTACTACATCATCATTGGTTAATAAATAAATTAAATTATTTATTGTCTAAAAATTATAAATAAAATACCATTATGCAGGAAATATTTTTATATTTCTAATTATTATTTATAGTCGAATTTATCTTATGTATAACCCTATATTAAAAATGGTTTAGTTATTAAACTTTGAATTTAACACTTTTAACTATTCTTTAAATTAAATAATAATAAATGTCCTAATCTAACCCAAGTAGACCTAAAGGAAAATATTTTATTCCTAAGGTTGTTTTTGATCTAAATAAACTTATCCAATATAATTTGGACATGTTTTAGGGTAATAATAATATCATTTTCACCTTAATTACCCTGTTTACTTTTAACCGTGGTAAATAAAAGTCAAAAGTTACTATTCACAAAAATTATTTTCATATTATTGAACCACATTTTAATTACTGATATCAACCGTGTGTCTTGGATTTTTCAAATTCAATTCACAGAAGCGGTAGAATTAATTTTTATGCAAATTTCCAAATGCTCCTAGGAGGTGGGTAAAAGACGGTAAAAGTTAAATAAAATTTTTATATACCTACACTTATTATAAAAGGATGAAAATGAATTACATTGAACATATATATGTATTATGTATCTATTTTGAACTAAAATAAATTTAAATAAAATAAATAATTATTCAAATGAAAAGTCAGTTTTAACCAATAAAGCAATGTTTTTCACTATTCATAAAAAAATTTAGAGTTTTGAGAAAAATATCAAAAATTCACCCTAAGCTAATTTTGATATTAAGAATTCAAAAATAAAGTCCATTTTGAAAAAATTATAAAATTTTAAAAAGGGGGTATTACTATTCATAACAGCTAGTTTGATTGGTCGCGGTGTGTTAGAATCTCGAAGTTGTGTACAATGCAAGCTATTGTATTATTCAAAGGGAAACGTACCATGGAAGCTTGGGGTGTTATATTCTCTCCTACTTCAAATAATTTCATCCTCAAAATTTCTAGAATACTACCACATAAAATGATTCTGGTGGTTCTTCATCATAAGTTCCTCGGGTTCCCACGTTGCCTCTTCCATCTTATGGTTTCTCTATAGAACTTTTACCCGATGGGTTGTCCGGTTTCTCAATACATTTTCTCTGGTATTAGGAGTATTGAAAGGCTCCTCACAATAAGACAAATTAGGTTATAGTTCAATTTCCTCATAGGTGAGTACATGCGTTGGGTTAGACATGTATTTTCTCAACAGCGATACGTGGAACACATCATGAAATTTGGAGAGACTTGGTGGCATTGTCAAAAGGTAAGATATAACCCCAATTCGTTCTAGAATTTTGAAATTTATAGTGTACCTGAGACTCAATTTACCCTTCTTACCGAATTGTGTAACCCCCTTCCATAGCTATTCCTTCAAGAAAACATGATCACCTACCTGAAATTCAAAATCCTTTCTTCGGTTATCGGCATAGCTCTTCTGCCTACTTTGAGAGGCTTTGATGTGGGTTTGGATAACATTCACCTTTTCCATCGTTTCCTCTATAAGTTCCGGGCCTATGAGTTTTCTTTCACCAACATCATCCCAAAAAGTTGGTGGGCAACATCTCTTTCCATATAATGCTTCATATGGTGCCATATAAATACTTGAATGGAAGTTATTGTTATAGGAAAATTCTTAAAGAGGTAAATATTGATCCCACATACCTTGGAAGTCACGTGAGAATGTTCTCAACATGTCTTCTAAGGTTTGAATAGTCCATTATGATTGTCCATCAGTTTGAGGGTGGTAGGCAGTGCTCAAATGAAGTTCAGTATCCAGGGATTTCTGAATAATTTTCCAGAATCTTGATGTAAAACAGGGATCACGATTAGAAACAATCGATAGGGGTACTCCATGGAGTATTACAACTTCCTTAATATATAGTCTTGCTAGACATTCAAGTGTTAAATCTTCTTTTATAGCAAGAAAATGTGATAACTTTGTAAGATGATCAACAATGACCCATATTGCATTGTTCCTTCTAGGAGTCTTTGGTAGCCCCGTGACAAAGTCTATCGTAATATCATCCCATTTCCACTCAGGTATGGGAAGAGGTTGCATGAATCCTCCAAGATGTTGCCTTCTAGCTTTCATTTGTTGAAAAACCATACATCTTGACACATAATCATCAATATCTCCCTTCATTTTTTCCCACCAAAAATTTATTTCCAAATATCCATACATATTAGTGCTACCCGGGTGTATGGAGAAATTGGATCTAAGAGCATCATACAACAATTCTCTTTTTAGATCCGGTATGTCAGGAACACAAAGTCTCTTCCAAAATTTCAAAATCCCATCTTCATATATGAATTTGATCAATCTCCCATCGTTCACAGTGTTAATTTTCTTTTGAAACTCTTCATCATCATCCTGAGAACATTTTATCCATTCTAGTAAAGATAGTTTGGAAACCATTTGAAAAAGTATAGATGTTTCACCTTCAATAATTATTCCCATATCTATTTTGACTAGATCCATGTACATAGGATCCCTTTCAACTCTCATCTTATTCATAACTCCATGATCCTTTCTGCTTAAAACATCAACCACCTTATTTTCCTTCCCCGGGTGGGAGTGTATAGTGAAATCATAGTGTTTATGTATTTCAAGCCATCTCTTTTTCCTCATGTTGAGTTCCTTCTATGAGAAAATATACTTCAAACTCTTTTGATTGGTATATATCTCACATTTTTTTACCATAGAGATAGTTTCTCCATATCTTCAAATAAAATATTATAGATGCTAACTCAAGATCATGAATAAGATAGTTTTGTTCATGAATTTTTAGCTGTTGTGATGCATAGGAAATAACACTATCATTTTGTATAAAGACACAACCAAGTCCTTTCTTTGAAGCATCACGATAAATAACAAACCCATCATTCTCTGATGGTAGATTCAATATAGGAGCATTGAATAATATTCTCTTCAGTTCTTCAAAACATTCTTAACACTATTTTGTCCAAACAAATATAACCCCTTTACGTGTGAGATTGGATAATGGGTTATCCAATCGGGCAAAATTCTGGACGAAACTCCGATAATAACCTACTAAACAAATAAAACTACATACCTCAGTTATACTCATCGGTGCTGGAAATTCATGGATTTCGCTCATCGTAGAAGGATCAATAAAGATTCCATCATTAGAGACAATATGGCCAATAAAAGAAATCTCTTGAAGCTAGAATTAACACTTGCTAAACTTCCCTTATAATTCATTTCTTATGATGGTTTTAAGACTGCTGTGCAAGTGATTTTCATGATCTTTGTAGCTTTTGGAGTATACCAACATATAATCAATAAATACCACTACAAATTCATCAAGATATTCCTTGAAAACTCCCTTCATTATATCCATGAAAACAGAGGGTTCATTAGTTATCCCAAAATGAATTACCTCAAACTCGTAATTCCTATACCTGGTTCGAAATGTTGTTTTTGTAATGTATTACTTCTTCACACACAACTGATGATATCTAGGTAGATGGTCAATCTTTGAAAAATATTGATCTCCATGAATTTGGTCGAATAAATCATCAATGTGGGGTATGGGATACTTGTTATTTATTATTATAGCATTGATCTCCCTGTAGTCAATGCACGACCACATAGATCCATTTTTCTTATTAACAAAAAGAACAAGGGCTCCCCATGGAGAAACACTAGGGCAAATAGATCCCTTATTACTCAACTCCTCTAGTTGTTTCTTTAATTCCACTAATTTTACAGTGGACATTCTATAAGGGGTCTTCAATATGGGCCTTGAACCAGAAATTAAGTCAATAGAAAACTCAATTTTTCATTCTAGAGGATGTCCAGGTAAATCCTCTGGAAACACATAAACATATTCTTGCACAATAGGTATATCCTCTATTTGAACATTCCTTTCCCCACCCATAGTTATTTCATTCTCTTCCTCCCCAATAATTGAATTTAGTTGAGCTACTGCGGGTGGATCTAGATAAGAATAAGGTGGTGACGTTTTTGATCTAAAGATAAGGTATTCCTTATCATCATCGAAAATTGTAACCTCCTTCTTATTACAATAAATATTCACATCATGGTCTGAAATCCAATCCATACCGAGGATGATATCAAATTCAATCATGGGTATGATGATGAGATCAACAGATAAATAATGTTTATATGCCTTAATAGGGACTGATTCAAAAAACTTTGTTGCAATGATACTTCCCTTAGGAGTTTTTACTTACAACTCCCTTGTTAAATAAAATTGTAAATATCTAATTTTCTTAGAAAACTGGGAAGATATGAAACAATGTGGTGATACAGAACCAAATAAAGCATTTTCTAAACTTGAGGAAACCATTAAATTACCTTCCACCACGTCTTTAGAAGCTTAAACCTCAGTAGTAGTGATCACATAAGCTTGACCTTGATCCCTTTTCCTTTTCTAAGGTAAGTTTCCCTGACGCTTAGGAAATTAAATTGAATAATGTCCCATCTACCTGCAATTGTAGCATTGAACAATAGTAGATTCTTTATTTCCATTACAATCACCATCAATATGGAATTCCTGTCCACATTTGTAGCATACTTCTTTTCCTTTTAGACAAGAATCATGGTTCTTCCTTCTATAATTATCGCAGGGTGGAAATTCAACTCTTTCCTTCTTCCCTGTTTCCTTATTTCCTTTCCTAGAGTGTTCAGTAGATCTCTTCTTCTCTTGATTTTTTTTAAAGTCGTAGGACTTAGAGAATTCCTTTTCTATCTTGATAGGACATGAGATAATATCTTCGTATGATGAGAATTATTGCCATACTAATTCTCAATGGATAAATGGTTTCAACCCATCAAAGAAACGATCAATATTACTTCTTGGGTTACATATATAATCTACAACATGACTTTCTAACCTTGTAAAGTTAGCTTCATACTTTGCGACATTCTCATCCTCTTTTTTCCTCAAACTCAAAAATTTCCTTTCCATATTCGTTCGATGGTTACGAAGAAAGTATTTTTCTAAGAAAAGTTATTTAATCTCCCTCCATTAAATACTTGATACTTATTCATCCTCATTTGTGTTTTGAATTAATGACCACCATTGATCTGCATCTCCGGTGAGGTGATAAACTGCCATGATAACTTTTTCCCTTTCGTTGCTCCCCAAATCATGAAATATTTTAAGGAAATCATCTACTGTTCAGATACAAATGGATTTATAGAACCATTGAATGTTGGTGGTTGTTTCCTCATGAAGTGGTCTAACATTGATCCTCCGTGTTGTGGATCAGGGTGCTCTATACAGGTAAAGTTATTATTCATAACCTATGTGAGTTATCCCAGTATGGTGATAAGATGATCAGCACTAGTTGCATCACCAAATCTGCTATAAATATCTTGAGTAGGAGGGAAGTCCCTACATGGATTACGTGAATTGATTTGGTTTCCATTCCTTCAACTAGGCGCCATTTATAAACATTGGTATAAACTAGATTAGTTTATGAATCGAAATACATAATTCCATAATTGTAAAACACTTAACATAAATTGAACAGTTTATGGATATAATCCATAATCATAAAAATATTTTCTTTGAGGAGGTATATACTCATAAATCCTTTATAATGGTTTATAAAGAAAATTTAAATTATCATAAGCATATCCCCCGGACGTGTCATAACCAAGAGTACAATAAGCCCCGTTGTCGAGCACCGGTTCCCGTTCGAGTCTAGCTCAAAGCGGTGTTTTCAGGTTTTACCCCTAGGTACATATGTTCCAGAGCCACCTCTACCTACTCATATCCCGATAGGGATGTATTACTTGGAAAACTCACAAAATCTCTACATTACCAAAATTCTTGGAAGTTCTTCTATAATAATCCTAAAAGTCTATATTAGGGTAATGTTCTATAATCAGAGTTTTTCTAAATCTAATTTCCAAGGTTTGTACTAAAATTCCTCTGATATCAACTATAACATACCAATCCCAGTTAAACATAGTCAGTGCATTATTACATAGAATTGACATGATCACAAGTGATCAAATCTAGAAAGACCGATCAATTTAGTATTATTGGAAACAATATTCATACATAAGTTCAACTTTACAACTTGAAAAGAAATAAAACACTAATTATTCCATTAGAAACATCCAAGACTCCTAGATTATACCTACAAGTCACTCATAACTAACTTCTTCATATCATGGGAAAATGAAACATAAGAATGGGGTGTGCTTAAATGCTCAGTAAGGGTAAGTAATATATTTTAAGATAAAATAAACATCAGGCATGGAGAATAATTTAAAACACATGCCTTTACAAATGATAAACAAGAAAAAATTATGGTAGGAATATGAGCTGAGTAAATAATTCCATAATAAAACATAGTCATGGGTATTATACTAGTTGAATAGCCACATGAACCATCAATATTATTTTCATAATGAGGGAATATATAATGCAAGACATTTTGAAACATTTTTTCAGGGCCTCGACCAAGACGTCTAAAAATGATTTAGGCCTCAGCCAAAACCGTATATAAAATTGGGAAAGGAATCGGCCAATTCCATGTCTAATTGTCTTATTAGACCTACCGATGCATCAAGGAGATATATCAGGCTCCAACTGTCACTTACTAAGTCCAATACATTCCTCATATGAAAAGGTTGAAATATAACATAAACATTCGTATTAAAACTAGCATACGAAATGTAAATACTTTAACCATAATCCATGAATGGTATAAAAATAACACATCCACAATAAAACATATCACAAAACCTTCAAAACATTATGTAAGGTTTGTATCATAATGAATCGACTCCAAACAAGTATAATATCCATCAATGGATGTTGACATTGATGAAATCAAAACTATTTGAGAGAAATATCTCTTTCTTTTTTAGAAATCATTTAATTTCACATAATTATAAAATAAAACATTTATTTTGGAAATATTATTATAATATTTTAAGGGAAGCTTAGACAATTTTATAATTACAGAGAATAACCGCACCCGCTGTATAAGTTAAAAAAAGACATCCTTACCTTAATTTTGTCGAAAAGGTTGTAAAGTACCTTGTTTGGAAAACGACGAAAAGATTCCTTTCAAAACATATAAGGTAAAATAAGGGTATAAATAACTTTAACCCATAGTCTAGTAAATAGTAAAAAAGTTTTAAAATACATTTTTAAGAAAACATGGATGTGGATGATAAAGACGTCTTAGTAGATACTTACGTAAAAACAACCTCGGATAAGTAAAGAGATTGTGAAATTAACCCTTACCTTGAACTTTTACTTGGTTGATGGTATGTTAACCTCATTTATAATAGTTAAATAATTTTTATTAAATTATAAAAGAACCATATACATAATTATGATATCATATATGATCTTCCAATAATGCTTTGTTAAAAATATTTTAGTATTATCGTCGTTTCAGGAGTTAACTGATTCGTTTTCCTTTATATTCCTTGTTACGTGAGTCATGATTGTTATGTATGGGATGTATATTATTCATATCCAAAATTATATAAAGTCTTTAAACATTATTTTTAATCATCAAATGAAAATTAGTCTTGAATGGTTACAATGGGGAATGAATCTCATCGCGTTCGTGGAAACTGTAATCCGTACGTACGTACGAGTGAAAATATCATTCTTTTGATATTAAAATACAATGTAAATAGATGGTATATCATATATACAGAATAATTAACATTTTATATTTGTTATTTAAATCCATTATACATCATTATTATACCCATCCAAAAATAATGTATAGAATAACAACTACATCATTACGTGGAGACGGTAAGCTGTACTTACACACATATGTTGACTTTGTCATTCATATGATGGATAGAATAATGAATATGGTTGTAAAATTTTTATAATAACATCAAATTATATATAAAATACTGGATTTATTTTTTTTATAATGGGAAAAACAAAGAAAGAGAAAGTGGAAGAATAAAAAAACTTGAAATATGTAATGAAATATTTACCTCTTCTTCGGGTTCTTCCTTTTGATTTGATTAAAAGGCCTCCTTAGGTTGTCTTTCTGACAAAAGTAATTTTTATAAGATGAATGGAGGATTTTTGGGAGGATATTTTGGCAGGGGTTGTCCGAGCCAAATGGCTTTGGAGGTGTTAAATTGAGAGAAGGGGAAGTGCCCTTTTATAAGAAGGGTGAGGGGAACCTTAGGAAAATATTGAAATATTATTTTATAATAAATTCATATTCGGTTTATAATGTCTCCAAAATTATTTATTTCGAGTCCAAGGTGGTTATGGGTCGATATACTCTCAACCAATAGGTTTTAGACAGGTTTAGGTCACCATATTAACCTTATCTATTAGATTTAACTCTTAGTTAAATACTTTGACATTTACCATGTCTCTTTGTATTTTTATATTATATGGTTAATAAAATTACTATAATCTTCCAAGAGAACCTCACGTGGTTCATTATTAATATATATAATCTTATATATGTACTTTGGCCTAACCTTATATTTTTAGGAATATAATATCAATTAATAATATAATATTTGTTTTAAAAACTCTTTTATGTTAATTTTGACACTATTTAGTAGTTTATTTTTATTAAAGTCCTAAAAACTTTATTGATTCTAAATAAATTCATTTTATCAATAATAACATGTCATATTCACTTATAAAATGCGTGGATTTCAACGAAAGTCTCAATTTACATTTATTTGGGTATTTATAATATCAATTATTTTAATATTTCATTAATAAGGTAATTACTGCATCATCATTGTGTCATAAATAAATTAACTTATTTAATGTCTAAAAATTATAAAAAAATAAAATTATGAATGAAATAATTTTATATTTATAATGAATATTTATAGTCGAATTTTTCTTATGTATAACCCTATATTAAAAATGGTTTAGTTATTAAACTTTGAATTTAACACTTCTTTAAATAAAATAATAATAAATGTCATAATATAACCTATGTGGACCTAAAGGATCATATTTTATTACTAATGTTGTTTTTGGTCTAAATAAACTTATCCAATAGAATTATGACATGTTTTAGGGTATTAATAATATCATTTTTACCTTTAATTACAATATTTACTTTTAACTGTGGTAAATAAAAGTCAAAAGTTGCTATTCAACAGAAATTATTTTCATCTTATTGAACCACATTTTACTTATTGATATCAATGGTGTCTCTTGGATTTTTTACATTCAATTCATAGAAGGGGTAAAATTAGTTTTTATGCAAATTTGCAAATGATCCTAGGAGGTGGGTAAAAGACGGTAAAAGTTCAATAACATTTTTATATATCTAAACTTATTATAAAATAACCCCAATGAATTAGATTGAAATTATATAGGTATTATGTGTCTATTTTGTCCTAAAATAAATTTAAATAAAATAAATAATTATTTAAATGAAAATTTGGTTTTAACCAATAATGTAGTATTTTTCACTATTTATCAAAAATTGAAAGTTTTCAAAAAAATACCAAACATTAACCCTAAGCTAATTTCGATATTCCAAATTCAAAAATGAAGTCCATTTTGAAATATAAAATTTATAAAATTTTAAAAAGTGGTTATTACTATTCATAACAACTAGTTTGATTGGTCGCAGTGTGTTAGAATCTCGAATTTTCATACAATGAAAACTATTGCATTTTTCAAAGGAAAACGTATCATGGAAGCTTGAGGTGTTACAACACCCACCATTGATCAACATGTCACTCCAAATGGTAAATTGAAAACTTCACCTTCTCCATCTCAAAAACATTGAAGCAAAGAAAATATATTCTCCATTGAGTTGACCCACTATTCATTAACTAGTGGATTGAAAGATCCACAAAACATTAGTGGTCATTGGTGCATAAAACACTCGATAGCCAGTTGCTCCCTCTTAAGTTAAGACATAAATTACACATTATTTAAGTAATTGTTTTTAACCTGAGATATATGAGTAAGAATCACCATAAAATTTCTAACTCCACCTCCAAAATCACTGGGAATGTCATTTGGGAAATCACTGTAATTCCCCTCACATGGGTTGTTGGCCAGGTTTCTCCTGGTTCCCACCATTTTCAAAAATAGAAAATGTTAGAAAAAACATAAGTCAAAAATTCATGAATAAATAATTTATTCCATTGTACAATTAAGTCTAAAGGCATATATTGTGGGATCCATATGTTTATGATTTTATAAAATAATGTTTCTTGGGTGATTACTTATTCTTAGTCATGTACTAAGAGTTTTCACTAAGGTTTTATGATCCTAATTCCCAAATTAACTAAACCATCCTATAATACCAACTATAGTGACCCTAATTTTTCGTTCATTACTATTAAATCATTTTAAATACAAATAATATAAAATCATTACACAATTAGGATACAAAGGTTTAGTGTCTTAGGAAAAATAGGACCATACATAACATTTACAAAATAAAACAAAACCATTTATTTAATTCCTTCTTCTCTAGATACTTATTAGCCCTTGAATTCTCCTTAGTACATGAAATCACCTAATTATATACATAAATTAATGGGGTGAGATAAAATACCAATAAGAGGATAGATAATAACATGAAAAAACATAATATGGGGTGAGTATAATCATAACATCATCATCATCAAAACATAAGAATAGGATCATAATTAGGAGAGGAAGCATTAATATAAGTATTCTAATGTGGCAATGTATAAAAATGAAATATCACGTCTTAGTGGTAAATTACCACACACAGTTGTGAAAAAATATAGTATCATGTTCACAGATATTTCACTTTTCTCGTGAAATACATCACTTTATCCAAATCATTGGAGCGCTATATAATTCTGGGCGCACCCGTCACATCATAACATTTACATTATCATGCATACCACATAGAAAATATAACAATATTGAATATAAAATAACCCATGGAAAGAAATGGGTTTAATTTGATAAATCATAAATTCATAAACATTAGGTTCCAAAATGAAATAGGTAATAACATACTTGATATAAGAATCATATACCTTTATTAAAAAAGAAACAATCTCGAGAAGTAAAAGGTGTATTTTGCTTATTGAAAGAAGAGTTCTTTTGGAAAAAATTGTGTTTGTAATAAACATAATTATAAGACATGTATATCCCAAAAAATGTAATATAATTATGAATAATGTATATTTAAGTAATATCCATACTGAAAATGGGGTGAAAGAGGTAAAACCCAAAGAAAAAGAGTTGGGTTTGAGAATTCTCCTTACCTTGTGTCTGAATGCTTCCTTCACTTTAATGTCTTGTATAATCACATTAGATTCATTATTTAACAATTAAATAACCTTTTATACATAAATATGATTCATTATTGTTTTATTAAGTTATTTTCTTGTACTTTTTACAAGTTATAGAGTTTAATTTGATCATTTGAGAGTGTTCATTTTCTTAGTTTTCATGATCAGTTCATTTGTATACATGAATGCAAGTTCATGTAAAATGAAAATAAATATACAGAATTGTTATTACATATTATTAATTATATTAAAGAAATTTAAATTATATAATAAATAATTTGTTTATATACCATGAGTTTGAATCATTAGTTGAAAGTTAATTATGATAATTTTAGGCTAATTTTGGCGGTTTTTCGATTGAAATGAACTCATTTTGTTTTATCATTTAGTATTATGTATAAATATTAGATCTAGAACATAAAGATGGTTATAAAATAAAATTTATAATATTTTTCAACCATTTAATGGTTTTATTAACATCCTTGATGGTGTTAAATTAAAATCCAAGTTCATCGCTCACGATGTCGGTAAATTGACACATCACGAATGATGATTTCACTTTTTAAAATAAAAGAGAGAGACAGTAATGTTTAATGATGAATATTCCATTAATGTGATATAATTACCATATATAAAACATAATGGGGTAATAATTCCATTTGGATAAGATAAGGTAAGGATAATAAAAGAAAGGAAATGAAATTTAAGAGGAATTAAAAGAATGAAGAAGAGTATTTTACCTCTTGGATTTATCCTCCTTGAGAACCTCCTTAGGGAAAATGTTTTGGAATTTTGATGAGAACAAGAGATCCTAGATTTGGGGGAGGAAATATAAAAGAGTATTTGTTAGAATTTAGACACGTCTCAAAGATTGATATGTGTTAGGATAAGTGGGTGTGAGGTGTGGTATTTACAGTAGAGGCGAGGATTGCTTTCTCAATATTTTAATCATTAGTTTATTATTTTGGATCAATACTATGAATAATTTTAGAATTATCATAAAATGTATTAAAATAATTAAGTTAAGTTTAAGATTATGGTTCTTACATCAGATATGACACAATTAATAGTGTATTTAGCTTATAATGTATATATATCATAAATTACCATATTTTACTATTTATAAAATTCAAATATTTCAAAAAAATCCCAAAAATTCACCCTAACCATTTTTTGATGTGTAGAATTAAAAAATTAACTCCATTTTATGAAAAAAAATTTCTAAATATTATTAATTTAATTTTTAATTAAAATTATCATTTACTTGGAAAATACAGATTTTAAATTATAACTGATTTTATAACACTTTGTAAAATTACTTAAGGTCCCATAAAATTATATTAAAATCACAAGAAATAAAAATATTAATATATGAATAAATTTTATTAAAATAAATTTTCTTTTAAATTATTAAATTAATTATATAATTGTAATTAAATAATTATGAATTACAAAAATACCAACACTTAATAATAATTTTTAAAACATTTATTTACTTAGAAAATGATATAATTATATCATTTTTTTTCATTTATACAATACCTAAAATTCATTTATACTATCTTGGATGAGGTTAATATTCATTTTTCTTTTTTACTATTCATAAAGGCCATATTACTATTCCTAAGGTCAAGTTACTATTTCATCAGTATTGGTTCCTTAGCTTCTAGAAATACTTATTATTTCATTAATTCTTCATTTATAAAGTTTGTCATTATGGTCTATAAGTAATTTTATGAGATTTATACTATATGAAATTACTATAATAAGGGATAAATTCTATTGATAAAATATGGGGTTGTTACAAGTAGGTTGACCAAATATTGGCCCGATAGCACTGTTTGGGTGACTAATCCAGTCGGGAACGATACAACAACCTTGTCAGATGTGACAGGTTGACACCTAGGCTAAGAGTTGTCTTTTTTCCATAAATATAATAATTAAAAAATTCATATAAATGTAATAAACATCCAATAAAATAATATTATTTTATTAAATATTAATAAAATGTTTTAACCTCAAATATTATCTCATACCATTCATTTTTCATACCAAAAACATAATAACCCATGATTTCCTCAAAATCAAGGATACAAACCCTAAAGGATATCAATAACATTAAGCATATTTATAAAAAAATGAATATATAATTCATTATCAATTAAACATTTCCATATGATAAATATAAGGGTTACATATTCCTAAAAAAAACATCTTCCAAAATATCATTAGTCAACACAAAAGTGGTGCCTAAGAATTTCAAAATTTGATCAAAATTAAAATTACAAGAATATGGTTGTATTCATAAATATTATAGAAACTTATAATGAAACATCTTAATGTCTAATTTTATCTAAACCCAACTTTAATACCAACTGTAACAACCTCTAAACCAGCACTTCCATATTCGATGCTAAATAGCATTACATTTTTGTCTTTGATCTAGATAAATATGACCCATTTTTTTCTTTCCATCCAAACCATAAAACATAAAATGGAAATATTATATCACTTGTATACCCTAGGAACGTTTAGGTTTATTTTTTTAGATAATTAGGACAAACACATAATGAATTGGATTAAAAAACAATAGACTCATAAAGATCAACATTATCACCCACTACATGAATATTTTATTATTTAACAATAGGTCATCAACATCGTATATGAGGAATCATTATAGAAATAATTAATTTGACATATTTCCTAATAACCAAGGGAATAAGAAACATAATAAGTGATATATCAAATTCTCAGTATGGGTAAATAAGTAAGATGTCAATGATCATATAATCATGAAATGGGGAAAATGGTATGAGAACATTATATTATCATTTGAAATAATTACCATAATAATAAATAATAATAATCACGAGTGATGACATAAATCTTGGAATTTAATAAGATTTGACTGATAACATATTTAAAGAACATGATCCCTAATAATATAACATAATCACAAAATATTAAATTGTGGCCTACAGATAAACATGGAAAATTTATGGTTGGATACACCTCCTGGGTGGGAAACAACACCATCCTAGGTGGTATAGATTTACTCATAGTGGAATCATATCACTCCTCAAATCATCATAATAGTCACGATTCACTCCTAGTTTCCTCATAGTAGACACATACCCTTACTGAACCAAGTTCACTCCTCGTCCTAGTCCTTTTTATCTCATGAGATGTAAATCATTACTAAATTAATTGTAGGGATATATAGGTCCCACCCATAACAAAAATAAATTAATAGATATTTTTTCCATAAGAACATAAATCATTCATCATATTAAAACCCCTAAAATGAAATTTGTTTCATAAACATTTCCTCACATCAAAACCTGTGGAAAAGAAATAGGTTTCAAAAGCATCGTACCATTATAGAAGTAAAAAATATAGATAAAGAATAAAGAACATATACTTAGATAATACAACATTTAAAGAATAAGTAACATCAAATAATGTTATATTATGAGTAAAATGATATTTAAATATCACATGATATTATTCTTTAGGAAAATATACTTTCCATTTTGAAATCATTTCTTTTTTAAGTCATTCAATTATAATATAAATAATTTTATTTGAAAAAAACATTGTAATATTGTTAAGGATGATTCAATTAATTAAGGAATCATAATGATGGAAAAATAAAATCATGAATTATTAGTTAAAAACATACCATATATATTCTTTTTTTGAAAATTCATAAAGAACATTTTTTAGAAAATGGCCAAAAGATTATTTTAAAATTGTTTTCAAAAATGTCAAACATAGGTAAAAATGTTTTTAAACAATTGTAGGAGAATAGTAAAAACTTATTTAATTTGTTTATAAAACAATTTATATAGAAGAGATATAATCCCTATAAAATACTTAAACATGAATAGTACTGAATAATGGTGAAGTAATGAAATAAACTATTACCACTTGGGTTTCTTTGGAATCATAATACCCATGAAATAAATAAATTATAATAAAAAATTTTATACCATGAATATAATTATATTCATGATATAATATATCAGAGTCATTATATACACCAAAAAATATAAATAAGTGGTTAATATAGAATGTCTCATAGAAGTAAATATGGGATGAGAAAAACCTTACATCAAGTATAACCTTTCCCTATTCATTTTCAAACCACCTATATAATAAATATGGATTAATTTTACACATATTAAATAAAAATATTTATATCTAATATACCATGTATTATTTGTTTATAATACATTATCACTAGTTTATAAATAATTTATTATCAAAATCTCTTTTCTTAGTGATAACTGCTTCATTTTCCAAGCATGTCTCAGTTCAGAAGTCTCGACCCTTTAAATATAATCATGATACCATAAATTATAGAATGTTAATAATGGTATAAAAATTATATATATTAATTATATACATATTTAGTATTATTCATAAAATTTATAGATATAAAAATTAATTACACCATTTTTGGAGACGATAGGCCTTACATACGCTTTAACAATGTATTCATTTTTTGAAGGATGGAAAAAAAGACATGTAAATGATAAGTCACATTTATTGAATTTTTATTTTATCATTTATATAATATATATTCATAATATCCATACTCCTTACCATTCAAGTAAAATATAAATAAAAAAAATCAAATCGCTTCGTGGAGGTGGTAGTCCACACTTATACATGAGCAGCGTTATTGTTTTTTAATAGTTTGGAAGGTAAGAAGATAGATAATATACATTAATTATTAAATCATAAATTTGTTTTAAATATAAAATAAAATATTTGGACCCATCATAATACCTATATACAAAAATTTGGAAATGAAAAATTAATTGTGTCACTATGTGGATATGGTATGACGTATGTACACACGAGTGATACTTTGAGTTATTATTTGATTAGAAAAAGGGGTTTTAATGGTGTTTTAATAATAATAATAAAACTTCAGAATAATTAAAACTATGAAGTTATTATTTTATTATTAATATCATTAATTTATAGGAGGAAAATAAGAGTATAAAATGAATGTGATGAGTTAGAGTGATTACCTATAATTTTAAATGCCTCCTTTAAATCTACTATAATGGTCTCTAGGGTTTGTATTTTGAGAATACCAACACATAAATTATATGGAAATTTAATTTGAGAAGATAATTTTTAAGGTTATGTTTAAGCTATAAGGCTCCATGTGGTGTAATGAAGTGAGGGAGGAGGTGCATTTTTTTAATTTTGGTGAGGGGCACTTTGGGAATTTCTCAAAATATTAAAATATATTAAGACTATTCTAGAAAAAAATACTGCCAAATGGGATATAAATTCGAAGTAGATGACATTTTATACCATATATTTTTCCCTTTTTATTATTTAATATTTTTATTATTTTTAAATAATTTAATAAAATAATAATCTCATAAAATATCATTATTATCAATTTTAATACTATTCATTTTTGTGACTTAAAAAAAACACAATAACAAGTTAAAATTGAACCTAATTTTGTATTAAATCCTAATAATATCATGGTAATCTGTTGAATTATTGGATAATAATAAATATATCAAATTATGTTCCTTTTTATATTTTTAATATCATTTATTTTATTATTACATTAATTAAATGATGCATGCATCAGTGTTGTGTAAGAATTTAATGAACTAATTTAATCACTATAATTTAAAAAAATATTACCATGATTTAGATATATAATATAGATTTATAAATAATATTTTTATTATAACAAAGGTTTTTGATAACCAATATTAAAAATATTAATCTTATTAAAAACAAAAGAGTGATATGTTTGATTTTTCATGAAATAAAATATTCTAATGGTCGTAATCTTATCCAAGTGGCCCCAAAATGTCATAAACTATACCCATGGATTATTTTTTTCGAGATATACTCATTTAAAAATATTTAGGCATCTTTATGGATCATTAAATAGTTCATTTAATTCTATATTTATCGTTTAATTACACAATTTTCCCTTAACCAAGGTAATAGAAATTACTATGAATTATATTCCTATTGTTAAAAAATAAAAGGGTCCTTTTTATTAAATTTTTATATCCTTATTTTGAGTATGTAATCCATTTTTAAAATTCAAATCACATAAGTTTTAGTTTTTGATTTAAAATTACAAAGGGAATATGTAATAAAAAACAATTTTTCCCAAACAATTCACCTTTTAAATATAAAATGTTTTTATTATAAATTAAAGTATGAAATACAATTAAAAAACCAAATTCATCCTAATAATATTTTAACATGATGAATTTTAGAATGTAATTTATTTTGAAAAATAAATTTCCAAAAAATGTTATGTACTTAATTAGAATATATAAATAAAAGAAAAAACATTTTTGGAGAAAACATAGTTTTGAAGAATAAAATTACATTACTTAAAAAATGAATGATTATCTATAAAGAAATTTTCAATACCTTTATATTTAGTAGGAAATATATATATTTTGAAAAATTAGTTAACCATATTCATACTTATGAAATTAACGGCTTTGTTATAATTATCACATTAAATAATTGTATTCTAATAGTGCATCAAAATTTGTTTAAAATATTTGTTTCATGTAACAAAAGCCTTCAATTAAATATAATTTTGTCAAGAGAAATATTTTCTAAAATATCAGGTTGTTACACATGGCCTCCTAAAGTAGCTATATAACATTATATTACCACCATGAGTCCTTTGTTTCCTATGGTGTGATGGTTGGGTGTAATTATAAGGGAAATGATTTTTCATGGTGTTATATGTGGGTCTACTTTTAAAATCAAATTTTCTAATGGTGATAATGTAATTCATGTGGGTCTACCAACACATGCATATTTTCATATGGCAAAATTGGTGTATGACCTTAGTTTTACACACATTAAAATGTTTTACTAGAGTTTTAGATGGTATCCATTTGGGTATACCACCACATGTTCAATTTATCATGGTGGTAGGGTATTAAAACACTGTTACTTCAAAATTCCCATGTATGTAATGGTTTTTATGTTTTATAAAATTTCATTGGGAAACATTGATCATGGTATTATGGCCCCTATGACCATGAGAATACATGGAAAATTTCAATAGATTAAATTAGGACCATAGTTAATTTTTTATTGATATAAATATATTATTGTAGAATAATTATGACTAGTCATGGTTTGGTAAACATGCCAGTGGTGTTCATGGACTTGATGAATAAAATATTCTATCCATTTTTAAACTAGTTAATATATGTCATGTTGAGTAGGATCTAATAATAATTTTATTTGAATATTTTGTTAATTGATGAATAGAATATATGGAATAATGGTAAGTATTGGTTTAAAATAATAATTTTCCTAATTTTGATATGTTGGATAGTGAATCTAGTGTTCAAATGTGGGAACCACATTTTGTGGAGAATGTATTTTCAAACAATAAACTCATGAATATTGAAAATAAAAACATATATGATAAGTATGTATTGAATCATATATAATTAGTATATAGATATATGACCAAGCATACACATTTATATATTTATATTCCTAGGAAATTGAATAATAGGAAAATGACTTGTAATTTGATGGTATCTTTTTCATTGAAAAATAAAAGCTCAAGTATGATATTCTTAATGTAGACTAATAAATAAATTGATTAAGTATGATATTGTATAAATTCAATTAGATATGACTAGATTTGTTTTAGTGATGAAATTATATCACACAAAAAAAAGGAACATATTATAATATATTATGTGTGCGATTAAATAGAGTATATGAAAAAATGATTCAAAAGTTGATTGGATGAATATTCCAGGAAATTATGGACCACATCAAAAATGGTCTACCTGATAAATTTTATAGAGTTTAATGTATACTATACCATAAAGAAATAGATAATTCCATAATAGATCTCTCATTGGATTAATCCAAGGATACATATGTGTTTGAATAATCATTTCTAGACTTATGTCATAATATATTAGGGAAATTGTAATGTAACGTCTAGAGTGGAAAGCCATAGTGGGAACTATATCACTTTAATATATGATATATATATATATATATGATTAAAAATATGGATACAGGAGTCATGTAGGATTCCTCATTGATTCATTTATATGCTAAAAAGAATTATTGATGATTTACAATGTGATATAGAGAGAAGCCACAACACATTGTACAAACCACACTACAATAAAGTGTTTTAAATATGAAGGATTTTTTTTGTATGATTTCATGAACTCTAAATCGATTATAAATGCATATCTACACACTTTGGGCTATTAATTATTTTCATAACATTATTTTATATTCAAATAGATTTTATAATATCATACAAAGATCCTTAAGTAATTTAAAATAATATATTATATGTATTTTGAAGATTATATATTAAATGAAGAACATGATATAGTGCAGTATAACCATTATTAGTTTGGGTAATATCGAGGAAGATCATGCCACAATGGAGGATATTATGCTGTAGATTGGAAGAAATCAGGGAAATCTACACTACAATGAGGAGTATCAATTAATGACCATGTAGAATCAAGAATATTCTTCATATTCAATTTTAATACAAAAAAGGGAATACATATTTTTTGGAGATAACATCAAAATAATTGGATTTCATTTACTATAGTTAATCATGTAAAATTATGGATTAATCTGGAAGGATTAGATGAGGATTAAGGAAATCCTAAAAATTTAACTTATGGTTGGAAGGTATTATTTTCTTCTAAAAACTACTCTTAGTATTTTTAAAATTATAGATTTATAAATATATACATATGGCTTTAGTAGATAAATAATAGGCTAGGGATAATGAAGTTTTTCCACATTCACATCAATTTTAATGGTGTACGATGGATAATATTGGAAAAGTTTATCAATACTTCATCAAGCTATTTGATGTTTTTATGAAAATATTTGAAAAATTAAATTCCAGAATTAAATTCTCTCTCTCTATTATACTTATGTTGCTTTGTGATTATTCAGATGATAAAGATATGATCCATATATCAAGATAACACTCTCATCCTTAAGTTGTGGAGGATATTTGTGGAGATCATATATCATAATATAGGATTATCATAGGCTTTATTAATGAAGGGGAATCAACACATTATTCCTTTTGGATGAGACTTAATTTCTATATACTTTTTAAGATACTCTTATGTGTTTAAATATACTAGGCCTTCCATGAAGTAGTGTGGATATGATAAGATTATGGAGTTACCATTTGATATATTTTTTATATTTATAAAATAGTTTCAATTAAATACTCCTTGTATTTTTTTTACAAAAACCTAAAACATGTATGCAAAAAACTAGTGCACCATTGGATTTTGGAACACCAGTACATCACTGATTTGTGATCCTCAAAATTAACCCACTGTGTGTAAAATCATGAAGTCCCGTGCATTAATTATATTTCTATATATGTTTTGAATGTGTTTTTAATAGCACCATCATGTGATTGATATACAAAACATGTTTCCAACCACAAGAGAATAAAACATGACAAAGGTTCTGATGAAAATAGTGGAAAAATTATAAATTGAAAAAGCCTAGATTAAACCCACACTCTTAGGGTACACATAGTAATCATTGTTCTAACAAGTGGTGTATGATTTTGATTGTAATATTTTGATGTTAAATATTTAAATATTTAATTTATTTTTTTTATGAAAATTTATTTAATGACGATAAATAATATTTTCATTAGAACTATATTTTATGGAATAAAATTTGAGATGTGTTGGTTTATACTATTTTAGATAGATGAGATCAGTGAATATGTCTCATGGGATTCTTAATTAATAAAACATAGTGATTGATTTTGTGATACCAAGAAAAAAATATTTATGAGAATATTTATCTCTAATTATTTATATAATAAAACAATTCACCATTCAACTTACATTAATATTTGAATATTTTTGGAATACATTTATGGAAAACTAGTAGATCCCAATATTGGTTTGGATTCTAACTCAAGAGAATATTTCAAACCCATATGTATGAATCATCAATGAAAAAATATAAAAATTATTATCTTATGAATAGCTACAGAAGAAGATGAGTATGATAAATATCCCAGTGATGAGGAATATACTCATTAAGGTAAGTGACATTGAAATCAACAGTACATCTATTTATAACATTTTTTAAAAGTTTCTTTAAAATATGGAAATTTATATTCCTCTTGAGAGAAATAATTATGTTTAGAATCCATGGATGAAATGGAAATGATGTCATTTCCCTATTTCATATTGTAGAGACCCGAATCTTAACATACATGGACATTACATTACTTTTGCGGAATACTTAGTACATAACAAAAACACACACACAAGGACCGTAATAGTTTAGTGTCTTTGGAAACTCGGAATATAATCTTCTAATCATGGTGAAAAATCTTCAACATCTCCCATAAATATCTTCCTTTTTTTTAACCTAAAATCTTTCTTTATATCTTGGGGAAAAGAAAACATAAAAGGGTGAGCTCAAATGCTCAGTAAGGGTAAACAAAAGAAATATCAATCACATCATATTCATAAGAACATAACATTTTGGAAATCTTAATCCTGCAAAAGATATCATATTATCATAGCATGAGATAAATCATAGTAGTGAAATGTAATCCCAATAATCATAACTTAAAACATTAAACTTTGTGGATTACACACATAATCATAGAGAATCATTTCTTATTAGTCAAGACTCATTGCCAAGACTATCTTAGTGGGCAAAGTCCATTTCTGAACCGAGTTCAATCCTCGTTTCAGTCTTGTTTCACTGAACCGGTTTAACCTGCCGTTCCAGCCATGTCTATCTCATGAGATATAAAATCATTACCCAATTCATTTGAGGGAGATATATGTCCCACCCATCTCATAATGATACCATTCATATGTGTTCCACAAAATCATAAATCATACTTCATTGCATAACCCATGTAATAAAAATGGGATTCTTAAACAACATGACATCATAAAAAAATTCATATAAGATAAAGGAATTCATAAAAATAACTCCACAACAACATAATCAAATCAATGTAATAATAGGGATATAAACAGAACCCTATATTATCTTAGATGGAAAATAATTTTGATAAAACACTTGAACTCCATTCTTGAGGAAAATATCCCTTCTACTTCAAAAACATTTTCCTTTCTTAACATGTCATACAATTTTAAACTAAAAGAAGTTGATTAAAAATAAACTTGAAAACTTTTAAATTAAGCTTCTTGGAAATAATTTTTTAAAAATCCATTCATGCCGTATAAGTTAAAAAAAACATTCTTCTCGTACTTTTATCGGAAAAGTCAAAAAGTACCTCGTACGAAAAACGACAAAAGATTCCTTTCATATCTTTTACTATAAACTCACCAAAGGGTAAAAATGGATTTAAACAATTGTAGGTGGATGGAAATAATATTACATATTGAGGAAACATGGATGTGGATGATAAAATACACCCCAGTAAATACCAAAGTATAAACAATCTTGGATAAAAATGAGATTGTGATATTTCCCTTACCTTAGGTCCGATTTGCTTCGTAAGTGTCCGAACCTCCTGTATAATGATTTAAATAATGTCATTGACTTATTCAAGAATCATACTCATTGTTATGATATCATATATGGTTCACTTATGACTTTATATTACCCGTTCTTTTGTAAATTCCATATTAAAGAGCGTTTTGGGTAAAATCATTTCATTTGTCATCTGTGTTTTGACTTGTAATTATTAATATGATTAATTAGATCATGAATAATTAATTCCATAATATAAAACATGATTTATATATAATATATATTCAGAATATACAAATATATAATAAATCAGTAAATGGAAATAAATACACCGTTCATGGAGACGGTAGGTCGTACGTACGCATGAACGCTGTTTTCTTTTCCTTATTGAGTTGAATGGAATTAAGTAGATGAAATACATATATATACACATAAATCCAGTATCATTATTATGTCATATATTTCATGATTACTTATTATATATACATTATAATCATTCATGAATGGTTAACATGGAGAATGAATCTCATCGCGTCGTGCAGACGGTAGTCCGTACGTACGTACGAGCGATGATATCGTTCTCATGATCGTGGAATTGTATTGGAGTGTATTTATACTATTTCAGAATCAATATCACTTTACAATAATCATATATAGTTATTATTTACACCATAATACCCATCCAAGTAAGGTGGGGGTGGAAAATAGATTACACCACGGCGTGGAGACGGTATTCTGTACGTACGCACGTGTGGTGATTTCATTTTCCGTAGGATGGATAGATGGTGAAATAGGGTTGTTTAATACTTATAATAACATATCATTATATGAGTGATACTGATGTTATTACTTCATAATGAAACAACCTAAGAAGAAGAAGTGGAAGAAGAAATAAAGTTGAAAGAATCGGTAACAGACATTACCTCTTCTTTGAAGCTCCTCTTTGGGTCCTCCTCTTAGGGCACTAAAATTGGTCTTTGAAGAAGACCAGGACCTCTAGGATGTTTATATGGAATTGGAGAAGATAATTTGGCAGGGGTTGGCCGAGATTGAAGGCTCAAAGTGATGTGAGGAAGAGAGGGAGGAGGTGCCCTTTTATAAGGGAGGAGAGGGACACCTTTGGAATAACTAAAAATATTATTTTATTATAAAGTCATATTCGGTTTTTAATAGCTCCAAATAGAGTTATTTATAATATAAGGTGGGGATGGGTCGAAATACTCTCATACAATAGAATTTTTACAAGTTTAGTTTACTATTTTAACCTTATCATTTAGTTTTAACTTTAAGTTAGATAATTTAATTTTACCATGTCTTTTTGTGTTCTTACATTATAAGGTTAATAAACTTACTATAACAAGACAAAATAACCCCAAGTTGTTTATTATTAATATATATAACCTTATCTAAGTCATTTGGATGAACCTTATATTTTTAGGAACAAAATAACAATTAATAATATAATATTTGTTTTAAAAACTATTTTATGTCAATTTTGACACTATTTAGTAATTGATTTTTGTGAAACTCATAACAGAATGATTAGTTCTAAATATGTTACTTAGATCAATAATAACATGTCATATTAACCTATAAAATTAGTGTAATTCATAAAAAGTCTAAAATTACATTTATTTGGGTATTTATAACATCAATTATGTCAATATTTCATTAATAAGATAATTACTGCATCATCATTGTGTCATAAATAAATTAAATTATTTAATGTCTAAAAATTACAAATAAAATACAATTATTTAGGAAATATTTTTATATTTATAATGAATATTTATAGTCGAATTTATCTTATGTACAACCCTATATTAAAAATTATCTACTTATTAAACTTTGATTTTAACTATTTTAACCCTTCTTTAAATAAATTAATAATAAATGTCCTAATCTAATCCAAGTGGGCCTAAATGGCCATAGTTTACTCGTAAGGTTTTTTTTGGTCGAATTACACTTATAAAATAGAGTTAGGACATGTGTTAGGGTAATAATAATATCATTTTTACCCTTAATTACCCTATTTACTTTTAACCGTGGTAAAAAAGAGTAAAACGTTACTATTCACCAAAAATTATTTTCATCTCATTGAACCACATTTTAGTCCTTGATATTAACCGTGTCTCTCATATTTTCAAAATTCTACTCACAAAAGCGGTAAAATTAAGTTTTATGAAAAATTCAGTTTTTTTAACTACCACTTAGTGGTTTCACTATTCATCAAAAAAATGAAAGTTTCCAGAAAAATACCAAAAATTAGGCCAAAGATATATTTGATATTATGAATTCAAAAATTATGTTTATTTTACCAAATTCAAAACATATCAATTACATTAACTAATTTAAAAATTAATTCCCGTCGTCAAAACAAATAGCGTGTTTTTAAAAGATAATAACTATCAAAAGATTGACACTTGTTTATATCTGGTTTAAATGTAAAATTACATCCAATGAACAAAATTGTATTAAATTGTAAAAATATATTCTAAATATACTTTAAAACCACTCAAATTAATAATTTATCACTATTAATTATTTCGATTAAAAAGGTTGTTTTTAATTAAAATTTAGTAATTTTCACTATTCATCAGAAAATGAAAGTTATCCGAAAAGTACCAAAATTTAACCCTAAGCTAATTTTGATATTACTAATCCAAAAATGAAGACCATTTTGAAAAATAAAATTTACAAAATTTCAAAAAGTGGTTATTACTATTCATAACGGCTAGTTTTAATAATATTTTAATAGCATATCGTTGTTTAGTGAAACTCGGTATTGCGTACTACACACGCTATCGAGGAAGGTCGCGATTGTGTGTAATTCAAGGAAATTCAAGGATGCGTGTTGTGCAAGCTCCTTTTGGTGTAGCGTACAACACAAGACATTAACGAAATTAAGAATATTTTTCATAAAATCTCAGGGTGTTACATTATACCCCCCTTAAAATGAATTTCGCCCTCGAAATTCGTCGGGGTTATAAATGGTTTACTACTCAAAAGTTTCTTTAATATAAACCCACATTGTAAAAAGGAATACCAAAACCAATCTTTAAAAACAAAAGTATGAAATGTAACGGTTACCCAAATAAACTAATCACTGGGTTTCCACATAGGTGAAAATATGGATATGGAAGAAAAATCCAACCATCAAGTTCTGATGGAGAGTGGTAGAGAACATGGCTATGAAAAAGCCATCAATCACAATGCCATAGATTTGTGATGATCTAAGGTACCATCTGATTCATCGGATATAAGAGCACTAGGACAACATTTTTGGTTTTCAGGATCATTTCTCTAGTGTTGAAGAATTTTTGAATCAAAAGAAATACTTACTTGATGTTTGTACAATATCACCGTTGTTCGTGCCTTGAAAAATTTCCACTTCATCTCTTAAATAAATGAAGTTGAATTTTCCATTCATGATGTGTTAGTAGATCATGTGATAGAATGATGGGTCATTCCATCTGTCTCAAACAAAAGGTTAGAAAAGTTATCAAAAAATACATAAGTCCATCTATTGTGAGATTAATCATATATGGTTCTTAAAAAGGAATTATACTTCTTATATCATACTGTTTAATATAATAAAACTAGTTTCTACTAAACAGGGACTTCCTTTAGGCCAGTGGTAGGCGATAAAGGCCAGTCACACTTCAGTTGTGGGTTTGATTCCCACAGCCTTGTCTGACGCGATGGGCTGTTGCCTGTCCTGCAGGTTGTCCTTTTTCTAAAACTACATTACTATAACATCCAATAAATAATATCAAAAAAAAAAGTTCTATCCTTAAACAATAATAACTTATGTCCAACATAATCCATTCCAATCTATAGGCTTATCTAAAATACTTCGGTCCAAGCTCATAGTATAAAGAAAAAGATTACTTGAAATGTCATCAACCAAGCATGTGAATACCATCATTTATCACCCATATATCTTGTTGGTCACATTCCTATCATGTGAATACCTTAATCATGTATTCTCTTGAAAAATGAATACCCATTAAACCTTAGTGAAAACATGAATGCTGTCAAAAGTTAACTCTTTCCACATACCAAAATCCAAAAATTATATATACTCAAACCATGATATAACCTTCTCCTTATATCATTCATGAGCTCATGAATACTATCAAACATTTAATTTTCTCCTTATCCCTTCATTATGCGCATATCATCTACATTCCAAAAATATCTGAATAACCATTCATGGATACTGGTACCATTAATCATACACTTTCAAAACTCAAGGAAAGACAACAGTGTAACAATCCTTAGATGTCTATTTATTCCATAGTACCATGAGATTACTTATACAACATTACACTTGATAAACATGTAATCATTCCACTACCTTATTAAACAATTGACCGAGCTTCAACAATTCTTTCATCTCACATATCATCTGTAGTCTCTTAATCATAATCAATATAAATACTACCCATACGACCGTACTGATTCTCTTCATGAGACTTTCCCGTAGGTCATTGGTTTTCATAATTCCCATACATTCCACATTTAAAACATTTAACCATTTTTGATGTCGTAGCAATAAAATTATCCTCATCCATGGTGTTAACTGAACCTTTTCCTTTGCAATTACTGGATTTGTGTCCTTCTTTTCTACACCCAAAGCATCTTCCAGTTCCTTTAAAACATCCTCCTTGATGCCTCTTCCCTCATGATTTACATAGGGGAAATTGAACTTTCTTTCCTCTATGATCATCATTAAACTCCATCTTTCTCTTATTATCCGAGTCAGGAAACTTACCAAATTTGAGTTTATTGATCATATTATGAGATTGCTGATTCGGAATAATAATGATGTTTGGACTTCCAAATCCCGTTTCATTTGGTTTCTCAAGAAGAATATAATTCCTTTGTCCGTCATATCCTTCATTATCATGAATCTTCCTGTTTCCAGCCATTTTCTAAAACCCAAAAAGAATAGTGTGAGAGGAAAAAATCATGCTAGGGGAAACAACATAATAAAGGGGGAGTACCTTCAATATCTAACATCTTAGGTTAAATTCTAATATCATTACCATAGTTCTAGGACTATATCCTATACGCATACTTATCCTTAGGTACATCCCTAGACATACCTTGGAAATATCTCTAGGGATCTCACTAACATTTTCGCATCCTAGTTTCCAAAGGTTGACTAAAACTTCCTCTGATACCAACTATAGAGACCCGAAGCTTAACATACATGGACATTACATTACTCTTGCGGAATACTTAGTACATAACAAAAACACACACACAAGGACCGTAATAGTTTAGTGTCTCTGGAAACTCGGAATATAATCTTCTAATCGTGGTGAAAGATCTTCGACATCTCCCATAAATATTTTCCTTTTTTTACCTAAAACCTTTCTTTATATCCTGGGGAAAAGAAAACATAAAATGGTGAGCTCAAATTCTCAGTAAGGGTAAACAAAAGAAATATCAATCACATCATATTAATAAGAACATAACATTTTGGAAATCTTAATCCTGCAAAAGAGATCATAATATCATAACATGAGATAAATCATAATAGTGAAATGTAATCCCAATAATCATAACTTAAAACATGAAACTTTGTGTCTTACACACATAATCATAGAGAATCATTTCTTATTATTCAAGACTCATTTCCAAGACTATCTTAGTGGACAAAGTCCATTTTTGAACCGAGTTCACTCCTCGTTTCAGTCCTATTTCACTGAACCGGTTTAACCTGCCATTCCAGCCATGTATATCTCATGAGATATAAAATCTTTACCCAATTCATTGGAGGGAGATATAGGTCCCACCCATCTCATAATGATACCATTCATATGTGTGCCACAAAATCATAAATCATACTTCATTGCATAACCCATGTAATAAAAATGGGATTCTTAAACAACATGACATCACAAAACAATTCATATAAGATAAAGGAATTCATAAAAATAACTCCATCACAAAATAATCAAATCAATGTAATAATAGGGATAGAAACATAACCCTATATTATCTTATATGGAAAATAATTTTGATAAAACACTTGAACTCCATTCTTGAGGAAAATATCCTTTCTACTTCAAAAACATGTTCCTTTCTTAACATGTCATACAATTTTAAACTAAAAGAATTTGATTAAAAATAAACTTGAAAACATGTAAAGGAATATTCTTGGAAATAATGTTTTAAAAATCCATTAATGCCGTATAAGTTAAAAAAAACATTCTTCTCGTACTTTTGTCAGAAAAGTCAAAAAGTACCTCGAATGAAAAACGACAAAAGATTCCTTTCATATCTTTTACTATAAACTCACTAAAGGGTAAAAATGGATTTAAAAAATTGTAGGTGGATGGAAATAATATTACATATTGAGGAAAAATGGATGTAGATGATAAAATACACCCCAGTAAATACCAAAGTATAAACAATCTCGGATAAAAATGAGATTGTGATATTTCCCTTACCGTAGGTCCGATTTACTTCGTAAGTGTCAGAACCTCCTGTATAATGATTTAAATAATTTCATTGACTTATTCCAGAATCATACCCATTGTTATGAAATCATATATGGTTCACTTATGGCTTTATATTACCCGTTCTTTTGTAAATTCCATATTAAAGAGCGTTTTGGGTAAAATCGTTTCATTTGTCGTCCGTGTTTTGACTTGTAATTATTCATATGATTAATTAAATCATGATTACTTAATTCCAGAATATAAAACATGATTTATATATAATATATATTCAGAATATACATATATATAATAAATCAGTAAATGGAAAGAAATACACCGTTCATGGAGACGGTAGGTCGTACATACACATGAACGCTGTTTTCGTTTCCTTATTGAGTTGAATGGAGTTAAGTAGTTGACATAAATATATATACACATAAATCCAGTATCATTATTATGTCATATATTTCATGATTACTTATTATATATACTTTATAATCATTCATGAATGGTTAACGTGGAGAATGAATATCATCGTGTCGTGGAGACGGTAGTCCGTACGTACGCACGAGCGATGATATCGTTCTCATGATTGTGGAATTGTATTGGAGTGTATGTATACTATTTCAGAATCAATATCAATTTACAATAATCATATATAGTTATTATGTACACCATTATACCCATCCAAGTAAGGTGGTGGTGGAAAATAGATTACACCATGGCGTGGAGACGGTATTCCGTACGTACGCACGCGTGGTGATTTCATTTTCCGTAGGATGGATAGATGGTGAAGTAGGGTTGTTTCATACTTATAATAACATATCAGTATATGGGTGATACAGATGTTATTACTTCATAATGAAAAAACCTAAGAAGAAGAAGTGGAAGAAGAAATAAAGTTGAATGAATCGGTAACAGACATTACCTCTTCTTTGAAGCGCCACTTTGAGTCCTCCTCTTAGGGCATTAAATTGGTCTTTGAAGAAGACCAGGACCTCTAGGATGTTTCTAGGTAAGTTGAGAAGATAATTTGGCTGGGGTTGAGCGAGCTTTAAGGCTCAAAGTGATGTGAGGAAGAGAGGGAGGAGGTGCCCTTTTATAAGGGAGGAGAGGGACACCTTTGGAATAACTAAAAATATTATTTTATTATAAAATTATATTCGGTTTTTAATAGCTCCAAATTGAGTTATTTTAAATATAAGGTGGTGATGGGTCGAAATCCTCTCATCCAATAGAATTTGGACAAGTTTAGTTTACTTTTTTAACCTTATCATTTAGTTTTAACTTTAAGTTAGATAATTTTACTTTTACTGGGTCATTTTGTGTTCTTACACTATAAGGTTAATAAACTTACTATAACAAGCCAAACGAACCCCAAGTTGTTTATTATTAATATATATAACCTTATCTAAGTCATTTTTGCCGAACCTTAGATTTTTAGGAATACAGTAACAATTAATAATATAATATTTGTTTTAAAAACTATTTTATGTCAATTTTGACACTATTTAGTAATTGATTTTTGTGAAAATCATAACAGAATGATTAATTCGAATTAAGTTACTTAGATATATAATAACATGTCATATTAACCTATAAAATTAGTGTAATTTACAAAAAGTCTCAAATTACATTTATTTGGGTATTTATAACATCAATTATGTCAATATTTCATTAATAAGATAATTACTGCACCATCGTTGTGTCATAAATAAATTAAATTATTTAATGTCTAAAAATTACAAATAAAATACCATTATGTAGGAAATCTTTTTATCCTTCTAATGAATATTTATAGTTGAATTTATATTATGTACAACCTTATATAAAAAATTATCTACTTATTAAACTTTGATTTTAACTATTTTAACCCTTCTTTAAATAAATTAATAATAAATGTCCTAATCTAATCCAAGTGGGCCTAAATGGCCATATTTTATTCCTAAGGTTGTTTTTGGTCGAATTACACTTATACAATAGAATTAGGACATGTGTTAGGGTAATAATAATATCATTTTTACCCTTAATTACCCTATTTACTTTTAACCGTGGTAAAAAAAAGTAAAAAGTTACTATTCACCAAAAATTATTTTCATATCATTGAACCACATTTTAGTCATTGATATTAATCATGTCTCTCTGATTTTCGAAATTCTACTCACAGAAGCGGTAAAATTAAGTTTTATGAAAAATTCAGTTTTTTTAACTACCACTTAGTGGTTTCACTATTCATAAAAAAAATGAAAGTTTCCAAAAAAATACCAAAAATTAGGCCTAAGCTATATTTGATATTATGAATTCAAAAATGATGTTTATTTTACCAAATTCAAAACATATCAGTTACATTAACTAATTTAAAAATTAATTCCCATCGTCAAAACAAATAGCGTGTTTTTAAAAGATAATAACTATCAAAAGATTGACACTTGTTTATGTCTGGTTTAAATGTGAAATTACATTCATTGAACAACATTGTATTAAATTGTAAAAATATATTCTAAATATAATTTAAAACCACTCAAATTAATAATTTATCACTATTAATTATTTCGATTAAAAAGGTTGTTTTTAATTAAAATTTAGTAATTTTCACTATTCATCAGAAAATGAATGTTATCTGAAAAGTACCAAAATTTCAACCTAAGCTAATTTTGATATTCTGAATCCAAAAATGAAGTTAATTTTGAAAAATAAAATTTAAAAAATTTCAAAAAGTGGTTATTACTATTCATAACGGCTAGTTTTAATAATATTTTAATAGCATATCGTTGTTTAGTGAAACTCGGTATTGCGTACTACACACGCTATAAAGGAAGGTCGTGATTGTGTGTAATGCAAGGAAATTAAATGATGCATGTTGTTCAAGCTCCTTTTGGTGTAGCGTACAACACAAGACATTAATGAAATTAAGAATATTTTTCATAAAATCTCGGGGTGTTTCACATATGATGTTTATTAAATATACTATATGATATTGATCTCTTATATGATAATGTGGAATAATGAATAATTACTTTTATTGTGGAAAACACATTCATGGTAGATTTTCTATTTGAGAAAAAATATCGAGTAATGTAAAAGTGGCATAATGAAGATATTTTTATTTTTTAAAAAAAATTATTTATTAGTGTACTGATTTAATAAAATTTACATATTTTTTTTAAAAATTATAATCAAGAATAATTGAAAATAAATCATTATCCAACTCCTAAAACTTACTTAAAAAAATATAATATGATTTAGAAAGGATGATGGATCATGGTTGATCAATATGGTTGATCAAACAAAGGATCTTTATGTGAAGATCATGAAATAGGAATTGAATTTCAAATAATCAAATACGATGAAGGAGATCCCTCCCATATAAGAATCAATAATTATAGTGCATAGTGAATCATATATAAAATTAGATATAAAATATAGGATTCTTGATATATCCAAAATAGAAGGAATCTGAAGGGGGATATATATAAAGTGATATGATTTTGGAATCATGGGAAACACTATGAGTGTGTGTGAAGAATCTTAAGGGCTCAAAGTTTAAAAGTAACATGTGGTAGCAATATATCAACCCTGATAGAATCACATGAGGTATGAATTTAAAGAGATATTTCTTATTTGTGATTTTTATGGTTGTTTGGAAAATATTTTCTGAATGAGAGTACCTAAAGCCTTAATAATGAATTCAACAATTCTTATGATAATCAAGATGATTGTTTTGAAAAATATAAAAGTGTTGGTTCACCAAGACCAGTTAAATTCATATACAAGAGAATGTTTTAAAATCACCAATATACCTATAAGAATAAAATTTTATAATTTTTATTGTAAGTTATATAGTTTGAAGAGGGACACATAGTCCATAAGTTTTTATGTGATGAAAATATATTCTAAAAATACGTGGTCTCATAAACATTAGAGTCTTTAAATAATATCCATGATAAATTAAAGATAAAATATTATTATGGAAACTCTAAATATGAATACTCTATTAATAAAATGGTGTATAAATAAAAAATAATAATAAAATATTTCATGTTTTTATAGATTATTATAAATAGTATAGATCATAATTTGAACATAATGTATATTCAATGACTAAATTTATTTTATAACTAGAATCAATCTAAATTTGATGATAATAATAATAATATCTTCCCAAATTTCATGTTTTATAATCCTAATAAGAAGTCTATGATATCTCAAATGAGAAGTTGAGAATTTAATGAATCTCATTACTTTTATTTGTTCTCTATCATTTCAAAATCTTAATAATTTTTTTGATGAAATAATTTTTTTTTGAATTTTGAGACCCATTGAATAAATAAAAAAATTTCTCTAAAAAATATAATTCATTTCAAGAGCTATTGTGTTCAAATAGAAATTTATTCATATTATTAGTAGATTTCCTCATATGAAATAGAAGTAAAATCCTATTATGAGGAATGTTCTTGAAAATAAATATGTATATTAAATTTTTTAGATTTGGTGGTATAATTTGATTCAATATATCATATCATCTACATAATTGGTATTCTAATTATTATTATTTTTTTGATCTTTTGAAAGTGTAAAAATTATCCCAAGGAGAATTTTTTAAGTAATGAAAAGGTTAAGTTTAATTAATTTATGGAATAATTTGAGTAATAATAATAACAGTGATTTTTATTATGTAAATTATTATTTCAAAAAAATATTTCCAACTCTATTGGGTTATTGGTTTATTTATGTATCATTATAAAGTGGAAAATTTCCTCATTTAAATCATCAATATGATGAAAAAAATTATTAATGGGTTTATATCATGAAGAAAAATTAAAAATACTAAACAATAAGTTGATAGACTTTAAAGGTTCCTTGAGTATGTGATATGGAGGTTGAATAATTGAAAATATATCTAGATTGAACATCCAAAAATAGGTATCAACATGTTCATAACTGAGTATATTGATTTTTAAAAAAATGGATGATCTAATTATGTTTTAGATGTATATAAATGATCCCAATACATATGAAGAAATAATTTAGTGGATGGTAAGTTAAATGTTTTTTATGATAACCTGTCCAATATAAATGGGGTATTAAAATACTTTAATTAAAAAGATGTGATTATAAACCCTTTAAATTTTTATTTTAAATGTTTTAGTGTTTCTTAATTTCCAAATTAGTATCTAGTGGATAATATAAATAAAATATGGACAATAATTTTTTTAACTATTTTGCAACAGAACTGAGAAGATTCCACTATGGATTTTTGTGATCATAGGTGAGAAAATGAAATTAAAAATCATTAATTAGAAATCCATTCAAAAATGAATCAAAAAATTTATAATTGTATTTATAAAAAATAGTTTTACATGATGGATCATTATTTATATTATAATTGAAAACATAACAAAAATGGGGATAATGTTATGACCAGAGGATGTGGGTTGGGTTTTTAAAACTATAGTTATTTTTTTTCAATTAATGAATAAAATGGATGGTCTTAAGAGAATATTATGTTGAAAATAATAGTTAACTCATGGGTGATATAATGGATCGTTAATTCGGTGATTGTACATGTGAGACACAAATGGCGAAGAATTAATTAATGAACTAGGCACTGAATATTATCCAATATCATGATATTTTAAATAACGATTTATTTAATCCAATAGAATTTCCCTATAGTGATATGGAAAAGTATAATAATTAATATATGTTTATAAAAATTTCACATCATTTGAAGATCATGTTAGGTATTTTAATTGAATATCTCTAATTTAAAAATGATAAAAAATTTATACTATGTTTATTATAGTATATTGAGGTGTTAAAAGAAGTAGGAGTCTGTACAAAGTCATTTGGAGAATAATAGTGGTTCTTTTGGAAATAAATAAAATCATACTCTAACAACACCTACCAAAAAACATTTTATTTTTTGTTCCATTAAATAGAGGATACATAATAATAAAAATAGTTGATTGGATAATTATGCAATAGAATGAAATAACACAACGCAAGGGGCCTTATATGAGTATATGTTCATAGAGATAGTAGGATATTACGTTTTTAAGTAAGGGAGAAGGATGACATATGCCTTACATAGGAATAATCCAAAGCTACATAATAACAGGTCTTGTCAAAGATGGTATTATGTAAGAATAACTCAGGGATGTGGAAAAATATCTTATGTAATAATAGAGAATAATGATAATTATCACACTGTAATGGATGATATAGAAGATAAAAAATATATTTAATAGAGGATTGTAGGATAAAGAAACACCATGGAGAGAGGATGGGAATAATGATTACAGCTCTAGAGTTTGATATATCAAGAAATCTTGTTACGGTGTATGAACCACCATGTTACTAGTTGATAGTAGAGAATGACCACATAATGATATATTGAATCCAATATAGAGGAAATATGTTTGGATTTTTTTTAGATATGCATGAACTTGATTCGTGAATATGTAATCCATGTAATTGATATGTTTAAGATTCAAAGAGATTCGAGAATATCTATTCAAAATCATAAATTCCATTAAAAAGTGATGTATTGTTTATTTTGAGGATATTTTTGTTTAATAATTATTCTAAAATAATTTTAAGAACCCAGTTTTTTCTGCGGAAGACTTTGGAATATTCTTGATAATATTCCAGAGCAGCGCCTTAAGATGGCGTGCGATTCCGAGCCCCGGTGTGGCCGAAATTAAATTTTCAGTGCGTTCACACTAGAAACACAAAATAAATAGGATAACTCCTAAATGGAGTTCCGGATCAGAGATCCGAGTGTACGAATGGGTCTGGAATCGAGTGTTTACCCTAGGAACGACATAAAACTTGTCGGCGCAGGACGTTTAGACCCCTCGCTCGCTCTCAGAACGTTAAACGGATAAATTAATTAATTAATTTATTCGTTTAATGGTGGAACTCAAGTATCTCTTAAACGGTGGCTCAGATTAGAAAACTGAGGGCATCGTTGAGTTCATAACGTACCGTATACCCTAAGAGGGGTATAAGTTTCGCGGGCGCGGGCCGTCTATGAAAAATGGCCCTGGGGGCGTTTTCGTAATTTGGCGGACTCGGGCGCTAAGTTTAATAACATTCAAACGGGGTCTCGGATTAAAATTATGAGACTGCCGTTGTACTCGGGAGGTGGTGTTTACCCTAGGGGGAGCTTAATCTTGACCGTGCCAGAAGGTTTGGACGCAGGTGTTTTAGGGGTCAAGACTTTTAATTAAAGAGTTTATTTATTTAAACTCTCCCCTCCTCCCCTTCCTCCCCATTGAACCCCCTGGTGAAACCCCTCCCCTCTCATCCTCCATATCCGATGAGGTGAATCAGGCGAGGTGCGGTGATGCCGGCGGATCGACGTGAAGCTCCGGGCGAAGCCCAACGAGGTAGGAGGTTTTCGTTGTGTTTTCATTTCCGAACCGCCCTTTGAATTCAACTTTATGCGTCGATTTGATGTTTAATCTTCGAAAAAAACCCGTAGATGCGTATTAAGTTTTCTGTTCTTCCCATCACTTCTTTCGGATCGAAAATCCGAGTTTGGAGATGATCGCAAACACCCGCCGAAGTTTGCGGGTTATGGGGTTTTGCGGCGGCAACGCGGTGGTCCGGGGAGCTCCGGTGCGGCGGCAGCGGCAGCGGGCGCTGGGGGCGGTGGCAGCGGCAGCGGGCACTGGGGTGTCCGCGGGCTTTCGAGGGTGGTGCGGTGGTTGGCCAGGGAGAGGGGGCGGTGTCAGGAGGAGGCCGCGGGCCAGACAGCCGCGAGGCACCGTCGGCGCGACGGCGAGGCGGGGTCGCGGCACGCGACCCCCGTGCGGAGACAACGACCCACGTCACGCGGGTCGTCGCACGACGATCGACTTCAGCCGGTCGGCCACGCGGTGGACCGATTCCACCGATAGCTCGTGTGACCAAGCTGCGGACCAGGCGCTGCAAGCCGGGCCGGCCGGCGCGGGCCGGCCCAGGCCGGGCGGACCGGCCGGTCCCGGCCGGTCCAGCCCAACGAGACTTTGCCCCTCAGTTTCCCGACGCCCTTAACTTTCGCTAGGGGCGTCTGTTTTGAATTCCGTCAGCGGAAGCGCGGACCTCGCGTCGAGGCGGATTTTTTGAGGTGGTTTCAGGAATTTTTAATTTCTGAAACGAGGGGTCGCGGAGGCGCGGCGTGTCTTTAAGTGGACGAGCGCTTTTCCCGAGATTCTTGTTTTGGACGGCGCGGACGCGTCCGACGTTCGTTTTAAGCGCCGTCAGTGGTATTTGGACCCTGGCACTGAGGCGGAGCTTCCTAGGGCGGTTTCAGGTGTTGAGGCCGAAGTTGAGGCGCGGGCCCCACTGCCCGTCTTTCGAGCTGCGTGTAGCGTTGCATGACTTTCTTGTCAGGCGTCCGTTCGGGGCGTGCGAGTAGTCGATTCTGGGTGTTTTTCCGAGGGGATTGCAATGGTACAATCCACCTTCTCTAATTCGGCATGATGGTGCGGGGTCCACAGTGACCGTTTGGGCGTTGACGGTGATTCTCCATATTTATCGCTGTGCGACCATTTTGGACAAGTGAATAGTCCACCTTGTGTGCTTTTTCGAGAGGATCGCAATGGTGTGATCTGTTCGTTGTGTTTCAGGACCGGGTTGTGGGTCCCAAGAAGCACCACTCGTGTACGGTGCGCCAAAATACATCTTTTTCTCCAGATATCCGTTGCGCTCAAGAGAGTAGTGCTTTTGACGTGTTTTCCCGAGAGGATCACAATGGTGCGATGCGCCCGACTGTTTTCGGGGCTGAGGCTCAGGATCACGGGACGCCGTTCGGGCATGAGGCAGTGTTGGTGACTTTTCTGTCAGATATCCGTTGGAGGTGAGTAAGTAGTCGATCTCTTGTGTTTTTCCACGAGGATTACAACAGTGCGATCAGTTTGGTTGTGTGGAGCCTCTTGCGCGATCTTATTAAATGTGGAAGCTTGAAAGGTTCTCTGGTGGTGGTTCGTCCTACCATGTTTGTAGCGGACCCTTGGCGTGTGATCGCGCACTCTTGGGAGAGTGATATAAATGATTCATAATATGTGGTTGGTCGTGCCTGGGCCCTTGAGGTGGAGTTTTTATGTTCACGCCTTCGCTTTGATGTTGGGGTGCCGTGTGCACGATAGCCTTAGGGCTAGAGATGTGGTATACTCTGGGAGTATGCGAGAGAGATTGGAGGTACATGTGGTTGGTACCTGAGAATGTTTGTGCGCTTGGTTGGGGTTGACTTGGGGCCACACGTCGTGTGATCCCCATGCACGTGCTTTGTTCTGCTTTGCGTACTTGGACCTCTCGCGGCATAGAGGGTCCCTCCGTGCTCTTTTGTTTGACTAGCAGGGTGAAGTTTACTTCCCCTGGCTATGTGCTAATTTGTTTGACTAGTAGGGTTGAGTGGTCTCCCACTGGTTTCGTTCTCGATGGATCAGCCGGTAGCAGTGCTAGTGACACCTAGTGATGGAACAGGCACTGAACCCCTTTGGGTGAGTTGTTCTGGAGTTGGGTGGTTGCGCGATACCCACTCCGTGTTCGGTTGGCCAGTGGTGTACCCTCTAGTAGAGATGGCTAGGGAAGTTCTGAGTTTTACCCTCCAGCGAGGCTCAACAGTGGGTTACTCATCGACTTCTAGGGTTTACCCTCCAGCAGAGACTGGGCAGTGGGTCACCCGACACACTTAGGGTCTACCCTCTAGCAGAGACTGGGCAGTGGGTCACCCGACGCACTTAGGGTCTACCCTCTAGCAGAGACTGGGCAGTGGGTCACCCGACGACCTCTTATGGTCTACCCTCCAGCAGGGCTGGGCAGTGGGTCGCCCGTCATCTAGTTCCAGGTCTACCCTCCAGCAAGGCTGGGCAGTGGGTCGCCTTTCGACCTATTCCAGGTTTACCCTCCAGCGGGGCTGGGCAGTGGATCTCCTGATGATGTATTAGCGTTTACCCTCCAGCAGGGCTGGGCAGTGGGTCACCCGATATCTGGTTATGAATTACCCTCCAGCAGGGCTGGGAAGTGGGACACATGTTGGCATTCCAGACTCAGTCCTTTCTACTAGGCTAGTCTGTGGCTTTCCTCTGTGATGACCGGAGCGGGACCCTGGGTTGTATGGGGCGGTGATGAAACGACTTTGACTTTGAGGAGACCTCTCGACTGCGGGGCAGTGACGAGTTGGGGTTTGACGTTCCCCTAGAACTCTCAAGTACGAGGAGAATTTTTCCCCCACTGAGACGCGTCCTTGTGATGCGACCTAAAACCATGCGGGCAAGTCAGTGCCGCCCAAAGCAGATAGTGTCAAGGTGTAGTGGTTTGATCCCCTTGACTTGTAGTTTGGGGCAGACGTGCGGGATGCTGGGCATCGATGGTGTTTACTTCTGGGACTGTTGGCGACTCACTTTCCTTGGGCTGATCTACGGGACGGAGATCCCCTTACGGTATTGTTTGGGCTTCTTGAAAGAGAATATGAATATGTATATAACTTGTTTCTGGTACCCACTCCTTGGGTTTGGTTACTCTCCTTCCAGAGAGGCGAAGATGCATGGGGTATGCCACGTGCTTTCCGTGTCTATCTTCTTGTGGTTGGATGAGTCTACTCTCCTGCTATATGTAGTGAAGACTCGACGGGAAGTTCATCTTCTCACCATTTCTATCTCCTTGTTCCTAGACGAGTCTACCTTCCTTCCTCTTGTTGGGTTGAGCTGGACTCTTTACTACACTTTCTGTCGTACTCATTTACTTTTCCTATTCGCTCTACTGCTCACCCTTCGGTACCTCCTTTGTTGCTCCCTCGAGACTTCGAGGAATCCTGCTGAGTATTTTTTTTATACTCACCCATGCTTGGGATTTTATCGGACTTGGTGTGCCCTTGCAGACGATAGACAGGTTGTTCGTGACCTCAGTGGAGCATAGGAGTTCGGGAGCTTGGACCGCGTGTGGTGGTTGTAGCCGAGTTCTAGGTGGGAGACCCGTCAGCTGTTTCTTTTTGTTTACCTGTTGCCGGGTTGTGGCACTTTTCTGGTTGGGCGCATGTTTTGCCCCTTTTTCTTTTCAGCACTTTAATTGTACTGTTTAGAGGTCGATGCACTTTTGGTGGTTTATATATAGCAGTTTCACTTTACTCTGCTTGTCTTTTCTTTTACTCTGCACTTTTTCATTGAGTGTGCTGCGTGTGTGTGTGTACAGGTGCTTAGGCAAAGGCCTCCTCGAGTTGTTGTGCATTCGGAACTGGTCGCCAGCCCCTGGCCTATGGAGGCAGGCTTGGGGTAGTTGCGGCTCGAGCCCACGTAGGGTCGGGTCGTGACAAAGTGGTATCAGAGGTGGTTCGTTCCTTGGGACGCTGTTCAGGCATCCCTAAAATAAAAGGAATTGGTTGGGATTTAGGGCAACAGTGTCAACGTGTCTCGAGAGCGGCTCTCAGGCTAGGGAGACCAGTGATGGTGCAGTGACCGACATATCCATTCACCAAGACCTTGATAACCCTCTTGTCGACTCGGCATGCCGAGACACTTGTTTGAGGGAAAATTGGTTTGTGCATCACATAGGATTGAGTCTTTGACTGTCCTTCTTAAGTCAGCTCCCCATCTTTTCTATTGGTATATACATATATGCTCAATTGACCGCGGAACTCCTTGATAATATTTAGGATGTCTCCGCGAAGACAGCCAACCAGGATACCATCTTTAGTGCGTGACGACGACCCTGTGAGCTACGAGGCCACAGTCCAGGACCCATCATGCGAGCCCCTTTCTCCATGTGGGCCCGTAGCAGCACCCCCACCTGTTGAGTAGCAGACAGCTTCATCAGAGCAGGCTGAGTTTGAGCGCAGGTTGAGCATGCTCCGTGAGTTCCAGTGGCAGAGACCGCTAAGGTTCAGTGGTGAGCCAGACCCTCAGGCAGCAGAGGTTTGGCTCGAGGTAGTGGTTCTCCTTTTCAGGCTTATGCAAACTCCGGAAGATCTTATAGTGGCTTTGGTAGCCGACCATTTTCGTGGAGTAGCTAGGCATTGGTGGAGTCTGGTGACTCAGTTTCTTGATGAGTCGTCTCTTTCATGGGGAGACTTGTAGTTTTTGTTCCATGAGGAGTTTTTCCCCTCCTTCTTGTGCTCCTTTCGGATTCAGGAGCTCCTGCAGTTTCAGCAGGGAGGGATGATGGTGGTCGAGTATGCGACTAGTTTCGCAGACCGTGCACGCTTTTACCCGGACTTGGTCCACAATGACAACTTTCGAGTGCGGAAGATTAAGCAGGGTCTCCACCGAGAGATTCGTGCTGTCATAGTACCGTTGGGTATTTCCACATATGCTGGTGTGCTAGAGCAGGCGTTGGTGACAGAGAGCTTCCTTTCACGTTTTGCGGTTGGTGGTGGCAGTAGGCACATCGGAGCCGAGACGTCTACCGCAGCTAGTGGGCGTCGACATGTAGGACCTTGATGCAGGTGGCCTTTCCACTACTGATTTCGGAGATGTGGTCGTATACCACTGTGGCGGAAAAGTGCAGGGCCTCAACTGAGGGTGCCCTTCTGTGAGTGGGCTTCGGGCCGTGGTCGTACACCACAGTGGCACCGGAGGGCACCAGGATAGCTCAGGGAGAAGCGATGTTATGCTTGTGATGGGTGAGGTCACTTGGAATGGGACTGCCTGACCAGGCATGCAGAGAGCCTCGGACAGGCAGCAGGTGCACCACCACGACAGAGGTAGCATCGTGATCAGAGTAGCGCCCAGAGAGGTGGTGCTAGCAGAGGAGTGGGAGGAACTGGTAGTGGGCGAAAACTTTATGAGGTCTTCCCATCACCACTAGGTAGTCCATGTCAGGCTCTAGAAGCTGACAGTTGGGACTGCGGACATCCGTGAGCTTTGGATGTCTATGACCCTGCAAAGCATGAGGCTGTAAGAGGTACGCTCTACAACTTTTCTACTTTTTGCAATAGAATTGTTAGACTCTGCCTGTGAAATGCTTCCCTCTCTGCTCCTTGCTTGAGGTGTTACCAGGGTGGCACGGAGCGTCAGTTTAACCCTGTGTTGGTATGGTAAAAGGTGTATGACCTTTTCTCTTTAGTCTATAGTGTTGACTCCTTCGCTCTCCGAGCGTGTAAGAGTGTCTTGGTTGCGAGACATCGACTGTGAAATCTTGTGTGATCAGGTATCCTTGGGTGTTTCACCATATGGATATTCTGAAGGAGGGAATCACCAGGCCTTGTCCCAGGTGCGGGCAGTGATTCCAATCGTGGCATGCGACATAGGGGTTCGGTCGGGGAGGTGAGCTACCCCTGAGAGCCTTCGGGCCGTTTGAGACCGTGCGAAGGGATGGTGAGGTACCCTACCGCCTTTCCCTAACCCCAAAGTCTGGAGTGGGTGCACGACATTAGCAAGGGCCGACCTCGCGTGAACGAATCAATCCTTTGGTCTGTGTACGGTGACGCAGAGCTGTGCGTGGGTTCTTCTGGGTATGGGAAAGCCAGGTGTGGGCTTAGTACCCTGTGTTGCTCCCAAGTTTTTCATTTTAGGGATGAAAATCTTGAAGGAGGGAATGATGTAAGAACCCGGTTTTTGCTGGGGAAGACTTCGGAATATTCTTGATGATATCCCAGAGCAGCGCCTACAGATAACGTGCGATTCCGAGCCCAGGTGTGGCCGGAATTAAATTTTCAGTGTGTTCACACTGGAAACGAAAAATAAATTGGATAACTCCTAAATGGAGTTTCGGATCAGAGATCCGAGTGTACATATGGGTCTGGAATGGGGTTTTTACCCTAGGAACGACATAAAACTTTTCGGCGCGGGACGTTTGGACCCCTCGCTCACTCTCGGAACGTTAAACGGATAAATTAATTAATTAATTTATTCGTTTAATGTTGGAACTCATGTATCTCATAAACAGTGGCTCAGATTAGAAAACCGAGGGCACCATTGAGTTCAGAACGTATTGTATACCCTAGGAGGGGTATAAGTTTCGCGGGCGCATGCCGTCTGTGAAAAATGGCCCCGGGGGCATTTTCGTAATTTGGCAGACTCGAGCACTAAGTTTAATAACTTTCGAATGGGGTCTCAGATTAAAATTATGAGACCACCGTTGTGCTCGGGAGGTGGTGTTTACCCTAGGGGGAGCTTAATCCTGACTGCGCCAGAAGGTTTGGACGCGGGTGTTTTAGGGGTCGGGACTTTTAATTAAAGAGTTTATTTATTTAAACTCTCCCCTCCTCCCATTCCTCCCCATTGAAACCCCTAGAAAAACCCCTCCATTATCCTCCTCCATCTCCGGTGAGGTGACTCTAGTGAGGTGCGGTGATGCCGGCAGATCGACGTGAAGCTCCGGGCGAAGCCCAGTGAGGTAGGAGGTTTTCATTGTGTTTTCATTTCCGAACTGCCCTTTAAATTCAATTTTATGCGTCGATTTGATGTTTAATCTTCTAACAACACCCGTAGATGCGTAGTATGTTTTCTTTTCTTTCCATCGCTTCTTTCAGATCGAAAATCCGAGTTTGGAGATGATTGCAAACACCCGCTGGAGTTTGCGGGTTTTGGGGTTTTGCGGCGGCAGCGCGGTGGTCCGGGGAGCTCCGGTGCGGCAGCAGCGGCAGCGGGCGCTGGGGGCGACAATGAGCGGCAACGGGCGCTGGGGTTGTCCGCGGGCTTCCGCGGGGGGCGCGGCGTGGGGCGGCGGCTGGCCAGGGCGAGGGGACGACGTTAGGAGGAGGCCGCGGGCCAGACAACCACGAGGCGCCGTCGGCGCTGGCTGGCGCGACGGTGAGGCGGGGTCGCGGCACACGACCCCCATGCGGAGACAACGACCCGCGTCGCGCGGCGACCAGCTTCAGCCGGTCGGCCACGCGGTGGACCGATTCCACCGCTGGCTCGCTCGGACAAGCCGGGCCGGCCGGCCCAGGCCGGGCGGACCGGCCGGTCTAGGCCGGTCCAGCCCAAGGGGACTTTGCCCCTCAGTTTTCCGACGCTCGTAACTTTCGCTACGGGCGTCTTTTATGCGTGCCTGCAGTGGTAGCGCGGAACTCACATCGAGCCGGACTTTTTGAGGTGGTTTCGGGAATTTTTAATTTCTGAAACGAGGGGCCGCGGAGGTGCGACATGTCTTTAAGTGGATGAGCGCTTTTCCCGAGATTCTTGTTTTGGACGGCGCAGACGCATCCGACATCCATTTTAAGCACCGTCAGTGGCGTTGGGACCCTGACACTAAGGCGGAGCTTCCCAGGGTGCTTTCAGTCGTTGAGGCCGAAGTTGAGGCGCGGGCCCCACGACCCGTCTTTCGAGCTGCGTGCAGCATTGCACGACTTTATTGTCAGGCGTTCATTTGGGGCGTGCGAGCAGTCGATTCTGGATGTTCTTCCGAGGGGATTTCAATGGTGCAATCTGCCCGCTCTAATTCGGCATGATGGTGCGAGGCCCACGGTGGCCGTTTGGGCATTGACGATGATTTTCCAGCTTTATTGACGGGCGACCGTTTTGGACAAGTGAATAGTCCATCTTGTGTGATTTTTTCGAGAGGATCGCAATGGTGCGATCCGTTCGTTGCGTTTCGGGACCGGGTTGCGGGTCCCACGAAGCACCGCTCGTGTGCGGTGTGCCGTAATACATCTTTTTCTCCGGATATCCATTGCACTCAAGAGAGTAGTGCTTTTGACGTGTTTTCCTGAGGGGATCGCAATGGTGTGATGCGCCCAACTGTTTTTGGTGCCAAGGCTCTGGATCACGGGACGCCGTTCGGGTGTGAGGCGGTGTTGGTTACTTTTCCGTCGGATATCTGTTGGAGGTGAGTAAGTAGTCGATCTTGCGTGTTTTTCCGCGAGGATTACAACGGTGCGATCCGTTTGTCTGTGCGGAGCCTCTTCCACGATATTATTAAATGTGGAAGCATAAAAGGTGCTCTTGTGGTGGTTCGTCCTACCATGTTTGTTGCGGACCCTTGGCGTGTGATCGCGCACTCTTGGGAGAGTGATATAAATGATTCATAAGATGTGGTTGGCTGTGCCTGGGCCCTTGAGGTGGAGTTGTTATGTTCACTCCTTCGCGTTGACATTGGGGTGCCATGTGCATGATAGCCCTAGGGCTGGAGACGTGGTATACTCTGGGAGTATGCGAGAGCGCTTGGAGGTACGTGTGGTTGGTACCTAAGAATGTTTGTGCGCTTGGTTGGGGTTGACTTGGGGCCACACGTCGTGTGTGCCCCATGCGCGTGCTGTATTCTGCTTTGCGTACTTGGACCTCTCGTGGTGTAGAGGGTCCCTCCATGCTTGTTTGTTTGACTAGCAGGGTGGAGTTTATTTCCTCTAGCTCTGTGCTTGTTTGTTTGACCAGCAGGGTTGAGTGGTCTCCCCCTGGTTTCGTTCTCGATGGATCGGTCGGTAGTGGTGCTAGTGACACCTAGTGATGGAACAGGCACTGAACGCCTTTGGGTGAGTTGTTCTGGAGTTGGGTGGTTGTGCGATACCCACTCCGTGTTCGGTTGGCCAGTGGTGTACCCTCCGGTAGAGATGGCCAGGGCAGTTCTGAGTTTTACCCTCCAACAGGGCTGGGCAGTGGGTTACTCATCGACTTCTAGGGTTTACCCTCCAGCAGAGACTGGACAGTGGGTCACCCGACGCACTTAGGGTCTACCCTCCAGCAGAGACTGGGTAGTGGGTCAACCGACACACTTAGGGTCTACCATCCAGTAGAGACTGGGCAGTGGGTCACCCGACAACCTCTTAGGGTTTACCCTCCAGCAGGGCTGGACAGTGGGTCACCCATCGTCTAGTTCTAGGTCTACCCTCCAGCAAGGCTGGGCAGTGGGTCTCCTGTCGACCTATTCCAGGTCTACCCTCCAGCAAGGGTGGGCAGTGGGTCGCTCGTCAACCTATTCCAGGTTTACCCTCCAGCGGGGCTAGACAGTGGGTCGCCTGATGATGTATTAGGGTTTACCCTCCAGCAGGGATGGGCAGTGGGTCACCCGATATCTGGTTATGAATTACCCTCTAGCAGGGCTGGGAAGTGGGACACCTGTTGGCATTCCAGACTCAGTCCTTTCTACTAGGCTAGTCTGTGGCTTTCCTCCGTGACGACCGGAGCGGGACCCTGGGTTGTATGGGTCGGTGATGGAATGACTTTGACTTTGAGTAGGCCTCACGATTGCAGGGTAGTGACGAGTTGTGGTTTGATGTTCCCCTAGAACTCTCAAGTACGAGGGGAATTTTTCCCCCACTAAGACGCGTCCTTGTGATGAAACCTAAAACCATGCGGGCGAGTCAGTGCCGCCCAAAGCGGATAGTGTCAAGGTTTAGTGGTTTGAGCCCCTTGACTTGTAGTTTGGGGTAGACGTGCAGGATGCTGGGCATCAATGGTGTTTACTTCTGGGACTGTTGGCGACTCACTTTCCTTGGGCTGAGCTACGGGACGGAGATCCCCTTACATTATTGTTTAGGCTTCTTGAAAGATCATATGAATATGTATATACCTTGTTTCTAGTACCCACTCCTTGGGTTTGGTTACTCTCCTTCTAGAGAGGCGAAGACGCGCGGGGTATGCCACGTGCTTTCTGTGTCTATCTTCTCTTGGTTGTACGAGTCTACTCTCCTGATATAGGTAGAGAAGACTCGACGGGAAGTTCATCTTCTCACCATTTCCATCTCCTTGTGCCTGGATGATTCTACCTTCTTTCCTCTTGTTGGGTTGACCTGGAATCTTTACTACACTCTCTGTCGTACTCCTTTACTTTTCCTATTTTCTCTACCGATCACCCTTCGATACCTCTTTTGTTGATCCCTCGAGCCTTCAAGGTATCCTATTGAGTATTTGTTTATACTCACCCCTGCTTGGTCTTTGACCTCACATGGTGTGCCCTTGCAGACGACAGACAGGTTGGTCATGACCTTAGTGGAGCATAGGAGTTCGGGAGCTTGGACCTCGTGCGGTGGTCGTAGCCAGGTTCCAGGTGGGAGACTCGTCAGCTATTTCTTTTTGTTTACCTGTTGCCAGGTTGTGGCACTTTTCTAGTTGGGCGCTTGTTTTGCCCCTTTTTCCTTTTCAGCACTTTACTTGTACTGTTTAGAGGTCGATGCACTTTTGGTGGTTTATATATAGCATTTTCACTTTACTCTGCTTGTCTTTTCTTTTACTCTTCACTTTTGCATTGAGTGTGCTGCATGTGTGTGTGTACAGGTGCTTAGGAAAAGGCCTCCCCGAGTTGTTGTGACTTCGGCACTGGTCGCCAGCCCCTGGCCTATGGAGGCGGGCTTGGGGTAGTTGGGGCTCGAGCCTGGGTAGGGTCGAGTAGTGACAATAATGTAATTTGTATCACTATATATTGAAAAATGTTGAGGAATGGTATTCCATATTAAAGACGATCAAGACTCAATTTTGGTGAATTTATGGCTTATTATGTGATAGTATGGTGTATCACACTATGATCTATTAGTTTCTAAAATATATTATAGAGTCAATTTCCATTAAAAAGGTATAATATAGGGCCTGAATGTTTAAAAAATATTCAAAATTGATGTATTATATTTAAAAATATTAATCATTAAGACATAGGAATTAATCCCAAACATTGAATCATGGTCTAACATCATATATGTTCTTAAAATAAATTCAATGAAATGTTTTGAAAACACTAGGATTAAATTATATACATCTTGTTTCTATATATAATGATGAGATAATATCCATAGAGGATATTTAACGATTTTATTTGGTTTATTTGAGGAATAAGTGTCAAAGAGTAAAATAGTTTCATTACAACATCCATCAGTTTAAAGTGTTGAGGAAATTATGTAACAAATATAATTCTAGAATGGAATAATAATAATATGAAAGTGTTAGTATTCTATATTCAATCATTTTAAAGCATTAATTTTATCATCACAACAAAAGGAAAATCATATTTGTCCCTATAGAGAAATATTTTAGTTATCTTGGTTCATAAGAGAGCATCAATCTGGACTTAGTGATGTGAGGGAAATAAACACCATATATTGGTCATGAAGATAAATTTCATGTCAATATATAGTCTAAGTGGTCCACATGTATATAAACTTGTGATTACTTTCCTGATGTAGTGCATATAGTAAAAGAAGGACCGACTATTGGATCAATGACGTATCTTTCCTAAACTATATAAAAGTAGTTTTCCTTGTCAGGGAGTGACTAAAAAATGAAACTTATATCTACAGAACAACTTCAGTAGTTGATTCTATCACATCAACACATCATTAGTGTGTTATCAATCAACATATCCATTTTTCATGAACTAATTAATTTCCATCTATTTTTTCTATACATTATATTTATTCATATGTATATAATGGTTCTATAACAGCATCATTGAGTGATTGAACATGTTACACCTCACAAGAGAAAAACATATAAAAATGGGGTATATAATAAAAGGGAAATATTTTAATTAGGAAACACCCATAATCACATTGAATCCCCTCTTATGGTTCACATATATATCATGGTTCTAATAAGACTAATTTATGGATTATTATGTTAACAATTTTTTGTTGCACTACCATGAAATGGGAGAATCATAATCAAAATATATGAATATTATTGAGTATGTTTAGAGAGAATTGGAATTACTTGAAGATCACAAAATTTATATTATAGATTAGAGGGTTCCCTTTTTTGGGGAACTATACATATGAGGTAGGTATATTAGTAGACACTTAGAAGGTAAAAATAACAAATTATTATAAGTGGCTCAAAAAAATGTTATTGAGATTTGTAGTATCCTAGGATACATTGGATACTACTATAGATTCATTTTTTAATTCTTTTTGGTGAGAAGTTTCAATGATATCCCAGAAAAAGAAGGGAGTGATGTTAAAGTGGTACAATGTTTGTTAGAGTTCCTTCCATATATTGAGGTGAATGTTAATATAAATGCATTTTTTTTTCATTACATGTTATTGGTAAGGGGTATTAACTATAATTTTATATATAATTTTTTTCATGGATTAGTTCTATTGAAATATGGTTATGTAGTTTTTTATATGTTCATAAAGTAGAGAACATTTAAAATTGAACATAATGATGCACGATTTGGACCAAATGGTTATGGGGAATGTGATGACATATTGGAATCAATATATATTATAGGATATAGTTATGATATATATTGACCATATTATACAAAGTTATATATTCTCCTATCATGAAAAAAACTTTATTTGAGAAAATAGGGTATATATGACCTGTATTTTTCATCAATATGGTGCACATCCTTGGTTAGGGGAATTTCATGGATGATTCACCATGTAGTAAGTCTATGGATTATATAATCCATGTGGCTAGTATTAATTTGAAAATTTTTACCTTATTCACCATGTTATACCATTATATTCAATAGTGTCAAGGCCTTATGATTGTCAATACAATGGGAATTATATAGATTTTTTAATAGACCAGAGTCACATTTCTGACATGGATTTTTGGTTAATAAGGAATAATATATATGTTAATGGTCATAATAAGATTTGAGAAAGGATGAATTTTGGATCATTTGTATTTTTATTCATGTTAAGGTCTATATGGTAAGGCATAAAGAGTAAATATGGGATTCACATGCCTCCATGTGGGTTGATCACCAAAGGATATCCATGATGTATCATGACCTATTCATGTATTATTTTATATCTTATGATGAATTAGTAAATTAAAAGTCTTATTTATCGATGTTTCACCTATTATAGGGTAAAGTATGATAACTAATGGCCAATATGTATTCATTTATCATTACCCATTCTAGAGTGTATGTGAGATTATGTGACAATAGAAGATTTAATTTTACAACTACAGTCACCTAAAAGAAGTGATATTTCACAATTTATAGTCTATCTGTTGATACACGTGGCTTAATTTTTACTGATAAAGGAGGACCAATGAATTAAAAAGATATGATATATGATTTCATGAGAGATACCATGTACAAATGGTTATCATAGTAACATCACAATTAATTATGTTTTATATCATAGGTCAAACATAGGGAAGATATTATAGAAGGTTTTTGATACGAGAGTTATTTTGAGACTGAAACGAAATCATTAGACTAATTGTAATTATATATGTACTAACCTAGTATTTGAGTATATGATTTTATATTTCATATGTAATTTTGGTGGTTTATGAGAGATTCATACTATTTTTTAATAGTTATATATTCTATCCATAATTGATTAAAATAACATATTTTTAGGGCTCATAGAGTTTGTTATACCAATCATCTATGTCCTAACTAGATTTAAGAGATTATTCTTCTTTCTATTAAAGCCACATTAATGTAATTATAATGTATATATATTAATTCATATTTGTTTAAAAATTACATAATATATGAAATAATCATACTCTTTCTAGTGGTATTTCCCCCTACTGTGTGATATTGGCTAATAGATATTGTTTATTATTTCACATTGTTTAAGACTAGGGAGAATTTATATTCATGATAAATTCAAACCTAGGATCATGTTATCCAATCAAGGATTTCAATATATTTGATAGAGTGGAATAAAAGTTGGATATTTTAATGTTTTACAATGTCATGTATGATATATTTATATATAGTATTTGATGAAATAATCCCGAACCTTATCATTTGGTAAGTCTCATTTGTGTTAATATAAAGTTTGATAAATAATTCAATGAATAACATGTTTTTATAGAACTAACATCTCAAACCAAACTACCTGGTCTGAGCTGGAGTTCTATGTAACCTTATATGCGACTCCCCATATGGAATAGGATACTGACTTGTAGTGAAGGACTATTTCCATTAGGGGGAGACTATACCCTCAGTATCATGTTTCATAAAAGTTAATAATATAATAGAATATAAATAGATAAATAAAAAGAGTGAACATGTGGGAAACTAAATTTCTATATTACCATAGTGAATACATTTAATAAAATAAATAAATGGATTCTATCTTTTAAAATCAAAACTATAGAATAAAAATAGTATATGGATAAATTAATAAAATAATGGTTTCCATTATAGTATATACTAGTCCACTTGAAGCTCCATGCCCCTCTACTCACCAATTTTCCATGGTCCCATTATCCCTACATAGATGCCTATATATGTGGTCTACATGAGAATTGATATGCTTATATAGGGTGTGATTAATAAACCTAAAATGTCACCACCAGTGCTTCAATAACATATGTGAACCTGCATAATTATTTTTGACATGAATATAAATATATGCACACATAAGTAATAAGTTATACTGGGTGTCTGTCCACTAACTAGGACACCAAAAACTTGTGTTGTACCTATATAATATTATTAAAAATATATAGCTAAACTGTCATGGATATGTATTTTTGGGAGAAAATACCTCAAGATTCCATATCAGTGTTTTTGCGGTGATTGTGTTTGTTGAAGAATCTAGATGAACACATTTTAGTATGGTTGGTGTTTTTGAAATCTATGTTTAAATTGACACAATTTCCCAGTGTTTCCCATGTTTTTGGGGCATAAAAATGGATTTTGTTTTATGGAAAATGAAGGTTTTATAAAAAGGAGTTTTCTAACCACAATTTGCAGACCACGAAGTACGGAGTTTGCGGGTCGCATAGTAGCACAACTACATGATGTGGAACAAAAAGGATGTATGAAAACTAAAAAGTTCACTATGTAAACCATTTAGTGAAATGAGTTCATGAGAGGATCATCGTTCATGGAAGGCTCATCACTTTTGGAATTGAGGAAGTGATTTAAGGAGTCGTAATGGGTAATTTTTTGCAGATGAAATTGGTTGCCACAAAGGACTAATGCACTATGCGGACATCATAGCAGTTCATAGTGAAGGATATAGCGCATAAGACTTTTGTGTATTTGTGATTAGGTAGTTTTGCAGGATTTATTTTCCTATATAAAGGACCCTAATTACAATCTTATAGAGAGTGAATTACATTAGAGAAGATCATTTCTGATAGAATTTGGGGAAGTCTAAAGTAGTTTGTGAGGGAGGATTCCGAAAAATAGAAAGTAGTTCACGGGGGATCAATTCTATGTAGGAGATAGTTTTTGATGAAATTTTGTGAAAGGTGTTTGCAGGGAACAGTATATTGTAAAGGAAAAGGGACCGCATAGAAGAAGCATTCCACAAGGCATCATCCATCTGAGAAGTAGGGGTGGTCCATGAAGGAAAAGGCAATAGAGAAGAACTCATTCTATATGGTGCAATGTAGTTTGTAGAGTATGAAAGATAATTCATGAAGGGAGTAAGGAAGTTGGTGAAGGGACTAAAATAGTTTCAAAAGAGTTTTTCTTGAGCTATCATAACATGAAAATGTGGATTTCATCCATAGGATGAAAACGAGACTTCATAGAACACCCATATATGTATGAACAAATTCTATGTTAATTCATAAAAATATGATATTCTTCTAGAGGAGTAGTGATAACTCATCATTTTATAGAGTTATGAGATTTGAAATTGTGATTGGTTGTAAAACAAGAGGGGCAGTGTGTCTACTCTAAAAATTTTAAAGGAAGTGATCCTGGGCATAGAAGTGAACTATAAAAAACCTTATATTTTAAATGTGAGCCTTATAGGATTAGTAACATTGTCACATTACCATTGTATGATCCTTAGAGGCATCCCAGTGGTGGTAAACCAAGTAAAATTGATATGTCATGTACATGATTTTATTTATGTTCTTACATTTATATGATAAATAGATAGAAGAGTGTTTTGTTTAACAATGAAAAAAGATCTAAAGGGGAAGTTGTTTTAATTTTTTATACCCTGATTCACCCTCATATCAGGGTGTTTAACCTAGTTGGCACAACAATTTTTATCAAAGTTATGGGTTGAAAGTTAGTGGTTCTCTCTCTGCAGAAGAAATTAAGGTTATCAATCATTAAGGGATTCCGATCATAGATGGAAATAATTATAAATTATGGAATAATAGGATGTATAACTACTCCAGATCATTAGGAATGTATGCCATTATAGTAGTGATATATGGAATTTCAACCAATATTGATAGTGGGTATTTATCATAAACTGAACAAATTGAATTGGATTCTGATGCTAAAGGAATAAATACTTTAGGGGGAGCCCTATCCAATAGAGTATATGTGAATGTGTTTTTGTGTATTTCATAAAATGGTATATGGGAAAATTTTCTGAATATATATTAGGGATAATCAAAAGATAGAGAATAAGAACTACATGTTCTTTAGAATAAATATGAGGATCTCAGATTTCACCCTAATGAGTCTATTGATGCATTCTTTGACTGGGTGAATATTATTGTGGAAGAAATGTGTGGTCTTGTAGAAATTATTTAATATATAAATATTTTCAAGAACATATTGAGAATACTTCCACATAAGTTCAATCTGAAAGTTTATGCATTGGAAGATAAATATCTAAAGGAGCTGACATTGGATAACTTGCACAATACTCTTATTGTATACGAGATGAGAAATAATGATAATGAGTTTGTGGAAAAGAGATATATAATAAAATGGATTTAATTTCCATGAAGAAGACCATTATTGAATATGTATAGGAATAAGAAGAGACAGATGAATGCTTGTCATCCCATTCATCAAATTTACAAAGAGGAAAAGAAAAGTTTAAAGGGAAACTCCCACTTGCATGATTTTTATGTGGAAAAGTTGTTTATCTTATAGTAAGTTTGCCTAAGAAGATTCAAGATGATGATGAGGATGAATTAAAAATTTCTATGATGAAGTCTTCAACCTAAGTGAATGGTAAGAAAATTTTTAAGATAAATATATTAAAAAAGAAGAGTCTTCTTTCCAAATAAGATGAATTTTCACAAGAATCCAAGGCATAATATTTGTAGGACAACAAGGATCATGAATAAAATGTTATATTGGGATTTGTTATAAATTCCCAAACAAGGTAATAAAGAAGCAATGATGAAGGGGAATTCAAAGGAAGAGTTTACCTTTAGGTCAAATTAGAAGCTACATTAGAAGAGATAGCTGTTTGGAGAGACAAAAAAATGAAATCCAATAGAGTGGTTCATTATTACAAATTCTTTATACAAGAGTAGGAAGGAAATAATTCTAAGTTGAAAGTTGGAATTGAAAATATTAAGTATTAAAATATATAGAACTTATTTATGATCAGTGAGTACAAGATTAATGATGAAGAATAGAAAATGGTGATCAGTGGTTTGAATAATACAAACAAAGATCAAGAGAAACTCATCAAAAAGCTTAAGGAAGAGGTTGTCAGCCTTTGAAGGAAATTTAAAGATTAGGATAAACTGTTAAATCCAACAAAACTATTTGAAAATGTAGTATAAAATGGAAAAGTATAGTTTAACACTCCTGTGAAATAGATAAAGGAATTTCAGGAGAATAAAATGAAAGGTCTGAACATTATAGCTAGTATAAGGATTTACTAAAAACAGAATGCAGTAATGATTGAAGTTATAGAAAAATAACCCACCATAATATTTATGATTTATTTGGGTATGAATTAGAATCATAAGATTTCGATAACCCAGGGGAAAACCACTATAGTAGTTGTGAGACACAGGAATGCATCCCACACTAGATACTATTATTTTGGAAAGATGAGACCCTCACAAAATATTTATTTGATATACAATAGGTATCAATGGAAACAAGACCAAAAAAGGAATCCATACTGAAATCAAAATTACTTGATATAAATTGATGGTCAATGTTTCAGGTGTAGATGATTCGAACACATGGAAATATATTACCCATAAACAATGTAGAGGAATGTTCCAAATCAGCCTGAATATGGTCATAAGCATCATTTAAATGTATCATCAATCGAGCTAAAAATTAAAAATCAATTTCCAGCTCATCAGGATGAAGCTAGTCTATCACACTTTAAGAAAGATAAATTTTATTAATCCATATTACGTATGAATTAAAAAACAAGGATAAAAAAATATATATGAACAAACAATGGTTGTAGATATTTCTTTAAAAGAATAATACCACACTAGAATATAGATCATTGATAGTGGATGAACCTACAAAATGATATTAAATAAGTAACTGGTGATAGGAATTAGATATGTGAAGGAAGGTATCGTATGTTTTTGTAATGATGAGGGCAGGAAAATTATTGGCTCCGGAAAAATTCAAGTTGGGGGGAAAAGACATGAGATGTATAGATGTCTTGGTTGTTTATGGTCACAATCACAACATGTTAAGTATAAGTCAACTGTGTGACTCATGACATGCCATAAGTTTTTCAAAGAAATTTTATATCATTAAGGTAAAAATGGTGCAGTTATTTTTTAGTGAGAACATACAAACGAGAATATCTACCTTATAAGTGGATAAGAAGATATGTGGTTTTTTCCATTGAAGAAGAAAAAAAGTTATAGAATAGAAGAGTTGTTCATTTGGAGAAAAATATCATTCGAATATCTGGTGAAATGTGATGCTTCTTGAGACCTCCCTAGGTTATCACATGATTATTCCCATACATGTGATGCTTGTGTACAAGGGAAGATCATTCAAAATACATTTAAGAAAAAAGAGAAAAGGTCAAAATAATTACTTGAGTTAGTGCATATTGATGTGTGTGGACCTATTTCTCCAAGATCTATTTATTGGAGGATATATTATGTTATATTCATTTATGATTTTATCATAATGGCATGGGTTTCAGTCATCAATCACAACTCTGTTGCGTTCAATTTTATAAAAACTTATCAAAGGTTAGTTAAAAAGATATTGGGTCAAAAAATCCCAAATATCCAAAAAAATAATGGAATAGAGATCACAAATAGCCTAGTGGAGTATTATCTTAAGAAACATGGGATATGGAACCAATTTTTAGCAATAAAAACTCCAGAGTAAAATGAAGTAGTTGAGAGAAGAAATTGAATTATCAAAAACATGGATAGAAAAATGATCATTGAGAAAGATCTTCCAGAGAAGTTTTGGAAAGGAGTACTGATGAAATTATTCTACACATAAAACAAAGAATTATTACATCATAGAGAAGATAATACTCCATATGATCTATGGTATGGAAAGAATCCAATGTTGAACTACTTTCAAGTATTCAGAAGTAAGTATTTCATTCTCAATAATGATAAACATAGAAAGTTTTAATCGCATGGAGATGAAGGGATATTCCTTGGATACTCAAGAAAAATAAAATAATATAAATGTGTCAATAAGTGGAATGGAATGATAGTAGAAAGAAATAATGTAACTATAGTATAGAATGAGCAGAATCTTCAGTGAATACATGATCAGTCACATGAGGATAGTGATGAAGAGATAAGAAGCTTAGGGGTTGTTCCAGTTCTAGAGGTTGATTCATAAGAAGATTAAGATAATGAAAAGGATGATCATAAACCAATATCTTAATAAACATTTAAGATAAGAGCTGAAATTGATATAAATAATATAATTGGTGATCAAATAATGCTTGTATAGATAAGGAGGATGAAGACTCTACAAAAAGAATCATTTTTATTAAAGGAATAGCCTAAAGTTTTTGAATAAGTAGCTAGAGATTACTATTGGATTCAGGATATGAAAGAAGATATTGACCAAATTGAGAAGAATCAGACATGGAAGACTGTTTCGTGGACAACAAATAAGAATGTAATCAGGACTAAATGGGCCTTTCACAACAATATTAATGAATATGGTGCAGTGATTCGAAAAAAAAAGAATGACTAGTGTGAAAAGTGTACTCCCAAATAGGGGGTATCAGAGTTTATGAAACATTTTCAACTATTTCAAGGATATAGACAATTATATTATTCTTGGACATAGTAGTGAAAATAAAGTTAAATGTTTTACAAATGTATGTCAAGTCAATGTTTTTGAATGAGGAACTAGAAGAAGAAGTTTTATTGAGTAGCTAGATGGTTTTCTCATTCATGAAGATGATAAATTTTTTTTTCAGTTGATGAAGGCTCTATATGGGTTGAAAAAAGCACCAAGTGTATGGTATTCCTGAGTAGATCAATTTTTTAAGAAGAAAGGTTTTCATTATAGTGGAGTTTATTACAATCTATATGTCAACAATGATATTAATAAAAGGATGATGGTGCTGATATATGTTGATGAAATAATATTTGATGGATCAGATGATGCACAATGGAGAAAGTTTATAGAATTCAATAAAAGTGAATTATAAATGTCAATGATTCGTGAAATAATTTTTTTCCTTTGTTTACAAGTTACATAAGGAAAGAATGACACATTCATTTATTAATCTAAATATTCCAAGGAGTTTTTGAGAAGATTTGGAAATGATAATACCAAGGAAATGAAAAATTTGGTGGCTACATGGATAAAACTATCATTGGATGATGGAGGTAATGTATTTAATGTCACATAATATAGGAAAATTATTGTAGTATTTTATACATGATAGTGACAAGACCTCATATTGTTTTTTCCATATTCCAAGAATCTGGATATCAAATCAATAACAAGGAAATAAAAATGATTGTAGTGAAAATAATAATTCGGTATATAAAGCCACTCTGGATTTTGGATTATTGTACAATGAAAAATCACAATAAGAGTTATTGGGATTTAAAAATACAGATTGGGACGGATCAACAGATGATAGAAAATCAATGTTTGGTGGTGTATTCTATCATGGTTGGTTGTGTATTTTTTGGATAAGAATGAAATAATATTAAATTTCACTGAGCACCTCAATAACTAAATATATTGTGGCTACTGAAGAATGCTCTCAATTATTTTGGATAAAGAAATATCTTGATGATATAGGAGTTGAAGTGAAGTCTCTTATCAGAATCCATTTCAATAAATAAAGTCCAATAAATCTTAGAAAAAATATATTCTATCACTCAAGGATAAAAAACATTGAATTAAAATATCATTTTATCAAGGAGAATGTGGGGTAAGGGCTTGTGAAGTTAGAGTATGTTCATACAGAACTACAAGTTGCAGATATTCTTATAAATGCCTTACCCAAAGAATAATTTAAACTTTATAGACTAGCTCTTAGAGTATAGCCGAATACCTGAACATGAAAAATTGTGGATGTGGGACTCCTTCTCCCTAAGGTATGGTGTTTTTCTCCCTCATACGGTGATCTGTGTTCTTTACACTATTATAAACCATAATGAAGTGACCATTAGGTTCATTGATAATGGGGGAGAAATTATGGATATAAAATGGGAGAAAATGACTTGATCAAGATAGGTGAGAAGAAGATATTGGGAGTAGTGATGTAAGGGGAGTTTTAAATATTACGATGCCAAAGGTGATTGATCAATGTTTGAATATCAGAATAGATGGGTTTTTTGATTAAAGTATTTGAGAGATTTTATAATTAAGTGATTAATTGATGAACTTTTCTTGCTAATCTTGTTTCTTACACTGAGATTGGATCAAGTGGGCTTATAGTATATGGTAAGTAAATATTTGACCACTATCTGAATCTTAAAAATCAAATTGTAGAAGAATATGGAATAAGATTTAATGAGGTATCAAAATGGGAAGTGTTGTCAACAAACCCAAAGGGAGATATTGTGAGGGAAAAATACCTAAAGGTTTCATCATAATGTTTTTGGGGTGATTGTGTTTGTTGAACAATCTAGATGACCACGTTTCAGTATAGTTGGTGTTTCCAAAGATGATGTTTATGGTGGTACAATTTCCTAGCATTTTCCTTGTTTTTGGGCCTCAAAATCTAGAGTTTGTGTTAATGCAATGTAATGTTTTGTATAATAGATTTTTTAGACCATAGTTGGCGGATCATGAAGCATAGAGTTCAAAAATCACATAGTAGCATATAAATTATATATATATATATATATATCTCAAAGTAGGTATGGAAACCCTGAAGAACACAATGTGAAATGTGTAGCGAAATCAGTTTTTGGGAGTCTCGTCATTCGCAGGAGGCTCAGTTCTTGCAGAATTGACGTAGTAATTTAAGGAGCCAAAAAATGTTTTTTTGTTTTTGTATGACATTGAGCACAAAAAAGGATTAAGTGCAATGAAAAAATTATAGTAGTTCACAGTGAAGGTTTTATAACATCGGAGTTTTAGGTATTTTTATTGGTGAGTTTTTCGAGGTTTATTTTTCTATAAAAAGGCCATAATCACATCCTTATTGAGATATAATCTAATTAGTGAAGATATTCATTGGGAAAATATGTGGAATTCCAAAGTAGTTCTTAAGGTATGATTCTATAAAAGAGGATGTAGTTCATGGGGGATCAATTCTACGAAGGAGACAGTTCACGAGAAAAATTCAGAAAAGGTCTTTATGGGGTTCAGTAGATCAAAAAGGAAAAGAGACCACATAGCAGAAGCCTTCTATAAGGTATCATTCATCTGAAAATCAGGGGAAGTCTATGAAGAAAAATGATACCGAAAAGTGCTCATGACACGTGGTGCAACATAGTTCACGGAGGATGCAAGATAGTTTTCATAGGGAGTAAGGAAGTTCACGAAGGGACTAAAACAGTTATAGAAAGTAATTTCTACAAGATAATAGTATGTATAAAAAATTATTTCATCCAATGGATGAAATAACGACTTCTTGGAAAACTTATCTATGTGTAAAAAAATTTAAGGTTACTCAGAATAACAGTATATTCTTCTGGAAGAGTTGTAATCACACTTCAATTGAGAAGGTAGTGAGGTTTCAAATTATGATTGGTTTTAAATAAGGATGGACCACGAGTCTGCTCTAAACTTTGTAAATAAAGTGATCCTGGGCATAGAAGTGATATAGCCCAAACATTGTTTTTTGAAAGTGATACTTATTAGATTTAGTACATCATCACATTACCATTTTATTCTCCTTAGACATATCCTAGTGTGGGAGAACCAAGTAAAATAATCGAGTCTTATACAAGATTTCATTTCTTTTCTTACATTGCTATAGTAAAGAGAGAAAATTTTGTTTTTTTAATGAAGAAACAAGATTCGAAGTGGAATTTGTTTTAATATATATTAACATGATTCACCCCCTTTTATGGTATTTAACCTAGTTGAGATAAAATTTACAAATTTAAGATATATCCTTGAATCTACTTAGTATCCATATATTCCCTAGACCTCTGTGTGAGACAACTATATGTCATCATACCATGTTTTTATCTATCTGGTCTAGTAGCATAGACCATAATTCCAATAGAATCAATATAGGTTAGGTTACATAGACAATAATTCCCCTATTTAGTCTATCATATATAATTATATATGATTTTCATGCCTCCAGGACAATCCAAACTAGGACATTATACCTGATCATTAACCTCGGTCCTATCATCATGTCAGAAGAAACATCTGAACATGCTTCTTCTCTAGGGATACAAAGCCACGAAGGGTGCACCTATCACTTTAGAACCATGGAAAAAAAATATAGAATATAAAAAAAATATAACCCAATAAAGACATGGTATCATATCGAGGGACAAATTGAATATCAGGAGTGTAATAAAATCCAATTGCACACACATGAGATAAAAATAAATATGGTCTAAGAATGTTAACACATATCCTCATATCATTATAATAATAATAAACATGTCCTCAACATGGTAAGTAACTTCCTACCAATATATTATTTAATTCAACATTAATGTTCTTCAAGGAGCTATCAACTGAATCATATCCATGTACTCATTGGATCGAATAATTATTCGAGGATTACTAGAATCTATTCTAAATATTTTGTTTTCAAGTGAAATAAAAACAACACATGTGAAATTATATTATATCTCCTATATATTTCCAAAAAAGTAATATAATTCTATATCATCCATTTTGATACTTATATATTATTAATTAGAAAATAATTACAATTCAATATGTGATAAAAATCTATCTCTAGAGAATTATCCAATATGGAAAATAATAATTCTCTCTATGATTTTACATAATTCTTGGTTATAATCAATTTTAAGAAAACATATTCATTTTCTAAAGTTCATTGTAAATATAATTTCTAAAACTCACAATGAAATCATTTTACAAAAAAATTAACTATTATTAATCTTTTGAAAATGTCGCACCTAGATTAGAGGAGAGGTGGTGAGATTATTTGACGCTCAATAACCTTGTGAAGAACTCATCTTATTTTAATAAGGATTAAAAAATGAATAAAAAAGAAAATATGGAATAATTGAATCAAGGGAATGACCAATTATTAAAGAGATAAAGCATTTTATGTGTTTTTATAAATTTCCCTTTCATTCTATTTTATAGTATTTATTAACCCCAAAGATCAAGTTAAACTTTTATTTATTATTCATGAATATCATGGTATTAAAATGGTTAAAATCATTAAAATAGAAGTTATGAACCTTAAAAATTCAAGGTAATTAATTTCCATGATTTTTTATTATGAAAATAGTAAAAAATTTACATTTTCAAATAGGAATGATAGAGATGAAAAAAATGTTTTAAAATAATTTTCACTAAAAACGATATTGCGTATTGGTAACATGGTATTACCCATGTATATCTCAAAACTATATCATGTGGGTATGAAGTATTACCTTTATTCTAGTTCAGTTACCCTTATACAGGTCTGGTTAACATTACACAACCTTTAAAAACCCAATCTTACCCTTAAATAGTCATGGGTTACCCTTAAATAGTTGTGGGTTACCCTTAAAAACATGCTAGAATACCATTAAAAAATCTCAGACATACCCTTACGCAACCATTATAATTAATAATATAACATTACAAAACTCAATGTTACTCTTATGCAACATATAATAATTCCATAATAACCTTACATAGCAACTACGTACACTTACACTACCTTGGAATTCATGAGGCCACCATTAGGCATGTCATAATTTACCCTCACACAACATTTTTAAACAAGGCCTTACACTTATTTATCCTATATAAATAAGATATTACCCCTTATTATTCCATATAGATTTCATTTTTACCATTATTTAGTGATTGGGATTAGCAGCATACCATTATGTATCTTAAGAAAACAACACTTAAACTTACACAGCTTATAGCCAAAGGGATTTACCCTTACACAACAAAGGGAAAACTACTCTACCCTTACATAGAGTTTTGGTAACCCATTTATCCCTATAGAACACTTTTAAATATTGGGTTACCTTTAATAAACCCCATAAAACTATATATAAGTGTGGCTATTACAAGAAAAAATAATTTTCATATAAAATGACAACTAAATTAAATATAAATTATGGTCTAATGAACATTTAAAAATAGGTAATATTATAATTCTCCCCCTATAACTACCTATCATCATTGGGAAGTATCTCTAGCGGTCTTTCTAAAAAAATAGGTGACTGAATCAAATATAAAACTCCATATCCCTCATCTCCTCGAGGATCTGTCTATGTATCCATAGGATCCGTAAAAGTTATACCATAATCCCACACAAAACCTTCTAGATATAATATATAATGCATATAAGATACTCCCCATATGATGTATCATTATCAAACTCAATATCATCACAATATATAACATACAAAGGATCAGGTGTGTACCTCTAAATTTGAATAATTTGGAAAACATCATGCATGAATAATGAAATGAGGGAATTTCATAATGGTACACCAATATACCAACATATTATGTGATCTTTAAGTGGTCAAAAAATTTTGTTTATAATTTAACCTGAATTTACAAATAATATTTCCCCAACTGAAGTGGAACTATAAACAAATCCCAGTCTCTAATAGTGAACTACAATGGACATCTTCTCTATTATGCATATTATTGAGAAAAAATACCTCAAGTAATCCTCTCAGTGTTTTGGGTGTGATTTTGTTGTTTAAAAAATCTATAAGATCATGAATCAGTTTGGATAGTGTTTTATGAAGTAGGTGTTTAAGGTTACGCAGTTTCCTAGAGTTTTTTAAATTTTTGGCCTCAAAAAAGGGAGTTTGTTTTTGGTAAAGGGTTTTTTTCATAGGAGTGGATGATATGAGGACTGTGAAGAAGATTTAGTGGACCACATAAGAAGTATGAAAAATGGAGAAACTATTTTAGTAAAGGTAGATTCCCATATAGAAGTACTATACGGACCGCGAAGCACGGTACACGAACCACATAGGGAAAATAGTTCACATGAAGGATTGTGGTTTTCAAGAGAAAAATGGTTCACGGAGGGCCTAGAGTTTTTGGGATGGATCATCATTTGAAGAAACGAGGTGGTGATTTGTGGAAATGAAAAGGGTTGTGTTTGTGGAAGAGATTAGCTGCCGTAGAGGATCAAGGCACTACGCAGACTGTGTAGGGAAAAAATGGTTCGCGAGAAGATTACGGTTCGTAGGAGATGCAAAGTACATAGTGAAGACTGTACAGTATCAAATATTTAAGTAAAATGGATTAACTTATTTTTCAAATATATTTTCCTATATAAACAGTGCTAATCCCATCATTATGTATAGTTATTTTTATTATAAAAACATCTTTGCTATGGAAGAAATTCAGCTAGGTTCGAAAGAGTTCATGAGGGAGAATTTCATGAATGTTGAAGTAGTTTATGGGAATAGTTTGTAAAATAGAGAGAGTTCATGGGGGTTTTTGTGAAAGAGAATAAGTTCACGAGGAGGATTCTATGAAATTAGAGGTGGTTTGTGGAAGACAGTTTAAAGAAGGTATTTTTCAGGGAACTGTTTCCTGCAAAGGAAAACAGTCTGTGAAGGAGAGGTGGTTTATAGAAGAAAACCTCATTCAAAAAATAGGGATGGTCCACAAAGGAAGATTTGGTCTATGGAAGAAGTGGTCCATGGAATGAGGGAAGTACAATGAAGCAGAGTTAGTCCATGAAGGAAGTGGTGGTCCGCGAAGCACACACGCTATGTGATACAACATAGTTTTCCTTGGAAGCAAGGCTATTCTTAGAGGATTAAAGAGTGTGTGAAAAGGCACTAATAGTTCACAAAAGAATTTTTTTCAAACTAACAGTATGTGGAAAAGTGTAATTAATCTATGGGTGAAAAAGGGAATTCAACCGAATATATACCTACATTTTAGGATGCATGGTTTCATAGATATGAAGGGTCCTACAAATCTATAAACTATGAGTGGATCCCTTCCAATAGAAGTGAGCAAAATAAGTGAAAGACGGTGATCCTGTACACTGGTAGTGATCCAGAGAAATAGACATAGGGACTTACCCTTGGGAATATAGTGACAAGACCCTAAATCCTATAAAGGCAGTGATCTTGGGTATAGAAGTGATCTAGCCCAAAAATCATTATTGGAAGCTATAATTAGTGAATTTGATAAAATTGGGACATTTCTGTTGTATGCTCCTTGGATGTATCTCAGTGAGGGTAAACCAAGTAAAAATATACGTGTTATTGTGTATGATTTATTACTTTACTTTCAATGCATTATCATTAGATAAAATTATAAATGATATGATCAATATTAACATTAAAATTCATAATATGTTACCCTTGTAATAAAGAGATCAAGGTCTAATAGGATAGGAAGAAGTTAGAAAAGAATATCCATACCCTGATCACCCCCATATCAGGGATGTTAAGACCCTTTTTGGATCGAAAAATTCGTATCATAGGAAAGATTAACTTTGTTTATTTGTTTTCTCTGATAAGGTTTATTGTACTATTATAATTGAATTTTCATTATGATCTTATCTTGGTGTTACATGGAAAAGTGAAGAACTAAAAATAAGAAGCAGATGTTAGGTTGTATTTCTCAGTGTGAAAGTGTCTATGGAAAAAGTGTGATTCAGTTTAAGGAAACTAATAGTACAATGATGAATGGTTTGGATGAATCAGACAATGAAAAGATAGACACACTCAATGATGCTGTAGGAATGAGTAAAGAACTTGACATTCAAAGTGATGTTGAAACTATTGATGATGACGAAATTACAAGGATAAAAGTGGAAGTTGTCCATGAAACAACGAAATTGGATTAGAAATATGGTGAAGAAATTAAATCTAAAGATATCCAGATCCAATCAATGGAAATTTATGTCAATAAGATAAATGGTTTAAATAAAAGGATTATTGATTCAGCTTCTAATCTGAGGGAGAAGAATGATTCCCAAGATGAAGAACTGCAAAAATTTTCTACAAAGATAGAAAAACTCAAAGCTGATTAAAAGGGAAAGAATCTAAATTCAAAAGAAATTCAAAATCATAAATTCAGAAATGATGATCTTACTACATAGATATCTGAACTAGTTGAGGAAAAGAAAAGGATACAATATGAGAATGAATGCTTTAATGATTTTGTTGCTCTGATTAATTCTAAGTTAAAGGATAAATATGACATGATGGATAAGCTCACTAGATAATTGGAAGATGATATGAGTAGTGGGAAGAATCTCAACATATAATCTAGTGCTCAATTTGAATTAAGGAATATGAAGATCCACCAATTGAGAGATGAGATAGAATTAATGAATAAAGAAGTGTAGAAATATGATGCCAAAGGAAATCAAAAATTGAAGTATGTTTTGCCTTTATTAAGAAGGGAGGATACTCAACCCCAACAAGAAAGGGTGGAATGAATCAAATAACTGATAAAAGAAAAATGAATAAATAATTTCTTGGAAAATTCATATGTCATGAAACATGGTGAGAAGTAAAGGAAATATGTAGAACCCTCCAATGGAGGAAAAATAAAGGGAAGAAGACCAGTGGTAGGATTCCTGCTCAAAGAAAGAGTCCTAGAAAATAGAATATCAGTGGAGTTTCAAGGAAGTAAATTTCTACAAATGGGTGTAAACCCAAAATTTTAAAAAAGCCCAAGATAACAAAATATAAATATCAAAGGAAGACTCAACATGTGGGTAAATAATGTTTAGTCATATATCCAATAAAATTGAAGTTGGTTGGGAAATTGGAACAAGCACAGAAATAGTACAGTGATTAAAAAGAAAGTATCAATGGGTTGATCCATCAGGATCAACCACAATCATTTTCTTGAGAATTTTAGTGGTCCCCCTCTCCCTATCTGTATAAATTCTATTAACTGATGTTCAATTGTTTCATGTTCAAGGGGAGATGCAATCCAAGGGTAATTGGAATCAAAATATGCAGTGTGGTGATGTGATGTGCTCTAGAATATCAGCAGATTTAAATTAGTTACCAAAGATTTTGAACAAATATAGAATAATTCCTTGAAAGGAGTCACTATTCTATGGATACATGATATAAGTAGAAGTAATTGAGTGCAATGGATAATTATGGAATTATTAACTTCATCTCTTGTTTCCTACATCTAGTTTTGACTCAGTAGGATTAGTGGTTTTGTTGATGGATCATTGCTATGTGGTAAAACCACCCAATGAAAATCTCATTGATGATAGCTACAACTATAAAATGTTATTGAGAAAAAGAAGTTTATTAAACCTACAATATCCTATGAAGAAATGATGCAGGAGAAGAAGAATGTTTGTGGGTCTAAATAGTGGGCCTAATAACTAGAGGTGTTCCATATGAGAGGGGGATAATTTTGTCTCTTAATTAGATGGAAGATCTCAATGGTATTGAAAGGATGAAATTTTATACTCAATAATACTGATTGGTGGATAAGAAACAAAATTCATGTATATCATAATCATATATTTTTCTTTAATAATATGATTTTAGATGAATAATTTCAGGATAATAAGAAACTATGGGAGAATATTATCAATGGTTCAACAAGAGGCTATGAAAGTGGTTGAAAGAAATGATGTCACTATAGTAGAGAATGATCAGAATCATTAATAACATAGTGAATAGTTTCATGATGATAGTGATAAAGAGGTAACCAACTCAGGGGGAGTTAAAGTGGAAAATGATGATTCATAAGAAGATACCAATGATGAGTAGGAGGAAGAAGTTGTATATGAGAACTAGGTTCAATCTATGAACAAAGATCTTGACCAAATAGAAAATAATCATACATGAGATATTGTTTTGAGGCCAATAGATAAGAGCATCATTTGGAATAAATGTGTCCTCTGCAACAAAATGAATGAAGTTGGTGCAGTGATTTTAAAAAAGCATGAATAGTGTGAAATGTGTACTCCCAGATAGAGGGTATTGATGTTGATTAAACATTTTCACCAATTTAAAGGCTAGAGACAATCAAATTATTCTTGACCATAATAGTGCAAAAAAATGTTTAATTTTTTCTAGATGGATGTTAAGTCAACATTTTTGAATAGGGTTCTTGAATAAGAAGTTTATATTAAAAATACATATGGTTTTCACATTCATGAATATGAGAACACAATTTTTTGGTTGAAGAAGAATTTATATTGTTTGAAGAAAGCACCAAGATCATAGTATTAAAGCCTAGATCCGTTTTTGGAGAGTCTCAGTTTTCAGCGTGGTGGAGTTGATTACAATCTATATTTAAATAATGATAGTAATCAAAGGATGATGGTTCTAGTGTATATTGATAAAATAGTATTTTGTGGATTAGATAAAGCATAATGTATATAGTTTTCTAAATTCATGAATAGTGTGTTTGAAATGTCAATGATTGGTGAACTAATATTTTTCCTAGGTTTACGGAAATAACATAAGGAATGAATGACAAATTAATTTCCTAAACCAAATAATCCAAGGAGGTATTTAGAAGATTTGAAATGGATAATTCAATGAAGATGAAAAATCCAATGGCTACCCAGAAGAAACTATCACGAGATGATGAAGGCAATGCAGTTAATGTCAACAAATAAAGATATATCATTGGAAGTCTGTTGTAGTTAACACTGAAAAGACTTGATATTGTTTTTCCACATTCCAAGAAGAAAGATATCAAGGTAATCCCATGTTAAGACACTTTATTGATGTGAAATGAATGCTTAGGTATATCAAGTGCACAATGGATTTCAGTTTTCATTACAATGAAAAATCTCAGCATGAGCTATTGGGATATACAAATATAGATTGGGCTAGATCAACTGATGATAGAAATCAACATCAGGTGGTGCATTTTTTCTTGGGAGATTGTGTGGCTAGGAAATAAAAATGATTTCATTTCATTGAGCATCACAGAAGCTGAATATATTACAGCTACTCATGTATGCACAAAATTATTATGAATGAAGCAATAATTTGATTATATGAGAGTTGAAGAGAAGTCTCTGATATGAATCCCTTATTATAATTCGATATATATTGATCTTATAAAAAAATCTAGTCCATCACTCAGGGACAAAGCACATTGAAATCAAGTATCATTTTATCAAGGATAAGGTGGAGTAAGGGCTTGTGAAGTTGGAGTATGTGCCTACAGAACAATAGGTTATAGATATTTTGATAAAGGCCTTACCCAAATAAGTGTTTGAACAATATCGACTAGATCTGAGAGTTTAGTTGACTCCCCGCATTTGAAAAATCATTGAAGTGGGACCCTCCTTTCCCTAAGCAATGGTATGTTTTTTCCTAATATGATGATCTATGTTCTTTACCCTATTATATATCTCAAAAGAGTGGCCTTTGGGTTTGTTGACAAAGGGGGAGAAATTTTGTCTATGAAATGGAGAAAATGTCTTAGTTAAGACATGGGGAGAAGCTGATGGAGCAATGAGATAGGGGGAGTTTTAACTTTGACGATGCTAGAAGTGATCAATCAAAAATTACATATCATGATAACTGAGGTCCGTGATGAAATCATATGAGTGGGTTTTGAATGGAATGAAGTGGTTCATTGATGAAATTTTAATTATACTCTTATTTCTCAAGACGATAATTGCTCATGTGGTCTTAGAGTATGTGTTGAGTGAATCTTTGATCACTGTCTTAATCACAATAAGTGACTGTTGAAAAAGTTTGGATACACTTCAATGAGGTATCAAAATATGAAGAGTTTTCAAAAAACCCAAAGGGGAGATTTTTGGGAAAAATACCTAAAGGCATCCTCTTGGTGTTTTTGGGTGTGATTGTGTTTGTTGACAAATCCATATGACCGTGAATTAGTATGGACTGTGTTTTCCGAAACAGATGTTTAAGGTGGAAGAATTTCCAAGTGTTTTCCAAATTTTAGGGCCTCAAAATCAAGAGTTTGTTTTTTGGAAAAGGAAGATTTTATACATAAGAGTGGATGGTATGTGGATTAAGAAGCATAGTTTGTGGACCACATAGGAGGTACATGGAATGGTGAATGAATTTTGGTAAAGACAGATTTCTGTACAGCAGTGCTATGCAGACCGTGAAGTGTGGTACGCAGAACGCATAGGGAAAAAAGATTATGGGAAGGATTATGGTTTGTGGGAGGAAAATATTTCACAGAGGGCTTGCAGTTTGTAGGATGGATCATCATATGCAGAAATGAAGTAGTGATTTTATGCGTCATGAAGGGTTGTGTTTGAAAAAGAGATCAGTCATCGTAGAGGATAAAGACACTGTGTGGATCTCATAGGAAAAAATGTTTCATGGGATGACTGTAGTTTGATGGAGATGCATGGTACAAGGTGAAGGCTGTACTATATGAAATATTTAAGTAAAACAGATTAACAATTTTTTCAGATCTATTTTACTATATAAGGATCATTAATCACATCATTATGTAGAGATATTTTCATTACAAAAACATCTTTTCTTCGGAATAAATTTGGAAATGTCTGAGATATTTCACGAGAGAGAATTCTGGGAAGGTTGAAGTAGTTTACGAGAATGGTCCACATAATAAAGCGTATTCTTGGGGGAGTCCACGAAAGAGAAGAGGTTCATGAGGAGTATTGCGCAAAAGGAGAAGTGGTCCATGGAAGACAGTCCATGGAAGGTATTTTGTGGGGAATTTTTTCCTATAAAAGAAAATGGTCCATGAAGGAGAAGTGGTCAATAGAATAAAACCTCATCTTCAAAATAGGGATGGTCCATAAAGGAAGTGTTGTTTAGTTAAAGAAGTGGTCCATGGAAGGGGGTTGGTATGCGGAAGTGGAAGCAATCTATGGAGGAAGTGGCGGTTCGTGAATAACATGCGCTACATGGTACATCATAGATTGCATAGGAAGAAAGGATATTCACAAATGATTAAAGAATGTGTGAAAAGGCACTAACAGTTCATGAAATCAATTCCTTCAATCTAACAATACACGAAGAAGTGGAATTCATATACGGGTGAAAAAGGGACTTCAACAGAACATCTACCAATAGTTGAGGACGTGCACTTTCAAGAAAATGAAGGGACCTAAAAGTCCATAAACTATGAGCAGATCCCTTTCAAGATCAGTGAGAAAAGGAAGAGGAAGACGATTATCTTTTCCACTAGTAGTGATCTAGAAAAATAGACATAGGGATTGACCCTTGGAAATACAGCGAGCAAACCCTAAACCTTGTAAAGGCAGTGAGCCTAGGCATAGAAGTGATCTATCCTGAACATCATTATTGGCAGTGAGTCGCAGTGAATTTTATTCAATTGACACATTTCTGTTGTATGATCCTTAGATGTAGCCTATTGAGGGTGAACAAAGTAAAAATATCTTTGTCCTTGTGCATGCAATATTGATTTACTTTTAATTCATGATCACCAGATAAAATTGGAAAGGATATGATCAAAATTAACATTATAGAGAAAAATAAGTGAGCCTTGTAATAAAGAGGTCATGATCCAGTGGGGTAGGAATGAGTTAGAAAAGAATATCCATACCCTGATTCTCCCCCTCTTAGGGTTCTTAGGCCCTGTTTTGTACCTAACACATGACATTTTCTCTATCTAAGGAGTCTCTATATACTTCCTAATCAACCACACCCTCTTTGATGTCTCATGATCCATTATAGTCTCAATAACATCTAACTCGCCCACATAATTCCAAAAAAACACTAATTGGAACCGCCATCCATTGAGTTCCATGATCAATTCCATATGTATAGGTTTATAGAAACTATTGTTGTATGGTAAATACAACAAGTTTAGGTGATCGTTCCAATCATCAATGAAGTCCATGGCACGTTCTTGAGCATATCCACTAGTATGAAAATAATTCACTCATATATTCCTTCTATTTGAATATGGTATACTATGAACACCCTTAACTGAGTTATTAGGTCCTTTTATAGGAACACCTAATAGATATATGTGTAATTTACATCTTTGTAAAATATAATGATCATGGGAACTCCATGTAATAATTTGGCCTCACATACATAAAACATTCCTAGGTCATCAACTAAACGAGTCTCTTGAATCGGTAAGAAGTGAGAAACCTTCTTAATCCAATTGATAATCAATTAGACAATGTCACAAATCCTCTTAGTCTGAGGTAACCTAATAAAAAATTCAATTGTGACATAGTAAAACTTCAACATGGGGACTATAAGTGGCCGGAAAAAACCACAATGACATGGGTTCTCAACCTTTACCCTCTGACATGTATGGAATTGGGAAACAAACATCGCAATGTCAATGTTCATCCTTTTCCACCAAAAATGTTGTATGAAGTAATGGTACATAATTGATTCACCAGGATGTACAACCAATACAGGGTTATTAAATCCCCCCCTAAATCCTCTCCAATAGACTTAGGGACTACTGTTGTCCCATGAATAATTATTACATTTTTATCACCTAATAACCTCATACTTATTGGGTCACATCAAGAAACCTATTAATTTATCATAGAACACTATGGTTTAGTGTTAGGTTCAACCATTACCTGATCTACTAGAGAATATGTGACCACTGAGGTAGTAAAATTCATCGATCCCTGATCCTCTAAAGCATCCATCCTCTAGTAAGCCAACAAGATCTTCATGTAGTACATCTCCCATAATGGCCACTCTCCAAAATCATAATCCACCTTTATCTTTGGGTAATGAGGATATACTATAATTTTACCATTCCAAGTTTCATACGCTATATCAAAGTAAAACATATATAGATACTCCACCTAGAGCATCTACCACATGTTCAATTCCTAATGTGTGATGATATAATAGAGGATATTATCTTTATTATAGACTAAAAATATATAATTGATATGATATTATCTCAAACTCATAATACTATGGACTATGGATACCAGTAAAAAGTTATTAGTATACTAGTTATTCTCATTAGGCCACAATTGAAATGACATAGAATCCACTACCTGCTCCTTCTGCAATAGTACCAATCCAATACAAACACCTAATGCTTTGTCGTAAAAAACATAGCTATCCCCTGGACGAGGAAGAATAAACAATTGAACTATATTCACCCTCATCTTAAACTCAAGAAAAACCTCCTCACACTAATATGGATAATGGAACATCACACCCTTTTCCATCAGTACAATTACAGGGCATGATAAAAAAAATTCATGATCAAAATTTTGGTAATATCCTTTTAATCCTAGAAATATCTTTATCTCAATCAAATTTTAGTAATTTTACTATAATATAACTACCTCAAATTTGTCTAGATCCATGTATATAACTATGTCAACACCATATGACTAAAAAATAACCTCTTAAACCAAGAAGTTAACCTTAAAAAACATGGAATAAGGTCCATGTTCTTGAAGCATACACAAGACTATCTCATGGTTCCTTGCAAGATAATAGAGTGTCAATGAGTAGATGAGGATTTCATTAATGAACACCATGATGAATGAGTCCAGGTAATGTTGGATAATGTTTTTCATGAGACCCATATACATCTTTGGGTATTTATCAATCCAAATGACATTACCAAGTAATCTTATTACACATACCTACATCAAAAATCCATCATCAATATGTCACCCTCTCTAACCTGTATTTTGTGATATCTTTATTGAAGATTGGTCATGAAGAACCACCCATCCCCATGTAATACATCAAAAACTTCATTGATCATTAGAAAATGATATTTTTTCTCCATTATAACCTAGTTAAACATATGGTAATCAATGTACTATCAATGATTACCATCTTCCTTTTTAAAATAAAACACAAGTTAACCTCATAGTGAATCACTCATCCTAATAATGACCTTATGAACTGTTTCTTGAAGTAGCAACACTTTATCCTTCAACTCAGTTGGAAGTATATGATAAATAGGCATCCAAATGGGACAAACACCAGAACTTTCTCTATCTCAATGTAAACTCCTATAGCAGGAGTATTTTATTTTGAATTCATCATGAATGATGTCCTGATAGTGATCCCTGATTGGTGAAAAATTCATGCCGACTGCTACCGATCCTGTCAAAAGTGAAAAGACAACCACCTACACCGTGGTGATATCAAGTAGACATAGGTTTGTAAATAAAATTCCACCTCCAAGTTCTTTTTCACCATTTATGTATAATATCTCCCCCTTATGAAAAATATTTGTTACTTATCTCCAATATCAATTAATGTGAGCACAAAAGATAGCCATCTGGTCCATGTTGAGAATTACATTAAAACTCATTATCTCTAGTACCATAATTTCCCTTATATATCTATTTTCAATGATGATTATAGGAGACTCTAGGAATATTTGAAGACTCTCTACTTCTGTTCCGAATGGTATATCAATTGAAAGTAACTCAAAGGATAACACTACTGGTAAGTCGATTCCAGTAATGAACTATGCATAAATGAAAGAACATGGACAACCATTATCTAGTAAGTTAGTAGATAAATTACCCAGGATCAAGACTATACCCTTTATAATAGATGTCCCCTCACAACCATCTACTAATGTTTGATCCACTGAGTATACTCAACCATCCTTAGCTTTATGGTATTGTCCTTGATAAGCATGATTCACCTGAGTTGACATCATTCGACCCTAATATTAGGGTCCCCATCATGCATTATTGATATATTCATGTGACTATATCAAACCCCCATGAGAACTCAATCATAATTACTTTGACCAAAACTGATTTAGATTCCCTTTTTTCCCACACTGATGGTATTTGATATCATGTCTAGGTCATGATGTATGGTGATCCTCCAACTTCGTACTAATGTAGAAAAAAGTATCACCTTACCCAAAATAAGGTGCAAAAAATACTCTCTTTATATTTTAATATCTATTTACCTACTCCTAGTATTCTTACTTTTTCTTCCCACTACCTAAAGAAACTCCCATTATAGTGACAGAAATCTTAGTAACTAGCCTGTTGTGGGCCTGAAGTAAACTAGTTGTCCTTGAATCCTCTAGGAACTTGTAAATAGAGAAGATAATTTAAAGATATTATGTGTATGTTGTCAGATAAAATCCACTAACCTGATATCTTAACTATGGTCATAGGCTTATCACAAAATTCAAAGTCTTTATGCATCATTCCTATACAATAATGTAGTAATGAGAAGTAACTCAATAAACCGAGTTGAATATAAAGATACAATCATATGAACCAACTATAACACAATGAAATCCATTGAATCGTCTAGATTCATCATTTTTGGAAATTATTTATCATGATAATGATCCTTAAAGGTCACTAATGTAAGACACCCTCATCTCCCTGCATGAATCATAGTAGTCTACCATCTAATGGCGAGTTGATGAAAAAGTATGGTTTCCAGAATCACTCACCCATCCCTGCAAGTCTGTACTAGCTTGATAGTGATATAGATAATTTCCATATTACCCTATGAATCCTACAGGCTACCAGTACCCTATAATTCTAAATGATGATGGAGTAGGAAATACTAAGAATGATCATTCATGGTCTTATAAAAATCTCATCCTTGGATAGATATAATTATAAATATCCTTCAATGAACATGATATGTAGCATAAATCACATATTTTAATAAAATAGCATGTTGGGGTAAATCTACCTATACCATAGGTGGGGAACAAGAGAATCCCCAGATTCCCAAGCCAACAATCCTATAAAATATCCCCAAGGCGGCATCTTAGAAACAAAGAAAGAATGTAAATGATTTAAGACCAATCCTAACAAGTATATTGGATTGCAAAAAGTTTCTCTTAATTATCCACCCTCAACCCAGGGTATATACCTCTTAGAAATATCACAGATCTATATCCCATTACATTATTTATATTCATATATAAAGAAATACAATGTGATTCTTAGATTCTAGTTATTAATTCCAACATAGATATATCATAAGATCATGTAAAATAGATGTATCAAACAATAGAGAGCACAATTTTATCCTAAAAATATTTGAAAATTACATGAATTAAATTTAGAAACAAATATTAATAACTAAAATAGGTATAGATATGGAATTTGAACCTACATGCATAATCATGACGCATGGATGCACCCAAAATCTCATAAAAACAGTAACAACAATCACATCCATTGTAACTCGATGGTCTGTTACACATGTGTTGGATAAGAACATAGAATCTCCCCTACCTATGTCCCACAAAACTTTCTCCTTTTTATCATAAAACAAGTTATATTAACAAAATTAAGAAAATAGGTACTCTAATACCATTTTTTAAAATCTCTACCCGAACAACCATGTCTAAGATGGTGTTCAACTACACCTCAAGAAAGACTCCTTATATGCAAGACACTGTTGACTATTAATGAAGGTCGAAATCAATCAATGTTCATACTATACCATCTATTTCATGTCATAGTATAAATAATAATATAAATAAAAATAAATCAATACAAAACTTAATTAAAAATATAGAAAATAAATACCAATGATGTTAGATGGAATACATTTCATACAATAAATAATTGGTATCCCAATGTGTAATACCATACTAGAGTATTAAAGCAGCATAAATAAATAAATAAATAAATAAAATGGTGGGGGGATTTGGAGTCCATACTAGTTTTCAATGAACTATATGCTACTTTACTCATCCATCGACCACGCTCTTGTTTCCCTCACCTGGATACCTATACATGAAGTTTGCACATGCATCCGAGTTTTCATATAGGGTGAGAGTAATAAACCCTGTAGGACATCAATAATGAATCCTAAACGCATTTTCACATTAATAAGTGTTTATGACATGATAATAAATAGAAGTGCATGCATGTAAATATTCTTATCAATCATATATGCACTTACAAAGCCACTAAAAATCCCAATTTTATCTACTTCCTATCCTTTTCAAAAGATATTGAAATAGTCTAGATATATAAAAAAATATGGATCCATCCACATAGATTATTAATATTAATAAATCACTTGGCCTCCTGTTCAGACCATTATAGGACATCATTGTTTATTAATATATCTCGGTTCAGGTCACATAGACCATAAATCCCCACTAATACCATAGTGGTGAGGTCATAAACATCATTGTACCCCACTTCCATTTACAGGTCTAATCACATATCACCATTTTTACCGAGTTAATGACACACTAAACCATCATACTCCATCATCTACCGCAGTCATGTCATCATATCACATGAAATAGCTGAACATGCTCCCCATTAGGTATATTGATCCATGACAGGTCTACCTGTCACTTTGGTACCATGTATAGAAAAGAAAATATAAAACATAAAATATAAAATAATTAAGGAGTGATATCATTTCAATGAACTCACAGTACTTCAAAAGTGTAAAAAATATATACACATACACAAGTGATTGGACACAACATCATCAACACACATCAACAAACATTATGATATCATGATAAACATTTTAAACATGTCATTGACATAATAATAAATATAATAAATAATATCTATTGATGTCAACATCATGTTTCACCAAGGAATCATCACCCAAATCAAGTCCATATACTCATCAGATCAAACCTATTACCAAGGGTTCCTAAAAGTGATTCCAACTATTTTATTTTTAAAACTAACATAAAACATAAAATTTTATTGTAGTATCTCTTTCTTGGATAATAAAAACAAACATGATAATTTAATATAAAACTAATATAAAATTATATATTATTATGTAGAGAATAAATACAATTCCACATGTGAGAGAATATATCACTCTATAATAATCCAATATGAAAAAGAAAAATTCTTGTTTTTCTTTTCCATAAATAGAATTTGTTATCATTTTAAGAAAACATTATCATTTTCTATAAGTATTTAGAAATCAGTTTTCACAAACTTAATATGAAACCATTTTATGGAAACTAAAAGTGCACTTTATCTTTTTAAAATTCATCACCTAGAATTCAGGAGAGAGGGTGAGGTTCTGCCATGTCTGGAAATCCGGTGAAGAAGTTGGTTTGGTCGAAGAAGTCTCCACCAAACATAAATGATGCAAATATATAATTCCTGAATACATATAATAAAAATAAAATGAAGGAACTTGGAGTTCATATATTTTATGAATGTACCCTAGTGTTTTGGTTCATAGTATTTCAAAACCGAAACAATTAAATTTCCATTTAATTCATTCTTCAAGAATATAATAAAAGTGGAGTGATTGAAATCATTTAGATAGAATTTATGCATCATAAAAAGGTCAATGGAATTAATTACCGTGATTTTTGTCTTTTAAAAAAATTTAAAAACTTGATACGAGTTTGAACATGAAATATAGGGGAGAAAAATTGGTTCTACAAACATTTTGCCAAAAAAGGGAGTTGTGTTAGTGTGATAAGGTTTTACCCCTACATATCTCATAGCTATAACATGTGGTTAAGGAATCATACACTTAATCTAGTTTATCTACCCTTACATAGGTATTGATACTCTTATAAAACCTTTAAAAACATAGGCTTATCCTTACGTAGAGGTGTGTTTTACATACGCATAGTATATACTACACTTAAACGTCACATAATTTCCCATATATGGCCATTATAACATGTGTATATACCCTTACATAGCTCCAAAAAACCATCATATTGCATATAATAATTTCATGTTACACTTACATATCATTGAGCTAGCCTTACACTCCCTTTGATAATGTAATGATACCCTTACACTGGACAAACCATACCCTTACATAACCCATATAAACAAGTCCTCACCCCTTACACAACCCATATACACAAAGCATTACCCTTATATAGAACATAAATATTTCTGATCACCTTTACGTAACATTTTGGGACAAAATTCATACCCTTATGAAACTCTATAAGACAACAATTATCATTACAATGTGTATAGACAAATGGATTTACACTCACGCAACTCAAAGAAAACGAATCCCATCATTACAAAGAGTATTGGAAACCCATTTTAACCTTATATAACCATTTTAGATCTAGGGATACCTTTACTGAACACCATAAATCCATAAATAAGGTGAATATTATTTAAAAAAATATTTTCACCTAAAATGAATTCCAATTTATATCCAAAAGTGCGATTAAATATCATTTTAGAAAAAGAATGTTACATATGGTAAACTAAATACATTGAAGGAAATACTATTTATAAATGGGTTTATCAAATTAAAATAATATACTATGATGAATCCTTTTCAATAATCACTATGATTAAATCAATTAAAATTATAATTTATATAGAATATTACAATGAAATATTTATTAAAAATATAACTTTCATGACTTCATTAATTAATGGAATACTTGTGTAAGATTTCTAAATGAATCATCTGGAAGGGTTCATGAAACTAGTGGATTCCAATAGCATAAAATTCAATGATTTTATATGTATTCCTTTGAATTTTATTTGATGTCTTTGGTAGTTTTATTTATATTCAATATCAAGACTAAATGAACAATGTTATATTTTGAAATTTAAACCCTAGTATATAGATTGGTGGTTATGAAGAGGATTAACAAAATTATAAAATTTATAAATATCTATTTTTCTTATTTTATATTATTTCTAAAATTGATAAACAACTATCATTAATTTTTTTTAAAAAATCATTTAATGATTACAAGGCATTTTTTTATGATGAAATTTATTATTTATTAGAGTTATGAATTTTTATATAAAACACATATTGACCACAAATAAAAAATTTATTTTTATTAAATGTATCTGCAATGTATTAAAAACCATTCATCAATTTGTTCTCTCATTTAAATGAATTATGTTAAAATCATTTGAAGGTAGAAAGTTATTTTCCATAATTTTTGTTTATACATAATGTCTTTTTATCTGAATAAATTAAATAAATCAATATTTTTTAAGTATGATAATGAAATTTATAGAATATATATTCAATTGAATATTTTATCATTCATCTATTTTCCTTTAGAGGGCATGAAATTGAGGTAAAATAAATTTTATTCTTAAGAATGCGTTTTTCTAAAACAAAATTTTGTTTTGTTTTTAACCACCACTTTAAAATTAATTTTAAACCCTTATAGAAAGTCAATTTTATATATTGGAAAATTTATTTTTAATCAACATTTAAAAATTAGGTAATGATGACACTTTAATTTTTGGACATACTAAATAGCAAAAAATGTCTTTTTTACCAAGGATAAGGTATAATGGTTTTACAAGGGGTTAATCTAAGTGATAATGGATAAAATGTCACCTAAAATTGTCTAAATATTATTTAATTAATAGATATATACCATGACTTATCTTAACTTCAATTTCAAATACATTTGGTGCTACATGGAGAATAATGTGTCTTTATATTATTTTAATTGTTTATGAAATTCCATTTCTGACCCTCCCTAAATTTATAGAAGGGAACCTCATATACACCATTATTAATAATTCATGGTCTTGATAGATCAGACAATCCCTACCTAAACACCTCGATAGCTTTGTTACATTATTTATTGAGCTCCTTGTTTTTCCCTATGAATATCTAATGAACAATTAAGTTATAATCTGGAGGTGGTCTCTCAAAAAAGAGGAAATCAACTTACCTAACTATATCAGTTTATTTTATTTTATTGCATAATCTAAATCTACTATATACATTATAATTTAATTAATCTAATTTCATCAATATAATTTTATTTTAGTATGATTATGGGAAAAAATCCCTTTCCTTTCCATCATATGTGAAATTAAATTATAACTTGTTCATTTGTGTTTACTACACCCTCCATGCAAAGATATGATTCATTTTACATCAACTCATAAAATTTATTGATATAATGATATATTTTATAAATATATATGATATTGATTATATAATATTTATTCTATAATGATAAAAATTTATTTAACTTTCTTAACTTTTTTTTGAAAATGAAAAATTCCTTCATTCACAAGAATGAACTAGAGTCTCCATGAATGGTGTAATAAATTTTTATATCTCTAGAAATTGATGATGATTATAGATAATCATATAATTAATATATATTAAATTTATATCATTATAAACATTATGGATATTATGTAACTCTTACTAAGTTATTAGAACTATAACATCCAAATCATAACATAATGAAAAAAAATGTTAACACCTAAAATTATGAGGATAACAAATGATTGTTAAGGAAAAAGTCATAAGATGTTTTATGAAAACCATGTATGGTATTATAAGTATGAATATTATTGTAGTACATATTTATAATAAATTTTAGTTTATTATACATGAGGTCAAAAGTACTTAATAAGCATTTCAACCTTAGGTAAGGGTTTTCTTTTACAATCTCACTATTTAATAGGATTGTTTATTCTTAAATTTATAATGTAAAAATTTTATAATATTCCTATAATAATAGCAATGCTTTTTTTATATAAAATTAATTAAATGAGAATTTCCAAATTTGTTCCCTATATTGACTAACTGGGTATCTAGTGGAAGTAGGTATCAAAACCATAGGGAAATATCTAAGAAGAATTTGCAGTCGTAAGACAGAGAACATTAATAGATTTCCTTAAAAAACAAGTGATCAAGAAGAATTTATTAGAATAAAATGATTTTTGAAAACTATTTAATTTTTAAATGGAAGAATAAATACAAGTAAACAATCTTGTCGTGGTTGAAATTCGATTTTTGTTAATTATCAAAATCATTCCCTTGCATTCAAAATAATTTATGAAATAATTCCCCAAGAGAATTAAATTAAATTGTTTTTTCTTGGTCTGATAAAAAATAATTGGGTATTTAGAAGGTAAATACATTATTCCAATTAATAATAAATTAAAAATAAAATTTTAAATCATTACCTTAGAAATAATATAGGAATAATCTCACTCAATAGTCATGAGTTTACCGATTGTAACAACATTAGTTCTCACTATTAGTTTCCTTCTTAGTCCGATAATACACCATCGGTGATTGTGGAATTAATTCATTAAAGAATTTATAAGGAAAAATAAAAATAAATGAAAACTCACAAAAAAATTAAAATAAAACTCATCCAAACCATATTACAACCTCAAAACATAGAAATCATACACTTATGACCATTGTCACATTGTGATGATTGACTATAAAATCAATGCCTACCATGGATATGAGTTGAATTGGGGAGAAAAGATAAATTAATCTAAAATATAATGAAAAGGAAGTAATAACTACAAATTTATTTGGGGAGATATTGAGTAGGGAGAGTGACAATACCTCCCCTTGTAATAAAAAACCCTTAATTCAAAGGGTTTCCTCTTAATTTATTGAAAATACAAATAATTTGTTTGATCTATAATATACATGGAGTGTACTCTAGTCAACCAAGAATTACCACATTTTCACCTTTGGTACATTTCTAACCATTTCAACCATTGAATTCTATGCATATATGGTCAATTGGAAGAGGTACACAGTGTGTGGCCTCAATATACATATCATGCACCATCAACTTTACCTAGAAATCACTTATATAAGGTAATACATGAAATTTATGGTCAAGTACAAGGTGTGTTTGGCCTGGTATACTATATAGATGTGTATTGTAGATGACCGAGCCATGTATCATGCAAAAGTATACAACATGTGTTTATAAATTGAACTCTATGTATATTTTAATTTTTTCTCTTATTTTGCACCTATTTTTTACTTTTATTGGATCTCTTAAAAAATAATTCATAGTCATAAAAAATAACAAATTTTATTTAATAAAAAATAGTTATTTTGTGATAAAGGGTTTTATACTCAATTAAATATATGATTTTATATTCCCAAATTAGGTCTATAAAACTCCCCATCATGTAGTCATTTTATTTCCCTATAATATCTTCTTACTGTTTTATTTACTCCTCAACCATATTTTTTATCATTCTTTGGTTAGGTATCATTTATGGGTTCTTCGAATGAAAATTTGATTTTTTGGAAGTTTTTGGGCTATGAACGATTGGTGCATGATTTTCCCAAACAATGCACCCACTCTTAGGAAACCATTAAAACCCAAATAGTGGGGGTTTTCATTGATATCACACAATTTAAAAAATTATGTTTCCACCTATTAGAAATTGTACACCTTATTATAGGGTCATATTATTAGGGAACACTATTTTAAAAACTGTGCAGCTCTTCCCAGCTAACCATGTGGACGGTGTTTTTTAATTCCATTTTTTTAAAAAATCCCCAAAAACCCTTATTTACTTTTTCCTAACCCAAACTCTTCATAACTCAAATTCATTGGTCTTTGGATCTCCCATGTACTCTTCTTGGATACTCCAAACCTATTTTAAGGTGGATCAAAGATAGGCGAAAGATGTTCGATTCCAATCTAGTAAGAGTTATTCTCTCATTCCCTCTCTCCTTATCACTCTATATACCATCCTTAAGATTTTTTAGATAGACTAGTTGTTGATGGATCTAAATTACTTTGTTTTTGGATCTTAAATATATGTTTGATTACTTTATCTCTATTTTCAACATTCTTCAATGATTCCTCCCACTATGCGTGTCGTGATACATTATATCTATGATAAGGTTGGTGATTCTATTTAAGTTTGTTCAATTGAATAAACTCTGAATTTATGGATTGTATAAATTGTATTCAATCAAATTTTGAAAGTCCAATTATTTTCAAATTTTCTTCTGATTTTACTCTATATTAAAATTTGTGGAAAACCACTAATTCTAATGAAATTGGACATTGGGGTGTAATTTGAAAATGGATCTTGATAGAAATTGTGAAATTGATTTGTGAAGTTGATTTTTGAACTTGATTTTGAGAAAAATGGATTAAATTTATTTGATAAGACCCTAAGTATTGTTTTATATAGATAATAGAATGTATTGTTTAAAAACTAAGTTTTATTTTTTAGATGGATATTGGCATATTGGATTTTAAAATGGGGTGATTATATTTTAAACAATTTTAAAATAATTTGACCATTTTGTGTGATTATTTGAGAACATGCAATCCTGTGTAGTTATTGGGTTATTTGGGATATACACACTAGGAATTTAATTCCCTAGAGATGGATTAATGCTTTACAACTCTGATAAAAACATAGCGTGGTGGATCTTATTCCTGATGGGATATTGATGGGTCCTCTTTGATTAGTTCTTGAGGGATGTGTACACACATATTATCATGATCATCTATATGAGTGTTTTAGGATATCATAACTTAGATAAGTCATACCTATTGGATGATGATGATGTTCCACATTTGTAAATTATTGAGATATATATATATATATATGTGCCATTTTTTGTAAAACTGATTTACACATGCCTTGTGGTTTATATTAAATTTTTTATATAAAATAATTATTAATAAATTGTTTTAAATGATTCAACTAATTGAAATGAATAGAATGTTTTAGCTTATATGTAGCTGTACTTCCATTCTTGATTTATTGAAAATTTAAATCATGTATTGGTTTATGCTTATCAGCATATTATTATGGAATAGTTGGTTAGACCATACTAGAATTTTAGCTCACACACTACCTTTTATATTGGGAATTTATAGATTTCATTCTGCTAGGATTGAGCAAGGGGAAAGCACCATTGGGAGGTAGAGGTTGTTGATCATTTGAGCTTGGAGTACTATGTCTATGAGACTTTGGATTTTTATATTGTCTTTTTGGTATATTGGTGAATCTTTGTTTGGGTTTTTTAGATCTGTTTAGTTTATAGTACAATCTCCTTTGTATTTTAGCATACTAATATATATCAATTTCTTCCATTGTTTATGATTAAATGATATTATTTATTTATCTATTGTGATGCTAGGTGTTATTCAGAAAGTTGTGGGGACTGTGAATGACCTTCAGCTTATATCAGCATTAGCTCAGGTGTTAGTGTACTTGGGTATCATGAACAGTTTTTGAAAAGGTGGTATCATAGGTGTAGGTTAACTATCTTTACTTTATTTCAGTATGAAATTTGAAATATTTTCAGGACATAAGGGGTATTTTGGAGTGAGTTCCTAGAAAACTCCCATAGTAATGATCCTTAAGTCACCATGGCTAGTTTTGAAAAGACCTATTGAGTATTAGTTATAGTATTTTCCATTATTTTGATATGGGTAGTTGAAATACAAATATTATTAATCTATATTATGGGATCAATTTCTCCTTTTCCCTTTTTGAGTATCCTTTATGATTTCTTCAATTTTTTCTAGTGATGTTGTATAGCAACATGCCTCCAAGAAGAAATGCGAATAGGATCTAGGAAGAAACTAATAATGAACCACAATGAGAAATTAATCTCATGAATCAAAATCTAGTTGAGGTGATTGTGCATGCTTTCTATACTCCAGGATAGAAATGTTCACCCATTCTAGTTCATGCTCTAGATATGGAACCTCAGAGGTATGATTTCAGGATTCATGCTCATGAATTCCTTTACCCGAATCCAATGATGTTCTAAGGATTAGACAAACCTCAATAGGCTTAGGATTAGTTGAGGAGAGTTGATGTTTTATTTTAGTTCTTGGAAACTACTAATTCTATTAGGGTAAAATGTTCCACCTTTAAGATAGAGGAACCTAACATTATATAGTGGGATAAGTTGGTGACCGAGAATAAGCATGAGGACATTTAATAGAAGGAAATTAATGATCTTTTCACTAATTACTTCTATCCTGATTCAATGGTGTATTCCATGGATATAGTTTTTTCAAATCTCAAGAAATTTGATTGAACCATGAAAGAATATAATAATTTCTTGGCTGATATTTTTCAGTTTGCATATGAGAATGTATCGAATGATAATATGAAGACTCGGCAGTTCGAGATGGGAATTTGATATGATATTCTCTATTAGGTTTTCTTTCTCAATATCTCTAATTATGTTGATGTACTGGATATATCATTAATGGTTGATCTTGATCTAGGTGTTAAATTAGGCTTGAAGAGAGTCCCTTTTTCTCACAGTGGAAGTTTTGTGAGTTTTTTCAAGGGAAAGAGAAAGCATGACGAGTCTCATGGAGGTCCTAGATTGTAGGATTATTTTAGACCACCTACATTTTTTGGAAGAAAACCTATGATTTTTTACTAGTATGTAAATATAGGGCATTCAAAATAGGTTTTCACTGAGGCACCTATGATATTTGGTTCCTACAGATGCCTAGGTCACTTGAAGAAGTTATGTCATATCTATTCTACTCCACATAGTGGAACATGATCATTAGTTCCAAAGAGTATTATTGTATAATCATATGCTTCCCAAACAAAGTGGTTCCAATCATAGGAATCCTAAATAAATCTTCTTTACATAGTGGAAGACTCTCCAGAGGAAGCCAATATAGTTCTGGAAACTATGAGAGGCACTATCACTATAGCTTCATCCTTAAGTGACTGCTTTATTTGATAATGGTTTATCTCATTCATTTATATAAAACCATGTTTTTAATATTCTAAATTTTCCTATAGAGGTTTTATCTTATGAAATAGATATTACTACACCACTTGGAACAAATAGATAGTAGGGTCTTCATTGTCCTGCTTGTGTATTCTCATTATCAGATATTTGAGTATACTTGGGATTTTCTAGTTAAGAAACATATTGATGTCATATTCAGGATGGATTGGATCATTGATAATAAATCTTAAATTGATTTTTATCTTCAATGCATCTATATTACGAAATCTCTTATAGGAGAATGGGATATGAGGTTGAGTAGATTCGGAACATCTAATATAGAGTTGTGGAATGTAATGTCAATGTTTTTTTCTAGAGTAGGAATCTTTGAGTGATGATCTCCCTCCAATTTTCATTGAGTTTCCTGACATTTTCCCTTATGAATTATCTAGTTTTCCACTAGTAAGAGTGTTATTTTTCTCTATTTATTGAGTTCCATGTATTCATCTAGTATCTATCCCTTATTTCCATATGCAACCAACTAAAGTTAAAGGGTTTAAGACTCAGTCAGTTGATCGTTTAGAGAAAGGATTTATACGATTGAGTGTGTCATCTTGAGTGGTTCTTGTTCTATTTTATAATATAGAATATGGGTCACTTTTCCTCTGTGTTGATTATCGAAAACCCAATCAAGTAATGGTAAATAAAAATAATCTATATCTATAGATAGATTATATGTTTAACTAATTAAAAGGGATGAAGTGGTTTTTTTAGATTGATCTTTTATATGGTTATCAACAATTGAGAATAAAAGAATATGGAATTTATAATACAAACTTATGGATAAGGTATGACCATAATGAGTACCTTTTCATGCCTTTTAGTTCAACCAATTCTCCTATAGAATTTATGTAGTTGATAGAAAGGATCTTCCATGAGTATCTTGATATGTTTGTGGTTGTCATTGTGGATGAAATCCATGCTTACTCTAAGTATTAGGAGGATCATGTGCATAATATAAGAGATGTTTTGGATTTCCTATGAAATCAATAACTATATTCCAAGCTTTCAAAATTTAATTTCTAGATTTAGGATATGAATTTCTTGGTACACTTTATGTCATAAAAGGGCATCATAGCTAATCATGATAAAGTGAAATCTATTAGGACATTAAAGCATCCACATTATGTTTTTGATATTCAGAGCTTTTTGGGTTTAGCTAGATATTATCGTCAATTTTTAATCTATTTATAAAATTTGGATTCTATGATTACTGCTCTATGTTATAAGGGATTATTGTTTTTTGGGTTGACAAATGTAAAAGTTATTTTGTTGAGTCAAAACTCCATTTGACTACTATGCTAGTGTTGGCTCTTCCAGAAGCTAGGAATAGATAAGTGATCTTATATAATATATCATGTTTGAGTTTGGTTTATTCTTATTCATGGTTATCATTTCATTTCTCATGCCTCTCTTTACCTTAGTCCACATGAGAAGAATTACCCTACCCATGACCTTGAACTCATAGCCGTGATGCATTCACTTAAGAGCTGGCAGCATTGCCTTTTTGGATAAAGGTTTATCATTAATTATAATAATCAGATCTTAAGTTATATCTTCTATAATAAATATTTAAATCCTCACTAGAGGTGTTGGGTGGAATACCTGTAGTATTTTGATTTCAATATTGTATATAACATGGGAAAAAAGGGAATTCCATCCCAAATGGTTTGAGAAAGAACCGTAAAACCTATGTTATGAAGGAATTATCACAAGAATTGAACATGACGGATAATTTTACATAGTTTCATATTAGAGGTAAAGAAAAAAAGGATGATGTTTCTTTGTCTAGTGTTTGGTTGACCTCTACTCTTCTCAAGAATATTATTTAAGAAAAATAGCATCATGATTAATTCTATGGGATTTCATGTCATTCGAAACTATATTTGTGGTGGGGAGACCGTTTCTAAGTGGTCATTCTCCATGGAGGGTTTCCTATGTTTTAGGAACCAGTATGGTGTAACTTTTTTAGTGATAAAATTTGTGATAGGAAATTTCCATAATTCCCAATTGAGTATACACCTAAGAGCCAAATATATGTTCTATGACATGTGATGTTGATTCTGTTTTCCATGTATGAGTTTCAGAATTGCTAATTTTCTCTCATTTTTGTACCTATAAACTAGTAAAGAATCAATAACATAGTCCTTTGGGTTTTCTTCATCCAGTTCAAGTTCCAAATTGGAAGTGGGATAATATCTCTATGGACTTTTTGGTTGGGAAGTGGTGTACCCAGAGAAAGAGGAATGCGATATGGGTTGTGATCGACATGCTGACTAAATCGGCTCACTTTATACCCATTCATGATATAACCAATGTTTAGGATCTAGGAAATATCTATGTGAGGGATATTTTTCATTTTCATAGATTTCCATAACCTATAGTATTTGATACAAACCATGCTATACTTCTTTCCTTAAGAGAGACCTTCAAGAGGCACCCGGATATCATGTTCATTTAAGTATGAAATATCATATGCATATGGATGACCCGACTGATAGAGATATAAATATTCTTGAGGATATTATTTTTTCTTGTGTTCTTGACATTAGTGGACCTTAGGATGACCACATGGTACTGATCAAGTTTTTTATAAGAATATTTACCAGACTGTGGTCATAATGGCTTCTTTTGAGGCCTTGTGCGACCGACCTTTTAAATCTCCATTGTGTTGGTTGGAGATTAGTGAATGTTCCTTGGTTGGACTAAGAATCATTTAATAGATTACATTAGTGAATCAGTTGATACGTCATAGTATGTTGATTGTATAGTTCTTGTTTAAGTATTATACTAATCGTCATCATAGACTATTGGAATTTTCAGTTGGTGGTCAGGTGTTCTTGAAAGTGTCACCTCATTTGGGTTGTTGACATCTTGGGAGGAAAGGGATGCTTAATACTCATTTTGTGGGAGCTTTTGAGGGTTTGGAGATATTAGGGAAAGTGGATTACTTTTTATAAATTCTTCTATAGTTGACATTGATACATAATGTGTTACACGTAGAAAATCTATGCAAGTATCTTTCAGATCTGTCAAATGTTCTATGTTGGAGTGATCAAGATGTTAATACAGATCTATTTGTGACTAATAATCTACTTAGGATAGTTTATTTTGAAACAAAGTTACTTTTTGGGTGGAAAATACATTTGTTTTGAGTTCTTTAGCAGCATGGTTCCGATACTCATGAGATGTGGTAAAGGGTGGAACTAATTAGAGAGTAGTGACCTCATATTTTTGACATGGAGAATTATTGATAGGATTTCTGGGGACATAATGTTTCTATGGTGGGGGAGTTTGTAAAATCATGTTGCTATTTTCAAGTACTCCTCAACCCTCTTTGTTATCATGATTTGGTTGTGTAAAGACCCCAAACCCATTACACCTAATATAGTTCCTCAATTTATTATATTAGCATAGATAAAAGATTCAAATCCCATAGGAACGATCAATTTAGTATTTTTGGAAACTAGATTACATACATGAATATTACCATACAATTCAAAATATAAAATAAAACATATAGAATCCTTTGAGAAAAACATATTCTCCTGTTCTAACCCTACATATTAGACATAATATACATCTTATAATCATAGGAAAAATAAAACTTAATTAAGGGGTGATCTCAGATGCTCAGTAAGCGTAAGTGTACAATGGAATTTATTTTGAATAAATAATTATAAACATTAAGGCAAGGTATATAACTGAAATATAAGACATTTAAACATAATCTTGAGCATACTATGGAAAGAATAAATGAAAATAATCTAATTCCATTTAAATAATAATATGGATATTCTACTAATCAATTAATCACATGGAATATAATTAACTAATCTCATAATTTTGTAATGCATAGTGTCAGACATCATAAACATACTTTCACTATACATAAATGGGTAAGGCCTCTGCCAATACCCAAACTAGTTTGTCTCATGATACCTATAGATGAATCAAGGGGATATAGTATTCCCCTATAGTAACATTCTATGTCCAATGCATTCCTCATATGAAAATGGTAAAGCATAAATAACATAAACACTTGTATTGAAAAACTCGCATACAAAATGTGAATACTTTAACCATAAACCATGAATGGTATCAAAATATCACATCCATAGTAAAGATGATCATAAAAACATCAATAAAATATGGAATATAGTACAATAAGAGATCAACCTCAATCAAGAATAAGATCCAAAAAAGGATTTTGACACAAAATGAAAATAATCAAATAACATCATTAAAAATTTCTTGAGATAAATAACCTCTTTACTTAGAAATAATTTATTTAATATCCATGAATTTATAAAAGAAAATATTTTATTTGAAAATAAAATTTAAAATTGTAAGTAAATCATCAAAAAATTAATGCTTCATGATTGTGGAAATAGCCTCTCATTCTTCGTATGTTAAAAAAACATTCCTTTTATATTTTGGTTGAAAAAGTCAGAAATTACCTCATTTAGAAAATGAAAAAAATATTCCTTACAAATCATTTAATAAAAGTAAAAAATGGGTAAAAATACTTTAAACATTTTAAGGATATTAGTAAAAAAATTGAAAACCTTTTTAGAAAACATGTACATGGAAGAAAAATATTCCCCATTGGATACTTAAACTTATAAAATCCTGAATAATAAGGAAATTGTGAAATAACCCTTACCTAATAATTTAATTTAGTTTAATGTGCTTTAAAATCCTATATAAAAGTTTAATTCATGTTATTAATTTATACAATATTTATGATATCATATATAATATTATTATATTTTTTTAATAATATTTCGTCATTACCCATACTTCAGGTATTAAGAGCTTCATTTTCTATGCATGTTTTGTCATGTAAGTCCTATTTATTATGAATAAGTTATATTTTTTTCATATCCAATATGATATTAATCTCATTGATATTTTATTTACTCATTATATATATTTTTTATAATCATTCTTAAGTGTTTATCATAGAAAATGAATCACATCACATCTTGGAGATGGTAGGTCACACGTACACACGAGCAACAATATCATTCCCTTAATGGTGAAATAGTAAGGAATTGGATGGTATATTAATTATAAATAATAAATATCATGCAATATTTATTATTTATATCCATTATATATGATGTTATTAATATTTTAATAACTTATTATAGACTCCCTTTACTAATTTTATATGAAATGTGCATAATTTGTGTGAAATCTTAATGAATAAATATTAAATATAATTTTATAGCACTATTTGAATTCATCCAGATTCAAGTCTGTTTAATATTTTTTTAATATATATCACCCTAATTATCCAAATTTCAGGATTCATGTTTATAGGGTTTCTTACTCAAATTCCAACATTTCATTAGAAGGGACCTTTGAAAAAATCATCCATTTGGAGGTTCATATGGTCCACACAAGAAGATTCAAAGAATCTGTGAAGAAACTGGACCAGCCATTATGATTGAGTTACTGGTCTAAATCTCGAGGCCCAAATTTTATGAAACTTAATAATATGTTCGTTATTATCCAAAATAATCATGGATAAAAATTTTAGGGCCCAAATCCAAGAACAAGGTTCCCAAACGAAGCTTTGAATTCTAGCCCACCATTCTGTCTGGGAAATGAAATCAACACACAAAATTTTACATTCCTCATGATATATTATTCAAATAATGATGATATTTTGAAGTGTGAAAGAGGAAATATAGGTGTCCGAATTTGTTTAATAAATCATTCAAATTTGAAGGAATACTCTTATTAATAATTTGTTCACATTTAGGCCATTGAAAAAGTCTAGATTGAAATGGACAGATTAATATTTTTTAATCAAATGGCCATAAAATTGGCCCCATAAGTCCAAATGACTCAAAATTTTGAGTGTAATCAGACAATATAATTATATAAAACTTTTAAGAAGTAGATATCTATAGATTAATCTGTTTGGATGTACAAATCATCGATCCAAGTGAAGGGGTAGTTTTGTAATGGAAACATTCCATCACCTTGGGCTATAAATACACCCCTCATCTCCTTTCAAAAGGGTTTGAATTTTAGAAGAGAGGAGCATCAATTAGAACGACCAAGTCCTTTTTAAAGGTTTTGGATGACCTTACATAATCAAGTTTTTTACTTGATAGACCTTTCCTCATCTCTTTGTTTTCACCTACTTTTGTGTTCTTCATTATTGTAATCTTGTAAGGATCTTTCATTGTAATTCTATTTTAATACAGGTTTCTTCTTCAATATCTCTTATTCTCATCCACATTCTATAGTTTAATATTAATGTTCTTAAAATATTTTAAATACAATTTAATCCCTTTCCCTTATTTTTCTTTCTCATTCAATCTAAAGTTCATTTTTAATTATCATCATCGTTTGTGTGTGTGTTCGACACACCACTCTTTTCTTATCCCTTTATTTATCTTATCTTCTTAATTTATCATCATAATCATTATAACTATATTACTAATCATTTAAATTGTTGAGTAAATCTCTCATTGGTGTGAGTTATAATTTTGGGATGTTAAGTGATTGATATATTTTTCTCGATGAGTATTCTTTGAATTAACATTGTGTATGTTGGAATTAACATGTCATGGATTAATGAAAAATTTTGTTTAACGTATGGATTCCATGGATTATTGGAACCAAAAATACACTACCACAATAAAGTAATGATTGATATTATATTCCTATTTAAGTTAAGGCTTGGATTAAAGCCTTAACACTTAAGAATTCCAATCAACATCAAGTTGGGACATGGGTGTTAATTTAATGAAATACAAAGCAAGGCTCAAGGATATCACAAGATTAACTACCTATTGATGAACTCACCCCAATATTTATCAAATTGTTAAATCAATATTAATCAAAAATCATCCATAAATTATCTTGTAGGCTCTGAAAACAAACCCCCCTAATAGAATACAATCAACTAAAAACAATCAACTATTAAAAAGTATCATCACTGAGGATTCAACCCAAGTGATGCTGTACACATTAGCAGAGAACCAGAACCTTGACCAGCCGATAGGCGACAATAGTCCATGATTTCAAATGGCTATGTTACTGGGGATGGTGCTTTAAGTAGTCATTAGTTTCTAGTTATTGTAAAAAATAAGAATTTTTTTTAATTTTTTTTAAAAAAAAAACACAAATAAAAACCTGCCTTCTCATAAAAATCATAAACGGAAAACACACAAAGAAAAACCCATCTGTCTCTTTCTTCCAAAATCTCTCTGAATGCCCCATAGCCTCCCAAATAATCCCTCAGATTTTTTTGACCCTGAAATTGAGAGAACACTTCGCCAACTTAGGAGGAACATAAGAGATAATCAACTCATTCAAGAACCTGTCCTTTTCTAACCAATTGAATTAGATATGACCAATCCTAGTGAACAAAAAATTAAATAACTTGTTGCCCCTGATATGAATTACCAACCTCTTGGTATTCAATATCATAACATTGAGGGTGACTTTGAACTTAAATCAGGTTTGATTCATCATCTTCCTCATTTCTATGGGCTAGTTGGTGAGGATCCAAATCTCCATCTTAAAAAGTTCCAAGTGGTGTGCTCTATCATGAAGCCTCAAGGGGTTCATGAGGAACAAATCAAACTCTGAGCATTCCCTTTTTCCTTATTTGAATCTGCCAAGTCATGGCTCTACTACCACACTCCTGGTTCCATAACCACATGGAATGACATGAAGTGTCTATTCTTAGAGAAATTCTTTCCTACTTCTCGTACTGCTTCTATCCGAAAGGAAATAAGCGGTATTCATCAGTTCCCAAATGAATCACTCCATGAGTACTATGAGAGGTTGAACAATATTGTTGAAAAATTCCCACACCAAAAATCCCTGACCAACTCTTGGTCCAATACTTCTATGAGGGTTTATTGGATATGGAGATAACTCTCATTGATGCCACAAGTGGTAGTGCTCTTGTTGATAAAAATCTTATAGCAGCAAGAGATATCATAAGTAACATTGCTGAAAACAAACAAAAATTCCATACTCGAGCACATGATCAAGTTAAACAAGCACAATATAGTCAATCGATAGAGCCGAACAAGATGATCGAGTGGATGGGTGAACTTACAGGTCTTTTGCAACAACTAACTATGGCTTCCAAAGCCCCAACCTCATCTTCTCTAGAATCAATGTTTCTTGGAACTATAAAAAACAATGGAATCTGCAACTCACCATCTCATCCAATATACACCTATCCACAACTTCAAGATGAAATATCTAATTCATCTGGACCAATGGAGATCAATGAATCATATTATTACAGGAACACCAAACCTCAACAATCAGGCCAGTTCAATAGAAACTTCAACCAACCCCACACTGAGTGCTTCTTTTCTACCTTCAACCAAGGCTTGAGGTATGATAATCCAATTTCTCATCCCCCTCAATTCCCTCCTCAAAATCCAAACCAATTCAAATATGTTCAAGGTGGTGGTAACTTCCATCAACCATATCCTTTTGTTCCTCAACCTCAAAGGAACAATCCTCCTCCTGGATTCCACTATCCTAGTGATCCTTCCCAATTCCCAAACCAAAAAAATTTCTTTACCAAGAACAAAAATCAAGGAAATCCCAATCTAGGACAAACCTCTTCTTCCAAGAAACCATGGGAAAGTGCAGTGGAAGATCTTGCATCCTTCACCAATTCTAGCCTCAAGAACATTGAAACACAAAATGGTTAACTTGTATCCCACCTTAGTCAACTACAACCATCCAATTCTTATCAACTCCCAGCTCAACCATTACCCAACCCCAAGGGTAATGTAAGTGAAATTTCACTTAGATTGGGAAAGAAAATTGATATGCCTCAAGGTAAGTTCTCCAACCACCATTTGAATGTTGGGCTAGAAAATGGAAACAAAAAGAAACATGAAAAGAAATCTGAAGCCATTCCCTCACCTCCTTCTATTCCACATAGGAATCCAATTCCTTTTCCTCAAGTTGTTTCTAAACCAAGGAAGTCCTTTGAACCCTATCTGGAAATGCTCGACATATTTAGACGTGTTGAAGTCAAAATCCCTCTTTTAGATTCCATAAAACAAATCCCTAAGTATTCCAAGATTCTTAAAGAATTGTGCACCCATAAGAGGAAACTTAGGACCTTGAAAAATGTTTCCACCCAACAATCTATTCCTATAATGTGAAAAGATCCATAGACCTTTACAGTTCCATGCCAAATTGGAAGTTCCAGCTTTGATGATGCACTCATAGACCTAGGATCATCAATTAATGTCATGATAAAATCCATCTTCTCCAACATTGGTATAGGTACCTTAAATCAAATGGGTGTTGTCATTCAATTGGCCAATCGAGGCACTGCTAGTCCTGAGGGTATAATTTAGGATGTCCTTGTTCGGGTTAATGATCTTATCTTCCCAGCCGATTTCTTTGTCCTTGACATGGAATGTGAGACCAACTCTTCTTGATCTCTCATAATTTTAAGAATACCATTACTAATGATAGTGAGAACCAAAATTGATGTCCATTCAATCATTTTATCCATGGAATTTGGTTACCAACTGGTCAATTTCAACATTTTCCAAGCCATGCGATACCGATCTGAGGATCACTCTGCATTCTTAATCCATTCTTCTAAAAACACTTCTGAGATTAAATTGAACCCCATTCCATCCTGTTGATCATGTTCTAGTGATAAAGGATCTTTTGAAATCTGCACCATGATTTACCAAGTCATAAATGGTGAAATTGATGTGGACCTCTCATTCATTGACTCCATCAATCTAGAAGAACATGAAAACTCTCTTGAATCCCATATCAACTCTGATCTCTACTACTCCACCTTGGAAAATATTAAGGAAAATTAACTTGAAGAAACTAAAGTCCCTTACTCCATTATTGAGTAGTCTAACCCAAAAAAGAAATATGAGACTAATCTAAAACCTATTACTAAACACCTGAAATATGCATTCCTTTTCCATGATCACACTTATCCTGTCAGTATCTCCGCATCACTTACCGAAACTGAGGAGTCCAAAATTGTTTAGGTGTTAGAGGAAAACAAAAAGGACTTAGGTTGGACCCTAGATGACATACCAAGAATGAACCCTAATCTTTGCATGTATCACATCCATCTTGAGGAATCATCCAAACCAATTAAACAACCACAAATAAGACTCAATCCAATCTTACTTGAGGTAGTTAGGGAAGAGATCACAAAGATTATTCAAGATGATATTATCTACCCAATTTTTGATAGTGAATGGGTTATTCCAATTCAATTTGTACCTAAAAAGGGTGGTATAACTGCTGTCATAAATGAACATGGTGAGGTAGTCACAACTCGAGTGAAGAACAAATGGCGTGTGTGCATCGACTATAAGAAATTGATTGTTGAAATAAGAAAAGATCACTACCCTCTTCTATTCCTTGAAAAAATACTGGAATGATTAGCCATAAAGTCACACTATTTCTTTCTTGATGGATACACTGGCTACTTCCAAATCCCAATCGCACCTCAGGACCAAGAAAAGACTACTTTTACATGCCCCTATGGAGTATATGCATATAGAAGAATGCCTTTTGGCATTTTCATTGATCCTTCAACATTCAAGAGGTGTATGATGAGTATCTTTTCTAAATTCATTGAACATTGCATGGAAGTCTTCAAGGATGACTTTACCATTTATGATGATTCATTTGTATCTTTCTTGAATTCAATCTCTCTAGTCCTTCAAAAGTGTGTCAGTATAACCTTGTGTTAAATTTAAAAAAAAGTCAATTCATGGTTGAAAATGGGATTGTTCTAGGGCACATAGTTTTAAAAGATGGTATTGAAGCCGATCCTACCAAAATTGAAGTGATATAATCACTTACTCAACCCACTTCTGTTCGAGACATCCGTTCATTCCTCGGTCATACTTGTTTATATCGGAGATTCATCCATAACTTTAGTAGGATTTCCCTCCCACTCACTCGGTTGCTCCAAAATGATGTCTCTTTCTATTTCGATGAGGTTTCCAAGAGAGCCTTTGTTGAACTCAAAACTACTCTTACATCTAGCCCAAAAATCCAACCCCAAGATTGGTCCTTACCCTTTGAGTTGATGTGTGATTCTTCTGATAGAGCCATTGGGGATATTATTGGTAAAATAAGAAATCAAATTCCTCATGTCATCTATTACGCCTCAAAAACTTTGGATAGAACTCAATCTCACTACACTGTCACTGAAAAGGAAGTTTTAGCAATTTTTTCCTTATATAAATTCCCACCCTTTCTCTTAGGTGCTAAAATCATCATCTTCACATACCATTATGCTATTAAGTTCATACTCATGAAAAGTGATTCCAAACTGAGGCTAATAAGATGGATCCTAATGCTCCAAGATTTTGACCTTGAAATCAAAGATATACCAGGAAAGGAAAACCTTGTGGCTGATCACCTAAGTAGAATTTTTAAATCTTCTCATTTTGAAATAATTGATCTAGAATTTCCAACCGAGCACCTTTCATATCTCACCCCAAAAATACCATGGTATACCCCAATTGTAAATTACTTGGTTTCTGGTGTTTTTCCTAATTTTTTTTTTCAAAATAAAAAAAATGAAATTGAAAAGTGATTCAAAATACTATTTTGGGGAAGAAAATAAACATTGAAAAACTGGGGAAGACATGGTAATTAAGAGATGTGTTGATGAAAATGAACATTCTTCCATCTTAGAATTCGGTCACTCAATTCCTGGTGGTGGCCATTTTGGACCACAAAGGACCTCTCAAAAGGTCCTTGACTCTGGATTCTTCTGGCCTTCACTCTTAAAGGACTCACATGAGTACTTTCAATCATGTCCCACTTGCCCAAAGTTTGGCACAATTTCAAAAAGAAATGAAATGCCCCAAAATCTGTTGATTTTTATAAGATCTTCGATGATTGGGGCATCGATTTCATGGGACCATTACCCCCTTCCAATGGATTCTCATACATTATTCTTTCAGTTGATTATGTTTCTAGGTGGGTCGAGGCCAAACCCACTAGAAAGGATGATTCACATACTATTAGTGAATTCTTAAATACACACATCTTCCACCGATTTGGCACAAAACTTGATAATTGACTTAGGAACCCATTTTTTAATAGAACCATGAAATATATTTTGAAAAAGAAAGGGTTTGTACATAAAACATCAACTTTATATCACCAAAAAATAAATGGAATGTCTGAACTTTTTAATAAATAAATGAAAAGAGTTCTTGAGAGAATTGTAAAAACCACCAGAAATGACTGGCCTAAAAGACTTGGTAGATCACTTTGGGCATATGGAACAACCTATAAAACACCCATTGGGATGTCTCCTTTTAGGATAGTTTTTGGTAAAGAATTCCATTTACTAGTTGAAATCCAACATAAGCATTTTTGGGCTATGAAAACATGTAATTTTGATTGTGAAAAATCTGGTGAAGAAAGACTATCGCAATTGGATGAACTGGAGGAGATTCAACTTGAATCATATGAGAATTCCAATCAGTACAATGAAAATGATATGGTATTCCATGAAAAACACATCCTAAGAAAGGTATCTCATGAAGGTGAAAAGGTAATGCTTTTCAACTCTCGATTTTAGATTTACCCAGGTAAGATTAATTCTTGTTGGGAAGGTCCTTTTGTTATTACTAATGTTTACCCATTTGGTGCAGTGCAATTCCAAGACCCCTCTTCAAAAAGGACATTCACAGTTAATGGACATCAGTTAAATCATCCCCATGAGAGGACACACAATATTGGAACCACATCAACTTCCATCGGATCCCTAACTTCTGCAGTATACCCACCACTGGATGGAGATGGAAACCCACCAAATCCAAACTAGGGGGAACCTATTTCCCTTTAACTCCTATTCTCTCTCTCTGTCTATCTCTCTTTCTTTTTCTTTTTCATCCCTTATTCTTATTTTTTTACCACTTTCATCATCACGTTTTTTTATTTACACTTTCTCTTTTGAGCGGGTGTGTATTTATAAAAAACTAAAAAAAACCCTAAAAAACTGAAAAAAACTAAAAAAAATCGTAAAATAATATGAAAAATCAAGATTCATACTTACTCACATTCAAATTTTGAAATTTTTTCCAACCTTTTTGGGGAGTCGAAATGCATGTTTTCATTTAAAAAAATTTGTATTTTCATCATGAACTTGGATAAAGAATATTGTCTCAAAACCAACAAATTTTGATTGCTCAATTTTTTGATTTAGAAAATGATTTTCCCCACCCGTGAGGAACAAAATTTTCTTTCACGCCAAGGCCACCTATGTACCTATTTTCAAAATGTGATATTTTCACCACCATTTGTGAATATTGAGTTTGTGGACCTTAGAGCTAAATTTCCTACTTTAGTGTGCATTAATATGATATAGGTATTTTCTGAACCACATGATAATTATAATAGCCAAATAGGCTCTCATTAACCAAACATTAATACTCCTTTTGAAAGCCCCTTCGATCCTATAAAAACCTTTTCTTTGATATCCACAATACAAGCCCAATTCTTTATCCCACCCAATATCAACATGGATTTTCATTGCATAATTTTTCGAAATTTAAGTGTGGGGGAATGGATTTCATTTTGGGTACACATTTATTGATTTTCACCATGTTATCATATGGTCGAGGGTAAGCATCTATTTCAGTGTGGGGGAGAGGTTGTCATTCAGTGAGTTTTGGGAATGTATATATTTTTATCTTTTATAATTGAAAAGTGTTAAAAAAATATCAATTTTTTTTTTAAAAAACCAAAAAAATGGAAATAAGAATGGGTTGTGTCTTGGGTGGGTCAAAAATCAATCTTCCTCAACTTTTGATCTTGTTATAACTATTACAATTAGTGTCATAAGGTGATCAATCATGGGTCAGGAGATGAGTATGAGATCTATTTCAAGTATATCTTTCAAAAAAATAAAGAAAAAGAAAGAAAAAAATGAACACTTATTTTATTGGGAAAAGTTTTGTGGTTTGTAAATATTTCATATTATCATACACTTATAATTTCCTTCATATTTTGTGTACTATTTTACATTTTCATTCCCTTGTAAATATGTGTTTCCATATCCTTTCATGTATCACTTCAAAAACAAATGTGCATTTCTTTTTCCATGTTGGTGTTTTACCCTCTTTTTTTCCTATCTTTTGGATATAATCTTCCTACAGTACCATATCCATAGAAAAACCCCTCAAAGCCATCTTTATTTTTGAGAACTTTAGGATAGGGAGTGGAAAGTGAGAGCTATTACAAACTCCAAGATTTTCACATTTGGTTGGTGAATGAGTGAAGCTCCATAAATTAATTTTATCATCTTGAGAAGAGTAAGTTTTGTGTGCCACCATTTTCCATTTCTAAAATTGAGCATGAAACAAATGAATTGTTTTTTGGAACATTGTTTCTATAAAAACTTGCGGTGGAATTCAATATGGATTATTGAAATGGTATAAACCTCCCCTGATTGGGGAAAACAAATTTTTTATATTTTTTGATGAGTAAAAATGATTTTTTCATGTTTTTATATTGGTTGAACACGAGGACATGAACAAGACTCAGTATGGGGGAGTCGATGTTATTAGTATTTTCATAACTTATTATATACCCCTTTTACTGATTTTATATGAAATGTGTATAATTTGTGTCAAATATTAATGATTAAATATTAAATATAATTGTAGAGCACAATTTGAATTCATCCAGATTCAAGTCTATTTAATGTCTTAATAATATCTATCACCCTAATTATCCATATTTCATGATTCCAATTTTTAGGGTTTCTTACATAAATTCCCACATTTCATTAGAAGGTACCTTTGGAAAAATCATCCATTTGGAGGGTCATATGGTCCACACAAGAAGACCCAAAGAATCTATGAAGAAACTAGACCAGCCATGCTGATTGAGTTACAAGTCCAAATAAAGAAACCCAAAATTTATTAAACTCCACCATATGATTGTGATTATCCAAAATAATCATGGATAATAATTTCAAGTCCCAAACCCAAGAACAAGGGTCCCAAATGAAGATTTGAAGTCCATCCCACCATTCTATCCGGGAAATGAAATCAGAACACCAAAATTTACTTTTCTAATGATATATTCATCAAATCATGTTGAGAATTTTCAGTGTGAAAGATGAAATATAGGGAGACAACTTTTTTGAAGAAATAATTCGTATTTGAAGGCATATTACTATTAAAAAATCCGTTTAGATTTAGGCCATTGCAAAAGTGTAGATTGAAATGAACAGATTAATAATTTTTTATAAAACGGCCATAACTTTTGCCCCATAAGTCCAAATGCCTCAATATTTTGAGAGTGGTCTCCCCAAATTATTATCTAAAACTTTGAGGAAGGTTATATATCTATATTTATCTTTACGTATGTAAAAATTATCTAACCAAGTGGAGAGGTAGTTTTGGAATACAAACGTTCCACCCCCTTGGGATATAAATACACCCCTCCTCTCATTTCAAAAGTTTTGGCATTTAATAAGAGAGGATAATCAATTGGAACGACCAAATACTTGAAAAAGGATTGGTATTACCTTCCATACTCATGTTTTTACTTGATAGACCTTTCCACCTCTCTTTTTTTTCATTTACTTTTGTGTTCTTCGTTGTTGTAATCTTGTAAGTATCTTTCTTTGTAATTCTGTTTTAATGAAAATTTATTCCCTAAATATCACTTATTATCATACACATTATTTATTTTAATATTAATTTTCTTAAAATATTTTAAATACAGTGGAATAAATTTCCCTTCTTTAGCTTTCTCATTCAATCTAATGTTCATTTTTAATTATCATCATCGTTTGTGTGTGTGTTCGACGCACCACTCTTTTCTTATCCCTTTATTTATCTTATATTTTTAATTTATCATCATAATAATTATAACCATATTTCTAATAATTTCAATGTATGAGTAAATCTCTCATTGGGGTGAGTTATAATTTAGGGATGTTAATTGATTGAGACCTTTTTCTCGATTAATATTCTTTGAATTAACATTTTTTATGATGGACTTAACATGTCACAGATTAATGACATATTTTGTTTAACATATGGATTACATGGATTATTGGAACCATAAATAAAATACCAAAATCAATTACTCATTGTGATTAGAATCATAGTTAATTTAAGGCTTGGATTAAAGCCTCAACACATAGGAATTCCAATCAACGTTAACTTGGGACATGGGTTTTAATTTAATGCAATACAAAGCAAACCTCAAGGATATCACAAGATTAACTACCTATTGATGAACTCACCCAAATATTAATCAAATTTTTAAATAAATCTTAATAAAAAATCATCAATAAATTATCTCATAGGCTCTACAAACAAACCCCCTCCAAACAGAACACAATTCAATAAAAAAAATCGACTATTAAAAAGTATCATCGTTGAGGATTCGACCCGAGTGCGACTATACACATTAGCAGAGAACCAGATCCTTGACCAGTTGATAGGAGACAATCTTCCATGCTTTCAATATACATCATTATACCCATCCAAATAAGGCGGTGATGAAAAACAATTATACCATGCCGTGGAGATGGTAATTCGTACGTACGGACGCATGTTGCTTTAGTTATTCATAGGATAGATAAATTATGGAATATGGTAGTACCATAATCATAATAAAATCTCAGCATATAGATTATATTGTATTTATTAGTTCATTATGTAAACAACACATGAAGATGAATTAGATTAATAAAGGAACTTTAATGAGTTGGTAAAACAATTAACTCTTCTTCGATGCAGTCCCTTAAGATCTCTTCCTAAGGGATCTAGAGCTGGTATATTTTGAATAACATGAATAATATAAGTTTTATAAGGATTTTATAGGATAAATGTAAATGTTTTGCTAATATAGAAGGCTCAAATTGGTGTGAATAAATTAGGGATGAGATTCCCTTTTATAGTTGAGGTGAGGGTCACTTTTGGAAACTCTAAAAATATTAAATTAATATAAATTAATTTCCAATTTAAAGTGTATAAAAAGTGATTAATTTAGATTATAATATGATTATGGGTCAAAATAACCAAAAAAATAATTTTTATATAACTTTTGGTCACATTCTTATCCTTATCTTTTGGCTTTAACCCTAAATAATCCCTTGAACTCTTACTGTGACAAAATGTGTTTTTACTTATTAAGTGTTAATATAGATTCTATAAAATTAAAAAATAACCATAAATGGAACATTGATGATATTTTAACCTTATACAAATAATTTGGTTGAATTTTAGATTATTATGAATTTTATATCATTTAATAAAATAATATTTATTTTAATAAGACATTAAGGACAATTTTGATACTATTCATTACTTTGACTTCTAAAAAAATAAATAAAACTCTATATCTTCTAACCAAAATTGCGAGTCATGTTGGGCCATGTGCTTTGGTCGTATAGGTCATTTACGGGTTACCCTTCATCCCTTAAAAGGGGGGTTATCTATAATAAAAATAAAAAATAAGTCCTTCGGGCCATTCAGGATAGTTATAATTTAATCAATGCGACCTTTGAACATCTGATTCTCTCTTATAAAGATTATATTTTATTATTTTCTTTACAAATTGGTTTTTTAAATAAAAAAAATTAAATATCAAATAATATATTACCATGTATTATTTTAAATTGTGATAATGTAATATATTTAAGGTGTGGAAAATATAACACCCAAAATATTTGAAGCAAAAACATAGTATTCGATAGCATGTATGAAATGAACCACCCGGTGTAGAAGAGAATATTACATCCTATGTATTTAAAATATATTCAATATTTTAAAATAAATTCAGTATAATTTATATATTTCAATGAATGAGATACTGTGTTAGCCTACATTACGTACAACAAATATTTTCTTTGATATCATGCATTATACACAATACCGAGTTTTAACAGATATGATTAATATTATTATTTAATATAATAATATATAAACTACCCATTAAATTATAGGTTATGAATATTATGAACTAACTTATAAAAAATATTTTTTATTTCATTTTTATCAATTTATTAGAAAGGAATGTAAAAACCAATTGAATATAAGGGATACATTTTTATAAAAAACTATTTTTTTGAACAAAAGGAATTTTCAATTAATAAATTAAATTAATAACAATTATTGAATGTTAATAATAAAATATATATATACATATATTATATTCAATTAAATATTTTTTAAATTCATCCAATAGATTTTATTGGCATAAGATAAGAACAAACCCAATTTTACCTATACAATGTTGTGTTTTTTTAAAGACAATTTTACTACCATCCAATGGAACATCTATATTAAAACTAAATTTGGACACTTTTATAAATTATGTATGAAAAAATAAACATTATTTTTCATATTGGAATATAAAAATTATCTTAGGGTGAAATTTTGGTATTTTTTTAAAAGTTTAATGTTTTTTCATGAATAGTGAAAAATACTAAATTTTAATTTCAATTTACTTTTTAATATTAATAATTTATAGAGTTAAATTATATTTTTAATTATATTGAATGTTTAATTATATATATTTTAAATATATTAATAAAATTTAGTTCATATGGATCAATTTTAAATTGAATTTGGATGTAAAAATATTTTAAACATTTGAATATTTTCACTTTAAAAACCAGCTTTCCCATTGTATATGCAGAATTAATTTTAAATTAGTTTCTGCTAATTACAGGATTCAAATTCAAAAAATAGATTAAATATTTTTAATTAGAAAAATTAATATTTTATTTTATGGTCAAATTAAATTTTTACATTAAATATTAGTTAAAGAAAATAAAATTAATCATAGTGATTAACGTGAAAATGAGTTTACATAGTGGTTGAACCTTAAAATTAAGGGCCAAATGACCTAGAAACATGTAAAAAACCTATCAGATAGAAATTTTTAGACCATATCCTCTACATTAAATAAATTTTTAATTATTGGAAGCACATGATGTAATGGAGACCTCTCAATAGTGTTTAACTTTTTATATTTACATGAATACCACTCCTCCTCTACTATAAAAGGGTACTCACCCTCCTAACTTATTTACACATATAAAGCACTTTTTATAGTATGAAATATGACTAAATAATATCTCAAAATCACTACCCTAATCCTATATGCCTCACTTTGAGAAAAAATTCAACTAAGGAAGTCTTTAGGTGCAAATCATAAGGAGTTACCTTAAAAAGAGGTAATATTATTCAACAAGCACTTTGGTTTTGTTTCCTTCTCCACCCATGAAATTATTTTCATATAATGATTATTTAATAACATAATTATATTAAATATAATTATTTTTTTATTATAATAGTTATGCATACACTTATACACACTTCTATCAAATGGGATACACAATCACTGTTCATTTGTATTGTGGAATACCGCATCGTGAACCGATGTTGTTCGTTCTACCATTACAAAATTTACATGTTAGAAATAATGAGAAGTTTATATTTTATATATTTTATATATGATATTTATAATTTATTTATGGTTTATGAATTATTTTATAACATATAACTTCTTGGTTTTCATTTTATCAAAATATGATATTATCATTTGTGGACATATGGAGTACCGCCTCCTCAAAGAAATGCGATTTGTTCAAATGTTACATGGAATGTATTAAGGATGATTTAAATAAAAATATGTGATTTATATGGCATAAATATGATACTTTTATGAAAAAAAAGTATATATCCCTTTATTTTCATTATTTTAATGTGATAAGAAAATTAAAATTTTGTTCATGCGTATGTATGACCTATCATCTCCATGAATAATGAATTTCATTTCCTATATCCAGATTTTATGGATTATTATAAATAAATATATACTTAAAATATATGATATTTACATCATGGTTTAAATCATAGATATTATTAAATTTTTATTGACCTTAAGAACAAAAATTACAAGTCCAAACATGCTTGAAAAATATGACAATTGACACCTGAAATGATTAATATAACTAATGATTGTTAAAAAATGGGTAAAAAGATATTATAAAAAGAACATATATGATATTATAAATATTATTTTGGTTCTATTATAATTTAATAACATTATTAAATCCATTATACATGAGGTTAAAGGATGTTCACCCAAAACGAAATTCAAGGTAAGGGATTTTATCTCAATTTCATTTCATTGAGTAATATTATAATGTTACACACCTAGTTATATTTATATAGTGTATATAATACCCCTTTGACATTTAATTTCATGAATAATTAATTCTTCATGGTATTTTGAGTCTTGATTTATATTATTTCATCTAATATGAATTGAACATAAAGTTATTAAGTTGTACAGAAAATTTATAATTAAATTCCTTTTCATTGGTTTATATTACTTCCTCATTGTAGTTAATATTATATAATTATTTTTATAATTAATTTGAAAAGTATATTGATGTATTTCAACTTCTTATATTTGGATTTACAATTGATATAAATAATCTACTCATTTATTAATTATCACTTCAACGTTATGATTATTTTAAGGGTTTATTTCACAATCTCATTCAAATTAAGATTACTTAATCATAAAATTACATTAAAGGAATTTATATATTAATTTCTGAAAAAACCATTTAATTTTATTATAAACTAGTTAATAATGACCTTTTTTAATTAATAGTACCATTTTTTACTCTTTGGTACTTGAAATATATTTTAGAAAATCTTTTTAATAAAACCCAACTTCATTTCTATTTTCGATCAAAAATATATTTTATCCCAAAACCTTTTTTTATAAAAATATTTTAAAAAATTGTTTTTTACCTTTTAAAAATGAATTATTAAAGAAATATTTACTCATTTATTATTTTAGAAAAAATTTCAAAGAAATAATCTTGACTCTTTACAAAAAATCCACTTTCCTAACCTTTTTACCATGAAAAAAATGTTCATTTTACCTTATAAGATATGTAAAAAATTACACGATATCATTTATTTGAAAAAAATGTTCATTGATACCATCCTTATTCTTTCTCTGGATGATTTAAGATTTCATTGATGATGTATAGTATATAGATTCACTACCTTGATTCCCTTTTATTCCACATGAAATATTCAATTTCTTATGATAATTAGAAATTAAATTTCCCCAAAATATCCACATTATTTATCATGGATATTTGTATTAATTACACCATATACCATATATATGTATGATAGTTACATTGAATTTTATTTGATAACTAGGAAAATATTGATACATCTGTATCTTTTACTAAAAGGAAATATTTGATAAGTAGCATTGTATTTTAATTAAATAGATTATTCGATATATGGGGATGTCTTTGAACATGTAAGACACATGTTGGGGTTAGTTAATGAAAGACCCATAATGCATTCATAGTCTCATGTGACAAATTTTTTGGATAGCCTATTCTAATGGGTTTTCACTAAGTTTGTTTTAAATTATCTTGAGGATAGATCATGACGGTAAAGGTATCATGTGACTGGGAAACATGAATTCCAATAATTATGCATTTCCTTAATTTAGGTTTAGTTATTATTATCCATTGTATTTTCACAATTAAAAAAAGCTATTCATGAATTTTATACACATTTTATTGATTAAATGGATTTTGTTTTTAGTTATTTACCTTTGTATATTTTTTATGCTATCTCTTTTAGTTTAAAGTTTACATAGCATGGGTTTTCAGTTATTTACCATGTTATATTGATTATTCTCATTGGTTAATTATTATTTTTTGTTTTCTTAACCCTTATTGATCATTTGAGATCACCCTTATTTTGTTTCCTTTCATGAGGAATCCATGAAGTTTACTAAGAATGATATTCAAGTATATGCTAAGTGTTCATAAAGTAATCCAAAAAATATTATGTTTTAATTAGTTAATTAATTTAGAATATAGGACTAATGCATGTATCAATTTTACAAATACTACTACACTATTTGGTCCTTAAAGATTTGATTCATTATTATCATGCCAATGTAATGGTAGTAAACACTATATCCAAACTTACTAGGGTAAGGTCACTGCATCCCCAAATTTCCATACTAAGTCAAATAAACACTAATTTGCATCAAATTGAATTTTAAAATTTAAATGAAATAGATTAAAACAGTCAAGAAATTAAATGGTTATTCAATTATCCAAACATGGATGAAACAAAAAACCTTAACATGAATATCACATATCACAACACTCGTAATTGATAAACCAATGAAGAACATTGAAAATGGAGATCAAGGAATCAAACCTAGATTCAAGATCCCAAAAACAATGGAATTTAGATCTATTATCAACTAGAAGATCTAACAAACCCTAAGGATGATAGATATAAAGATTTGGAGAGATGGAATGTGGGAAAAACTCTTTTGAGAGAGGAATCAAATGATATTCACCTAGCTTTGATCCTACTCATAATTGGTTTGGATGAGCTAATAATGGTCCTTGGGAGCTCCAAAGAACTAAGAATTTTATTTATGGTGAGTTGGAGTCAAGAGGATGTAAAAAGTGGGGTTAATGAATTTTGAAAATAATTTTCTAAATTAATAAATGTCCTCTAAAAGGTTATTTAGGTAGGGCTGAATGGTTTTTCAAACCATACCCCCTAACTATATACCCCTCTAATGGGGTTCACAGTTTCTTCTAGGAGGGTATATGGTTTTTCAAACTGTGCACCATCCATGTAAACCCCCACTATTTGGGTTATCATGGGTTCTCTAGGGTGGGATCATGGTTTGGGAAAACCTTTTTCCAACTATGTGTAGAATATAAATTTCAAAAATTCAAAACTTTTCACCCATAGGTACCTTAAATGAGACCCAACAAAATCATGATAAAAAATAGGATTGAAGAGTACTTGAAAATAGTAACATGATGTTTCACTATAGTTAGGGGAATTTTTCTCCTCAAATATTCCACCGCGACCTGATCCTTTTTATGGGGGGTTTTTCTACATGATTTAAGTTATTATTCATAACATGATCTAGTTGAGAAAATCATCAAATTTTCTATAATTTTGGTTTTTCACATGGTTTATCATATTTACAACTATCAACATAAAGAAATAAAAATAAATGATGATAATATATTAACCTATTAAAGGTAAAATTATAAACATAAAAGGAATAAATCATGAATGATAAGTATGTCCTGACTTATTGGACCCTAGGTTATAATATATGTTATCCATGATAATGTTTACTATTAGGTTTTATATCCTAAAAATTTATGGATGTCCTCAAAAATGGTTTCTAAAGAGTTTTCGAATTATAAAATTATATCCCTCAGGAGAGTCAAACCATGTGTGCGGTAAGGCCCATTATTGTGAACAAGGTGATGATTTAATCAGTCTCAATGTTCCCCTTTTATGATTATTACCCTTAGGTACCTATATGCTAAATAAAAATCCACCTGTAGTGTAAATAAATGGATATATTATCTTGAAAACCACTCACTTTATAACCCACCGTGATTCCATAGAATTATCTTATACATAGAATTATCCTTATAGTCATCCTTACAATTTTCCCTATGGTTGTAACTGAGGTTTTCTCATTATAATACCAATGGATAACTAAAAATTTTCTCATATAAAAACTATGGAATCCCAATACTTTCATAAACATTAATACATTATTCTTATATATAAATATACATTAATACAACCTAAGGATTATAAATTCCTAGTGGCTTTGGAAAACTGGGTTCATATTACATCAAAGGGAATATAAATCATGGAATCCTTAATTTATTCTATATAGAAATATCCTAAAATAAATTTGATCTCCTATAAATATAAGGTATAACATGTGAAATAAATAGAGAAATTAGTGATTAAAATAAACATGAATGGTAATAAACATGAATGGAAACATAAAATAAGAGTCAAGGGTATAAGATTATTTCATAAAATAGAATTCTCATTAGTAATTTCATAGAATAATATCATAAAGAACATGGTATCATAAGATCATAACATCATAGTAAATGCGGAAACATAATATAACATGACCTAAAAATTAGCCAAGGATAACTACCAAGATGATATCATATGGTGGAAAAATTCCCATATTAGATTAGATTTACTCACTAATTTTATACACGAAGCCTCATGAGACTAATGATTTACCCCACGAATTGGATCAATATCTAGGAATTCCCATATAAAATTATCATGATCTATGGGTTCTATAAAAAGGAAATCAATCATAAATAATTACATATTAATTACACATGGAATGAAAATGGGTTTCATATTATTCTTTTATATCATAGTCAAGGGAAATTTCATAATGAAGGTATTTGAAAAATAGTGATAAGGAATGAATTGCCTCATAAATGGAAGGGAGAATAAGATTTTTCATATATGTGAGAGACATATATAACTAATTTTTATTCATTTTATAGCCTTAATGAAATAGATAAATTGAGTTAGAGAGAGAAAGTTCCTAACTTGATGGAAAGGGTGGTATAGAGATATACCTTACCTCGAGCTAGATTTGAAATGTGAGTTATTCCCTATAATGATGTTAATTATGTAAATTATTGATACTATTTTTCAATTTTATTATTCATTTTTTAATTGAAATCGCATGGTATTAATTTATTAAACAAATTAATTTCACGTTGGGTGTTTTAACAGTAAAAGACAAATATGTCCAAAATCACTTTGGTATGTCCACTACTGTGAAATATATTAACAATTAATCATATCTATATTGGTAAACATGAAATAACTATTATTTTTATACATAAATTATACATTTTATACTGACCATGATATATGGTATTAAAAATGATCTACCTTACAATCACAGAGATAGTTGGACATATGCACGCATGCGAACGTTTACATATTTCAAAAATCATTATGGGAGGAATTTGTGTGTTATATTATATTTAAAGTATGAAAGTAATATCATAAATATCTTGTTATTTTTTAAATACCCTTACACATACTATCAATGTGATTCTGTAAGAAAAAAATCACACTGCTTTGTGAGGTGATAGTTTGGCGTACACACGAATGAAATCATTATTTATTACATGAAAAATAATGTAATAAGTGAACGAAATATTTATTTTCTATAATGGTTAATATTTAATTATTATAATATATAATAATAAAATTAGTCCTTATTAACTTACTTGTAAAGAGTAAGTGAAAAATGTATCACATCACTTCGTGTGGCAGTAGTCGGCTGTACACACAAGCAACATTGTCATCTACTCTATTTAATATAAATTATGAAGGTATATATATGATATTATAATTATATATGTATAAAAATATCATGAATATAATATTTAATAATTATATAATTAATTATATCCATACATGAGAAGTGGTGAAGGAATATGAATTATGTAGTTTCATGAGGTGGTAGTCTCCTGTACACACGATCAATGGTTTTGTTTCCCATTTGTGGGAGTATTGGATGGTTCTAGGTCATTACAATAATATAAAAACATCTTAGTATATGGAATATTTTTATTTTGTTATAAAATCATAGTTCAATAAAAATTTTAGGATGCGGAAGAAGAAATAATATAAAACACTATATTAATGACATTATCTCTTATATGGAAAAATTCTATTGGTTTGAACCAAAATCATTCATAAGTTGGATTTATTACCCAAAAGTCTTCTATGATGAGATTAGTGAAGTAAAATAGTTATTTGGGAAGTTTTTTTATGATCCAATGGGTTTTTTTATTTATGGAATGGAGAGGAGACAAGGTGGCCTTTTATAACTATTTTGAGTTGCACATTTTTTATTTTGAAAAAGAAAAAGGTGTAATAATATTTTTCTAATTCCAAAGTTCTCCCAAATGAAAAATTATCAAGAATAAGAAATTATAATATCTAAAAATTTCCATATAATAAATTGCATAAAATTTTATAGCTTATTTAAACCATTATCATTTTAGTATAACCCCAATGGGAAACGTATTTTGTTTACTTTAATCATGGTAAATAATTTTTACTTTTCAACTATTGATTATGGTCATAACATTTTGTTGACCATATTAGATAATATAAATTATTCTAAATTCAAATATGGAATCCATTATTTGAAATAATATTCTAAAAATAAAATTATACTAAAATAAAATAAAATGATGATTAAAAAGTTTTTAGTGGATTAAATATAACCAAATAATATATAAATTAATTGAAATAATATTCCAAAAATAATGGGTCTTTTAATTTACTTAATTTATTGAAAATAAATGAAATCTTTACAAAAACCAAGATTTTCACTATTCATTGAAAAATAAATATTTTCTGAAAACCCTAACTACTTATCGTAAGTCAATATTGATACGATAATTTCAAAATTGATATTAATTTTATAAAATAAAGTCTCAAAATGCTATAAAAATTAACTATAATATTTTTTCATGAAATGTAATAAAAATAATTTTGAAAAAAAACATATATCTTATGAATAAAATCACTTTAAAATTTATTATTGATTAATTACCATTAATTTATATTGAGTAAGAAACACACACACATATATATATATATATATTGGAGAAATTATTTATTACTTATCATACCAACTAATTTTAATGGATATGTTATAATGATTATATATGTCACATATAATTTAAAAAATTTGTTGCATAGTGAATATGTTATCAAAGAGATTGAATTTATTTAAAAATAAATATATCATAAATTATTGAGGTCTTAAAAATCTGTATCAAAATGTTATCATACTCTAATATGGATAGTTCAATAATATTTTTTGGAAATACCATCACACTAATCCCAATAGGAATATTCATATAAGTCATGGTTTCTTTAATAGTTTTACCTAGAGTGTTTACCAAATGTTATATTTTAATTTATTAAGGTGATAATCCTAGTATACATGAAAATTTCTCTTAAATGAAAGAATGAAAATATCAAGAGGGAACTAGAATATTGGAATAGTTCAAATAAAAAAGTAACACACCAATCATAACTTCATTTGATGGACCAACATCCACCATATATTTAGTAGAAGATTATTCCAATACATTTTTCATATGATCCTAATGATTTCTAGATTGATTTACTAACATGGGGAACATAGTTTCATAACAACACAACTCAATGAAAATAATAAATCTGACCACTGAATGGATATCTATTACCCCATTCTTGGATTCTTTAGTATTACTTTCCTTGAAATCACATTACATATGACTAAATAGTCCACATTGGTAACACTTACATAATTTCATATGACACTGTCCATGGAGTGTTTAACCACACATACCATTACAAATGAAAATAATTTTCTTACCTCCCGATTTCATTGATGCATGTTTCCCCAAGACCTTCCATTTAGACCACTTCTCACTTTCATCATCACAAGGAACATAAGTGTAAAAAAACACCATCACAAATTTCTCAAAATAATGAACAACACTCTCATTACATTTGAATTATCATGCAGCCAAATATCTTTATATATATGGCTTCAATCCTGAGTAAAATAAATTCATTTTACAATAAATGACCCAAATAAAATTTAGTTTGTACCTTTCCAATCTTGTAACATTTTCTACATACTCAACAACATAATCTTCATCATTTTTCCTAAATTACATGATTTTTTTCCACCTTGAGTCATAAAACATTAGGGAAATATTTCACAAGTAAGATATCATTAAATATTTCCAATTCCAATGTATCAATATCATCTTTATCTTTGTTATTATTAATAAACAACCATCATCAATCAGATTAAACTTAAATATAATAAATAAAAAGAGTTAGTTTTTTACATTCTGAACATCCAATGATAAAAAATATCCTCCCTATGGAATTGATCCATCCTTCTTCTATGACATGTTCAGATTATGCATAGAATTGTGGGGGATGTTTAATCATCAAATTCTTTAACTATATATATGTTCGTTCATGAAAGATCATGTTCCTCACTATAATGGGTTCCACCAACATTTATATCTTGTTTCAACTCATCCATCACCATAAAAAACTATTATATTCCAATTCAAAACATTTCATGATACTGATTTGGAAGGATATTTTCCTCTAAATACCTTCCCAAAATATATTCCATGTTTCATATTTGGAAATCCATTCTAAATAAACTTATTTTAGAAGAATAAACATGGTATTATTTAAAATTATAAATCATTTCAACTTAACCATAAAGTACAATCTTCTAATGGAATTCTATTAAAATTATACAAAACCTCGAATGTTATCTAACCCATCCTTTCATACCAACTATAAAGACCGAGTGTTAAAAATTATATAATATTTATTTTTAATTCAAAAATTCATTCTCTTAAATTCAAGGATCTTTTTTAGGTTTAGATTCTTAGATAATTAGTTCAAATCTCATACATCACAAAACCCAAAAACTAAAATTTGGACACTTTTGATCAGTATCCATTTTTTCCATAATATACAACATTAAAAATAAAACAAGAATTCTATTCATGAAAAAGATTCAAGATTTTAAACATAATTACTTATGTTTATTTACCCATCGTTAAACCCTATGAAGAACATTTTTAAAATGTGTGATGAGAAAAAAATCTCAGTAATGGATACAAAAAGATTATGTCCATTAGTCGAGTGAAAAACATGAAAACACATGGAAACCATTTTATGAAAATCATACAATTTTCCAAGAAGGTGAAACATTTTTCATTTCAAAAAATATCATTTTTTTAATTTTGAAATCAAATTATTTCCTTGATAAATCATTAGAAAACATTGAAAATTCATGCATGCGCCTTGGGAAATCCTCTCATTAGAGCCTTATCTAACTCTTACAAAATGATTAATAGTTGGAATAACCATATGATAAACACGAAATATAATTCCTCATAGAATGTAATAATTAAACAATGGATCAAGGAGCTATATGGGTGAACCCATTGCATAAGCTATAATGGGCTCAACCATGACCTATAAAGGGAATCAACCCATTATAAAGACATACAAGGACCATATCATGTATAAAATGTATTATGCTTACACATTTTGATCATAAAATTTTGAAAAACTCATTTATACTATTATTATAATCACATTCATATATCTATATACCAATTTCTTTTAAAAACCCATTTAAATACAAAAATAAAATTTTCTTTTAATAGTTTTAATAACCATATGAGAAACATGAAATATAATTCTTTATAGAACATAATCATTAACCAATGCATTAGAGAGATATATGGGGGAACCCATTGTATAAGCTATAATGGGTTCACCCGTGAGCTATAAAGGTGATGAACCCTTCATAAAAACATCTTGGAACCATATCATGTATAAAATGTATTATGATTACACATTTTCATCATAAAATTTAGAAAAACTCTTTTATACTATTATAAAAATCACATTCATATATCTATATACCAATTTATTTTAAAAACCCGTTTAAGTACAAAAATAAAATTTTCTTTTAATAGTTGGAATAACCATATAAGAACACATGAAATATAATTCCTCATCGAACATAATCATTAAGAAATGAATTAGGGAGCTATATGGGGGCACCCATTGTATATGCTATAATGGGTTCACCCGTAAGCTATAAATGGGATCAACCCTTCATAAACACATCCACGGACCATATTATGTATAAAATGTATTATGATTACAAAATTTCATCATAAAATTCTGAAAAAAGATCTTATGCTATTATGAAACTAAAATTCATATATCAATATGCCAATTTCTTTTGAAAACCCATTTAAATAAAAAAATACAATTTTCTTTTAACAACCCTTTTCAATACAGAAATAACATTTCCATTTAAAAACCCACAATCAATAACAATATGACTATAAATGGGAATAATAGGTTTTTAATAATTAAAAAAAATCTTTAAAATTATACCAATTTTAAAATAATGAATACGGTTGGTGGAAATGTCATTTTTTCTGTAAACATTAAAATAGAAATTTTTTTTTTTGTTTATAAATAATGTTAATCATTACTTAGAGATATTATTATATTAAAAAAACAACGAAAAAAGTGGTAAATATCCTAAACAATTATCATTTACATAGTTAAATTATTTTAAAAACATTTAAATGGAATAAAATGATAGTTATAAGAAAAACATTAAAGTATATATTTTTAAATGAAATGTCTCTTTTCAATTTATAAATATTTAAATCATAATCCCCTTTAAATAATAAGATATAAAAAGTTTAAAGACAATTTTAATTGATGAATTCATTATTTTAAATGTCAATGTGGATTTATATACACATCATAAATGTATATAGGTTCATAACATCAAAATATTCCTCAAAGAATGAAAATTGAGATGAAGTCCCTTACCTTGAGTTTAATTTGTCACATTCATTCTTTATCTTCCCGAATAATAAAATTATGTTAAATATTTACTTGATTAATAAAATTTATCTTATTTCTAATTAAATTTATTTAACTTATTACCTTTTCATATGCAATTACTTAATCAATTAAGTTTACATTTGATGTTTCGATGATATTTGACTTATGTGTCAAAATGACATCGGTTGGTTGACTATTGGTATAGGTGTTCATTATTCATACACAAAAATAATTATAATATGAAAATATTTATCATATTTATACATAATTTATACATATAAAACCAATAATTAATGATGTTTATGAATAATGAAATCTGTTAAGACCATATAGATTGTAGGCTATACATATTCATGAGTAAAGTTTCCATTTTTCAACGCTCATTATGGATGGATGTAAGTAATATTTTTTCTTTATAGAATGATCATAATATAATATATAAATTATATATATATATATATATATATAATATTTTTATGTGTCTATGAAAAATTTAATCACATCATTTTGTGAAGGCAAGAATACACAAGTACATGAATGACGCTATCATTTTTCAATGTAAGAATAAATGATATATTATCATTTAATAATTTTAAATATCTATTTATTATAATTATAATTTCATTTATATCATATATATTCTTTAATATTTTCCTTATTACCTTACATGTAAAGTGTTAGTGAAAAACCAATCACATCACTTTATGAGGCAACAATCCTCTGTACACACGAGCAACACTATCGTATCGCACACAGAATAGAAATTAAGAAGGTATATGTGGTATAATAATAAAATAGAAATAAAAATGTTACAAAAAAATATATATAATTAAAATTCCTCATTACAACAAGCTATGAGAGTCAATTATGGAAGAATAATTATATCGATTCATGTGGTGTTAGTATGCAGTACACATGGATGGTGATTTTGTCTCCTATTTCCTAGAAGAGGATATAGATTTATATTATTAAATTAAAATAACAAAATTTAAGTATATTTTAATAACTAGTGATATTATATAAGTATATTTTAGTATTATTTTTAGGAGTTTGAAGAAGAAATAAAAAAACGATTCTCGATTAAGCATGATACCTCTTCGTTGGGAAAGATACTTAGGTAAGCACTAAGGCCTTCATATAATGATTTTTTTATCAAAAAAAATGTATATTGGTCATGTTAAGAGAAATAAGGAAGATATTTTGGAATTTAATATATTCGAAAAATGGATTTTAACATGTGAATATGAGTGGATAGTGAGTGACACAATTATAATTTTTGAAAAGAAAAGTGTGTAACAATATTTTTCACCAGACACAAGACTAAAAAACGGGCCATTATTAAGAAATTGAAATTAAAAGGTAAAATTATGGACATAAAATATATTTTGGACATGTTTTTAGGTAATTTTAACCCTCATTTTTTAATTTAACTCCCTATAAATATGTTTTTACCATATCTATAATAAATAATTTTTACTATTTTCAATATTTATTATTGTCAGAAAATTAAGTTGAACATATTAGATAATATAAATTAATCTAATTTAAAATATGGGATCCATTTTCCCAAATTCAATTAATATAATTCAAAATATATATTTTACAAAAACCACAGACGTGATGAAAAAGCACGTACTCAAGAAGTGTAATTGTTTTTGAGAAAAAGATGATTTTGTATTAACTATATGATTAATAATAATAATTGTGTGAAACTCAATAATAAATTAATGATATATAATCTTTAAATTTGATTTCAAACATTCATCATTATTTATTATATCAATAAATTAAAATGGATAACCATTATGCATTTTAAAATATTTTTTAGAAAAATCCCATTTTTATACCCAAAAAAAACTTATAATAAGAAAACATATAAAGTTGGTTAAATAGTAATTTATTTGATTACATATAAATAAATAATAAATATTTCTATTTAAATAATATTCAAAAGATAATAGAACTCTTAAATTACTTATTTTATTTAAAAGAAATGAAATTTTTACAAAAATGGGTATTTTTGACTATTCACTGAAAAATAAGTATTTTTAAAAAATGATAAAAAATTAACACTATATTACTATTCATATAGTAATTTAAAATTTAAATTTAATTTTTAAATTAAAATTATATAATTTATAGTTTAATATTTTAAATAAAACTTTATATTAAAAGAGCCAGATTAAAAATATTTCCACTTGGATTTAAAAATTACTTAATATTTTTATAATTAATGGAAAAATGGATGTTGTTTATTATATAATTAAATAGATTAAACATAGTCACATTACCACTAAATAATGGGATATGTCTATATAATCCTAGAAAGTCATTGGTGTTTCAAATTCACCTCGTGAAAGGTTGAACACCTAGTAACAAAACCTTCTATCTATCTTTTCATACCATACTACCAATACATCCAATGGAAGTCACATTTTGTCACTGTATGTTTGAGACTCACGTCCTATATTGTGGAATGTGGCTCACCCATGAACTCTTCTAATATGTATTTTTGATCATATACACTCATGTAAATGCATACTATCTCATTCCAGTTAAAAACATAAGTAGGCAATGGGTCCATAACTGAAAAACCCACCCTTAGGACAAATCCCTATGAATCAAAAATCTATATCATCTCCATATTATCTAGAAATTAATATTTCACTAAATATTATGTGAATACAGACTAACTGTGACATTCTTGAATCTCTAGATACATCGCAAATAAAATGGACATCAACTGATATTCACAACTGACCTCCTAAACTACTTTTTTCTAATAATTCCTTCTAATACCAATGCTCACCGCATTGCTTTTCCCAGGTGTAGATGAAAGCTCAAAATTGAAGAAATATTGGTTATATTCTATACTTTTCTATCAGAGAATCAAGTCACAATGAGTGAATATGCATTTAAGACTTTTATGGTCTATAAAATTATAAACTATTCTCTAAATATACAATTCCTCTAATAATTAAAGCCACAAACCACTAAAGCAATCTCAAGGTCATGTTTTATGGAACAAAACTCATGAGGTATCAACTAGAAAGAATGTGAGACCATGAATAGATCCCATTACATCATAACTACTCTTATATTGATACATGATCCATTAAAAATAATCATTATATCTTCTTCCCACTTTATGAATAATCAAGATCGACGTTGATGTCAATCATCCTTTCATTTCCTAAAATGTTTTCTAAAATTATTCAGGAAATAATAATATCACTATAACATCCCAGGTAATTATAGGATAAGATATTTTCATATATATTAATATTTATGAATTATATATTAATTTTACTTTATAAAAGGTATGCTTTGTCTGATATCATACCCATCACACAATAATGGGTTTCTCCACAGTCTTTTATTGCACATAAGAATGAGTTATACCGAAAAATAATACATTATTAATATTATTATTTTAAATGGTAGTTAACTCCTAGTAATTTTATTGAAGAGAATGAAAATAACTAACTATATTATGTTTAAATATGTTTATTAAATGTTTTACTTAATTATAATAAATTTTAAATAATTAAAATGAGAGTAAATCCAATTTTAAGCATAAAATACTCTAATATTTTTAAAAAGTAATTTTACTACCTTTTGATGGGGAACACATTTTAAATCTATTTTTTGACACTTTTATAAGTTATATTTGAAAAATTAACTTCTTCTTTGGAAGAGGGACATAAAAATTTAATTTGGTTGAAATTTTGGTATTTTTTTGATAAAATTTACATTTTAATGAATAGTAAAAATACTACATTTTAGTTTGAAATTACTTTGTCATATAATTTATTTATATACATAGGTTATCATTTTAATTGGTTTTAATGTTTAATTGAATTATGTTTTTATCATTTAATACAATTTTGGTCATTGGAAGTAATTTCACAATTAAATTTGTTATAAAAACATGTCAATATTTTGATGGTTTTACTTAAAAAAATTGTTTTCTTATTCTGTCAGTAGGATTAATTTTTAATTAATTTCTGCAAATTTCCTATTTTTAATTTAAAAAAATTGATTCCATATTTGAAATATTAAAGTATAAATTATTTAAATAGGTCCCTTTTATTTTATAACATTATTAATAGTTACATTACACTACTGGAAAAAGAGGTGTTCCCAACAGTTTTATACCAACGGTTTGAAGAAACTGTTGGTATACTATAAAATGGCAGAATTTCCCAATAACCTGTTCAAACCATTCAAATTGTGTTATTATAACTAATATATACCAAAGGGTTACTCAAACCATTGTGAAATATATAATTTATCTAATATATACCAACAGTTTATTAAAACTGTTGGTAAAGAGAAGATTTCCCAACGGTTTTTAAAAACCATTGGGAAATTTTTCCCCTAAATACACAACACCCCAGTTTCCACTCTGCCTAATTGCAGACCCTAATCTACAGCTCCTCCATAAGGTTTCTCTCTACTCTAGTCCATATAATTCCTTTCACCTATAGATTCATCTTCAATGAAGCAATATTTTTATTTCAACACATAAAATTAGTAAGTGTTACCTTATTTTTACTGTTTTTCATCAATTGTTTTCTTCTATTTTTTGTTTTGATTTGGGATAAGTCATATTTCTTATGGTTTGTGGCATACTGAACACTTTGATTTTTTTTCTATTTTTTGTACATCCCCCACACCCTGGATAGCCCCACCCCCTGGACACCCCTCCCCCACCCCATGGACACCCATCACCAACCATGGAAAATCCCCACCCCCTAGACACCCCCAACCCCTTGGAAAGCCCCCCACTTCTGGACACCCCCACCCATGGACACCCCACCCTTCTAGACACCCCCCCTGGACACCACCGAACCTCTTAAGTGCTTGGCCTAGTTTTGAATTGGAATTAACAATGTCGGTGGTTTCCCATTTCCCCAACGAAATTTTTTAAGTGACTTATAAATCCTTATAAATTGAATTTTCATGTTTTTATAAATTGAATTTGTGATGTTTTGATAAATTGAATTTCTCATGTTTTGATAAATTGAATGGGTTTTTTGGAATGAAATGGCTAATGAATGATGGTTTTCTTTTCTTAATAAGTAAAATGGTTTTAAATAAAATTACCCTAAGGGGGATGTATGGGGGTTGGGGGATTTCGATGTGTGGGAGGAAATCCAGGTGGGGTCGGTTGTCCAGGGGGTAGGGGTAGTAGGGGGGTAGGGGGCTACAAGGGTGTGGGGGAGGGGGGTATGGGCTAGCCAAGGAGGGGTGTGGGATCTCCAGGGGGGTCAGGGTGTGGTGTCTAGGTGGGGGAGGGAGGTATCAGCTATCCTGGGGGGTGGTCTATCCAAGGGGTAGGGGTGGGCTGTACAGGTGGGGGGGGGGGTGTGGGTTGTCCAGGGGGTGGGCTATCCAGGGGGGTTGGGGTGGGCTGTACAGGTGGGGAGGGGGGTGTGGGTTCTCCCGGGGGTGGACTGTCTAGGTGGGGGGTGGTGGGGGGGGGGGTTTCAGGTGGGGGTCGAGGGGTGGGGGTGTGGGCTGTCCAGGTGGGGGTGGGGGGATTTCCAGTTGGGGGGTGGGGCTGTCCAGGTGGGGGGGAGGGTGGGATGGATAGGTGGGAAGGGGGGGCTGTCTAGGGGGGCTATAGGGAGGGTAGGGGGCTGTAGGGAGGGGGTGTGTTGTCCATGGAGGGGGTGGGTTGTCCCGGGGGTGGTGGGTGGGCTATCTAGGTGGGGGGGGGGGGGATTTCCAAGGAGGGGGGGGGGTAGGGGGCTGTAGGGGAGGGGGTGTGGGATGTCCAGGGAGGGGGTGGGATGTCCATGGGTTGGATGGGCTATCTTGGTGGGGGGAGGGGGGAGTGGGCTGCCAAGGGGGATGGGGGTGTGCTGTCCAAGTGGGGGAGGGGGTGTGGGTTGTCCAAGGAGGAGGTGGGGTGGGATGTCCAGGTGGGGTGGGGGGATATCTAGGTGGGGTGGGGGGGGAATCCAAGTGGGGGTGCTACAGGGCGGTAGGGGGCTACAAGGGTGTGGGGGTGGGGGGTTTGGACTGTTTCGGGAGGGGGGTGGGTTGTCCAATCCAATACTCTACAAAAAAATAGGAATTACATATAACCAATGTATAGTTGATTTCACACGTGAAGACTTTTCTTGAAGTTCCATACCAACACTCACTCTTACCCTTCCATGAAGTCATCTCTGCAAATAAATATTACTCAGGTTCTTTTCCACTATCCACATTGATCTCATACAAATTTAACATTCGTACAACTCCATATCACATAATGATATAATAAGACTCATACTCCCATGAGTAGTGTCTCTTATAAACTTGGATCATATTCTTAAACAGTATACATAGGATCATATTTTACACAAACACAAAATTTTGTAAACATACACCTTGTATCACGACCTGGAATTCGCTCTCAGCTAGCCCCTCAAGGCATCAATAAGCCACATACCTAGCTCAAACATTGGTGGTGTGTTTACAATTAGGTGTGTTTTTTTATAATTCAAGTATGATATTTATAGTGGAAGATAAAATCTGATCCAAGTATGATATTTGGTGGTTTGTTTATAAATATGTGTGTTGTGATTTATATGTATGATATTCATAGTTTACACCAACAATCTTCTAGGTCATCTATAATAGGCTTGAAATCATGCTATAATTAGATATATATTGGATTCTACAACCCTTGTTTGGGGGTGGACACCCCCATCCCCTTGGATAGCCCCCCTAGACCCCCACCCCATGGACACTCCCTCCCCCTAGACACCCCGCCACCCCCAAGGACAACCCCCAATCCCCATGGACAACCCCCACCTCCCCTGGACACCCCCAACCCCACTAGGTAGCCCCCACCCCTAGCCATCCCCACCCCTTGGTCAACCCCCACCCCCCTGGATAGCCCCCACCCCCAGGACACCCTCACCCCCTTGGACATCCCCCTGGACACCACCCCACCCCTTGGACACCCCCACCCCCTGGGTACCCTCACCCCCTAGACATACCCCACCCCCTAGGACAACCCCCACCCCTGGACACCCCCATCCTCTTGGGTTGTGTATGTGATCACTCAAATAATCTACTAAAATATAAAACTTCTTCAATCTAAAATTTACTCAACTCCTGAATAATTCTCCTCAACAAGTGTACACAATCTTGTACACTCATGTATAATTCTTTAAATATTTTTTTTATAAATATAGTCTTTTGTTTTATTTTATATTATGATTCTCATATAGAGTAGTGTGTCAGTTATGGTTTCGTATAAAGTGAACAATTCTCATTTAATTAAATATATTTTTGATGAAACATAAATCTTATTGAATTGATTTTGACGAAATGACATATAATAATTTTTATTATAGAATTGATAGAAGTTGGATGTATAAAACTGATCCGATCTCAAGCGATTTTCAAAATAATTTAGAGAGATTTTTAGATTTTGAATTTCAAAATGATTAAGATAGTGGTCACATACACTTCACCTATTACAATTGTGTTGGAATACCTTGGTTGAGCCCTGAAGAATTTAGCTACCACATAACCAAATATGGTTTTTAAGAAAACTACTCAGTGTGGTATCACAATGGGGAGAAAATTAAACCTCAAATTGCTAATGATCCAAATGAGAGGACTAGATTGGAGAATTTGTTATATGACTGGTTTCTATTTATTTTTCCTCATGAAAAAGAAATGATTCAAACCCAATAAGACTTTGATATGAGCACACATGATGCATCTAATGAAACTGATGATGTTTTTAGGGTGAAAAAATTGAATGATGTTGCCACTACACTTGTATATCGACAATGCGGTAAAATTAAAAAGCTATAATTTTTAATCTGATTATTTCATTTG